>OX596029.1:14680716-17080716 GCA_951394125.1 Epistrophe eligans | reverse complement strand
CACGGCTATTGTATACCTAACTGGTGTTGAATTTCGATCAGTTTTTTTCTTTTTAAAAATCTGTAAAGAGAAACACTTATGAAATTTTACTAAAAAATGCTATAAGCCCACACTTTGAGACACTTGAAAAATCTACGTATTATCCACTTAAAAAATCACGAAAAATGAAAGTAGATAGGTACCTAATTGTATGTTCAGTCATCTTTATTGAAAGTAGTAGATAGGTACATAACTCTCCATGGGAGACAGATAAAAATGCATAAGATTACCACAAAATTTTAAAATAGTTGGTACCATACCACCCGTCATCATCATTACTTCGATTCTAAACGACCAATGTAAACAATATGTCATTGTCATTTTATTGGGTTAAACCTTTAGTTGCTTAACTGAAAATGACATTCCAATTATTTGACCAATTTAGCAAAGCAAAGAAAATGAGAGAGTTGGAAAGAAATGCACAAAAAAAAAAACTAAAAAAACTCTCACCTCTAACGAGTGCATCATCTGTCAACAACGATGAGAGACTTGACTTGTAACTTGTCATTTTTATCTTTTTTAAAATTTTTAAACAAAAGCCAGAGAATAACGGATAATTTTCGGTCCTCTGTGTTTGTTTAGTTGTACTATCTAAAAACAACGAAAAAAAAAAACATCTCAAGTGGAATTTGCGTCTTTGTTTTGAGTGAATGCGTCCGTTTGTTGAGTGGAGTTGGACAGTAGGTGCATTTTGTGGATAATTACCCTTTCTCTGGATGGTCAGCTTGTTGTTGTTGAAAGTATGTTAAGCGCAATAGCTAGCTATGTTTCACCCCAAGGGAAAATAGAAGAAGATGAAAACGCATCAATGTTAAAAGCTTCTTCACTTTTGTTTTGAAATAAAGACGAAAGTTAAGAAAGGCGGAATGTTATTGTTGAAATGATTTACATAATTTATTTTTTATTTGTGATTTGACAAGAGCATTATTATTTGTTATTTTGTTAGTCCCTCGAAATGAAAACAACGTGAATTTAGGTAGGTATATGATTCCCTTTCTTTTGCCTACTTTCATTTGTATAAAATTAATTTTTTTAGCTTATGTCCACAAGATCTACTTAGTTCTTAAAGTTTTAGAAGAAAAATTACATTTAAGTTTACTGATCATGATCAGAATCTTAAAATGACTTAATCTCTTAATAAATCACGGAGATCTCAGCAATCTCACAAAAAATAGAGAACATTTCTCATAAAAATTTATCAGTTTTTGTGTCAAATACTGAGGAAAAAAAATTATGCACTCTCCTGGACAGAGCGACTAACCAAATAATATGTTTGGTTATATATATTTTTTTAAATATCGCGATTAACCATATAAATTTATTTCATTAATTTTTATTTGGCTCTGTTTAGCAAAACAATCGATTTTTTCCAGATTTCACTTTCCTTTGAACCCTTAAAAATATTTAAATTAAAAATTAAATTAAAAAATAAAAATTAATTTTGATAAAAATCTTCTTAAGATGCGCTGGACGCATTCATTCGAAACACAATTTTCATTTTTTCGAAGGTTAAACATTACCTCTTTTCGTTACTTGGCTTATTTCTAACAATTCTGCCAAAGTTCATATACCTATAAAAAAAATAAAAACAGACTAAAATTGGCATTATTGGAAAATAAACGAACAGACCTTTTATTGAAAAACAGTCACAGCCGTTTGCTGATAACGAAACATAAATATAAATTTAATGACTAGGAATTCTAGTCTTGTTGGATATAGTTCACACTAGATATTCGTCATGAAATCTATGTTAGATGGACTGAACTTAACAAAAATTGCGTATTGACAAGGTCCTCACTAGTCAACTGATGAGTCCAAGTGAGATCGCCGGGACGAAACGCCTAAAAAATTTTTGTGGACTAAAGGCCGTAAAAAGCTATTTTGGATAAATATTTATGTTCTTACTTTTTCCTCTGCGTAAAGTTTAAGTTATGTTTAACCTAAATATTTAATTTTCATTCCAACAAATGAACCTTAAATTAGTTATTAATACATATTCACCCCTGTTATGATTTCCGTTCCGAATTAAATCCGTAAACGGAATTATTGATTTCCACACGGATTAAAAAATGGTGTTCTGAATTTCACTTTTACGTTAGCCAGTATTCAAACCTTTTTTTCTTTTGAAATCAGGGTTAACATATCTACCTACATATATAAAATTGGAAACTTAAAATTTGTAAAAAAAAAATTAAATAAATTAATAAAAAAGGGAATATATACATAAATAGTACCGTACTTTTTTAACTGACACAAAAATTTTGTCAATACCAATTCGAATATGCAAATTCCAAACATCAAAAATTTTCAATCCGATTGAAGTTAACATAAATGTTTTGATTTCTAAATTTTAAAATTTTTGTATTTCAATAAAGACTTTAACACTTTTACCGCCTTTCAAAATTGTTCCAAATTAATTTTTCTTTTCTTGCAACTGACAACGCTGACACATGAATGATCATAACTCACGAAGTGTTTTGTCTTTTTTTTGTATTATAAGTTTACTGTCTCTACACAACACTGATGCCGTCATTTCCACCCCCATGTTCCAATTAATCATTTCCATATGCAAATACTCTGTTTCCGGAGTTTCTCTCACATACATACACATATACATATATTATATGTACATGTATAGTATATATATAACATGACTTTCATGTTTATAATACCTACTCAACGTGTTTTATTTTGTTATTATTTGTTGAAAAACAATCCTTTGCGGTCACACATCAGAACTAAAATAAAAATAAAAAAAAATAAACTTGCCTTAAAATAGAACAATCTTGCCACCGATATCTTTCACCGAAATGTCACTTGGAAATCAGATAAAATCTTCTATCATTGCGTCAAATCATGATTACAATAAAATCAAACAAAGCGATATCATTGCCATAATAACGATCACTTCATTGACATTTCTGACACACGATCAATATCCCAGAAATATCGAGAAAAAAAAAACAGAAAAAATCAAATTAATTTCTAAAAATACACAGCAAAACATACAAAAATTAATAAAATCAATTTCAAGTTTGGAATACCCACCCTTCCATGTGTTCGCAATAAAATAAATAAACTTTATCCTTTTGATGAAAATTAGAAACACCCGATAAATTATTCTTTGCAGGAAGTGAATAACACACATCCGAGGTTGTAAAAACTAAAAACAAACTGTTTCCTCATAAATCCAAAGAAAGAATTGAGTACATCATCTTCAGAAATGTGCATTTTTCGAAAACCCCGAAAAAAAAGAGAAATGTAACATGTGAAATAATATTTTGAAAATCATGGAAATAACTTCCCGCCATTAGGCCATCAAAACAAGAAAAAAAATAAGAAAGAATTACCCGAGTTTATTTGATGAATTTACAGCACAGCAATGTCTGTTTGTCTCCTGTCAAAATAAATGACAACCACACAGTGACAGCCGAAACAAAAGTGTTGTCGGACTTCATAAATCGAACAGGCCATAATTGCCCTTCTAACGGAGAGTTTCTTTAACGAAAGATCATCCTGAAAAAAAACATCATCCGAAAATGAATATTTCGTGTATATTTCGAGGTGAAGATTGAAGTATAGCTGCTACATGTATTATTATCTCGCTCTACATATTTGGTCGTGTTTCAAAATGAAAATTGATTTTTTCCTTGGTTAGTTGGAAACATATGTAATAATATTATTGATGATGGGAACGCATAAAGTAGAAGGGCTGAATGTGATTTGAATTTAAAATTCTTGCAAGAGCTCTATGAATGCGCAAAGTTTGTACAGAATTTACATTTTTTCCACCACTACTATGAGTCGCTGTACCTCATCGTCGTCGTCATCGCCGTCGGTCTTTGGATTGAATACATAATTTGTTTTCGTGGAAATTCTCCTGGGCCAACAAAGCGCAATGGTTCAGTGATCTTAGGACTCCGCCTTTTATCATCCAAGGGTTGTTCACCAGACCATTGAACGTGATTGCAAATAAAGAAGTCTTTTTTATTATTTCAAAATTGGAAATGAAGTTGGACACGATATTAATTCTTTCTTTGCAAAGAAGATTAATTGAGTCGTACAAATACAGATTTTCCAACAAATCTTCAATTAATTTTAAATTCACAATTAAAAAAGAAGTGATGACAGTAGTCTACCTTGTGGGATTCCATTTTTTCGCTTTTAAATTGTTTGACAGCTGGTTCAAGTGTGTAGATTCTTTGTAATACAACTGTTTTTTTTTTTTTTTACTTTTTTTTTTCGTATTTATTTTAACCTTAATTCAAAACAATCCTTCTTCAATCACGTACAATATAACAGACTACAAATCTTTTAATGTAAATTCTACATTCAACTTTCTTCAGCCAGAACGTGTTGCTCAAATTGGGCTTCTTGAAAACGTGTGAACAACCAACAAAACATATACATATATTAATTTATAACACACACTTTACCAATAGAAATGTGTTAAAATAAAATAAACAATTGCATTGTACCATCTGTTATGTTCTTCGCATTAAAACGTTAAACAGTCAATGAGTTTATGTGTCTTAAGATGAATTAACATCAATATCAATAAACCTTCCTTCCCTCATATCCACAAATGAATTGTTTCTTTGTTATACATATGTGGTGAGGCATGCGAGTGAAAGAAATGGATAACATTCTTTTAAGTGAAAGCAATTGATAAAATTGAATTGAATAGGGGCTGGGAATTACCAATTCTGACAGAGATATGGTATGATGGTAATGTAATTAACATTGAAAAAACACCATGAGAATTCAAACAAATAATACAGAATCCACAAAGAAATGAAGTTGGTGATGATTTAGTTAGGATTGCGGGTTATTCAATAAATTAAATTAAACTGATAAAATTTAAATTAAGATTTATGTGTGAAGTTGCTTCTAAATTACAAAACTAAACTATATTCATAGTTGTGACTTGATTTAGATTATGAACGAAATAAGGATTTTCATATCGATGAAGATTTTAATATCTTGGTGAATAATGAATTTCTATAGTCTGGATCTCTTTTCCGACTCTCACACAACACCGATTTTGACAAATGAAGTGGAATTGCCTGCTGATTTGACGAATTATAAATTTATTTTAAAAATGCTATTTTATTATATTTTTGCTATTTTATGCTATTTTATTCTATAATGAATAATGAACTCCAAAATGAACACTTCCACTATGGCATGAGACATTAGGTCGGTTCAATTTATTAGGTCAATTTTTTGATATTAAAATACAGTTCGTCTTTTATTTTTATTTTTTTTATTGTAACTTTATTTCATACAACATAAACTTAAGCTAACAATATTTTAAATTCATTTAGTAAATATGAATGACAAATTATTGATGTAAGATACTCGCATGGGTAGGCTTGTTCCTTTAAAATAGGTTATGATTTCATAAAAAATATGAAAAATATCAATTCGGTAAAGAGACAGTAAAATTAATTGTTGAGTAGTTGAACTTGTCATATCATGAACTTGTCATATCATCGAAACGCCCCTGAAGGAAATTTATCGAACAGCTATTTTAACTTTCCAAAAACAAGGATGTGAGTGTGCTATAGGTTTAAGAAAATTTCAATTACAAAATTTCAACTTTCTAGGAATGTAAGGTAAGAAGAAAACTCTGATATAAGCAAAGTGGGCGTGGTCGGATTGTTAAGAAATAAATTTTGTCTTTCTTTTGGCTCAATAGACCTTTATACAAATTTTGCCGTTTTCTAAGGACGTTTAATAAAGAGAGATAATCTTACTCAAACCAATGTTCATGTAAACACCCTTAAAGCAAAGGCAACACTTTCAATGCTTGGACCCAGCCTATACCCCTTAGGCTTCTGCTTCTGCCGCTTATTGTACAAAAGATGCTGTACATATATTTGCTTAATATTGAAGATTTACCCGCTCAATTTTAATAACATATTTTGTCAAAAAGCTGATATGACTTCAAGGAGTCATCATTTACGTTGACATGATAGTTTAAAGGTTCGTAGAGTTTTCAATATAAAATTAACAAGTTCTGTTATATGGCCCTCGTGTCATCGGAAGTCTGTTTTTAAGATCTCAAATAATTTTGGGACCATCTTAACGTCTCTTTTAATGATAAATTTAATTAAACTCACGTTGGATGGTTGGATATTCGTTCAAGTAGACTTAGTTTTTTTTTTCAGGAGAAAAGCGTTGATGACAAAAAAAAATGTTATCTTCCGTAATTTCCCATAATTTTTGTGAAAACATTATATTTGAACTATAACTTCCCTGATCATTATCTTACATTGTTTACATGTTGTTGCTATTAACTAAAAAATCAGCTGCGTCTCACGGCAAAAAAAAAAAAAAATACCAAAACATTTCCTAATCGGCTATAACCGCTGAAACCAAAATTTAATAAAAGACTTGCAACAAAGTAAGTTTGTTGCAAGTCTTTTATTAAATTTTAGTTTCAAACCATAAACATCATTATTGTAAATTTTTTCACCGAACATTGTCTTCAAAATCAGTGATTATGATGAAAGCTCATCCTTGGTATTATTTTATTTAGATACATAAATACATCACAATTCACAATATTACCACCGTTGCCGAAGCCGCCGCCGCCGCTACCGTCATCGCCACCGCCGCAGCTCATTACATCATCCTAATGTAAACAACGCGTAATCGTAAAAGTGAATTGTTTACCAAGAGGCAGATCAGTGTACGTATACAATGTAAAACAAAAAATGAACAAAAAGCCGTGGTCGCGCGCCGGCTCCGCACTCATCTCAACATTATATAGTTTGCCGGCAATTTTTGAAGGCACGATGCGATTTCATTGTAACTTGTAAACTGAAGCTCAACAACAACAACCAACATCAACAATAACAAAAAAGTGAACTATCACCGCCACCAAACTGCCACAACAAAAAGCAAATCCGATCACTCATTCTCATTCATTCATTTATTACATTCATTGAAATCAAACAGATCTTTTAGAGCGCGAGTGGTGCGGCGAAATAGATATAAACATGATTTGCAGTTTGTGTCATAGAAACTTCGCTATTTTGAAGGAAAAATGGGTCCACGAAACTTTGAAAACGCGTCACACGAGTATGTGCGCACGCCATGTTATTTGAAATCGGTTCAAAGAACAGCTATGTGTATCTGTATCTGGTCGCCATTGTTGATGAGTCAAGTACTACTTTATGTCTTTGTCGACTTCGCGTCGTCGTCGTCGTTGTCTACCTACGCGTACGCCTTGGAAGTTTTTTTTTTTTTTTTTTTTAATTGCCTCACTTGAAAAGTGAGTGGCTTTATACTTCATTCAAACTCAGTAAAGACACGACACATCAGTGTGCAACTCTGAGATTGAATATCTTTTTTTTGTCGTATTCGTATATCTGACGGATATCGTTGTTGTGCGTGCGGTTTTATGAAAAGCGAAAGGACTCCTGGCAATGTATGGAGCATATGCAGCGCAGCGCGGTGGCGGCTTCAAGCAACCAAACCGCCACAAGTGGTCGAAGTATTTATCAAATCAAAAGGGAGACCGAAACAGCACGGGTCGTTTAAAGAATTGTGACAACAATGAGCTGTGTTTTATTTTGATTTTTTTTTTCTAGGGAAATAGGTCAATTTAGAAAGGTCTTGAAAATAAATAAATAAAAAAAATAGAACCATCATCCCATATATATGTACATGATAGGAAGTTTCCTTTGTAGGATTTGTATAAATATTTTTAACACACCCTATGAGCTGATAATTCTTTGAGCTTTATTAACACATTTACATACAAAAAAAAATTGGATCGTAAAGGCTTAGTCAAGTCTTAATAAATTTATATGCCATTAAATTATTGCCTTAAGTTTTACACGTCTGTTTAGTTAGGATATTTTAATTACCTTTTTCTCCCCTAATTTGATCTCTTATTTAAATTGAAATAGTAAATTTACTACTGGACGGCCAGCGATGAAGTCTGATTATGTATGTATATCCGACCTAATTCCGTTAGGAAGCAGCACACCCAAATCTGGCGTGTGTTGTTAAATAAATTTGAACATAATTTAACGAGTTTTGTTTTTTTTTAAATAGAATTCTCAACGTCAGCTCGGTGGGAATAAAATTAAAGTTCTAACGAGAAAATTCGAACTACCCGAACGTTGAAAAAAAAAAAAACATAAACAAAAACAAAAATGAAATAAATTCACTTCCAGAGAATTTATCTTCGTTAAAGTTCTGGATTTAGCTCGTTAGGTATATTGCCTAACTCCAGGAAAAATCAAATGTATTTTTGTTTTTATCAGAACTGATTTCATAATATTAATTCCGAGTGCATAATATAATACACAATTAATTTTACGTTTACATGAAATGCAGGAAAAATAGAAAAAATAAACGTTATATGGAATAACTTCACCTTGAGTAAGAGTTCACCGATTGAAAGGCAAAGTTAAAACAAGTTAAACAAATTAAAAATAGTTTTTTTTCTCGATGCAGAATATAATCCCGTAATTGGATAATAAAAAAAAAACCTCCCAAAGCTGTTTTATTGTGTTTTTATGACTTATTTTATAATTAAAATTGGAGAGTGAATCATCTACATATTTATGTATGTTTGTATGTATGTATACCCAAATTCTAGTATGACCAGTCAAATCACTCTTGTTAGAAGCAATATATTTATATGCATCCCCACAGGTCCCTCGCCCACATTGTGGTTAAAAGTTAAATTTTTCGTTGCAAAAATCTCAACTTTTAAAAAGAAAAAAAAAAAAAAATGACCTAACTAACACGCTCTAACTTTTAGTGACATCTTATAAGAATTAATCTGAGCTTAATTTATTTTGAGAAGAGGTGGACTTAGGGGGGAAATAAATAATAGAAATTTTGTTTTTTTTTTAATTCCAAGCCAACGTGAATTAAAAAAAAAGTGTGAGTGCCGGGACTCACGGTTAAGATGTGTAAACATCAAATTAAATATTCAAGTGCTGGTTTTACATCACAGAACGCGACGAGTTCGAACTGTCAACCAAATTTCAATCCAAACTCAACTCGATCTTTCGATTTAGTTTAAAGTACGAACAAACGTACCCAATATTGAACATATCCAATTTACATCAACGTATTGTAAGGTGTTAGATTACAACGTAATGTGGTCACAGAAATTTCCACGTTTTTAGTTTACCACCCTACCGCCGGCATAGATGTTTTCACATAAAAACTGGGCAACTGGGTGCGACCCACAATGGTAACTTCCCTTTGGTGCCCTTGGAAAATGGACACCTGATGTTATTTTGTTATAAGGAAATTCATAATTCAAAATCTTAAAATACCTTATCACGTGTTCAAAATGCGATCAAGTAAAAACCAAAGTTGGGAAGTATTATATTTTTCAACTATTTTTGGCAATTGTCAGTTTTTTAAAGCCAAGATTTTTTTTTAATTAAAAAACAAACTATCAATTGATTTTTTTTTTTACAATTCAATCAACAATTCGTACTTACAACATAGTGAGTGAAATAAAATTATTCTGGAATGGATAGCATTTTTTGTTTTCCAGACATTGTGACTTTTTTGAACAATTTTTAGCAACTTTGTTTTGTAATTTTGTTGCTTTTAAAAATAAACTGGCAATTGAATGTTTCTACAAACCTTATAAGTTATTAACTAAGTCATTGTGTGTACAATAAAATTTGCCCGGCTCCGAAATCAGTGTTTTTTCTCAAGATACTCGAGCCGATATACGTTTTTCAACTATTTTTAGTATTTTCTTGTTAAAAGAGAACTGTCGATTGAAGTTTTTTTTAAAATCACATCATTTATCAAATATGTATGACATTGTGTATAGAATTGAATAAGTCCGAAGTCAAAATATCATTGTTTGTTCTCAAAATATTAGAACCGAACATCGTTTTTTACAAATTTTAGCATGTTTTATGATTTAAAAAAAAAACTGTCTGTACATTTTTTTTCTTTTCAATTCTACATTAAGTCATTATTTTATGTAGAATAAAATTAAGCTTAAGACGATCGCATTTCTTATTCTTGAAATATTTGAATGATTTTTTACAACTTTTTTTGTTGAATTGATGAGCTGCTAATTGAATTTGTTTTAAAAAAACCTTTTCTGCACTTTAGGATATTATTATCTTTAAAATAAAATATATTCGATATAGTCGATATCTTTATTTATTCTCGAGATACGGTAAACTAAAGAATGTATCACGAACGTACGTACAGATACACATATAGACATCTCTCTAAAAACAATAGATTCAGATTCTTGGGACCTCGAAACGTGGAAATATGTCAAAACTTTCGATTCGACAAATCGTACTTATTACAAAAACTTCCAATGGGATGTTAAATTAAACAAGAATAATAATATTAAAAATGGTTTTGTTACTTTTGAAAAGCTTATTGGTATATCTTGATGATGGCCCGCAATAAAAAAAAAATGTAAGAGAACCATATTGATTTTTGTTTTTCAAAATAAGGGTTACACAACGTTTAAACTTACAGCCTCATAATTGTGTTGTTTTATTTACATGTTGAATAGAAATCAAATGACTGCTTAAATATTTTATAGAAGAATATTCTATTGTTATCTAAATTTGTATCATAAGTTCATTTCCATATAAATTTTTATCTTAAATCTTGACTTACAATTACCTAACTATAATTAAACAATGTCATTTTATGTGTCATAATCAAATTAATTTACAGCACTAGATACGGCCTTATTAGAGTTTAACGATTTATTTAAATTCATTCACCTGAGAGATCTTACGTGTATACCTATACCTTACCTACATATAATCTTCTCAAAAATAAAAATACAAAAATGAAGCTCCCATCTAAGAAAAACAAATAAAAAAAAACTCGATTCCCTTCATTTTGTTTCTTATTATCTTAATTCTCTTCCGTTTCGTTTACAAACGGAAAACAACTTGGAAGTTCATTCAGAAGATAGAAATAAAAAAAAAAAATAACTCAGACGCGGGTTAGTAAATTTCGTATACGCAGTGTGTTGTGTATTTATTTATGTCTGTAGATGTGAACTTGTGTATCAAAGTGCCCATTTGATAACTGGAAATCTTCTCTTCGGATATAAAATAAATAATATACCTTAAGACGGACTTTAAGCTTCACAACCTACCGAAGATGAAATGGCAACACTTAAATAGCTCCATGTGAATTGAAATAGTGACAAGGTTTTTTTTTTTTTTTCTTATTGCTGTGGTTGTGTTGTTTGTGTTATCGTATCTTTTCTTAAACTCTTTCTCGTTTGTTTAGCACTTAATGTTCACCTGTTTTGCTTTTGGCTTCGATAAGTTTATGTTTTTTTTGTTGTTTTTTATTTTCTGCTTTTATCTTTCATTATCGGAGCTAACACAGGCCACTACGTGAAAAGAAAAAACTACTTTTTTTCTTTAGTTTCTTTAGTAGGTACTTATGTTTTTTTTTTGATTTTCCTTGGCAAACATTTTATAGATAAAATGTAAGTTGTATGTATGTATTTTTTTTTTAACTCTTAACAACAAATTTTCTATCAAAGCCGGCAAAGAAGATGCGTGCGTTTTGAATGGAATTTATATGGTTGTCTTGAGACCGACCGTGACTGAGATTGAAATATATTTCCCAAACCCATTTATTATGGAATTATAGAATACCTGGGCTTTTGAAGATTGTAACGAGCACTAAGTATGTGGTATTAAAAAATTTGTTTAATAATGTAGGTAGGTATGTATGAATGTAGGTGGGAGATTAAAGCTTCTTATTAAAAATTAGATACAAATTAAATTGACAGCAATAATTTGTAATTATTGTAGGTAGCTTAGCTTTCCTCAACAAATTTATATGTTTTGTGTAGGATTTAAAGTAATTTATATTTCTCTTGAAATTGTTGATGAAATTGATTTAGATAAATCATGTGTTTCCAAATCCAAAAGTCAAGAATTAAAAAAAAAAAAGAAAGAAAATCACCAATGTCATTTAGCATAAGTTACACTAACAAACATTTTTTGTTTAAATATCCGCATTTTATTAATTAATTCTTCTCTATTACGGTTATTCAAAATAATGGCTGAATTTAAAATCGCATCAGATTCTTATTTGATGCAATGTCATGAGTTCCGAAAGTCAAAAGAGAAAATGGTTACAAAGTCATGAGTTTCTAAACGCATCCCAAACGTCAACGATTTGCATTAATTAAGCAGCAAACGCATTCAATTTTGTTTGGATGCTTTCATTTGACAATTTGACGTTTGAACTAAAAGTGGAACAAAAATATGTTTATTTTTTTTTCGTAAATTATGGTTTGTTGTTCACGATTATTAAGGTTGTCGTTTAATTTTACAAAAAAAAAAATAATAATTAAAATGACATTTAACCGCTCTTTCATTTGCATTAAATGTGTTCCGAAATGTCAAATTGATGCAAAGCAAAATGTATACATGAATAGTATAATGCTCCAGACTTTTTGTGTGACGTTTTAGAACTCAGTCAGTGTAAACTGTCAAAAATTACAGTCAATCAGTTAAAAATCGAACACAAAATTTTTCTAGGTACGTTTACAGACAAAACGTGTGGCGCTATGATGGCTTGTACATAAAAGCAAGATAATTTGACAGACGATGACAGCGTCCTTACCGTGACTTGAATATTAAAAAGTATTAAGTAGGTACTTATTATTTTGGATATGAAATGAAGATAATTTTCTGGCCTTAGTTTTAATATGTAGTTTTTTTTTGTTGTTGTTTTATTTTAAAAGAATGCCATCACTACAACAGCCGCGTGATCGCGCTTTACCAAATTCCATCAGTTGTAGTTTTCGAAGCAGGTATGCAGTACATTTTTTACAACTCAATTAATGACTTTTAGAATAAAATATATGTATTTATGTGTTTCCATTTTTCTTCGTTGTCCATCGGAAAATTTAAATTTCAAACATGTCAGCAGGTGTATAATTACTCGATTAAAATCTTAAATGCGATATTGACTCCTTGTGTCTTTTTTCATTTATATCTTTACAAGTTCTCATAGTTCAAGTCAATTTTCTTAACACTATACCTATCATATTTCTCAACAATTTACGCCTCCTAAGTGATTAACCTTTCTCGAACCATTATCACACTTAATTACCTACACAAAAAAATAAAACGTTAAATTACACAACCCAAACAATGGTTAAAAAAAAAAAAGAAGAAACAAAATAAATAAATTAATTTCATAATGCTATAAGGCTTTATGTCTACCTCCTCATTTAGATTTTGCGTGTCACTAATTAAGATGCTTGAACGCTGCTGACCATTTTCCAAAACCATTAATCATTTTATTATTTTTTTTTGTTTTCAATTTTTGTTCTTTTTTCTTTTACATTGTTTGTTTCGAATCTAACAAAAAAAAAGTTAGCACAGATTGAAAACAAAAAATCACTCAATACAAAAATAACCTAACTGACCATAACCAACACGCATGCATGTGCACGCACAATTGTTTATTGCTTAATGGCTAATTCAACTTCAAAATGGTTGTTAATAAAAAATTTTTTGTAACTGTTTTTTTTTTTCACACTTTAATCGATTAATCTAATTTATTTGAACAAAAAAGGAATAAAAAAAAATAAACAACAATAATATTATAACAACCATAATATGTGAGTTCAATTCAATTATTTATAAATCAAACGCAAATGGAGAGTATGCGTTTGGTTTTTGATTAAATTGTTTGTATTTATTTAATCAAATTAATAGTCAGGGAGATAGTGTTGTATTTTTTGTAAGATTTTTTTTTTTTTAAGATTGCTTTCCTAATTTCTTTGAATGGCTTCATTTTTGATAAGAAATATTGGGTAAATACAGCATTTGTAAAACTTAACTGATCAAGAAAATGCGTTTTAAAGAATATCTTAAGAACGACCTAACTAACGTGCACCTTTTATTTAGGAAGAAGTATTTATGGATATTTATTTTAATAGCTTGTTAAATAAGTAAATATAATACCAAACATATCAAATAAAATATAAGTTATTAAAAAAAACAACGCAATCACTATATATTTCTGTATAAACCAGCGCGGAGTTATTTTATATTTCCTTTGCAACTCGACCTACCACACTATAATGTTAAGTACTTTTTCGGAATGTGGCACAATTACTTTTTGTAAATGCAAAATATGTCGCAGCCGGCTCCTGAGATGCAGTATTCAATATGTACACAAACGGTCAACAACATTTATAAACAATTTACAAAAAGGAATGCAGATCAACAAGGTATACAGGGAAAAAGGTAACGACCGACATGAAGTAGAGGGTGTGTCATAAATAATGAACATAAATTTGAATAGGGTAATGAATTTTAATATATGTACGTAGCTGAGATAAACCGTCTATAAAATCGATAAAAGTATATGTTACAGCTAAAAAAAATTTTTTTTTTACTTCAAGTAAAGGTCTGAAAGTGAAGAAACATAAAAGTTCAATATTTTCAAAACCTAGTTTGAAAGCGAAATTTATTCAAAAATAGATGGATATCTGCGATTTGAGTCGGAAAAACTTTCATACAAGTGTGTCGGTCCGTAAGAAAAACGTCACCAATCAAAAAATTAATTTTTTATTTAACATTGCAATTTTGTGTAAAAAAGCTGGTTCTACTACTCTTACGCATATTTAAAACTTACGAAGTTCTTGTGCAGTTATGAAATTTTAACAGATTTTTAAAAATTCAAATTTCCATTAAATGAATTAGAAAAATATTTGTGAACCACCCTGGTGTTTAATTTTAGCTTGATCTGCTTGCTACAAGTAAACTTTGCAATTGGGAATTTAATGTTTTGGTTTGCTTTAGTTTTTGTCAAACATATCCTATAGGCTTTAGGCTATTTGCATTTTAATAGTTGCATTGCAATTTGGTCGAATAGTTGAAGTAAAGTTATGTACATTAATTCAGATTAAAAAATAAAAAAAAAGTTGAAATGTGTGTAGTTTTACATGATCTGCTTGATGCATGAATCAGATTGATTATACCAAAGGCGAAGTAATGAAGCATGACAGAGAAAAAGTTGATAAAATCAAAATTGGCTTTTAAGATTAATTTCAGGTTGCAAAGATTAGGTACGTATTTTTTTTTTTTTTTTTCAGAAAATACAGGAAACTAATTTTGGAATCATTTCTTTAAAATGTTAAAAATTAAATACAAACGGGACTAGATCGAGCTTTGTAAGTCTAATTCATACAAGATGGTTTATTCATCTATTCAGCTCTAGCGAATTCCCCTAAAGCACTTGGCTGGATTAAACAAAAATATGTCTGGCTACATACCACAAGTGGTGAACATAAATAATTTTTGTATAGTACATATTTTATTTGATTATTTTTTTTTGGAGCCCTAACCAGTAGGTATATATCCTCAACAAAATTGCATTTTATAACTGTAATATCTTCAGACTGAACGGTTGGGTCTTTTTATATAAAACTTGATACCAAACGTTTTTTTGTCACTTTTCAGAGGGATTTTGAAAAAAAATTGCGTTCGGCCAAATATTGAATAGAAATAGAATATTTTTTTTATTTCTGACTTTTGGCTTACTGCTTTCTCTACTTTAATGAAATTTTCTACATGGAGGTTCTTAAATAATCTTAGTTTTTGGCAGTAATACAATTTTCAGTAAAGTATGTTTTGTTTAAAAAAAAAATCTTTAGAATAGCTTAGTAATTTATATTTACATTTGGGAAATCTTTGATTTTTTTAAATTTGAAATCTTTGATTTTTCAAAATTTGAAATCTTTGATTATTCAAAATTTGAAATCTTTGATTTTTCAAAATTCGAAATCTTTGATTTTTCAAAATTTTAAA
Organism: Epistrophe eligans; assembly: GCA_951394125.1. Taxonomy (NCBI): domain Eukaryota; kingdom Metazoa; phylum Arthropoda; class Insecta; order Diptera; family Syrphidae; genus Epistrophe; species Epistrophe eligans. The sequence goes on along the minus strand of OX596029.1, from coordinate 17,064,844 downwards.
TCATTGATTTTTCAAAATTTTAATTTCAAATGTTTGTTTTTGCAATCCTTGATTTTTCAAAATTTAAAATCCTCGATTTTTAAAATTTAAATCCTTGATTTTTTAAATTTAAAATCCTTGATTTTGATTTCTTAAAATCCTTGATTTTTTAAAATCTTTGAATTTTCAAAATCTTTGATTTTTTAAAATCTTTGATTTTTTTTAAATCCTTGAATTTTTTAAATTCCTGATTTTTTAAAATTCTTGATTTTTTAAAATCCTAATTTTTTTTTTAAACCTTTACTTTTTCAAACTATTAAATCTAGAATCTTTCAATCTTTTGAATCTAGAATTTTTCAAAATTTCAAATATTGAATTGAATTGTTTATTTTTTTTTTTCATTTTTTTCAATTTTTTAATTTTTTTCAATTTTTTTTTATTTTTTCAATTTTTTATTTTTTTCAATTTCTTTCAATTTTTTTCAATTTTTTTTTAATTTCTTCATTTTTTCAATTTTTTTAATTTTTTATTTTTAAATTTTATTTTTAATTTTTTCTTAATTTTTGTTTCGTAAGTTTATTTAAACCATAGTTTTGAAGATATACGAAACATATTGAAAAGTGATCAGTGCGAGTAGCATTTTAAATTTAAAGAATGCTTAGATCACACAACTAACATATTAAATAATAAAAACCCTTTTAAGCCTTAAATAAACCTATTTACAAATATCAGAAGTGGGATTTATACGTGTTTTTTTTTTTTACTCCAGAGCTAAATTATTGAACCAGATTTCAAGAGCTCTTTTATTAAAATGACTTATCAGGAAAATATTTAAACAGCTGTTTTTGAAGTTTTGTTTAAATATTTCTTCAAGAATTTAAAACACCACAGTGTGCTTGGACGTACGTTTCATAAACAGTAGGTATTGTAATCTATTGGAATGTCTTAAGAGCCACAGTCACAGTGAATATTTTCCGGAATAAGTAGCACCTAAGTTTGTCATATCGGCACTTTAGTTCTATATAATCATAGAATGAATGTCTATAAGGTGATCAAGATGAAAGACATAAGTGCCACTTATTTAGGTGAGTTTGCAATAAGCTACTTAATAAGACTCAGTTACAGTCAAAAAAACTGTGTACATACGAATTTTTGATTTTACAAGACAATAATAATTACATATTGTGAAGATTTATCCACTTCTAGTCCCGAATGCTTCAATCTTTCTTAGGAGTTCTTCTATTGCTTTTCTTTGACCTCTTTGTTATAAAAAAAAGCATTTTGAAGTTTCAGCAAAATATTGTTTATGTATAAGAAATTTATTCAATCTTCATTATGTAAGTTTTTGCATAAATACAAAAATTATCAAAAGTAAAATGAAAAAAATAAACACAATCGGACACAACATAAATTTGTTTTCCTGCTTTAATGACCATTACGTTTACTCAAACAAAATTTACCATACGAACATATAAATTAATTCTTCAAACTATACCTATTCGATTACAGCACAGAAATATTATACAATATTTTCTGCATGGTCGTGCAAACAAAGGTGTGTATATGTTCGTTTAATGAAATTCAAAACCCAATCAAAGTGAAGTACTCATAGATATTTGCGCGGCAGAAATACTAATTGACAAATATGAAATAAAATAAACAATTTTGTAATGTTGAGACAAGAATTTGTAGGCTTTAAGTTTATATGTCTACACTACGTGTCACTCGATTGTAGTTTTTTTTTTTTTTTTTTTTGCAAAACAGTTTTTTATTACTGGATGGGAAACACTAATTTTGATTCAATAATTTTTTTATCATACAAAATAAATATGAAAAGCAAGATAATATTTTTTATTGAAATAATTATTCAAGTCATAACCTTTATTTTGACATCAAAATATTGACTGATATGAACAAAACGGAGCACATGCTCAGAGAAGATGCTCAATACAAAAAGATGAAGAGTGCTTTACAAATGCTAGTATTTAAAAAATTTATTCATACCAAACGAAGGAGCTTCTCCAAAAATTGAAGCCTCCTGCTTTTATTTTATACTAACCAATGTCTTATTTTAGTTTCATTTCAAAATTTGAAATTAAAATGTTTAATGATGAATTTCAGTAATAGCTGTAGCTAACGCCTTAGAGTGAAAACCGACTTAGTCCATAGTTATTTTTATCATTATCGATTTATACTTTAAAACGATAAAAATAAAACTAAATTATACTTTAAAAATTATATATAAATCAAATTAACCAATATGGAGTTTATAAAAATAAATATTTACTATAAATATATTTTTGAACTAATTCATTACGAAAACATTTTTAAAAATTATTTTCTATACAAAATGAAAAAGAAGTTAAATCTATTTTTCACTCTAAGCCAAGACGGTATATTTTGAAAGGAAGTCATTGATTTACTCAAAATGAGACAGAGTGTATCATCAAATACAGTTTTCTAAGAAAGAGAAAAATGACAAACTTCTAGTTAAGTTATATTAAGTAATCGTATAAATTATAATTATCTAATACTTCTCAAAAAATCTAATAGATTAAACTATTTGCGTTATCAGATCTAACTGCTACTTTTAATATAAAATATAAAATTTATCACATTGCAAAAAGAAATTTATTTCCTTCGCTAAAATCTTATGAAATCATTCAAAGCCTTATAACCTTGACTATAAAAAAAAAAAAAAAAAAAACAAGTTATCCGCATATCAATTTTGATTGTAACACCTTTTAATAATAAAAGGTTGTTCACAAAACTGTTTGAATAAATAATTTATTGATTTCATTATCAAAAATCACATTTTCAATGGTCTTTTCTACATCCAATCGAAATGATAACGAACTTTTAAAATAAAAATTGTCACACGAACACATGGGTTCGCTTTAAGTTATTATTTTTTTTTTTTGTATATCTTTCTTTTTCATATATTTTTATATGTGATTGTGTGTTTGAAACTTCTTGCCGCCAGAAAAGCAAAGGTGATGATGATATCATTGTACAATAATACAAATAAAATTTTTATCTACTAAATGGAAGTCATTACGTATTCTGAAGTGCAAACTTTGAATCACAAGTACAGTGAGTCAGTAGGAATTTTTGTGTAAGGAAAATATGTAATATTTTTTTATTCGAAACGTTATAAGGTTATAACTGATAATATATTGGTGATAAGCTATACAGCGGTAGTTTAACTTCAAGTTTGGTTATAAATAGAATTCAGATTTAATTTGAAACTTAACTCGTTCCATTTCATAGCTTTATATGTTATCATAGATGATAACTCAATTGAGTTGCATTGTCGCATTGGACAAAAAGCGCTACAATTTTTTTCTCTCTACAAATTAACGACAAATTAAAAAAAAAATTAATCCCATTATAAGACCCTTCAAATTTTGAAGTGGTAATGCTAACTTGAAAGACAGGAAAATATTGGGATTTCGCCTATAACTTGGCCATTTGATCATTTTTAGAGTCACAATATCTCCTAACTGATACCTCATATGGAAAAAATTAATGAAATATTTTTTGTTGTAAATATTATAATCTATAAAGTGAGTATAACTAAATAATTAATTTATTAACAATTTTTCCATTTAAGAGAAAGAGCAAAAAACCGGTATTTTTTACGTTATCTTTTTTTTTTGTTAATAAATCTTTCAAATTATAGTTGCGCTTGAAAAAAAAAAAACATTTTAATACTTTCTTAATAAGGGTGAAATAATCTACAAGTTTTGTTAACAAAAGATCTATCAAATTTTACCGTTAAGAGTTAAATGCGAAAACCCTGTATTTTCGACACTTCGCGTTTTTTTAAGAAGCAATATTTTTTAACTATGTAATAGCTTGTATGGAAAAAGTGTTATCTTTTTAAAATGAGCATACGCTATTTTAAAAAATATCGAAAAACCAGTATTTTTCACGTTTGACGTTTTTTTTTTTTTTTTTAATAGTGATACATACCTCTTATAAACTTGCTATGTACAATCTTGACATTTTAAACCTACCTACTTATTTTTCACGTGAAAACACAATATTTTTGTATTTTTTTAGTTTTTTTTTGGTATGGCCATATCTTCTAAACGATTAGTAGAAGGAAAAAAAGTGTCAAATCATATTTTGTAGAAAATCGCATGATCTACAAGCTTTGTATGTTTGCAACCCAGATTTGGTAATGGAATTATTAACCAGTATTCCTTATTCCAAAATAAAATTGCATTTATCTTGGATTTGATTGGATTTTTTTCCGCGAATTGATTTTTTTTCTACATTTTTCATGGCGGGATTAGGTACTTTTTTTTAGCTAATATTTTTGAAATCGAAGGATTTATGAATAAAAAGCAACAAAATAAACAGTTTCTATTATTATCATGTCTAACTCCTTTTCCTTAGACTTTGAAAATATTATTTTAATAGCATTTTTTTTTAATTTAAACTAAAAAACTAAAATTTGAAAAGTGTGAAAATATTAAGATTAAATATATTTATTACATTAAAAATTCATTCATAAAGATCTTCCTTAGAATTTTAATGCTAAAAAAACACTTCCATACATTTTATCAAGAAGTTAATATCAAAATCATATCCATCCATGTATATTTGAATCTTTACCTTTATCGCCATCAGTGACAGTGTCTATTTTTAGAAAGTGTCTGAACAGTCACCCTTTAAATCGCACCCCAAAATAGTCAGCACACGCATCACCCATTTCGCAAATAAAAAAATAAAAGAATAAGGGGGAACTATTTTTGCACTAAAAAAAAGAAGAAAAAAAAGAAGAAATTAACCAAAGAGTAAAGTCAACAACACACAACATATAGCAAAAAAAAAACTATCTGTTGTCGTTCGAGTGCAGAATTCCATAGTACCTAATAAGATAGAAATTATAATCTACTCGTTCCCGATCTTGGGATGATATCATCTCAGCAACATGCGCTGCGCACACTGCTCAGAGATACTGGTTTAGCAAGGGAGTGCTGCAATGCTAAAATATGTTGAATGTGTGATGGCATTGGTGTTGCTGCAACTGCCGCAAACTAAACAGAAAAACAACACACTTTAACAGACATCTCTCCATATTGGTGAAACGACAAGGTTCTAAAGAATTTCATGCTGAAAATAGAACTCTGGTGGTTTGTGCTGTGCTACCATTACAACACGTTCTCAAGCTCAGAGTCATAATAAATGAAGAATGTTTGGTGAAATAAATAAAAAAAAAATAACAACGCTGGCAACGACACCAACGACGGATATGTGCTTCTGTTGATCCCCCTAGTTCCCGATGATGGCCACGGAGTTATGTTGATTTTTGTAAATATTACCTATACAAAATGGAGAACTGACCGTGTGTATATACATTATGGTTATGACATCTTGTGATCTTTCGCGGGATGCCATATGTTTCGGGATGCTCATGAAATTCGTCATCCTATAACAGTTTCCTGTCTTCAAAGGTGTACAAATATAAACACACAACGTGAAACTCTATTTCTGATTAAAAAAAAATAAATTTTAAATTTTTGCTCCAGAAAAAAAAATTCTGATGAAATTTTCTGCCCGCAAGATGAATTAGAAGGGCATTCATGAAATATATTACTGAAACTGAAACAAGGCTAATTTATACCTTTATCAAAAAATTCAGTGGGTGCTGCTGGTTGATGCAGTTAATTTATTGCGATAACACCTTGGTTAGCGTGTGACGAATGTTTCTTTCATGTTTTTTTTTGTGGCCAATATTTCAAAACCACAAGCATCCACAGCACATGATGTGGGCTTATTTTTTGTTTTGATTTGATTGAAATTATTGTAGGGGTATTTTTAAATAAAATCCCTTTGGTGATGAGTTTTTTTTTTTTTTGGTGATTGATAGTTTACTTAAATCATTTTGTAACAAATTTTTGTCATATGTTTGATTAAATGATCTTTGCATCAACATAAAGAGATTAACTACGTAAATGATAAATCACTAAATTAATATGATTTATTGGCAATCTTCAGTTGACAAATGAGAGTTCACAATAAAGAGAGGAAAAAATCTTTTTGATAACTAAGAAACGAAAATACCAATTGGCGGAAACCAAAACAAAAAATAAAAAAGGTAATTTTGTAAAAGATTTTGAAATACTCAATTTTGAAATTTTTTATTCAGAATTTTAGGACTTACAGAATTTAAAAAATGCAGAACTTTCTGGAGCCCAAAGATATCGCAAACAAAATTTCCGTAGATGGAAATGTTGACGTAATACAGGGATTGAGGCTAACAAAATTTTATTTCAAAAATTATAAACCTGAATAATGCTCAAAATATTCCATCGCAATATATTGGTAGTGGAAATTAATTTCCAGGAGAATTTCGCTTTAATTACATTGGATTTTTATCCGAGGGAAATTTTTTTCGAGGGTAGATTCACTAGGTCTGTTTCTTTACTTTTTGGGAAAAAGTTCTGGGAAAACTTTGGGCTTAGCATTTTGTTGTTGTTGTTGTAATTTTTGACCAGAAATGAAAAGTAAGGAAACGCATTTGGCATGTTTCTGATTTGTTTCTAGGTAAACGTCACATTTGACAGCAAAAATTATCAGTAGTTTGACAAGCTAGAAAAGTCAGCAGGTAAAATGTTAAAATGTTCGGGTAGATTTTTGCTGGTGGGGAAATAAAATTAATTAAATAAAAGTCAAAAGTAAAAAAAAAATCATTTTTTTTTTTTTATATAGTAGAGAAATTTTGTAGGGAATAAATTATTTCGTGGGAAACCAAATTCGAAATCCCCGACAAGACCCAATAGTTATAAATAATAGCTTATGACAGCAATTTATTTAGTCTAGCTTGGTATATAAGACAGAGTTAACAATCTAATGCAATGCCAAACCTTGAACTAAGTCATTTTATTAAAAATACCATATACACATTTTTTTTTAATAAGTTCTTTAATTTTATTTTCAGCTGTCTTGAAGACGTTCAAAATAACACTCATAAGGTAAGTGTGCTTTATATTTTTCTCATTTTTTTTCGTTAAAAATAAAAAAAAGTGGAATATAAATTTAAAATTCAAGTATTTAAGTTAAATAACTACATACATATTTACAAAATTTTCAAAAACAAATGTAAATAAAGAATTAGAAAGTAAATTAGTTACTAATTTTCATTTAAATGAAATTAATTAAATTACATTTTGTGTCCAAAGGTCCAATAATAAATAAAACCCCTTGAAAATGTTAGAAATGACCCCGTTTGTCGGAAATTTATTTAAAAAAAGATGAATTAGTTGTTTTAGTCGCATACCATTTAACTTATATTGGTAAGTTTAAGTTAAAAATAAAAAAACATATTTGCACAAAATTTAAAACAATTAAGTTTTTTTAAGTTTTAGTATGATGCATAGGTTAAAAACGAATTTTTCAAATTTTAAACGATTTAAAATAGTAGTGTATTTTATTAAAGTGAATATTTTAACTTTTTAGTATCATACTAACTCCAAATGTCACTTTGACAGTTAAAAATGTGAAAATGGTGTGTTTGCCTACTTGTTTGCACGAACTGTCACTTGTTAGGCTCTTTAAAAATTTGCGCCATTATTGTTTTTTAGTCTCCTAGTAGTTTGAAAAGTCAAAATCACTATTTTCCCATTTGTTTTTAAATTTGATAAGTATCTTCTGTTGACAAATTCTAAAATGTCAAAAATGTTCAAAAAGGGATTTTTGCATGTTTTTGAAATTTTGTTAGATGGCCTTTGATAGAAACACCACAATCATAGTCCGTGTTCAATACTGATAGAATTTTGTTTTGTTTAAATAAAAAAAAAAATAAATAAACGTAATTAAAAAATTATTAAATTGAGTCGACAAATTAAAAATTTTGACACTATTTTATTTTTTATTTTAAGTTGATAATTTGGACGCATTTTCTAGAAATAAAATTATTCTCTTTTGTTCTTCACCTATTTCTTTTAATTCTTTAACAAATTCAATGATTAATGACAGTATTCATAAATAAAGTATAAAAGTTTATAAGTAACAGTCATATTTTAATTGACTACAAGACATATACACAACACATACATATGTATGTACAGTTTTTTTTTTGTTTGAAAACCGCAGAAGGCTATAGTTGTTATTATTATAAAATAAAGATTTCTTATTAATCATATTTTTTTTTAATAAGTGTGAAAATACTTATTTAAATTGGAAACATATATCTGTTCGCAGCTTTTTAATTTCAATTCAAAGTCATGTTAAGTAGTAATTTGATGCGCTTCAAGCTACCATTTAATTAGCATAATTGGGTTTGAGAAAATTAGTTTTGTGATGAAAGATCTACACATACAGTAATGTTTTACTTTGATTTGAAGAGAATTTTTTAAATGATCTTGGGAATGTAGGTATGTAGGATCCATTCATAAGACAGTAGATAGATAGGTAATCAGGGAAAGTTTTGAAAAAAAAACAAAGACAATCTTAAAGGGAGAAATTCCCAATTATAAGATTTTTCATAGTCCACATGAAATTACTAGACGTTTTTTTTTTTTGCGTTTTAATAAAAGTAAACATAAAAGTAAGCCCGATGTCACAAAGAGACTAGATAATTTAATACGAAATTTGAATGCGTTTCATGAAAATAAGTTTGAAAAAATAAAATGAACAGACTATTATTTTATATTTTATTCAACGATGAATTTGTACCTCTTCACATTATGCTGATAATTTTTTTTAATTAAAATTGTTTTCTTCAGTTTTATTTTATCATATAAGCAACTTTTTTTCCATACATAATTTATTTTAATAAAAAATTTGATTTTGGAAAATAAACTGAAGGGGTTTTTATTTATTTAAGTAGTAATTTTCAATTTTCTCGTAAAACAGAGATATTAAACTTTTAAATTGTGAGTGTTCGATTAGCAATGAATACAGGCAGCATTAACTTAAATCAAAACTTAGTACCTATACTAATTTTTAAAATTTTGAAAAAAACACCTTGCCAATTTTAGGACTTAATAAATGTGTTTTTGAATTATGGAATTTTTAATAAATAATTTATCGTTTTTTTTTTTTGTTATATTCAAAAATATGCATTATGTATACTCTAAAATACTGCATACAAATTATTTGAAATCATATAAGGCGATAATGAAAGTCTATTATAAAATAATATAATAGGAGGTACCTTACCTTTCCTAACCTAACATTACGCTAACGGATTAATTAATTTTTTTTTTCTACTTCTTGAATCATTGTGAAAGTAATAATAGCAACACTTACAAATTTATCAAATTTCTGGGGAGCATTTTTGATTTAAACAAAATATAAGTTTATTTTTAATTAAAAAAAAAAATCAATGCAAATTTTAATTTGTTTTTTAATTTTTTTCTTTTAATTTTTCTTTTAATTTTTTTCTTTTAATTTGTTTTCTATTTTTTTTTTATTTTTTTATATTTTTTAAATATTTTAATATTTTTTTTTTATATTTTTTTTTATATTTTTTTATATTTTTTTTAGTTTTTTTTTTAATGTTTTTTTTTTTTTTACTTTTTATTTTATTTTTTTGTTTTTTTTTTAATGTTTTTTTTTTTTTACTTTTTATTTTATTTTTTTTGTTTTTTTTTATATATTTTTATATCCTTAATTTTTAATTTAAAAAAAATGTTTGAAATAAGTTTTTTTGGAATTTTGTTTTTAAAATTTTTTTTAAATTAAGTTTTTTATTTTTTTTTTTAATTTTGTTTTTTATTTTTTTGTTTTTTAATTTGTTTTTTTTTTTTTAATTTTTTTTTTTTTAGTTTCTTTTTTTTTTTTATTTTATTTTTAATAGTTGAAATGAATACCATTAATGTTAATGGTTAATGTTTCTAAGTTTTAACTTTCAAATTTTAGTTCTAATTTGCTTGTAAAAAGTTTTTGAAAGTTTTTTTTTTACTGACTTCTCTGTCTGTCTCTTAAAAACTTTGGTGTGTTTGTTCGACATTTTAAGATATTAATATGATACTACTGCACAATTAACTAATTTTGAAGCTCTTTATTAAAATGTCCTTAGTTTTAAACATTTTTTAACTAGTTTCATACTAAACCTTTTTTCTTAATAAACTTCACTTGAACACTTCTAAAAAAGTGACAGTCTGTGCGTACAAGTAAGTAAACTTACCACTTTCACATTTTTAACTGTCAAAGTGACATTCGAAGTTAGTATGATACTTAAAAGTTTAAAATACGCATTTGATGATTTTAACTTTAATAAAATGTTAAAAAGCACAATTATTATTCGTTAAAAATTTGAAAAATCCTGTTTTTAACCTAGCATGCTAGCATCATACTGAAAATGCCTTAAAATGTTAGGTTAATCGTCTAAAATTGTGCACCTTTATATTTTATTAAGCGTTAGAAGAAATTTATATAGTAGACATTTTTTTTTGTCAACAACATTTGATTATTTTGAACATCTTAAATTAATACCTAGTTCCTTATTTTTTTTTTTACTTTTCAAGTTTTACAAAGGATACAAATCAGCATATAAAATACCTTCTCGAAAAGTTCCGTAACTATTCTCCTTCACTAAGTTTTTTTTTAATTGCATATATTTGTTTTATGTATAGTACCTATGTATTGTATTTATGTACAGTTTAACAACATAAACCTATACTGACATACATATATGAGCTTCTGTGCCAGTTACACATGCATGAATGAGTGCCGATCAAAGTGATTTTTTGAGAGATTATAAGGAAAGCATCGAGAAATTAATTGTGGATCTACTGGAAACACAAGTCACACAGGCCCATAATGTATTTCTTATCTCCTTCGAGATATTTTTCATGCTTCGTTTTTGGGATTTTTTTTTTCATAATGATGGGCCCTTAAGAAATGCTGGGTCATTCATCCATAATTGATTGAAGTTGAAGTGAGTTCCCTTAAAAACAAAAAAAAAAAAAAAAAAAAAACATCTCAAAAGGGAACAAAAAAAATACCAGAATCCAATCCCTGAGGTTATGTGTCAGATCAGAAGATCAGAACTTGAAACATATTTGTTTTTTTTTTTTTAATCAAGAAAGTGAAGTAAACTCTTGGTATTTATTGCTTTTTTCCATGCGGGAATAACTTTTGACACTATAAAATACCGATTTGGTGTTGATGATTTTCTATTTTTCTTTCCCGCATTCCATGTTCATATAAAAAAAAAAATTGAATTATCACTGCTTTAGAGAATATCAATGTCACATACTCGTATAATCAAGAATTCATGCTCCTCCAATCAAGCATTATACAACTATCTACGGATACGGATAGAAAAACATTTACTTCGGGAGAGTGAGTAATTAGTTCATGACATTTCCATTAGATGTTCCAAGTATTTTCATTCACATGCAATCGATAGATTAGCGTACATTCAACAAACTATATATATTCTTGTTGTTGCTGTTGCTGCTGCTGCTGCTGCTGCTGCTGCTGCTGCTGCTGCTGCTGCTGCTGCTGCTGCTGTTTTAAACTTTAAAGTGCGACAACGATGACATGACGCATGGGATATAAAACGTCTAGCATAGATATTAGAACAAGCTTCCAACAAAACTGGAATGAAATAGATCAAAATATACGCAAAAGGAAATTTAAGTGTAAACTGAAGGAATTTTTCTAGATGAACACTAAAACATAAAACGTTGTTAAACAGTTGTTTATTATTAGTTTATGTGATTGAATTTTATAAAACGAAACTATTAAGTGTAATTTTTCAAGAACTTTTAAATGAAAGATCGAGAAAATTCATCCAGAATTACGCCCACTTCTTACTGTTGACAAATTTGTTAGTTATAATTCACCCCTATTACAAGTGGCAATTATCAATTAATAATTATAAATATTAAAATTCAATTGATAGAAGTATTGATCATTGTAAATAATGTAGACCGTTTTGAATTACAAGAAAATTGTTAAACATCAATTAACTGTCAATCGGTTTTCTAGCAAACTAAGTTAAAATAAAATTTTAATATTTATCAACTATCAATTATTGATAAATTGACCGTTCTTCTATTTTTCTTAATCTTCTTTATTGCAAACTTTAAAGTATCAAATTGAAATGTTTATATTCATCCCTAGTTAGTCTACATTTTTTTAAGAAAAGAAAAACACAATATGGATATAAAATAAATATTCCAACTATCCCACCCAATTTGTCCCACTGTATTTCGACTAGAACACACTTTTTTTTTACACATTTAGGACACAGACACATTTGCTGCACTATTATAGAACGGCTGCCAGTGTTGTTGACCGCAGTTCGATATTAAAGTCGATTCGATCCAAATCGGGTTTCACTTCGATTTTGATGGCAATAATTAATTATTGTATTTGTCACATTCACAGAGAGATAAAATTGTAATGGTATATCAAGTAATTTTGTTTTCTTTTCCTTTTTCTTAATTTTTCTACTTTTAATTAAATTATTGAACTACTTTTTTTTTAAAAGAGAAATAGTTGTTAAGTTATCTAAAGTTGTTTGTGTATTTTAACGATGTTATTAATTATTTTAATTGACTTTTGCATTGATTTAGCTGTTGTCGCATTTGTTTTTGTTGTTGTTGTTGAGTTAAGAAAAAAAATATATACTAAGTGCTCCATTTAATGGAAAGGTGCTCTACATCTTTGATGAGCATATTAATTAGAATTTTTTATCAAGTTGACATTGAACATAATTGAATTCTATTTTAAGAATATTTTATTTATTAGTTGAAGAAAGTGCAAACTAAGAAAATACATACTTAATGAAGTAATTATTCACAAAATATAATTTTAAATTATTAAATATACATACACATGTAATGTATGTAGGTACCTATACAGTTTTCTTTTGTTTATGTATTTATAATTTCGTATCTATTTTTTATTTATTATTACCAATTTATTTATTTATCAATTAATTAATTTATTACTTGTTAATTTATTTATTTTTTGATTTATTTATTTTTTTGATTTATTTATTTATTTTCTTATAATTTTAATCATTATTGAATTAAATTTAATTTTTTTCGTATTTTACTTCGATTTGTTCTTTTAATTTAGTCATTGTATTGTTTTTTTCAAGAAAATGTTTTAGTTGTAAGATAAGGTATTAAATCTTTGAATTGTAAAATTTGCGGTAATTTTTTTTTTTTTTTTTTTTCAATTAATTTTGAGTTTTGTTGTTTTTAAATATGAAATTTATTTAAAAAAAAAAATTATTCTTATAATCCAAAATATCGGCACCTAGCATAAAAATGTTTAAAAATTGTTATGTAAAATCTTGTTTTCACCGCAAATGACACATACGATTTTGATTAAATTTTTTAGTATACGATCTACCATAAATTTGGAACAAATTATTAACGGTACCTCTCATAGAATATTTTTTTTTATTTTCGACTAACTCATCATCTGCTTAACCGATTTAATTAAATTTTTTTATGCAACGGCTTCTAATTAGTTTAAATAATATTGTACCTACATACATATATCAAAATATTCGAAAAACAAATTTTGGATTAAAAAACAAAAAATTAAATTTTAATTTTTTTTATTAAACCTGTTTCTTTGTCTGCGTAAAATTCCCATTAGTTACTTGACACATAAATAATGACACAGAGTCATAAGTGCACAATCTAAAAACCTACTTGTACCTACTACTTTTAAAATATTTTTGGGGTAATTTTAATATACGACGTCAAAAAGATTAATAAATAAAAAATGTATATTTACTTAAATGATTGATGTTGTTAAAATATCGATGATTTTCATAAATAGCATGGATAACATGTTATACTGGTGTGCTTTTGTGTTATTTTTTTCTTTTTGCTTTAATTGAAAAAAAAAAACAAAATTAATAACTGTTTTTAAATAAAGTTATTTTTAAATAATTATCTGCAGATTTTTCTATATTATTTATAGACATTTCTATTTTTGACAAATTTAATAAGATTAAAAATCGAAATTTTTAAATGATAATGACCTTGAGAGAAATTGACTAAACTTAACAATGAATCTCATTAAGCGTCTCTAATAACATAATTAGCGAAATCAAATTTAAATAATATCTTCGTTTAAATACAAAATTAGCATATAATAATAGGTAAAGTGATTAATTATAGTGATTTGATTACAAAAGCTGTTGCCAGTTTAACTAATTTAACATTAATTTATAAAAGCAAAAATATTTTAATTTAAGTGTTTTGTGTTTTAAAATTTTTTTTTTTTGAAAGAAAAAACATTAATTTAATGTTTATGTTTAATTTACTATTGAATAACAATAAAACAAAATATGATCTGCCGTTGTTGCTGTTGATTAAATTTGGGAAGCTAGAGTTAATGCTTAGGCCTTTGTGGAGGTATTTTAATTTATTTGTAAGGAGTTTTGGTGATTTGAGTCTAGTTATATGTAAAAAAATATTAACCCAAGTTTGAGCATGCTAAAGTATAGTTTTAATTCAAAATGGATGTTATCTTCCGAAAATATTTAATAAAAATGAAAATAAAGAGTAAAGAAAATAAAAAAAAAATAAAAAATTAAAAGTTAAAAATAAAAAAAAAATAAAAATAGAAAAAAATAAAAATAAAAAAAAAAATAAAAATTAAAAAAATGAAAGTTAAAAAAATTAAGAAAATGTAAAAAAACAATTTTAAATACATATGTAAAATAAAATAAGAAAATAGTAAAAAATATTAAAAAATTGTAAACAATAGTAAAAAATAAAAAAAGTAAAAAAAGGAAAAAGTAAAAAAAAGTAAAAAAAAGTAAAAAAGGTAAAAAAAAAATATAAAAAAAAATATAAAAAAAAATATAAAAAAAAAATAAAAAAAAATATTAAAAACAAAAATAGAAAAAGGTAAAAAGTTAATATAAGGTAAAATGGTAGAAAACGTAAAAAGGTAGAAAAGGTAAAAAAATAAAAAGTTGAGAAAAAAAAAACAAAAAAATTAATAAAAAAAACTAAATATAAATAAGTCAAAAATAAATAAAAATAATAATTACTTGTTTAAAAATGTATGTGTTTTGTATTTAGGACTGCTTAATTTGTAATTTAATTTAAAATGTCCTCGCATTAATTTCTGACAGTTAATAAAACTTATCTACAATCGTGATAAAATATTACATCAAATTTTACTACTTAAGGGTTTAAAGAAGTACTCAAAATGTCAAAAAGTGCTAAAGCTTGAACACAATTTTACTTATTTTATCAGTGTATTTACTTTCTAAAGTAAATTAAGGCCAAATGTTTAAATTAAAGCTAATTACACATTTTGAAAGTCCTTATTTTACGCCAAGCAAACATAAACCTTATGACATAAGTTATTTTAATTCATTATTACTAAGCATCAACCATGATTTCACTTTAAAAAATTTTGAACATTCCAAAAACATTTACAACTCAATTGCTTAATATTACTTCTTTTAGTGAATTACATTTTTATCTGTTTTATCTTAACAATTTAAAATTTAAAAGGTCCAATAACTTGTATCGATTAAAAAAAAAAAAACAAAGAATAATTAATTGATTAAACTAAAATTTAATATAAGACATTAAAATTTCACCTTACATGATGGTCCTTGAAACAAACATACAAAAGGCCTGATTTCAATTTAACTTTTATTTTAATATTTGCGTTAATTTATCAATATACTCACAATCACAATCTCTTGAATTAATATTATACAATATAAAGCGAATACTTATAGTCGTTAAAAACTCTCTTAAAAAGTTAATAACAGCCATTTAGTCTTACACCCCAAAAACATGTAATCAAATGCAAATATGACTTTCTCCCCCATTGCTGCTCCGTAACGTAATTTAAATAAATTTAAAAAAATTATATTATATCCTCAAAGAGAGAAAACTGAATAATTTAAATACAAAAAAAAAAAAAATATCAGTGGAATGCCTTTGTTTAACTTGAACTTGATATAAATTTCACCTTCCAAAATGGATCACGTAAAATGTCCTAATGAAATCGAAATTTTATTTCGCAAAAAAAAAAAACGAATTTAATAAAAAAAAAAAGATTAAAATGTTAATTTCGATTAATTTCTCCTTCACTGATGGACATGATATAAAAATTCCACAAAAATGTAATATAAAAAACTAAAACAAAAAAATTTACCAAAAATAAGTAGCACAATATTATTGTCCTAAAAAAAATCTTGTTTTAATATGACAAAAAAAAAAAAAAAAAAGGTTCTCCTCTCACTAAAAAAAAAAAACAAAATACCTACTTGAGATCCACCTGACTGCCACGACCTAATTGCAGAGCACTTCCACCAAACCGACCCATCAATTTTCCCAGCCGCACAAGATCAATGGGAAAATAATTAAAATTGGAGACCCACTTCCTTCTCCTTGGATGCATAATCAATTCAGTTTCGCGAAAAATATAAAAGCTGGTTCCATCACCAACATCATCATCTTGCTGCAGCCACGCCATGCATCGCCCGCGAGCCTCCGCCAGTAAACGTTGTTGTTTCACATCGTGCGTTTGACACATTTTTGCGTGTGCAACATGCGTGTACCACATTTTACTCTTAAATACATTTATAAAGTCGCCAAGTGAAATTTTTATCCAATTTCACTCGAAAAAAAAATACAACAAAAAATTTGTGTACACGCTCTAGAAAAAGGTGTGTTCGTTTTGTTTTATGGCAGAAAATTATAACGATTGCGCGATATCGAACTGATGTCATATACGATGTGACAGCAGGAGGTCCTTCCTGTCAACTGTGCGTACATACATACATATATATGTATGTTCGTCCCCTGGAGGTGTGTTGGATCAATGAATGTCACTCAAATGCATCAACAATGTGGTTGGTGGTGTGTGTTCGATTTTGCCAAAAGTATATATGTATATATACAAGATATTATGTTAATGACTTCCGTCGTTTGCCTTGGTGCTTTTTATAACCAGACAGGGGCGGTTGAAGGAAGGAAAATACCATTAGGCATAGAAAAATATGTAAATTTTCGGCGGCTAAGTGTTTTGCTGGAAATATTTTTTTATTTTTTTCCGACGACTGATGTCTCTCTGGTGGTGGTGTGAACGGTGTCGGATTTATTGCGAATCAGACTAAAAACTTGATAGGGGGACATCCTGAGTCCGAAAATAAAATTATAAATAAATTCTTAAAGGTCAGATGATACGCACTGAAGGCTTAATATCTCAGTATACTTACCTCTTTCTCTCTTAAAATTATAAGATATGTTAACACAGTGTGAGTTTGTGTGAATTTTCGCTAATTTTAGTACAAACACGACTCAGTACACTCTCGCCTTTTTACTTCCTTGAGAGAAATTGATCTCTCAAAACTTGGAAAGACTGTCCAGAAATTAAAAAAAAATGGAATATCATTTTTGAGTGCTGTTATCTGGGAATTTTTATTATTTTCTTCTACTCACACTTCTCTCTCTTAATGAAACTTGAAGTCAACACGATATGTAGTAAAATTGAAAATAACAAGAAATCATGTTAAAACAACACAATCTTGGTAAAAATTAACCCTGGGGTCATGTCAATTTTTCACCAAATTTTTATATTTACTAGAATTGTATGTTGAAATAACGTGCCATCCTTTTAAATCAACTATACAATGTTAATGAAAATGAAAATGTCGTGTTAATTTAACCACTGACATAATTATATTGAAATCGTGTAATTTTCTGACTTTTGTAAATTTTAAATTTTACAAAAAAACGGTAACACATTTGGCAATTTAACCAACTAACTTTTGACAACTTATAACCTGGCTTATCTGTCATATAAAAAAATTTACCCGATTTGCCATTCCAGCATAGTTGAGGAACATTAGAAATGAAAAAAGCATTTATGTATTTATGTATGTATATTGAATGTCAAATTTAAATGTTGAGCAACTTTTCTGAACATAGGTACCAACATCATAACTTTCCTAAAAAGGGTCAAATACATGTGGTTTAAAAAATTATTGTTTTGTATTAAATTTTTGTTTCTATTAAATACGCAATTTAATAAGGTTTTTCATATAATATAGTTTTATGTGACTGTGCAATGATATAATACAAAAAATGTAGTCCGATATTCTAGCTAAATTTTGAGACCTTAATGAACGGATTATTAGAACCGACGTTATAAGCAAGCCAAACCAAACACAATGTATCTTTACAATTATTATACCGACTACAAATTTAGGTACATAGGTACATATGAACATTTAGCATTTTTTTTCCGACGCGAAGCAAATTTGCCAATATTGTGGTTTTTTATTGCACAAACTCCGCCGCCGGCTTTAGAATACTATCTCTCTCGCCAATTGGTGGTTGAAACTATTTTAATGCTTTTTTTGTTTTTATAAACTTCCTCATTGAATTAAATTATTTGTCCGATATTTATTTTCATGTTTTAAGTATAAAATTTTGAATGATTTTGATTTCGTGTTTGCTCTAACACGCCAGTCATTTTTCCTTTTATTATATACCTTAATATTGAAAATCGGATAATTGGGTCGAAACATATAAGCATTTAAGTAAACGCAAATCGGGTATTTTTCAGATTTCGCAAAAATCATCATCAAAAACATACCCATTTTTTTTTCTACGAACATTTCTCCTTTTTTTCTGTCCGTTTTATCATCTTCTTTGTATTTTGTTTCCTCAGACTAGTAAGAACAAAGCATGAACGAAATAATTTTGTTTATTTTGATTATTTTGTTTATTTTGTTTATTCCCCTCACGTTTCATCCCCCTTTGCCTACTAGGCGTTTCATATTTTTGAAATTCTGTTGATTTTTTTACAATGTATGCCTCCGTTGAAACATTTCTAATGTTAATATAATTTAATTTAAAAATTACTGGGCCCTATAAGTAAAGACTGTTTTTCTGGCATTACCATATTAATTCACCTCAATCCGTCAATGATTATAATGTGTGTGTTTTATGCTAAACGTGTGTAAATATTATTTTGAATTGCCGCCTTAAAATCCATAGGAAGGGTAGTTGTTGTTGCCACACACTCAATGTCTGGCTAAGCAAATATTGTTAACAGCTGGCTTCAAAATATCTTATATATAGTGTTGTTAAATTGTAGATACTACTGCCACCTATGGATGAAGTTACGCAATCTGATGTGTGTTTGAGTATATTTGAGAGAACGCCATAAAATAACAAACTTCAAAGTTTTGTTAAGTCATTAAAAGCATAGATAATAAAAATCCAAAGAGGAAGGAACGTGTTGCAATATTTTTGGAATTCTGATGGACCATTCTGGCCTCAATAGGTTGAACTGTTTTATAAAAACCATAAAAAAAGATAAACGAAAAATGGTAAGGTAGACAAAAATTTTGTTTAGATAAACTTTTAAACTGATTGTACATACATATATGTGTGTGTATGTGAATCAAGCACCCTTTGGGGTATCATAAGCTTGCAGCACTTTATTCAGCCTCAGGTAACAGACAACGAAAGAATTATGTAATTACATATTTTATTGGCAGAAATAATTTTTGCTGCAGGTGCACATTGGAGGCACAGCGGCGGCGGCGTTACTGTTGGCTAAAACATAATAAATGATTTTCCATAAATTGTCGTGGGTAATCAGTTTTTCCTGTTTATCTTATAAAACTGACACATCATGACGTTTAAGCGTTTAAGCCAACAACTTTGAAGTGAAGCCGTTTGTCTACCGGGCGCGATCGATGCATTGATGGTGACGATAGAAATGGACCGTAAAGTTTTTTTTTTTTTGTTGTTAATGTTTTCTTGCGGAAATGAAAAATAGTTTCGAATTTTAACAAGGTAACAACATGAAGTAGGAATTGTTGTTCTTTTTTTTTGTTTAAATAAAAAAAATAGATAAGTTTTGTGTGTTGAATTTTAAAATGCACTTAGGTAACTGTTACCGTCAA
This sequence comes from Epistrophe eligans, assembly GCA_951394125.1. NCBI lineage: Eukaryota > Metazoa > Arthropoda > Insecta > Diptera > Syrphidae > Epistrophe > Epistrophe eligans. The sequence continues at coordinate 17,044,974 of OX596029.1, read as the reverse complement.
GCTTGAGATTGATAGGTATATTGAATAGAATTAATTTAATTTGTGTTGACAGTGACTAATGATTGGTTTCAATCGATGTTGGAATTACACAAAATACACGCAACCTCTTTATAAAGAAAAACAGGGTTGCCAGATTTTCATTTTAAATAAATATTATAAATTTTTTTTATTTTTGAAATTTGAAAAAAAAAAATCTTCGGGCTTGTTTTTTTTTTTATTTAAAGATAAATTAAAAAAAAAGGTACAGACACTGAATTTGCTGAATAATGACATTTTGACATTAAGGATGAAGGATTTTCGAAAGAAGCGTTGATTGCAATGTTCCTTCACTTTCATACTTTTTTTTTCTGAAATCTTAAGTCTCGAAAATGAATCAATCATGGAGAACAGCACGTGGTTCAAGGTTGGCCAGTTTTGACGCTATTGTAAGGAATACAGTATACATATCATATAGAAAACGTGATTGATAAATTATTGTGTCATACGTTTTATGAGATGGTTCTGAGTTCTATTGTTCAAACAAATTAAAACATCATTTCAACCCAAAATAATTTCATTTCCTAAATCACTAACTTCCTGGTTAATAAAAGCGAGCTTACAGCCCCCATTTACAGTCAAATCAGCCCAAAATATCACAGCTATAGAAGAGTTTGTAAAGTTAACGAACGGCAAGTACATTTTGTAAATTACTTTTGGACATGTTCTGCAACCTCATACGATAATTTTATTTGTCTATATATGCAGTGCTCGAAAGTAAACATTTTTCATCATAAAATTACCAAATTCTTTAATAGAAAGGTACCGTTATTTTTGGTCTTTGAACGTGAGAAGCCGATTTGAATTCAGTTTTTTTTTTTTTTTTTCTTTTAGGCACAGTTGTAAAAATAACAGTCAGTTGAAACTGCAGTCATTAAAGTCAAATTAAATAAAACCTTTGAATAATAGTTAAAACTTCGAATTAGTTCTTTAACTTAAAAGCTAAAGTCAGTCAGCAAGTTTTATTGTTATGATCTTGCATTGCAAACAAAATCAATTGACTGTAGTAATTTTTGACTATTTTCAGACTTTTAGTAATTCTTAAAAGTAAACTTTAAATTTTGACAGTCACCAAGTCATTTGACTGTACAGTCTTTTGGTTGTAAGATTATTGAAAGTTACTGTTGTAATTTGACTGTGCAGTGTGCAGTCAGATAACTTAGGGACTGTCAAAATTGACTCACATTTAAAGTTGTCTTTTAAGAATGACTTATAATAATTACTGTAATGGTAAAGTGGAATTTATTTAGAGTGTAATCACTCATTATTATTAAAAATTCTCAGATTCTCCTTTCATTTTAATTAATTTTGCAGGTATGTATGGTTTGAGTTGGACACAATTAGATTAATCAATTAATCAATTTAACTGCACTTTGATAGAGATTTTTTTTGACAGCCTTTAATTTTTTGAACATTTCTGACGATTATTGGTTTTTCCTGAACTGTTTTCCTTAATTTTTCGATGCAAACAAAATTTATTTTATTTATTCAAGTGCTGTAGGTCACCTAAAATGCTTGAACCTTTTTTTCATAAAAAAAATTGACAATTGTTTAAAATTTTTGCATTTTTCTGAAATATTTTCCGTTCATAAAATGTTAACATCAACGACATATTAATGACCATTGTTTCGTCATTGTCAATAAATTATATTTTTGATAACTTTTTCATACAGCCAAATTTTGGAATTTTTAAAATGTACAAATATTGAATTTTTTTCCCCTCTTGTTCTAAAATATTTAAGCTCCGATGTAAGTAATGTATGTAAATAAATTTGAATGCAACACCCCTAAAATGATGAGACAACTGAATTCCTTTTAAATTAAGCTTCCTTCTTAGTTGATTTTAGAAACCATCAGGTTACATCAATTAATTTTATAAAATCAACAATCTATAACAAACCTATGAAGAATTAAGTTAAATTAAAAAGAAAAGAAGAAAAATTGGAATTTATTATAAGGACTCCTTAATTCTTGTGTAAATGGCTTCCACTTATAAGACAATGTGTCAACTTTGACACTAAAAGAAATCAAAATATATTTCATTATGTCAGTCAAAAAAAAAAAAAAAACAACAAACCTAAAAGCCAATGTAACGTCGACACCGCCAATCATCCATGACTTAGCAATACAAAACACTATATGGGCTATAGTTTACTCAAAAGAAAAGAATACAAAAAAATACCGACTAGGTCTAAATTTATCTATATTATGTATTTTATATTTACCTCCACCTTTCTATCTTTATGGTGCCACACGTTACCTACACATGTCTACGTTTTACTGCATGTGAATTATATAGTGACACTTTAAAATGGTTGCATGCTGCATCCTCAAATGCACTTAATAGTTTATTGCCTTAATTTGTTACCAATTTGGTAAGAAAGTGGTGACAGGCGCAACACGGTGGTATTTCTTTTTATTTTTATTCTTTCTATATTATTATTTTTTTTTTGTTAAAGGTTGCCGCATCATGTTGATGATATCGTTCTCTGTACAAGTTCACTTAAACACAAAGACATTCTAGGTGAGCCACCTACTTTTGTTTGTTTTATTATTTCTTTTCGTTGCGATTATGCTGCGAAAAAAAATGGACAAACAAATCATTTAAGTCATAAACACCTTAAAAGGGCTTCTTGTCCATGAATCTATTACAAAATATCGATTTAATTTCACTCTCGCTTGGTCTCGATGGAAAACATTCACCTCATTTTCTTGGAAAATTTAATTCGCATTTATATTTATGTGACGACGACGACGATGATGATAAGGAATGTAAAATGTACATAATAGACATTGCGCTTGATGCTTTAGTTAGCGTATTTATGTTAAACTTCTTATGGAAAAGACATTTTAATTAGGAATTTCTTCATGGAAGATTTCTAAAAAAATACATAAATAGGTAAGATCCATAAATATTTATAGCAATCTTCATAGTTGGTAATATTATTATGTTCGTAGAGAAGCATATATGTACATCTAAAAACATTATATATGCTGCCGTTGTAATTAAAAAAAAGTATCTTCATTTTTTGGGTATGATTTTAAGAGATAGATTTTGATAAACAAATAAATAAATAAAGATAATTTGATATAAAATAGAATTGAATTCGGCTTGGTAAATTAAATACACAGTGTGAGTTTATAAGGAAATTCTTCTATTACATTTTAAATAGGTTCATGCTGTACAGTGTACATACAAAATTTTCTCCAATATCATTAATTATCATGTGTGATTGAAGCAAAATTTACTCTGCGGTTAGTCTGGTTTTTAATTTAATTTTTTTTTTTTATTTCGTATTCGTATTGTATGTTTATTGTTTCCCCTAAGGGTTACAAGTCTTCCACCACACTCTCCTCTCTTCCCATCCCTCTCTCTTTACTCCTTTTCACAACCTCCAGTGCCTTTATCCACTTTTCCCCCCTCGCTCCTTCGTCCATTATATCCCTCATTTTTTTCCCCTATTGATCCTTCATCTCCGATGACCTGCATCTTTCTATTACATGTTCCCACGTCTCTTGCTCACCTTCACACACTCTGCACATTCTTTCTTCTTCTTGTTTCCAGTACCATCTTTCTCTCACCTCATTCCCTAGCTTGACTCTCGCTATTCTCTTTATTCTGTCTGCCTTCCATCCTGCTCTCAGATATTGCGGGATCTCCTCGGTCATAACTTCTTTATACCACCTGTTATATCTGGATTCCTTTATTAGTTCCCGTCTTTCCTTCTCCTGCTCTCTTCTGTCTTCCCATTCTACTTTCTCGTATCCTGTCGTACTGTCCTCTCTTCCTTCCCTTCCCCTCGTTCTCTTTCTCCCATGTTCCCACCGTGATCCTCTCTCGCTTCTTTCCCCCCTCTCTCTCTCCCATCTCCTCTAAACATTCCCTCGCTATATCGCTTCCTTTTCCACCTGTTAATTTCTCTTCATAATTCCACGCCCTTTTCCCTGCTCTTATCGTTATCTTATCTCTTTTTGTTTCCTCTCTCACCATGTATCCTGGAGTTTGCCATTCTACCCCTAGTGTCCATTTGTTCTTGCTTCGGCAGAACATATACTAAAATTGGAACGATACAAAGAGGATTAGCATAGCCCCTGCGCCAGGATGACACGCAAAATCGTGAAGCGTTCCACATTTTTTTTTATTTTTTCTTAAATTTTTTTTTTAATTTTTTAAATTTATTTTTTTTTTAATTTATTTTTTCTATTTGTTTTTTTTTTATTTATTTTTTTTTCATTTATTTTTTTTTAATTTTTTATTTTTTTTCATTTATTTTTTTTTTAATTTTTTATTTTTTCTAAATTTTTTATTTTTTCTAAATTTTTTATTTTTTTTTTTTAATTTTTTTATTTATTATTTTTAAATTTATTTTAAATTAATTTTTTTTAATTTATTTTTTTTAAATTGTTTTTATTTATTTATTTATTTTTTTTTTAATTTAAAAAAAGTTTTTTTTTTACTTATTTTTATTTTTGTCTTTATTATTTTTATTTTTTTTATTTTTCCCTTATGTTTTTTAATTTTTTGTTATTTTTTTTTTAAGATTAAAAAGATTTTCAAAAATTGTACGTTGCATCGCACCGAAAAATAAATGAAAACCGCAATACCTTGGGAATGGATTTAGCACTAAAAATGCCATTTTGTATCCATTTTCTTTTATGAAACACGACTGTTTCAAAAATAACCATCTTTACGCAAAAACGTTTAGAGACTCCGAATCAAAAATGGTTAAACGAGTGCTCCTGGTACCCAAAAGAAATATATCTCTTTAAGCCCTATTCTGTACTATTCGAGTGTTGCATACCTTTTATCTGATTGCAGGCTATCTTCTTTGTTGAATCATATTGCCTTTGCACAACAAGCAATACAAATAAATTTATCGCTGATAAAATATGCCATTTTCTGCGATATACAAAGTACACAATTTAAAAAACTATCTATCGAACCCATCATTAAACGTTATCCACACCCAACAATATTTTTACACTCATCGCTCAAACAACAACTTCATTTCCTTTATTAAACAACTTATAGTCAATAAACTGCACATATATGACTGATACAGTTAGACTCATTCATTGCAATGACCCTTGGCCGATATGCATCGTGTTGGCTCATATATATGTTTATCGTTCAATAATCCCATAATCATAACTCACTTATCTGCCCACTCTGAGGACTTCAAACTCTCATTATAACCAGACCCCATACTTTAGCCCCCATCTGCAGTATTTTGTATGCTCGTATTCGTATACGGTATACCTAACCACTCAACTACTCAATAAACGGTCGCACTTGAACTAATCGATTCAAATGCGTTGGCCATTAGTGGCCTAATGGTTTGGTCATTCCAAACCATCAGCGTCGGTTTTAGCGTCATTGTAAATAGACGAACGTTCAATTCGACCGTCGCGACGCGTCGCATCGCCATCGCCATCGTTCGTCGTTGTCCGACATGTTTCCAATTAAGGATATGCACACATTTGGTATGAACTCACTTGATGATGGAGAGAGAACTCCCCAGCAGCGCTAGTTTTGCTGTGCATTAACTTAAATTCCATTCCATTCGGTAATAAATAGGTGTTTGGATGTGTTCCAGTGCTGGACGGGGCAATTTGACTGCAACTGGCTGTTTCTGTGATGTCCAAAGCCACATCAAGTGCAAACCGCATCACAGATGACCAGTCTCTGGAACGAATGTGGGCCAAAGCAATCGTTAGATGGGTGACCGTTTACAGGCATAAAACACCAGATGGTGTATGCCATCATCCCAGAGGTGTCCTGATTGCCACTTTTGTAAGCTCGCTGGCCGGGAATTTCCAAGCCACACCATACAGACAGATTTTTGAGCTTCTCCTGCTTTGTCGTCGTCGTGGTTGCCGGTAACGTCGAATCGCCTTAAAGTCATAAAACTTCATTTACCGATTAGCTCAGATGTTACTACAAGAGTGTTACCTCAGCGCTTACCCCTAAGTGTGTCCGCCTGCGTTTATGGTTTGAGATATAATCGAAGCGCGCGCGCGCGCAGAACATCGCAACAAGCGTCTGACACTGTGTCAGCTGCTGCTGCTGTACTTTGACGCAATTAATTTCGCCAAAGAGACGATATTGTTGTTACGCGATGGCATTTAAACTGCTACCGCAATAATGCACATCGCCACCAGTTGGATTCGCGCAACATTAAAACACCAGATGGGGCTAGTAATAGCTTGCTATTTTATCTGCCTTCTAGCCACTACACCACCTGGCAGCCATGTTGAAATGCATTTGAGTTTATGTGTTAAGTTCAATGTGAGTGGCAATTTGCATGAAATTGTCTTTGATGACGTTAAAGTTTCCGTTAGAAAGATGCGCTGTGCATATTTAGTGCCCATAAATGGATTTTTATTTCATCATCATCAACTTTAATCTTCTATGACAAAAAAAGAGAGAGAAAGAAAATAAAAAAAAACCACCATCATGACCATATTATAATTATATAGGTGTTGGGGGACATCACTTCCGCACGTCATTATTTATTATACAAACGGAAATTCATCTCCAAAGTCCATAAAATCAATTACTGACAATGTGTCATTTTTTTGACAGCAAAATGACACTAAAAATTCATTGACAGTTTGAGATATTTTAAGATGGACTACAAAAATAAGGAAAGGTTTTTTTTTTTGTTATTGTAACATTCGAGCCAGCGGAAATATATGCGGCTAAAGTTGTTTGTTAAAATGACACGACATTTCACAAGAGTCAATAATTTGACAGTTTTATTTGCCTTTGAAGTTTTCCGCGACGCGATGAAGTGACACTTTTTTTATTTTAGTATTTTTTCCTTAGTTAACCCGACCCCATATTAATTTTAAAATCGCTGAAAATGAAAGCAAGTATGGAAGCGTTCAAGTGTGATGTGAAGCATTTGTTTAAGAGTTCGTGCTTAGAGAACCGTGTGTTTAGAGATGTGAGAGAACTTTATTTATTTATCAAATGTAATTTATTATTTCTTATTTATTTAGTGGCAAACTGTGGTGAATCCTTCAACTTTAACTTTAAGATTTTTGATTGCAACCTCGGCTTAAATTCGAGTCGAGTTTAATTTTTGTGTATCAAAGCATTTCAAGTTTTTTTTTTAATGTACCTAGACACGACTCTTAACAAAACCCAAACAAATGTCCGACAGCATTGATTGCTCTTGGGGCAAATTGATTGATCTTACTGCAAAGTAGTTGATTTCGTCAGAAAGTGAAATTATGCGGCCCCGAAACTTTTCACTCCTTAGAAAATTGGTTATTTGCGAATGATCTAAGAGTAAAAAAAAGAGTAAAAAAAAAACTGTCGAAAAATTAAGTTTAAAATTGTTACAGAGTGACAATTTAATGTTACGTGTGTGACAAAAATTTTAGATCATGCACATAACATTGCAATTTAAAAAAAAAATTGTTGTATTCGTATATGTATATTCGATATAGCGGGCGTCACTAAATTATAGTCTGAGATGGTAGACGTCACTGAATTAAATTACAGGCTGAGATAACAAACGTCACTAAATTACAGTATGAGGATTGCAGATGCCTCTAACTAACTAATTACTTAAAACCTAGGCTTCCACTGTCATTTCTAGAGCCCAAATCTTTCAAAAATAGTATTTTACCAGAATTAATTTCATTGGTACTATTTCTACTACAGCAAAGCCCGATCTTTTTGTGTTCGTCAACAGTTTTTTTTTTATACATACATATATTTGGGTTAAAACCAAGCATGACAATAGACGACTTGTCCACCTCAAACACAAAGTATTAAATTTGAACTTAAATCGTTTTTTTTTTTTTTTAATTTCAAACAATTACAGACTGCAAAGGAGTATGCTCTTTAAAAATCTAAATACATATTTACAATTTACGTAGTATTTGCCTTACTTGTTTAGTTTCAACAAATTTACAAGGTAGGAAAGTTTCAATTTCATTATACCTATACCCTTTTCAATGACATAATTACGTCTCCTATGTGCTCATGTAAGCTAAAAAGTATAGTAAACTTTAAGCTTACAAAATTGGTAACAAGATAATATAGTAAGTTTATCTCATTTGACGCAATTACAAGCTTGAGTGGCTTCTCATAATATTCTTGCTTTTTTTCATCTTACACAATTTTGAACCCGGAATGCACCTTTTTGTTTAAAATCTTTAAAAAAAAAATCTCTCAAGTCAAAACATTTAACTTTTCTATCTATAACTGGCTCACAAAAGTTCATAATAATTTATTTCTTTAATTGTCCATCCACCTCCCTTGAATCCCACTGGTATTATTTTGTTCACAAAACGAATTTATAGAAATCGAAATCAAATAAAAAAAAAAAAAAAAAAACATTTTAATTGAGTCGAAATGAATTTATATTTTTTTTTTACATAATAACATACTCTGTTTGGCCGGCAAATAAAAAAATAATAAATAATAACAAAAAAAAAAAAAAATAAAATAATAAAAACCGTGAGATCGACAAAAATGCCACTGCACTCTCAATAGGTATGAGCTCAACAACTGGCAAATGCTTATATTTAACTCTCTCGCAATACAACTTGATCTCGTATTGTTATAAAAGCCAGCAATTTACCAAAACTCCTAATCATGGATCTGGCTGAAGTACTATGGTAGCTTCGTTTTGTCGTTGCTACTAATAAAACCAAAGCCAAATGATAGTGTGGTTGTTGTTGCCGGTGTATTATGATGATGATGATGATGATGATGATGGGAGAAGAAGCACTTTTTTAATTTTTATACCGCATCACCAAGACTATGTCTATTGATGACTTGCAAACAACAAATAAAATCGATGCAATAAAAATCAACTACATTGATGTCACTATACAGAAGTTGCAGTCACTAATACAGCGCAGGTAACTCCTCGGCAGCAGTTCCCCACGGGAACAATTGTGCAATCCGAATTCGAATCCACCAGCTATCGCCATCATCATACTTAGGTAGGTTTGACTTGAATCGATACGAAGAACCGCTGCTGCGGCTGCCACTGTTGAATGACTCTATTGAGCAACTTTATATGTTGAAGGGTGATAAAGGTGGAGTGTAACGGGTGCGGCATAGTAGAATGGGGAGGGGGGCGGTGTACAACGTGGTTAATCCAAGTCAATTCAAGATTAAATGATTGCTTTCATTCAATCGACGATGCATAAACATTGTCATCGTCATCGTAGTCGTAGTTGTCTTCGTCAGCCTCGATGCAACGCGACGCGACGTAGTCTCGTCTCTTCGCTCAATCCGTCTACTCCGAACTTGATGGCCTTTTCTTTGGTTTGTGGACTAAATGGATGTGACTCTAAACGAATTTGTTTGCAAATAATTCAATGTATATTTTATACATATGTATGTATGCCATAGATACTGGATATACTTACAGCTGCGCCAGTTGCAACTAAATAGCGTTATTTTGATGCATAAATTATGAGTATCTCGGCCTAAGAGGAGAGTGATTGGTGACAGGGTTGCCTTTGAGACATTTTAAGTGTCAAATATGAAATCTTTTAAAACACTAAAAAAAAAAATCCTTTCTTCATAAATTTGTCCATAATGATGTTTTTTAAATTATGAGCATCTCGGCCTAAGAGGAGAGAGGAGGAGAGGAGAGTGATTGGTGGAAGGGTTGCCTTTGAGACATTTTAAGTTTCAAATGTGAAATCTTTTAAACCTGAATCCATTCTTCATAAATTTGTCCATATTGACGTTTTTTTAAATTATGAGTATCTCAGTCTAAGAGGAGAGTTATTGGTGATAGGGTTGCCTTTGAGATATTTTAAGTGTCAAATGTGAAATCTTTTAAAGTACTAGGAAACGGAATCCTTTCTTCATAAATAACTCCACATCGATATTTTTGACAAAATTAAGAGAAACAATGGAAAATTTATGAATTTTCAGCTCAAATTAATCGAAAAATTTGGAGAATCCCTTTTCACCCGCTTACCAAATGTCAAATGTTTGCACTGATAATTTAATCATTTCTACATAAATCAAAAAGATTTATCAAACCCAAACGTTAATGATCAAAATTTAAACTTTTCTGAAAATTAACCAAAGTTAACCCTGGCATTGTGGTTTGATTTTAAAATGTCCCGCGTAAGCACATGAGTGGTTGAGTGAATGAGTGAATGCAGTTTATCTTAAACAAGATTATCTTAAAAGATACACCCTCAAGATGAATATTCCATAATTATTATGGTGTCAGCGTGACGTGAATGCATTTTTGCCCAACGAGATATCGATCAAAACATATATACCTGTATGTACATTGAATGGCGTATAATATCAGCGGCGATGCGGCGGCGGCGTGGCTGTATGTTGTATACTTCAAAAAGTCGTATGACCAAGTGAGGTGAAGTGAGTGGTAAGGTTATTCTACCGCCGCCGCCCTCTTTACATATATCAATAAAAACAGTCGTTGGTATTTGGCATTTTCATATAAACAACTCCAAACGCCAAACACCTTTCAAATTCACTTTTTAAAGATCATTACGCTCCTTTAGAAAAAAATAAATATCCATGCCTTAAAATGTATCAGGCTGCCGCGATAATATGGTTCCTTTTAAGGAAGGTGGTAACTATATATTCACATTTAGAAGGATGAGGTGCAAGTGGGGGAGAGAATGGCTCGACGCCGCCGCCGCCGCAGTGATGGCGGTGGTGTCATATATGTTTTAGTGGCCGCCTTGCCCGCTTAACATTATATGTCTATCAATTCATCACTTTCTATATGAGAATCATATACAAATGTTCATGTTCGAGTAGAAGAAGATGAAGAAGAAAGCCTTGTGAAGGCTTCTACAGGTAACTCTTGGTACTCAGTCACAGTATATGTAAGGAAGAAAATTTCAATTGAACTGCTTCCCATAGTGAAAGATTGTTTGTTTTTTGTTTGCTTCTTCTTATTCTTGTTGTTGAATAGCTGGTGTCGAATTTAGCTTTGGTCCTCTGGCTGGGAAATGCATAACTAATGATCCGACGAGGGGCAGCGCCATAACACAGGCAACCTAAGCTGGAGCAACAGCAGCCAACGACGACGCGAGGAGGCACATACATATATTATAAATTATAATCTGAATCGGTTTTTGGAATCTTGATTTGAATTTTTTCGTATAAATAAATGTTTGGCGAGTTGTTGTTGCTGTGGGGGCAGACTTTCCCTTTTTCCGTTGTTTATTTTTTTTTTGTCCACAATGTTGGTGGTTTATATATAATGTATATTTTTTATATATACCTACTGTTGATCCTGGAAAGTCAATGTTATATGCTAATAAATTTGTAAAAAAAAAACAAGCTGTGAGAACGCATTCCGATAACACGAAAATGGTGGACCATTGAATTTTTTTTTAATGGTGATGAAGAGTATTTTAAGATAGGTTCTTGTGTTTCAATTTTAATATTTAATATCTGAAGCTTTTTATATTTTAAACGTGACGTATCATATTTTATATAAGCTTAATATAATATATTATAAAAATCATTAAATAAATTTACAAAAAAATGATTCTAATGTAGTTTAATGTGTTTATTTTTTCTTATTTATTTTCAGGTAAGAATCAAATGAAATATCATCTCAAGCAGAAAATGTAAGAATTGACATTTTCCAACACATCTACCTACATATGTACATATGTATGTCATGCATCATTCCAATTATTGTAAAATCACATCATGAAAGTGAAATTTGGTGTTACACAATTCGATGAAAATTTAATTTATATGAATTATGATTTCGAAAATGAAAATTGATGTTTAGGCGACTTTGGACAATTTCACAATACATAATACTTATGAGAGAAATTAATGATTTGAAACCAACGTTGCCGCCAGCAGAAAATTGCCTGTCCACAGTTTCTGAAACAGCTTCCTGATTTAGGGCCATATGAAAATAAACACCAGAAAAAAATTTAAAAACGAAAAAAACCTATAAAAAATATTATTAAAACAAAATCATTTTTTATCAAAAATATCATCTATGTCAAAAAATCATCTTTTGTAAAAAAAAAATCATTTTTTATCAAAAAAAAAAAATTTTTATTGAAAAAATCATTTTTTATTGAAAAAATCATTTTTTATCAAAAATATCATCTATGTCAAAAAATCATCTTTTGTAAAAAAAAAATCATTTTTTATCAAAAAAAAAAAAAATTTTATTGAAAAAATCATTTTTTATTGAAAAAATCATTTTTTATTGAAAAAATCATTTTTTATCGAACAAAAATTATTTTTTATCGAACAAAAATTATTTTTTGCCGAAAAAAATTATTTTTTGTCGAAAAAAATTATTTTTTTGTCGAAAAAATCATATTTTGTCAAAAAAAAAAAACATTTTTTCATGACCTTTTCAAAAAAATGATCTCGAAAAAAAATATCTTGTCAAAAAAATAATTTGTTCTCAAAAAATCATCATCTTTTGTAAAAAAAAGTAAAAAAATGGGAATTTCTGCAAATTTTTACCAATATTTATCAAATTTCGTCAAAATTAGATTTATTTTAAGTATAATAATAGAAAATAAGAAAAGCGTGCCATATTCAATTTTTTCGTGCCACCGTCCAACGAGACATTTACTCAAAACATATTTTATTGTGTCAATACACAGTACTATTATCTCTTTTAATCAGTACCTACACGTTAGTGTACTATCAGATAGAACTCTCGTTGCAGTTCCATACAAAAATCAGCTTTTTCCCTCAGTGTATGTCTAAATCCCTTCAAAATTGTCTTTAGTTATTTTTCAGCCATGAATTGAGTTGTACAAAATTACTGTATTGCCGCACAGCCGCACAGCCGCTTGTCTTCCAGCTTCCCCACACTAAATCCATAACGAAATTTGTAGCACCAATATTTTTAACTAATTCGAAATACACACTAAGTCCTTCAGTAACAGTTTGATACAAATTGAAAGTCATCATCGTCAATTTTGGCTGATAAAATCGTTATTACTACCCTATGCTATTACCTACCTGCATACTAACTCTACAAGCACAGTAGTTTTGAAGCTATACGATATTAGAAGCTTACCAAAACTGTTGCCGGGATCATTCCTAATTTTCGAAAATAAAAGAAAATTGGATAAAATACATTCACAATATTATGGGCTTATCATATGAATTTCGTACGAAAGCGTTACAGATATCAAAGTTCTATATTTGTCAGCTTTAAGCTCAGGTTAAAATTATAATATTCGTCGGAGGGATACTTAAATTGTAGTACGAACCCAAGCGAATACAAGGAACACAAGTGATTGAGCCATAATTTCGGATTGCTTATTTTTGATCAATTTCAATTACTGACAGAAATTTACTTTAGTAAAGCTGACAACTGGTATGATTGGAATAAATAAAGAGAAATATTCACGTGCATTTCAGATGACTTGTTCATTTAACAAATCGGAAATATACTATTCAGTCGGTTATGACCTTCAGTGAACTTCCCACTATATATTTCTTCCAATATTAAGCTTCACATTAGTAAATCGATGACCAGCAAGACAGCTAAAGTACGAAAATACACAGTTTCATGTCATAATCTACTCTTCACCAGTCTAATATTTAGTGTACACCATTTTTTTTAACAAATTGAGGGGTACAACATTAAGAGAGTAACATTTGCATGCTAACAACCCTTTTCATTATTTGCCATTTATGGAATTTTCGAAATGGGCTTTAGATGATACTAAAAAATTTTATATTCTGCCAAAGTTAACAAAAAAAAAAACACAATTTCTGCATACCACGTTGACTTTATTTGTACTCAATTGGCAGTGCCGCCCGCCGCCACGCCGGCAATAGCATTGAACTGTCTACTTTGTCTGTGCCTGTTACAAATGAATTCCTTTTGAGTTTTAACATAAATTTCTTTGTTCCCACGAAACTCACTTTCGTGTGGTTGCCACCACGCCATTAAAATAAAAAACATGTACGTACATATTGATCCAAATTAAAAAAAAAAAACAAAAGTAAAAATAGCAAACAAAAATATTCACAGTCAAAGAGGTGAACTTCACTTCAGATTATTTTTTTTTCCACTAATTCCCCTAAATTCCATACCTCCCTCTCCCTCTAAAATGTTTTGTTTTTAATTTCTATATATGTATGTATGTTGAAGTCCTCCCCCAAGTTGTAACGTGATATCGTGTGTGCGCAAAACTGCTGCAACTGCATTTTTTTTTTAAGTTGCTGTTCCGTGCAAAGCTCTGAATTTCTACCGGCTTACAGTGGTACAAGTGCAATGTTTATCGATTTTTTAAAATAAATTCATAACAAAAATAAGAAAAAATAACAATTAAATAATCTCATTTCTCTCATCTCTATGTCTACAATAAAATAAAACATAACTAAGGGATTTACAATCGATTTAGACACTTGTGAATTTTTCACCTGTGGACATATTATGACCCTGTGCAAATATTAAGGTGTCGAATAACTAATCAGAACTTTATTTAAGACATTCTGAAACAGATCATAAAGGTTTTTTTTTTCAATTAAATGAGGTATTCAGATATTTTAAAATATGTACAAGTTTTTATAAAACTGACTTATAATATATCATATTTTAATTTTGTTTGTCCAACTTTAAATTATAATCTGCCCCAATGTTAAGACCGGCGGGCGGGCGTCATCGTTATTACCGCGCTTCTTAACATAAGTAGTTAGTAACATGAAGTACAATGGGCTAAATAAAAAAAAAAGTATTGTTCATATTATAGAGATGAAAATTGCATGCATTGCGCGGTCGATGAATTTACAACAATCATAAAGTGAATTTCACTCAAGTGACATGTTTTCTGATATTATTTTCTACGAGCATGTGAAATGATTTACATAAAATAGTGAAAAGATATGTAAAGTAAGTTATGACTTAAAGTTGTAGCCATAGAATGTAGTCTAGCAAGTTATCTAAGGGATGATGATCTAGATTGTCAATGTACAGCATTGCCAAGTTCAAATAATAAAAAAAACAACATAATTTAAAAAAGACTGTATTTCATTTTATTTATCAAAAAATTATCAGTCGCATTTACAAACTTTTTTGTCTTAATTTAGACAGCAACAGCCTAGAATTTTTTGTCTATTATCTTTGAGTTATCTCTCAAAATTTGATAAGTTAACCTTAGATTTACCGAATAGATGCTTTTGATGTTTTATCTATTGAGTTATGTTAATTCGAGTATGAATTTTTTTTATTAAAAAACTGCTTTTTAAGTTAACTGTAAATAAATTTTTTAAAAACGGGGCGTAAAAAGTATTTATAGTTTTAAAAATTTTATGAATTTTCAAAATTTGAACAATTTTCAAAACTTTAATGATTTTCAAAATTTGAACAATTTTTAAAGTTTTAATTTTAACAATTTTCAAAATTTTGACAATTTTCAAAATTTTGACAATTTTCAAAATTTTAACAGTTTTCAAAATTTAAACAATTTTCAAAATTCAAATAATTTTCAAAATTTAAACAATTTTTAAAATTCAAACAATTTTCAAAATTTAATGGTCACAATTTTTAAATTCTTCCAATTTTCAAATTCTTTCAATTTTTAAATTCTTCCAATTTTTTATGTTTTACCGTTTTCAATTTTTTACAATTTATAATTTTTTACATTTTTCAATTTTTTACAATTTTCAATTTTTTACAATTTTCAATTTTTTACAATTTTCAATTTTTTACAATTTTCAATTTTTTACAATTTTCAATTTTTTACAATTTTCAATTTTTTACAATTTTCAATTTTTTACAATTTTCAATTTTTTACAATTTTCAATTTTTTACAATTTTCAATTTTTTACAATTTTCAATTTTTTACAATTTTCAATTTTTTACAATTTTCAATTTTTTACAATTTTCAATTTTTTACAATTTTCAATTTTTTACAATTTTCAATTTTTTACAATTTTCAATTTTTTACAATTTTCAATTTTTTACAATTTTCAATTTTTTACAATTTTCAATTTTTTACAATTTTCAATTTTTTACAATTTTCAATTTTTTACAATTTTCAATTTTTTACAATTTTCAATTTTTTACAATTTTCAATTTTTTACAATTTTCAATTTTTTACAATTTTTTACAATTTTCAATTTTTTACAATTATCAATTTTTTACAATTATCAATTTTTTACAATTTTCATTTTTTTACAATTCTTAATTTTTTTTTACAATTATAATTTTTTTTTACATTTTTCAAATTTTGTTCGGTTTTCAAAATTTTGAACATACATTCATAAATACATTAATATGTACAAAAAATTGGTTTTCAGACAATTTATACCTTACCTAAAACCGTTTTTATTTTCGACTTTCTGAATAACGGCTTATTGCACTGAGCAATTTTTTTTCAGTTAAAATAAAATTAAATATTGAAATTTCCAAAAATAAAAATTTTGATTAAAAATATTTTTTTTTTTGGAGATGTTAACAAAAAAGACCGCTATACGATTTTAAAGTTTTTTTTTTCTCAACCATTATATTGATGAAATTATGTGTCGTAAATTTCTTTGGCTTCAAAATAATTTCAAAAGAAGTTAAATAAATTTTAAGACCGAAACTCATGATTCTTTTCATTATTCTATAACATAATATGATATTTTACATTTTACATTTTACATTTTATTTTTATCATTTATCTTATATCTTAATCATAAGAACTTGATCTCCTGAGTTAGATAAAAAAATTGTAACGGACATTTAACTCATCATTTTTTTTTTTAATCAAAATTTCCGCAACTTGATAATTAAAAAAAAATACCGTCTGGCAACTTTCATTAATCTATACATACGAGTAAGTGAATGAAACTATGAAAGAATCGTTTACCCTACACTGCTTATTGTTTGGTATATCTTATTTCAAGAACTCTTTATTTCCAGTTCAATCGTTTGTATCTTTTGAATTTTCAGACGTCCGTCAGTATAAGATGTACGTAAGATAAATTCTTTAACCGTGACAAACGCATTTTCATACCACAAAACTATTATAAATTGTCGTATTTCATTAAACCGCATATGTATAAAATAATATGCTCACACCTAAGAATCGAATAGAAAAAATATAATAGAAAATGAGTAGTAAAATAATAACAATACCTTTATAGTAACGACTTTGTTGGTTCTAAATAAAAGCATGAATGAAATGCACCATATTTTTATTATTTTTTTTTTTTTGTTCTAGAAAACGGAAATCCTCTCATCAGCTTTTACAATTTGCAAGACGATTGTATTTCACACTTTCGTACTCATATTTCGTACTTAATATTTCTTTTCATATTGCACATGTAACAAGAACAATCTAACTTCGGTCGGTCGAATGAAGAAGATGATACGACTATACACATATCTACGAACACGACGGGCTTTAGCTCCTGGATCCGCTTTTTTTTTTTACCTATTTTCTATTTTTTTTTGTTAATAGCTGGTTTGCTTCTTTTGTGTGAAAGTTCACGTTCCGTTTGGCATTATGAACGAATTAGAAAGAAGGTATTAAATTTAGACACCGACCGACGACGATACCTTTTTATAAGTCTTCATTTAAATGAAGTTTTGACCAAATATTTGTAAACAAAAATGAAACATTCAATTGTCAAAGTTGGGTCAGTTTCAATTGTAAGTTCCAAATCAACTTCCATTAATCTACACCTTTTATGTTTTAGACTGATAAATCTTGCAATAGAGTGTTTGGTACATTCTTTTGTCCAAACTGCTACCACCTTTTTCCCTGTAGTCGTACTTACTTTGGAGATAAATACATTTTCGTAGATCGATTGTTTATAAAATGTTATGAAAAATAAAAGCAATTGTCAAAATCAGGGAAGGAAAAACAAGTCCAGTCTCTACGCTTGATGGAAATGTCATTCAATCAACTACACACGATATCCTAAGGCCATCACGGTTTTCCTGCCATTTTTCTTCCTCAATTTTCCTAAAGTTTCGATGTCAATTTTAATCCGATAAAACACTCAACTCCGCACTCATCGTCATCGGTGTTCATCAGGCAGGGCTAATAGATTAGCGGACATAGGAAAAGACAGACAGGGGGAGAGAGAGAGATAATATTTTGAAAATGTTCCCAAATTTATGCTAAACACCGTTATTCGGATTTTTCCGCATCTCTTCGGTCGTCGTCGTCACTATTATCATTTTGTTAATCGTTTCAACAATATTTCAAATGACGACGACGATGACGACGACCGACAACACAAATGGTATAGTTGATGGGGCTTTGGCAATTGTATGTACCTACTCTCGAGTGTGTTGCCTCAATGCAACAAAAAATAAAACAAAAAAAAACCAATTCGCAACAAGAGGAAGAACTACTTAAACGTGTTTATGATCGATCGGTACCGTATTTTATTTCTCGTTGTCTTGAGTTTAGCTATGCCAACCGCCGCCGAAGGGCAAAATTGCTATGAGAGAGTTTTTTTTTCTCGCATATTTAAGCTGAAACTGAACCTGATACCGCGATGCGAAGGAAAAAAAGCTGCTGTATATTATATTATTATACATACATACATATTTAGTTTTTTTTCTTCTTTAACTGAACTGCAATTCGGGTCAATTGGTCATCACGAGTGATTTGCAAAATCTGATTAATTTTTAAAAGATACACTGCGTAGCGTATAAAAAATAAACGACGATGCGGATGTAGCTTAAAATATTCACGAGCGAATTAAGATGTTGCATGCCTCTGACACATACATAGATTCTAAAAATTAGAGCATTCTGTTTGACATTGTCCATCAAAGCTTCCATAAATTTGGACGGAATATGCTTAGTTAAAATTATGAACAGATTTTTTTTTTTCTAAACGAGACAAATATTACATTCTAGAAACTTACCTTCAAAAAATAGTATTTTTCGTTATAAAGTGAGGATACGAGTTTAGATGCTGGAGTTCCACAAAGAAGTGATTTTAGTCCATTATTCTTTATAACTATGATATACTTCAAGAAAAGAAAAATTGTAGCTAAATTTTCTCGGATGAAACGGTTACGCTTGCAGCATCCGAATAAAGTAACAAAGTACGACGAATTCCGCAAAGTTCCCAAAAATATCCCAATGGACTAATTATGCTTTGTTATTACTGAGTCAAAATATACACCTGTTAACATAGCTTTAATAAAAAGTAAACAATTTATTTTAACTCGTGGGAAATACTTAATCCTTGAAAGTGACTTACAACTCTCAAAAATTCTAGTTTGAATGTTATTGGCAGGATTGGATCACACCTTCAAGTTTCTGTCGAATCCGAACAGCTCAGGTAAAAGTGAGTATCCGTGAAAAAACATTTCTGTTTCTTGGTGGCAAAGGCTTTATCAAGAATTGATACCTGATACTTAGTTCAAATAGAAGACTCACATTTAAAAGAAACGAAACGAGCTCTTATGTTTATAATAAAATTTTTTAATAATATACATTTTAATAAAGTGTGCTCTTTGAAAAGTAGAAATCTGATAAACTACCATCGAGAAAAAAATATTTTTTCTAATCCGTCCCTGACAAGTTAGCAAAATCTAACCAATCGTGTGTAGTTGCGAAACAGTAATAAAAGAAATTTTTTTTCTCACCTAGGTCAATTTTGAAGTATTGATCCTTACTTTTCATCGATAAAGGCTCACTATTATGCTTTTATTGTTTTGATTTTCTTGACGCTTTCATAACAGATTTTACAAAACTTGAAAAGTGAATGTTAAGGTGTTTTTTTTTTTTTTTTTTAATGAACTGATACATCAACGAACTTTGACTTGATGACCGAACCCCTGCAAGATCAAAGTATTTCTTTGGGGTTTAATTTTAATGCATTTACAAATTTTAAAAGTGTTTGGATAGTTTGAAATATTTACAACAGATAGACACAGAAGGATCATAAAAACATTTTTTGTTTTTAATTTTTTTTTTTCCTAAATTTTTACGATTTAATTGCAGAATTTATGGGGAAATGCAATTTTACGATACGATTAAATTTTTACAAGTTCGGAACTGCTTTTTTATGATCGAAATAATTTTTGTGATGAAAAATTATGAAGGCTATGTAGAAATAATGTTTTTTATGTGCCTTACCATAAAATCAATTGAAAAGCGAAAGTGGAATTCAAATTCAATGTTGGATAAATCTTTGAACGGGAGAAGTTTCAAGGGATTTTGTATTGTTTTGTTAGATTCATTTGTGAAAAACTTTTTATGACAAAAGATAGTTTTTTAGGAAGATATGATGAAAAAAAAAAAACAGAAATATTATTTGACGGGACAAATAATATTTCTGTTTTTTTTTTTTCTCGATGAAACGCAAAAACCGAAATAGTTGCAAGTTGGAAGTATATAACTAGGCCCTGGTTATATACCCGATTGGTGAATATGCTGATTTTAACTTTAATAAAATTTTTAAAAGGTAGTACTGTTAATAAAACATAGACGAACATTTTGATGTGAATTTGTTTATTTTATTTTAGAAAGTGTATTAAGTGCAATAAAATCTAAATACTAACTTTTATTAGTGAACAATAAATATCAGCTGTTAAAGATACAGCTTAACATCTTTATTCCGAACTAACACAATAAATCCATGATTATTTTTATTTTAGAAATCTTAAGCGAAAGCATTTCTAACATAATACAACATCCACTTAAACCGCATAGCAAAACAAACCAATAAAACAATCCTTTTAACTGATTTAAGGATATGGCCTTAATCTCATGATTATTCTTTAATTTTTGTAAAAGATTCTTCACCGAATAACCTTTAGATAATTGCATTATTTGTCCATGAGTATTTAACTGTGTCATTCGATTTTCAAATTCTCCTTGCAACGATGATATTTTCGGGAAATATATGCAAGTACTAAAGATTAAAACTGGTTTTTCAAACACAACATATTCATTCTTGTTAGTTTTTTTGTTCTCAAAAAGATACACATAATTATCATTTAAAATCATTGCATACTTTTCCTCGCTATTCGCAAATATTTCAATCACTTTCGATGGTGAATTATCTATATAGATTATATTATTTTTTATTTCTTTAATTTTTGAGAAATGTCTGTATAATGTTGAATATGTGATGAATGTATAGCCATCATTTTGAGCTTCTTCGATATTTTTGGGTAGAGCTTTTTCATGTTTTTCTTTAAGATTTTTAAAAATTAAACCCTCATAGGCACTACGAATTACAAGAATACCCAATAGCCATAGAATTAGATGTGGACGTTTGGTGATTTTTTTGCCATAGTAAAATTTTCGTTCGTAATGTTTGCTTAAAATGTTTACAATTTTTTGTCCAATAATCAATGCAATAAGAATAAGCCAAGTATACAAATCAAATGGATCGAGTAGAATTCCCATATAAGTGCAATAGTTTCGGTGTTTTATTATAATTGAATAAGGTGCTAAATTTAACATAAAAGTTGATGAGTAGAGTTCTAGTCTTTCCTTAGTACAAATTGCACCTCCAATTAAAATATCAGCATTTAGTTCTTCTAACTAAAAGTAAAAGAAGTTATATTTTGTAATTTCGCTAAAAATACATTGTAATCGAAATAATAATACGACAATTTTTGGGTATTCACGACAACATTATCATTTTTTTTTTTTTTTTTTTTTTGTTAAAGAGTAATCTTGAGTAATTTAAGAAGTTTTTGCATTTGAATGAATAATAGTTTAAGTTTAGTTAAAAACCAAAAACTTAAATAAAAAAATAAAGCCAAGAACTTAAATAAAAAAATAAAGCCAAAAACTTAAATAAAAAAATGAAGCCAAAAACTTAAATAAAAAAATAAATAAAAAATAAATAAAAAAAAAATTAAGAAAGGAATAAAAAAAAATTAAAAAAAAAAATATAAAAAAAATAAGTAAAAAATATAAAAAAAAAAAATTTATGAGTGTTTTTGTTTATAATTTAAACAATTTTTAAAAAAAAAATCTTATTTTAATTCTTTTAATTACATATTTACATACTTACAATTTTTAAACTTTTTGGATTTGTTATTGAAATAACTGATCTGCTCGTGACTAAAATTGAAAAATTCATAATACTGGCGAAAATATTTAAAAAGTCACTTTCAATCCCAAAAACTTTTGGCCTTGTGACATTTGTGTAATCGATGTCTATGTAAGGGGGAAGAATCCACATTACAACTTTTAAATTACACTGCCAAAAGTTTTTATTCTTCGAAGGGAACATTGATTTTTGCCATAAAAACTTTCCCTCAATGAAAGTGTTAAGAATTTTCGGACTTGAATCTCTGCATTTCTTCTCATTAAATGGAAAAAAAGTGTAAACTTTTATGATGCCTTTAACATCAATCAGAACATTCAATTCGGTTATCATTGCTTTTAGACAAAATTCAAATATTTCTTGCATTATTAAATATGGATTGTTGGCCATTAATATTATCAAATAATATTGATGAAAATTTTTCTTTATTTCTTGATTAATTAGAAACCTTGAAAATTACAAAAATTTATTTTAAAAACTCAACTTTAAAAAAAAAACTTACTTGAAAGATTCAAATGAATCTACGAAATACACTTGCAGCTGAAATTTATTTGACGAAATTTCTTTGGAATTTAAAACAATGGGAAAATTACTGCTTCGGGAGATGAAATTTTGAACAATGTCTTCAAACTTGTACCGACTATGTTTTGATTTTGTTTCAATGCGAACTCCAATACTTTGAGCAAAAAGTATTTTTGAATCATTCTCAATTTGATGAACAATATTTACAAGACATTCTGAAGTGTTTTCTCCAGTTTGAAACGTTTGTGAAAAATCGTATGTCAATAAAGTGTCCACCTGAGTTAGGAGACAAATTATTATTAAAAACCACTCCATAACCACCGACGCTCAATTTTGAACTATTTGATAATGCAACAAAATATTCAAAATTTGTGTAACTCAGAATAGAAAATTATTTTTGAATAAAACCAGAGGCTGAGAAAATGTGATTTAGAATGCAGTTTTGCTGTGTAATTTGTATGACATTTATTTTTACAGGGTGTTAAGGTATAGAAAATAAATCAGACATTTTTTGTAATTTTTTAATGAACATGTGTTCAATGTTCATATATATTCAAGCTTGAAGTTAAATTTCTTCCTTATTATTTACAAAATTTAAAAAATGCTGTTATTTTATAGCTTCTGCTTCATTTTCAGTTTTTTGGAATTTTGTTAGTATGTTTTATGTTAAATTTTTCTGGACTATAATTTAATGATTTTGTATTAAAAACACCCTGTAAATGAAAAGATGGATCAAGAAATCAATTATGATACATTAAAATAAAAGCATTTTTGTTGAGCAAAAACTAAAAATACAAATGTATAGCTAATGGATTTATATTTGATAATAAAAAATAGATTAGGTAATTGATCCTTCTTAACTAAAAAAAAAATCTTTGTTAGTGCGTCAGAAAGTGGATGCCCTATTAAGGAGAACCTTTTTACGTTTTTCTGTAGCTAAGTACAGAAAAGAAATAATGGTTTAAATAGTAAATAAATCAATGGGCTTTTAGCTCCTAAAGAATTTTTAGTTTCTCTAATTTAAAATCATTCTGATGTTCATGGTCAGTCAAACATGTTATGTGAAAGAAAATTTCTCTAAATATGTTATCATTAAAATTTTTTTATGATGACATCTATCAAATACTTTATCGATTTGTATTACATTGTTTGTTGCAATATAAATCCATTAAGAATGTAATCGTTGCATTAGAATGAATATATTTTAATGAATCTCAATTTGTGTCCTGTTAATTGCAATTTCGTTTCTTTACGTCTGTTCATATTTACTGGGTGTTAAAAAAAATAATACATAATCAATAAATTCTTTGATGATTTAAATGGAAAACCCTAAGACATTCATAAACTGTGTACAATTTTATATTCTACACAATTCATTTCTTTGAGTATCTTATTATATTATTATATTATTTATATTTTTGTTTCATATTATGTCAGTATGATATTGTTTTCCAATATTTAGAATTACTTCCAGACGTATCAACCGTTGAAAAATCGTTAAACCATTAACTGGCGCCCGGGTGAAATTTTTTTTAAATCTTTTTATAAAGTTGTCGGTCATATGTATATGTTTTTAAGATACCGGGCTTAAAAATCTGAAAAAAAAAACCAAACAACATTATCAGCAGAAAACAGACGTATTTTCAATAACACCCTGTAAGAATAAATTTCTTACACAATAAAGTGTAACACTGCAGTTGAACTAATTTTGAACTAATTAACTTGTTCTATTTTCGTAACATTTTAATAATAATGACCTTTTATATATTATAATTATTTTCTTTCCACTTTCGAGTCGCACAATGAAGAAATTTAAATATTGAAATATTAAATCAAATAGTTCAAAATTGAGCGTCGATAGTTATGGAGTGGTTTTTAATAATAATTTGTCTTCTAACTCAGGTGGAAAATTCAGTGACATATGATTCTTTGCAAACGGCTCAAAGTGTAGAAAATATTTCTGAATGCTTAATAAATATTGTTCATCAAATTGAGAATGATTCCGAAATACCTTCTGTTCCAAGTATTGGAATTCGCATTGAACCGAAATTAAAACATAATCGTTATAAGTTTGAAGACATTGTTCAAAATTTTATCTCCAGAAGCAGTAATATTCCTGTTGTTCTAAATTCCAAAGAAATTTCGTCAAATAAATTCCAGCTGCAAGTGTATTTCGTAGATTCATTTGAATCTTTCAAGTAAGTTTTTTTTTTTTTTTGCAATTTAATAGACGATTCTTATTAAAATGTTCTTTCTTCATTATGATAGGTTTCTGATGAATCAGGAAATGGCGAGAAACTTTCATCAGTATTATTTAATAATATTACTGGCCAACAATTCAGATTTAATAATGCAAAAAATATTTGAATTTTGTCTAAAAGCAATGATAACCGAATTGAATGTTCTGATTGATGTTAAAGGCATCATAAAAGTTTACACCTTTTTTCCATTCAATGAGAAGAAATGCAGAGATTCAAGTCCAAAAATTCTCAACACATTTATAAAGGGAAAGTTTTTATGGCAAAAATCAATGTTCCCATCGAAAAACAAAAACATTTGGCAGTGTCCGTTAAATATTATTTTCTGGATTATTCCTCCTAATGTTGAAGTCGATTACACAAACGACTCAATAAAGATTTTTGGAATTGATGTTGAAGTTGTAAATAATTTGGCTAGAGCTATGAATTTTTCGGTTTTACTTAAAAAAGAATTGTTACCCGAAACTGCTTGACAAGAAAGTTTTAAGCTTGTGAGTAAAATATATATTACGAAGAAGAAAAAGGAAGAATCAAATTGAAAAACAACATCAAACCTCTGAATTTTATTTTATTTATTTATTATATTTGATTTTCTTTTTGTAGAGAAAATTATAAGAATTTTGATACCTGCGTGTTTTTCATATTTTTTGTTTAAAATTCGTTAAATTCTTTTCAGTTTGCCAGCACGTTAAACATAACCATACTATTTTAATACAATTCCCATTATTATTTTTTTAAATTGTCGTATACATATTGGAGTGTCGAGTGTTTTTGGAAAAAATTTATTTCTTCAATAATTTACTTTCAGTTAAAAGAAAGAAAAGCGGACTTATTAATTGGATGTGCATTTTGTTCAATGAAAAGATTACAACTGTATTCATCAACTGTAACATATAATTTCGAACCCTATTCTATTGTAATAAAACGACCCAAGGATAATATTTATCTGGGCATTTTACTTTGCCCATTTGATCGATATACTTGGTTTATAATTATTGGATTGATGATTGGAAATAGAATTGCAAAAGTCGTAGGCAAAATAATCGAACGGAATCTTTCTGGCAGAAAATTCAGCAAACGTCCCCACTTAATACCATGGCTACTGGGTATTCTTGTACTTCGAAGTGCTTATGAAGGTTTAATTTACAAAAATCTCAAAGAAAAACATGAAAAAGCTCTACCCACAAATATTGAAGAAGCCCTAAATGATGGCTATAAATTTATCACTTATTCATCGTTGTATATCCATTTACATGAAATTCCAGAATTAAAAGGTAATATAATCTATTTGGATGTGCCATCGGAAAAGGCCTTTAAAATATTTACAAGTAGCGAGGAAAAGTATGCAATGATTTTGAATGATTATTTTGTTCATTTTTTCAAGAACAAAATAGGGAATGATGATGATTATGTTTTATTTGAGGAACCAATATTAATCTTTCCTACTTGTATATATTTCCTTAAAACATCATCATTAACAGGAGAATTCCACAATCGAATGATGCAGTTATTTATTCATGGAAAACTTAAAACATTAAATGATGGTCATTCCATAAAAAAGTATTTTTTCAAAAAATTAAAAGTGCAACATGATTTTAAGGGCATATCGTTTGAGCAATTTGAAGGGGTTTGGAGGTGGTTTGGTTTGCTTTGTGGATTAAGTGGAATAATTTTTTTATTGGAAATGCTTTCGAAAAGATTTTTGAAAATAAAAATTATTATGGATTTATTGTGTAAGGTCTGAATATTAGTCAGTTAGAATTATTTCTTACACTGCTGCATGTTTGTGATTGTAAAAGAAATTTTCAATAAAATAAATACTCACTTTTTTGCTTAAGAAGAACTCAAAAATAAATCATACACCCCTATTACTATCAATTTAAATTTGATAAATATTTAAAATCGACACAATTGATAAAAGTTTTTTAACTATAAAAGTTTTTACTATTGAGAATAATGCAAACCGTTGTGAGCTGTAAAAAAATTGATAATATTCACAGAGTATTTGATCAGTTTTTTTTTTTAAATAAACAAATAACAAATAAATAACTATTAAGTGATAATTGATAAACATTATGATTGTGATATTTGGTATTCCTTTCTTTCAATACCATTAAACTTAATACTTTGGTATTGAAGGTTTGAATGAAACAAATAACACTTGGGTGAGCTATGTATATCACCAAGTTTTAATATTTTAGTTTTTGTTTTACGTCTGCACAAGATCATAAGTAAAATGTTAGTTTTAAAATAATATTGCAAATGACTTTGAATAATGAATTAAACTGTTTTATTCTTTAAACCTAATAAATGTTCATATGTGTTAAAATTATAATAAATGTATTTATTTTTAATATTTAATTTACAGAATTTATGGAAATTTACTTGATTTGTTATTTATTTTTAACCAAAGCCATGAAATTTGTGGCAAGCTTTGGTGAAACTTGTTAATTTGGTAAAAAAACAAATCTAATCCAAAAAAAATTCAATTATTGATGGAATGGATTTATATTTTAGTTCTTCCAAAATGCTATACGACTGAAATCAGACTCCTTTATAAGTACGACCTCGAGACGAGATAAATTTTTCGATTTTAAGGAAAGCCTGACGAGATTTACGAAAGTCTTGTCTTAACTCGCCTCGTACCCAACCCTATACCCTTTTCACCCCCTGAAAACTCTAACCCCTAACTAAATATAGTCTAGGTAAGTCTAAGTCCTAGCCTTAAAAAATAAGAGATTGAACTCGCTTGATACCTGTGCTACAACTAGAAATCTAGTTCAACAAACAAAAGACCGAAAATATCATCCAATTGAGCAAGAAATCTCTTTCTCTTCAACTATGTTACTACAAAAAGACGATGAAACTCAGTATGGATGACTTATTCAGAGGTTGTAGTGACGAGGATATACATGAGGACACTATTCATTACCTGTGCTATGGCATCTGAGAAATAGGTTTCCCGGAAGGCATTTCTTCAGTGACTTGGAGGAACTCTCTGATATTCCAAGCAAAAGCTTGTTAAATTTCACTAAAGCTACAAAATGGTTTGAAGATTCGTAAATTCTATCAATCCAGCCGACAAACAGGCAGGAATCGCCTCCGCAACCATAGTCCAAAGAAATATAATGATAAAGAACGACACTGATAGAACGATTAAGAGCAATTAAAAAATACATGTGTGCATGGCGGTGGCGTCAACTAGCGGAGAATAGACACCTCGCCCATACACCAGCTGTTGCCGCTTCTGCTTTGTACGCTAGCGTTAATAAGTTGACTCGACAAAACAAAACACCAGACTTTGCATGTAGCCACTGCTCCTACCAGGAGGCCTGGGGGAAGGATGATTTACTCTGTCGGTGCAAAGGAGGGGAGCACGCCCAAGAAAGACAATGACGCGTTAACCTCTCCTCACCCAGGTGACTATGTGCCGACAGACACTTCCTAACTCAACTAACTTGAAGGCACCCTCCGACATATTTCGGGCTACATCTCGTTGAAATTTCATCTACGCTCTTAACGGGCCTTGTCATAGGATTTTTATCATAGGTTTTCTTTATATATGGGAATCAGATCAAGATCAAGATCAAGATCAACTGTCAGCCCGCTTACCTAAACTTACCTAACCCAGGTACTTTTTAGGAAATGCTTAAGACATTAAAATAATTTTTTAATTTTTTTAATCCTTAAATATGAGAAGAAAAAAAACCCTAACGGCCATATTATTCACTCGATTCATCCGGGTTAAAACTTAAATCCGGATGTAAATTATACAAATTCTATGTAAATACATACGGATTTAAGTTTTAATCTGGATGTATCGAATGAATAGTATGACGGTAAAATTGTTTTTTAATGAATTCAGCATTACCATAAACATTTTTCTATTGTCGCTTAATGTCTATAAATAGTTTGTTGCGTTTGAAAAACCTGTCGTTGTGTCGTCATAATGATTAGATCTAAAGATTCGCCAGGAGGTTCTGACCATTATTGTTTCCAAACATCAAAAATCATTTGATTGTTCCAGAAACTACTACTACATTCTTTTGTTAATAAATCAAAGTGTTTGATTTTTTTTTTCATTTACAGTCTCATACTTGATGTGTTGTCAAATAAAATCAATTTATTATTACTTAAGCAATTTGTAGTTCAATTCAATTATAATTGAATCACTAATGTTGGCAAAAATAAAAACTAAAACTTAGTATTTTTATTGATTCTGCTAGCACATCGTTGTCGTCTTGATGGTCGTGGGTCTTTCGTTTTTTTTTTTTCTATAATTTAACTCTATTAAATAGGTAGTTAAACAAACAGACAGAATGAATGGAATTTTCCTTGAAATTTCTATCACCATTTTCTGTTTTTGTTTTAAATTTTAGCTTTGAAAAAAAAAGAATGAAAATAATAGTTCTAATGATTTTACATATTTATAGGTTTCACGTGTAGACGATTTTTTTGTTCCTTGTTTTTTTCGTTTATTGCCATAGAACACGAAGGTTTCAACACGAAAATATATTATGTATGTCCTTAAATTGTGTTTAATGGTAAGTAAAAATAGAAAAAAATTCCTGTATTTTTAAAACACAAACACATATAAAATGCTAATGATGTTGATCAGAAAGTTAGATAAAAGCAGTATATTACAACTACTATCATAATCAAGCAAGTTCGTAAGTTGCAGTCGTAGACATTACTGAATTTATAAGTTATTCGATTGAAATACGAACCATGAAATTAAAGAGAATGAAATACAAAAAAAAAAGCACACATGTCGCTGAGTTTGATATTTATTGGGTTAGCTGTGTTTTACTTTGGTGAGTGAAGTGGACTTATTTGTCGACAGGTGACTCTGAATGGACTTTTTTGTAAATAGGTATATTTTTTAATTAGATCACCGTCTGGTCCTTAGGTCTATTTCCAGTGGAATTGTTGTTAAATCAGCTAAAAAATAAATTAGATTGATTATTAAATAAAGTACCAAGAGTGGTGGCACATACAACAAGCTTAGAGTGAACTAAGCCATAGTTAATACACTTAAGAGGAACTTGTGAGCAATATGATTTTAAAAAGTAGATTTGTTGTCGAAAAGCATGCGAGAAACGTTGCATTCGAGAAAAATAGCTTCCAATAAAAGTAGCATGCAATAAAATTAACATGCAAAAAAAGTTGCATGCAATAAAAGTTGCATGCAATAAAAGTAGCATGAGAAAAAAGTAGCATGCAAAAAAAGTTGCATGCAAAAAAAGTTGCATGCAGTAAAAATTGCATTTTTAATTTTTATGGAAGACTTGTTTAAGTTAAAAGGACAATGCAGATTGCAGCAAATATTGTGCTTTCGTGCCAGTT
Organism: Epistrophe eligans; assembly: GCA_951394125.1. Lineage (NCBI taxonomy): Eukaryota > Metazoa > Arthropoda > Insecta > Diptera > Syrphidae > Epistrophe > Epistrophe eligans. The sequence goes on along the minus strand of OX596029.1, from coordinate 17,014,813 downwards.
TTACTTTTATAATTTTATATGAACCTCACACCTAAGACCTGGCACCATTTTTATGTGATATAACCTTCACCACTTGCTTAAGGGTGAAGGTTGTTTTTTTTTTTTTTTTTACTGTTTTAAGTTTTTTTTATCAATAAGTTAAAACTTTTGACAATTTCTTGATAATTTGATAATTTTTTCTCACTTGTTAGTTTTTTAACGAGAAGAACGTGCTTACTCACCTAATATGTTGATTATAATGTGGCGAATTACTGATTAGAGTAAACAAATACCCATAAGTTTACAATTAACATACAAAACAACAAACAAACATATTTTTAAAGATATTTTAAAATTCTGTCATAATGATGTAAACTTGATTCATTGTATGGTTGTTATCGGTAAATAAAATAAGTTAGATTTTTTTCCGTATATACAATAATTTTTTTTTTCTTTTTCAAGATAAAATTTAGTCATGATTTTTTTTGTTTACTTGTTCTAGATAAACTTAGTGGTGTATTAAATGTGTAATATGGAAACAATTTTTAAATGTCAGATAAGGGTTTAAAATTCTTGGTCTGTAATATAAATAGGAGTACTTAGTAATTACTGCTAACAGAAAATTTACAATTTGAGTATAAAAATATCACCGACAAATAAGTAAAAAAATATGTTGGCCATATTTGCATATCGGTCACCGCCTGCAATAATGGCACAACGTATTTTTTTCAGTTTCTAGATACAAGCGATTTAAATAATGCTATCCTAACAAGGATTTGCCATTTTGATGGGAAAAGCATTACTTACTTATAAATTTTTTTCCGGGATTCAAAAGTGGGCGGCATCCGCCTTTTTTTGGGAAAGTCTCATTATTGCATTTAGCAATGCACATCGAAAGTCTTTAAGCGCCATTTTCGAAACCATAATGACACTATCACCATCTCTCGTAATTGAGAAGAAGTATCAATGTGCCGATATTACAGAAATGTAAAGGGTTTAATTTTAATCATAATGGCGTCCACAGTTCAAATTTCAATTTTTTGGCCTTGTGTCATTATTGGAGGCGGTGAGCGATATGTAGCTTTAAAAAATTGATTTTAGTAGTTAATGAACAAAAAATTGACAAAACTGAGTTTTTGTGTAGAACTTTATTTGGACCATCGAAATTCTGTTTGAATTTTTCTGAAATTTTGTCCTTTTTGGTCCAATTTTCTTGATGGCCAAATAGGAAAAAATGTTTTCGTTTTCATAGAATACTAATGGAAATACCGACGCATTGAAAATTATTCTCAATTTTGAAATGAGCTTACGTCAAATCATTGAAATAAGTAAAGATAAATAAACAAATTGTAGGTTGTGGTTACTAAATATGTACATATGTATGTATAATATTCTTGAACACTGACTTCGTTGTTTTTTTAAAAGTTGTTTATTGAAAGTTTAAACATTTTTACAAATAAAATTATTCACCAGCTTTCCATTTGTTCAAATACACATACAAATGTAATCTCGTGTTTAGTTTCATGAGTTATTATCGGCGAAATAACGAGCTTTCAAATATTTTGTACAGTTAGCTGGAAAACGAGATTGATGGTTCAACATATCAATTTCAAGATAATTTATTTGTATTAAAAACAAGGGAGTCGGACCATTATTTCTATATGCTGGACCTATCTCCTTGAGTTGTCTCAGGGCGCTATCTTTTGGGATTTGCTCAGCGGAGAAATGGAAGTGCTTTATTGCACCTCCAAGAGGTGGCTCCTGGAAACAGATCAGAATAATTGTTTTCGGGTTAACACGAAACCTGTCTAGTAACGATCTCCTCTTCTGGCGAACGAAACAAGCTATTATTCGCCCGATCGATCATATTAGCAAATAAACTATTACAAAGGACATGCGTTCCTTATCCTTTTAGGGAAAAGCTAGACATGCCACAAACTGACCCAAATTTATGGGTACCGTGTGTGATAAATATGCCCTGTAAAAATTTATCCGATTGAGATCGGCTGCCTTATGGGAGCTCACGGGGGCTGTGGTTAGCTAACTTCGCGGCAATATATGACATGAATGAGTCTCAAAATAGGCCCACATGTAAGAGGTGTTAGATAGACCTTCACCAAGGGATGTGTACAATACATGCCACAACATGACCCAGAATTGCTATACTGGGGTGAAAATCCCAGGGCGGTGGTCAACTTTCGTATTTTGCCCGTTATGTGGATAGGCTTGCCGTGGAATAAGCAGGTGTCCACGTAAAACTCGACTCTTTTCTGTATTATAAAAAAAAAATTAAAAATACATTTGCCTTAGGGTTTACACATTAGATCCGAATTTTCAAACTAATCGGATATCCGGATAGCTATGAATGATACTATTGATATCCAAGAATATACGGATAATGTCGGATAATCGAATAATTAAATCAGTCAGTTGGAATTCCACATTACCCAGATATTTCGAACAACCGATTTTTAATCCGGATCAATTTCGAACTAGTTTTGGATATCCGAAATACTTTGAAACCCCAAATTATATACAGATATTGGAAGTAACCAATTTCTACTTTATAAAAAAATCCGAAACTATAGAAGAACGTTTTTGAAAAAGTTTAAAAATAAAACATCTACCTATTCTTATTTAACTTTAACTTTAACGACTAAACCGGCCGAGGAAGGATTAAGCTGTTTTCCGAAATATTATTCTATGCTCTGTAAAAACATTCAAATTTATTTTTTTTTCTTTTATTCTATTTTCAGGTAAATTTCTGAGCATGATTTGAATCGAAAACAGCTTGTAAGTTTAGAATTAATATTTTTTTTTTTAATTTTTGTCCAAACCTATACTTAATCGAAAAGCACATCAAAATAAAAATGTATAAATCTCAGTCCATGTTGCATTATAGTGGTTCAAGTGCGGACAAAAACCGGTTAAACAAAAATATGTATTCAATATTTAGGTTTTTGATACCGAAGTTTTATAACTTAACTCTGCCACTCTTCGTAGCGCAACCTTTTTAACTTTTTTTTTAACTACAGAATTTTAACTTCCAAAGAAAATTTTGTTTGTATAAGGAAAAAAAAATAAATATAAAAAAATGGGCGTGGTAGTAGGCGGAATTTAAATAAAATTGAATTTTTCATAATGTAATTTCAAGACTTTATTAACAAAAATTCAATTTTCTATGAACTAAGGAGGAATCTTAAGTATTCGAAAAGTGGGCGTGGTAGGGGGCGTGACAAAAAATGTCATGGTTTGGGTTTAAGAGAGTTTAATTACAAAATTTTAACGTTTTAAGGACGTTCAATAAGGGGAAACTAAAATATGAAAAAAGAGGGCGTGGCAATGGGTGAATTTTACTCAAACCACTTTCTAAACTAAGCTGCTCATAGGAACAATATTTTTTAAATTTCAGCAAAATTATTTTCGAGTTTATTAGCCTCATACAGACTAACATTTTTTTTCTATTTCTGTGTAGGTGTAGATGGTTTAGCTATTAAGTGAATTTTGTAATATACATTTTGCACTCCAAAGTTAATAATTGGATGGTTACTGCGATTTTGCATTATAATTTAAGACCTATTTTAAAGCCTATGGAGGTATCCATGTCACAATTAATTTTTGTAAGCCATCTCTTAACCAATTAACTACGAATATTCAAAACAAACTTCCTGAATTCAATTGTTATTTACAATACACTAACTCATATTAAAATAATATAAACTACATCCTGTGAAATAATGTGAAAGTAAAATGTACAGAATCCGATTTATCTTCATTGGTGAAATATTTTATAAATAATAGCTTGACTCTTGGGTATGGATATAAGTATCCGGATAAGAAAAAAAAATAAAACAAAAATCTAACCGAACTGAAACCCCCAAGAGAATTTATGATTATTTTAATAAATTCAAGTCCATTTTTGTCCCATTCCTTATGGCGTACATCCAGCTATTAAATTTACCACCAATAGCCACTAACCCAAACAAATACTCAATCTCCTCAAAGTGAATGGATTAAGGTGTCATTCGAGTATCTATTTGCAGCTCGAATCTGTGTTACGCTCTAATCCAAATATAAATTTAAAAAATTATATACATACATATAAAATAGAAAAAGTAAGTAAATACCAACGCAAAAAAAGGAAACAAAAAAAAAAAAACTTGCGAATTAGAGTTGCTCTCCAATTCATATCAATGTGTCAACTAATACACCACAGGCGACAAATCGTGATTATATTCCAAGGCACAACACACTATGGTATCCGCACAAGATTAACCAAACTATATGTATATTATTGTACCACAGTCAAGCGCGGTCCAACTCAAAGATATACTTTTCCTTCTGAATGCATCTACTAGTACAAGTACGAGTGTTGGATATAGTTTGCAGGTAGTTGGAGAGCATAATAGAAGTGGCATCTTATTTGCACCGTAGGCATAATTCGGGTGCAAGTGTTACTTGGACCGTAGAACAGTGTCAATCTGTTATCAAGACAAGTTTAACGGTCGCGGCCGTTGGGCAACATCCGGGCTTTGACATATTAAATTCAAAAAACAACAACGAAAATATTACCTACACGGTCAAAAAACTTGGTTATATACATACATAATTTTTTAGTAATTTATTTAGCTGGAAAAGTTCAAAACATAAATGGCAACACTGCCCTAACGTCAAAATCAATTTCAAGTGTAAATAGAAATGTGTAAAATACACACTGTCAATGTTTAGCCGGTCCACTCATTATAAATTGTCGATCACACGAAAGTTAATCAACGTTATTTCAACATCATACGTTTACGTCTACTATGTGTCAACGCCGTTTTTACCGTTACCGTGTTAACGCTTTCTACGTATAAGTTGACGGCTGAGACTGCGTTGACAAGAGACTGCGTTGACAAGAGCAATGATTTTTCTTTTTCGCGTTGACGTCCACACGATATTGACATTTCAATGTGAGTTTTTTTGCGGCAAATAAAGAAGATCAGCAGAGACTTCACTGAACATTCCACGTTTCACGTTTCACGTCAACCTTTTCTTTCCTTATGTTGACACGAGAAAAAAGTCTGCTGTGTCAACGTTGAAACGCAGCAAGCAAACTGCGTTGACAGCATACTGCGTTGACAGCATACTGCGTTGACAACATTGACAGCATACTACGTTGAAAGCATAGTGCGTTGTCAGGATATACGATTGGCAGCACATTGCGTTGAGAATAAGATGACTTGATATCTTTGTGAAAAAATTTGACGACATTTTGAAGTCAGAAAGTCAGTGCGTTGACCATTTGGGTCGACCGCCTGTAATCGTAGCTTAAGAATTATTCCAATATTTTTTCTAGTGTATTTGACAGATACTGTGCCAGTAGGATAAAGCACACACTAACACGTTGCACACAAGAAGTAAAAACAATAAAACATCAGAAAGGCCCGCAAGTGGGCGTGTAATTGCAACATTATCCCAAAATGACACAAAGGTCTTTAGTTTCAAATCTCGAAAGTAGGTGGCAGTGGTGGCGCACGGTACAGTTCTACACTCATTTTTTTTTTTCTTTTCTGTTTACTACTCGCAAAGTTTGTGTGGGATTTTACCTTTTGGGAATGTGCATCTAGATATTTAAACACGCAGTTAGATGGAGAAATTGGTTTATCTTCCGCCCTGCTGCTGCCAGCTGCCGTACCAGCTATCCTAACACAGCAGGTTGGCGCTGTAAATCACAAAATATTTTCATTTAATTGCCATTGCGGTGGCGGTTGCGAATTGCGCATTACTATATACATAGTGGAGTATGTGTATGGTATGGTACAGTTGCGGTAGTGGTATAGTGGAGGTGGTGGTGGTGAAGGTGGGCCATGGTCGAACTCTGGTGCGCTTCGGTTTCAATTAAAAGATCTCAGAAAATCGATTACGATGGCAATGACTTGAATTAATTAATTCAAACTGATTCCAATGTAAGCGCTCTCTTATAAACGAACTTGCAGCACTTAGTGCTATAGATTTTGATAGTGTCGATTGGTAGGACGTCAAGGAGGAGTGTATCTTTGGCGTGGTTTTGAAATTAATGGTGTTGGAGCAATAATCATGCACCACAGGTGTAAAACAAATGTGCCAGGATAAGATCAACTTTAAACCTTTAAAAAACAAAAATAACAAAATCTGGTTTAATCAAAGTAATCCTCATCATCACTATCATTATCGTCGGCGGCGGTGGTAGTGGTTTCGGTGGCGTTTAGGAATAAATGGTAACATTTTATTGCGTGCGTTAATTTGGTTTTTAAGCAAATCTACTTATAGAGCCAGTTGTTTATTTTTTTTATAGCTGTACTAATGGCTGCCTTTCTTTAACTTAGACGAAGTGCCAACATGCAAGTAAATTGTATACATATTCTGGTTTTATGTGAATTTTTATAGAAGGAGGAAAAATCTACAATATTATTATTGGATTCAATCTGAATTTGTATGCATTTTCCCGCAAGACAGAAATATGTTATTTCCTTGTTTAAGTGCGGTCTTATGAGAACTGGGATGGATTAATATTTATGAATATTTGCGGATTTTCACCTTGTTCTCGCGAGGGGCTATAATATCTTTGTATATAATCTCATGTTGGTTTTGATGTGCGTGATGTTTAAAGGTGGAGTGGAATTAATATATTAAGTCGTGTATATTTCTGACGCATTGATTGGAATTTAACATTTCCGTTGTATTTGTTTTTTTCTCACATTGGAAAAGTAATACAAAAAATAAAAACAAATTATGGAAATTCAGTTAGTTTTTACGATCATGGTTTACTTTGATGACTTAGTTTTCAGGATTTGGTTTATTGCTGAGAAATGAAAAGAAGTTGCAACACTGGTTCACATAAATTTGATAGATGGTAATATTTGTAATTAAAAATTAGAAAGAAATAAGTCTTAATAGAAAAGTTTCTAGATTGAAAATATGAGAAAAAAAATTAATTATTGTTCAGAAAGTAGATTCGAGGGTACATACAATTTTTACTTAAAGCTATGCGTGTTTTAAAATTATACCTACATACATATGTCCGCTTCCCATCAAGGGCGTAAAAAATGTTCCTATTATTCTAATCTCGGTTAGCTGATTTTTTATTCTCATAGTAAATTAGCCAGAGAATCTGACGAGCAAATTAAAGATTCTGACAGAACTTTTTTCTGACTTTAAGATTTAAATACAACTATACCTACCAGAACATTTTTTTTTAAATTTTATTTGTTTAAGTTTATTTGTTTCGAGTTTTTGAGTTATTAGCCTATAATTTAGTTGGCAACTTTTAACTATCAAGATTTTCAAAAATCTATCAAAATTGATTAGAATATTAAATCTGTAGTATTTGTGCTAGTTTTAGTTCCTTTGAAATTCTGCACAACATTTTTGACTTGCTTTTCTAAAGTTGGTACATAAATATATGCATTGGAACCACCTTAATATAAAAGTAGGTACGTATAGATTCATGCACAAATTTAACTTTGATTAAATGTCTGATCAAGGTTTACTTTTAATTTTGAAAGTTCGTACCATTCTGCCCTAAATTAAGAAGCCCAAATTTCAAATACATAACAATAGGCAATGCCATTAAATTAAGCGTCCCCAAAATAATAAGCGTATCAAATTTCATAAATTTTCGTGAGGTATTAGCGTCGGAAATGTTTTTAAATGATTCAACATTCGATGCGACATTTGTCGATCTTTCATTTAACATTAGATGTGAAAAATGTTGATCGTTTAAAAATGTTTGACGCGTTCAAATTCTTGTCCAAAGCTTTTTCGATAGCTTAATTTTGCTATGAAAAAAAGCCATTGACATTTTTTATGCAACAACATATAGCTTAAATTTCCGATGATCGACTTTCTACAAATGTTGTTTATCGATAAACCTAACGACATTTGTTTTTAATCATCTGAATGAGTATAATATTTACTTTATTATGAGGCGTGGACTTGATGGGCCTTAATCAACAAGCCATTTTGATTGTAAATTTTATTTTCTACAAAAAGTCGAATTCAGCTTAGTTTTCGAGCTACATATATACCTACCCAAAGTACTAAAAAGTTAGCAGAGTTACCATGTGCTTAAAAATGCAACAAAGGTTGCGTAAAATAAAATGAAACAAAGGTTGCGTAAAATAAATCCCCAATGAAATAACCCCAAAATAATAAATAAAATAACCGGACATTAAAGGTGGAGAGATTTATTTCCTGAGATTTTGGAGACTTATTTAATTTTTAAATGGTGGGATATTTTTTTTTAGAGACTTACATATTTCATTTTTGAATTTTTCAACCATGTTTGACTTCCTTGTGTGACCGCTTTGCGGGTTCAAAGGATTTTTACTATCTTCTCGAGTCCAGCTCTCTGTCCTGCTCACTCAACTTCATTGCCCCGTTTAGGGTATGTTCAGTCTCCAATGTCAACAGTTTTCTTAATTAACACTACGTGGGGTAAAATGAATAAAGACAAGACGTTATACTTTTTTAAGTAAGTAAGTAATGAAGTAATGAAGAATGAAGTATACTTTTTTAATAGCGGTCTTAATTTATATCTTTTTATTTCTTATTGATATATGTTTTAACTTATTATTTACATTTTTTCACAAAAAAAGTAATTTGAATCAGAAGAAAGCTTTATGATTTCGGACTAATGTGTTTTATGCCTTTTTGGGGATTTATTTTCATATTTGAGAGACTTGGAGACTTATTTAAAAATGCAAAATATCCCAGATAGTTATTTAATTTTTTGTATGGAGTGTTTGTCATTAAGTCCCGGACAAACATAATAAATAATAAAACATCGCAATTGTTCCTTACCTTTGTGTTGTTGTTATTCAATGTTTTCTATATTTTATAGAATTAAAAAAAATGTTTCAAGTCACTTTTTGACACTTTGGTGAAATCAAGTTTATTTATCATAATTTAAAAATCAAATAAGTACATTAGATGAATTTATGTGTAGGATTTCTTAATAAATTTAAATAAAACTTAAATAAAGCCTGAAATTTAGTATTTTTTTATCAATTCCTTTTCTGGATATTGAATTTAAAAAAATATAATTCAAACTAAGTCTTGAAAACAAATCAAATTCGTATTTGGTACATGTCTTATATACGTATCTACTACCTTGACAATTAATATCCAATTTCATGCTATCGAATGTTCCACTTTGCCCACATAAAGCATCTCCCTCGCGCAGTTATACAAAAAAAAAGAAACAACCTCCAATGACAACCTCAATTTCTAATAACCATTTAAAGTAACCTCAGCCACAATTCCATTCATTCCAAATTGATTCTTTTGCAACAAAAAATAAAATAAATGTAAACAACTAAAAAAACTTTTAAAAACTTAAAACAAAAAAAAACAACGCATATCACTTACTTGAAATCTGAAAAACCACTAGAGCTATACTTACAAGTCTGATACAAGATATTTTTTCGTAGTAACGAGTCAACGACTAAAAACTTAAAATCTCTGCTTCTTTCTTACTCTGCCTCATCATACCTACGAGAATATACAGATACACATATCGTCAAAACTTAAGCACTTAATAGCAAGTAAAGTTGTTGTTGTTGTCACATCATCTCACATCGATATAATGTATAGTTGGTTCATTGCGTTGAGTTGTTCCTTGACCTTGTTCCCAAAAGCGATCAATAATATAAATTAAATAAAGGCGAATCAAGGAAAAATCACACACACTGACTGCAACTTATTCCTCTAACGGAAACCAAACATATACATCATCATCACCACTACAATCACACGAATCACATGTTGGCAAGGCAACAACAAAAGAACAAACGGAACCATATACTAGTTAACGGTACATCTATTCAGCCAAAAAAAAAAATTAAATAAAAATGGAAGACAGACAGGCTGCCGCTGCTGCTGCCGACCGACATCGACGTAAGTGCCCATTCAATCAGCCATTCATTTATGTTGGTCCGTTTGACAGTTTTCCTTTTCCTTGCCATGTCAGAGTCAAAATGCATGGAATACACTTACAGCTATTTTTTTTTTTGTAGATATATAGTTATAGACGGAATGAGGAACGTATATGAGCTCCTGCAGCGATGATGATGCTTCGAGGGAAATTTTCGTTTTTCCTGATAGACATTCTTTTGATGTAATATTTTATGAAGCCAGGTATTATTCACGAACAAAAATAACAGTGGGGAGCAAAGTTATCAGACTTATGTTTTTCTAAAGCTAGAATAACGATTATAGTGGTGAAAGGATTCATTGGGATATTTCGAGTGAAATTTTTGAGAAAAAAAATCCTTTTCCAATAAATGGTCAGTTCAGTTTAAATGCGTTTATTTCTAGAAAAAAAAATTTAAAATATTTTTTTATAAGAATTTCTAAGTAGGTATTGCGACACTTGGCGTGGGAACCAACCATTTTGTTGCTTAAGCCGTCTAGAATTTATGTGAAACTTCTTATTTTTTTAGTGCCTACGTCATTATATTTGTGGTTGTTGCTTATTACTTGGATGATTTCATAATGTAAGCAAACAAAAAAAAACTTCCCCTGTACAACTAAAAAATATGTCATTGCAATATCTTGACGTGGATTTTCTCATGACGCAAGAAAAAAAAAGCTTCCCACGCCTTTGTGTCTCAATACCTATTTTTCTTTATTTTTTTATCAGCCATTTCTTAAGACATATGACCACAAAGTAATAACTTGTGTACTGAACAATCTGAATGTTTACTTTTTATCGCCACTATCAATTGAAATATGTACCTACTATATCAATCGGGAACACACAACAGCCGGTAGACATATTTCGCGAAAGCGAATTTCTTCCTTCACAATTTTGAAGTTCAAAAAAAGTGAAACACACATATAAAGATTGTGCGCGCTCATTCATCCGATTTCATTTGTGTCGCGCATCGCTTTGGATAGCATCTACTCTGATTTGAAAAGTCGTCGTCTAACTTTGCATTTAACCGTTAATAATTGGCCCTGGCGGTGGCCGGTGCAACTGTGCATTATATACATCTGATACGGGGGGAGTGACATGTAGTACACGGATAATTCACAATGAGCGAATGTTGGGAATGTCCGCCATTAGCTCTCAATTTTTTTTTTTATAAGCCAGCGACATTAGTTAGTCGCTTTTTGGCGAGTTTTGATTGTGATTTTGATTAGCAGCGTGTAGGTATATGCACGCTGAACTGTTTCCCATTGATTAAGATGAATAAAGTTAAGCGGAGGAGTAGGTACCTATACCGAACTAAAATCGAAACGGCAACTTCCAACGACCGACTGACACGACGCGACGACAGATGAATATGCGACGTGTGTAAGTAACGTAATGGTTTTCCCATCAAGAGACAGAAGCCGTCATTCGAGGCCGCCGCCACCGCCATCTTACTTAACAAGCCAGCTTATGGTAAAGAAAGACATAAATATGATTGCACTGCGAGTAAATTTGAATTTAATTCTACGTTCGTTAGTAGAGATGTGATTAGGTTATGATTTACACGATGCATTACAAATGCAACATGCATTGCACTTTTGGCTGAACACACAATGAACACGAGTGGTGTACTCGTATATACATAAACTCGTTTAAGCGCTTGAACTCGGAAATGAGTGGCAACCTCGCGAACTAAAAGATACAATTGATTTAAGATATACTTACCGCTATTCAGAGCTCATATACATGTTAGAGGTCTTTGCTTTTTTTTGTTTTTCTTTATACGAGGAAGAGTCTTGTTGTATTTGGTGTTGTTGTTACTTGTTGTTATCGATAGTATCAGAGGTGCTATCGATTTAAGGTAAATCTTTGACACTGTAGCACGTGAAGTTGATAAATCACGAAATGAAAAGTGATCGGGGACTTTTCTTTAGCGCATACAGCACCTGACTTTTACTATTTGAATATTTATATGGTATATATATGGTTTGGCGGATATAAAAGGTGCGAGAAAATGCCAATAGATGCACCTACTTTTATTTTCTTCCTTTATATTTTCCTGCATTGAGGAAAGTTGAAAATTATATTTCGAGAATGTATGAATATTTATTTCAAGTCTTAAATTGTCGCTCGGCTTTCCTCGTCGTTGTCTTTGTCGTTGAATCCATGAGAGTGAGAGTATTATAGAGGAATCTATTGAAGTCATTGGCGGAGCACGTTAATGGGGTGTCACTTTGTTGACAAATTGACAAACACATTTGGGCACAATCAATGGAGTTAGTTAATACCATCTTTTGTGTGTGGAATATAATTATGTATTAATTAAGTTGAAGTTTGGGCAAAGACGAAAGTTTTTCTTCTGTTTGTTTTTTTTTTTATTTCTTTTAAAAGTCTGTTTTGTATTTTTTTAACAATAGTTAATATCACGTGTTAAATTGTATTTTTATAGAATTCTCAGAGCAAATAAAAAAAAAACTGTCATGTTACTAAGATAAACAATGTTGTAAGAAGTTCAAGACATGATTTAGGTCTTGTCGGAATACTTTGTTTGAACAGAAAGTTTTGGAATAATTTTAAATTTATTTCTACCACCCGTAAAGTGTGAAAGTTATATCAACAAAAATATTGAATTATTTGTTCAAAGCTTAGGAAATATAGAAACCATTTGAATATGTGACAAGTGACATATCTAAGTGATGCTTATTTTTGGAATAAGATTGCTCATTTGATTGTAGGGCGTATTATTTACCTTACAAAATTTCTCTGTCTTCAGAAAGAAAATATTTGTTTTCTTTTTTTAAATTAAATAGCCTAACTGGCTTCATTATATTTTTGGTATTTACCTTAGAGTACCTAACTACTTAAAAAAAGATTATATACCATTTTTTTGCTTTCCTTTCGATTTATATTTCTAAAGTTTCCAATAGCTTAGATTATGTTGTTAAGGCTATAAGAAAGTGAAATCCTATGTGTTTTTAAAAATAATATCTAAATATGAATAAATTAATCACATGCATATTTGTTATCTATTCACTGTTATTGGCGTTCTGAAAAAAAAAAATACTTTAAAATTCTCAGAAAAAAATAGCAAGGCTCTTTCTCGATGAGGCTGATCAGCTAAATCACGAAAAACTTTTCGGCAAACTTACTTAAGTTTGTGCTAGAGTCCGGTGTTTGGACCTGGGCTACATATGATCAGTTCATAATTCATTTGTTTCGTACTCCGTGGTCTTCTGTGGCCTTACCTCTTCACCAATTAGGGATTGTCAAAACCTGAGCTACATATGCTGGAAAAAAATTCGCTAATATCGTTTTAATTAATTTATTTTATCGATAATTTGAATATCATGTTTTGAACACCAAAGTCATAAAAATGGTCTTGGCGGTAAGTAACGTCAGGAATGCGGAACAAAAAAAATTACCAGCTTCGGCGAATTGAATCCATTTTTAAAAAAGTACCAAAATCGATTTGTGTTGACAAAATCTCGATACTTTATTTATTAATTTTTTTTTATTGACCGTAACAAAAAATCGCGATGAAAAAAAACAGGAATGCCGAACAAAATAGGACTCCTTACAATTTTTAGACCTCTTAAAAATGGTTTGGTTTTCGAAAAACGGCAATCCATTTGAAAAATTATCGATCCGTTATTTTTTTCTTCTATTTTTTATTGCCCCTAACAAAAAGTCAGAAGTGTCAAACAAAATACTTCTTTAAAAATAATTACATTTTGGAAAAAGTACGGCAATGTGACAAAATAAACAAATAACAAATAAACAATAAACAAAAAAAAACATACTTTTAAAACTTAAAAATCTCACCAGTGTTGTAAAAATGAGCAGAATTTAAAAAGTACCTACTGAAGTTAATTTCTCTTTTGTTTTTTTTTACGACAAAAAAAGTCGAAAAAAAGTTTTAAAAATTAAGAGCCGTAGAAATTGGTCCATTTTTTTTTTAAGTTCGGCACTCGAAATGTCTTAAAAAATTCGGCATTCAAAATTTATCGACACGTCATTTTTTTTTACTGATCTTGACAAAAAAAAAACAGGAGTGCCGAATAAAAAACTGCTAAGAATTTTGGACTTTCACTGGCGCCGTTTTAATTTTTTTGGTTTTAATTTTAATTGAAGTTCCGAAAAAAAAGAAAAACTTTGTACTCTCACCAACGTTGAAGAAATCAATCCATTGTTCTTTAAATTATTTTTTTAAATCGATTTGTCTTGAAAAAATTTCGGTTTTTTTTAAATTTTTTTTTCAAAATTAAACATCTTCAAAATCTCAAAAGAACGTCGCTGCATCCTTCTTTTTTTACTTAAAAAAACTTACTACGAAAAAAATGTCAGAAGTGTCGAACAAAAAACTTTGAAAATTAAGAGTCGCACCAGCGCGTGGATATAAATCCATAAAAAAAAAATGGCCAGTCTATTTTTCATGACAAAATCTTAACAATTTAATTTTTTTTTTGACTGTAACAAAAAATAACGAGAACAAAAAACAAGTACCGAACTAAAAAAACAGAAATGTCACCAGCCAGCCAGCAGCGGCGTAAATCGGTTCAATGATGATCAATAAGAATCAATTGTAGAATTGTTCCAACACGTCAGGATTTTCAACAAAATTTGTAACGATTCATAAAAGTACTAATTTCCTTTTTCGAAATTTAGTTAAAATCATTTCAAGAAGTCTTTTACTCCGAAAGAGATGTATACCTAACCTAGATTTAATAAATTTGAGAATCTTAAGTAAGCCTCTTAAAGACAATTGAGTGTTTTCTTGTATGAAGTTAAAAAAATAAAAACAACTTTAGTGGACACCAGGGGACCCTCCCACTTCTCTGCATATCTACATCATCAAATAATATTATGATCACAAAATAAACTTTCATTAAAACTTTGTTTGTGTTACATAAAAATCTTAAAATCGCAGAAAAAAGATACCTTCAATTTGAAAAAATGTCCTTTCTATTTTCTTAGTCATAATAATCATTATGCTTATAGCCGCTTGCTGACCACATATAATACCTATATAGTAATGACCAAAAAAAAAAAAAAAAAAAAAAAACAACTCTCAATCGCACTTTCATCGATTTTATTGAATGATTTACTGCAATTTCTAGAATCTATTGAAATAAATGACATTCCTTTCGCCAAGATATCCTCTCCGTCTGCATACTGGCACTGCACCACCACCGCACTGCGCTGCGCACACATGTGCTTGCTCCTCCTACTAGCCACTGTTTATTTTATTTATGTTGCAAAAATAAAACACACATTACGCAAAAATCTTTACAAAGATAAACAACTATCAATGTATATATGTAACTACATAAGCATATAAGAAAAGATCCTCACTGTGAGAGGCATAAGCGCAGAAATATACAAATCCTTATCCCATGACCACATTCACCTCACATACTTTTGTATCATTAATTTAGAATATTTGTCCAATTAATTATGTTTCTTATCATTTTCAGGCGCAAAAACCCCAGCGAAAACATTTGCTCAACAACAACAATAATAACATAACCACAAAATAGCAACTAACAACAAATAACAACAACAACAAAAATAAAATTGATAAATTTCTTTGCAAATAATAAAGTGGTGAGTATTGCAATAGAAAAAGATACATATATATATATACATATTATATTCGTACTTTTGTTGATTCCTTTTTTTTGTGTTTTTTTGTATGTTTTTGTTTTTCTTTGCACTACCTGGCCGATCGACCGTATAGCGACCGATAGACGGCCGGCATTAGTATAGAGATGGCATTGAGATGTCCAGCAGCGGTTAGCCAAAGATTTATCGATGGCAACAATGTTTGAACTTCTTCTTCAATTATCTCATTTTCATTCAATTGAAGCAAAGCCGAACATTATAACGAGGTGGGACGTGAGACTGCTTCTTCTTTTATTGCATCTTTAATGGTCAAGTATTGGTGTAATGAATTTTAGGAGACCATTTTATCGGATTGTCGGGAATTGTAGAAAAAAAAACTTTGTTTCATTGGAAATACAGTACATATACTGTATGTATATGTGCAGTACATGTACATACAATACATGTACAATCAAGTACAGTACATGTACTGTGCTGAAGTACAGTTTATTACAGTGAAGCACAGTTTATGTACACTGAAGTGCAGTACATGAAGAGTTAAGGACAGTACATGTACAGTGAAGTGCAGTTCATGTACACTGTACTTACATTTGATACTGTACAGAACAAGTACAGTGTACAGTTACGTGTACACTGTTGAGTACACTGTACAGTACATGTACACTGTACAGTACATGTACATTGTACAGTACATGTACATTGTACAGTACATGTACATTGTACAGTACATGTACATTGTACAATGTACAGTACATGTACATTGTACAGTACATGTACAATGTACAGTACATGTACACTGAACAGTACATGTACACTGTACAGTACAAGTACACTTTACAGTACATGTACACTGTACAGTACATGTGCACTGTACAATACATATACAGCGAATGTACAATAAGTTTTTATGAAATCCTTGTCAAAGTGCTGAAACTTGTTTTGAAAGAACACAGTTTTAGCCAGTCCGTACGACCAATAATAATAATTTGTAATTTTCTCACATCTGATCATTTGCTTATGCTGGGGCATTTTCCTAAACAAAGAAGAAAGAATTACTTTCAGAGTCAAATGTAAGGCGGATGTTAATTATCACATACTTCTGTACCATCTGAGACATTTGACTATAAAATCATCGAACGCGGATTGTTTGGGATGGCCCTGGCAGCCGTTCGTTCGTTGATTTGGTGGTGGTGTCTGGCGTGCCAAAGTCCGTCCGAAAATTTCGCTCCTACTCAGCCATAGTATAACTTTCATGTTTGTATATTTCGGATTTTCATATGCACTCTTCGATATTGGCAATTGGCAGTTAAATTGCAGTATATACGTTACTTACAATAATGGATAAACGAATTCGTTGACATTAATTTTTTTTTTTATTTGGTATACTCGACTCGTTGAAGACAACACTTCCTTCCATGTTGATTAACTTTAACAGCATGAATTCGCGATATTGTGGCAATTTAGTTAGTATAGCTGTTGATGTTAGCGGGGCTATTTGGTGGACAACAACGATGGACGACCCTGCAAACGGCCGTCAGTCCAGCAGTCAGCCTGCCGGCATCTCAGATGCTAGATGGTATATTTTTTCAGCGAAAGTTGATTTAGGTTAGAATGTGAGCAATAAACCAAAAAAATGCATTTTTTTCTCCTCCTTAAATAAAATACTTTTGTGTAAAAGATACATGTAATTACAAAAGTAAATGTCTTCACTGAGAGTTAATTTCTTTTAAAGATCTGGAAATGAAATTAAAAAAAAAATAGAAAATAATTATAAGAAGAGGAAAAGAAGAAGAAGAAAAAGAAGGTGTATTTTGTATATAAAAATGTACCTACTTATGTATGTATATATTGAAGTCTCTGGGACTTGTGAGACTTGTCGAAGTATTTTTCAATTGGAAAGCAAAATAAAAAAAATCTACGGACGTGTTCTTAATTGAAGGTTTTCTTTGAAGATATCAAATAAAATACAAATGCAATTATCTGCAATTGGATGTGATTTTTTTTGCTGTTGTTATATTCATCTATTTGTTGTATCCTGTGCAGTGTGGGCTTTAAAGATGGGGTTTAACTATTTTTGTTTTATGTTTAGGTACATTATTATTGAAGTATGTTTATAGAAAGATTTGAAAAAGTGTATTTTTTTATTGCTAAACCCACCAAACCAGGTTCGGGAAAATAAGTAACAACACTAAAGATTACAATCGTAAAACTAGAAACATATTTTTGTTTTTGTATGTCAGATATCTTAAATTATTGCAAATGTAACGAGAGTAAGGAATTATACTGGACCGCCTGTCATGTGCCAAATATTTGAACGAAAGTTTGTTTAAGTTGCGATTTACTGTATGGTTAAAATGGCATTTAAATCAACCAATGAATCTATTGAATTTTAAATTTAACTTGTTCGGTGTTTACTGTTAAACTCACCCATAAACTGTGTATAGCCTTCCCAAATTGTTATCGACACATTTACTTCCTTCAATTTATATTTCTATCCAATCCTTCTTCTAGTCCTGATCTATGGATTTAGAGTTTTACCTGTTTGATTTTTTATGAGAAATTTAGATAGGACAAGAACTGTTGTAACAATCGATTAAATACATGCCTGTGCAGAAGGAAACTTAGGAAAAAGTTTCCGATCAAAGTTTACTCATGAGCTCTAGTATTATTATTGACTTAAAGTTAAAGGACTTCAGGGAATTGACATACTGGACTCTCAAAATGGACTAAGATTTAAATTAGAATGAGTTAGGAAAGGAGACTGGAAACAGTGAAAAAATGCTGCAGTCAATAAAGTTCTAGTTAGATCGCGTTAGTTGACTGCAGAGTTAGATTTTTTAAAGAAAAATGCTGACTGCATTTTTTAAGTAAAAGTAATTAGTTAAAACTTTAACTTGTCAACAAAGATTTAAGTCATTTTATTGGGATTTTACAGTCTTTGCAGTCTTTAACTGACTTCAATACTGTTTTTATGAAAAATTACTGTTGACTGCAATTTAAGACCATTTAGTTCCGGTTAAAACGATTTTGGCTATTTTCTCTCTAGACCTGCCTTGTAAGTCGTTTGTTCAGGATTTAACAAATTTATAGATGGTGTCCCGAAATTTCTGCAAGATTTAAATTTGCCGTCATTTGGGAAATAAATTGTTGGGAACCCTTAAAAAAAAGAAATTTAAAGGCTGACAGTTTAGGGTTAGTAAAAATTGAGCATCAACATATACGAAAGAACAATGTATTTTCATTATTGAACAACATATCAAAATTTTGCGGCCATAGTTCGAAAATTTCGATGTTCCTAGACTTTCACCATCAAAAATTTAAAGCATCAGTCTTGGAACTTCTTCAACTATCCAAGTAGATATTATGGGACAATCATCAGTAGAGATAGGATCTTGGGAGTTAGTTTTGACGGTTGATATAAAGGCCGAATCGGGAAAGCAAAGGCTGCATTCGGAATGCTGTCCGAAATATGGAGAAATAACAAAGACAAAGCTACGATTCTTCCGCTCTAATGTTGAACACGTTCCGCTTTGTTGGTGCGGCACTTGGAAAGTCAAATCCGTTGTCACAAGAAAGCTACTATGTTCGTTAATAGTTCATGCGAAAACAGGTCAGGAACCCATATACTCAATTATACGAAGACGCAAGTGACAGTGGATTGGCCATACGCTTCGAAAAGATTACGACTTTCACCAACATTATCACGTACTGCTTCAATATTAACGGCTTGTTTTGGATGACCAATTGATCCATACGAAGTTCATAAAATAATCCGACAATTTTTTGAACTTTCGAACTGTGACGACAAAACTTTTATTATTTTTTAAAAATTATTCAAAAATGAAAACATTTTGTTCTCTCCATTTTTACTAACCCAAAACTGTCAGCTATTAAACTTTTTTTTTTTGTTTAATGTCGTCAACACTTTACTGCACACATAGCGGAAAATTAAAATATTGCGTTAATTTTGGGACACCAATTATACAATTAAACAAAACAAATTGCTATTTTTCAAGCTGTCTTAACTTGCCCCTACCCTACCCCTCGAATATTGTAATCAAATTTCATAGTCTGGTAAGCAGACGTTTACAAAGGTCTCTTTATTTATTTGCTGCTGTCAGATCATTGAACCGGGTCCCTGCAAAAATATATGCACCTATGTATAACATGCGAAAAAAAAATATATTCTATCCTCTTCATGTTTCGTCAAAAGCAATACCATAAAGAAATGCAAAGCCCTTCTTTCAAAAATTAAAATTCCTGTCGCACTTTTTCTCTTAATAACTATAATGTATGTACGTATACACCCATCATCATCATTGACAGCTTATTTCAGCTGCTTTTTAAAACCCAACTGATGAAAATTCTTTGATGGATATTCTCGACACGATTTATGATTTTTTTTTGAGGCGCGACAGAATATTTGTAATCTTAATCCTCAAAATAACACGCGTGTTGTAAATCTTTAAGATTTTAACATAATATTTTCTTTGCGCTAATGTGGTTGATAGGGTGAAGATTGAGAGCTTAATAATTCATATATATATATATACGAAATTAATGACAAGGCCACTTAAACCATAAGTTTGGTGTCTTTCAGAATAATTTGTCATTTCTTTTGACAGTTGATGACGTGACTTGTACCAATCTCGCGGTTGACAGTCTTTCTAAAAAATCTCGAACAACATTCACGTTCTAAGTTTGTCATTTGACATTTGATTATGAAACGGATGCATGTCATGGTTTTATTGAGATGGAAGATGCCCTTGGTGGAATACTTATTTAACTTATAGGGGTGAAGAACATTGACTTCTAAAGTTATATTTTATGTCGTGTAAGAAATGCATAATCATCATATAGCTTGTCTATTTATTAAAATTTCCATTATGAATAACTTATTTGATTTTAGCATTATTATTATTTTCCTTTGAAAAACCACAAGTGGGGTTAATTTAATAATATTGCATGTGTAATTAAAAGGGGTATTACTAACGTTTTCTGCTGTAAGTATAGTTAGCTCCGGAAATCAAATATGTATTTGCATAAAGAAGTGATTAGACTTTAAGCATTGAGCTCTGCAAAAAAAAAAAAAAAAAATACATAAATCGAAGGGAAGAAACTATGTATGTGGCGTCTGTTGTAATAAAGTGTCTTATAACATGGGGGAAACGTGTCGAGAATTTCTATTAATGAATTTACTTGGGAAGAGGATATTTATGTCCTATGACGCCATTCAAGACGGTTCAACAATTTTCTTTAATTTCTATAGAAAAAATAGTATAAGTTGGAATATAATTTAGATATTGCGTCTATGATTGCTAGTCACGCAACAACATTGTCAATTATACTGAATACCCTTCCGAACTCAATCCATTTGAAATTACCTGTACTGTAGCTACTGAACAATTATACAGACTAAGCAGAAAACTTAACTTTTATTTTGTTTGAATAGCTCTGTTTGTACATAAATATCCTGGATTTTAGAATCGCTACAAGTCTATTCGTTTCATTGGAATTACTGTTTTCTATGAACTTTGAATTTATCACAATTTATTTTTTAAGTCCGTCTTGTGGCTTTTTAACGTGGGTACTAAGTATTCCATTTAACATGTCCTTCTAGTGTTATTTTTTTTAGATATTTTGCTTCAAATTCAAAGTTAAAATGGAAAAATTTGTTGAGCTAAGTTAAAATGGTGGTTGATTTGGATTCATTGACAAAAACTGATTACTCATTCTGTTCTTCAATTTTATTGAAGACTCGCAACATTGTTTCGTCACAATCGAATAGGATGTTACAAAAATACCGATGTTATCCGTAAATCAACTACAGTAGTATATTCTTCTTGAAATTTATCAAAAAAAACAGTACTGGTCCAAGAAGGGTTCCTTGTGGGACACCACCTTATATTTCTTTAAATTCATAACTATTTAATTCAATGCTCAACTACACAATAGTCCATTTCCATTTTAAGAATCCAGAATATTCTACATGTATATTTATTCCGGAAAAAACTGCCCTAATTTAATCTTTCAGTCATCGTGTAAGACCTTATTGACGACAACGTGAAATTTTCTCGAACAATTTGTATATAAAAAAACATTTATATATTCATAAGATACTTTAAAAAAAAATTCACATGTCATGCTTTAGGTTCAAGAGATTTTAAATGCAAAATTAAAAATTTCTAAAAATCTAAATTTAAGAAAAAACTCAAATTTAAGAAAAGACCGCGTAGAAGTGGATGGGTCAAATATCACATGTAATGCTTTAGGTTGAAGAGCTTATGTAATTACAAAATATTAAAGTTCCAAAGTTAAATAAATAAGGAAAACACAAAGATATGATAAAAGTAGGCGTGGCAGTAGGTGGATTTTACTCAAAACACTTTATAAACCATCTTATATGTACATATACTTTTGTAGTAGAAAGCAAGCATCAAGTATCTTCTTAAAAGTGTAATTTAATTAATTTTCTTTCCAGCTGTTAAATTAGCAATAATCCTATATTTAATCTGACAAGACTGTTTGTCATGAACAAAATTGAAAACACTGCAAATTTTCAACATTTTTTTCACATCACTAAATCATTTGTCCAAATCGTTATTTTTTGTTTTTGTTTTTAACAACTTTGCTTCTGCACGTATACAGAATCTAGACCAAGGCCTCTATAATAAGACAAAGAAAATTTAACACACATTCTATACAACCAGTCAGCAATTCTTCTAACTAAACTATCAATAACCTGTGTCAAACATACAAAAATAAAAATCAAGGCCTGTCCGCTAAAACGATTCTTAAATCAATCTTTTAACTTCGTGCAATTCGGAATGTAAGCTATAAATTAAAACCTATACCCAATGAACATTGTGTAATCAAAATAGAATATTATAAACATATATGTACATACATTCTATATAATATGCAACCACTCATAACTCTGTCAAAAAAAAACTTAGTTTCTATAGTCACTTTCTTTGGACATCAAAGATTTTGCATAAATGCGATTTTGTGAGACCACAGTAGCTGTGGAGTATGGCTTGGGTTTTAAGTAGTTTTTTAAATGGACTCTGCATTGTGGTTGAGTTATTGGTGACTCACTTATGGCTACCGTTTTTTTTTTTTTTACTTAAGTTACCACATACCTAAACTCCTGACAATATTGCAAAGCCGTTGAGTTGGTCTATTCTTAGAGTATTGAACTTTGGAATTAGACAACCGACCGACATAGTGACGACAAAGTACAAACTACAAGATGACAGCATGGTTGCGCAAATCAATCTTTCTTTCCTCTAGCAAACTACTCGTACATTGGGTCATAGTCTCTCGAACAAGGTATCTGGTTTAAGTAATAAAATTTTCTTGTCAAACTCAAGTGGAATATTGGAAGGGATAAATTGTTTTAAATCCAAAGTTAACTACAGTACTGTGTAAATTTATTTTGGAAAATTAGGGTTGCATATAAATCCCCAAAAAAAATGAAGCCACTAATGTAAAAATCGATACAATTGTACTTTTTTGAAGCCCAAAGATTTTGTCAGAAAAGTTTTAACTTTGAAACAAAATTCAAAATATTTAGCCATTAAGCTATTTTTAAAATGAAGTATGTATTATTAAAAAAATATATACAGGCCGCAGGGTGTCCCGAAATCACCGCCACAGAAGAAAACCATAAGTTCCTGCTGATGTCATTTCAAGTCGAAAAACTTAAGAGTTAATTTTCCCGTTTTCGTTTCGTTTTCGACTTATAACGGTTTTTATGATTTTTATTCAAAATTACAACCGATTTTTTATTTTTATTGTATGTTTTTTATTTTTTCTAATAATTTTAAATGTATTTTTAGGTAAAAAAATGTTGAGTATTTTTTAGAACACATATAAAAATGTTTAAAAATTGTCTTTGATAATAAATTGCGGGAAAACCGTTATCCACACAGAGAAATGTTGTATGGTAGATACAAATTTCTGAAAATTCAAAATTCGGTTGTATTTTGGCAAAGTTAGAGCCAGTCAAAGGAAAAAAGAATAAAATAAATACCGTTATAAGTCGAAAACGAAGCTAAACCGAGAAAATGTAAGTTTTTCGACTTGAAATGACCCCAGGAAGTCATGGTTTTCTTCTGTGGCAGTGATTTTGGGACACCTTGTATATTGTCGTTTTAACCCCAATTCATCCAATAACCAGCTAAATTTGAAAAAAATAATCCAGCCATAAAATGATCTTTAAAGTCTTCCTCCACAAAATATTGCCTTTCAGAAACAAAGAATTTTTTTTAAACCAGGTATCATTTTTTGTGTTTACCCCAATTCACCCTATACTTAAAGCTTAGTTTTGAAAAATATGAAGGTAGCGTTTTAGTGATTCTCAAAAAACATCCTCAAATAATTATACCTTTCAAACATCGAAAAAGGTTTTTAAAGTTTGGTATCAAACTTTTGTTTTTACCCGATTTCACCCTATAAATAGCCAAATTTTAAATACAATATTTTATTTTATTTTATAGCCAAATTTTAAATACAATATTTTATTTTTAGTATTTTAACAACAAAACAGAGAAATTTTACTGAGGAATTCTTCTAATATAACTGAGATTGCTGGGACAGAATTTTAAAATCGGATGCAATGTTTTGGCTTTACCCTACTTCACTCTACAAATAGCTAAATGCATAATGAATTTCAGATGCATTTTTTTCGTTCTACTCCATTTCAACCTATAAATGGAAAATTTCGAAAAAATATTAAATCATAAAGCCATCCTTTAAAAAAAACTTCTGAAACACAGAAATAATTTAAAAAAACGAATGGAATTTTTTGTTTTTTCCATTTTCCTTATTTTACCCTACAAATAGTTAAATTACGAGCAAACGATTCAAAATAAAAACTCCCTCAGTATTTTAACAAAAAATCTGAGAAATTTAGTCCTTACCTTGCTGAGATCTCAGTATAGCGTGTATTGTATTTCAAGTCCAACAGATGGCGCTGATTTTTTTTATATTTTTATATTAAAATTATATTCAAAACTCTTGCGTATTTGAATGTAATATCATTTATCGTAAATTTAATCTAAGGCACTGTATACTAAAATGTAAAAATGTTCGTCCACACTACTGTACCTCCTGTTCAAAATTCAAATAAATTGCGACACACAGATGTTTTTCCAATAATTTATCTGACTTCCAAAAATGAATAACATGAGGGTATAGGCACTTAAAATAGGTAATATCTATATCTACATAACATGTGATTCACTTTTAAAATGTACAATAATTGTATTGCTTCCACATGCGTCCCTATTAAGTGGGTTACAATTTACACGCACAATTAGTCAAACATGTATATGCCCTAATTTGACGAAAATTACCACCTATAACTCTACACCATAGCAAGCGAGGGTATTAAATGCCTATGTATACAAAAATTTATATTTGTCTTATGTTTTTATTGCTTCTAAAAATAAATCTTGATATAGGATGACAACTCTAATTCAAATTTTAGATACACAAATGGGCCCTTAATTCCCTCACAAAAAAAAAAAAATCACTGATTGTCATAAAAAAAATCTTATTTTTAAATTTACTTTTATTTTTGTCACTTTGTCGCTTCGCTTTGTCTCGATATAGGGAGTGCCGCCTCCGAAAATACTTTAGATGTATCTTTCATTATGATTTTGGATAAATCGTAAACTAGAGCCTCACCCTGATTTAATATTTTAAAATGATGTATGTATATGCTGACGATAGTAATTTAAATGATAAGATTGTTCCATATACGAGAAGTGGTATTTAAATAAAACTGTATTTTTCCTGACCCAGTTTTTTGGGGCGAGAGGGCTAGAAATTTTTGTAGAACAATAATAATTTTAAACTAAATTTAAATGTCAACCTATACAATCTCTGGTCATTTGATAAAGACTGTTTGATCTCGTTTACAAAGTGAACTAAATAGTTGGTAAATTAACAACTCTCGTAGGGGCATAATGTTGGTCGGTTTTTTAAAGTGAAGTCAAGTGTGAAAGGCGGGAAATAGTAATTCAAATTATAACTATCTAGTTTTTTTGTTTGTTGTTTGAACGTAAAATTATCTTATCGATGATAATAGAGTTGCAAGATCGAAAAAATAGACCAATTACGTCAATGCCTCTGGGGCAGTAGGTTGTTAAAAAAAATAAATAGACTTTTTAGGCATTAAAGTTGTGCGTGGGATTTGTTACAGATAAATATAATTTTGCACGATATATCCTAATAAAAGTGTAACGAGTATTTATTTTCATGGTCACTGAATATAAGGTAAATTGTTGTTTGAGTTCATCAATATAAAATATTAATTGAGTTATTTACACAAATTAAGTGTTTTGTTTACTGAGGGGGACGAAAAGTGAATTGCTATAATATTTTGAGGTGTTAAATCATGTGATTGGTTTTTTTTTTATAGTCTTATTGTGTGTAAGCAATAAATGTATTTTATGGTGTTTATTTTATAATCAGGATTGTTATGATGATCATAAATAAGTTTTATTTTATTGTTCACATGGTTTTGTAAAAATTAAAGCTAAGAAAAATAAATTTTTGGGACTGTTACATTTAAAATATACAAAATTTTAAATGCTTTAAATTTAATGTGGTTTTTTTCTAATTAAAAAATTGCATGTTATTTGAGTCAGGCATACAACAAAAATCATAGAAGAGGAGGGTTTTTATTTGAAAATATAAAAACTAACTTCATTATCATTTAATGTCAGAAATTAGTATTTTTTGCTATTCTGAGCAAGCACATAAGCCTCATCAAAATTTTCCGAGATATATGTAGATACATATGACTTAAAAATCACTAAAACCGTAACCTTACTGACTTACTTATTCTCGCTGATTGACTGACTGACAGATAATTTAAATTAACAACTTTTGCTTTCGCAACTTTTGCTTTCGCAACTTTTGCTTTCGCAACTTTTGCTTTCGCAACTTTTGCTTTCGCAACTTTTGCTTTCGCAACTTTTGCTTTCGCAACTTTTGCTTTCGCAACTTTTGCTTTCGCAACTTTTGCTTTCGCAACTTTTGCTTTCGCAACTTTTGCTTTCGCAACTTTTGCTTTCGCAACTTTTGCTTTCGCAACTTTTGCTTTCGCAACTTTTGCTTTCGCAACTTTTGCTTCCGCAACTTTTGCTTTCGCAACTTTTGCTTTCGCAACTTTGCTTTCTGAACTTTTGCTTTCTCAACTTTTGCTTTCTGAACTTTGGTTTCTCAACTTTTGCTTTCGCAACTTTTGCTTTCGCAACTTTTGCTTTCGCAACTTTTGCTTTCGCAACTTTTGCTTTCGCAACTTTTGCTTTCGCAACTTTTGCTTTCGCAACTTTTGCTTTCGCAACTTTTGCTTTCGCAACTTTTGCTTTCGCAACTTTTGCTTTCGCAACTTTTGCTTTCGCAACTTTGCTTTCTGAACTTTTGCTTTCTCAACTTTTGCTTTCTGAACTTTGGTTTCTCAACTTTTGCTTTCGCAATTTTTGCTTTCGCAACTTTTGCTTTCGCAACTTTTGCTTTCGCAACTTTTGCTTTCGCAACTTTTGCTTTCGCAACTTTTGCTTTCGCAACTTTTGCTTTCGCAACTTTTGCTTTCGCAACTTTTGCTTTCGCAACTTTTGCTTTCGCGACTTTTGCTTTCGCAAATTTTGCTTTCTAAACTTTTGCTTTCTCAACTTTTGCTTTCGCAACTTTTGTTTTCCCAGCTTTTGTTTTTCCATCTTTTATTTTTGCAACTTTTGTTTTCGCTATTCTCTTACAATTTAACGTTTGGTTGATGTCAATGAAATTTGATTTTTGTTTTATATTGACAATCGCAATTTTTAATACGAGAGCGACAATTGCGATTTTTAAAAAAGGAAAGAAAATTGTCTTATTGATAGTTTTGTTCATCAATGTGTCAATTTTCAGTTTACAACCAGGGATTGCAAAAAAAAATTCTTTGTGAAGTTAGTTTACTGAAGTTTTTGTTTTTTAAATTTATTTTCAAACTAAAACTTCTATTGGAGACAAATATCATTTTTTCAACAAAATATAAGGATTTCCTTCCAAAAATTTCTTATCTAATGCGGATGCTATAAAATTGTCTCTCCAATCGAAAGCAATTCATCCCAAGAGGAACACCATTTAAAAATAATTCAAACAATAAATTTAGTTTTTTGTTCGGGCCGCAAGATAATTTTAATTTAATTAACATCATTGAATTAGACAGCCATAATTAAGTATTATCAAAAAGTAACGGCTTCTTTTTTCCCCAATTCAACTCTTTTTTTTTATTTTTATTTTTATTTTTAATCTTAATATTTAATCGGTAATAAATCGGTCAAATTATTGATAATAAAACCTATTGAAAACTTATTTATGGTGCATTTCCCACAACATTTCCCTCTGTGGCCTGGTCGGCCGGCGCACCAATCTAACCGACAATCTCAACGCCTGCATATAGAATTGATTATCTTTAAACTCAAACCAATTTAAACTTTCCACCATAAATAAATAAATTCTTGTGTTTTCCTGTTTTTTTTTTTTTCGTTTTCCTTTGTATTTGAGATACTCGTACTCTCTTTATTGAGATGCCACATTCTTGGATGAATTTTTATGACACTCAATAATACTCCAGCATCACCATCAACAAACCAAGCTGCATCTCAAGGCAAGCGTAGGTTTTCGTTTAGCATAAATCATAGACACAGGTCGTCGAATAAAGTTGTTTCTATCTGGCATTCAATTATTATGTTGATGCCCTTTGTCACTTTACATATATTTATATCAAGGCGGAAACACAGGGGATTGAATTGGCTGATGTGTAGAAGCACGCTTAATGGGTAACAAAAAAAATAATAAGAAAATGTGCAACTTATACACTTTCCAAATGTCCAGAGATATAACGACTTTGTCCCATTCGATATCTATATTCCTCCTCCTTCTTTTCGAACTTCTATGTTTTGACAGGCTATTATTCTAGATCTGGGAGTGCCACTGCATTCGATATATCAGTGCGACTTTATGGAAATGTAAATGAGTAATTTTTCCAAACCTCCATCAATATACTCGAATGACACATAAAAGTGTTAAGAGGGGCACAAAATGTCTAAAGTGTCGATTCGATGAGAGGAAACGTGGACTTCACAGTTTAGCAAGATAGACATTTAATTTCCGTATAGCTATATCATGAGACAATCTTGTGTGTGTGAAGGTATTTGGCGCCAAAAAAATTACTTTTGTGTTTGTTTCCTTATTGAAAACGGAAACTTTGTCACATTATTATACCCACGAAAATAATGAGACAAAAAAAAAATTATGTTTTATGAAACGAATTATTGAACGTTTTTTATTTGTGTGATTTGTGTTCAGATGACGTACGACCCACAGTGGGCCACAATGACACTAAAGCTGGCAATAATTTAAAAATAAAAATTGAGAAATTTCCACATTTCTTGAAAATGCGAATCATATATTTATAGATTCTATTGAAGCGAATCAAATCAGGGTTTTTTCCTTGTTGATGGTTTTTCATTTTTTTCAATTTTTTTTCAATTTATTTCAATTTATTTCAGTTTATTTCAATTTTTTTTATTCTTTACAATTTTTTTGAATTCTTTTATACTTTTTTTCAAAATTTTTCAATTTTTTTCAAAATCTTTCAATTTTTTTCAAAATCTTTCAATTTTTTTCAAAATCTTTCAATTTTTTTCAAAATCTTTCAATTTTTTTCAAAATCTTTCAATTTTTTTCAAAATCTTTTAATTTTTTTCAAAATCTTTCAATTTTTTTCAAAATCTTTCAATTTTTTTTTCAAAATCTATCAATTTTTTTCAAAATCTTTCAATTTTTTTCAAAATCTTTCAATTTTTTTCAAAATCTTTCAATTTTTTTCAAAATCTTTCAATTTTTTTCAAAATCTTTCAATTTTTTTCAAAATCTTTCAATTTTTTTCAAAATCTTTCAATTTTTTTCAAAATCTTTCAATTTTTTTCAAAATCTTTCAATTTTTTTCACAATCTTTCAATTTTTTTCAAAATGTTTCAATTTTTCAATTTTTTCAAAATTTTTCAAAATTTTTCAGTTTTTTCAAAATTTTTCAATTTTTTCAAAATTTTTCAATTTTTTCAAAATTTTTCAATTTTTTCAAAATTTTTCAATTTTTTCAAAATTTTTCAATTTTTTCAAAATTTTTCAATTTTTTCAAAATTTTTCAATTTTTTCAAAATTTTTCAATTTTTTCAAAATTTTTCAATTTTTTCAAAATTTTTCAATTTTTTCAAAATTTTTCAATTTTTTCAAAATTTTTCAATTTTTTCAAAATTTTTCAATTTTTTCAAAATTTTTTAATTTTTCCAAAAATTTTCAATTTTTTCAAACTTTTTCAATTTTTCAAAATTTTCCAATTTTTTCAATTTTTTTTAAATTTTTCAATTTTTTTTAGAACAAATTTAGAACAAATGTATAATATTTTATGTTCCTATAGTTATACCGATTTAATTAATACCATTTTTAAGACCATTCTGCCCCACTGTGTGATGTTATAGGAATTAAACAGTGCTGAATTAAGCAAACCTTTTACCTAAATTCTTGCTTGGAATTTATTCTAATTCAACAATGGGTGAAGGTGGTGAGCCAACAGTTCATGTATCCACCACCACCACGGCTCTGAGATCTTGCTATCAATTTTTGGGTAGAAAAAATATGACAACGTTCTTTGTTTTCAATTATTCACCATGTATTTTGGTCAATCACGAAAAAATGTGTCCTTTGATGAATTCATTTCCCTGCAAATGAATTTATCAATAATAATTTTTTTTTTATGATTAGGATTCAAAATTGTATACAATTTAAATTTTCACCAAAACAATAGTCTTTTTATGTCCAAATAGAGCTCAATATGGCAAGCGGGCTTCCGATGTTGGGACATCATGACAATATCGAGTTCAATGCTATTTTAGAATTCAACATATACGTACACATGTACCTCTAAACAGTTTAAATTTTAAAATTTTAATGTGATTGTTTGTTTTTAATCATTTGAATCACATTTCGATTGAATTTGTTTGCACTCTAAGTGAATTCTAATTAACACCACCACGCGAGGAATGGCATCCGAAGGAGATAACATAAATACAACATTCGACAAGTTGGGCTATGTCAGTGTCACATTAATGGACGACAAAGTGACGAGTGACAACCGACTACGCCGCCGGCCGACGATATGAATGTGAACATTAAAACGCCTTTGGCTTGGTGATGTTTCGCGAAAAATAATTTGGCAAAAGCATCACACAAGAAGAAATGCGTGTGTATGTATGGAATCTAGACTAACTTGGCCATGGAATGGAAAAAAGCGAAAGTTATTCTGAGTATATACCGCCGCCACCGCCGAATAGTTGGCGCTCGACTTTATGCAAATTGTGATCACAGTATTATTATTTTTTTTTTTTCTTTTTGGCGGCTTGGTGGCGCTGGCTAACCTGCCAAGCCGCTGCGCGCCGTGTGTTTGTGGCGGATACACCACATTCCAAGGAGTTACACTTGTCTGACATTTGAAAATTGCTTATAGATACGTAATTGAATTGACACAACAATTGGCTATTGTTTGCGCACAGTTAGTAGGTTGTTGGTATATAATACGAAATCTTGCTGATGGGGTGCAGTTTGTTTTCGTTGGCAGTAGTTTTGTGCGAGAGACGAAATTCAAAATGAACTTTTATTTAGATTAGTTTTTTTTTTTATATTGGATTGGTATGCAAATATGATGTTTGTTAGAGAAACGCGAAAGTTCACTTTGAGTACCAACCAAGACGTTGTAATGGTCGTAGATAAAAACTGCAATGCATGATCTGATGGTGGAGGAAAGGGATGGAAAACAAATTATTGTAAATTTGGGAAGGATTTTCCTCAATGAGTGACAGTTTGGTATTGTTGAATTGAATTGAATCATATCAAGTGAATTATTTTGTTGCATCGCTGATGTGTCAAAGTTTTCAATCAGTCAACTAAATAAAGCTTTAACGGTTTTAATGAAATTTTTAATGTAAAAGTTCAGAAAATAGTCATAAAAGTTCAACTAATATCGTAAATTTGTCAGCGATAGAAAATATAAATTTTATTCACACCCGTTGGTATTCCTATTATTATTATTTTTTTTTTTAGATAAAGTTAAGAACTACATAGAACATATTACAATCATTATAAAAAAGTTTTTCCTTTTTTTTTTATTTTTAGATACCGCATCTGAAAACATGTCCCGAAGATGGTAAAACCTAACCAATGACATGTTTTGATTGATTACCTATTTTTCTCACTGATCAAACGACGACAACAATTACTCAAGATAAAATGAAGGCGCCAGCAACCGTCACCAGCACCAGTCCCAACAATAACAACGGAGATGAGTCTTTTTGCAGTAGCAATACAAATTTTATGTCGATCTCTGCATCCGAAATGAACACCACAATGGATAATACCCAGCAAACTCCAAGCTTTGGCAGCAGCAGCAATTGCAATAGCATCGGCAATAGCAACAGCGGTAGTGGCCTCCTCCTTCAAACAAGTGCCAGTGGCAGTGGAACAACTGCTGATGGCCCTGGATTGAGTAGAATAAACGGTGTTAACACAACCAATAATAGCAATGGCGGCGGTGGTGGTGGTGGTTCGTACATAAAAGCCTCACTATCGATGACATCGCTGCCTCCCGACGAACAACAAGAGGGCAGGGAAGTTATTAAGGCTAAGCTGAGGGTTGAGAGACCGTACAATAGTCTAAAGGTAAGATAGATAACCAAAAAAATATAAAGAAAGAAAACAGAAAAAAAACTATACCTAAGTAAAGAAAAACCCCCGAACGATGCAGCACCAAATCGCGCACAATTTGCTTATAGTTTTCGCTTAAGTTTCTTGAGACTTATTTCTCCGCTTAGCTAGGTACTCATGTTTGGAGTTAGGTTATTTATATATTTTTTTTTTTTTAATTTTTATTTTTTGTTTGTGGGTGCGAAAATCGTTTTGTATCTTTTGTTTCGGATGATTTCATTAAGATGCGGAACACAAGTTGTTGTCGTTCCGCAGAGGGCATAACCTTTCCCGAGTTAAGTCGAGCTACCAGGGCAAGGTATACTGTATGTATATATACACCAAGAGCATACGATGACAAGATGATGATTGTCACTTGAGTATATATATATATATTTTTTTTAATGACGAAGCTTTATATGGAAGCAATGGTCTATTAAATAAAATGCGATTAGGTTAATGCGAAAAGCTAATAATAATGATGGATTGTGTAACTAACTGGTTATTCCATCACAATATGTCAACCTTATTTTAGATATGAGTATATTAGGACAAGTTTGAGTAGGTAGGTATTTTTTTATTATTTGTTTTTTCAATTATTTGCACAAATCACATTCCATTTAGAATTAACATGAAATGTAATATACACTCCGGATCATTTGATTGATTCAAAGCTTTTTCCGTGTTTTTTCTCCAAGATTATTTTTTTATGAAAAATGTTAATAGCTGCTTTTAGTTGGGTAGAGCGGGGCTAATTGGACCACTTTTTACTTGAAGCATCATTAATATCAAACTATTCAGACTACAATTATGGAGCTGGTATCAAAAGCAAGAATGTATTTTTGGCTTCTAAATGAAATTTAAAAAAAATTAAAAATATAAATTAACCGTAGAAGAATAATGCTGCCTTAAATGGATTAAGTCCAAGTGGTCCACAACTAGCCCCTATAGCGATGTAAGTAGGCCTAAAAAAACATTACCTCATTCCTGAATTATGTTTTTTCACTAGGAAAATAAAAAAATATATCTTATCCGTATTTTTTACTTTTGCATCAAAAAAATATAAAACTGTGAGCGGTTTCCTTTCTGCGGACGCAATAGAATTCAAACAGGTATGGTACGTGCTGATAACAGAGCAAACTTTGTTCGTGTTTAATCATGTTTTTGTAGTACTTTCGGTTGGTGGGTAATTCGCCTGGTCCAACTTGCCCCGCGAAAATATTAAAAAATTAATATTGAAAAAATTATTGAAAAAAATCAATATTAACAAAAAAAAAAAAAAAGAATTAAAGAATATTAGACATCAATCAAGTGACTCAGAGTGTATATTTGGTCTTTGTGTAAAGATGTTTGATTAATGTTCTGTGATTCACAAGTTAGCGTGATTGGTGCTGAAATAAATGAAATCAATTAAAAGGAAATAGATCATCATTAGAAATATAATTTTGATTTATAGAGGAATGGCTCAAACTTGAGGAAGCTACATACTATGGCACCATAAAAAGCTCTAATTGAATGGTAAGCATCATAAAGTGAAATGTGTAGATTTAGATATTCACTAGGAAATTAAATGACTTACTACTGGTTCAGGAAATATCAATCAAGTTTTCCACAAAAGTTGAATTGAAAGAACAATTTCATGAACAATTTTTTTTTTTTTCAACTTGTAAGTACCAAGTTTTATGAAGCTATTAAATCTCGTAACTCGAATTGAATAAGTGGACTAGATTTTTTTTTGATTAGATTACTCTTAAATAGAGTTGTTTCAATTTGAATAAGATTTATTTATGACTTTTATGATATCTTGTTTTTGACTGGTGTTATAAAACGTACATACATACATACGCTAACAACGTTAACAAATAATTGGATAGAGCTTGAGATAAATGTTGGAAATACCGTTAAATAATTTAACGACTATTTGGGTATACAACGTACGTCGTAAATATAACAACTGATCGTAAATAACTTATTTTCAAGTCATGCTGAGAGTATGAGAGTAAAGTAGTTCAATAAATATGCAAATCTCTTCAAGTCAGCTTTTCAATCCGTACATCTATATTGGTCCTAATTAATAACTTAGCTCTACAGTTTTTGGTGTTAGAAAGTATGAAGTGGCTTCGCTTAAGGTAGGCCTAAAGATATTTTGTCCGTTATTGTTAATAGTACACAAATTTCTGAAAGCAAAATTTCAATAAAACTTGTCGTCTTGTATTAAAATATCTCGCATGATACTTTTATCGTATGATATGTTGTATATTTCTCAAATGATATAATTCTCGCATGATATTTTTCTTGCATAAAATTTTCCTCACATGAAACTTTTCTCAAATGATACTTTTTCACATGATGTATTTCTATCATGCTTCTTTTCTCGCATAATACTTTTATCGCTTGATATATTTCACGCATGATAGTTTTATTGCATGATATGCATATTTCTCGTATGATACTTTTTTCTCATGATAAAGCAAAATCTGAGGAAGATGAACACATATAAAACAGGGCCCTTTATCTTTTCAAATTGTTCATCTTTTCGAGCATCAACATTTGGCTGAAGAAGAAGATGCATGTATGTACATATGTAGGTTCTACATATTAAATAGTTATATGTAGATACATCCATATATAAAAAAAATAAATATAATTTACATATCAATCTGATAATCTTTAGTTGACAGTTTTTGTAAATGAAATACATAGTTTCAGAAAAGTTTTCTTTTTTTTTTTGATCCCGGACGTCCAATGGAAAATGACATTTTCATTTTCATAACTGTGAAAAAAAAAGATTATTCCCATGTATATTTTATATGCTTGGTAAATCTAACTAAACAAACATAATTACTCCATTTTGTTTTTAAAGTCTGTAACGCTTTTAGAGAAAAGTCTTAGGAACAACTTCCAATGAAATCATTAAATCCCACTTTGCTGTCAATATATTTATTCTCTCTATCGCACTTTAATACAGTTAATCATTTTTTTATTTTAAAATCAATTTTTTTTTTTTTTTAATGTCTGTACACTTATTTTTTATTAATTATTGATAACGATTTTTTTATTTTCAAATTTGAATCTCCAACAGAAAAAACGAAATACCGACCGTGATACATGGCGCCACTCATGGGGCAGTGGCCACAGCCATAGTTCATGCAGTCTCCACAGTAATGCAACAACTGGCGGTATAATTGGGTTGGTGTCTGGAAAAGATGAGTTTTGGGCTGCGCTACAAACAAATTACAATTATATTATGGACACAAACCTTTTGGATACTTGCAAAGAAGCTCGTTGTGAAATTGAGGGAGCTGCCAGCATTACAAAGAATACTACTGAAAGCTGTTTAAAGGTTTGTGAATATAATTTTATTTGCATTTTTAAAAAAGAAAAAAACAAAAACAAATATTAATTAAGATTGCATACTTTCAGATGTTAGATACTTCACGTAGTGAAGGTTCTTCAGAAGATCCAAAAGAATTAAGAAAATGGTTACGTGAAATGGAAAGCAAATTGGAGGAAGCTCCTTCCCTATCAGAAGCTACACAATTTAGCATTGAAGAATTGCAAAGACGTCTGGATGAACACTCGGTATGTTGAACTAGTTTTTTTTTTTTTTTTTTATTTTTTATTTTTTTTTTATTGATTTTCATGTTGGGATATAATTAAATTTAATATCCCGTCCTATCAATAAAGCTTAAGTCAGTAGAGTAACTATCTATCTGAATACTATCTCTAGTTGGTGGTTAATGGATTAATTTTTTTGCCTTTACAATGATAGCTCCTCTGGTGTAGTCGGCTTCTGTTATCGGCTTTGAATAGTGTTTAGCCAAATTGCGATATGGCCGTTTTGTATGGAAATGTATTGATTTTAGTGTAAGCGTATCAATTCATCCCAGAAATAAATACATCGTGAATGTTGATTTTTATAACTCTTTCGGTTAAGTTAATGACTTTATTATAGTTTTTTTTTGTTTCTGTTTTTTGCTTTTAGGTTTGCAGGTTGTATTTAATCAATCATTTTAATTACAACAAAATGAACAGTGCCTCAAGGCAACGAAATGATTTATGTTTTTGCAAAGGAATTTTTACATTTCACTTGCAATTCGGTGCATTCCAATGAATTGTATTGGTTTGAGAGTGAAGTTTAAAGTCGTCAATTATTTAATAAGTTGAGAGTTTTGGTTAAGGTGGAGTATAGTTAGGATGAAAAACAACATTAAATCAATTTTACTAAGATATTTTATGGGAAAGGAAGGTATATCAAAGAACCTACCGATTAAATAGTGAAGAAGTAATAATAATATTTGAAAAGTTGTTGACATTGCATAGAATGCGATACATTCGATTGTCAAAGCTTTAGTAAGTACTGTGAAAAAAGAAAAGCGCTATTATTGGCAAAAGATTTCGGTAGTTAAAATAAAATAAATTCAGTGGCGCCAAAACTCGAGGGGAACCAGGTCCAAGTGACTTCCAACTCTCAGTTATTCCTGTGTTCGTGTTATTAAATTTAAGGAATGGATTTTGGTAATTGATGTTTAAAGCTGGTCATACACGAGTGTGACAAATAACTCAGCCAAGTTAAATTTTATCATGTGCTCGTGCGAACTATTTGGCCATTTTCAGAAAGTTGTGATTAAATTATGTATACGCTTCTAGAAAGCTTATAAATTGGTTTTTACACAAAAAATATATATTTAGGATTAACAATAAATGTATTGGTTTCTTGTAAATACAAAATTGTAGGTGATAATCAAAATTGACTAGACTATGATTTGGAATTCCGAAAAAGTGGGCCTTAAGGGGTAGACCAATTTGTTTCATATATAGTGTTTTATGTGATTTATCTAGCTAGACCAAAAATTCAAATATTTGTTTAAGCTTATCTAGAACAGTTTCATAAATAGCTCACAATAAAACAATTTTGATTTTCTCAAATTTTCTCGCAAACGGGTCTAACTAGTTTCGTTAAACTAAAGTGATAGTAAGAAAACTGCGCTTTATGTTTTTGGTAAAAAAATTTAAAACGGAAATAGGGTTTGATGTTTTTTGAGAAAATTGGTTATTTTCGATCTTTTTAATAGCTTGACCAATTCTATTGGAATTCTACTATCCAGTGCTTCTAAATAATTAAACAATATATGTATCTAGCGTTTAAAAATTTTACAAATATTTTTTTTTTTTTTACAAAATCCCTTTTTTAATAATTTTTGAGTTTTTTTTACACAAGAACCAGTTCGTGCGACCCAGTCGTGCATTTTATTTCGTATGCTTAAGATTTTGAGTAAAATTAACGGTAATAGTCGTGTTTTTTTGCGAAAGATTCACAGTACAGTAGATTTTTACGTGAGTTACAAATACAACATCCACAGTAGAATTACTGCCAATAAAAGCAGAAGTAGAATCCTATTGCGGATGGTTTTGTGACGTTTATTCGAGTATCGAATAATTATTTTGATTATTCTGACAGCTGTTATTCGGTAGTACCAAATGCGAAATATAAA
Organism: Epistrophe eligans; assembly: GCA_951394125.1. Taxonomy (NCBI): domain Eukaryota; kingdom Metazoa; phylum Arthropoda; class Insecta; order Diptera; family Syrphidae; genus Epistrophe; species Epistrophe eligans. The sequence continues at coordinate 16,976,983 of OX596029.1, read as the reverse complement.
AACTAGGCTACTGCGGACGGGTTTTTTTGGAAATTTCTTATTGTACTATATATAAAATCAAAAAAAAAAAAACACGGCTAATGTGTAGTCTGTTATTAATTTTTTTTTTATGTTCTCCTTCCTAGATATCAAATACCCCTTATTCTCTGTTTGTTTAAACTAAATACTATATTTGATAGTAAACAATAAATTACTCGTCAAGATAAATTCTAAAAATATTTCTTTTAATTAATTGATTTAATTTGCAATCTCATTTCATTTTAACGACTTTTTTTATATATATAATTTTGCACTTATCTACATATCTCTTAACTTTCCCTGTTTGCAAAGAATTTTCATATAAAGGTGGTGTTAAAAATACGGTATCATTATTATCCGTCCATAAACATTATCAATTTTATGACCTAAACTCACCTCAATAGAGCCTGCCTGCATTTTAGATATTCAGATGCAAACCTCTTAACAAGCTCACTTTCGCTCTATACTCCAATTAAATCCACGATTATGAGTTTCCTATGTTGATTATGATATTAACTCCTCTTTTTTTTTAAACAAAACAAAAAAATACCAAGCATCTCAAGACTTCAAGAAAGCTATAAAAAAAGAGGTGAGTTTTGAAAAAAAAAAAAAAAAAAAAAAAAAAAAAATCAATTATAAATAAAAAGTAGAAACAGCTCCGTTACGGTTATATCTCTAGCGCACGATCCCATAAACATATTAATTTTACTGCTACCGCTTTATATTTGTTTACATTTATCTATGTACATATATTTTTGTGATCTTATTGTATCTGTTCCAAAAACAAAAAATAAACTAAAATATTGTTGATCTTTGGCTTGAAATCTTGTAAATTAGATTTAACTATAACAACTGTGGGTATAAACTTTAAAATAATAATAAAAAAAAAAACTACTCCAATTAATATTATTTACAAATTTAATTAAAAAAAAATCTCTGATTAATTAGATTGTGTCGACCAATTTTAATATATTATATTTTCAAGTTTTTGTTTTTTTCTTGTTAAAAACAAGCTCAATTACTTAGCATTTTTTGTATATCTGTCTTTGATATCATCTATGTTGTATCAGTTGGATACTTATATGCGATCAACGAGCACATGTGTATCTGAGTTAATTATTAATAGTGCCAAAAGTGTGTGGCTCTCTTAGTTGATCTTGCGAAACAAATGAAAGTGAAATTTTTGTAATCTAAAATATCTGTGGACATTCTTAAGATCGGATTTCATGAAAAGGAAATTTAATTTAACCTTATAGCCTTATCGTCTGTAGGCTGTAAAAAAAAATGTAAAATTCACATAATAAAAGGTCGAAGTGGACGGGAAGAGTCGACAATGCGCACTATGGATCGTTTGGTATTTTTTGTTAACAAAAATTCAATATTTTGTTTTTGACCATTTTTGAACCAATTTTAAATTACTTGAAATATTTCAAAAAAATTAAAAAAAAAAAAAAAAACATGAGCAAAACTTTCACACAAATTTCGAAAAAGCTGAATTATCACATTTTGAGGAAAAGCCGTATTATGTGAACCACTGCTTATTATTTTATAGATGCGACAAATATCATTTTGTAAATTGCTCGAAAACTTCCAGAAAAATTTGGAAGCTTTTAAACTTCTACACAAACAAAATTAACTTTTCGACAGAGCAATAGATTTTGAGAAAGACGTGTTTCCACATCTTTCTGTTAAAATTGGCTTATACATACTTTGAACAAATTTGATTTGCATTATTTTGATGTGAAGCTTAGAGGCTGAGCGATCAGAGCAGAGCTCTGAAGAGATTATGATCAGAGCCCTCAGATTTAATTATGAAAAACACTTGAGCACTAAACTGTCATTTCATACTAAAATAATAATTTTTTGTTTACCTGAAGTGGACGGACGACCGGTTTGAGAATAATTAATGGCGTTAGTTTTTTTTTATGTCATGTCTGTCAAATCACATAAAATATAAAAGTAAAGTTGGCTTCGCTCATTCATTTTAGAAAAGAACAAAGAAAAACAACAAATTAATGTTTCGGTGAGAATTCTATAAAACCTTTCAATAAAACGGTGTAAGGTGTCCCACTGTTACGTTGGTAGATTTACGTAAAATCTTGACTGGAAGTTTGTTTGGGACATCAGATTAAGTCTTTTCACGGTTGAAGTAATAAAATGCTTCAATGGAAAGTGACCGATTTGGATGAGGAAAAAAAAATAAACTTCATTTACTTATTTGAGAGTTGTGTATGTACCTCTTTTATTTACATTCTCAAAAGATATAATTTGAAGATTTATGATTCGACCTGAACCTTAAGTCAGTGAGAGAGTCTTAAAAAGCTTTGACAAAATGGAAAGCAAATAAATCATCTCTCAAATATGAACGACCGGACACAATAGAACGGTTGGCTGGACACAATTTCCGTCTGAATTCAAAAAGTTCAGGCTTCATAGAGCTAAGCTAACAAACTAAGCAGCAGCCAACAAAAATACTCTCTAACGGTATCTAACTATAACAATAATATTTTTTTAAGGAGTTTAATTTTGATTATGTGCTTATTGTGGCACAGTTGAGCTCTATAAAAGCGTGCATAACTCTTATGTCTACAATTTCTATAAGTGGACCTCTATATGCTGCGATGTGCTACGGAACAACTCATGTTTTTGCATTTTATTTTTATTTAAAAGAAAGAAAAAGAAATTTAAATATTCAGTCCTTCAAATGCATATATGTATGTATATGTTTGGAAACATGTGAGAGATACTTGTATATGTAGAGAGAAATTGAATTCATTCAAGATTCAAACCTCTAAATCATTTTATTGTTTCATAAGTGTCATGTTTTTGGTAAAAAAAAAAAAAAAAAAAAAAAAAAAATGCAAATGTGAGTTTTATGGAGCGTAATGCCTTTGAGCAACATGGATTTAACTTAATTGAGAGATAAACCATACGGATAACATGGGAAACTACAAACTGAAGTGCTTTATTTGGAGCACAATGGAACTCGGTTTTTGTGATACGATTTTGCGGAAATATATTTAGAAAAGAAGCAGAGTTTTGCTAGGACTTTATCAATGGAAAACTTACTATATGACTCTACTAAGTTAAGATACAAAAATTTGAAAAATAAAAAATTCTTTCCTGTAAAACTTTTTTTTTTAGGAAATCCTTTAATTTTAATGGAAACCTTAACATTATGTTTTTACCTTAGACATGTTGATGAGATGTCGAAGCGCTCTAGTTTTTTTTATTGCTCATGATAGTCGAAATTCGATTATTTAAATTTTTACGTTACGTTAAAAAACAAGACATTAAAATAAAATTAATTTAATTAGAAAAATAGACTTTACGATAAGAGTCTTTCAAATTAAAATGGTCTAAGGCCAGGCCCTAATTACTAATTACTACATACTAAATTTTAGTTGGAAATTGTTACGGTTGTGACTAAATATAATTTTTACTCGACATAATATGTATACACATAATAAATTAAATTCTTATCTTTGTGCAACAGGTAGTAGCCCAGAAATAAATATTTTTTTATTAAAGTGGAATAGGTTATAGGATTGGATCCCCATGGTACAGTCCAGTGCACTAGTCATTATGCAACGGTGTACTAAAAATTCCATACTAACAAAAATGAGTTGAAAAACAGAAATGCACTGGTGTGACACAGTTTTTTTCAAAACGATAAATTAAGACTCAGTATAAATTTCAAATTCAAAGAAATCTTGTCTGACGTCGATTCCAATCATCGGTTATTTTTTTAAATTATCAGTTTGATAAAAATAATCTTTTTCTTACTACCACGACATGCACTCACATATTTTTGTTTGATGTGTGACAATTAACACTTTCGGAATCAAGTGCTCAGTTGCTAGATTTGACTAATACTTACATAGGATTTACAAGCAATATTGGCAAAAGTCCATACAATATTCATGTTCCATAATCCGTTGCGGACTATCTACTACTCTCAAAACTGTACCCAATTGTGCCAGTGTTGTCGAGAGTACCTACTTATATTTAATAAAACTAACTATTATTTAAAATATGCCGCAAAAAAAATTAAATTTGGATGCAAGGCGATGTGTCTTAATGAGTGATTTGACATTTTTTTTTTATTTTCTAGGCGATTTGACATGGTGGCTCAGTCTGAATTCAACTGTATTTATATAACTTTTCCATCTATTCTCTTAGAAACCCGGATGCTTGTTGTCTTACTACATATTTCAACCTTTTGCACAATCTTCAAAACTTTCGATTTCAATTTTCACATTTTGACTAAAAAAAAACTTCATATCACAAGACAACTTGTCGGTAATGTTTCAAAATTTGTTTAACATGACAGCCAAACCCACATCAACAAACCCAAACCTAAATAAAAAACCTCAAATCTAAAAAAAAAAAAACTTTTCCTTTATTGCCTAATGATAAGTTTCATCTCAAAAAATAAAAAAAAAAACAAAAACAAAAAAAATTATAGATAAAAAAAATGTAATGTGTGCAGTTAATAAAACCACATAATTACAATCAATTTTTACATCCTACTGGGAGTGTTTTTGATAATCAATCAAACTCATCGATGGAAATTGTTTTGTTTTGTTGCAGTTGCAAAACTTTATGTACATTTAACCCGCGTTAACTTTTTTTTTTCTTAGATGCAGATGCAACATTTTTTAACTTCACTGTAAATTGTACGTACAGTGTATATACATTCATAGAAGAGGTTTTTTTTGTATTGTGCAGTTTTAAGTATTTTATTGCTGGACATTGATCAAAGATGACAATTAAATTGTTAGGTCGGTTGTTAATGGCGGCGGTGTTCAACTGAAAGAGACGAATAAAGTGAATCAGGAGCGCGCGCCTCATTGCGTTGCGTACCTATACAGAATATGTGTTTCTTATATGGAAGGCATTTATATATTTTATATATACGAACATAATAATTGTTGGTTTGCTCTTTTAATAGATTGCACGAGTTTAACGGTGAAATATGAGCCTTTTAGAGAAGAAGTCATTAAAAAACAAAAAAAAAAAATAATAATATTGCTTTTCGCCAAACTTTCGTTTCTTTTGAATTGCATTCATCTCTTCTTCCAAGATGCAATTATCGGGATCGATTGACGTGTAGGCGGTCTTGAGATGATATGTTGCCTTCCCCTTTCATGATGATGAGATGATGGGAGTGCCACCACCAGAACTGAGGTCATGGCAGACGAAGACGACGACGCAACGCGATGAATTAAACTTATAGTAGGTATATTGACTGATGAGTGCGAGGAAAGAGCCCTATATAACATCAGATAGGAGGAGGATATCGATATGGTTAACTTTAATAAGTTATTAAATTCAGCTGCACAACGTTCGTTACAGTAAAATATCATCCAGAGATATATCGTCGTATTATATTGAAGAAGTATATGTACGATTATTACAAATATATTTGATGGCTGTATAACTTCAGCATTACCATCATCATGATCATATAATCGTGATTTGGGTTGTGCTGCCCTTTTTTGGGGTGACCTCTATCAAGTTTTATGAATTGTTATGAAATAAATTTACAAGAATACAGGGTGGTCTATTGGAGAATACATACATCATATTATTAAAAGAGCTAATTTTCTGGCTAACTTTGTGTAAAAAATTGTTTAAGTAAACTGATCAATCTTTGATTTGTGGATATAGACTTGGACTCTTGCAACTAACGGCTTACGAGATATCAAGAATTTCAGTTCAGAATTTCCTAATTTTGTTGTTAAAAATAAAGAGCAACAAAAGCAATAACAAAAAATTGCTTTCGATTTTTTAAATTATTTTTTTTTTTTTGTGTTTGAAAGGTTTAGCTTAAGAGATGGATTTATTGCTTAAACACTTTTTTTCATATTGAGGCTATTATAGGGTAGAATGGGACAAACAAAATTGTGATAGGTTTTAAACATATTTTCTGTTTTTATAAAGTTATATTTATAGGTTGGACTTCGAGAAAATTTCTCAAAATTTATAAATTCATAGGGTAACTTGGGATGAAAACGACATTTTATAATTATGTATTTGCAAATAAAACTTCATTTTTAAGAATTGATCAATTACTTATTGGTTTATGGTTTAATATTTCTCAAAAGTAGCTCTATGCCCCATGCTCTGCCTCCATAACGGGAATTAATTGTAAAAAAATAACTTATACAGGGTGTTTTGCATAATATGCGACAAAAGGAGGCAAGAAACAAAAAAATAGTATAACTTGGTGGTGTCTATTCCCCCTGTTAAGATGGACAAAATTGACTTGAAATAGAAAATAAATCAAAATCAACGACAACGACAACGACAACGACAACGACAACGACAACGACAACGACAACGACAACGACAACGACAACGACAACGACAACGACAACGACAACGACAACGACAACGACAACGACAACGACAACGACAACGACAACGACAACGACAACGACAACGACAACGACAACGACAACGACAACGACAACGACAACGACAACGACAACGACAACGACAACGACAACGACAACGACAACGACAACGACAACGACAACGACAACACTTACAATGCCATGTTGTACTTTTTTTTAAAGCCAGAAATCCGTTTTTTATTCTGTTTTTAAATAAGTGAATTGTTTTGGAAAAATTAATTTTCAAACTAAATTCTTTTAAAATAAATGAAAAAAAAAATTTATCAAACATTTTACGTTAGTCAATGTTTTTATCAATATTCAGTCAAACAAACACTAAAAAACAGATTCTTAAATTTCTAGTTTTTTTTTTAGAAAATTGGAAATAGCAAAAATAAGTTTTCTTTAATTTGTCTGAATCCGTTGTTTAAGTTGCCCCGAAAGCCCCTATATCCTTTAAAGTAGAATTTGAATTTTCTCAAAAACTATACTCAATTCTACTGAATTTGTCAGTACAGGGAAGATAAGACGTTTGCCTCTCATTCTGGTTACATTGGCTGGCATAAGCCTGTACCTGTTTAAAGCTCTCACATGGTTTCCGACCCTTGACTCCAATTCAATGGAAAATAAAATTGACCAAAAAAAGTGGGCGTGGCAAAATAACTTTGTATGAGCTTTATAGGTGCCTATACATTCTTTTTAAAACAAAACCCAGGCTTTTGTCAAGTTTTTTGAAAATAATTACAGTGAAACCTCCCTTGGGCGGACAGCGAAGAACACTTTTGTACGTCTAAGGAGAAAAATAAAAAAAAAAAAAACAGTTATACAAGAAACAAGATACAAAAACAGATCACGAACAGTGACATTTGGTGGCATGCAATTTTGTTGCAATTTTATTGTTTTTTTTATTCAAGTTAGTTAATTTATTTTTATCGTTTAGCATCTATTGTCACTGTGAACGATTGGGAACGTTTTTAATGGAAAAGTATTTCTTAAAATAAGGGTTAAAATTTACAAATTACAAATATTTTTATCCGCCTAAGGGAATTAAATTTTTAAAACTGTGCCTGATATTCTTCTCCGCGTCCGGGTAAGCGAGTGTCCGCTTAAAGGATCATAGAATGTATGGAATTTAAATCTATGATCCACGGTCGTGAGAATTAGTCCGCTCCAGGGGATTGTCCGCTTAAGGGAGTTGTCTGCAATAGAGGTTTCACTGTATGAACTAAAACTAATGTTTTTTTTTTCTACAAGACTTTCAAAATTTATTTATAAAAAAATGGCAGTTTTGTTTAATATTACGATGGTGCCCTTATGTAAACGATATTTTTAAATTTAACAAATGTTCTTCTTACAAGCACAAAAATTGTAGAATCTTTTTCGGCACTTTTCTTAAATAAAAAAAAAAAACGAAGTTTAAAATTTATGGGTAACACCACGGATGGGAACATATTCGAAGCAAATTCGGTACGTGGTCTGTCGAAGAAATTTCGAGAGCAAAACTTCAACTCTTCGCGAGCTACTCTCAAGTCTGTGTCCACTTGCTATATTGCTCTTGAGATTGGCCTGAGAGCTACTCTCATCGGTTTTTCTATCAAATGGACGCGCACCTTAAGAGAATTTTATAAAAAACTTCTAGGAAAAAAAATATGAACAAAAATGTTTTATATCATTAAAATCCATGATTATTTTGAAAGTTCATAAATATTGTAGCCTGTTCAAAAAAACTTCTTCTAAACGAAAAATACAACCAAGATATTAGGCTATTTCTAAAATAAGGAACACACTCAGGAGAATGTTATTTCAATTCATGCAGTGCTACCACAGAAGCCGCAATATTACTTACATACCTACATATGTACAGTACACGGAAATAGAATAATGAAAACATTTCTTACGAATTCTAGTTCTAGTTACAAAAAGAAAGAAAAAAAGGAAACAAATTCCATATAGACATCCGCAGATTTCCCAAAAAGATCACATACTTAACATTTATAGAACGCCATATCACATCACACATAAAGATATACATGCATACATATGTACATATTGTACAAAGATATCACCTCTTCCCGAGGCTTAACCTTGCAAAAGCGCATGAATCTGGAACAACATCTGTGCTCGTGTTACATTCGAATAACAAATTGCAGTTCACCTCCTCCTCATCGTCATTTTTTCTCGAAACCCTCCTTACTCTTCTGCTTCTTCTTCTTTTACTTTCTGCTTCTGGTGATGCTGAAGCTGATGATGGCATTGCAACTTCTCCGGTGTTCCGCTTTTTCTCTTGTTTGCAAAATTGTAACATGAAACCTTCATAACTTCAGTAATAATACAAGAGATACCGTTTTAAGAATTTGTTAAATCGTCTTTTATGATGTACATAGGTAAGTACATACGTACATATACCGTTATATGCACAGTGCAGATTACATCATATTATATTTGTTTTTTTTTTTTTCGTTCATGTTATTCAGTGTGTTCGAGATATTCGCATATGACCTGAACATAAATATTATGTAGGGGAGAATGGGATACAAATAAATCTTTACAAAGGCATCCCCGGGCCAGCTCAAGCTTTGTATAGGTACGTACAGAAAAGTAGGCAACAATAATTTGTTCTGAACTAAAAAAAAGATCTTCAAATGATAAGCTGGCACACTAACCTTCATATTTAAGTTGGTGCATGTGAAGATCAGAACTTTTTGAACAGAGCTTAATAAAACCTAAGGCTATACTACGCTGGATATAGTAGCTTCAAAGAAGACTACACATCTCCTGTTGAATGTCATTAATTTTTGCTCTTGCCATTGCTCTTTAAGAGGGAAGTCTTTTATAATTTGTATATAGGCCCTGAGATACAATGAGTGTATAGTTCTTATGAACTGGGATTGCTCTTGTTGTCTTCATGTTAAGAAAAAGATATACCTACTTAGGTATTTTCCTTGTTTGCATGTAGTCTCTTTTAAGATTTTAAAGAAACTACGTGACCTTTATTGTTATACTTGAGAATTATGAGTTAAAAATGAAAACAGACACGTTAACACATCAAAAGGTAGGTTTAGGTATACTTACTTTTGACAAGTTAACTTGAGATGTTTCTTTTGTAAAAGATTGTGTAATTGAAGATTAACTTGAAATAATGATGGAAGATATTTTTTTATTTACCTGCTTTTTAGAACAAAGGTTTCACAAGAAGAAATGTATATTCATCAAGGTTTTTGTCAAAAAATATATCTACTATGGGTTTTTAGATCGGAAAGCTATAATGAAAATAAAAGCAGTTGATTTGAACCCAAGGTGTTCTTTTATTAAATGAAGGAGATAGATGTGAAGGCATGACCGTCTCAAATTTTTAAATCTAATTAAGTTATGTGTACGTTTTTATTTTTCTTCTTCTTATTTTTCATTAGAACATTCAAAGAAAAATCAATGTGCGAAATGTGCGAAAATTAAAAAAAAAAAATTCAAAAATTCTTTCTTTAAAACTCTGTTCACACCATCAAGAAACATTTCATAATAATTCAAAAGATTTAATATTGTTTATCGAAACATGCTTAAGGTTCTTATTTTCAAAAAATAAAAATTTTGGAGACTTGTATTCGGTGTCAAAAATCAAACATAAAATTTTGTTCAAAATTGTGAATATAATTCTGTAAAAGATTTTTAAAATTCTGTAAAAGATTTATAAAATTCTGTAAAGGATTTTTTAAAATTTTGTAAAAGATTTTTAAAATTCTCTTAAAGATTTTTAAAATTCTGTAAAAGATTTTTAAAATTCTCTAAAAGATTTTTTAAAATCTGTAAAAGTTTTTTAAAATTCTGTAAAAGATTTTTAAAATTCTGTAAAAGATTTTTAAAATTTTGTAAAAGATTTTTAAAATTTTCTAAAAGATTTTTTAAAATTCAGTAAAAATTTTTTAAAATTCTGTAAAAGATTTTTAAAATTCTGTAAATGCTTTTTGAAATTCTGTAAAAGATTTTTTAAAATTCTGTAAAAGATTTTTAAAATTCCGTAAAAGATTTTTAAAATTCTGTAAAAGATTTTTAAAATTCTGTAAAAGATTTTTTAAAATTCTGCAGAAGATTTTTAAAATTCTGTAAAAAAAATTTAAAATTATGTAAAATATTTTTAAAATTCTGTAAAAGATTTTTAAAACTCTCTAAAAGATTTTTTAAACTCTCTAAAAGATTTTTTAAAATTCTGTAAAAGTTTTTTAAAATTCTGTTAAAGATTTTTAAAATTCTCTAAAAGATTTTTAAAATTCTGTAAAAAGATTTTTAAAATTCTGGAAAAAGATTTATAAGATTCTGTAAAAGATTTTTAAAATTCTGTAAAAGATTTTTAAAATTCTGTAAAAGATTTTTAAAATTCTGCAGAAGATTTTTAAAATTCTGTAAAAAAATTTTAAAATTCTGTAAAAGATTTTTAAAAATCTCTAAAAGATTTTTTAAAATTCTGTAAAAGTTTTTTAAAATTGTGTTAAAGATTTTTAAAATTCTGTAAAAGATTTTTAAAATTCTGTAAAAGATTTTTTAAAATTCTGCAGAAGATTTTTAAAATTCTGTAAAAAAAATTTAAAATTATGTAAAATATTTTTAAAATTCTGTAAAAGATTTTTAAAACTCTCTAAAAGATTTTTTAAAATTCTGTAAAAGTTTTTTAAAATTCTTTTAAAGATTTTTAAAATTCTCTAAAAGATTTTTAAAATTCTGTAAAAAGATTTTTAAAATTCTGGAAAAAGATTTATAAGATTCTGTAAAAGATTTTTAAAATTCTGTAAAAGATTTTTAAAATTCTGTAAAAGATTTTTAAAATTCTGCAGAAGATTTTTAAAATTCTGTAAAAAAATTTTAAAATTCTGTAAAAGATTTTTAAAAATCTCTAAAAGATTTTTTAAAATTCTGTAAAAGTTTTTTAAAATTGTGTTAAAGATTTTTAAAATTCTGTAAAAGATTTTTAAAATTCTGTAAAAGATTTAAAATTCTGGTAAGGAATTTTTAAATATTTGCGGTACATGGCATCACAACCAATACATATTTGTTCCAGATTAGCAAGGACAAACATAATTGAACGCATTTTAGGAAATGTATGGGATATTCATGTTTTTATGGGGATTTTCGAATTTTTATATTTTGAGTTTTTAGATTTACTTCATTAAACCTTTGAAAACAGAACATTTGGTATTGGAAAAGCGATAGAAGCTCAAATTATTTTTAGATATGATTTGTATTCAAACAAAAAAAACCCAATCACTGGTTTCGTAGGCCGTTTTTGAAAACGTCAAATTAACTTCAGTTTAATCGTCATTTTTTGACGCAGATATTTGTGTTGTCAAATATGTACAATCTTCGTGCTTGTACAAAATTTGTTTGATCAACGTCAGTCAATTTTCTTATAGACGCATTTGACGTTTACGAATAGTTTTGTTGTCAACTCGACTTTTTTTTTTTTTTACTGCAGAGTACTCGAAGCGGATGTGAACAACGAGAATTTCTGATAAAATTCCTTTAATTTATCAGTTTTCGCACAGTAGTGCCAACCTAACGTGTCCTTATTATTTAAATGCACATTGTTCAAGATAGGTAAGTTAATTTCTTTAAAAAAAATACTGAAATTCAAAGTAAAATAATCTCATTCCAAGAAACAACTACCAATTTATCTCTAGAACCAGAGAAAGTTAATATTAAAAAAAAAAGTTTGTTTAACATTTTATCCCACACATATAGTCATTTATAAAAACAAAAAATCTTAAAGCCTAGGGCAGATAAAAAAATCTCGCAAGCTTTTTTAAGTGATGAGGTGTCTTCTAATAATTGTAACCCCAACAGATATCGCTAATGTTTAAATCGTGGTAATAATCACTTTGAATAATGCTTTTGATTTGTAACTCTTAACAAAAATACAAAAAAAAAAAAATAATACATAGACTTTCACCACCCACATGTGGTTGATGATGATGCTTGATGGAGAAGGTGCCATCCATTCATCAATCCGTCATCCATTCATATGTGCAACTGCAACACAAGTTGCTCATCCGGAACAAATAAAAAAAAAAAAAAATAAAAAAAAATATTATCTCAAATTCAATGATGAATTCATGTCAATGGCCGTTTATTTCCACTGTAATTATCATCAGTTGCCAGTTGTGAATTAGACTTTTTAAATTTTATAACAAAAACGCCCCAAAACATTTATCACTGCTCCAAGACACTAAAAGGCTGAAGAAGAAGAACAATAATCATCAAAATCATCATCAACATGAACAGGAAAAAAACGGTAGCCCAACTCTATAGTGACGACTTTCAATTGACACTTTGTTCGATTCGATTTGTCTCGAGAGAAAGAGGAGCTTTATTTGAAATCCCACCAGGAACACAAAGGTGATGCAGTTCCACCATAGAAAATGATAATTATGTTCATTCTGCCTCATGGTGGCGGCAGCGCACCACTTCTTCCATTTCCAACCAATTCTAATGGCTCTCTGATGGCAATAGATGCAGGAGACCCGATTCACCCACATCTTATGTGCTCCGGAGGCACCTTCTTCCTTTACTCAACAATTGCTATAATCAAATTAAGTTTCACCATTTGGCATGGTTGGTGGTGGCTTAAGTCGTCCGTTGTTGTCGTCGATCGTCGATTGTCGATCGTCGTCGCCGTTGCGGTCTATTCGTCCGCCCCAAGTGCCAACATTCACATTAAACACGCGAGTCTAATAAATTATTATGTAACGGGAACTCAGGTCTATGTTATAGGCTTTTTGTAAGTGCATGTGAATAGAAGGCTTATAAGAAAACACATCTTCCAGCCGGTCTCGTGCAGCAATAGCATCACCATCATTCAGGGTGTAAACTAAATAAACAGTAATCCAGGAAACTTTTTTCAATTTCAATTCGAGTAGGTGGCCTAGCCGGATGGTGAATTTAATATACTATACTTATTTAGGTATACCTACCTCGTGTGTTGTTCTTTTGAATACGAGAAGACGCGTCGTCGTTAAACCAGAAGCACACCGAACACGCTAACTAGCGGTATTGATACAACATGAGAGTGTAAATTGCCGATCAATCTTTGGGGCACAAGTATACCAGGCTGTTAGATCTAGATTTTAATGGAGAATTTCACCAAATCTAGATAAAATGATTCAAAAAATTTCTAAAGCAGTTTTGATACCAATCTAATTTCTTCAACAATCTAATTTCTTTAAAAAATCTAAATTTATGAGAAGAAAATTTTATAAATCGTTAGAGCGGTTTAAAAAAAATAATTATAATTTTCTTTTTCATTTTTTTTATCAAAATCGTAGAAATAATTTCGAGAAAATAAAAAAAGAGGATTTTTATATATTTTGGCAACGATAATGTATTTTTTTGTATTTATTTTCTTCATATAAACATTGGTTAAGTGGTTCAGTTTTTCTGGACTTTTTTCTTGCTCTACCACCACTGATTCTGAAAAACAAATGAACTGCTGCGCCATCTGTATAAGAGATGATCGCAGTTCATAACTGTTCGAGAGTTTGTATAAACTAGATTTTTTATAGCGACTTGGGTGTATGATGTTTTTTTTAAATTTTTTTCTTGTTCATCAGAACACCCCTTGCCAATTTCATCTAAATCATAAGAGCTAGATAATGATCCAGAACCCAATTTCTAAGAAAATTGGACGTGGTATTTTTTTCGTTTATTTGAACAAATTCTATAAATTTCATCCAAATCGTTAGAGCCGTTTCGGAAAAACTAAGAAACAATAAAGGTGGTCGTGGCAGTGAGCGGATTTTACTAATTCATTTTTTTTTTTTTTAATTTTTACCTCAGTCATCAGAACAAACTGATAATTTCATTCAATAATTAAAGCCGTTTCTGAGAAATAGAGATGTTTCCGACCGATTCCAAAAAAACTAAGAAATAAAAAAAGAGGGTGTGGCAGTGGGCGGATTTTTTTTAATTTAATTTTTAAAATTTTTTCTCATTTATAGAAATAAACTGTAAAAATTTCATCCAAATCGTTAGAGTCGTTTTCAAGAAACTAAATACATATATATAAATATAAATATACGAAATGTCGTAAAGGTTATACAAACATTATTGCAGTTTGGCAGTTACAAAAAAAAAATGATAAATATAAACCAAAACATGACGAAATAATTACTACAAATTTGTCATTGTATTTAATAGACAATAATTATATTACAAGTCAATATTTTATAGATTTAAAATTTATCAGCGGCAAATTTGTAAAATGTTTAATTCTTACGAAAGCACTATGCACCTCTCGAGACAGTAAGTAAAATTTTCGTCTGCAGCCTAAACGGGTGGGTCGATTTTCTGTAAACTTAGTTTGGGTTATGGGCATTCCCTTCCCACGATACCTCTTTTTAAATTTTTTAAGAGCAAAAATAACGCTACTTGGCGTAAGATTTTTGTTTACCAAATTATGAAAATCTTATTTCTCTCAAAAACGGGCCCATAATATTAAAAAAAAAAATCAGTAATTTTTTTTGAAAGGCTACCATTTTATACAAAAAATTCGGAAAAATAGTTATAAATGGTAGGTAGGTAGGTAGCTTCCATAGAACCATGTTTTTGATTTTCGATTTTCTTAAAAATGGCTCAACTGATTTTGACTATTTTTTTTATAGAAAATCTTTAAAAAATTTTAATGTGTAAACATCTATGCCGGCGGTAGGGTAAACTTAAAACGTGGACATTTCTGTGACACATTACGTTGTGATCTTACACGTTACGATACGTTGATGAAAATTGGATACGTTCAATATTGGGTACGTTCGTTCGTACTTCAAACTAAATCGAAAGATCGAGTTGAGTTTGGGTTGAAATTTGGTTGTCAGTTCGAACTCGTCGCGTTCTGTGTTGTAAAACCAGCACTTGAATATCTAATTTGATGTTTATACACCTTAACCGTGAGTCCCGGCACCAACACTTTTTTTAAAGTGTTTTATACCAAAATTTTCAAAAATTTTATTTTTGGATATTTAAAATAAAGTTTCAGTATTTTTTTTTTTTTTGAGAACTTTATAATTCGAAAACAATTTCATCGATTATTATTAAAATTGACATTTAGCAGTTTTTTAACATTATATAGTAGATTTTCAATAAAAATTATTCTTATGACCGAAAATACCGATACCTCCCATACAAGTGTTTAAAAACCGGTAAGGAAAATCTCATTTTTCTCAAAAAACGGATCCTACGATTCAAATTTTTATGTAGCTAATATCAGTACGATCTACCATATTATTGGAAGAAAAAAATTATCTATCGATTAAAAATGGTAGGTATCTCTCATAGAACAATTATTTTTTTTCGACATACTTTCAAAAAACTCACCATTTAGGAGGCTTAATGTAAGTGAAAAATTGAATTTATAGTTTTTTTTTTAAATGACCGTATCTTAGTAGGAGGAAAATTTTTCACATATATAATTTTTGTATAAAATTGCATGAACTACAAGTTGTGTGTTAAGTACCTACTTCTCCAAGGTATCTGCAGTTAAAAAGTTATATGCAAGAAACTGATATTTTTGATATGTCACCTTGAATAACTTTTTATGCAAGTAAAATTTGACAATTGAATTTCTATAGCCTTTTGCCTCTTTCCAAAATAAAAAAAAATCATTGCATCTAAAATCTTCTTTTGGATTTTTCCCTCAGATTTACTTATTTTAGATTTTTTTTTTTGCTTCAGGCTACAATGAATATATCATTATTTTCAACCAAAAATTCTGTTGAAGATTGTTCTAGACAAGGTTAGGATAGAGTTTTCGAACTAAATAAGATTCTCATCTTCGAATCTGAAGACAATAATATTAAATTGAGTGTTAAAATAATTTTCCTTGCAAGTCACTTGGAATCAAAGTTAAAAGAACTTATGAAATTCTCCTATTAAAACACTTCATTTTAGACCCCAATATTATTTGGGTCTGTTATACGAACTACTATATAATATGTATGAAGAAATCTGTATACCTATACTGTGATGGTATATATAGGGGGCGTTCTTCCATCATCATAAATTGTGAATAATTTTTCTGATTTCGCGAGTGAGATCTAACACCAAAATGATCTTTTGCCCATAAATCAGGCCCGACTTGCATGTAATTGAAGTGACAGGCAGGCAATGAACGTGTATACGAAATAACGCATTGAGTCTATCTACTACAGCACTATCTGCTGGTTATCTGGAATCTGTATACATAGTATATCCATTCGAGCTGTGTTTTCAAAGAATAAAAAGCAGAAGTAATTGGTGATCTAGTTACTTGCTGTTGTTGCTGCTGCTGCTGCTACTACTTGACGGGGGCACTCGGAACTGAGAAATCGGGTCAAGTTCTTTAGTTTTTTTTTTTTTTTTTTTTTACTATGTTCCTGCAGCTGGGGGTATTGTATAGAAAAGTTGTATATGGCCAATGAAATGGAAATGGCAAAATATGTAGAGCTTGAGATAGTCGACTCGTTTATATGTATTGTTTAGCTTATTCCTGAGTGAGTTGATTCATGAGCCATAAGAAGTGATAAGAAGAGTGCTCAAAGAGTATAAGACTTACTACATATAGTAGGTCTAATGGACCATGCACCACAAGGAAACAAATTAGAATAAAAAAACAAAAAAACTTTTCTTTTGAAGAAAGTAAATTTTGTTCTTTTTCTTTATCGAAAAAGTTGTGCGGGGTATGTTCTGGTTTATATTTGAAATTTTCGCTGATAGGCTTCTTTAGGAAATTATGATGCACGCGTAACCTAAATCAGATATAGATGGGATTTTTTTTTTCTCTCATAAAGTGAAAGGATTTGTGCGCATTTCAATAGAAAATCCGACGACGTGTTGGTGTTTTAAAATTTAAAAAAAAAAAAAAAAAAACAACCCAGTTATTTGAAGTCGAGAAAATCAGATTAGGATGTTCTGTTTACGTCATTTTTAATTATATGTATGTACATTTCTTTCCATCACATACTCGTAGTACACGTATGTGTCATTTGAAGGAAATTTTGAAATGCACCACTTAGTAGGAAGTCTTATTAAAAAAAATCCAAACGAATTTGACTTGCAGTTATTTCCTAGAGCCTTTACTACATCTAGGTATACAACTCGCCATGACAATTGAATGGAAATTAAAAAAAAAAAAATTAAACAACACGCCTGCTTCATGAAATGTGACCAACCAAGATGTCTGTTTAAGTGCTTAAACCTTCCTAACCTATTGGGTTGAAATATACATACATATATACAAAAAAAATCTACTGTAAGTTCGTAAGATATAAGTACATACATATATTTCATGCAAAGTGTCCGAAATCCGCTCAAGCCTGGTGAAACAATTGAATTTATCACGGTCCACTGATTGCAGCTCGTTAAAGATATTTTATCTTTTTAAATGATTGTTTTACACAGTTTGTCTGTTTATTTTCATTTTCAGTTATATTCGCCATCACCATCGTCGTCGTTGTTGGCTTCATATAGATAGATACATGTAGGTCCTCATGGTGGCGCAAAATATAGGCTTGTTGTCCATGTCTGTCTCCTGAAACAAAACATTACTGTTCCAAAGAGTATATATGTATATATACTCTTGGACAGTACAACACGACAGATAGACAGACAGACAGAAAAGCACACTCGTGCCTGATCTGGAGACAGTCAAGCCTAGTTCGTATGTGCCGTCGTCGTGTGGTGCTTTATAAGATGGGGTGCCATGCGGGTTATATCTACGTATAGCCAAAAACGACAGAGGCACGTTAATTCCTGTGAGCTGAACACTTTTATCTAATCGCTCACACAATTGGCGGTATCTTTTCTTATATATGTATGTAGGTACCTAACTTCTATAGGTAAGCGTGTAAGCCGCTTTTGGAGTCAATTTTTCAACAGTTTGCAATTTTTCTCGCACGCAACACACCACAATAAGTAATTTCAAAACTAATAGACTCGCAGCTCAAGGCATCATGTGGCCTGTCAGAGAGTTTAGTTGAAGGTGTCTTACTTGACTTAGCCTGCCTGCGGGGCGTGTAGCGTTTGAATAAAAATTAAAAAAAAAAACACACACACAAACAACAAAAACAGTCTTTTCATTCCATATTGCACCATAAGCTTCGTATAAGTAGTGGACTTAACGTGTACGATTGAAGTTAGTTTTTTGTTTCTATTGAATATTTCTCCTCCCATAAGACAGTGGCGTTCAAAATGATTCATACGAAAAATGGAGTTTAATTTTTGTTCGTAAAAAAACGAGTAAAATTGTGTTCGCAATTTATAACTTCGATCTGAACATTTCGCAACTAATTTCGCAGAATTCAATTTTGCAATTTATCACTTCGACGACTTAATAATTTTGCATGGGACTGAAGATCTTGTTAATTTTTTTCGCAAGTCATTTATTATTAATTTTTGTTCATTTTCATTGTTTCGTTTTCCTTTTGTCATTTCGCAAAAATATCATTTCACATTCGCGAATTCGCGAGCTTTCCGATAAAGCAAAAATTCGCAAATTAATTAAAGGTGAATCTTGATCTTGCAAAACTAATTTCTATTTTTGAAAATAAAATTTGTTATAATGAGTGTTATAAACATTTTTTTTTTAAATGCTCAAGTTGCGAAATTGTATCATCTGAAAATAATAATTTTTTTTTTCATAGAAATCCATAAAAAATTTGGTGGAATGAATTTTCGTTTAGATGATTTTTAAAAGTTCTGAGGATCGTGATTTAAAACCGAAAAAGCGAAGGTTTGCGAAACTTCTTTTTTTTTTGGCAAAAATGCAGAGTTAAAAAGATTTTTTAGTTTGATTTGTGATGTCCTATAAAATTGCTAAGGATTTTATTTAAAATAGTTCTTAACTGGTACATACATAACGCATTAATTTGAAAATTGAAAATCTCACAAGCGAAGTTTTGCGACACGAGATATTTCAACATGTAGTCATCCAGATCAGAGCGATAGCAGTAGAAAACTATATTTCTAAAGATTTAATTGTAAATAAATTCAAAAATAAATTGAATAAATTTAAAATGTCACAAAGGTAATTTTGCAAAGTTTTGCGAAGTGTACTGTTTTAAAATACATTCATCTAAATTTGGTTTAGGTAATACAACTAAATACTTATCTGATTAAAAAAATTAATTAGATAACATGTAATTCAAAAATAAATTGAAAATGTGAAAACCGAAATTTTGCGAAATTAACTTTTTCAACAAATATTCATCAAATTTGAGTAAAATTCAGTGATATGTATATCTCACTAAAGATTTAAATTGAAAAATAATTCGAAAATGATACGAACAAATTGGAATGATCTTAAATGAAATGTTGCGAAGTTTTGCGAAATTAAATATTTCAAAAAGTCATTAATTTGGGTAATACGAGTGGGTAATGATCTCACTGAGCTCCTAATTAAAAAAAAAAATAGAAAATTTACCAAACCAAATTTTTGCGAAGTGTTGCGAAACGAACTGTTTTAACAGGCATTCATCTTAATTTTGGTGTTAAGAAAGGGTACCTTTGTCACTGATATATTAATTGGAAAATTATTTAAAAATAAATTGAATAAATAGAAAAAAATAGAAACCCAAATATTGCGAGGTTTTGCGAAATTAAATTTTTCAATGCATTAACCCTTATTTGTAGTAGGGATCTATCTCTCTTTCGTTTTAAATCACCAGTTAGAAGATGTAAATTGAAAGCTTAAAGTTATACTGGCTCAACAATTGCTAAACTAACTTTAAGGAAAATTTCGCAATTTTTTTGCGAAATAAATTATTTCCTTTAATTGTAAATATCGAAATTGTTTCAGTAAATTTACATCCAAATTCAGTAATCGTTAACTTCCAAAAAAAATGTTTAAATTTAAACTAGGGATATTTTCAAGACCTACTTTGATTGAACCATTTTATATAAACTTAATTTTATTATAGGTATAAGTTCTCTAAATAGAATCAATCGTTATTTTTTTCTTTTTCTACCAGAACTAACCACAACATATCAATCCTTATTCAACTAATAAACCTGTTAGAAGTCAATAAAAAGTCGCCGATTTCATCAAACGCGCACAATCCGCAGTTTTTTTTCTTAAACCCTTCATTTATGGAAGTCCACTTGGTTATGTATTTATCGAGTGGAGGACCAAACGTGCATTGACCTTGAAAACTTCCATCTTATATGGTGGGACAAAACAAAAAAACGAAGCTGTTTTTTTTTAAATGTGTAAAAAAGAAAAAAAAACATCTTCTAGTTCACACTCGATCTTGAAGACACTTTGAAGGCCTTTTGAGAGCACACAGCATCGCACAACCTCACATCACACCAGATTCGCATTTATAAGTAAACCATTTTTCAAAACTGGTTATAGAATTGAAAAATCTCTTCCTCCGCCGCCATTCACGTTCACCCAAGGAAATGAATCTTAACAATTCTATCTATTGGCAATCGGTTAAATATGTCAGTCAGTCCTCGTTGTCGATCTGGTCGCTGGTATAGATTCTATCCTAACTGGCTGATGCGATGGTTAGATGGATGTGAAGGCCTTCACATCACTTTGATATGAAGCATCATTTTGTGATGTGCCCGAGTGTGTGTAAATGTGATGCCCCATCAACCATCTGCTCTGATGAAGACAATCCATCCTTCACATATGGTAAGGTATGGCAACTGGCCATCGTCATGGAAAATGCCTTGAAAATCGTATCTAATGGGTACACGTCGAATGTCAAAAAGAAAATACCTCAAATATCGTCTCTGGGGTATAATCTGGGTTGGATCTATAGGATTGTGATTCTTAAGCCAATTCTAATGAAAAAAAAAAAAAAGAAAGATACAATATCTATCTCTATATGTTTTCGCAATTGATTTTCTACAAATTTAACAAAAGATTCCATTGATCCTGCGATGCCCGACTACGATTGGAGAGAAAAGATCGATAGATAATATAATTACTTTTACCAAAGCGGATCTGTTTTTATATCTTTCATATTTTACGGAACAAATTCCGCAGTAAATTGTCCGCAGAATAGTTCTTTGCAAACTAGTTTCCGGATGACGATTGAAATGGCGATTGCGATGATGATGGTCAGTCCAAACTAATTGGCAGTTTTGCGTCAATCTTAAGTCTATAGCTTGAGAATTGGCTTGAGGCGAAGTTGAATGTGTGCTGTGTTCATTTATCATTTATCAATTTGTACACCTGATTAATGGAGATCGATGGGGTGAATGCAATATTTTTTTTATTTTTCACTTTTGCAAAAGATACATTCGAAATCGGTGTATGCAACGGGGTTTTATTATTATTAATATTATTATTGAAAAATATGTTTATCCATTTGGAATGGTAGATAAATAACAGTGGTTCTCGTATCCAATGAGTATATGATGCATTGTCTTTGTGAATTATTTTTGTGTGTGTTTTTTTTTTTTTTTTTTTTGAAGAAGGAAATATTATATTTTTGCCGCTGCTGACTGCCGAATAATAATATAATGGTGTGCCTGGCGCGGTGTCTTAAGTAGTCACGAATTTTTTGCAACAAATTCTGTTTTTTTTTTTTTTTAAGTAAAGCTTTAACCATGCATGGAATTACGTAATAAAAAAAAATATAACTAACGAGACAATATCTGGGAGCATAGATTATACTAGGAAATATAGCAACAGTGGGGATCAAAATGTTTGTCTTTGTATTTTTTGGGTCAATTCAAAAACATATATCGATTACGTTTATAGATTTTTGTTCGATATCAAAATTTAAATCAGATTATGATACAATGTTGCTTAGGTAAATGCATATATAGACAAAGATTAATGGAATTCAATACAGAATTAAACTGAATCTTTCGTGCTTCCTGGTTATTATGAAGATTTCACCTAGAAATATAAATAAATTAATATTTTTTTTTTGATAATCTCCTCTAGAGAATAAGTAGCATAAAAATGGCATATGCTTAACCTTTGCACCTCATCTGTGGTATATTCGCAAAATAAATATGATATCTAAAGCGTCAGTATTTAATAAAAAAAAAAAGAGCCATATTTAGAAATATGGCTCATTAGAGATTTTTTTTGTACCTCATTTGTGGGATATTCAGATGGTAATCCTGAATGGGGTTCTAACTTTAAAAATTCATTTAAAAAAATATGGCTGGACTATTGATCTGTTAAGATAACAAAATCCCACAAATAAGGTCCTAAGATCCCGTGGTACAATTTTGAAGCTAAATAAAAAAAAAAAATTAATTTTAGAGGTCATTGGCGATTTTTTTAGTACATTAGTGGGATATTCAATATTCCTTTTTTTTTTGTGAAAGATCCACCAATGAGTTTGTAAATTTTAAAATTCATAAAAAAATGTATGACTTACTGAAACTATTGACCTTTTATGAGAATTAAGTAACCTTTCAGATGATGTATTTCTTCGAATATCCCACAAATAAGGTCTTAAGATTCCGGAGCACAATTTTGAAGCTAAATAAAACGATTTAAGTCGGTCTTAAACGAAAATTAAACTAAAAACGAACAAAAATTTTGCCTTCAAAATTCACTTTTTAAAATTTTTTTAAAAGAATTTTGAATTTTTTAAAAAGAATTTTGAATTTAAAAAAAAAAAAATTAATTTGAATTTTTTAAAAAGAATTTTGATTTTTTTATTTTTTTTTTCATTATTTGCCGATTGTTTTGAAAGAATCTGTAATGACTTTGAAACACCATAACCATTGATTTAAAATTTTCTATATATTACCGTCTGGATAAATCTTATTCTGAAAATTTTCAAAACAAATTTTTATCGACTCGAAATAATTGTTTCGCGAATATTTTGTTGTCTTTGAATCAACTCGCAAAATGATCATTTCGCGAAACTCCCCATGGTTTTTTACATCGCATATTATAAGGTACAATTTGTTGTTTTGCATAATTTTATGTCACTATTTTCTATTTATACCTACTATCGGGGTACCTCAAGGTAGTCATAATAATAATAATTTGCGAGATATAATAATACGAAGTAATGAAATCCGAATGCGAAATATCGAAGTAATATATTGCAAAATAATGGAACACGAGAAAAAAATGCTATGTAAAATTTGCGAAATGATGTGTTTTGCGAAACAATACTTTATCAAAATAAAGCTTTTGCCAAATAATGAAATGCAAAATAACTAAATTTAGAAAAAAAATGCGAAAATGAAAAATAGCTAAAAGTCCGCCAGATGACCCCATCTACAAATAAGTATATAAGTTTTATTTAGATTTTTGTAAATATTAATTTTTTTACATCTGCATAGAAAAATAAGTTTAAGAACTTCTAAGTTTTTTTTGCACGCCATCTGATTTTGTTTCAATTAATCTGAAATTAGCATTAATAAATTAAAAAAAAATCTTAAATGGATTTATTCATTTATTTATTTAATTCAAATACCTATTCGTCTGTTGTTACTCTTCCGGAATAATTTCTTTCTAAATGAAGGCGATCGGGGTACCTCAAGGTAGTCTTCTAGGTACACTAGTTTTTTTTTTTAAATAAATATTTTGTGTCAATTGTTAAGATAGTGAAATTATTTAAGTAACGCTTATCTAGGCTGATGATCGGAACTATTATCCTATCCTTACGGAGAAGAGTTAGAATATTAACATCACAAAATTATTTATTTTTGAATGTAAAGATTTAATGACTGCTGTCGAGTAAGAAAAGAGACAATCGCACAGAGACACAAATCAAATCAATGAATTCGAAATGCGTTATTCTAATTTTAACATTTCAATTCAACGAATATTGAAATTTTTTTCTTCGAAGAAATCTACGGAACAGCTAAAAAAATCATTAAAATCGTATAGAATTTATTTTACGAACTGATGCATACCATAAAAGACAGTTTTATTCTGAAGCTCTTCAATATGAAAACAGTATCACAGTCGAATGTAAAGATTCGCTATTCAAAAAAAATAATTTACCCTTTTATTTAATAACAAAATTATCAGTAGAAAATTTCATCAGCGAAATTTCTAACGAAAGTGAATTCGTAATCGTATTCACCATTAATACTGAGAAAAATTTAAAAACAAATTAAAACTCATTTTTGACTTGTCGATCCCATGTTTAAAAATTATGAGAAACTCCATAGCTTGATTTGATAGATTACCAATCATATCATTGCCATCTTGAAAGTTACATAGAAAGTTTTTCAATTTCCATTTGATTGCAGAAAAGCTTCATAAATATAAATACCTACATATATGAAATTAAAAATTTCGAACCTTACAAAATCTTCTTTCTCAGATTTTCAAAAAATGATAACTCATTAAGTTTAACTTTTCACAATCCACACTACAGTAATGTTTTATTGATACAATGCTGGCTGATGGTAACTAATAAGCTTTGTAATATAAATTAACTGATGCCATTAAATAAGTACCTAGGCATTTTCAGTGAAAAATTAAAAGATCATTACACTCTCTTTCTATATTTTATCTTTTATTTATCCATTATGGAAAAAAACCCTTTATAGTCTACACCTATATTGCATGTGGAAAATCACCACTTCTCTTTGTTTTTTTTCCGAATTATGTATGTATATGTATATGTATAAATCATAAAACTTGTGGTTTTTTATAAAAGCGTCAAGACAATCACATCAAAAGCCACTAAGTACCTTCACTATAGTATAGAGATCTAAATTTAATGCCTTGAAATACACATAATAAAGCCTTTCTAGACTGACTGAAGAGTTGCACCCGTAAAATCAAAACAGTTTGAATTATTACAAAAAAAAAAAGTGAAAACTTCAAGATGTCGTGACTTTAAAGTCAAAAAATAAAAAAAAAAACTCATTAACGATTCCAAAGCAGAACAAAATTGAAAAGGCATAGTTACACTTAAAAATTAGCTTTTTCAAAAAAATACAAAAAAAAATAAATAAACAGAAATAATAATTAAGAATCGTAAGTAACGCAATGTGATAAAAATCAAAGTATAAAAATAAAAAAAAAATATATAATGCATTTTCACTTTCGTCTTGAGCGATAGATGGATTGGATGCAACATGAAAAATACTTGAAGGCTTTTTTTTTTTTTTTTTAAGTTACTTTTTACTTTTCTTTGGGATTTTTTTTTGAAAGGCAACTATTTTACAATTAAGACTCGACGCCCTGCGATTGTTTGTAAAAGAAATTAACTTTATTTTCTTATTCATAATTTGGAAAAGGAGGGAATTTATGTATTCCCTCCTACCTAAGGGACTATATACAAGACGTATCTTATGGAATACCTACAAAAATGAATTCCTTTAGAGGTCAACATAGCTAACAGCTGGATGAGATACTTTCGAAAATTGATTTGAACTTGTCGGATGACAGAGAAAGAGAAGAAAAATAAAAACAGATAAAATTGAAAGTGGGAAAGTTATGTAGGTTATTACTCAGCATAAATTTGATTAATTATTACAAAATTTTATTATTATATTGTGCGGGTGCGGAGGAAGAGATATTAGAAAAGAAAAACATTAAGAACGTTGAAAAAATGATTAAAGAGTAAGGAATCTTATCTGATGAGAAATTGTGAAAATTTGTATGCTTATAGTACTTTCGATTTAAACTTGAACATGTGCGTGCATATTCGAGAAGTTATATTGAAATTCATGTTAACATAGGCAGGTACTTATTGATGATGTATTTTTAGGCTTACTTGTTCGAACAAATTTTTAAACTTTTGTCGATATTTTAAATTTTGGAATGAAGAAATTATGTTTCCAGCAATTCTAAGTACTTGCATTTTTAACGGTTTCCAAAAGATCAACATATTTGTTTAGTTGATTAGTATACATTAGAATCTACTAAAATTTAAATTTGGGTTTTGTTCACTTGAACATTTGGATAATGTCTTGCGAACTTCTATTTAAAAAAAAAACATAATCACAAAGCCACCTAATTTTTGTTTTCGAAGTCAGATTATACTTTCCCTAAGATTTCTGATGTCCTCTGAACTTTGATTGGATCGCAAAATTCTTCAATTGGCTCAGAGTTTTGAGATATTCGACACTTAAATACCGAACAAATCTATTTATGAGGATATATGTATTGACGCTAATATTAAATAATAAAACTTCGAAAAAGTTTAATTTGGTTTTCGAAAAAAAAAAACATATTAAAATTTGTAGATCAGTGCAATATATGGCGTAGTGAAGGCGTGGTGTGTCTTGCCATTGTCGCGCTATATCGATTATTTAAAAAGTGCAGCATAATAAAACCTGATTTTAATTGATTTCGCGTTCGTAGTTTAAAACGCGTATAATGATTTACAACTTAAATTGAGAAGTCTAACCTCAAATCAGGAGATTTCTGCAAAATAAGTGTACAAGGCCGCCATTTAAAAAAAAATAATATTTAAACACGTAACTATGACTTACTTGGCTTTTGTTCGTCGTAGATAATTATTTTTCTAAAAATTTTGCTAAGAAACATTTTTGAAAAATCTTTCCATTCCACGAAATTTTTTGTCAAAAAATTTACTAAAATTTTGAGCAAATAATATAGTTTTAGGCCGAATATTCTACTGAACAAAATAATACTTCAGTTATTTTAGTAGTTTGTTGTAGAACAATAATTGTCTTATTTATAAATGTTGTCTAACTTTAGACAACTGTACAACTTTGGAAAATGTGTTCAAAATTCTTGTTTATTTTTATCTTATAGCTGCCTAACTTAGACGCAAGAGTAGATTGTCTTAACCGTGACTAATGTGATATTTATTTTTATTAAATAAAGTATATTTCCACCAATTTGAAAATAGTTAGACAGTGTCTAAGCAGACAAAAATCAAAAAAATACGACTGTAAATTTCCTACATTTCTGTGTATTAAGATTTTTTGTTTGTCAAAAATCATTTAAAACAAAAAATAGTTACACAGTTTAGAAAAACAAAGTTTAAAAAAGACAAAGTTTCATTTCATTTAATTTATTAAATAGTAGTGGTGTTTCGGAGGTAAAATATCAAAGGAAAAAGGTTCGAAATCGCGGACATCTTTTGATGTTCTTAATAAATTGTAAATATGAACTATGCTGACAATTTTAAAGAGGGTCAAAGACCCCTAAAACAGTTTTTCACAAATACATATATCTAAATTCTGGTATATAGCTTTTTTGTCTTTTGAAAATTTGCTTTTACGTATCTACCTTTTATATTTAAGAACTTTATTTTCTGTAACTTTGTCGAAATTTTGTTTTCATCGAAATTATGGCGGATTCCTTAAGATAAAGCATGACAAATTTCCTAATATTTAGCGATTCCACACTACTACAGAAGTAGACTTCAGTTGCATTCATCTTCCAGTATAAAATCAGCATGAGAGGTTTTTTCGCCCGTTTCCCGCTGCAGTAGTAGAATATAATGAAATAATTTAAACCAGATGCATATGCAGGATACCGTTTATATTAAGTATGCTTTGTTAAGCTGAATCCTGAGTTGTTGAAGGTAAGTGAGATAAACCTAAAATCAATCAATCCAAAATTTCAGGATTTTTATAAAATATTTTTTTTCTACAAAACTAAAAAATACTCTACGAGAAAAAAAGTCAAGAATAGCTTGGATTTTCCCGAATATCATCTAGAAGAATTCTAAAATGTTCTTCATAAAATTATAAATTATTTAATGTTCGCCATGTTTTGCAGAAATCACAATTTTCCGCGGACTTTTGTTATATTCACTTCTAAACAAGTCCTAAAACACTTGAGTACTTAGTATGCAGTTAAAAAAACACAACTTAATAGTATAAGATTATGGAATTCACGAAAATATCAGTTTAAATAAATATTTTCAATTAAAACACCTGAATACTATTATTCACTCAACTGCCTGCAAAATAAATAATTTTTTGTTTCTTTATTTAAAGAATAAGAACTGTCTGTCTGACTAAATTAGAAAATTGGCCCTAAGCAAAATAAGGAGCCATCATGGGCTGTAAAAGTTCCAGGAACTATACGTTTTCTACCATCAAAATGTACAAAACGATCAATTTCATCCTGAGATCAAATCAAAAAAACATCAGGAACACAAATTATTCAAATAGGTAAAAACCACAAAATCAGATCAAAACCTATGCTTTCACAAAAAGAATCAAATATCTTCCCACAAAACCTCCCTCTCACTTAACCAAAAAAAAAAAAAAAAAATTAAATCAATAAAAATAAAAATTACAAAAATCAGATTACTCTATCTAGGAGAAAGTTCAATCAGTAAAGATCTGTGTGCCACCACAATTAGGCTTTTAATAAAAAATAAAAAAAAAAATATACTAAGATACCGACCGATATTAACCAACAACGACGATCTGTAGAAGATAAGATGTACCCCAACCATTCACCATCTATCACATATACTGTGGATGACCTACAACTGACGCATAAACCACATAACAAGAGAGCGCCTTAACAAAGCGGGTCGTGTCGGCGACTGCGGCGTCAACATTACGAACAACAAGATCTAAAACAAACAAACAGACAAAAGAAGATGAACAATCATCTCATCAAGATTGATCGGCAGGAGGCCAAAGTTAACGTTCTCAAGTTGATTGGGCTAAGTGAGTGCATCAGCTACCGATTCAAGCTTCTTCTCCACTCTGGATGATGGGCTTTGTGCGTCGTCGTCGTCGTCTTCGTCGTCACTATATCGTCTCGTCGTCAGTAGGAAAAGGGTACCAACATACATATTTACACGATTGCCATCCATTACCCATTCCAAGATTCCTCCAATACAACAGTAAGACGCTCTTCATCAAGATTAACTTTTAAGTATCCCTCGTTAGCTTTGCCAAATGTGCGATTAACCTAAGAGGTCACCTTAAAAGAGCTCTCCACACAGACACGGGGGAAGACAACCGCAGTCGACTGATGTATCTTATTCGTGATTTTCAATCAACCGTTGATCAACCTTGTTTTTTGTTGTTGTTGTTGTTGTCGATATGGATCACATACATACGAGTATAGCTTCTGACACAGAGATCGCGCACAACAGATCCCAAAAAAGCCTTCGAAGAACTGTTTCGAGCTTCTAAGGCCTATATCTACAGTTGTAGTAGAAGTAGGTAGTTAGGTATATGCTGTGTGCTCCTTTTTCTATTCTCTCTTTTCTCGGTAAGATGATCGCACTAACAACACCAAAAAGTCACATATTGTGGTGAACGTTATGTGCGCCACTTGAAGTAGATACAAGACACACACTCCAGATATAGACTTCTCTCTTTCCATAATATATACTACTTATGGCATCTTCAATGGAGCACCCTCCTCTCCTCCATCTGCCATTCCTTCTACCCCTCTTTGGATAGATGAATAAATTTTCTTCCGCTTTTTTTGTTGCTCCTATAAGAAAAGATACATATATACAAACACCCGTGCGATTCTTATGTAGTGAAAAATATCATTCGGGGAGTAGTTGTATCTAATGGATAAATATTGTTGCCAAATAAATAGTCAAACCGACAGCGACAGAGAGAAGCACCCCAAGTTATATTATATGGAGTCGTCTCTGTACAAAATATTCAATGAAGCAAAAAGTAGAGAACAAACTGAAGGAGTTGACCAGCATATCGGAAGATGTATCTTAATCTTCCTTATTATGGTTTAAACTCTTATGCCTTTGGATTTAGCCAGAGGAAGAATTACGACTTTACTCTATACGGTGCGCGGCGCGGCGACGAGTGGGCATAGAAGGAGAATTGTTTTGCGTTGGTGAATTTCTCCAGTGAGGTTAGTTGATTTAATAAAAATAAAACAAAAGTTGTAGATTGGGTTATAAGTTTTGTCCTTAAACCTCAAAGCTTTTTTACTATATAAATAGCTTAAAGAGTGATTAAATATAAAAACAAAAATAAATGACAAAGGCAAAAAATCTTCAAAATTTTTAACGGTTTCTATATTAATTTTTTTTTAATTTGGCAAGATTTTGAATGACCAACAAAATTGAAAGAAATTTTATCAAATTTGATTAAGTTAAATTTTTTACTAAAACTATTACACTGATGCTAAAAATGCTGCTTTTAAAACCTAAAAACAGTTACAAAACTTGTAAAATAAATATATACCTGAAACTAACTTTCTAACTAATATTTCAATTTCTATTTGGATTTTCAGCTTCTCTAAAGCTTCGAAAAAAACGTTCTTAGTAGTAAAATTCTTATACAAATTTGAATTACTCTAAAGAAACTCAAACACATTTTATTACACCTTTTTAAAAATTTTCCTTAAACTACTATTGCGTGAAAAGAATAGTTTCCATATATGGGTTCGTTAAAAATATCAAAAATCTTTACAGACCTTTGGTTCAACAAAAAAAAAAATATTAAAAATAAACTAATATTTTATTTTTGATTTGTATTTCCAGCTTCTATTAAGCTTTGGAAAAATGTCGTTTGACGTCAAATTCCAATAATATTTAAAAGACTGTTAAAAACGTTTAAATGTTCTTTGAAGTTAAATAAAATAACTTCTTAATTGCTTCGTTTAAACAGTCATTACTGAATAAACGTTAGGTTACACAAATAATTCTATTGAATATCTGTGATATGCTGTTTTAGGATTATATTACATCAGTGATTAAAAATCAGAGTATTAAAAATTTAAATTTACAAAATTTTCAGTAGGGAATCTTTATAGAGCTATGTATTGTTTATGAGAAGTAAAGTAAATACTTATATCAATTTAATTTTTTTTTTTCAAACTTTTGTAACGAGATAAAAATTTCTGTGAAGTATCGATAAAATTATTTCGATAAGCTTTTTGGAAGCAAGATCTGAAATACTCTGATGATTATTTTCTTAATTTGCAAGCTGGTTAAACGATAGAGTTACCGAGATAATTACTTCTATAAAGCTTGCATTATATTACTGTGGATACCGGGACAATGCTCAACATTTAAAATAAAAGTTTTAACTACTCCTTACTCCTTTTAATCGATAGGAATGGATTTTTATTAAACACTTCCAATTCGTTAAAGCTTCTCTATGCAATGCTATGTCATGGGCAAAAACCGAAAACAAAAACTTCCAATTTAATGATTAAGAATTCTAGTCTTGTTGGGTATAGTTCACACTAGATATTTGTCATGAAATCTATTTAAGATGAATTGAACTAAACAGAAATTGCGTATTGACAAGGCCCTCACTAGTCAACTGATGAGTCCAAGTGAGATCGCCAGGACGAAACTCCAAAATTGTTATGGACTATAGGCTGTTAAAAGCTATTTTGATATAAAGCTTCTGAACAATTTCTAGCTCTATTTTTGATAAAATCCCAAATAATTTGTGTTAAATTTCAATACTTCAATGTGAAGCATTCAGTAAAGTTTCTATTAAACTTGTTCTTAAAACTTTTTAAATGCTAGTGCTGTAACAAATTTTTAACTGAAACAAAAATTCAATTTAAAGCCTTTACCTGCTTTTACCTACCTACTCAAACATCCGTCCTGGCGAAACAATTCTTAACATATCTAAAGCACTTCCACTGAATTCATGTATGGTATATTCTATACCTGCCTTAAAGAGACTGCTATGGCTGGCAACATACAACTTTCAAGTTCTATAAAATAGAAATGATAACAATTTTAAGGTCTTGCAATGAAATATTTTTTTTTTTTTTTTTTTTGAGAAAAGAAAGCCATTGAGGTTGAGGAGAGTGAAGTCACTGGTCCGATCATCAACCATGTGCAACAACAATAATAACTACAATAACTACACGTTGCACTCAAATTGTTGTAAGTTATATACACCTCCTGTATATCTAATGGACAATATAAGAACAAGCATTGATTGGGTTTGGTGTTTTTTTCGTTGTTTATAAGTCAACTCGTGATCACTGACTTAGAAAACCCAAAGAAAAATAAAATAACATAGAATTCTGTTTTTTTTTTTCTTGTGTTAAAGTGCTGCATGTGCTTTGAGTTTGCGAGATTAAGATGTGAACCAGATACCAAAAGTAAAAGTCCATAAAGTAATACGCCAACTTAACTCCGCGTGAGCCATATCGCCGTCGGTCGTCAATCGTCGTAGACTGATAAACTTTATGAACATGAACTTTTGATAGAAAGGAATCTAGTTTATAATACTCGTATGTACAGATCGATGGAAGGTTCTTAAAGTTCGAGATCACGAATTCCTTTGAGGGTTATTATGATAAGAGAATTTAAGAAAATTTTATATCAAGATTAAGGCAAAGCCCTCACAACGCTAGAATAACCCTGTTAGTCCCAAAATTCGTTAAAATTGGAGTTAACCTTTCCTTGAATTTCTTAGACAGTTATCCCTGTAACACCCTAAAATTAATTCATACCTCCCGATCTATTAAGAAAATTATTATCGTTATCACAATGATATGAGTTTGTTTGCGTCAGAATTAAAATAGACATCAAATCAACCTTAAACAAAAAAAAAAATCATTTTTATTATTTTCACACTCAATTTGTGTGAACTTTGCGTTCGACAATTTAACAAAAAAAAATATTTCATGACACAAGTCACATCAACACCTTGATTACCTAAGTATAATAACTAATTGCAGCTAACTCCAACGCGATATCACAAAAATATCTACAAATGCAAAATATCTAAAAAAAAAAAAAAAAAACACAATCTATTGAATTCTCGTTTGCATTTGATAAGCAAATGTAATTAGCCGCTTGGTGAGTTATCAAGCATACAATTACAATACATACCTACGTACATAGGTACCTTTTTAGCAGCCGGCAAAATTAGACATTTGTCGGGTGCGCCATGTTCAATTTGATTAAGTTGAGAATTGCGTGTTAATAATTTATTTATTATATATTTCAACCTGTCGTATAATGCGTTGGTGGTTTTATTTATTGTTTTTGAACAAATCAGAAACTTTTTTTGTATTCTACAGTATGTAGGTATAGATGTAAAGTTATAAGGTTCATGCACTGTTTTTGAAGGATTGCTTTTTTTTTTAATAAATGACAATTCAAATTAATGATTTATGGTGTTTTTTAGAACAGACACGAAAGCATAAGTCATATTAATATGACCCAATTTTATGAATACATTGTAAACATTTTTTTTTTTAACAGTATTGTCTTCACCGCTATGGTCAATGCTGAAAAAGATACTTACCATAATGGGATTTTTACGTATCAGAATGTTTTAAAAAGTTTTCAGAGTTCAACAATAATTATATTAAAATAATATTTGTATATTTTGTTGAGTGCTAATTTCATATAATCACACATTTTGATAGGTAAGAAATCTTGTTTAGTTGTTATCAAGAATAAAATGTGGAATTTGTTTATACATTGTATAACAAATATATATATAACATAGTAGTAACATAGTAGCGTAATGGTTAGCGCGTTGGACTGTTACGCCGAAGGTCTTGGGTTCGATTCCCAGCCTATGCCACCTAAAAACACGGGTTACAGCTTCTTGCGAGGAATTGACAAATCCTCCAAGAGTATCTCTTGTCATGAAAAAGTACTTCTCACCCTAGCCGTTCGGATTCGGCAGAAAATTCTAGGTCTGTTCTATTCCTGCCAATAATACGCACACACAAAAATATATAATTTTTGTTCCTATTATTTTACTTATTTCTTTTTTTTTTTCTTTTTCTTTTCAGGTAAGCATTTTTGATACTTAAATTTCTTGAGGACTTTGATTAAAAAACTATAAAATGATCAAAATATTAAGACAAAGAATATTCGAAAAAATAATATTGAAGAATGTTGTCAATCATTGGAACCAACAAAATAATAATTGGAAAAGGTCTCATATTCTTATCCTCAGCAGCAATGGAGATATATGCATATAGTAAATATTCTACTTCCTCCAAAATGGAATGCTTCGAAATAGTTGCTATGGTGGTTTATGCGAAATAAAAGTTGCCGGAGATATGTTTGTTCTCATTTAGGTTCGAAGTGCAATCTTAAAAAGAAATAGTATAATGCTCATATTTTGGAAAATATACAAATTCATTTAAAATGGTTCAAATAACTGCAGATCCTTTAAATGGGTACTTTGATGTATATGATCTACCAAGTAGTCATGGATTATCAACTCCTCCAGCCAAAAATCTAATATACGAAAGGAATTGATGAGAAATAATGGTAAACCAATATTACGCACTGTGCAATATCGTTAGCGAAAGACGAAAAGAAAACCTTTTCGTACCAATCGGATATCATTTATTTGGTGTACATTATATGACTGTGGAAATAAAAAAAAAAGTTATAAGATCATCTTTTGGAATATTTGGAAATTCAAGAAAATCTCTCACGAATGCAATTTCAGGAAATACCTATAACAATTTTCATGCTAACGGACCTCTAAATTTTTTAAAGTGAATTTATTTATATGGCAGTTTTGACGAAATTTATAAGTATGGGTTCGAGGTTTTTCGAAATGGTAATCTCAACCTCAAAAAAATGAAGGGGGCTGAAAAAAATTAAAAATCTTTGCTGTACTATTCGATAACTTCGACAACTTCTTAAACTGGGCTAAAACATTTGTATGTTCTTTAACTAGCAATAGCTATGTCCTTCAACTTTGGCATCGATAAAATAAAAATTGAAACGTTTCTTGACTAATTTAATCGATGTGGGAGCTACAGAACGATTATTAATTCAAAGGCATGTCCGTCTGTCGGTAACTCGACTGAAAGCATAAATTACTAAAGCGATTTTCTTCAAATATAGTTTTTCATATGTTTAGAAGAAATCTACAATAAATGGTCAGTCTGAAGAAAAAAATTCAAGTGAAGAATTTAATCGCAATTATTTTGCCATAGGAAATACGAAATACTGTCTAAAAAATTTATTGCTAAAACGTAGGTAGGTATATCTTTTTTTTCTTAAGTTCAGAATTTTTTTTTTTTTAATTAATTGAAGAAAGTCACATTTCCCTGGAAGCCGTAGGTTGTGAAATGATAATTATAGCTGGAAATTGATAACGAATCGGTTCATATTTTGCTTTCACATTTCGATACTCACTTCTCGTTGCGACTTCAATTCCTGTGAACTAAACTACAGTTGTATGTGGAAACTTAAGAGGAAATAGCCAAAAAACTGTATTTTTGTATGTGAGAAACTTCTATATTTTTAACACTTTGCGTTTTGCTACTTCAATATCTTGTAAAAAAATGTTGAAATCTTTTTTGAAGAAATAGATAGTACAGTCATTTGGTTAAAAAAAGCGGTTACTTGGAAAGTTTTCCGGGAGTTTTGAAAATTGGCAATTTTATAGATTATGATAAACTTTGCCACCTCGTATCTTTGCCGCACGCGCCGCCATATTGACAATAAATGGGGGGTTAAAGGCACCCCAAAATGATTTTTCATGAATAACTCCCGAATGGTTAGTTGTAAAAAAAAATGTCAAGGACTAATTTGTAGATTAGAAAATTTCCTACAAAAAACATTACCATACTTTTTTTCATAAATACAACCGTTTTCGAAATAAACCAATCGGAAGAGTTAAGGGTTTTACATTTCTATGTAGTGGGGCGTTTTTTTTCAAAAATTGTTCATTTCGCGATAAAAGCATATTTTTTTTTAAAATTAATGATTCATTATATGAACATGATTTTAAGATATTGCCCCGTTCTATATATCCGCCCGTTTGGGTTGGAGGGGCAAATAAAAAAAAAATAATTATAAAATAGAAAATGAATAAAATAACATAGCGGCAACACTTACAATATTATTTTTTATAGGTTTTTTTTAAAGCCAGTAGTTCTCTTTAATTGTGTTTTTAGTTATTTTAGTGCTTAGTTCTGAGGAAGAGAAGAAGTTCTAAAATTTGTTTTTGTATATAGATGCATTACCTACAATTTTTGCACGAAGCACTTTTCGATAGTGTTAACCGTTTCAAAGTTATATGCGAAAAACCGATATTTTCGACATGTCACATTTTATACAAACTAAATATGTCAATGGACTTACAAAACAGATATTTTCGAAGTTATTTTAATTAGGACCTGGTAAAAAAAACTAAAAGCCGCCATTATAGTAAAAACAATTTTTAATAAGTGCAAATTATAAAACTTTTCAGGTACAAACCTACCTACATGTTATATTGCATTTAACCTCATTTCAAACAACCATAAGATTATTAACTTAAAAACAAAAAAATCGTTCTCCCCTTCCAATTCAAGAATCGATTTTGATGTGATCAATAACATTCCATTCATTTTTATCAAAACTGATTCATAAATTCATTTTGCTGTCTGAATCCCTTCGAAAATTTTTCGTTTCCTTTCCCCTTCCGTGTGACCTATGAAATCCAAACAAAAACTATTCATAAATCTAAAAAAAAACTGACTCACCACCAATAAAAGAAAAATCAATTCCGAAATATATTTTATTGTTTACGTATTAATCAAACGGCTTAAACAAAAAAATACATCTGAAAGGTCTGACATCAGCACAATATAGCATCGACAGTCCAACTATACTTTACTTCCGTGTTTCTTTTGAAATCAATTGACTTTGCTTAAGAAATATGTGCATCAGCGCAAAATGTATTTCATTCATATTATTTTTTTCCTCTCTCTCTTTCTGTATGCCTAGAATAGAATAAGAAGTAAAATTGTACATATTATGTATCTTCTGACCGCATACTTTCATTCTTCCTTTAGTTCGATTCGATTGAATTTTCCAAACATCCTCCAGAATCCAGATACCAACCAACTATGTATACATTATGACCAGATCCAGTCGTGGTAATTTTCAATTAGCAAGAATTTCATAAATCTCGCCACTCCAAAACTAAACTGAGCCCGTATTCGTTTGGTTAATCTATCTACTAGATTCTAATTATATATCCATCCCTCCGAATGCATACACTCCTCGTCCTCATTAACACATTTTGTTCTCTTAAGAACTAAAGATACAATATCTATCACTTCTCTATACAAACCAAAAAAAGAAATCCACTCTACTATCTATATAGAAATAACTACAACTAGATGGCGTCGTGAACTCATTCTCTTCGAACCATTAAGAACACATTTTTAGTGCAGTTTTCTGCTAGAATTCCTATGAATCTATAGAGCACCACCAGAATCTAGAAGGGAAAAAAATGTATCTACTCGTATGCTCAACAATAGATAAGATACAAAAATTCCATCACTCAATTTCATATCGGTTGAGTAAATGCGTTGTTATGCGATGACATATTTTGAGTTAAAACTCAATAACATACCAACTTCCACTCATTCCCCCACTCAAGTTGAATGCAATTTAACTCAAAACATAAGCAACATGAGTGGAATTGATAAAAGTATCTGAACAAATGATTTCCAGCTCAAGACTTTAGTTAAACGCGAACTGTTTAAACGAACGAACATACGTTATGTTGTTTTCCGTTTTAAGTTTGTAATATTATTCTTTATTTTTGTTTGGATTGGTGTTTTTTTTTTTTTTTTTTGTTGTTTGGAATTTAAATCCAACTAAAAATCCGTTACACGATACAAAAATAATGCAAAGTCGTATATGTACTTCAGAGAGAAAAAAGCTCTTCAAATAAATATAGATTGCAGTTAAAAGTAAAATAAATTGTATTTTTTTTCATTTTTATTCACGCTTTACTTAACAAAGAGAATTTTATTCTTGTATCTTGTTTTGTATATAAAGATACACAAAAACTACACCGGCCATTCGTCGGGTTGTTTCGTTGAGAGCCCTCCAGATACATTTTATTAAAGTTGCCGGTTTGTTTTTTTTTTTTTGTGTTGTTTCCTTCGGAGTCAAGTGTGTGTTTTTAGTTCTTATTTTTCCCGGCATTTTTATATCGTGTCTTCGCCCGCACTTTTTTATTTGTATACACATATGTACATATTTTCAATGCAATTTTACTGTGGGAAATAAAACAGATTCTTAGATATAATTGTATCTTAAAAATTGTTCTTTGTATCTTTAATATCATTTCGTGTTTCCTGCAATTAATTGAGTGATTTTTTTTGAATTTAAATACATTTACTACCTAAGTGTTTTGTCATAATAAGAAAATTAAAATATTTATAATCATCGAAATAATCTCCAAAAAGTAAAAGAGAATTTAATTAGTGAGTGTTCTTGTATTTTTAATAATAAATCGCGCGTCTTTTTTGAGTGTGTTTTTTTTTTTTGTATGATGTTAGTGGCCTTATAAAACAAAAAAAAAATTAAATCGTGTCTGCCTTCAGAAAAATCAACAAGCACATGTTCTGAAATTGGAAATAACCCCAAACAGGATTTATATCTTCTTCTTATTTGTTGACGGGGCTACATGCAAGAAACCTACCAGAGATAGCGCAATTCCTCCAGCA
The DNA here is from genome assembly GCA_951394125.1 of Epistrophe eligans. Lineage (NCBI taxonomy): Eukaryota > Metazoa > Arthropoda > Insecta > Diptera > Syrphidae > Epistrophe > Epistrophe eligans. The sequence continues at coordinate 16,938,268 of OX596029.1, read as the reverse complement.
ACATAGCATACTACCTACCTATCACATGTTATAGATAGTTCTTGGTTTTCTTCTTGGCTTGCTGTACATGTTCCATATCGAGAGGGACTACTTAGTATATATATGAAATATATAAATAAACCAATACACAAGCAGAGTGCTGGTATATAAATTTACAATATCCACCACCACATATACAATTGCACCGACCGATGCAAGGGTAATCGTCATAGTTATTGCGCGCACAAAATAAAACAACAAAAAAATAAACATACGACACACGGAGTAACGAAAATAAAAATATTGGAATACCGTAAATGTCGAGGTAATGTATTTTTGTACATACATTTACATATGTGTATGATTTTTGATCCTTTTTTTTTTTTGTTTTGTTGTTTTTGAGTTCTTGCGTATTCTTGGACTTCAGGGATTAAAATTAAGAATAGAATATTGAATTAAATGATTGAGCAATGAGATATAATTTACATGTCTATGTAGGTATACAGGAAGGTGTATAAATCAACTTTAGATTGATGATATTTGTGTTATGTTTGTATGACGGAAGTCTGAGGTAAATAAAGCAATTTTTTTTTGTATAATAAAAAACGAGTCTAATTTAAACAGATTGGAATGTTTGTTTTGATAAAAATTTGTAATCCCAATAAGCTAATAAAAAAAAAGAAAAAAACAAATAAAATTTGAAAATTTAAAGAAATTTGTACCTACTCCGAAGTAGCTTTGTTGGTCATAAAAAATTAAGTCTAATTTGAAGAAAATTATATTAAATTGGTTATAGTATTTATAGCAAAAGCAGTTGATATGGTATTTTGATACTAATCGGTAAAAGACAAAACCAAACTAAATTTAATTCAGTCAAAAGCCGAAAAATGCAACTTCGTGACTCGTGACTTTGCCTCTGAATACTTGAGTCCCTAATGTGCGTTTTGTTAGCTTACAAATTTCAGGGTTTGCTAGTCTAACCTCGAACGGAGATTTCAAAAAATTTCAGCTTAAAACCTAGCTAAATTCTGACATAAAAGAGAGTTGTGTTATGTCACAGAAATAAGCGTTCTCTGAGAAGAAATTATGTTCAGTGAATTTTTTTTTGTTTTATTTTTATTGGCTAAGATAAATCATTTGTTACCAAATTTTTTTCTTCCATTTCGTTTTAAATTTTCAAAAAGCAAAGTTTGAACAAAATTTAAGAATTTAAGGAATCTGTCTGGATTGGATACATTTTAGAGAGAAATTTTTGTGGTAGCAAAAATTTAGCTCGATCTGCAAACTATGCATTGCAATTAATTAAGATCTTAATATAAACCTTTGGAAGAATTTTGTAAAACTAGCAATTTACTTATGTTAAATACATAAAAATCGAATTATTAAAGTTATAGGCTTTTCGACTTATTTTTGTTTGTTGTTAAAAATTTTGACTCATTAGAAACTAATATTTTCGATTTTTTGTTTGTTTTTTTGATTAAATTACAAATAAATCTGTTGAGCTTTTTTTTATGCATTTGTACTTTTAAATGGTATAGCATAAATAATTTCCTTAAGAATTTTAATTATCTAAAAAACATCATAATTACTTTTAAAAAGGATTTTCTATGTTTTGAAGATTTTAATTGAAGCAACAGAAACTGCCACCAAGTTAGAGAGAGGAAACTTACACTTGATGCTGAATTAAGCTCCAAATAAAGATGTCCGTATGAAAATAAATGAAAAACCAGAGTTTTCGCAACTTTTCAATTATTTTTTTTTTCAAGTTTTGCAAAAGTATAAATTTGTAAACATTTAGTTTTGAAAGCAGAATTTTAAATCCAGGCATCCAAGGTCTTTGTTTTCAAAAAGAGCTCTTTTGTTGATTAAATTTGGGGTGGTTCAAATTTTAAATCTTTATATTATTTCCCTATAAATTTATAGCCTATAATTGACTATGAACAAGTAATTATTTCTTCCTTTTTTTTCTCAATAAATAAAAATTTAGATCAGTTTGTCATAATCTTTTAAATTATAGAATTACCATATTGTGCAAATTGAAACCACTTGCGAGACAATATAGCAATGGGACAATATTGAAGGGATGAAATTTGTCCTTTAGTTATAAAATACTAAATGAAGTGTCATATGCTGAATGTATGTTTTTTTTTCCTTTTTGTTACTTTAAGGACATAAACAGACGAAGTTTTTTTGTTTTCAAAAAAGAACGAAGCATATTTCTTTCCCTTTAAGAAATTCGTCTTTCTGTCCGGGGGGTATGGCTGCATTTCAGAGAACTCATATTATATTGATAAATTTTTTAAATCATATTTATTTATATGTGTTATGCATGATGATGAATATTAAAAGTTTTTTTTTTTCGATGCTTGGGGTGATGAAATATAGAATCGAAGTGTTTTTGCAAACATATACGTTAGGGTGTCCTATATTAATACAAGATCAAGGAGTTTGAAATAAAAAAAATAAATAACTACTGAATATTAATCATTTTCCGATTGAATTTTCAGTTTTTCTTAGTTTTCATAGAAATCCAAAATTTCGTAAAATTGTAAAGTTCAGTGAAGATATTCTTCAAACTTGGCAAATATCTTTAGGACTATAGGAAAAAAATGATTTCCAATTTTTCCAATAATTACACAGAAAAAAAATTAATAATTAGTATCGATTTAAAAAATCGATCGCCACGAAAAATTTGGCGATCTCACTTGGACTCATCAGTTGACTAGTGAGGGCCTTGTCAATATTCAATTTTAGTTAAGTTCAGTTCATCTTACATATTATATTTCATGACGAATGTCTAATGTGAACTATATCCAACAAGACTAGAATTCCTAATCGTTAAATTGGAAGTTGTTGTTTTTGCTTTTTGTCCGTCGCTTGGCATTGTTTATATATGAAAGTTTTTTTAATAATACAAATTCTATGTACTACTGAAATACATCATCCAAGTAGAAGATTTAGCACTATTTTAATTAAATACTTAAATATACTTTGTATTTTGTATTGACTGTCGTTTTTAGCTGGGTAAATATTATAAAAACAATTTTAAATAATTTTGTTTTTATACTCTTTATAGTCCTTAAAATACAAAAAAATGAATTGTAGATTTTTTTAAACTCATTCAGATGAATCAAAAGACAACTGTGATTTTTTTGACTGTTGAGTTATGGTCCTGTATCAATGTGTTGGATACCTAATATGAAATTTACTCAAATAAATAGGCTCTATAAAACATTTCCAAATAACTAATAGAACCTGATATCTATTAGCAGAAAAAAAAAATTTTAAAACGCTACTCGCATAAAGGAATAAGGGTATAAACTTAATAGAAAACCTCCTTCTCGATAAACACACAAAAGTATCACTATCATTTGTAATTTCATCCTTCGAATTCTAGGTTATAATATTTTCGGTGCTGAGTTAATTCCCTTTTGTGACTGCATCATGGTGGTACGAACCTTTTATTTATTTTTTTTATTTATCATAAAAATGTCCATTCTAACAAGAAGCCAATATATTTCAATTTACAATAACACACTAGGTGATACTTTATCTCTTTTCTGATTGCTAACGTAGCTTCTTCTGATTACAAACATATGGCACGAAAATAAATACCTTCCAATATATACTTACTCTGATGACATATTTCGATGCAAAGACAAATATTGTAAATTACAGGACAGTATTTGCTTATATGAGATCAAAAAGAAAAAAAAGTAATAGATATTAACTATTGACTATCGAAGCAGATAAGTTTTGGTATATTTGCATTAATACATTAAAAAAATAAAATAGAACTACAAAGAGTATTTTACATTCGTGCTGTACGGTTTGAAAAATGTTCGATACGTTTAGTTGTTTCTACATAAAAATATTAAATTTGGCCTCACAATCTCTTCTTAACACAAAATTGATTCAAAATCATAAACAACAAAAAATCAAAATATCAAAAGGTCTTTAAAATGTAAATTTGACATTTGAATAAAAGATTTCACATTTAATTCAATAACAATTCACAAATTATATTTTTGTAAGCAAAAACATCAATAATAACCTATTCATGCAGATATCATTCAAATCAATAAAAAAAAAACAATACTCAGTTAAATGCAAATTCAAACAAAATCGAAAAAAAAAAAAAATCTCTTTGAAACTTCAGGTGTTCCATTAATTTTAAACCACCGCATAATAATGCAAATTCAAAAGACTACCAATCACGTTTTTGTTCCACTATAAGGACCCCACAATTGAAACAACACCATCGCGGTTTTAAGTCACTTTTTTTTTCTATATATTTAGATACGACGAGTATACATTGCACATTGCAATGATTGCATGAAAAAGAAAATTTGCATCTTCAATCTATTCGTTGTGTATCTTCTTCTATCTATATCTAGAACGATACACACCATAATGAATATATAGAGCTTTAAACTCTTTGATATTTTTTTTAATTTCCTATAGAAGGCGTTGCACTGAGCAATCATCATTCGTGGCATAAAATTAAATTACGTGATATAATTCCATGGAATTAATTTTCTATATCACTTATTAATTTTATGTGAAATTATTTATCTATGTATTGTTTTTGCATGTATTGGTTTTGTGAAATAAGAATGTTATTTTAATAAAATGCAATTCTAACTAAAATCAGAATGTAAGATCTTAATTTTTCATATTTGTTTCCTACAAGATAAGTGGTATCGGAATCAAAAAAAAAAAATTAATATTGGAAGGTTTTGTCCGCACAAACGACTTGAAACTGTTATTTTTTCACTTGTCACGTCGAACCCGTCATTTTTCAAAATTCAAACCCAGAATTGTACTTTGAATTTTCAAAAAAAAAAAAAAAAAAAAATATACCATTAGCAAAGAGTGGGTGTGGCTGTAGGCGGAATTAAAAAAATTGTATACATGTCATTATTACATATTTAGGTCCAAAATTTAATATTTTTGGGGATTTAAAAAAATAAGGAGAAATCTCGAAATTTTGCTCAAGAGAGCTTTATTATAAATTTTCAGTCTGCTACAAAGGTTATAAGGTTAAAGGAGAACAATTAAGTATTAATAAAAAAAAAAGTGGGCGTGGTTGTGAGCGGTTTAAATAATACATGTCATGCTTTACGTTGAAGAAAGCTTTATTAAAAAATTTTTACATATCAACAACTTCCAATAGTGTGTTAAAAGTGGGCGTGGCATTGGGTAGGTTTTAAATAGATTTCCTAAACTATCCCGCTGCTAATAGAATCAAATTAAAATTTCAACGAAATGGGTTTAGTAGTTTTTGAGTATATAAATGATTACATTTATTCAATACATACTAGCTGGCACGCCTCGGCTTTGTACTGGTTAAAAAATCTAATATTATTAAACATTTTTTTAAATATTTACCCATTTTAGTTAAATTTTGAAAACTCTGGCCCTTAAGTGCTTTTCTTAATCCACACTTCAAATAAATATAAAAAGAAAATTTTAAATCGGTTGCAAGTTTTAAGTTTTACTTATTTTAACTTTATAAAAAACTTAATTTTAAGAATATCTTCGAAGTTTTTAAAAAGCAAAAAGAATGTCTAAAATTTGATGGTAAAACCCGCTTAAGAGATACGGCAAAATGTAGTATTTCATTCACTTAAGCGGTTTTTTCACTTAACCCCGCTTAAGTGGAGTCTGGATAAGTGAAAAAAAAGTTTCACTTAAGCGAATTTAAAAATTCCATTAAGTCGAAATTTAAAGCTAAAATGGTTGTGACATATCAGAAATTCAAATGTCATTTTTGTGGTGAAAATGGTGGAGGTGAAAAATAAGAATGAAAAGAAAGCGTTCAGCAAATTTTTTGTTCTGTTCGATTAATTTTTTTTTTAATTAAGAGAGATTTTTTTCAATAAAAACTATAAAATTTAACTGAAAATATGTTTCAGGTAAGCGGGTTTCTGACTTAGCGAGTTTCGCGAAAGCGAAGTGTTTTATAGGTAATTGGTCGAAAAATGCTCGGGGATGAGAAAAGTGTTTCACATAAGCGGGTTTTACTGTATTTGTTTGTTTGCCCCATTTCACCCTATAAGTGGAAAAATTTTGAAATATGCCTATAAAACCTCGCTTCAATAAAAACCTTTCAACCACAAAAAGAATTTTTGAACAAGCGATTAAAATTGTTTGCACTATTTGTCGGATATCTGAAGAAAGAACTTGTGCCGTGGTTTTTATTTATTATGCATTTCCGGATGAACATTTCTTTAATAAACTTATCCAATTGGTGCGTTATAAATTTCAAATACATAAATTCATCAAAAGATACGTACCCACTTGCAGCAAATATAATAAAACAAATTGCAATAATGAATCTTTTTTTTTTTGTATACACCTATAGTCCGAAAAGCTTATAATAAAATATGAAATGTGATATATGATGATGATAAGATAAGACTGCATTTTTGCTTAAATAAAAAACTCACACATACCTACTCACATTTAAACCAGTCACGCAAATATGATTGTGGGCTGATATAAAAATATATATTTTTTATTTACCAACTCAGAGCTATTTACACGAAGTCTTAATCATCAATTTTCATCAGAAAAACCTATCTGCCAGATACATATTATTTATTTTAGTATTTTTTTTTTTTTTTTTTTTCAATTTTTATGTTTGAGAATTCAAGCAGCTGGCAATTCTGCCGATGTATCTATGTACATATTATACCTATGTATGTGTTTGTGTGTTGTTTTCATCATCATGAGCTCTCTTTAGTCAACCTTCGATTGCGGTTTAGGCTAGTGCTAGTCGTCCTTTAAAACCACTGAAGAGGAACGATACATCACACAAAATAAACACACACACACAAATGAACAAATAAAAACAACAAAAACCTCTAGAGAATGTATCTGAGTGCAGATTTCAGGTATCTGAGATACTTGTTAGGCAACTTTTTCCCAAAAAAACAAAAAAAAAATCGAAAGCAATTGACAGGGACAGGGAACATCGTATCGAGCAAGTCGAGTCGAGTTGAGTAAAGTTGAGTCCAGGATGTGTTCTTTTTCAAAGAAACCACCACCATCCCACGGGATGGATCATAGAATCCGTAAAGTGTATCGAACGAAAGAGAGACAAAAAAAAACACAAATCCAAACAAAGAAGTCCAAGTATGGCTGAGGAGGATGACTCCTCTTCTTCAACAAACAGCGACATCTCTCAGACAACGATAATAATGAAGTGAAGACTCATCCAGTGATTCTTGAAAAAAGTAAAAAAAAAAAACAAGTGAGTCTTGGATGGATTATCGGAATTGGAAAGACAACAAAACTTCGGCTTCATCCAATGCTGGTTGGCTTACTGGCTGGTTCCACTTTTCTCGCTCCAAAGATATGAAGATACAAAAACAAAGTAACTAGAAATAAATAAAAAAAAAACACCAACAAAACGACACCATACCACAGTATCGTGTATCATTGGAGTTATAGGTTGCGGGTTTGTAGGGGGAGACTGTGGATGGGAACAAGTGAAGAATCAACCAACAAAAGCACGGCGGCAGCGAAGAAGCGAACGAAGGAAGAATTTGTTGACCTTAGAACGCGCGCGATTCATCCAAGTCTGGATGTTGAAGTAGCTATATGTATCTGAGGATAGATTGGAGCTGCAGAACTCCACAACATGAACTTGTTCTTCGACTGCATGGTGTTCTTGTTTTTTTTTCTGATTTTTTTGATTTCGTGTTTCTTGTGTGGTTTTTGGTTTCTCGATATGTTGTTGTGGTTCTTCGAGTGTAGGTTGCTTCACCAAATTGAATTTATATAATCGTCCGCCAAAAAATAAAAGAACTCTTTAGAACTGGTAGTTCAAGTGGTTTTGGACTTTTTTTTTTTTTGGTTAATAGTTTGTACGTGAAAGGCTCCAACTATAAAAATTGCACACATGGATTTTTGTGTGCGACATGTTTATTTTTTTTTTGGAACGAGCATCTGCAAATAAATGTTCGCAGATAAACGGAGCTTACTTTAATTTTGTTGTTTCTTTTTTTTGTTGAGAATGTTGAATCTCTAATTAGGGATGGAAAAAGGCAAGCGCGTTCATAAAGTCGATGCAGGAAAACATCCATTGACGGAAAGGTGATGCAGACTGTAAAGACTGCAAGCGTTGTTTCGAAAACAGCTGCCGCTGATGCTGAATATATATTGTTTGTGTTAAAATAATGTAGGGTGGATTGGATATTATATTATGGTTGTCGTTAAAGGAAGCAATGGCAAATGGCAGATGCCTTAAGTGTTTGGAAATGGACATTGTATAAATTGCTAAAAATGAAATGAGTTGAGGGGTTGTAATTTTTGAGACTGATGGAGTGAATGACAGTGAAAAGATTTTGTAATGTGTGTTGGAATTGAGAAGCATCAGATGAGAGGTAGGAAAAGGGTATTATGCTTATTTACTTCCTTGAAATTAACCTAATGCTGAAATAAGTGATATTTACGAAACATTGTCGAAGTGGGCCTTAAACTTTTGTGGTAACTTAGCTTACTAATTTTGAGTTTAAATTTGTTTTAAGCTTCAGTTTAAAACGATATGTTTTGTGTTTGGTTAGTTGCCCGTTGCATCTTTTGATTCGTGGGGATCGAATCTCAGTTTCTGCTATCTGAAACAACATTTTTTTTACGAGAACTGCCTTTAGCGAGGAATTGATGATGAATTGATGATACCTCCAAGAGTGTCATTTGTTGTGAAAAAAGTCCCTCTTACCTTTCATATTTCGAAAAAAATTGTAGGTCCCCTCCATTCTTGCCGAAAACAGTAAGGGTTCAGAGATTTTAGTCACTAAGCCCTGGTTCTTCACGAGCTGTCGCACCAAAAAAAATATATTCATTTGTTTTTGTGTTTGTTTTGGATGAATCCATAGGGTTATGTGTATTTCAAAACATATTGATTCTTCCCTGTTGCTTGAGAAAAAAATTTGAACTTATTAGTCAATTAGCTGGACCGTCTCACAATCGCACAGATATAAAACTAAACTAAAGAAAACTAAATGTTGTACAAAATTTACAAAAGACAAAATTCCACTCCTGAAAGTATGCAATGTTGCGTTTTCACTGCTTTCCGACTTTTCCCGTCGCATTTTGCAAATTTTTAAGTCAACTAGCTGGCCATCCCGGCTTCATAGGGGTAGAAATTTAAGTGGCGTACAAAATTTACAAAAGAACAAAATCCAAGCCTGAAAGTATGCAATCTCGTAAATACACGATTTTAAGACCTTTGCAGTCAAAATTTTCAATTTAATTAGCTGGCATGTCACGGCTTTACAGTAAATAAAAATCTAAGTTGCGTACAAATTTTACAAAAGAAAAAAGTTCTACCCTTAAAATTATGCAATTTCGGGTTTTCACGATTTTACGACTTTTTCAGTCGAAATTTTTTGTTTTAGCCCGTCCCGGCTTCGCAAGAATGGAAATATAAGTTGCGTACAAAAATTTACAAATGGAAAAAAATATACCCCTAAAAGTATGCAATTTCGGGTTTTCACGATTTTTCGATCCGTAGTGTATTCACCTGAAACAATAAAAATCCAACAAAAAAATTCGCATGCAAATCGGATGATGTTCGTTCAACCGAGCTGTGCGCGTATGGACAAAAAATCTATTAATTTTTATATATTTGGATTAATTTTGATTCAAAATTAAAGTAGTCGAATTAAATGTTAAAAATTTATCATCGACGATTGTCTATGGTTACTTAATTCCCATCCGCACTTTAAACTTGCTCTGCTAAAAGAGTTCCAGTTACCAAGTATGATAGACGTCAATTCAACACTTCGGATCAAGGGCTAATTAATTGCAGTTTAAATCCGACATAGGAAAAGCCTTAAAGTCGACAAGCCCATACAATGTTGCCAACAGGTATAGTTAAGTAGGTATACAGCCTAAGGTTAACGACTGATTTTAATCCATTATACTCTTCCGCTATTTCTGTATCTCCAATGACTTCAGTGTTCAGTGGTGCCCTCTGTTGTACAAAAAAAAATAAATTAAAAAAAAAAAAAAAAACGCTTTCTGCAAATTAAATTGTAGATTGATATCAAAGAGCATTTTATTCTACACTGTCACGCTCACGACAGAGTGTCAACGCCCTTGGTGGATTAGTTAGTGGCGCTTGTTGCTAGTGTTTTAATTGATCCTGAAACAACAAAAAACAACAACAGCAAAATTAAAAAAACTAAACATCAAGCACGGAAAAACTAACATGATTTTCCCGATTAACTTTTAATTTCTAGCTATCATGTTTACCTATAGACGATAGGAATTGCTATAAGAAAATACAACTTATAAGTTGGAGAGAAAAAAATGTCTGACATACAAAAAACGCGCTTCATTGAGTCGACAATTTTCTTAATTGGTATTTCAGTGAAATGTTGGAAAATTAGTTTCATTTTCAACAAATATATCTGATTTTTTTGTTTTACTATCTGGCAGGGAACATTCCCACTGTGTATTTTTTGTGCAATTGTAAATTATTGGTAATCACCTCCAAGTAAAGTGCGGTTGTACCTACCTAGGAAAAAAAAAAGAACAGAAAAAAAAACATAAAACCGACAAAACTCAAAACCTATTATAACGTGGACTTTACATTCGAGTGACACGATACTTTTTTTTTTAATTTTTTTTTGTTGTGCTAAATCTTCAGTTTGTATGACAGAATTTTGTTTGCCATATGTTCACACATACATATTCATAACTTTATTATTGTTTTTATTATAAGTAGTGGTTTGTTCCAATTTACGCCTGATGACAAAAAAAGCAAGAAAATAAATGAAACGTAAGTTTGCGTGATTTTCTGTGCAAATTTGTTGGAGGCAATGACCCAACAACGTGTCGCGTTTCAACCATTAGAATAGGAAGTTCGCCATTAAATTAAAAAAAAATGTATCCACAATGTACGAATAATGGGTCGTACGTTCTTGCACAATGAATGTGGATTGTGGTGATGGCAATTAGAATATTTCTTTCGCAGTGAAACTTTACATTTTGTATAATAAATGATCGGAATTTCTGAAATGCGAGTTTGCGAGTATTTACCTACTTTTAATGGATCTGGTTTAGAATCCAAAAAAAAAAAATAATTTGAAAGCATTGTAATACCAAAACTTGATTTTTGGGATTTTAAATTTTTAAGAAACAAAAAAAAAAAAAAACTAAACAAAATCTGAATATCTAAATATCAAAATTAAAAAACAAAATTGATCAAAAAACTCAAAATTCCAAAACATATGAAACTCCTGGAAAAAAATTAAACAAAAAGTGAAAAGTTAAAATCTCCAAAAACTATAATACATATTACAAAAAAATAAAAATTTCAAAAATCTAAATTCCAAAAGTTAAAGAAAAACATTTTAAATGAACACTACCAATAATTAAGTAAACTAAAATTCTGAATTCCACAACAAATACAATTTTTAATAATTTAACAATAAAAAAATAAAAACTACTGAAACTAAAATCCTAAAAAGTTAAAAGGCATGAAATTTGAAAAATTAAAAAAAACTCAAATTTTATACTTACCCTTAAAATTAAAAATCCTATCAAACTCAAAACAGAAAAATAAATAAGTAAATTAAAGTTCTGTATCGTTACAAATTTGAGTTTTGAGAAAATCCAAATTACAAAAAATTGCTTCGAAGTGAAAATTTAAAAAATCCAAAATTCTAAATATTCAAAAACCGAAGAGTTAAAAATTCCAAAAATAAATGGATCCCATGATTGTTGTCTTATTTTTCTTTTTTTGGAATTTGGGTTTTGTATTTTTTTAATTTTTATTTCGAACCAGTTTTTTGAAATCTTAATTTTTAAAATTTAAGTTTTTTGAGTTCGATGGGTTTTAAGTTAAATAAATTTTTTAATTCTTAGGGTAGGTATAAAATTTTGAGGTTTTCAATTTTTCAAATTTCATTTTTGAACGAAATCTCTAAAAATATGTAGTACCTAAAATTTTTTTAATATAAATTTTTAAATTCAAAAAAATAATAATAAAATAAAAATATTTTTTTTTTAAATGAAAATTGTAAAAAAGTAATTTCTAGAAACATTTCATAAAAATTAAATTCTGAAAAAAATTAAGAGCTCCTAAAAATTAGTATAATTTAAAAAAAATATCCAAATTTCTTAATTCAAACAAAATTTTAAAAACTCGAAATTCTTTAGAAAATTCAATTGATAAAAAAAACTCTTATCAATTCCCAAGTCATCCTATTTCAAGAGAGGTGATGTCAGGGTACCTGCATAATTTTTTTTAAATTTTTGATTTGTAATTTTTGGTAGGTACATTGAATTTTCGAAATTTTGTATTTTCGGTTTATATCTCACATGAATATTTTTTTTTTGTATGAAACAATACTTGTCCTGTTAGAAAGGAAATTGACAAAAAAAAGAAATATGAAAGTTCTAAACAATATACTTGTAGATAGGGACGAGTAGGTACACGAGTTCTTGTAAGGAGTGACGCTAAAAAGTCCATTGTTTAGTTTACTTTACTTGTACTCGAAGCACACGAAGAAAACTATAAAATTTACTAACAAAGAGAAGTATAAAACATACACACACACTATATCACCAACGATTGTTAGGTTTTGCCTTGGAAAGGACATACAGCTTGGTAAATAGGTTTCATAAGGTATAGCCTCTCGTGATGATGGCATGTTCAACAGGATATAAGTAAAGCAAACTTTCTTAGGTGCACTGAACTGTGACGACCTTTTCCACTTGTGAACATCGTTTATATTTTTGTTATAGTTTTCTATTTTATTTTTTTTGCAGCTCCTTTAAGTCTATACGAAGGGTGTGGAAGTTATGAATGCTACCGCCCAGCCCGCTTATATTCACCCGACCGCCAAAGAGGCAATTAGTTTAAAAGAAATTTAAAACCCGTGCAAATGAAAAAAAAAAAAAAAAAAAAAAAAAAACATCACTAGGGTTGGTTATTATTATAAGTTATAACGATTATAATAATATATGTAGTTGAGTTTAAGTTGTGAGGGTTATGGTGAAAATGAGGCAATAACTATACCTCTACCTTTAAATGAGCTGACAGTGTTATTAATTTTCTTGATTACCTGTCGGATTGTAGAAGAGAGTTAGTTCATAATTTTACAATAATATGAGGGTAAGTTTTTTTGTGAAGCAAAAGAAATTAGAAATGTCCGCTTAAGAATGATTTATACGTCACGAATATTAAAGCGCTCGCGCTGTTGGGAATGGAACTGTCACTCAGTTAAAAGCTAATATTAAGAAAATTAGATTTGTTGGTCCTACAAAAGATTTATGTAAGTAAGCCAAAAGTATTAAAACACAAAATAAGAAAAAGCATTTTAGTTGAGACTTTTTAACCCCGATCAACTAAGTGACATTTTGAAAGCTTTGGACTCCATTTCCATACATTTCCTTAAGTCTTCCACTAGAACCAAGTTTCGTCTTTATAAAAAAAACTCTTATGAACATTAAAATCTTTTGAAAACAAAGCATCGATAAATGAGTTAAGATAAGTTAAATTTTTTAATTGATAATATGAAATGAATTTACAAGAATTAAAATTTCTAAAAAGTAACTGTTGAATGGAAGATAAATAGAGAGTTTCGATAAAATTTTCATATTTTATATTTTGCGCGAAGCCTTAAAGAAGTTGGTTTTTAAGAAAAAGTTTGCATTAATATTTGTACATTCAAACTTATAGAAAAAAGATTCAGTAAGTTAATTAAATCCTTACACGACTATTTTCGGGAAATAAAGAAGAAACTTTTATAGAAGTTTAGAAAAGTTTTGAAATTACAGGGTACCTCTTTTAAGTTTCCTTAAGGTTTTTTCAAATATGTAAAAGAAGCTAATATTCATACAAAGTAAATTTTTGGATTTTCATCATAACGGAATTTTGGATAAAATTTATCAAAACTCTAAGTTAAGCCTCGTCGGATAGAAATTAATTTTTTGAAAAATTTGGTCAAAAATTATTGAAATGTTTATAAGTTTCAATAATAAAAATAAGTAAAATTTAAACTTCCACCAAAAAAATATGTATTAGCTTCCGTAAAATTTCTTTTAAGCTTCTTTAACGATTCTTTAATGTGCTTCAAATATTTAACAGAAGCCTATATGCAAACAAAGTGACTTAGGTTATGATTATCATTTTATAATTACCGAATCTTTTCGGAAAGCTTTATAGAAACTAATTTAGATTTGTCTAGTCGCATCGCAATTTAAATCGAACAAGCCTAATATCTTCAAAAAATTAAAAACTTTAATAATTTTTAATTAAACATTCGTTTTTCAACGCAGTGCATTTTTTTTTTGGAGAGTAAACGGGTTTTTAATGAAATTTTTAACCAATAAATCCTGATTAGCTTGCTAAAACGAACAGGGCTTAATTTCTAAAGTGTTGAAGGCCACAAGATAGGGACAAAAATTTCTCTGAATGAAAAAAAAAAAAAAAAAATATCTTAAAATTTCAAATTAAAACGACTCGACAAAAATTACACAGCAATCGATCCTTTAAATGTGCATCCGAAGAAGTCAATAAAAATAAACTGATATCAAATAATTATTCGAGAAATCTGAACTACTCTCTCCATGTTTTTTTTTTTTTTTATTTTTTATTCGACTGCTTGAAAACCACAACAAAATATTTACTCTTACTGTCATCTTAAATTTCGACCACAAAAAATGCATACAAATAAACTTTGGAGTAATTATAAATCCTACTGCCATCGAGCACTTAACCCCTGGTAACTCTTTATTGGCTTCTCCATAAACAAAACTTGAAACTCTTCGATGATGGAAAAAAAAATAAATTTTGACCTTCTTCATAATTACACTTCTTAATGCTTATCTTCTGTTTTGTGTTGTGTGGCGACAAAATTACACCCAAATCAAAAATCCTACACACAAGGATACACGCCATCTGCTGTGGTAAATTGGAACCTTCTTAAAGAGAGTCTGGCGTGTGGTTAAGAAGACATCTTTAGACGAAGCAGAGGTAGTAGCAGAAAATAAAATGTGCATCAGGCACGTCAAATATATCGAATTACCAACATTTAAAGTGAAATAACTTTCAAATTATAACATTTTATTGAGCCAAAGAAGAGGTAGAGGGTTTTATAGCACAACAAGTAGATGGATTTGGAATAGCACCATCTTACGGCAAAATGTAGCATCCTACATGAAAATTAACACGAAACGAAATCGCCGGCAAATTTGAGTTTTTTGCACATTTATCGAACAAACCGCAACCAGCAGTTGTATACGTTTCCAGATTTCCAAAGTTGCAGTAGCAGCAGCAGAGGCAGCAGTACAGCAGCAATTTAGATAAAAATTAAGTGAAGCATAAAATTTAAAAGTAAGCGTGAGATGCGCGTTTAAGGAGGGGGAACAGTGATAGCGCAAAATATCTTTGTATCTTCTTGCAATGCGCATTGACCGCTGCTGCTTTGTTTGTGGCAGTTAAATCTGTAAGCTGCACAGAGTTTCTGATTATTGTTTTTTATCTCTGATTTTCTATACAAGGCATTTTTTGTTGTTGTTGTTGTTAACCCTCGTGGGGACTTTGAGAGTGCAAAACCTCAAAACAGCAGAAGGATTTTTTTTTTGTTATGTATCATTTTATGTGTTGTTTTTGTCTCGAGCTCTGAAAATGGTGTTCTTAAATTACACCCAACTACCACACATTAGGTTGGTGCTGGTGCTCAAGCTGCTGCTGTTGCATGCAACATAAAGCTGATGGCGACTCTTGGAGTGTTTTTCCTTTCACTTTAATTTGAAACATTTTAAATCCCGCGCAAAAAAACACAATGGAACAACCAAAGAAGCGAATTAAACACAAAAAATAAGGGGCAAGCCAAAAGAAGCAAAAAAAAAAAACCAAAGTTGTTGTCTCTATAGAGTTTAGATCTATGGAGTATCTACCTATATCCAGTCTAACAGAACTCAATAAGACAAGAGTGGCTTTGTTTTGTGCAGCTAAGTTACTAGTTAATTAGGGGCGGTGGCAGTGCCATCGAGCTGTCATGAATTTGCGTCAGAAAGCTGAACGCGCACATGAAATTAATAGTTAAGGAAACTTCACAAATTGAACGTATTGAAACCATTTGTTAAGAGTTTTTTATGTTCAAGTATATATGTGTGTAATCTTGGACATTTGTTTGGTAGTTCGTTAAGAGCTCTAAGAGTTTGGAAATACTTGAGTGGTATGTTGGTTAAATAAATAATTGCAAATTATCTCAATAATTTTAGAAACGACTGATAATGATCTCTGTCAGACTTCAGGTGTCACAGATTCTAAGGAATTAGATATTTTCAAGAAAAATGTTAAGGAAATTTTTGTCCCCGAAGGAATATAACATTTCAATTGAAATTTAAGGTGATTTTTGCATTTTAAGTTATTTTTTTTATTTTAACTTATTCTATTATTATGTATTTTGTGTCATTTTATTTTATATTATTTTATTATTATTATTATTACTTTTTTAAATTTCAATTTATTTTATTTTATTTTATTCTATTTTTTTATTTTGTTATTTTATTTTATTTTATTTTATTTTATTTTATTTTATTTTATTTTATTTTATTTTATTTTATTTTATTTTATTTTATTTTATTTTATTTTATTTTATTTTATTTTATTTTATTTTATTTTATTTTATTTTATTTTATTTTATTTTATTTTATTTTATTTTATTTTATTTTATTTTATCTCCAAAGTTCTCCGAATTGAAAACAACTTGCCAAACATTTTTCTCCAAATAAAGATCATTTACACAATTGCATAATTGTCTGATGAAAGGAATTGAAATTAAAAAAACACAGAGTCTCAGTCGCATGTGAATGCTATCTTCATCCTACACGAAAGGGAAAAGTATTTTATCAAAAAAATAAAAAAAATATTGAAGAAATGGCGTATGGCGTATACGCAACATTATTAATATTTACTCTCGATTTTATCTGAAAACACAAAAAAAAAAAATATTTTCAATTAAACAAATGAAAATGCATTTTAATCTTCTTTTTATCATTTTTTGTTTTTAACTTGCGTGTGTTGTGTTGATATTGATGCACATGAAAGTGAATTTTTTAAAATGTTTAGCTTGATTTTTTTTTTGTTTAGCTTGATTTCTTGTGGCATTTTTATTAAAGGGAAACATTTTTTCTTTCCATCTGGGACTCATGCAGTCCTTTTAAAGTTTTATTTTTTTTTCTGTTTATTGTTAATTTTTTTTTCTTTATGTGGCGTGAAGATTTAAATTTTCACACCACTATCATGGAGATGCATGCAACCATTTTCTTGAAGAATACAACATGAGGTTTAAATATAATTGCATCATGCAATGTTTGCTTCTAGCCTTAGGGATTATGTTTTTGTTCATCAATAAAATAAAATCAAATTGAATGCGGGTGTCAAGACGACTTTAAGGCATTCAATTTAAATTGAGATAAACACGCCATATATTCAGGCGACATTGTCTTTTTTGATGAAAGTTTAATGGTTTTTGGAAATGTACATGAACAAAATTAAAATAAATGAAAAATGTATTTAGTATAAACTTTTTTGACAAGGAATTGCGGAGAGCCTGCATTATAAGCCTGAATCTATCTACTTTTCATCAATCTCAAACGGGAAATAAAATTTGAAGTTAGTCATATTTGATTTATTTACTAAATTATTACAAATTTAACAGGAAATAACTTCTAAATGGGTTTAAATGTTATATTAAACTTGACTACTCGGGCGCCATTTTATCCTACTTGTAACATTTCAGTAGTTTTGGTTTAGAAATTGTTTTAGAGCTAATATTGATTATGGGCATAATTTCGATTTCTTTGAGAGCAAAAGGAGAATTTAAATAAATACAAGTTGAAGGTCGCACTCGGGCGCCATCTAAAAACCAATATTTGGATTTTGGAAACTTTAAAGAATAGTTTTTTTTTTTTTAAATGCCTTGAAAGTAATAGCAAGCTTGCTTCGTATTTCAACACATTTTCTATATTATTGCCTGAATTTTCTAGAAATTCATTACATAATCGATTAATTACTAGTTTTAAAATGGTGTCCGGGTGCAACCTTCAACTTAATTTATTAAAACTATGCCCATGTTGTTCGTCTTAAAATAAACTTTTGGTACCAAATTTAATTAGAGTCTGGCGTCATACTAATATTTATAAAAGAATATGTATTTGTTTTAAAAATGGCGCCCGAGTAATCCAGATTCACTGATATAACTACTGTTCATTAAGTAGCTTTAATTTGGTACCATGATGGTGTACTTTTATCTATCAAATATGTATAAGCAATTTCAATTTATATTTTCCGTCTCTGATATCACTAAATATTAATAAACGAATTTTACTGACAGATTAAGTTTACTAAATTTTGCAATAATTCATTCATTTGTTAACTCATTGAAGTCGATTTTCGTAACCAATTATTAATATATATGAATAAGCCTAAATTACAAGTGAATATCATTCAAAACGATGTCAAAAGTGGAAGTAAAATATAATGTTTTAATTGACTTAAAAAAATATCATTAAAACAATCGAAAATGCCAATATTGAATTATAAAGAGTTAGCTGATTCTGTTGGTATTATTGTAATAAAAATAAAAGTAGCAGGCATTGGCGTGTCACATGAGTAATAAATTAAATTAAATTTTTTTTTTTTTTTGGTTTTATAACAAATATAAATTTAGTTGAATACATACATAGCAAATATAGTATCTGTTCAAGGGCAATGAGTTTACTCAACTGTGTCATGATCATGATTCATTGTTTGAAATTAACTTAATTTTTTGTCTTTACAAATAAATATTAACTGCTTTCTTTTCTTCAGTCTGGTGTCTCATATTTTTAAATTGCAAATCAAGTGACAGGGGTTACTGCCCTGTAACTATCTTTTAATTTTTTAAAATGGAAATAATAAAAGACAGCTTTTCAATAGGTACATGTTTTTTTATTTCAATTATTGGTCTGTATAATTGTGTTTTTATTAATTAATTTAATTAGTTAATCTTAATTAATTTAATTTAATTTTTTTTGTGGGAATTTTAAAGATATTGTTTAACATTTACGAACAAGTTTATTTAATTTTCTCAGAAAATGTCAAAATAATTTATTTTGTATTCAAAGTTTCATAAAAAAAAAACGGAAAACAGTTCTGTTTCCGAGAAAATACAAAAACTAAATTAACTCGTTGTTTGAAAGCCAACCTTTCTTGGTGAGCTAAATTTTGTTTTCTGCTACTTCACCAATTCCGGCTTCAATATAAAATTATTTATAAGTTACAGCCAGTAAATAAAATAAATATAAAAGTGTGCGTTTTGGTGGGTGTGGTCGTGGTTAAACTTAAAAATATCAATATCTTGACTCTTACAAAATTCACTGAAATTTTGCAGATCGCTCAATCTTTTAAATGAGTTTTTGCCAACAATTGGGTCAGTCTGTCCCACCGTGGCCCGCACAGTGGTGAACTTTGTATGGGAGGACGGACAAAAATTCGATAAAATCTGAACCTCTTGACCGATTTTTAGGTATGAAAATAAATGGGATAAAACATTATCACATTTAATTAACACCCACTACCACATCCACTTTTTCTAAATATTTAAGTTATAACGACGTCAAATTTAATTCTAATGTGGAACGTATTGTTTCAAAGCAAATCCTTTACATAATGTGTACTTAAACTAATCGGTACTATAAAGTTTTTTCCAATACCCACTTTTGAGGCGTTTTCTTTTGTTTTTTGTTTAAGCAGCCTTTATTTAATAAAATCTAAACCATTTATGACCGATTTTGATGATATTTTCAAGAATGATTAAGGAAAGTAAAAAGTATAAGTCGACTGATAAACGAACACTTTAGAAAAAAAAAATTCAACTATTCGTCAAATTGATAAAAAAATCTTATAAAATAAAATTTAACCATGATGAATTTTCCATATTTTACAGATACATTTCCTAAGCTTTCCAAAAAATAAAAGAGCAACTATATTGCTAGATAAAAGAAAATAATAAAATTAAATTCAAATAACAACATTTATTTTTACGTTTTTATTTAGCTTTTGTACCACTGTTTACCTTTAAAGGTAAATAAATAAATATACATACATTCAATCAGTTGTTTCTGAATTTTATATTTATTTCCTTACAAATTTCAATTCAATTTAATTAAATCAATGCTTTTTTCAGTGAGTTTTTATTTACAAAATGGCGCCCGGGTGTGGCACATTTACTATGTTAATTTTATTTATTAAAATACAGATTTGTTCTTCAAAAGTTAAAAAAAAATATTCCCATAATCAATATTTTTTTTTTCATACATTTTTACGTTTATTGAAGCTTGATGATAGTTAACTTAATTATTACATAATAATGACAGCAATCTTCTATTTTTTTTATATTTTTATATAATACAAAGAGTCATTGCGCCATTGAGTTATGATTCAATTTAATTGCACATGTATTTTTCTAATTAAACTGAATTCAAGTGAGTTGTTGCAGTTTTTTAATTTAAGCTGGATTGAAATTGAGAAACTTAACTTTGCAAACAGTTGAGAAACAAAGCCATATAAACACTAATAAGCAGTTATTTAGAAAATGCAATTATCCATCTATACTTTGCTGTGCTCTACAGCTGAAATATATGTTTGTATATTTTTCAATAATTTTTGCGAAGTCCATCTGATTTACTTTATACCTGTCTTAGTCAAATGATTTAGAATTTTTACAAACTATTTTAAAAGTCTTTATGACAAATATTGTCCATCACGGAAAGAATTAATTACCTTGTCTTATTTTTTTTTTTTTAATTCTTATTCACTCTCTCACAAAAGAAGCCTCTTTATTCTTTAATGTGTGAAAACCCCATGTGTTAGCAAATATCTTATTCTATTTTACCATTGACTCATCTTTAAAAAAAAGTAAATCCATGAAACTTAAAGATTCGTCATACAAAGGAAAAACATTAAAAACCGTCATGCCTGTTAGCCAGATGTTGTGCTTTGCTGGGTTGGTATTTCCCCTATAACTCTTAAAATAGCTCAAAAATGAACAAACAAAAAAATGGAGTTCCTGTATTCCAAAAAAAGTCATAAAAACTAAGAAACTTAAAACTAAATGTATATAATTAATTTGAAAAGAAATAAAAATTCTTTAACATCATAACATCATTTAAAAAAAGTATCTAAACAGCAATAATTGAATTTTATGCATTTTATATTTTTTTGTTGTTGTTGTTCAATGAATGTTACACCTTAAAAGGATTGAAGAAACACTTTCTTTGTCGTCGCTGTCTTTGTGGTTGTCGCGTATAGTCATATTATTAGTTGTATATAGTTTTTAATATAGTCGTGATTCCAGAAAAAGTTTGCATAGCTTTCTGATAGGCAGTGAAAGATAGAAAGATATTGTATCTTATTTTCTTGTTGATATCAAATCACAACATAAAAAAAAAAAAAGATACAAATAAAAAATGTCACCACATAGCAGCAGTAGCGATGGAAAATGTATTTGATTCCACAATAAATTAGTATCGATAGCCATAGAAAAATATATAATTATATAAATATATTTTTAAACAAAAAAAAAAAAAAAAAAAAAAAAACAGAAGAACAGTGTGGTTCGCTTGGTTAGGTTACATTTGAAAATAAATGGAATCTTTGTAAAATTAAATTCAGAAAAATTATTGAAAAGTTAGAAAAATTAAAAAATAAATGGTAGTTTGCACCGTTTGGTTCAGTTTTTAAAACGCTCTCGAAATATTGATAAAGAAGAAGAATTTTTCGCAGACATTTATATTTTTTTTGTAAATTTTTCTACGACGTTTTAAAAGGCAAAGATTATTCGTTTTTCTTAAGCATTTGGAGTGCTTGACTTTTTCAAATTTCTCATAGGTTAATATATTTTCAAGCCTTTATTTTTTTTAAATAACTGACGAGCAATCAAGGCGTTTATGACTACATCTAAAATGCTGTTTTACCAGAGCGCGAGTCTTTCGGAAGCAGAGGGGTATTGAATATCGACGTAAATTTGTTTTAAATGCTTGGATATCAAAATGGGAAAAAAAGGAAAAACAGAGTTCTGTAAGGAATTTCATATTCATGTAGTACGGTTTAAGAAAGAATCTCTTTACTAAACGTCTTTTTAGGTAAACACTTGGAACTTTAAAAAATTCTTTAAGTATACATATATTTAATCAAGAACACCAAAGTGTATCTAGGCGCCGAAGATCAAAGTATCGATGCCATTCAACAAAATTGTACAGCACATTCTATTTTATTTAATTTTTTTTTCTATATATTTTTTTTATTTAAAGCTTACCGCACAATAAAATGCAACTAGTAGTTATACTGCAATACTTGTAATTAAACTTTCTAATTATAATACACTTAGACATCGTGCGCGTCTATCTATTGTCTGCGCTCCGGCCTTATACATACATACATAGATAGATACCAAGCATTATTGTGTGTTCAACTTACGGAATTGTATTAGGAACCGCTTAATGACGGTGTGGTCTTTTATAAACCAAACCGTACAAAATGTACATTTATATATAAATTTATATATATGTATGTATTAAATAAATTCAATCAGAAAGTAATAATTGAAATAAAATATGCCATGAAATTGTCGTGACGAAATGATTGATGACGACCAATAATCATCATCGAAGCCTCAATACATTGTAAGTACATAAATATATACATACATATTTATCACACTTTAAGATGAAGTTGAAGTAATTGAATTATTGAATGTTGCGGTGTATAATGTAACTGTATCTAATAGATACATGATTGTTAGTTGGTTGAGTGCGTATAGAGTATCCTTAGGGAATGGCAAAAACATTCATTGGCAAATTGGCACTGAACGATCAATTTATTTTGTGTTGAACGATGCCCCCTGGAAAGCCTTGAATTCGATGTTGAATGAGATCATTGTTAGATGAAGCTATTGGGATCAATTGATGAAATAGGATGTTTAATTAAAATTCTACATTGATATGATAAATGATGTCTTCAATGAATTTATAATGAATGATGATTTTGTTATAAATGTTAAAGAAGTGAATGAACTATTATAACGATCATCTTTGAAATAATTTCCATGATAGATTAAGACGGATATTTGGACTTTATTTTTTGACCAAACAAAAATCCAGGTCACGAACGATTAATCGTACATAGGAGTATTTGTAATAGGTGGATTCAATTGGAGTTTTTTTTTTTTTTTAATCGTGAAAAGTAATAAACTTTTTTGTTATAGGTCCATATTTTTCGATTTTTTTTTGTGCATACCACAAGACTCACCGTGTAAAGTTTCAAGATCTCTGCAGGTTTGATAAATGTTCTGAGTGGGTTGATGCCACGCCTCCTAAATTGAAAAATCTCAAATTTTTGATTTTTTCTTTTTGATCTACTTTTTAACCAAATTTTATTAAATTACAAAAAAATCTGAAGTATGATAACAGTTGTAAAAAAGGTAGATTGCAACACCCTCTGGAGGTGTTAGGCAATAACGCCCAAGGAAATATCGCCCAAAATGTATTTGGAAATAACGCCCAAAAAAATTGCTGTTCAAATTGTTGTTTTTTTTTTTTTTTCATTTTGGGTGTTATTTCCTTGTTACAATAAATTTTTATAATAACCAAATGCATTAAAAATAATAATTGGAAAAAATCCCCAAAAATAAGGAAACAACACCTTAAATAATGGAAGTATCGCCCAAAATTTAAACAACAATTTTCATTAAAATTTGTGGGTGATATTTCACTATTGTGATTTGGGTGATATGGAGCTTTGGCCGTTAAGAAAAATGTTTTGGGCTTTATTTCCATTTTGTTTTTTTACTTTTGGGCGTTATTGCCTAGCGACCCTTCTGGATACAAAACCTCAAATTATCGATTTTTTCCTTTGCATGCACAACAAGACTGCTATTGTACGAATTTACAAAATTCTACGGTGTCAGAAAGTGCTCCATAATATTTATAACTAGTAAAGTAAGTCATTCAGATACCATGCTAGCGAATTTTTAAGTCCTTTATCTCAAGAACCACTAATACTATAAGGAGTTGAGTAATATCGTTCCTTTATATGAATTAGCCTCCTTACTTCAAATTCATGTAGAAAAGCTTTAATTAATACAAAAATTTGATACAGAAATATTTATCTGCATTTGCTAGGTTTTTATCTTTTAATCCCAAATTTGTAAAATGCACGATTTCGTAGTTTCGAGATTTTGCAATGCGAAATTAAATAAAAAAAAGTCATCCTATCTACGTATTTTTTTTTTATGAAAAATTAAATAAATAAAAGAAAAACGAATAATAATAAAAATAAATACCTAATTAAATTCCAACTTACATTTAATACCAACCTATCTAATAAAATCTTAAAGTATCCATTATCCAGGTACAGTGAAAGGAGACACTGCGGCATGTTAACAATTTCGCACTCAAATTCAATAAATATTTCTATCCTATAGTAAGATACTTCAAATCGTGTTCATTATTATCTTAAAAGATTTTCTCGATTTTATAAATATAAATTAAATCCAAACAAAATGATTAGAAAATAGTTTTCCAATTAAAAATGAAAATCTAAGCAGTAAATTCAAATAAATTTGTAACCAAAAAAGGTGTGCACTGCACCATCACCTTCAACTATACGAAACAAAATAAAATTCGATAAAAACTAAAAAAAAAAAAAATAATAACAACAACATCGTTACACATTTTATTGTCCTCTGATGTGACGCTTAGATTAAGATTGCTCAGTTAAGGCTCAGGTTGTAAAGTTGTCTTTGAGCCATAATATCGCTCTAGCTGCCTGCTTGCTGCTTGCTCCTCCGATAGAAGGGGTGCGCCCAGACACGACTTTTAATATCCGTAATTAACTTCAGGGAAGTTATATACCGGGAATATTTTAGCTTCATTCAAGTTATCATATCGTGTAGATTTGTGTTTTTTTTTGTCTTCTTTGCAATTGATATAGATAGTGTATCTTAAGCATGTATCTATGTGTATATCTATTTTGTGGAAATGACTGCCGTTTGAACCGATTTTTTTTTTCAAATTTAATTGGAGCGCAAAATAGGAAGTAAAAAAACGTGATTGCTTTTTTTTTTAAATATCTAATCTTAAAGCATGAAAGGAATTTATCTAAAAAAAAATATAATAATTCCACAAAAAGAATCATGGAAATTTTTGGATTTTTTTTCTAGTTTTGGACGGTTCTCCATTCTTTTTAACAAACCAAAACAAAAGTGATGAGGTAATAATAATGTATTCAAAGTTCGTGTGAAAAAAATTGTTTTTTTTTTTTTTTTTATTTTTTTTAAGTTAAAATCCCTCCAAAAATGAAAAAGAAGTTTTGACCACGAGGTTGTTATATTTTTTTTTTTTGTTAATATTAAATAATTTAAATGACCAACCCACGATCAAATCTCTTCATTTGCTTTAATCCATCAACAAAAAAATCTCGATGAATTGAAGATACATAAAAGTAATATACAAAAAAAAAATCGTTTTGTTTTTATATGAAGCTTGTTTTGCAAATCACTGTAGGTTTTAAACAACTTTCAATTTTAAGTAGTAAATTGGTAGTTAACTTTGTCAGTAATATAATAACATATAAACAATGTGATGAATGATGATAAATCCAACAATGGCTAGTTTACCAAACAAATATAACTGATGCAGAAAATAAAATTATGTAAATTGTCTTAAATTGTCGATGATTTAATATGAAAAGTAATTTTATTTTTTAGTTTGAATCCATCAAATGTCTTAGGTGACCCAGGATTATAATTTAACTTAATTTTAGTCTTAATATGTAAATAAGTTAATGCCGTCATAACACATCGAGAACCGGGGCTTATTAACTTATAGTGACAATGTCAATTACAGTCCTATTTGCGTGTTGTTAGTCGGGTAGAATCCAGTAGGGGACCTACAATTTTCCACCCAATGTGAATGGCTAAATGTAGAGGCAATCAGCGGCGTAATAGTCGAAGCCACTTAACTTGTTATTAGATACGCTAAGAGGTTCTTGTTATATGAAAGTTCATCATAAAATATTCTTTTACCTTGCGATTTTGATCAAACAAAAAAGAAGACGAAAATATGCTTCTCGCAATTCTGTCCGTTTCTTTTTCACATAGAGCCTAAACGACTGTTTGTGAAAAAGAAATAAGTATTCAGTTGAGACAAAAATATGTTTGTACATCAGTACAAAGCTGATAGTAAACTTTACAAACGTTTGTTAATTTTAAAAACGCATGCGAGTGTAGTTGCCCGTGGTGTAATAGTTAGTGCGTTGAATGTTGTCACGACTCAGGTTATCATGGGATCGAATTCCAGCTTCTGCCACCTGAAAACAGAAATGTATTTTTCACATGAATTTCATCAATTTAATTTTATTCTTGAAACAACAAGAATATAGGATCTCAGGCTAAATGTAATTTTACTGCGGAAAAATTAAAGTAAATATTTTTAAACTCAATTATCTTTATTTTGGCATACAAAAATTCTACATATAATGTTCATTGCGAATTGGAAAAGTTCTTCAAGGTCAAATGTCGAAAAATTGGAATTTCGCATATACCTACATAACTTGACCATTTACCTATTTTTAAAATCCAAATATATCCTAACTGAATAAAAAAATTAAAAGAGTAAAATAATATTTCTTGCAGTAGATATTATTATCAAAGTGAGTATAAATATTTTTGCCGGAGTTTTCGACATTTAAGAGAAAAGAGGAAAAAAACCGGTATTTAAATGTGACCGTTTTAAAAACATGCTTTCTTATAAAAGGTCAAATAATCTACGAATTAAAGAAAATCGATGAAATTTTGTCCCCTTAAATGTAAATGCAAAAAGCCTATATTTTCGACAATTCACCTGTTTGAAGTAGCAATAGCTTGTTATTATGTTGATGGATCCTATGGAAAATGTGTTTTAATATTTTTTTGTAGAAAATATTATAATCTATAAAATGAGAGTAAATTATTTTTCTATAACTTTGTCATTTAAGAGTAAAAGTCGAGAAACCAGTATTTTTGACCTTTGACCAATTTTTAGTACAATTATATCTTTTAAATGATCGATGTAAGCAAATAAATGTTAATGTTTTTTTTTCTTAGAAGGTCATATAAGTACAAACTAAGCACATGAACATGTTTTCGAAGCATGAAAAATTGAAACTTTTAGTTTTAATTTTTTTTTCTTTAAATGGCCATATCTTCTAAACCATTAGTTCCATGAAGAAAAGTGTCAACTCTTGGTCTGTAGAAAATCGAATGATCTACAATTCTGGGCAAAGTACTTTTCTCTAGCTAAAACGTTTAAAAATTTTAATACGAAAAACCAATACTTTGGACCTGAAAAAGTTACTCAAAAGTGTTGAGTAACTTTTTCTGCCAAATTAGCCAAATTTAGCTATGGACCTTCCACCCATTATTCCTTTTCCCCAAAAAAATATAATTGCATTTAAAAGTCTTCGTTTGGATTTTTTTCCGAAGATTGACCTTTTATGTGTAAATTTTTCTATGGCTAGGAACTTAAATTTGAAGATCAAATTTTTACGACTTAGTCTTGAAATCTTTTTTTATTGATATGTATTAAAAATTATGTAATTTTAAAACTTCAAAATAATATCAAATAAAAATTAAAAAAAAACAAAACTCCCACTACTTTGAGCATAATAGATAGTGTCAATAAATCTTTTTCACGTTGACTTTGACGATTTTTCACCCAAAAACCAGTTAGGAGTTCATTGAAATAGTAAATAAATTTAATGAACGGCCATGAATCCAAACTGATTAGGCCACCACATTATTCAAAACATCACAAAAAAAAAAAAAATCTTAAACTACTCAATAATTTATCATTTATTCCAAAAATAAGAAGTTAACAAAGATGATACGATGAACGAATGATCTATTGAATTTCGGATAGATATGTATCGATCATTATTTTTCAAGGGAAATGTTTGTATACATAAATTATGTTTAAAGGTGTTTTATTTTATATTTTATTTTACATCGTGGTTATCAATATATCTTACAACACTGAACATAAAACAAGAAAATAAAAAATGTTTTCCTATTTCTCAAAAAAAAAAAAAAAAAAAAAAAAAAAAAAAAAAAAAAAAAAACGACCATCATCACTCATGACGATGATGACTATAAAAAAAAAAGTAACGAGCTATAAATTAATAGCAACAATATCGCTTCAACAAAAGAAATCTCTTAATCGTTTCAATTAAATTAACAATAAAAACTTCAATCATCATTTCTATTGCAAATAATTGTATATAAAAGGAAAAACCTTTTAATGAGATGCTGGATGATTTTTTTTTTGTATTATTCACACGAAAGACGAGATCATATGCCATTTGCTTTGTTGTATCTTTAAATGAACCTATACTCGTAGTGCAACATGTTGCAATACAAACAAAATAATAAAAATACTCTTATTTTATTAAAACCATTTACTACCTTCATTTACCTCGCCACTTATCCAACACAGCTCAAAACGATTAATTTATTTTAAGCACACTATTTCGAAATTTAAAACCCCTTTTAAGTAATGGTGTCTATGTTGTAGATACATTACGCCAAATGCCAACCTACCTAACCTTACTTACCAAAAAAAAAACTATATATAAGTGCCGATGCTTGATCGAAAAGTTGGATATATCTGAAAGGAAATATCTTGCACCAATCGCCATCATTATAGACATCGAGCATCCCAACATCATCATTATCGAGACAACAGATGGCCCACAAGAGTCTTTTGTCGATTTGTATTGAAAAAAACTTATTTTTTTTTTGCATTTGCAAAGTGCGTTACTTCTATTATGGCATGGAATTGGGATACCCAGGTGTATAGCTTCAAGGTACGAGTATTTTCCAAAATTGAAAAAAAAAGAAACACATCAAAGTTGATTCGCAACAATTTTTGATTTGGACTATTGCCTATATATGATTATTATTATTCGCATAAGCGAGTGTCGAGATGACAGCGGAACCTCAAGGTACAAAGCGATCTTTTTAAATTATTAAAAAAAAAACCGCCCGCGGAATAGTCATCACGACCGACGACGAAGATACCGACAATGATGATGATTCCTCGACGGTCGAGATGAAATATTGCCAATTTGATTCATAAACATATTTTATTTATTTTGATGTTGTTGTTGTTTTGGAGAAGAAATCAAAAGCTTAAAGTATCTAAGGTGGAGGCTATAGAGTAGAGTGCCTTATATCTGGCGGCAAGGGAATATACATATAGAAGAAGAAAATTACAAGATGAGATCACATAGGCGGTTGTTGAAAGTAGAAATATATAGAAGTGTACCACAAACAAAAAACAACAAATGAAAAATTTAATCTAAGACCGACCTAAATACAAAGCTCCTCTTCATCGTCTTTTTTTTATAAGATCGTTGTGCGATTTTTTATAAAAAAAAAAACAACAACAACAACAAGAATCGTACAGAGAAATGGCAAACGAATTTAATTCATTCTTCAGTGCTTTGGTCGTATTTTTTGTTGATTTATATTTTTTTTTTGAATGATATGGTATTAATAAGGTGACCATATTGTAAAAATTATTTTTGTAGTTAAAATAAAAATCGAGTTGGTAAATGAGAAGCAATGCAGGGCTTAGTCAAGTGAGTACAAAATGCTGACAAAAATCTAAACGGAAAATCAGCGATCCCTATGTGAGCTGAAACATAAATAAAATGATTGCTCTTTCTTGGGAATTTTTAACAAATACGTTCCTCAAATCAAGAGAAAAAATTCATATAAATTTTGGTTGATTTTCAAAATTAAACGTGTCATAAGTTAAAATCTAAGTTAACTTAATTCCAAACTACGTCAGATAAGGAAAGAAACCAAAAGAAGGCGTAGCAGTGGGTGGGTAAAATTATATACGACAAAATCTTCGGTTTCAGAGAGCTTTATCAAAAAAATTCTAAGGAAATTGGAAGAAATTCGAAATATAAGAAAAGTAGGCGTGTTTGCAGGTGGATCTTACTAAAACTATTTTCCAAACCTTCCCACCGGTAATAAGCACAAAACATGAAATTTTCAAGACAATCGGATGAAAGATAAACGAATGCATAGAGGACAAACATATAAACCACATGAATTATAAAAAAATCACAGGACAAACATACAAACCTTTACAAACCTCATGATTTATAAAAAATCACCTTTTTCCTTTTCTTTTTTTTTTCTAAAGAATAAAACTGATTTTTTAAAGAAGCGCTTGTTTGACTATACTAGATTGTAATAAAAGTGAAAGATTGCAAGCGATTATAGAAGCTAGTCATGAATACGACCTAAAAACTTAAATTGATAATAAAGTAAATTACATAAGTATATGTATGCTTTCCTCCATGCAAGGCTCCACCTTGAAAACTTTGTTTTTTTTTTCGGATTTAGAAATAAAAAAAAAAAAAACAGCACAAACGAATAAGATAACTGCTGGTCACCTCATTGATAATAGTGCTCTTCTTCATATCGTTTTATCTTTCTCAAGATATACTACAATCGAGTTCAAGTTATTAGCACACACAAAAGGGGATCCGCTCTACTCTGGTTTCTCTTGGTCTCTCTAACTTAAGCTATAGGTAGTCGTATCTTATAAGAACTATACCTAAAGAGATAGTTGCTGCTTCTGGTTTTTGTTGTTGTTGTTGTTTTTTTTTTTTTTTTTTTTTTTTTGTTTTTTTTTGTCCGACTCGTACTTCTGTTTTCTTTTCATTTTAAGTTTTTCTTTTGTTAAGCAATTTTCTAGCTCTAATTCTAAGTTATGGCCACTTCCCTTTTACAAATGATGGCTTTAATGTCTATTAACACCGATGATGGCGGTAGCATTATAGAGATGATATTATAGTCAGTCCCTATAAAACAAGTTGCTATTGTTTATATTATGAGGTCTGTAGGTAGGTAGTTAGCAATTTGCAAAAGTGTGACACATAAAAATGGAAAACTTTAATAAACCTACACAAAGACACAAATTTAGTATATCTATCTATCTAATTGTTTGTATCTTTTTTTTTTGTTTTTGTTTTCAAAATGAAGTTTTTCTATTTAAATTATTATTATTTTTTTTAGAGTGTGTGTGTGTGTGTGTTATAAATTGTATGAATTATGTTTGATTGCAAATGATGTCAGAGCTTTGTTTGAATTTAACATTTAAGCACCAGAAGTTACAGAATAAAAAAGAAAAAAAAAAAACAGCAAAAAAAAAAGAAACCTAGGACAATGGGCAGCAAATTGTGAAAGGGAAGTGAATTAAGAGCAAAGCAATTAGCCGATGTGTTTCGAGGAGATTTTTTTTTGTTCCATTATTGTTTGTAATTTTAGTTTTGAATAATTACGGTTCGATGGACATGATAATTGTATACATATGTATATAGACAAATTGTAGGCTTAACTAAATTGGTTTAGTTGTGATTTTATGTGCAATAATCGGATTTGAAAAGTTGTTTCTGCAAATGAATTTTAAATTAACAAAAATTTCAGGGATAAAATTGTGAGATGATTTTCGTTGAGATGTCATTGCCAAAAGAAAACGAAAATTAATCGAATGAATTACAGTGAAAGCTCTACTTGCGGACAGCTCCAATAAGCGGACAATTCCCTTAAAACGGACACATTTTCGGGAACAAACTTCTTTTTGGAGTTTTTCATACAAATTACTTTCCTGTAAACGGACACTCTCATAAACGGAAGCGGACATTTTTTTTCGCTTGAAGTTTCCGTTTTTCATCGCTCTCCGTTATATTTTGAGCGATGTCATTATTTAATAATAAAAATTTAATATGAAGTTAAAAAAAAAGTTTTTCTATTTATTTCCCTTAACCGGACAGTTCTCATAACCGGATAAAAATTGGGGGACCATGAGTGAACGCTTATTAGAGCTTTCACTGTACAGAGTTACTTACATAGGGTGGCGCTTTATTAATCTGGTCGGAAAAAGTTCCCAACCAACAAATTTCTTCCAGTCCCTAAGCTAGCTGCTTCCAATTCCGAACGCCAAATTGGTTAAGGTTTATCGATTCCGAAAGAGTTCTGTTTTCCAGTTACTAGATTTTAGTTCTTTGACATTTTGTTTTTAGTTTTTCGTTTAAAACTCTTCAAAACATAAATAAAACGGTTTTTAAGTCTTCTAAAAATTAAAAAATAATAATAAGCACTAATTTTAAATACATATAATTTTTTCGACCATAATATCTTTCCTAATTTTATTGCTTTTCAATTCAATTCAATTCGCGCCACACTTCTGCCGTCGCTGCCACCGCTGCCACCGCTGCTGCCACCATGCCAACATTATTGACCAATTTGCTCAAACACATAAATTTTCAATACCAAACGAGATATATCAGTTTATTATTTTCCCTCTTAGCGAAAATGAAAGCCCTCTCACTTTGGACAATAATGAGCAGCTTAACAACTTCATTTTGGTTTCAAAAAAAAAAAAAAAAACATACCGCCTTACATTTATTTCGTAATAAGCACTTTATGGCCATTGAAAAAGTATATTAACTATCTTCTATGAAAATTTAAAGAAAAACCGTTACAATTTCCTCAAAACAACATCTGTAATTTTAATTCCACCGCTCATATACCACAGCAGAGTTTTAAAATTACTCCGGCGCAAGGTGCACATTCGATTATGAAAAACCACCACCAGTCTAGCACCCGGCCGGCCGGTCGTCCACTCGAATATATTTTCCTAATACAATTGGTCACAATTTCCCTCATCAAATTCGATTCACTTCTTCCGAAGCTGTAAAATTATACCCGTTAGTTTTTTTTTTTTTTTTTCTAGACTCAGCACTAGACCAGAGAGGACTTCCTATAATATACAACCTGGCGGCCATATGTCGTAATAATTTCATCAATTTTTTTTTTTTTTTGAAAAAAATAACAATCGTTCCACTGTGTGATTTCGTTGTGGTATGTTGCCTCCAACGATGTTGTTGGTGCTGTTGTTGATGATAGTGACGACCCGACCATGATGTCGTGTAGAGTAGAGTCGTTGGTAATGGTAATGATGGGCATATGGTAATTCTACCGGTGCATATAGAGAATACACATATACGACCGAGAAACAACCGGTGAAAACTCCAATAATTTTCCACCTTCTTGCCCATGAAGTATTTAAGTATCTATTAGTATCGCTGCATGTATCTGCAACTTGTTGTGTCTAGATTTTTCATATTATGTATTATTATTATTTCTTTTCAGTAATATTTTTTTTTTTTTTTTACTATCGCACACTTTACCTATTCGCAATTTCCGTTTTTTTTTTTTTTTTTTTTTTTTTTTTTTTTTTTACTGTTTTTCATATATGATTTTTGCTCTCTAGATTAGTTGCTACACTCAGCGTTGATAGACTGTGGTTTGATTTTTTTTAATTCTTGTAGATAAAACAAATTGTTTGTAAGGAGATATTAAAATTCAAAAAGAAGAAGGAATCTCTAAAATAACTTTAAAGCATTTTATTCTCAAAATGTGGATTTTATGAATCAGTTTCAATAAAAGTCGAATAGTGGCATTTATACTAAAAAGGTCGAGTGTTCATAAAGCCGAAATTATTTTTAAGAACTAATAGCTGAAAATTTTCTTTTCAATAAAGCCAATACCATGGCCATTTACATAATTTATGTATTTTTCTCATTTTAAAATTTCAGATATATTTTCAAAAAAACGGCTGCCAAAATGTTTTTGTGTTTGTCTTCTATGTTTTTGCCTAACGTTAATCCGATTGAATTTAAAATTTTAGAATATTTTAATACAATCGGCAGGGGGGTTTGGAAATTGACTTAAGTTAAGTCCGCCCACTGCTACGCCACTTTTGTTATATTTAGGTTTTATCCTTATTATAGTCAATAAAAAATAACAAAATTAGAGATACAAGGAGATTACCGAAAATAATCCCATAATTTCCTGTGTCAGCTCGCATAATTATGTTTTAAGCAACGAAGTAACAGAGTTGTTCAACCATTTCTGTTTTCTCCGCTCTTAATGAAGTAAAATTTTATTCAAGAAAATTGCATAAAGAATGGAATATAATATACATTTAAAAATAATGTTTATATGTTAAATAAATGTTTTTGTTTTGGTCATCTATATTTTCGCACATCGTTAATCTAGTTAAATCGAAAATTTCAGGAATTGTTATTATTATCGACAGGAAGGTTTAGAAAATGGTCTCAGTAACATTCGTCCGCTGCCAAGCGCACTGCAATGTCTTTAGAAAGCAGAATTTTTTATTATTAAGCTCTCCTAAACCTTAGTCGTGTAATGTGCATTTTTTGTAGATTATAATTGCACTTTTTGTAGATTATAATTTAAGTTGAAAAAATTGTTTATGATTCTTTCATATGAATGGTTATGTGTTTGTCTTTTATGATTTCGCACATTGGTAATCCGATTGAGTTGTAAATTTCAGGGTCTGTTATAAATATTGGCGGGAAGGTTTAGAATGTGGTTATAGTAAAATGCTTTGACGGCCACACCCACTTCAACGTCCTTAGAAAGCTAACTTTTTGTAGTTTTCAAATCTAAGCAACACCTTGGATTTTTTTTTTTTGTTAAAATGCACTCAAAGTGGACATGAGTTATCTCGTTGTTACACAATATTGTCCAAAATTAAAAAAAAAAAAAATAAATAAAACAAGCAAGCTTTAAATCACAAAGGATTTTGCTTTAAGATTTCTACTTACGTAAAGCATAGAAATAGAAATAGGAACACCTTTTATACAATTATTTACACCAACCATTTGAGAATTTAAAAAGTAACTTCCTATTTGCCTTCATAAGGCATCACTAACAACAAAAGGCTCAATCTAGCCGCCCGAAGTGTATTAAATAGGAGGTAAAGTTGGTCTAATTCTACTGCTTTTGTCCTACCATTATTCTATCAATTTTCTATTACAGTTAGGTGAGGGAACATTAATGTTAAATAATGATGATCGGAGTCTAGATTTCACCTGTATCCGTATTTGTTGTTTTTTTTTTTTGTATCTGGTAAATAGCATAGCTTCCTCTTCAGCTGATTGAGAGTACCTACATGCATTATATAAAATTCATAAATTAATCGGCTTATTGTTTTCCATCTTATTTTATTTTTTCTGTTTCCGGTAAAATTTATTTTACAAAAAGAAAAATCAAATCATGGTTTGCGTGACAACAGAAATTGGAACAAAATTATTGTTTTTGTATTTTTTTTTGTACAATAATTTACAACTATCTGTCGAACATACATCAAATTATATTGTAATTTAAAAACAATTGTTGAAGTTCATTGTTGGAGCGATAGAGGTGTACGAGTATATAGTTGGTGCCAAGAAGAAAGTCACAGCTCAAAGCAGTTGGGATATGATTTTGTTTTTGAAATAATTTGTATTTCCTTCCCGTGTTGTTTTTGTTATGTAAGATAGAGGAACACCCAGTTATTTAGTTTAAAATGTGTTGACTAGTAAATTGCTTGTAAAATTGATAATATGTTTTTTTTCTATTTTTTTTTTTTTTTTTTTTTTTTTTTTTAGCTATGGGAAGGTTGATAATTTGTGTTTGTGTTTTTTAGT
The DNA here is from genome assembly GCA_951394125.1 of Epistrophe eligans. Classification (NCBI taxonomy): domain Eukaryota; kingdom Metazoa; phylum Arthropoda; class Insecta; order Diptera; family Syrphidae; genus Epistrophe; species Epistrophe eligans. Next base: position 16,902,660 of record OX596029.1, on the reverse strand, counting down.
TTTTTTTTTTCTTCTATATACAGTGCCAACAAAATTTCACTTTTACTTCACTTTCATCATTGAGGTGTAATTTGTAAATAATACGACAAACAACGAAGGTAGGTTAAATTAATTGCGTGCTTCCGGATGGTTTAAAAGTCAGTCAGTGTAAATGACGAATTTTATATTCAAAAGTCATTGAAGATTGTTTTTGAATATGGAAATTAGTCGACAGTAAATACGGTATTTAAGAGAAATTATTTGGCATTGTGACTTTCTGATGAATAGCATACTACTGTTTAATTGGTGATTTATAAATAAGCCAGACTAACTTTTGATAAATTACTTGATTACCTACTTCCTTGTGAAAGCTTTCAGAGTTTATGGCAAGTAATTTGTTTTTTTTTTTTTTTTTTTTTTTTTTTAATAATTCAACTAATTATCTATACCTATTATCATGGCTCCATTTCAGAATATTAAACAGTCTTTCGAATTATTTAATTTAACTTCAACTTTAACTTAGCTTAACTTAACTTCAAAAATGTTATGAGTCGATTTAAAACCAAGTAATACTCGATCAACAAACCAAGTGGAAAAGCAAGTAATTGTACTCACTTTGTCACTTTGACCTCATTTTTTTCCTTCAATGGACTCAATGTTCTAAGATCATCTGATTGACTGATGGACTCCAGTCATTCGTCTTGTCATACTTCAAGTTTAAAGTGACCCAAGCGATAATTGAATTTTTGTCCGGGACAGGGTCCAACTGGGCTACATTGAAGCGCTGGGTTGCGATCACAGAAAAGAGACCAAAGAACTCTCGACGACAAATGCACGCTATTTACTGTTCCAACCCATTAAGGCGAGTTACTTTTAAAGAAACAAAACCACCTGATCTTTAATCTCTAATTTCTATTGTATTGTATATATCTATTGTAAATATTGTAAATAAAATCGGCCCCAATAGAGAACCCTGTGGAACTCCTTCTAAGTTTAAAGTTAATTTCCTTGAAACACCAATATCACTTTGTATAGGTCTTAATAACTGAATAAACGTTTGGTTTGAATTCTGCTGGAATAATCTTGGCTTCTTTCCAGGCCATCAGAAATATTCTTGTACAAGTAAATCCCACACGTAATTTATTATAAATAAATACGTTACAGTTAACGGCTATATAAATTTCCATAAAATTTTATATAGGTATATAATTTACTAGAAATTTAAACCAAGTTATTGCGTATACAAAAATGTTCATGATTTCCATGACTTTTTTAACAATTCTAAGCTACTAAAGCTGTAAAACTTCTTTTTCTCTGATAACCTTTATATGTAAATATTTTAATATGTTTGTCCGAAGTTACAAAAGCTAAAAAAAAAAAAACAAGTCTCAACGACTTTGTATCTCCAATTTGCAATTTGGTGGAAAACAAATTAAGTAATTTTTTTTTATTTTCTTCTTTATTTTTGAAGCTGTCATTCAAAACAATTTTCCTCCTTTCTCTTCTAAAACAAAACCATTTACAACCAAATAAACCAGGTCAGTAAAAAATTAAAAATTATTCACAATCCATTAAAATGTAAATAAATGCACATTTGTATATGGCTGTAGGTATAGGTTAATAGCTTTTTACATCAATATTATGATATGATCAGATGTCAATGGACTCATAAAATTTCAATGGCTAAAGCTCCCCTTCCCCCTTTACCCAAAGTTAAAAGTTTAAGAATACAATTTTCGAGAAAATAAACTTATTCCAGCAAAATAAAAAAAAAAATTTGAAAGATCTTGCCTTCTTGGGATTCTTAGTTTTTTTTTTTTTTTTTTTTTATTTTCCTCAAGAAGCCTCATAAATTTGAACCGTGACAGAAATGCATCCGATTGGAATTAGATAATGCGTCGTTGTAGTCGTCGTCGTAGTCATTGCCGTCTTCATCGTCATCATCATTCTCATCATTGTTGTCGTCTTCTTTCTTAGTCTGACTATATAGAGCTTTACAATGACTGCATTCATTTGATATGTCATTACCCCACCCAGATAGTGACACTTAATGTCAAATATATCAGACAGTTATCACTTCAACAGTTGACTCGTATGTATACAAATTCATTCGCCTTAAAAGGCTAGTTTTTTTGAATAGTTTTTTTTTTTTATTGATTTGAGATAGTGAACTACACAGAAACATACTTTTTAGAATTTTCTATTTGTACAACATACCAAGTTTTTATTAACTTAACCGAACGGAGTGGGATTCATATAATGACTTGAAAATTTTGACTTTTTTTTTTGTTAAAGAAAACTTATATGAAGATAGCTTTGAATTCAAAATCCATAATTGGGTCGTATGTACTTTATCATGAGGGGGCTAATGTATTATTATACCTAGTGGGTTTGGAGTTCAAAAAAAAAAATATTTGTTTGTGTTAAATAGAAAATATTAAGGAAAACATAAAATTTTACGAAAAGTGCTTAAAATTTAGTGAAATGTCTTTTGCTTAAGCTTTTTAAAACTTTCTAAAACAAAAAGAGCCATTTGGTAAAATAAATCGTCAGTTGGTGAAAAATAGATATAGGTACTTTATGTCAGTAGTGAGATTTTGAGTGTCTCGTTTTTCAGTGCTAAATTTAATTTAAATCAATAGTGATAAATCTTCAGTTAGTGAGCTAACTAGCTAAGTTAAACTAGAGTAAGTTAATCCTGCTTAAAAATTAAATTCGATTTAAATAAGCAGTTTTTCAATGTAGAATTAATTTTAACTTCCAGTTGTCAAAAATCTATCGAAAGCTTTTACTATCAAATCAGAGAAGGTGGAACTATTTGACAATATATGGGGAATGGTCGATTTCCATTTCATTCCCCTACATATTTTGATGATGTTTTCATCCACATCTGTCAGAAATTTCTATTCATTTAATCCGGAATTAAGTTAAATCGGCATCTTATTTGGCTGAAAAACATTTTTCAGGAGTTAATTCGGGTTTAACTCCGAAACTGGGATGAACCGTTGTTGAGTAAATTTAATCAACTGATTTCGGTCGATAAATTGAAGATCAACCATGGTTAAGTAGTCAACTCAGTTTAATCTTCAAATCGATGGATTAAAATCTTGAAATAAGGCTAAACATCAAATTAAATAACTAATATTAGAATCCTGTGAAAAAAATTCTAGACTTTAATCAAGATTAAAATTAATATTGGCTTCGTCCGAAGAACATTTTAGGCTTTAATCAAGATTAAATTTATTATTGGTTTCGTGCGAAAGAAAATACTAGGATTTAATCAAGATTAAAATCATAATGAAGTAGAATTTAAAAAAGTCCGGCTGTCGTCGGCAAAAAAAATCCACATAGCAAAAACAAGTTTTTGACTTTTTTTTTAATAAATTGCCTTATTTTTGAGTTGCATCCATTTATATCGTTAATCGTTAATAGCTGAACCATTTTTTATAATTTTTTTCCATTCGGCTCATAAACAAGTCTAAAATGATTGCCTATAATAATTTTACAGATGTTTATTTTTAAACAAAAATTTAACGAACGAAAAAATCCGTGTTTCATTTTTTAAACGAATTCATATCTTGCCCTTTCAGCATCACTAAAATGCTGTAAAAGATAAAAGTTTAAAGTGTCTTTGAACTCACTATACTCTTTCTTCCCCTTAGATGAAGTATATTTTGTGTTCCTGTTTGTTGTCGTTTTTTTTGTTTTTTTTTTTTTTGTTTGTTAGTGTCAAAGCCTGTCGGTTGTGCATCTTCATTTTCAGTTTGTTGACATTTTTGACCTTTTTTTAACTAACAACAATTTGCTGATTTGTCAGTGTTTTCTTCTCTTAGGTATATTTTTTTTTATAATTTATTTGTTTATCTATTCCTACAACATTGTAGCGTAGACACAGCAGTGTCTATAGTTCAAGTTTAGACAACACAGCTTTGCTTTCTCCAAATAGTTTTATTTTTTTTTTATTTATTATTTGAGTTTTATATGAGGGAGGAAAATTGAGAATACAAATTAGTCGTTTTTTTCGTGTTTCAGGTCTCAAGGGAGACCAACAAAAAAAAAAAACGCAAAGAAACAATTTTCCTCGGTTAAATCCTCTTATGAGTTTTGAATTACCATATACGAAGTCGCGAAGTGTAATTTTTATATGTACATGAGATTGCTGTGCGTGTTGGCCTCGAGAAACAATCCATCAACTCTGTCACTCAATTTTTTTTGTGTGAATGTCAGAAAATTTAGTAAAAATTAATCAAGATCTGTCGAACTTAAGTATGGCAAAAAAAACGCTCAAGTTCTTGACGAACTAAATAATGAATTCAAAAATTTCCCTTAATTCATTTCCTGATAGGTAAAAGTTTGGCTTCCAAAAGGGTAATTTGGAATGAATTGCCTAAAAAAAAAACGACAACAACTTAAAACATCAGCAGAGGGTGCATCAACTATAATGATAATAATTATTGTAATTAGCTTTTGTAGCCCATATATGTACTGTACATAAGGAACAGGAACCCCTATATTTTCATAAAACTGTTTCGGGTTTTGTTTAGGTGAATTTTAACGTCTGGCTAGCTGACTGGGCTTTGCTTGTTCTTTATTCTTTATTTGATTTTCCTTTGTTTGAGAGCAGGGGTGTGTTCAGCACTCATACGCGGACAGTAAAAGAAATTGGGTCGATTGTTGTTTGTATAATGAACTGAACAAGTTGTTGTTTTTTTTTTATTTATTTATTTCGTTACAGTAATCAGGTTTTTCTTTTATCAGATGTAAGGTGACATGAAAAGAACGGTTGGTGTTTGTTTATTTACTTATTAAATAAATGAGGAAATATTTTTCCAATTTATTTGAGTACACAACTTTGATATTGATGTTTTGGACTTTTTAACTTATTTATAATTGCGATACAAATATATATTTCTGGTACTAAATAGTTTTTAATGTATCGTAATAAAATTTGTGTTCGTTTTTAATTTTTTGATTTATTAGTTGAAAAACGAGATAAGATTTTTTTCTAAAAATTTATTTTAAATTTATATTTTTCAAAATTTGTTTTAAATTGCTGGTGGCAATAGCTAATTTGCTTGATGGCTAACTTCGAGGAGTGAGTTTGAGCCCTACTTTAAGCAGCATTCTTTTCTATACACCTCCTATTTCAACCATGGGATTTCAAAAAATTATTAACACTCTATTTTTTTTAGTCCACGTCAAAATTCCAAACATTCCTATAGGTACTATTATTTACAAATATTTATTGCACATGCAAGTAAGGTTGCATTTAAGAAATACCTATGGTCTTACAAGCATATAGTAAAAATTATTATAAAAAAAAAAAACATTATTAAACAAAAATTATAATTATTTTTCTTCAATATACAACTTATTAATATATTTTCTTATTTCTTTTCTTTCAGGTAAGCAATTATTGGGATACATGAATTTTCCTTTAACATAATATTTTGGTATAATTATGATTGTATTTGTATGTGTAAGTATAAAACTAATTAGAATGTATAAAGAATTTTAAATCGTTTGTTTGAATAATAGGCGAGTACATTTAATCATGATTCGTATGAGAATTTAATATGGCTATTGGGGAAAAAAATTTTGTTTGCCATTGAGAGAGTACCTACTTACTTTATAGAAATCAAAATTTTTCGGCCATCCAACTCCTTGTAAAGTTTCCGCCATCTTGATTTAAAGAGTAAAGTATGTTTAAGCTATGTTCTAAAAACGGAAGGAGGTATACAGAAGTATTGTTTCTTTACAAAACTTTACAAAAATTAAAAATCGTATAACAGAAAAATCTAAGAATCGATATATGAAAGTTCATACGTAGAAAATGGTACGTATAGACCAATTATTAAAGACATTTGGTTCCGTAAAAATTGTCGGAAACCTGGATTTTTTTATAATAGCCTCTTTATGGTGTTTTTAAGAAACTGTAAAAAGCCCATCGATATGAGCGCCACTAACAATTTTATGGAGGTTAAAGGCCCCCAAAATGATTTTTTTGTTTTAGGAATATCTCCCAAATGGTTTGTTGTACAAAAAACAGAATTAATTTGTGGCTTAGAAATTTTCCTACAAAAAATATTTTAATATTTTTTTTTTTTCATAAAAATAACCGTTTTCGAAATAAACTATTTAAAAGAGTTAAAGGTTTTACTTTTCTATATTGTGCTTTTTTTAACGCCAGGAACTGATGTCTAAATTATGTTTTTAAATGATTATTTAAGTGCTTAGTTTTTCAAAAAAAATTATTTTCAAACTCTAAATTTTAAAAATAAAATTCGGGACACAATTTTTTGAATCGAATCTTTTGGAATTGTCTATAGAAAACAATTTAAATAAAATAGATAGTACATAGAATGAATAAGATGGTTGTGATATATCAGAAATTCAAATATCATTTTTGTGTTGAAAATAATAGAGGTGAAAAATAAAAAAGAAGTGAAAACGTTCAGCAAATTTTTTGTTCTGTTCGATTCAATTATTTTTTTTTTCGCGTAAGAGAGTTTTTTTTCAATGAAAAATATAAAATTTAACTGAAAATATGTTTCAGGTAAGTGGTTTTTTTTTTCTCTTTAGCGGGTTTTACTGTACCATAATCTTTTTATGCCAAGTTGAATATTGATGATTTATATCTGCAGTGACGTGTGAGTTTGGTTAAACCTAATTAAAAAAAAAAAGAAACACGAATATAGGTTACTCCCCAAGATTAACAAAACACCTAACTTAAAATAAGCCATGACTTGCTACAAAATTAAGAAACTACAGAACTTTCAAAATTTTTAACAAAATTCAGTCGGTGTTTGAAGACAATACATTTTTGAACAAACAAAAAAATACATTTTAGGGCTATTTTCGTCTTAAAGCTAAAAAAAACGTACGAAAATGAGTAGATTTTTTATTTTCTGTTCAACAAAAAATGTTTTCATTATAACTTATAGATAACGGTAATAAGTTTACATACATAGATAGATAATTAAAAAAAAAGTTTTTCAATATTTTCGAATGTCAATGAAAAAACGACTAAATACCTACTCAATTTTACTTTCGAACAAAATAAAAAAAACGTGTCTGTCTAGAGAGTACAAGTTTTTAAAGGTATACACTCCAATCGATTTCTTTGTTTACGCTTTTGCTTTTTTTTTTTTAAATCACCTTAAGTCCCCACAGAGAGGGCTGATAGAGAGATTGCATTTCTTCGGAATAATTTATATGTAGAGGTAAGTTCTGTTCACCTTTTCGACCTTGCAAATAGAGTTCGATGCACATTTCGTTTATGTTCAAGTTTACTTACCTTAAGGAAATGGAGTGTGTTTTTTTCTTTTTCTAGCAGATGAATGGACAAACGGACCGGACGGACAGACGCAAGTTAACACTCCACTAACCACATTTTCGTTCATTCCCCTCTCACATTTGGATTGCATTGGTTCAAACCAATCAACCACATCGGAAACGAAATGCAAGTGTTTGCTCGTTCGTACGTTCCTCCCTCTCCTTCTGTGGCTGTTTGAAAGTTTTTTTTTTTTTGTCTCAATAAGTAGGTACCTACAGTAAAACAACACATTTTCCAATGTACATAAAGTAATTCCACTCCATGCTTAAAAAAAAAAAACGAAGGGAATAAGAATAAAAATTCGCGCTTATTGGTCGTCTCTCCCTTTTCTGTCCATCATCATCATCATCGCTGTTTCGTTTCGTCGTCGCCTAAACTGGTGCACTGCATTAGCAGCGCCGCCGGTCGCATCAACAACAGCAGCAGCAATAGCGAGATTTTGATGTGTTCCATTTGTCGCCAGTATAGTTACTATAGCTTAAGCACGTCTCTGTCGTCGCGCGGCGGTGATGCCAATTGTACTGGAGTAAACAAATACAAAAAAAAAAATGGAAGAATATACATAATATGACGCCACAATTGAAATCCATTTACCATGTCAACCGCACATAATGAAAACCCCCTCCTTTGCTGATGCGACTCTTCACAAAAAAGACTTTGACAATGGAGTTGACTTCGTTTGGCCTTGGGCTTGGGCATACTACTATAAGCTCATCCTCTATACTCCACCACTCCTCAAACACATTGTTGCACATAGGAAGCAGACAAACAAATCAAGAAATACTAAATTCTTAGAAAACGAGAAAACTCAACGATTTGCTTGCTAAAGTACGAGCAGTACAACATGTTTTCTGCTAACATGTGGCTGCAACCGGCAAAGAGTATAGAATGAAGATGAACTCTTGAGAATGCCTCCATGGAATGGAAACTATGTTTTTTTTTTTAGATCTTAGCCATGCTTCTTCACGTGATCTTCTGTGGATGCAGCAATTATCATTTTTCATTGAATCTTCCTGGATTCGCTGATTTATGAGCGCAAAAAAAAAACTTTTGTTGTTTGGTTAAGCTATTAAGCTATGTATATGATGGCTAAATGTTTGTGTTAAGCTCTCTCTGAACAAAGGGATGATAGAAAAGAATAATAATCAAGGTGGAAACACATTTAAGTGTTGACAAATTGATCCTTAAAAGATACTTATAAGGACTATTCACATAAAAGCGTCCAACGACCGACGAATAAAAAAACAAATGGCATTTAAAACATTTAATAAGCCTAAATTTTTCACAAAAACTAAACAAAATAATAGAAAACTTATTTAAATTAATGTTAAAATACTAAAATTTACGTTTTAATTACTAAAATAAAAGAAATTTGAATAAATAAATTGGTGAATTGGTCTTCATGAATTGCAATCTAATTGTTATGAATTGTCAAACTCTATTCGCGTTCCACATACCATCACCACCGCAATTAATGAAGGAATAGGTAACCTCAAAATAATTCTTGTTTTTGTTTACTTTGTGGTTGTCATGACTGAAACAAACATTTAAACGTCATTCGCGACGAATAAAAAAATCCTATGTGAACGAAATGTCAAAATAGACGAATGTTCGTTCATTCGTCGTCGGTCGTTGGTCGCTCTCATGTGAATAATCCTATAGAATGCCTACTTAGCCCTTGTAGAATGTACTTACAAAAATAGTTGCCACAATCTTTTATGTTCCACATACGCCACCGTACACTGTCAGTAAGTTGCACTAAAACCAGAGATGGCAGATGAGATTTTAAAAATCCCACAAGATTCAAAAAAAAATCCCACTATTTTTGTACTGGGAAAAAGCACCATGTTTTTTGTGCCATGCCCATAAATATTAGTCAGCTAAATATTAACACAAAAAAACAAAACGAGAACAGAGACTGGATAAGATTTCAATCAATTCAGTCGCAAAAAAAAACGATAGCATAAAATCGCGCCACTTAAAAGACTGAAATTTGTTACTGGCGACACAACGCAAATGAAAATAAATAAAATGCAATTATCATTTGTGCACACACTTGCGAATTAAAATTCTACAACTAAAAAATCGTAATCGCAACAAGAAATAAAAATTTATGTTTTTCAATCGCAAGATTTTTTTAGCGTTTTTTTGGTCACAAAATTGACTGAATAGTCACGCGATTTTTCGAAAAAAGGCCAAATATTTTTTTTTAATTATATGAATAAAAGGCAAGAAAACAAAATTAGAAGAAAATAGGTAATTAGATAAGTAAGTTGGGATTCTGGTAAAAATATTCTTTTACTCCAATTTTCCATTGGCGTTTGGGGTATGTTCCCACCATAAATCCCACTAAAGTGTTTTTTTCTCCACCATTTTGGTTGGAAAAAGCACCAATCTGAGAACACTAAACTCAAACTACAAATATTATTTTTGCGAATAATAACTATAATTTTTTGGTAATATCCTTGTACAATTGTCAGGCTAAAGTACAATCTTTTCTTACCACTAACCATAACCATATAATTTTTTTTTAAAACTTTGTTGCTCACAATTTGTTAAGACTATGTGCAATCTAGTATACTGCTCCCTGATCTTCGTTTTAATAACCCCTATATAACTACGAGATCATTGCTGACAGCTTACTGTGCATATCAAAAACCACTTATCACATTATATGCACTGCACGACCACGACGCATATAGTAGGTATAAGCATGTTATTATTGGTCGAAAAGTAGTTCCCAGCAAACCATCAATTTGCAAAACAGAACACTTTGAATTTTATTGAAAACACACGAAAAAAAAGCACATATCGACAATTAGCATCATGGTGCAAATTATTTTCAACTGCTTTTTAGTTTCGTATATATGCAACCATCTATATAATTGCTACAACATAATAAAAACAAAAATATCAGCATGATTTTATGCCACACAAATCGTCATGTTTAACTACCCTGCACTAATGACTTTTTCATTTGGATAGAATTATTAACCACCATCTTAGACTTAGTGTGAGATTTTTAGCAATAAAAAAATTTATATTCATTAAAAAAAATAGAATTCTTCACAAACAATATATTCAAATTGAAATCGTCAGACTATGAGTAGGTATGTTTGTACCCAATATCGTCGTTGTACTGCCATGACACTAAAAAATAATTAAATCTCTCATGTTCGCTTACAACTTAATCATTTTGTATATTATACAAATAAAAACTCTGGATTCACAATAAAAAAATAAAAACTCAACAACATGTTTGATTTAATTAATTTTCTTTCATTACTTCTGATCAAAATATAAGCAACAAAAAAATATACGAGGGGGCTAATGTCAGATACTTTCGCCTTGAATAAGGTTGTTTTTATGTTACAATAATTAAAATAGGGTAAATAATCAAATAGTAACAGAAATACCTAATAATTGATAATTTAAAGCCTTGAATTAACAGTTGCTGTAGTTTCTACAATCATCTTGTTCAAAAATTAACAGTGAATTTATTTTATGATAAAATGGAAGCAGGTATTATTTTATTGGTCTCCTGCAACTTTTACTAAATTTTCCTGGTTAATAAGTTTGTAAAATTGTTTTTTTTTTTTTAATTTAATATTTTCTACCCAAAAATCACATTTTCCGAACTGTCAAAAATAAATTTGCGATCAAAAATATCAGCACGCATTCCACAAACCGGCAAAAAGAAAAATTGTTAGAATTTCTCTAACCTCGAACTTCGATCAATCATTTCACTTGTACATTTTTTAAGACAATTTGTAATTCTTAGCGATATAAATAAATAAAAATTTACAAACTATTGGGAATAGTGATTCTTATCCTTGTCACGCAGGGGTTGGGAATTTGTTTGGACCAACTTTTCACAAATTCAAGTACTGAATTGGTTTTAAGAAAAGTTGAGCAAAAACAAAAAATTGCCAATCGAATTCACGGAAAAATTGAAAAAAAAACTATTAAGAAGATAGAGACGGGTAAGACATTAAACGTATTTACATTTAAAAAAAGTGACTGATTGACATTTTTAGCTGGCATAGTTGTCGTTGTAGATTGAGATATGGGAAAGTTAAATTACCTTATCAATATATATATTTTATAAGAAAATAAAAAGAAAAGGACCTAAGTGGCTGCCTTGTGGGACCCCAGAGATACGTAGCTAAAAAGGCGCTAGAGTGGGTAGATCTGAATTGAAAATTAGAAAAATAGTTTTTCAGGTAAGTGGAAATTCATTCAAAAACATATGTTCAAAGCCGAGGTCGCAGAGTGTTTCTATACGCAGTATACATGGGAACTTTTATCAAAACTCTAAAACCCGTTGAGGCAACATTGGCTTTCTTTTAGTTATCTAAGAATGAGAGGCTAAATGATATAAATTTAATAAGAATAGTCGTTGTTAACTGTCTTAAATTTTAACGTTTGTATTAAATGGTTAATCTGTTAAATAAATAAATAAATTATCCTTGTAAACAAAACTTCCAATTTTTGAAACCTAGTACATAATTTAAAGAAAAATAAATTGTACATAGTAGAAATCATTTGGGGTTATCCCAAAGAAAAATTTCCCTGGAAATGTTTCTCTTCTTCCGAAAATTGAAAACGTGAACCTATGTCGAATAAAATTTCTAGGAGAATTTGACTGTGATTTTATTGGATTTATAATCGAGGGATATTTTTTCCGGGATTTAATGAAGATAGGAAAACAATTTTCGAGTAAAATATTTATAGGGAAATAAAATTTCCCTCGAAATTTCCGATACTTATGGCCAATTTTCATTAAATTCAATGTACAAAAATGTACTTGCTCGAGCTGCTAGAAATCTTCATCATTTTACCCTGAAGTTGAACTTCAGACGTACTTTTATGTAAAGAGAATAATTTTTTTACTCAATGTGGAATATTTTACATATCGGAATCTCCTGATAAATCATATGTATTTTCCAAACGCTCAAATCATTACAAGCAAGGTATAGTTATAACCTCTCTAACGCCTCTTTATTAGATAAACAAAAAATTTGAAGTTAGGCGAAGAAATATGTTCTGCGTAATTTTAAAAAGCGCAAAACAATTCCTTCAGAAGTATTTAATAGAATTATTATCTATATTAAAAATTGAATATGTTTAACATTCTACCTTTCGCCATGTTTTCAATTTTACAGCAAGAAATTTAATTTGTTTGTATTTTATAAATATTTCTAAGTAAATAATCTAATAACTTTGCTTAAGTGCCAACATTTGCTTAATTTACCCTATACCCAATCTCTAACCACAACTCTCTCAAGGATCAACAACAAGATCATTTCATTTCACGCTGCTCTGTCTCTAGCGGACATTGCTTAGCTCATGTAAATGTCCAGGTGTCCACATGTGTCGTATCTGTCCGCCTGTGCAAATCAATTAAATTTTCTGATTTGCGCGCTCGTGCCAAATGAAAAATACACTCTGCAGCTACACAATGTGATCCTGAAAATCTCTTAACGAATTTTTCATTTCACTTAAAACACAAACTTTTATAAAAAAAAAAAAAAAAAAAAAACAATAAGAGATGCGGAATTTCTGATAATTTACGTGTCGTGGCCACACTCTAGTTTATCACATCGCATCAATCTGCAGAGCGTTGCATTTGGCCTGGCACATCATCATGGGCATCGTGAAGTGTTATATAGTCGTATTATAGTCGTCTTATAATCCATATACAATCTTGCGCGCGCCTGTCGTGTCTTGAGATCTTGCCGGGCTCAGTAGGCATTTTGGCTATAAAAATTACTCCGACTTTAATAGCATAACATGCAGTTAACAGCGCGCACAACACACACGCCATGACTACCAGATACAATATCTAATAGACGCTGCTGCTGCTAAGACTGAGACGCTGAATCTAATACCAATGTAGGCGATCGGACTTTGCAAGAGCAAATATACACGAGACATGTTTTGGTGGAGCTTCTAGCGTTTTTTCATCAGTGTTGCTGTAATCAGTTCTGTTTTTTGTGTGTTCATAGTTTTTTTTCTTTCGGTCTATAACATCGGTCTTCGGAGGCGTTGGTGGCTTGAAAAATCCAAAAACAAGTCAAAGAGCTCATTTATTTGGCGAGAAACTTTAATTATGTTTCCTGGATGTGTGTGATGGCGAAACCAGCCTAATGAGGTCGAAAGATCACAGATTCATTTGGTCGAGTGCGAGGCACAAAATTTATATTTAGCACCTCCTTTAGCTGATGGTGGTGAATGCGGACAAAAAGGAGCCACCTCCTGATTCGGTTTCGCTTCATTTGAAGTATTAATTGAAGTCGATGAAGCGGTGGTGGCGGCGGCGTCGTAGTAGTGAGATTGGCGCGTGCAGTAGTTTGAAATAAACTTTTACCACCTGAGGTGGTCGCAATGGCAGTGGTGGCGGCGTTTTGGAAGATCCCTTTTGCTATCGATTCCAAAGTCGAATCGAACTATAACTACCTATGTACAATGTACAAGGAAGGTGTTTTGCGTTTAATCGCAGCGCCAAGGAGGTGTGGTCCGTCGGTCGGTCGTCCGGCTGATGTTATCAAACAAGACACATTATTATGAATATGTATATCTAGTTAGCCAACGAAGTCATGTTGCGTGGTTTGAAACTTTTTTTTCCAATTTTCTTTAACAGGACGTTGCGCTACGGTCATTTCCGATTTGATTCACAACCAATATTTTTTTTTTAATGGTTATACCTATGCTTTATTATTTAATTTTGATTGCGCGTTACATCTGCGCAATCGTGTAACATCCTTGGATGCGAAATTATTTCCGATAGGTAATATTTTATCTTGGCATTGTTTTTTTATTTATATTTTCCTTTTCTTAACTTTTTTATATGTGTTGTCTGCCACAATGACTGGAGAGCTATATTACATTTCCTGGAACTACAATAATTGAGCATATCTTTCTAAATTGATAGTCCGCCTTCATTTGGGAATATAAATATTACGTAAAATTAATTAGAATTTACTAGTATAGGTAAAAGTAAATATCGATGGAAAATTTCCTTAAACCGGAAGCTAATTAATAAATTTCAGTTGTCAAAATGAGGGATATAAAAGCTTAAAAAGGCTTTTCTGAAACTCGACTTTTTTTTGTTCTTAAAAATAGGTTTTTGATAAAAATAAAAGACTGACTCACTGTTATAAAAATTTTAAGTCTGAAAATCATTGACTCACATAAATTGTTTAATTACCTTCTTTCCTTTCTTATAGAAACCGCATTGAGAAAAGGTTGAAAATAATGTATAATTATAATGGGTGTAGAATCTTGCTGCTGCATCGAAAAATTTTACATGTTTTTTTTTTTATGTTGAGGAACTGGTGAAAAGTTTCATAAATCAAAATTAAGACATTTAACAAAACAATGTATCAAGCAACGTGGGTTAAATTATTATTTGTGGGTATTTCTTGGTCCAATTTTACGTCATAATTTTTCAACCCATGAGATCATTCAAATTTAATTTAATCAAAAGAAAACCGTCAATAAATCAAAACAAATCAATAAAATACTGGATGTACATTAATACAACATTATAATTATTACTTTTGTACGAGATTAAAAAAAGTCGACTTATAAACTGAAACGGAAGACATGGAGAAAGCATTAAAATCACATTTTAGAAATTCAACTTTGATAAGTCTTTTGACGTTTTATTCATTTATTTTTTGTATGTGTAGGTAGGCAGCTTTAATAAGTATAGTAAGTAGGTAGGTATAGCTAATAAAGGGTTATAAGAAAACTAGGCTTCTAGAAACATGGTTTGTTGGATTAATAACGAATCAGGATTATGAGTTTTAAATACTTTTTTTTTATATATATATAAATATGGGTGGTCTTGCAATGGTTGGAGGGTCTTCTACGTTCACGCCAAAATTACGAACCCTTTTTTTTTTTTTTTTTGAAAATTTACTGTGAAAAACTTCTTATGATAACCAGAAATGGTTCTTATGTTTTGAATTAGCGACATATATATGTATTGTATATGCTGAACTGTTAAAAATAAAATGCACGACTGGATCGCATGAACTTGCTCTTATGTGCAATCACACTATGGTTTTATAGTCTTAATAACTTTAAAAACTTTTCATCTGATAAAAGAAATTTATTAGTTATTGCCAACTGCCAAAGATATAGCCTAGTTTAAGGAAGTAATGGGTGATTTTTTAAGAGGTTTAGAACTTTAAAAAAAAAAAAAAACACAAAAAATTCGAAAAAATGAATGAAATATTTATTTGAATCGATAGTTTGAACCTTGCAATTTAATGTTTAAAGATAATTTCATGCAAATGTTGACCGCGGCTGCGTCTCAGGTAGCCCATCCGCTGAGTCCAATTTTGGCATACTCTTTCACACATATCGGCCGGTATCTCACGAATGAATGCATGGATGTTGGCTTCCAGTGCGTCAATCGAAGCGGGCTTGTCCCTATAGACATTAGCCTTGACATACCCCCACAAAAAATAATCTAATGGTGTCAAATCGCACGATCTAGGCGGCCAATTGACCGGCCCGAAACGTGAAATTAACTGTTCACCAAACTCGCCTCGCAATTGCGCCATTGTTTCGCGTGCTGTGTGGCATGTGGCACCGTCTTGTTGAAACCACATATCATGCAAGTCAAGAACTTCCATTTCGGGCAAAAAAAAGTTTGTTATCATCGCTCGGTAGCGTTCACCATTGACAGTAACGCTGCGATTCGCATCATCTTTGAAGAAATATGGCCCAATAATGCCGCCGGCCCATAAACCGCACCAAACAGTGGCTTTTTCGGGATGCATTGGTAGCTGTTGCAATGCTTCTGGCTGATCTTCACTCCAAATGCGGCAATTTTGCTTATTTACGTACCCATTCAACCAAAAATGAGCCTCATCGCTGAACACAATTTTTCGATAAACAACATTTCGAACCGAGCACGAATTTTGATAGTAAAATTCAATAATTTGCAAGCGTTGTTCATTTGTAAGACGATCCATGGTTAAATTGCAAACCAAACTGAAGCTGTTTGACAGTGACACAAGGTACTAAACACACGTCAGCTGTCAAAACCAGTGTTGCCAAAACCAAACCAGCTTAAAAATCACCCGTTATTAGGTGAGTACATAAATATGAACAATATAGCACCGTTCTGTCTTGCACTTCGCAAATATGCATTTACATTTTAGAATGATAAAATGTTAAAAAATCAATAAAATTAGAAATAAATTGATTAAAAAGTGATTTCCTATACAAATCTCAATTTATGAGAAAAAAATTTTTAAAAATCGTTGAAGCGGTTTTTAAAAAAAAAAAAATTGTACGCCAAAAATTGGTACGCCAATATTTAGTACTTATCTATGCGAAGTTTAAAAATCAATTTTGAAAAAAAAAAAATAATCAACCCATTTTCGAAATATCTATCGATTTGGTTCAACAGATAATGAGATAGTCGAAAACCCAAAAAATGGTTCTATGTGAGGTACCATTTTTAAACGATAGATACATTTTTTGTCCCAATGATATGGTATAGATCGTTTTGATATTAGTTCACATACAAAAATTTTAATCAAAATCGTCGAGGTCGTTTTTTAAAAAAAATGAGATTTTCAATACAGGTTTTTAAACATTAGTGTTGGAGGTACCGTTATTTTTGGTTTGCTGTTAAAACACTGCGCAGTTTTTTAGAATTTTACAAGCTGAAATGTTTGCCCTGGTCCAATCTAGGATACCTACTTTTTAGATTTAGTTTTGAACTTAATTGCACTTTAGAAATGATATTCGTTATTTTTTGTTTGGTCTATCAACACAAATCTGGCGTTCAATTCCACCAGATATCAGACCCAGACAAAACCTTTCTAAATGTAAAATTTATTTAAATTTTTTAAAACTATAAAATCTGCAGATCAAATCAAAAGAATCCTTCAACTTATCAAAGCCTTAGCAGCTGCTTTAATGAGTAGATCAAGAAATTAAAACGCTCCTGAAGTTTTCTTACATTAACTTTTCATTTCATTTTTACTTGAAGTGAAAATGTCATCGACAATTATAATTTATCCCGCAAAAGCAAGCTAAAAAATTATAAAAATGAGAAAACAGTCAAAATGTGCGAGGACAAAGATCAAAAACTCTCATTAGACCTTTCGCAAAAACAACAACACGAAAAAAAAGAACTAACTTTAAAAAAAATCAAGGATGTTTTATGTTTAAAATTCAAATAACATCAAATGCGCGCCATAGTGTTTCCATGTCTACCTGTCAGATACGATGCACTTGCAGACAAACTCTGACCTCATCCACATCAACAAAAAAAAAAACAACCACCAAGATCCGCATGAATCTCTATAAATAAAAATATACAACAACAAAAGTCTCCGTGTAAACCATGTAAATTTGCGAAATTCTATATATCTATGTATATGGCGGCGGCGGCGGCAGTGAGGCACGACAATGATTTTACACCGCAATACAAAAGAAGTTACGTCAAAATGACATCAAACATGACCTCATCCAGCTCTGTTCAATGTGTTTTTGTGTTGTGATGTTGTTTTTGTTGATGAACGTAAAAGTACCTAGAAGAATTACCATTCAACACTACAACACTGATTTCATCTGACATTATAACATCAGAATTCCCTCGAGATGATGGTAGAATTATTAATAACCCCAGTTACAGTATAAATAAATGCTGAAATGCAAAAACTAAGATACAAATCTATCTTTGACTATTATGAGAAAGGAAAAATCTGAATTTCAATTTGAATTTTCATCTCACGAACAAAATGTCAGCAAAGAATAATAAAAAAAAAACTTATTTAATTTAACGAACAAAAAACGAACGAACGAAAATATATCAACAAGCGAAAGCGGTAAAGGAGAAGTATAATTAATTAAAACAACCATCATCACAGTGCGCAGTAAAAGTACGAAAATCCCACCAACAGATGGCAGCTAACATCCTCGCTGCATCTCTTATTATTTTGGCAGAGCCATCTACCGGTACATCGAGTGAACTCTGACACTAATTATTCCGAGTAATTAAAATTGGCCTGAGTATCGCATCGACCCGACATCAGTGAGTTGGCGGTTGAAGGTGGCGTCGGCGTTAACTTGCCAATTTGTTCCAGACAGTCGCACCATCAGCACAAGTGTAACCTGGCTGCAATAGAAACGGTACATTAATTCACGAAGCAATATAGATGGGCGCACCGCACATGCGCTGCGCACCCAAAGAACCAACATCAAGTGAGTTGTTACCGTTGTTGGTCTTGGTTTTTAAATTTATTACCAATTCGACGAAAAGTAATTAATTATTCGAAGGCCAAAAGGAACATTATACCAGCATATAGGGTGGTGGTGAGATGTTGAACCTAACCACCAGGTGGCGCATGCATCATGATTAAAAAGTCATATCCAGTTGCAGAGTTAAAAACAAAAAATAAATAACAAAACAAATTGAATTTGTGAGTTCGTCATGAATGGCAAAGGGGGCGTGGCATGGTGTGGGGTTTTTCTTTTGCAGATATTTCACAACCAATCTTGACACTGCCGACGCAAACTTTAAGGTTAAACAAATTGCAACTTGCAACAAGAAAATGCAATAAATTTGGGATTTTGTATTTCTTGTATTTTTTGTTTTCAAGCGCAAGCGCAATTGCTTTTAAAGAGGCAATCTTTCTTCGACAAAGTATATATGTATATCCGTCGTGCGAGGTGTGATAAATTAATTTCAAAAATGGTTAGGTGTATCTAAACCTTGCCCATATACCTCTACCAACTTTTGTTCAATTGGAATCTGAAGAGAAAAATCCCATTCACTTTGTTAACACAAAGAGTGGGCTTGTGGAACTTGGACAAATCTATTTATTTTTTTATTTGTTACCTATTGTGTGTGAATTTTGTTAAAGTAATGGCAATGAATAGCCTGTTAATACTTTGTTTAACCAACAAAATTTGTTTACTTCAGACATGATATGGTGGTGTTGCACATTATTATGTGGAAGGTGCAGGTGATAATTGCAAAGGAATGGTGTTTTAGAGAAAACATGTCAGAATGCTAAATGGTTTCAATATAATGCAGAAGTCGGAAGAAGAGCTGTGAAAAATACTTTTTTATAAATTGGTGTTTAACTAAGTTATTTCCCGATGGAGCTGGTTTGAATATTGCATGATGCACTAACATCCTTATTGATGGACTTAGATTTGTACATAAAGCTGTCCGGATTTCGTGGCTAGTTGAGTGTAGACGTATATTTCGACCAGATTTGTCAAACCTCTATCGCTCTTTTCTTTTCACAGGTTGTTTGTTGTCGTTTAATAATTGAACTCAATTGAACTGAATTGAATTGAATTGAATTGAACTGAATTGCATTGCATTGCATTGAATTGAGATTGAATTGAGTTTAATTGAATTGAATTGAATTGAATTGAATTGAATTGAATTAAATTGAATTGAATTGAATTGAATTGAATTGAATTGAATTGATTGGATTGGATTGAATTGAGTTGAGTTGAATTGCATTGCATTGAATTGAATTGAAATGAATTGATATTGAGATTGAAATGAATTGAGATTGAATTGAAATGAATTGAGATTGAATTGAAATGAATTGAGATTGAATTGTACTGAATTGCATTGCATTGAATTGAAAGGAATTGAATTGAGATTGAATTGAGTTGAATTGAATCAAATTGAATTGAATTGAATCGAATTGAATGTGTGCGTTCCAAATCCTCAGCACCATTGATATTTAAAATGCAATTTCGATGCTAGTGCTAGGGATCCGAATTTTTTCTGAGTTAGAGTCCCCCTTTTTAACTATTGAATAGTTCTTCTCCGTTAATTAAATGTGTTTAATTTATTAAATTAAGTTTTAACGCCCATGTCATACATGGTTAAGTTTAAATGCAAATGCAAATAAAATATTATATTTTTAACAATAATTTTCATTCATTCTAACGAAATTTTTCTTTTGTCTCTTTCAAGTAAGATCTAAGATCTACTACTCTTTAATTATTTTATTCAAACTGTAAGTTATAATAATTTTGTGAATGAATTTGTTTGAATGTCTCATTAATATCCAACATTGAATTGTTGAGTATTTTTTTTTAATTTTACTTAATTTAAAATACAGCGTTTTATTTTGCGTTCTCAGTTTCCCCACTTCTTCGAACTCTCTGTCCACCTGCACTGTTCCTAAAACTTCAGCTGTGTAAGTAACATAAGATCGCATTAGGAGTTGGTTTGGAAATGCGTTATTCTGGGTTCTATTTAAATTCTTTACATATTTATCAAAGTTCTCGAATTTTGTAGTAATGAATGAATTTATAGAAAATAAATCAAAGCATAGAATATATGTATATGCAGTTGAAAATATGACGTTTGCATCTTAGTCTAGAAAATAAAAATAAATTTAGGGCGCGACAGCTGGTGTAGAACCAGGTCCTAGTGACTCTTAACTCTCAATTATTCCTGTTTTATTAACAAGAATGGAGGTGACCTACAATTTTCTGCCAATTTGAAATGGCTAAGATGATAGAACCTTTATCATGACAAGAGAGGATTTCTTACTTCCTGGCAAGATGCAGATCCCCTGAAAAAAAAATTATTCTTTGTATTTGGTCTGCGTTCGAATCCAGCCTATTTCACCTGAAAATAGATTTGTTTAAGCTTAATTACTCCAGGAGTATTTCCTGTCATGATTAAGTGCCTCTCATCTTAGCAGTTCAGACTTAGTAGAAAATTGTAGGTCCCCCATACTTAGTGATTTAAAACAGGCAAATAGAAGTGCTTGAGGCTTTGGTTTTCCACTATTTAAAAAAAAAAAAATTAAACAAAGCTTTTAGGGGCTTAAAGTTCTATTAAAATTTTTATTTAAAATAAATCATTAAAATCGTGACTCCCCTAACAGTTCTTTAATTTGTTAAAGAGTTCTGTTGATAAAATTACTTAAAATGGGTCCAGTTATATACATCTTTTGTTTTTCTATTTATCAGATTTTCTTCAAGTAACAATAAATCATACAACAGTTATTCGTTTAAGCCAAAGTAGCTTTCAGTGATTAACTTTCAATCTTGAACCTGTACTTACTTCTTTATAGTAGATACTCGTACATGATAAACATTTTAAAACTTAATTATGTACTTAAATAAACATATAACTTACTTTATTTAATTCATCTACACACACATATGTATGTGTATGTCATTATTTTGCCGTCCCTGAAAATTGCTAAAAGTCCCACGGCGGTGTTTATTGCAGCAAAAGTAATTATCAATTAAGTCGAAACAAATTCGCAATTCGCATTCGAATTCAAGGTAAAAGTTCAAAGAAGTCATAAAAAAATGTTTAAAGAAATAATAAAACAAAATAAAATAAAAACCCAAAACACCATCATAAACCCATTTGTCTATTTGACAAAACAAAAAAAAAAAAACTTAACTATTTGTCAAAATATTTGCAAAGTTCCAACTTCAACTTTTAACATTATGCTCAATTAATTTTTAATAATTTTGACCCAGAAGTCAAAAAAATTACTAATTTACCGCCTAAAGAGTAATTTAATTGGCTCTCTTCAACAGTAAAATTCGAACTGTTTTTTTTTTTTTTCTTATTTTTATTTCTTTTGTTTTTTTTACTGTTCAGAAGAAATTCAATGGTTTCAATGTCAGTCTGTCTGTCATTTTAAAAACATATCCCCCGGACTCACGTACACATTAAGAAAATGTTTATTGCTCAAAAAAAAAAAAAAATGGCGCCCAACAAAACTCTCAAGAGTGAAGATAGAGGTAGGCATGCTGTAATTTACTTTGCCACCGACTGGACATGGATGATTGATCCAAAATATTCCTCACAGGAATACGTTGACCTAGTTTTATCTTGACAGGATGTTGTTAAAAAGGCGAACAACCAACAATTGTGTCAGTTGAAAGGAGTTCATCATCACATTTTGATTTGGAATGAAAGTTCAATCACCTTAAGACACAAGCTTATATTATCAAAAGAAAAGATGAAGAACCATAAAACTCTTCCTATTTTTTTTTTTTTGCGATCACGATCGGAAAATTTTATTCTTCGTTTTAACTCATTTTCGATTCATATCGCTTTTTATTCATGATCCTCGTCAAGGGTTTTCGTTTTACTTCTTTTCTTTTCTGTTTTTTTTTTTTTTTTCAATTTGTGCTGACTGTTCAAAGCAGCAGTGGTGGTGGGTTGGTTTAATTTGTTGCAACCATAACCATGAAGACAGTAAATAACATACAGAACAAGATTAAGCTTCATTTTTAATTATAATTTCATCGGTGCGGCTGCGGTGGCGGCAGCATTGCGGTAGATGGCGTGGTGGCTATTAATATGAATTTAAGTGAATCATTGATTCGTAAGAATGGTGAAGTATAAGGTGCGTTTGATTTGATAGACACTCAATCTTAAGGTATACAGAAAGTACTGGTGTGGGTCTTGACTTGAGGTTCTTATATAGAAGCCACACTAAAAGGCTTGGCTCGCATCAGACAATTGCCCTGAACATAATTTGTTACAACATAAACAGTTACAACTGAAATATACACAGCCTTTAAGCTAGTATTACAAAATTGGTAAATGTTGGTTGCGTGGGAATATACAAAAGTATAAATGCTTAGTTTTGTGCACTGACTCTATATAGCTGCCATCAGGGGTGATTTGTATTTTTAATGAAAATTAATTGATCTCAGCATATTACCGCCAACCTGTTGTCTGTGTTGTCTATGTGCCAGTCAGTCAGCCAGCCAACTCTAATGTAGGTATAGCCTGCCGGAGATCTTTTGGAACTGATGGCCTGGGAGCATTTGTGCAGAGCTTAATGATTCTAAATGTTTTCCAAATTTGTTCGTGTCAATAGGTGTTGTAGATGGATATTTTTCTTTACAGAGTTTTTTTTTTTTTTCTTTTTTCATTTTATTTGCCAATAACGTAGGTGGGAGGTGTACATAGACTTACAAGTCTCATTAAACGATATATAACTGTGTGCAATTTTTAAATGGATTTCATAAGTTACTACAAGTTTAGCGAAAGAAGGCTTTTTATATAATGAGTTTGGGTATTTGTAGTTATAACAGACTGTTTTGCAATAGCTTTAGACTTGAATTTGTAAAATATTGATTGATGCTTGAATCTTTTATGGTAACTTGGCTTTTATCGCCACTGATTGCGACGTTTTGAATGCTTAGTTGAGAGCGATGATTTTAAGATGAGATGTGAAAATTGTGTTTTAATCATTTTTGTTAGAGTTCGTGACCCATAAAAATTAATTATACTCATAAGAGTGTTTCAAAAAAAAGTTCTATCTAAACCGTTTAAAAATTTTCTAAACCGTTTCAATATTTTCTTAACCGTTTCAAAATTTTCTAAATCGATTCAAAATTTTATAAACCGTTTCAAAATTTTATAAACCGTTTCAAAATTTTATAAACCGTTTCAAAATTTTATAAACCGTTTCAAAATTTTCTAAACAATTCCAAAATTGTGAAGTGAAAAAAAATCCATTTTTACATTTTTTTCTTATTAAATCAATGTTTTTATATTTTAAATCCTTCAAAAGGCAAAACCACTTGTGCTTTAAGAGCAAGTATCTGCGACCCATTCACACAGAAAAGGTACAAAACGGTATGGTAATTATTTTCAATTTTAGAAACTTAAAAAAAAAAAAAATAATAATTACACTTCTGATTTGTAATTTTACTGATAACGTATAATTCTAGGCTTCTAGACAGCAGTCAACGCTATGTTTTACCAAAATCTAGGTCTTAAGCAGTTTGCATAATTTTATTTCCACAGAATTATTAGCAAAAAAAATGATGCATATCGAAGTTGTCCATGCGAAAAAAAAAGTTTCTATGATCAGTAGAAATTCCTAGAAATCAAATTTTTTGATTCACATTTCCTTTTTTTTTTTTTTGTATTTTCAACAAAGCTCTTTTTTCCGAGATGTCAACACAAACAGTAAATTCGACCAAAAGTTGAAAAACTTATTGGCCAGGGCCACCAACAAGCTACATTTTTTTCCTAAAAACACAAAATTATTTCCATATATGTATGACTGGTGGCGGTGGCGAGCGGCGAACGGCCGGCCTACATCTTTATATGTACCTTAATTCATGGTGCAACAAATTCGAACACCCTGGGAGGGCAATAAAAACATCAAAACACATTGCAACTGTGTGTAGCATTGGAACAACTTTATCCATTGTGCTAAAATGAAACCCAATAAACCGTAAATAGTATAACCAATGAAGGCTTTTTTACCCAAAACAAATTTCGATTGCAATCTTAACAAAAAAAAAAAAAAAAAAAAAAAAAAACAATAAAAAAAAAATTTGAATCAAAACGTATTTTTCTCTTCAATTGCATTTGAGAGTGCCCCTTAAACTTCACATTTTCCAACTAAATTTGCGAAACCCACAGAGTTGTGGTGATGCAGAATGTGTATTCCAGAAGTTAAGATTATTATGATTTCATAATAACCATCTCTAGATATATAGGATACATATGTGAAATGTGCAACAAAAACCGCCATGGGGTATCCGCGATCGTCGTTGTTTTTTTGCGGAAGTTAGACCTCATATATTTACAAATTTGCATGCCACAACAAATCGCGGTCTCCAGTTTAAAATAATGTTTGAACCAAAGAATAATCCAAGAATATGTATTTAGTCATGCGATACGTCTGTTTATTTGTAAGTCGTGGTGTTGGTCGCATCGCGTCCGTCGCAAAGAGAAAGTTTTTTTTTTTTCATTTTGAGTGTTTAATTGAAAATTGTTGATCATGTTGCGCGTCAAATGTATGTCTAATGTCCATAATATGAATATGTTGCTTGTGGCGAATTTTGCGGGGGTTTTCCTTTGAAGCAGAGATAATCTTCTTCAGATTTGTCTATAATTTTATAAATCAAATTTTCTTGTTATGCTTCAAAAATCGATCAACCATTAGATTCGATTGATTGCGAAGTTATCGCATCGCTGCGCAATGGACAGCGGGGGTTGTGCTAGTGTTACCATACTACCTAAAAAAAAAAAAAAAAACTAATAATGTTTTTGAAACTGTTCAAACTTTTTGTATGTAACTTTGCGAAATTTAATTTTTTTTTTCTAAAACTATTTGCAAATTAATTTTTATTACTTCGAAATTTTTCTATTCCTATTAAAGACTTAATTTTAACATTGGAATTAAATTTAAATTAACGAAATTTTATTGCAATTAATTTGCGAAATTTGGTTGTATATTTTTGCGAAAGTTCGATTTTGTCTAGAACGGTTTGAAAAGTAATTCGCATTTTTGAAGAATTATTCTTTACCCACTCCTGATTTTTTTTTTTCATCATTGAAATTATCAAAGAGAGGAATGTACTTTTTTTGCTATAAATTTTCCAAATTTTCCATAGCTTTTTGTACCTAATTAGCATTTTTGCAAATTTATTCGATACCTATTGAAAATTTATTAGAATAAAAATTCTTTATCTTTTTTTTTAGATAATTCTATTGTTGAAATAAAAAACAATAGAATTATCTAAAAAAAAAAGGATAAAGAATTTTTTTTTAGATAATTCTATTGTTGAAATAAAAAACAATAGAACAAAAGAATTTTTATTGCAATAAATTTGCGAAATTACATTTTTTCCAAAACTATTAGCAAAGAAATTTATATTTTTGTGAAATTTTATTTAAATTAAAGGAAACGAAAATTTTAATGACCTCTAATTGCAACAAATTTTCGAAATTAAATCTTTTTAGGAAATGTAAATTTTTCCAATACTTTTTGCAAATTAATTTTTTTGCGAAACTTTTTTTCCGAAATTTCAATTTCGTTTTTAAATCTGTTTAATAAGAAATTCGCAGTTTTGCGTAATTATTTTGTATTCATTGAAGATTTTATTATTACATTAAAATTATCGAAAAGAAGTATAAACTCTTTATACTGTAATACGAACATAAAATTCAGAGTTTGCGAACTTAGCAAAAATTTTACAACTTTACAATAATTATTATTTTTTAATTGCTCGTATTACATTTAAATTGACAGAAAATAATGTCTCATTAAACACTCGAGTTCTTTATTTGAAAAAAATTGAGGTTGCGAAAAGATTTTCAAACTTCGCAATATTTACATCTTAATAGTCATATTCAATCAAAACAATGAAAACAAAATGAAGTATATTTATGATATCACTTGGAAAAACATTGAACCTTTTCAAAATTATATTCTAGACCTATAAATAAATCTTAGGTGAATTTGAAAATTTGCAAAATTAAATTAAATTGCAATTGGAACTTAATTTTTAATCAAATCAAATCTTCAAAGTTATTTTATTTATTTATTTTTAACAAATGCCAAATTTTGTTAGCAAAGAAATTTTCAAATTTAGCACAGTCATTTGCAAATTCGCACAGTTGTTTTTTTTATCAAAATTATAAACTTTGATAACAAAATTTAAATATTTTAACGATTGCCTTTGATACATTTTTGACAAAATTTAAAAAGATTTATTTTTCTTAAAAATTGCTATTTTCTCTTTAATTTAATTAATTTAAAATTAAAAACAAAAAAGTAAAAACTTAAAAGAAAAAAAAAAAAGAAATGAAGTGGCATCACTTTTGCACATCAACTTATTAGTAACTTTATTTTTTTTATTTTACAATTGCGACGCGCTGCGTGCAATATATATACGGTACTTGATCATTGTGGAGATTCTGGACACAGGAGTCAGGAGTCAGAGCATCATCCAACCACAACTCCTCCAGCTGACGACACAAGACGGCTGTGTTTGTCTGATGTTTGGCCTGGTGCGCAGATCGTGCATAATGTCGATTATGATTAAACAACATTTCATTTTGTCGAAAGAAGAAGGAGTCATCAGTTCCAGTATCTCCTCAGTTAGGTACATATACATAATATATGAACCGCTATACAATGATGCTGGGCATAATCTGATGATGACAGCCATACGTGAGCAGTCGAGCCGAAAATATGAAAATTCATCTTCTTTTTTTGGTCGTGACGATGATGATGATGGAAGAAGGCTTTTTCAAGTCAACGCAGATGGTATCTATTAGTGCCGGCCTTTGCGGTACCGTATAGATGATGATGATGCGAATGTGGAGACGCGGCGACGTTCGACGACCGACGACGACGTGTGTTCATTTTCCATCGTTGTTGTCTTATATTTTTTTTATTTTTGCCAAGAGTAGCAAAGGTCTTGCACGGATAATGTCAATATTTGTTGGAAATGATTTTCTACACATATTCGTTAGTTGATTATAGTTAATCAGCGTGAATGTGTGTAGAAAACGCTCAGATGGTAGCTGTAGTAGCAGAAAGTACCACCCAAGTATGAATACGTTTTAATTTTTTTTTCTTATATGGAAGGATAGGTAACATATATCTTGTCAAATGAGAATTTGGTAGGCGTTCAACTTTGAACTTTTTCAATGTTTAACATTAAAACAGCAAATTGATTAATTTTTTGTGTTTGGAATTTTTAAGGAATGTCTGCCTATAAGCAGCTTCAAAGGAGAAATTTACTATATCTACTCTCTTGGGGATTATTCATATAGTCAACAAATTTGTCGGTAGCGTTAATTACATTTCCACAGTCGATAAACTTGTCTTAAATTTTTCTCTAAAAACAGGATGTTCCATAAGTGAAATCAGTATCTATAGAGTATCGCTATAAAAAAAAAGAAAATGAGTTCGGTACATTGGGTCAAGTCTTATTATACTTTTATTTTGGATATATAATTTTAAACTGCGATCATATGAAGCCCTTCCGGTTCACAACCCAATTAGGCTGTTCTAATAAATATTTTGTTTTAAGTTGAAGAAATATATACACCCAATAAATTTGTCACAAAAAATTACATCACTTACGTACTGAGTTGTAGTAGTAGCCCGTGGCGTAATTGTTAGTGCGTTGGACTGTTACGCCGAAGGTCTTGGGTTCGATTCCCAGCACCTAAAAACAGAAAGGTTTTTCACTGGTTACTACCTCTTGCGAGGAATTGACAAATCCTCCAAGAGTATCACTTGTTATAAAAAAGTGCTTCTCACCCTAGCCGTTTGGATTCGGCAGAAAATTATAGGTCCCCTCTATTTCTGCCAATAACACACAGGAATAGTTGAGAGTTGTAAGTGTACTAGGCCCTGGTTCTATACGAGCTGTCGCGCCAACCAATTTATTTTTATTTTTTTTATTTTACGTACTGAGTTAAAAGTTCAATACAAAGCTCAAATAATTCAAGGCCGTCATTAAAAAAAATTGCATTAATTTTTTTTGTTCAATAATTAGCTACGACTTGCCATTACTTATCCGGCTTCTGATCTATTTAGGGTCTCTGCCTGAGATTCCTCGCTGTTGTATCAGAAACTTATATAAGAATGATTATTTTGTCATTATTTTAAACCCCAAACATCCTTTTTATAGCCAAGCCTTTTCAAATTTGACAAAACATGAACTGGAGCTGGTTAAGCAATTCCGAGAAATTTGCAGGGCGCAAC
This sequence comes from Epistrophe eligans, assembly GCA_951394125.1. NCBI lineage: Eukaryota > Metazoa > Arthropoda > Insecta > Diptera > Syrphidae > Epistrophe > Epistrophe eligans. Next base: position 16,873,827 of record OX596029.1, on the reverse strand, counting down.
TAAATTTGCATACTTAAAATTCACGAACATCAGTGAGTCGTCTGTGCCATTGCCGCCACCGCTACGTCGAGTCGTGTTGGTCACTGCGCATCAACATTGCGTTGAAATGAAAGACTTTTACTGCCGAAATGCCGGCATGATGGCGACGATGGCGGCGTTGGAGCTTCAATCACACACCAAAAAAAAAAAAAAAAAAAAAAAACCGAAACAAACCCCCTTAAGGCAAGCATCAGGCACTCTTACTCAATTCGAGCGAGGGAAAGTGTTGAAAATTTATCACCCGATTCAAACAAATGAGCAATTCTACTTAGGTATATGCCACAGTGTCTCCTTCTGATGCTGTACCTAGTTGCCGCAGTTGCATGTTTTTTTTTTTTGGGTTGCTGTTTGCAAAAAAAAAAAAAAAAACACAAATTTTCACATGCCAAGCGTAACTAAGATGTTACAACAGCGCCGCCACCACCGCCACTGCTGTTTTCGTCCGCCACCTGACCAAAAGGTGGATTTTTTTTTTTTTATGCATACACACTTCAAAAAAACTATAAGATCGAGTGAGAAAGAGAGAGAGAAAAATATAGGATCATTGGATTCCATAATGGAATGAACAATACCTTGATTTGAAGGCTTGAGGCATTCACGGCACACACCAAAAACATTCAAACTTGATGCCTGTTGCCTGATGTTTTCGGTGTTGGTGGGCATCCTCTTTGACAAATTACCATCTTGATGCACCCTTGACATATGGAAATACCTTATGCACTTTCGGATGTGACCGTATAGAAAGTTATATCGTTTTTTTTTTCCTTATTTTTTGTTTTGTTTTTGCATAAGTCTTGAGAAAATGGTATTCAACGGAATTCAAGCTAAAAAATTCAAAGTAATTTGCTGCGAGATCGGATAGAGTTAAGATCGAAGAGGATCTTTCACAAGGAATCACCCGCTCCCGGGAGAGTGTTCCATCGAAAAGTTCATATCTGAACATCTCTAAGTGGCGAGCGAGAGGAAGTGAGCGGTAGAAAGAAAAAAAAAAGAGTGAAAATTATGCCATTCAAATAATCGATTAGTCTAGTCGTCTATAGACGAGCCAAGGAAGTAAGAAAAAAAAAACTATCATTTGGACTTTCCGTGTCTTCGTCGTTGGTTGGCGATCGGTGTTTGGCGCGGGTAGTAAATACATTAAAATCCACCACCTCGAGCGGCATTGTTAGCTTAGCTTAGTTTTTTTTTTTTTATAAATCTTCTATCTATCTACTTATCCTGATGGTGGATCGTCGGAAAGAAAAGAAGCTCGCGATAAATAAAGCTTGTGATTTTTTGTCTAAGCAAATGATTTCGTTTAATTTTCTCGAATGGCCGCATACCATATCACAGATGCGCGAGATACTTACTTTGCCGCCGCTGCTGATGGTAATGATCGGAATCGTTCCGTGCGCGGCGTTTTGTTGTTGTTAGCTTTACAACAATGCACTAAAATGATGCTGGCTGATTCCGTAAAAGACTTAAGGTTTTTTTTTTTTTTCTTTAACGATGATGGTAGCAAATCACGTCCGCAATCTCATCGACTTAAATGGTAATTTGGATGTGATGCACTTTTACTTTGTGCAAAAGGCACCTTTTTTCTAACCTTCTTCTAAGAGGTGCAGGTTTTTTTTTGTGTATTCCTTGTTTCTCAATTGTAGGTAATCCGGAGGGAAAAGGAAGGAAAATTTTGTATCTAAAAAAAACACAAAGTCTATCTAGTCTTTATGAAGACGTTTCCTTAAGTCTCATAGTCCAAAAGTCTTATAACTAGCCACAAACTATACTATAGGGGCGTTGTTAAAACAGCAGCATTCGGTCTTTTGTTGATGTCGAAATGGGATTTTAAAAGCTGGCAGTTAAGTCTCTACAGTCAATTGGTTGCAAAGTAATCGTTTTAAAAGTGTATAGTGGGTTAGTTTTTAGCATAGAGTATAACGTATAATAGAAGACCGATGGTATAGATCTTTGAAGATCATAATGAAGCAGGTGAGCAGAGAAAGTCTCGAGGCAGTAAGTTGTAAAAATTCTTGAAATCTTGAAATTTTGGAGTCTTATTGGAAATAACTCTTTTAATCTCTTTGGGACATGCTATATAATTGTTGAGATGGCTAGTTAAATTATGTAAGAAATTTGAATAACTAAGTATACAGAGCTTCCTAAGAAAATGGCATAATTTTTGTTGTTGATTTTTTAAATAAAATTGCTTGGTTTCTCAATCTTAAAAATTAATAAGATAGTTTTCTTAAATTAAATAATTGCATTCTGGAATTATACATTACTTGATTTCGTAGAGATTATTTCAGCTACAAGGCGGAAATTTTAAGCCAATGAACAGAAAATTTGGTTATTTTTTACAAATTAGCGACTTTAGCACTTGTCAGCAAGAGGCTAAACGTCTTATCATCACTACCTTTCGAGAAATGAAATAAATGCATTCCACTATCCCTGATATCCCGAAAGCCAAAATCCCAAAAAACTGAAATCCGGAAATCCCGAAACCAAAAACTTATAATGCACAAAAACCAAAATCAAGAAAACCCACAATCCAGAAAACCCTAAATCCCAAGAACTTAAAATCCAGAAAACCCTAATTCCCGATGATTTGTTTTTTCGAATATCCCACAAATGAAGTGTTAACAATTTCAAAGACTTTGAATAAAATTATTCATCAATAAATTTATGACTTTTCCATTACTGTTAACAGGTTGTGGATTTAAGATGATTTTTTCGAATATTCCAAAAACCGATGGTTAATTTTTTCGAATATCCCACAAATGAGGTGCTAACAAAAAAAATTGATTAAAAAAAATGTATGGCTGGCAAATTACTAAAAGTAGTTTGCCTTATATGAGGATTTATTGACTAGTACAGTAGCAGTACGTATTATCGAATATCCCACAAATGCTCTTTTATTAATTAATCTCTACGTGTTGTTCAACACAAGCAAAAACTTAAAAAAATTATGAAAACAAATTGTAACTGTTCAATAATTGAAACTAGTTGATAGTCTGAGGATTTTGAAACGTTTCAGATGAAATATTTTGTTTGAATATCCCACAAATATGGGATTAGCTCTAGGATCTGAAAGATCTTTAAGAAGATTTTGTGACCTAGATAATTTTTTTTAAATATCCCTGAAAAAAATGATAGATAGTAGATATTTTTACTTATTTACTTAAAGGTCTCTAAATCCTTATAAAAGGTCAAATAATTTCAGTACTTAATTGTTGTAACATAGACTTTTCTTTTAGAATTTTTTCAGGGACATTTAATAAAAAATATCTACAAATCCCACAAATAAGTTGCTTAAAATCTCCACTGCTTTCAAATTTACTGAAAGTAGTTGAACTTGTATGAAGATTCAATGATCTGTCAGTTCATATTTTTTTGCGAATATCCCACAGTAAGGTTCTATCAATCTCTACGACCTTGAACAAACTATAAAAAACATGCGAAGTTGACCAATTACTTATTCTAGTTTCCTTTCTATGCAGATTTAAATGGAATTTCGGGTAATATATTTTTTTTCGAATATCCCACAATTGAGGTATTAACAATCTCTACGATTTTTAACTTCAACTTGTTTTTTTAAATCAATATTGTTGACCTTTTGCTGGCAATGGTTGATTTTTGATGAAGATTAAGTAACCTTTCCGATTTTTTTTTTTCCGAAAATCCCACCAACGAATATCCTTAAAATCTCTTATGACCTTTAAAATCTTTCACCATTGATTAAAAATTTTCTAAGGCTGCAGATTTAGTGAAATTAGTTGACCTTTTATGAGAAATTACTGATTTTTTCGATGGCATATTTTTTTTCCAATAACCCAAATACGGTTCCTGTAGTTAAACTATTTGATGGATGCCACATGAAAATCAGCTTCCTTAAGTGTTCTCAAGCCTTGTGTGTTACATTGCGAATTTATAAACTTGTTTTGTTTTGAACATTGACCACGCCCCCTCAATACCCCAATCCAATACCCGGGCATTATATATATTTTGTTTCAGTAAGAAAACTATGTGATTTCTTTGAAATTGGTCAACTACAGGGAATTTTGCCATCAAATCTAAACCAGTCATCCGTCAAATGACACAAAAATACAATCTAAAAATAATTTCATATCTCATTTATGTCGGCAGTCAAACCTGAGATTCCTATAAGAGAAACACATTTTAATGAATGAATAAAAGATTTTTCTTTGTCATCTGCTGTCATCTGTCAAATGTAGGTATTATTAAGCGAAATGTAACATTTCCTTTATTTACTAACTATATTAACAACTCTGTCTTCTCTCTTTAATCTTAATGAAATATCTGACAATTTATCAAGATACACTTTCTAATCCACAAGGGTTGCTTATAATGCAGCTGGCCTTACCCATAACACGTCAATAAATTAAATCAAAACGCCTCAAGAAAGAAAACTTGATTAAATTAAACTTAAAAAAAAAATTAAAAAAAAAAGTGGGTGGTGTCAAAATCAGCTTAAATGTAAGTTCCGATTGTGAAGAAAAACTATATTTAGCCTCTGGCAATTTCTCACCATATAGCCAAACGTTTCTCGCTCGCCGAAATAAAATTAATTACTCTCACCTTTAATAAATTAATAATAATACATATACTCTCGCAAGATAATCTCACTTTTTTTTTTTTTGTTGCACAGATCCAAATCAAACGCGTTGAACAGCAACGCGCGACACTTGGGACAAATTTCAGTTTCAATTTCACTTAAGAGGTGTATGTAAAACGCACTTTTTCTGCCTATACTTTGTCCCCATCCATTGCTACGGTATATATTATATCAACATAATGAAACCAGTTACGCATAAAATGCATAAAATACTGTCAAACTGATTGTCCCACGTGCATTTTAAAGCTGAGAAAAAAATTAAAAAAAGTATGGGTATCTCCATAAACCGGATGATCCATACAAAAACCCGAAAATTAAATAAATTGCGTACATACGGCGGCGGCGGCGGCAGTGGCGCATGTTAAGGCGCCAAAAACGCTTTCGCTCTCTTCACCATCATTACATACTTTGTGCGCCACTGACTGCACTGTCGCTTTAAAACGACGACGCAATGCTACTAACGCGATTGAAGAATAACGAGTTCGACATGTGTACACTCGCTACTCATGGTAATTGGAAAACAAATTTCGCAATCCATCGATTAATTTGCAATAAAAGATAAACGGAGGCAAACGGAGACACCATCGATTTGTGTTTATACGTCTTTGGGGCAAGAAAGCAACAAACAAAAAATACCGCTTCGGTTGATGTCGACGCTGCGCCGCCGCCGCCAATTTTTTCCTGCTGTACCAATAGCTCTAATGATGTCGCTATCCGCTCAGGTTACAATGCCAACTTACGCATAAATTTTAATCAATCATGTTGTGCGCAGCTTCTGTCTGTGTGGTACAAGCACAGTTATACATGTGGCATTTAAAGCATAAATATGGTAGTTAAGGCACCAAGCTCGAGTTCAACAAGCAACAAGAATAAAAAAAACCTGCAATTTATGTCCACAAAATGAAGGAGTAGGTGGTGTATTGTCAGCCAAAGCCAACCCAATGTTCGTCCCAACACCCAACCATTTACCATCATCAACATAATCGTTGTTGTTGTTGATGTTGCCGTAATAATCATGGCTATAAATATTATATACGCCGGGCCTAACTATCATCTTGCAAGCACATCATCATCAGGTGGGGCTTACATGATTTCATTAACTCTGCATAAATTAGGGACGGCCTGTGCGATGAGGGTTAAGCATCAATTTAAGTTGTTTAAAAGCCTATAGACCTAGAGATATATACAAAGAGAGAGTGGGGAAGATAAAGAGGTTCAAACCATCGCGTTTATAATAAACTCTACCCATATAGGAACGCTCCCAGTTTTTCTTGAAATACATCTTCTTCTTCTAAGACCTTAAAATGCGGAAGATATTTTGTCTCCCATCTTTTGTGATGGGTCTCTCTGTCTCTATATATCTTTCTTTTGCTCCTTAGGCGTTTTGTGTGCATTTGTTTCTTTGTTTCTAAGCCCATCAAAGCAGTAACTATCAAAAAGCAATTGTCCATTTTGTAATGTTTGCTTAAAAGTTAAATGACTTTTTAGCATCCAGGCCTAATGTAATGTTTATCTACACACGTAAGAAAATTACTTCTTCTTCATTTTCTATTTATAAGATGTTTCAAGACTTCAGCTAGCCTAGGTTAAGAGTTTGTTGTTAATCCTTGAATCTCAGGGAATGACTTGTACTTACTGGTTAAGAGAACACTTTAGTATGGCCATTAACGGTGTGGTGTGTGTGGAAAATATAATGATAGAAATCTACAGAGGTAATCAAAATCTTGTGGTAGATAGTATAGTACCTAGCACTTGTAATTTAGCTAAATGGCAATGCTCTGAAAGGTTATTCTGATAAAGTCTGAAAATTATAAAGAAATGAAACATAAAGAAATGACATATCTACTTTAAGTGTAACACTGGTCAGTAATAATAAAACAATTATTTTAACTACATATGAGTAGAGTATGTCCCTATAAGACACTAGGTCTTTTAACTGAAACCTGGATTGCAAGGCACTAGTTTATAAGGATAAGAAAGAATTTTTATTGGCATACTGTTTTGAACATAAGGTGGTTATTACCTCTCACGAAAACCTATGGTGGCTTTCAGTTGTAAGGTGGGGATATAGCCTGGATTGGGGCACGAACCCACACAGTCAAGCACTAAATGCACTGAAGCATTGCAACTCACAATAAACAAAGGTATAATAAGTTATTACATATAATTGGAGTATGTCAAGGCGGAATAAAAAAAATAAGAAAACCGATTGCTTAAATTCGTTTAAAAGCTAAAGCTATACTTTTCATTATCGGAACCAAAAAAATGAATAGAAGAACTCTTAAAAAAAATTAATTATTACTTAAAAGAAAAAATAATGCGACTTTTATCGCATAAAAGGACGTTGAACGACATTTGCAATGAGGTTCTTAATAAAAAGTATTTTTGTTTCAAGGGGGAAAGCCCTTAAGATCGCCGATACGCATATTGGGTATGAAATTTTTGATTTAGGAACAATAAAATCTTGTTATCTTCCTAGTAGCTCGTGGCGTAATGGTTATTACGTTGGACTGTTACGCCGAAGGTCTTGGGTTCGGTTCCCAGCCTATGCCACCTAAAAACAGAAATGTTTTTCACAGGTTACTGCCTCTTGCGATGAATTGACAAATCCTCCAAGAGTATCTCTTGTTATGAAAAAGTGCTTCCCACCCTAGCCGTTTGGATTCGGCAGAAAATTGTAGGTCCCTTCTATTCCTGCCAATAAATAACACGCACACATGAATGGTTGAGAGTTGTTAGTCACTAGGCCCTGGTTCTACATGAGGAGCTATCGCGCCGACCAATTTATTTATTTTAAAATTGAAATTCAGTTCAAAAATGTGCCCTAAACACTTTTTTCTCTTTTCCTATTTTTCGAAGAGCATTTCTGTTCTCTTAATTTCGTTATTTTTGACAACTCTTTCTATTTAATGTGTTTGTCGTAAAATTGTAGACTACAGTTGGTTTCTTATACGTTTATATATCCCCCATGTTCATCTTAAGTCAAAATATACCCTTAATATTTTTTGTAGAGCACTGAATTTCCTACATTTTCACATATTATTAAGATTTTTTGTTTGCAACAATTATAACTTTTTAGTTATGAAAGTTCCGACAATTTTTTGACTCGAACTTTTTCTACGGCAATTATAGGAGCCAAGAAAATCACATTTACTGGTTATAACGTATTTTTTTAAATAACTGGCCGAATTCCTAAACGCAAATTATGCTAATGCATTTGTGCAAATTAAAAAAATATCTTGCCTTTTGCATTTGCTTTGACCACTGACAACGCAGAAATATTTTCTTAGAATTTTAAGAGATTTTTTTGACGCTTTGTTGAACACAAACTACTGTGTGCGTAAAAAGGAATGTAAAAAAATTTCCTCAAATCGTTGACCGGGGATATTTTGTTTCCCCCTCTTACTTCGTGTCCGTTTTACCTAACTGAAAATGAAAGTTGCTGGAAACTCAGTTTCTTCGTGTGAAGTAACGCTTTTCAAGCATTACTCTTAACAAAACAATACAAAATCGGTTGTCTTGTTCTTTCGAAATATTTTTTCTACTTTAAATAATTTTTTTTTTCTGAAAATTATTCCTCCTCTCGAAACGTCAGACCCAGAAGACCTCCACCAAATTTATCATCACACAAGTTCAGAAAAAAATTGAATCTCGCCCAAAATTCAAAATAAGTTAAAACTCAATTTCTGCAAAGCTCGACGAAGAGAATACTATCCTAACCTCGTAACTCTAAAATTTAAAGAAAAAAATCAAAATGTAGGCCTAAAGTCTTATAAACAATTATAGAAGCTTATAAGTTATATCTAGGATTCTAAATTAAAGGAGCCTTAACAGAATATTGCATGTGAAATCTCTGATGAAATTTTGAGCTTCAAAGAATATGTAGCAATTGTTGTTGCATGAATACATTTAAAATCAAATCAATGGGATCCGCTTATCACAAGCCATCTTATTGGAAATAATCAAAAAAAAACTAACCTTCAAACTATTGATTGCCCAAGTAACGAATATAGCTGCTCCGCATCTCACCTATATAAATGAAGGTTAAAAATAATTACATTGTTTCATCATGAATCGGAAGTTGATTAAAGGTACATTAACTAACTTAACGAGCTTGAAAAATAAAAATTTAAACTTCGCAATATAAAAAAAAAAAAATAAACAAAGAACTTCCAACTATCTTGATGATGTCATTATTTAAAATTTTATTGTTTTATAAAACCCAACCTTTAAAGAAAAACAAAACAACATCTCAAGCTAGACTAATTGACCAGCCGCACCTGCAGCTATGTATATTTGTACATACAATAATATCCCGTCGAAATTTCTTAACCATCTCCTCTAGAATGCTCCATCAACCATCAACAGTTTCACAACTTCTCTAAAATAATAACCGCAACTATAATTACTGCCAATTATTCCAATACCCACCTTCATGATGACGACCCCTGCTGGCTATTTATATACTAATTCTGTTCATGTTCAAATAAACACTTTTAATGGTACATTCGTGATTTGGTGATAGGTTTGAGAATCATTTTAGTTTTATTTCTTTTTTTTTTTGTCTAAAATCAACTGCTGCTCAACACATCATCCCTTCAAGCTTTTCTTGGCAATTTCCATGAATTGCAATCAAATTAATTTGCCTATCCGCCTCAATTAGCAAGAAAACGGTTTTCCTATAGCATTTTGTTTTCCATCTATCTAGGCTTCCTTCAAACCACATTCATTGCGCCTCATCATCCGGCACTTTGTTCGATAAATCGAAAGTTTACATAAACACTACCTTTGCATATATCTACACGAGGGGGTAATTTTTATTCCCAAGTGTACTTTCTATGTTCAATTGGCGTTAATTATCTATTTACCTATCGATTGACCTATAAGGAGGCGGTGGCGTCGGCGGTGTGACGGCTGACGTTGAATGGGTCTAATCCTTCTTTCACTCAATGTCCACCTTAATCGGATCACATGAGCGAATTTAATCTGTTCGCATAGATCTAATCGATCACGATATCGATTTTACAAATTTGCATACCCAGCTCGCGCACACACATCTCTAGCGCTTAAAAGAGTATAGTGATGTGACTGTTTAGCATATGGGATAGTGATGTGCTCTACTTTCATTTGACATATTATTGGCGGCAATGGTGTTGGTTTAACCTGAAAGAAATAGAAAAAAAAAAAAAACGGGACATGGTTCATACAAATGAACATCCAGAGAACAAACAAAAAAATGTAAGGTTTCTGGGTGCATTTTCTCCATTTCGTGGTTTATAGGTTTTTTCTTTAATTTTCCTCTCAAAGTGTCACTCATCGAAAGTTTTCTTCTTATAATCCGATATTTGATTGATATCGAATATGAAAACCCGGAAAGTTTGTTATCCAATGCAGCACCATTCAAATGAAAGGCTTTAATTTTTCTTCCACCTCTCTAATTTTGTGGTCTTTAAACTTAAGGAAATGTATGGAAAAGGTTTGTTTATAGTTTTTTTTGTTTTGTTTCTTCGTGTGAGGAGAAAAAATGAGTAAAATCATGTTAAATTTACGCCCATAAAAGGGAAAAGAATTCCGCCATAGGGTAATAATGTTGTCTTTTGCATTTGCAGGTGTTACGTACTGCCATCTGTATGTGTAAAAAAAAAAAAAGTGTGCATCAATCAGTTTGACACTCTTTTTTTGACATATCCCACCTCCACGTTTTTTGTATTTTTTGACAGACTCTTAGGAGTTTAAACGATTGTTTGATGGCACCCAGCTTTATGATGAATAAGTCTTGAATGTTTTTTTTTTTTTTTTTCAAACCATGATGGCAATTCTCTTTGTTTTTGTCATCATAAATATGGATAAAATATTTGTGTTTGTTTCTTTTTGTTTTTAAATTTGAATTTTATGATGCCTATTAATGGTTTTATGTTTAAATAAACGATTATTTTGACATTTATTGACTACGATGGTTTTTGAATTTTAAATGAGTTTAAACATATGTACCTAGCTATATTTAAATCCAATTGAAATGCTTGACACAGTGATATTTTGAATTTTCTTGTTTTTAATAATTTCCACACGTAATGATCAAGTGTAACATTTAATTTTCTAGGTATGGGTTTGAATATTTTTTGTGTGATTATGATGGATGAATGTTGGTGTTTGATTGATGGAATTCATATTAAAAATCATGAATGCATAAATATTTTTAATTATTCATACGAAAAATATAACTATGTATAAAGATGTGTGAATTTTACTGATTTTTGTTTTGTTTCTTTTTTTTTTTGCAGGTAAGTTGGAACAACTGTCATGATGGCGAAGATTGATGAATAAAAATAATGCAAATATAAACCAGAAGTCGCAGGTTGAGTAGTTGAAATAATGAAGTAGAATTTTGACTTTTATGGATCGTATATACGAATTTGCTGATTTAGTTTAAAGCTATAATTTTGCTAGATATTGCAAATTTATGGTAATGATTGAATAACGTTTTGATAAAGCGCTGGAGAGAAAGTATAATCGTGTATATAAAAAGAAAATTTTAAATGTAGGTGATATTATGTATAGAGTACATAAAAATACCAAATTGTAAGATTGTAACAAAATTAGTCCAGCTATTAATCAGATATGTAAACGGCAATAACTAAAATATGGACTTGTAATAATCAATGAATTAAGATAAGATTAATATAGAATAAAAATGAAGTTATTTCATGTTAATTAGCTTATTCACCCAAAATAGATTAACGAGTTAAAAATATGTAGGTAACAACCTAACCTTAAACAAACGCTTTAGACACAAGCTGAAATAAGATATTCTGTGTACAAAAGTTCACACATTGCGAGAAAGAGTACGTGTGGAGACTAAATAATAGTCTTTGGTCACAATTGTTGAATGTAGTAGATTTTCGTTAAGATTTTCTACTAAATGTCAAGGATCTTATTTATAAACTCTGTCTAACTTTGGACAGCCGTTCAAGTTATTAATATACACATGTTTAATTGTTGTCTAAGATTTATCTACATAACTTAGATAACAGAATTGGTTGTCTAAGTCTTGACTAATGTGATATTTTATTAAATTAAATAAGGCATATTACCAACTATTTTTAAAACTGTTAGACACTGTCTAACTAGTCAAGAATCTAATAAATACGGCTGCAATTGTATTTATAATATTTTAATTCGTGGATTTTTGATCAAGGTTTTAGTTGATATGTAAATTAGAATTTAATTAACCATTTTTAATAATAGGAGTTTAAAGTTTAATCAAACTTGGAAATACTAAAATCATTACTATATGGCATCTAACCGTTCGAGTTGAGCTATACAATAATAAAATGACGATTTTTTACAAAAATCCACTACTTGCTTTATAAAACAATTAAAAACCAGAAAAAAAAAGAAGATTATTTATTTGTGCGTCGAAAAATTCTGATCGACCTGATTTCAAGGTATTTGACTACACTTTTCATTCGTCAGTGTACATCTAGTCTTACAATCACTTCCTTACGCAATCATCTAATTCATGTCTTGTATTGCGGACTTTGACGAAGGATATCTAAGAACATTTCCTAATTTCATAAAATTGATTTTCATCTTATTTACTTACTCGTTGAATTTTGTCGAAACCACCTGGATAAGGATTCTGAATTTGCAACTGCTCTGGATTCTGTTAGATTCCTAGTATACATTTTAAAGAAAACTTGTGATTCTATATCGAAAATATCTTTTTCTCTTCGGAAAAAAGCTTAGATCTGAGTTTTCGATCCTCAACCTTTTCCAGTGTTGCCGCCCGCCATCTTGATTTAAAATGTGAATTCGTTCTTCAATGAGCGGAGATAGAGAAATTTTATTCCCAATCGATAAATCTTTGAACTGGTAAGAAAGCTAGAAATGTTATATAAATCGTGAACCTTTTTTTTTTTTTTTGAGTCAAAAACGAAAAAGTAGAAATTTAAGAAATATTTTTTTATAAATCAATATAGTATTTGAGGGAGTGAATTTAATGTGGTTGGAAAAGGGAATGAAAGATATTTTATCCGTGTTTAAAAAAATTTTAACTCAAACCTTTTTTGGGTATATAGAATTTTTCTAAAACTAGAAATTTTTAGACGTTAAAATTAGGTAGTTTTTGATTTTTATCTTTTAAATGGATTGGTTTAAAAATCAGTAATTTTAAAGAATGACAGTTATTGTTAGCTCGGATTTTTACTATAAAACTTGAATTATTAGCAGAATATCCATAATAAATTGTTTTCAGGTATTAGCTATTAAGACTTAAGCGTGTTTTGAATTAAGCTTTCAATAGACCAAATTTAGAATACTGTAGCAGACAATGCGTTAAAAACAGTTAAATTGATATATCGTATATTACTGATCTTGCTATGCAAGTTTCTGAAATATATATGTAGCTAATCAAATTCCAGTAGTAAAAATGTTCGACCATAAACTATCAGTGTATCAGGTTGTCCCTATATTGAATGCAAGAAAGAATTCGTTTTTTTTCGCTAATAACAACCCTTCTTTTGATTTTCAATATAAAAATTGGGTTCCTCAGTTTTGTATGATACTATCCATATTTGGAGTATTTAACAAGTTTTAAATTTTAAACCAATTATTATTATTTTCTAGTCAAATATACATATATTTTTTTTTATTTCCAAAAAATCATAATTGGTTGTAATTCATTAAAATCCAAAATACGAAAATATTTTAAATACAATTTTATAGAACTCCTTTTCCTTGTTAAACCCCAACTTCTAAATCAATGTGTCCTGTAATAAGTACTAGAGTGCAGTCTTGTTTAATTTTAATTGTTTCGCCCACTTCATTTCTTCCATATTAAAACAAATGCCTGCCTAGTTTTTAGCATTCTTGTGTGAAGTTAAACTTATGGGAGCACTTTCCCACTAGACAACTTTCCCATACAACTACGTTATTACTTACTGCCTACCTTTCAATATAGCACGTTACACTCTAATTTAAGCTACTAATTGCCAAAAACCCTTCTAGCTAAGTGAAAAATTAATTGTTCAGCTGTGAAACACTCAATTATGAACAAAAATGCATGCATCGCTGCAAGCAGCACTACTGGCTTATGTTTTTTTTTTACCACTATGTTATAGGCTGTATTTTTGTTTTCTTATTTAATTTTACTTCCAATTATTTGGAGGTTATAGTCTCAAAAATAAAACTACTCAAAATCAAAACAATCAATCGTTCAAATCACGATTCTAGCTTTGTATACCAAAAAGAGAAATTCGCAGTAATTTAATTCTGGACCGCCATTAAAAAAATCACCATTTGCTCCGGAAGTGTCCAAACAAAAAGAACCGACATTTTTGAACCATGTTGTAAACATTGAAACTGAATTTGCTTTTATGAAGTTTTTTTTAAAGCGGCATAAAACCAAATGTTATGTAACTTAATTTTACGTACCAATGTTTTTTGTAAGTGTCATAAGGTCAGACATCCATATTAAGCCAAGCGTAACGTGATCTTATGTCACATCACCAACCGACCGACGCGACGACTGGTTCGATTTATCTTTATATTTTTGTATGTAGGTTTTATTTTTAAATTGTCTAGACATCATAATTTATTTATTAATATTAACTTAACTTAACTTCACTTCGCATTTGCATATTCTTGCATTTATCGTGCATGTTCTCAACTTTCAATCCGCATATTAATTTTAAATTCTAAAACAAATCGTTTCAATACAAATGCGTTTAATAAGATAAACGCACTTTGAGGACATTCACTTACCAAACAACAACAACATCAACATTATAATTTCATAATCGAATTATCTTCAATGAATGAAATAATTTGCACTGAACTTACAACTATATACATTACCCTCATCATGTTGCATGATGTATGGAATCTTTGTCTATTCAAGCGCATAGATATATTTCCATTGAAATTGAAATGATGATCATGATGCGGGTTCGTTTGTAGAAATTACTCAATTATCGTGACAACGAAGCTTGTGTTCTGTCAACCAATAAAACAATAATAAAAAAAATGTATAAGAAGAGTTCATTTACATTCAAGTGAGACTACATAAATATTACACGCTTTGTTTTCAATAAAACTGAAAAAGAAGAAGAAAACGAAAATGAAAATGAAAAACACAATGTAATTAGCAGCTATACCTTACCTTTAACTATACTTACCTGATGAAGTTGGCCAAACGGTAAGGCAGAATGGTCTCAAAGTTGGAATAATTTAAAATATAAAATAGAATTACATAACCTTCAATTTGTACCTTTGTAAACTTTGTCCCTTGTCCAAATTTAATGTACCTAAATTTTAGAAAATAATTAAGACATTATCTACAATTTGTGTCTTCGTGTTTGTTTTTTTTTAATTGATAGTTGTATTTTGCCCTTTTCATATTTGCCCGTCTCCCCCCAACCACAAAAAAAATTTGAGTTCCGTTCCAAATTTATGGTACTTTTTATGAAATGTTTCGGGCATAAACTTAAAACTTTTCATTAAAATTCAGATTTTTTGAATTTTTGACATTTCTTCGTCTAATTTTCCTGGATTTTATTAGCCTGATCAAAAATAAAAAAGATTGTTAAATTTCTATCAATTAGACCCAAAGTTTATGAATGATCTTCGATGATTTCTTCATTTTTTTTGTAAAAAAAATCACAAATTTTAAGGTTGAAAATGTAACTTTTGAAATTTGATTTTCGGTCAGTTTTCGATGTGCAGCGTAAGTGGACAAAAATTTATAATACCCCTTTCTAAGTTCCTACATAATAATGTAGGTACCTTCACTCTGATTTTTAAATGGGCTTCCAATCACATTAAGTAAAGAGGCAAGCTTTTCCAGGCAGCCGACGAAAACAACCACAGCCTGGTGATGATGGAAATAGTGATGAACGAACCCCCCTAACAGCAACACCCAAACACACACAAAAAAAAAGTCTTGCTCTTCGTCGTCATTCGATAGCACTGGGAATTCAATTTTTTTAAGCCTGAAGAGCCACTACTGTCCGTCATTAACCAGGTTATCGACAAAAAAGGTAAAACACTGCAAAAAAAAAAGAAGCAAAAAATCGCTGTCTTGTATTCTGTCTATATAAAGAGTTGGTATAGTAAAAGATCTTTATATTTATAGTGACCAACAAAATCCATAAAAAACAATTAACAACCCAAACAGTGTTGGAGGCTTGACATGATTACCTTCCTACGAACCGCTAAAAAACAACGACAACGACGACTTAGAGTATAGGTACCTATGAGTACGTTGGTTGATTTTAAAATAAAAATAATTATATCGTTGGATATAAAGCTAGGTATTTATAGGAAATTCAACTTTCTTGTTACTATTAAACTAAACATGCACTCTGCATTACGTGTGTTTCATCTTTTAACAGGGTGACCAGACAACCTTAACTCTTTCACATAATTTTTTTTAAATTAATAGTTACCATTTTTGTGATCGATAAAAAGAGTAGTGTTTTGGTTTGTGTAGTAAAAGCCAACAGTCGTATTTATTAGATTTTTGTCTACTTAAACACTGTCTAAATATGTATTTTCAAATTGGTCGAAATATGCTTTATTTAATAAAAATAAATATCACAATATTCACGGTTAAGACAATCTTCTCTTGTGTCTTATAGTTAGGCAGCTATAAGACAACAATAAACAAGGTTTTTGAACACATTTTCCAAAGTTATGCAGTTGTCTAAAGTTAGACAACGTTTATAAATAAGACCACAAGACTTCTAAAACCTTGATTTACAATTATGGAAATGTTTAAAAACATACGCTTTGCACACCTTCCGCTAGGCAAAGGAGGTTGACTATGAATTTTTACAAAGACTTAAACGATATTTAGCCAGGGGTGAATTGCACGAAAAAAATGACCACAAGGATTAGCGACAGCATTACAGAAACAAAATGGAGTTTTCATACAAACCATCGATAACAAGTATATAATTCACATCGATAACACAGTTTTTCTGTGTGCTTAAGTTAGCCCGGAGAATTCTCTGGGTTTAGTTTTGCCCGTAGGGGATTAGTTGTTGTTGTATTTAGTTTAACATGGTGATTTATTTAGCACCGGCGTCGTTTTTTCGTCCAATTCCCTCCGGAATTTGTTAAAATCCAGTCAATATTTTTATGATCTACCTTGTAGTTATATTATGGGCTATTCTGGCAACACTATTTAACTCAATTCGTAAAAGTACTGCCCGCTAGCTACGGAAAAAGATATTTTCAATAGCCGATCGTCTAATGACATTTTAAAAAGATGTTTCCACGTTCATTGGTATGGCATGTATGTATTGGCATGTATAATGTGTTTGCTCCCGAAATGGTAGTAGAAATTGTTACAGTCACCATCATCGTTAAATGAGGAAAGAGAAATGTTAGCTGATGCATTTGCACCAATTTCAATCACATTAACGATTCTGTGGGATGATAGATGCAGCTTTGAAAAAAATGCCTTCTTCTTAATTTAATAATAATACGTATATATAATTTTTTTTTTAACTCAATAAATTTAGTTGTGGGATCGTTTTTATATTCTGAATGTTCTTATTATTTTTTTTTACTATTTTAAAATTCACTATTAAATCATTGCTATTAAATTACACATCAAATTAAGATTGCATGTGCAGGTAAGCACAATGACCTCCATTATAACGGGAGAGGGATGATATAAAGTAAAAAAAAATCATAACAAAAATGGCTTCCACGAAAAAAATTAAATCTATGTACTGCATACATATATGTATGTATATATGCGAGTAAAAAAACGACCTTGTATTAAATACAAAAACAAAACATTTTCCATTCTCCTAAAGTTTTTGGCGCGTAAGCAATGAAACTTGATATTGCTTTAGTTGTCTTATAAGAAGAATGCAGACATTTCATAATAAAGCTAATTTTTTTTATATAAAAATATAACTGAACCGGAGGTTTTGTACCTAATATTACAACAAGACAAAAAAATAGCTATGTACGCTCTCAATTAAAATTGAAATCAAAACCGTAACAAAAGAGTCTGGTAGCTAATGGATACGCCATCGACACCATGGAAATGTGTTTGAATTTTTTTTTTTTTTTCAATTTGTTTGCAAAATGATATTATGATGTTTTTTTTTTTGTTACATTATTTTTTGTACTTCAAGTAATGTAAGGCTGATATTTTTTTTTTTACAAATTTATTGTTTTTTCTGTTGAAAATGTTTAAACAGGAAAAAGTTTTTTAAGTATCTGCCTAATTTTGAAATCATTTTTTTTTATAATTCATTCAAAAAATTATGATTGAATGAAAATTCTTAACTAAAAAGGACAATGAGAACTTTTGGAGTATACACATTTATTTTCATGAAATAAATTTTGTATGAAAATAAAAGTATTTTTCCGTTGTTACGGATGTGACACTGATATGCATATGATTTTATAAATTGTTCATAAAATAGATAAAATAGTCTAAAGCAACAAAAAAAAACATGGCAAGGCAAGCTATTTTTTAAGCGTGAAGTTAGCACTGCAATTTTCGATTTAAAAAAAAAAGTTGTGCTGTATTGTGCTCAACTTTTTTAAAAATCGCATATTTACAGCTTTTAGACCAAAAATATATTTAGCGAAGCGTGAAGTTAGCACTATTTTACACAAATTTTACGAATACATTTTTTTACAAGTTTGCGAATTTAAAATGAGCGAATACAAGACAAATCATATGGCGCGCCCATAATGGTGGATATCTAATTTTCCTTCAGTTTAGTTCACTTTAGTTTTCGTTAGTAAAAGTAGTCCCGATCGTAACTCAATTCGAAAGCATACAAAATACAAGTAAAAGCATTCACTTTTGTTTATGCATATGACCCATTATGTATATGGATTATGTGTAAATTAACAATGTTGATCAATAACAGTCAGAAAATGTAGATGTCCTAATTATTTTTTTTGTATAAACTACGTTTTTATTCACAACTTTTATTGCCCACTAAATTCAATGCGATAGTTACAGAACACGAGCAGAGTTTTTTTTTTAGTTCCCTAAGATACCTAATTTATCATATTTCTGAACACTCCTAATTCAAAAAATCACAATGACGTTTAGTTAAGTTTACCAAAAACATTTGGTTAATTTTCCGCAGAAAAATTCTTGGGGAATTATAATCAAATTGTGTAAATCATTTCTCATACAAAATTTGACAGTTCGTTAACCAAATGGTAAACTTATCAAGTGTTTTACATTATTGCGTGAATAACCTTATTATAAATTATATTAGACAAAAAAAAATAGTCCAAACTGAAAAAAAAAATCCGACAGCTGTATTTCTTTGTCCTAAGCATTTCCTATGAAAGTACTCTATTTTGGTTTTCACTAATTCACGTCGAAAACACATAAAAATAACAAAATGCAGTTACTCCAACTCATCTCATTCTCTAAATGTTAGACATCAAATTAAGACTTTGGCTTTGAAAAAATTCCGACTATGTTGAAGTTTTTGGAGATCATGTTTTTGTAAATTGCTTTAATGTTTTTTTTTTCACATAACCATGGTATATGGTAATGTGGGTGCGTTTGAGTACGTTTTTCTCAAAATTTATTGTTCTTATGAAAAGACTGTCACAATATTTTTTTTTTGGAATTTTACAAGCTTAAATTTTTAAATTAATATTTCTTAAAAAAAAACTGATATTTTTTTTAGCAATTTTTAGAAAACTAAATTTTTCTCTTTTTATTCCGCAAAATTAAAAAATTCCCAAATTTAAGGAAAATCTTAAGACATAATTATATACATACAAAATAAAGTTATCCTTCTAACATTCAACTTTGTCGTATTTTTTCGAAACGAAAAGCAAGATAAAAGCAATTTAAAAAAAAAATGGCTTAGAGCATAAAAATAAATTATGTATTTAAAAAACAATGTCCATGCTTTAGCATTTTTTAAGGCCTGAAATCCATTCTTTAAATTTCTTTCAAAATCAAAATTTTAAGAAATAGGTTTTTGACCAATTAATTAATTTTCAAACATAGAATCAACCACCATTCACATATGCAATTTTCAAGCTCAAAATTAAACAAAAAAAATTGTTCAAAATCTTACGTTCTAAAGTAGAATTTTTGTTTTTGATGCTCTTATCAATTTTTATTGAAACACTTAAACCCAGTTTCTTAGTGAAATAGCTTCTTTTAAGCAACTTAACACGAATTGAAGTCAAATTAAGGGAAACTTATTTTTTGTTAAATTTAATGAAATAAATGATTTGAACAGAAAAGAAAATTGAAAATTTGAAAAAATTGGCTTTGCATAAACACATTTAAAAATTTAAATTATTTATATTTCAAGAAAATCGATTGATACTTCGGATTAAAAATTGACAAAAAGCACATTATTCTTTAAAATTACCTTTTTATTCGTTTTCAGATATTTCACTTTAAATACGACGCACGTAAAACAATCAGAAATATTTTATAGAAAGTTTCCGAAGTACTTCTGAAGTTTCTAAATTTTAAATTAGCCTTAAATTTTAATATTACACATTTTACACCTTTTAAAATTGAACTTGTCTATACATTTAATATCGGTAAATTAGATATAAAATCGTGCCTAAAATAATTTATAGAATCAAAGTGCATAGGTATAAGTAGTTAAACAATTTATTGGAATTCCTTTTACCCTTTTAAGCTACCATCTTGTACCTGTCTACCATGAATTCAGGCAATTAAATTACAAAAGTTTGAAAATTCAGTCAAAAGTTTACTTAACTAACATGCATAATATTATTTCTCGTATGCCTTTCCAAAACTCAAGTCATTTTAATTTGTTTAAAATGATTTTTCCCCACGAGGAACTCCTCCTCTCTCAAATGATATCCATTAACTTAACATAAAAGACTTATAATCATCACCATGAATTATTCATAACAGAAAAGATGGATGAACTTTTTTTTACCCATCAACCTTAGCTGAGTGTATAGGTGTAGGAATTTAAATAAACTAATACATCACTGCATCGCTTCATTTTATAAAAAAAAAAAAACGAAAACCCTTTAAGAACTCATCACATTTTCAAAATAAAAATAAAAAAAAAAAACAATGTTTAATATACGATGCTTAGCACCCACTCAAATTGAATAAATTTCTTCTTCTACATCAATTAGTATTCATAGATAAACTAAAGATAAAAAAAAATAAAATTAACATAAGTATTGATAATAATAAGTCAATAGAAATAGCCTGCCCAATTATCTCAAACTATGGCTTTCGAGCTTAGTTCCAAGTTTCGTGATCTCTTAATTATCACAGCTTTCACTGTAAAAGTTAATTTAATTTTTTGTTTTTATAAAATTAATGTAAAGTGTTTAACATAAGTTTAACATAAATACTTAATCATTTTGTTTGACAAGAGAACCGCGATTGTGTCACAAAAAAAAAAAATTAATAACTGATTGAACGAGTCGTTAAGTTGTCAAATATGACCCCATGTTTGTTTTGATTATCATCACATTTCCATTCATACTATTTGATTATTATCATGACATATCATGAACAACAAAGAAAAATGGTCCTTCGAGCCGGATTGACACTTTGTGTTTGTGATTTTTTTTTTTTTTTGTTCATGACAAATGATTTGTTAGCTTAAAAAACTTTGATGGATAAAATGATGGACTATTGAGTGTTGCAAGAGATATTGCAAGATTATGACATTTTTGTCATATTATTTTCTATCCCCAATGAGTAATTATGTCCGCTTTCTTAGCGCAGCACGATTTTCGTTTCGTTTAACAAACTGCTGCATCTTTTTGTATTTTTTTTGTTGTTGTCTTGTAAATAGGTATATTGCCAACCGGATTAAAACACACATGTTAAGTGAAAGCGCAGTGTTAATTAAGTGATCATCGCATCGTCTAAATTACTGCTAGTGCTTGTTGACTTTTTATTGATGCAAATATATCATAGAAGCATAATATTATACTGACGTTGGACATCGATATAGTTATATAGATGCATCAACCGTCATCATAAGCACTACCTTACCGAGTATGTTTGTTGTTTGCTTGAAGCATTAGCAATTATGATAGATGAATGCAACGATTGCATGTCAACATTTACCCGGGTCCGGTCGGGTGGTAATGTCGTAATGAATATAAGTGAGAGGGAAGTAGAAGTATTATTAAACTATTCAATTTAGCGGGAAGGAGATTACCATGTTCACAAATTAACAAACGAATGAAAAATCGACTCGGGTGACAAAATCACCTACTGAATTATATGTATACACTGTCATCGATGAATATTATTGAGGAATTTCATTTGTAAGTGAATATACTTATTGTGCAATGTAGGATTTAAATTACGGTTCATTTAGGAAAGTATTAATAAGTAAGCTTGTTGAACTTGGGTTCAATTGAAAAATATTTCTTAGCAGATTAAATGTTGATGGAGGTACCAACGACCGTTCCTACTGCGTGAGAGTGCTTTTTCAGGAATTTATTATTTTAAACGTATGCTGTCTACATTGTCAGCATGGTTGGCTTCCTAATTCCGTATAATGATTATTTATTTATAATTTTCATATTCTCCTAGAAATCTTAAACTTACCGATTAAATTTACTACAAAGTCACAGAAGTGAAAATAATGCATATTTCACCTTCGCATTTCCTGACTCATCGAAAGATTTTGTTTACAGAAAAAAAGAAGCTGAAATGCCTTCTGCAGGATTTAATTTAAATCTACCTCAAGATAAAACTATTAAAATAAGTCTTAGAGTTTAAATGTCAAGACGTAAGAAATAAAATCAATATAAGTAATTGTACAGGAAAGTTAGTCAAAAATCACCCAGTTTATGGAGCAAAATATGTACTACAACTGCCAAGCTGATTTTTTGATAACATTTGACTTTATTGTACTAATTGTTCCATAAAAATTGGTGAAAAAAAGATCGAATTCCAAAAAAAAAAAAAAATTGACGACTGGGACGCACGAACTTGCTCTTATGTGCGATCACACTGTGGTTTTAAAGTCTTAATAATTTTAAAAACTTTTCATCTGATAAAAGAAATTTATTAATTATTGGAGACTATATTTTATGCCACCTTCTTGCTCTTTGCATGGAATTTACAGTTTAGAATAAAAAACAGTTAAAAAACCAATAAAATTAGAAATAAATTGATTAAAAAATGATCTGATTGATTGATTTGACACCAACGCAATGTACACCAAGTGATTTCTTACACAAATCTCAATTTATGAGAAAAAAATTTTAAAAATCGTTGAAGCGGTTTTTTTTTTTTAAATTAATTTTTTACTTATGAAATTTTGAATATATTTTTAAGAAACAAAATTGGTACGCCAATTTTTAGTACTTATTAATGCGGAGATTAAAAATGAATTAAAAAAAAAATCTACCCATTTTCAAAATTTTGATTTTTTTTTTTAAATCCAAACTTTGTTTTTTTGAATATTTTATGCAATTGCAATATGCAATTTTATTCAAATTTTTTACACAAAAGCTTTATTAGTAGCTTTTGTGTAAAAAATTTGAATAAAAAATTTCATTAAAATTGTTTGAGCAGATAATAAGATAGTCGAAAACCCAAAAAATGGTTCTATGAGAGGTACCATTTTTAAACGGTAGATACATTTTTTCTTCCAAAAATATATGATCGTTCTGATATTAGTTCACAAAAAAATTTTAATCAAAATCGTAGGAGCCGTTTTTTGAGAAAAATGAGATTTTCAATGCCGGTTTCTAAA
This sequence comes from Epistrophe eligans, assembly GCA_951394125.1. Taxonomy (NCBI): domain Eukaryota; kingdom Metazoa; phylum Arthropoda; class Insecta; order Diptera; family Syrphidae; genus Epistrophe; species Epistrophe eligans. The sequence continues at coordinate 16,850,439 of OX596029.1, read as the reverse complement.
CATTTGTATGGGAAGTACCGTTATTTTTGGTTATAAGAAAATTTTTTATTTAAATCTGCTAAAAAATGTCAAAAAACTGCTGGGTGCTAAGTTTAATAAAAATCGACCAAGTCGTTTTCGAATTATTAAGTTCTCGAAAAAAAAAAATTGAAAATAAAAAAAAATGTTTTTGAAAATTTTGGTACACGATATTTTTTAAAATTATTATAAACATTCTCTATATAAAATATTTCAACTGATTTTGACTCAATTTTTGAAAAAAGTTAGGTATTCTCTTAGGGATCTGATTAAATCTGAGCTTAAACAGAGTTAATTAATCCTAATAATAAATTAAAGCCGAGTTAACTGAGAAAAAGTTGTTCAGTGTATAAATTAACACTTAGTTTCAGTTATCAAAAATCATTTGTGAAATAAATTTAATTTGATTGCAGACTACAATACTACTACAATAAGTAAGATGGTAATTTAAAGTTTTAACCTTCTTCGGTGGTTTAGCTTTGTAAACGTCACTCAATAGAAATTTTTTTTTGTTTAATAACATCTTGAACTTAGTCCACGGACTAAGACCTAACCCTTCGCTATTCCACGTTTATTATTTTGGCTGTTAAAGACTAACAGTCGTATTTATTAGATTTTTGTCTACTAAGACACTGTCTAACTACATATTTTCAAATTCGTGGAAATATGCTTTATTTAATAAAAATAAATATCACATTATTCACGATTAAGACAATCTACTCTTGTGTCTAAGTTAGGGAGCTGTAAGGCAGCAATAAACAAGGTTTTTGAACACATTATCCAAAGTTAAACAGTTGTCTTAAGTTAGACAACGTTTATAAATAAGACCATAAGTTTGTGCGACCTTTTGCGATGTTTTACGAACTTCAGGGCTCTGAGAGCAATTTAATGTTTTTGTTTTTTTGCTCGCATGCATCACTTGACTATTTTTATACCTTAAGGCTTTTCTTTCATAAAATCGAAGGAAAAAATAAATTGGAATAAAGAAAAATCAAAAATATACTAATTCTATTCCAAAACATGCTAGTTTCTCTTTTATTTTTAATCCCAAAATACTCTTTAAAATAATTTACCATTAAACAAGCTTATTGCCAAAAAGACTTTTAAATAATTAATCCAAGCGAGTTGGTCGTCGTCGTCTCATCTATATGTATCTACTTTACAACTTTTGGGCGGCACGGCGCGTTCCACTTAACCAAATATTTTGGCAACATCTCAACACTATTGTGACTCAAAACCACATTTGTATATAACCAAAAACCCACAACGTGGCATAAACGCACAACAAATAGACGATACCTACTTATTTTGGTACCGGATAGGAAATCGCGTTGTAAAATCATCGTGCTTCTATATAGAATCATCGAAAAACTAAAAAAAAAAAACTACGCACACAGTTCGTTGACTCATCCCGAATTTATTCTTAGAAAAATAATTTTATTTCGTTCTTCCAAATTCTGCACGAGAGTAGTGCAACTTTTTCAATTTTCAAGGTGTGAAAGAAAGTCTGTCTGTTTTTCTATTCCTATATGCAACTTCCTCCATAAAGAGAGTGATCAACAAAAAAAAAAAAATCCCTTAAGCATGGAAATTTATTTTCACCACATCTCCGAAACGGTTCACTTGCCTTTGGGCCTCTATGCGAGTACTATTTATTTATGGAACGTTCTTCAAATTCTTTCATCGATGAGACGTCATTGATTTTGTTTGCCCTCAAATAGTTTGACTCTTTCTTTCGATTTTAATTTTTCTATTAACAGAACACAAATAATTCAATCTTTTGTTTTGGAAAAATAGTGAAAATAGATTTCAGGGGCATTGACAGAGTTTTTTTTGGTTTATTCGAATCAAAACTTCTATATTATTCCCAACTGTTCCAAATCGTTACACAAGATGAATCGACACGTCATAATACGCACCACGACCACGATGACGCGACGCACGCATGCAACCTCGCAGTCCTTCTACGATGTGAGTTATTTCGACTTCGATAAAGATTTAAATTGACATTTCCTTGAGAACAATTCATACTTAACGGTGCTCCTAGAATATTTGACCTAAAAAAGGGAATGATATACCATTAGCGAGTGCAGAGCTCGCGGTGGTGATGTCAAGAATGTCATTCAACGCCGTTGTTCTGATGAAGCTGTCAAAAGTCGTGTGTAATTTTATTAGACAACCACGAGACAAATATGTGAGGTGTGGGATGTTGACACACTTAAAATGAGATAGATTTTTTTGTTTCTCTAGAATTTATTGTTTCTTCAAAATTGTAAACTATGTGTTGGATTGGGATTGGAAATGAAAAACTCTCCTCTCGAACGCGGTAAGCCTCAATGAGCATCAACATAGCTTATTTTGAGTTCACAAAAAGATACTATACCAAAGTTATAATACAATAAATTCTACTTCTCCTAGTTGGGGAATTTATTTGTATGCTTTTTAGAAGCCCTTTCTCATTTTTAAAATGCTTATAGGGAATCTTTATAGCTGGTCTTAAATTTTAATCATTGGTATTAAAGTGCCTTCCTAATGAGAGAGTGTTTTTGTTTTTCCTATGACATAAAAGTCGCAGGTTCTTAGGAAAAAGGAAGTATTTTAATTGTTTTGTGGGCATGAGTTTTTTTTTTTAATTAGATTAGTTTAGTTTTAGATTTAGAAAGCCGCTTAATTAGGGCAAATGAGATAATTTTTTTTGAAAATTTATAATCTCTTGTTACACACGAATTAACATTTCGACATTTCCAAGAAGACAAGAGTTTTCAAGAAATTATGTTGCAAATATGATTTTTAAAAAACAAAGACTTTTTAATTGAATAAAATTGAAGAGCTTTTTGAACGAATAAAGCTTAAACTTTGACAAAAAAAAACACCTTTTAATTGAATAAAATTGAAGAGCTTTAGAACAAAAAAAAACTTTAAAGTATTTGAAAGAAATTTTAGAAAATTGAGGTAGTTAATTTTGTATTAATCAAAGCTGGCCAATTAAATTGAAAGAAGTCTAAATCTATTGAATATTTTAAAACTTTAAAGCCAACATTTTTATTAAAAATTTATTTAAAGAAAGCTGCTTTAAAGAAAGCTGCTTTAAAACTCGGTTAAGCTTCTGTATCATGTTTGGAAACAATTTAAACGCTTTACCTAAAAAGCTTAGGTACATATTTTTTTCCGAATAGTTTGTAAGAATAATTTATAAAATGCAACTATAAATTCCATAAAGCTTCCATTTAATAACTAGGTTTAAGCATGCCACGTAACATCAAAAAGAAAATGAATAATTTCAATATAACCTTATTTCTAAGATTTGTGACTACCAATTGATAGCAATTTTTTAAACAACTTAAAAATTTTATTATTTGGATTAAGTTTAAAGACAGTGTAGAAATTCTATATGAATAAATTTAAGCTTTCATAAAGTTGCAATTTAATAATCTCTGGAGCTATATAGAAAATACACTGAACGGCACAAAAAACAATGTTAACCCCCCTGCGCGTGGTGTGAACTAGGGATTTTGAAAGTCTAAAATTGTGCTTTGTGCTGTGATCAAACGAGTCTCAATTTGCGCTTGAAGGAAGAATACATAGTCATTTTAAGCAATTTTAAAGAAATAAACTCTCAATCGTTTTGAAGGCCAAAGTTTAAAGCTTTTAAATTATTATGATTTCAATTAGGTCGCCACTTTCACACTTTTCTCAACTTTTATAAGGTCTTTCATTACCTAAATAGGTCAATCTTAAATTATTTATTTAAATTTGTTTCACTTTCACAATCATATACTCAGACATACAATATTTCTGACCTATATCAAACTTCTTCTTATGTTCCATCTCACATACAACAAATAGGTCTATAAATTCTCTCGTGTAATGGGTCAAGCCATAAAGTCAAGACTTTAAACTCAGACCAGACCTTCTTTTTTTTTTTTAATTTTTATTGCACTCAAAGGCAATTATATACCTATATAATATTATTGTTGTATGCTGCATATATGGGCAATAATAAGCAGCGGCAGAGCAGTGATACTACCATTGAGTTGAAGCAAACGCATTATATACTTAAATGACTCTTTTCGAGTTTTCAAAAAAAAAAAAAAAAAAGAATTAAATTAAATAAAAATACTCCTCAAGTTTGGCAATGAAACATCAAGCAATTAAGGTAGAAAACCTATTCATTTTACCCCCAACTGGGTTAACCGACATAAAGCTTTCATATATACATACATAGGTAGGTAAGTATAATTGGTTTTAATGTTTGGTTGAATTTTCACATCAGAACTATACCTATACTTTACTGACCGAAGCACCTTTAGCATACTTTTGCTTGTTAATATAATGGTTGCATGTTTAATTTAAGTTTTGTTGCTAGTTTTTTAAACATAAATATTTAATGAACTCCACAATTCGTATAAAGTCGTCTCAAGGCCCTTTTTATTTCAGCGAAATCTTAAGTTCTTAATTTCGTGTCATAAATTTATAATAAATGATATCTAGACAGAATTATGAAGACTTAAAAAAAAATAATAGAACGAAAAGAACACAACAACAACAACAAAATAGAACAATATCGGTGGCTGACCTTTATGTCACGTTTGATTGCTTAATCGAATTTTATTAGGTTTTATTTCTGTTTTTTTTTTATTTCAAGGTTCTTATACATAAATGACAGCTGGATATATTTTCGGTGTCTAGAAAATTATTTATAAGTGATCTATTATATCCATAGGAAATTGAGCCAATTATTTTAATAAAAAAAAATAAATAACTAATGGATGTAATTGTTATAAAATATTCACTTAAGAATATCAAAATTAGCAAAATCATCAAAGTCGGTGTTGTGTGCTGTCAATTCTTAAGAAACTGACCATTTTAGTTTGTGAACATTTAATGGACCTTGATTTTAAAGATTAGTTTGAAATTTTCATGGCTAAAGAGTTGTCTTGTTAGACAACTTTTAAAAATTGGAAAAACAACATGTTGTTCTTTTGAAAATTCAACTTCGCTTTAATGAAAGAATTTTTTTTTTGTTTCCAAATTGCAGTATTAATAAAATTTCTGTGACGTGATTTCAATGAAGAAATTGACACACAAAACTATAGCTCAGGAAAATAAATCCAAAACTATGCTAAAATTAAAAAAAAAGTCTACAAAAGCACGTACACGTCAGAAATGGGATTGACCTATTGAAAAGATTACCTGATTTTTGAGTTTATTGCTTTTAAATTGTTTTAGTAAAAAAATACATATTAATACAAATGTTCTCAAAGTGAATTTACAAACATTGTTAAAAAAGCTTATTTCTACAGTTTCAGAAGTGGGGATTCTCATTAAGTCATTTTTACAAAAAACAAAAAAAAACCGCATTTGGTAATTGAGCAAGAGCACGCTATTTATTTATTTTATTAAATTTAGGTACCAGTCCACGAATTTCATTTTTGTAAAAGGTACCCTTAGTTAAACAAAAAACACTGCTTTTGACTTTTTGGGGTGAAATAGGTAAAATTTAATTCAACACAAAATATTCAAACATTTTTTTCATAAGAGCAATATATTTTGAGAAAAACGTGCGGTAACGTAACAGCTGTTTGTGTAAAGTCCTGAGTACTTTTGTTTCTACAAAAAAAAAAACGTCGAAGAATCTTTTTGTGAACAATTTTTAACATAAAATTTCTCCTACAAAAAAAAAATTATAGTTTTCGAGATATTTTATCTTGTCGAAATTAAAGATAATTTTTAGGAAATACTAGACAAAAAAACTAAAGATTTTACTACTTGTTAATTACTCCATGCGATATACGGAAGTTTTTATGTAATATTGACTTAAGTTTAAATCCCACTTCTGACTCTGTAGAAATATTTTTTTTTGAATTAAATCATTTTGTTTTTCTAATTTTCCTGGACTTTACTTTTGTGTGATAATTTCTTTATTGAAATCTTGATTCTCCGTGGTTTTTCTTTTTTCCTCTTATCAATAGTAGATAAGCGAAATAAATGTTTAAAGAGGACGCATGAGAGGGGTCGCTTTAAATAGGCGTGTATAAAGACTGAAATTGTGATACAAATTATTGTATGTTTTTTAACTTCTACTGTAGCGACAAAGTTCTTATTAATAATGACTTAAGGTCTATCCCACTTCTGACACTGTAGAAATAAGTCTTTTTGACACTGTCTGCAAATTCACTTGGGAGCCTTTAGATTAATGTTCAGCCTTATTGTGAATTTCACTTGAACAACATTCCACACGGAAAATTTGACATTTCACTTTTGCTTATTGTGAGTTTCACTTGAACATCATTCCACACACGGAAAATTTGACATTTCACTTTTCGCCTATTATGAGTTTCACCGGAAATTTCATGTTAGAAAAAATTCCCCTTATTGTGAACATTCATTTTGGGCTAAAAGTACCTAATACCATTGTCACCCTAACCTTACATTTATTTTTAGTAGGCGAACGAAATTTCGTTCAGGCAAAATTCACATCAATAGCTTTTAAAATTCCAGGAGAACAAAAAATTTTAAGGTGAAATATTTTCGGGTAAAAATTACAATAAGGCTGATTCTTTCACAAATTTTGTAGTAAATTTATTAAAAAAAAATCACTGAATTTTAAAATCAGGTGACCCTTTCAATTGAGGTTTCTCCTTGCCTTAAAAAAATATTTTAGGGCCAATAATTAAAGAAAAAAAAAAACAATAAATGTAAAATGTTAAATTGAATGTTTTTACTGTGACGATGACGTCATGAACAAATTAAAACAAAACTTGTTATCTTCTACAAATTTTCTTTAAAATCCAATAATGATAATGACTTCCAACACACTCAGTACGTGCAACACATCATCATGATGAAACGCAATTATTATTATTAGAACCAATCCTTAAAAACCATTGTGTTCAATGAACTTCACTTAAAGTTTTGTCTTTTTTGTTTTAGCTTGAAGATAGCTACAAATATATAATCATTCCATCTTCAGTGTAAAATTACAAAAAATAAATAAATAAATAAAAAAAAAGAAAAAGAATTATTATAATAATTTTCATACATTTACCTTTGCAGTTCGTGCTTTGCGCAGAAAATCTTTGCTTTATTTTATTTTGGTTTAAGATAGATACCTATACATTGAATCTTTTACTATACCATGTTTAGATACATATTTCTATATAATATTCACTCTCTATTGTTTCTTTCTTTTTGTTGTATATTGTTACTGCTCCTTTTGATCCAAAGGCCATGTACTCTCGTGATAAAAATCTATAAATGCTATTGACTCATTGTTCAAAAGTATCTTGTAGATACATTTATATAGATATTTTAGGGAACGCCCATTTAACTTCGATCGTAGGAAAAAAAAAAAAAAAACAAGCTAAAATAAAAAAAAAAATAAAGAAACACTTCGTGTCTATCTCTGCAATCGCATCATCGATAAAAATGTTTCTTTTACAATAAACTGTCAAAATATTTGTTGTTTATTAGTTGCATTAACACTTTCTACAAGCCGGACAGGCTAAGCTAGCTATAGCAGGTGTACACAACATGTGTCTACCAAAAGTGTATTCGCACTTAAAGCAGGAGCTACACATATTCGCAACACACGCTAATAATACTAACAACAACAGAAAAAGTATCTAAATTGAATTATCTATCTATTACGACGTCGATTAGACTATCTACGCGCGTATCTTTGACCGTTTGGCAATAGATTTCAATAAGGAAATTGCCAAACAAAACTATGAGATACAGTAAATAAGCAAAAAAAAGAAAAAAAAACATCAAAAGATCGTGCTCCTAGTTAACCTCTCCATGCGATATATACGGATGCATTTTTTTTTTCGTAATAATGACTAAAGGTTAATCCCACTTTTGACACTTTAGTAATAATAATAACTAATAAGTTTTATTTTTCACACTTTTAGCAGCAGATTGGTTGACTGGCTGGTGTGGAGTTAATCTTTGGATTAAAATTCTTTCACTAAAAACACATTTTATCGTAAATTAAATTTAAAAAATAGCCAATTGAATTAGTAGCACGATATTCATGATGATGGAATTACAATGCGGCGATGATAATGATAATGATGATGATGCAAAAAAATGTCTTTATTTGTGATGAGAAAAATGAATTGATATAGCTGAAAATTACATGAGATTTCTACTTTATTTTTTTTTTTGAAAATATAAAATTCAAGTCTTCTAACATTTCGTAAGCCCACGCGTCGATGTTATTAGAGATGCCTTTTAGTTGGGCGTAGATTTGATTAGACGTTAGACGTGTTGTGCTTCAACGCCCTCCTCAACACCTTTACCTTGATTTTCCACAATAAAAGATTAATTTTGCATGGAAAATGTAGCATGAAACTACCTGAGGCTCAATAATGCCCGCGCATCCATTTGGGCGTTTCTCTATCTCGTGACCCCCAACCAACTCTTTGTTCATCTTCTGATGTCAGGTTTATCTATGCTGGATGATGATATAAAATTTTAAATCATTATATCGTCTGCTCATGCAGATAAGTGTAGGACAATAAAGTTGTATAGTCCTATTTGAGAAATTCAAACCACAATAACAACAACAAGAAAAAAAGATACTTTTATATCTAAGGTTAGAAAATTGCAGTAATTGTCTCAATGTCGTGGTTTTCTTGAAACTCTTTTTTTTTTGTATCGAAATTATATTTATCTAAAAAATATTATTATTTTTTTTAACTTCCAGGTGTTATACCGTGAAATAGTATCTCATGCTCGAGTGGTTGGTGCATGCATAAAGGCTTCTGAGAAGAAAAATAACTTAGCTTCTGACGAACAGCAACAACAACATCAACAAAATTCATCCTTATCCTCAACTGATGAGAAATCAGCTGCTGCTGGTGCTGTAGTTATAGTAGCTGGTGGTAAAACTCCATCACCAAATAGCAAAGAAACAGTTAAACAGAAAAACTCAAATAACGAGGGAAATTTGAAAGGATTAGAACGTCGCTATCATTTATTGTATTTGAAAGCAATTGAAGTACAGTGCCTATTTGAGGGTTTATTGGGAAAGAAAATATCAGCTGCGGTAAGTCATTTACAATCATGTTTTTTTTTTTTTTTGCTGTCTTTCTTTTTGTTTTTTTTTTTTTGTATTGTTTTATTATATTTTTATATTTATGATATTTTTAATTTGTTATTCTCTTACATTTAAAAAATTGCTTTAAGCAACAAAATTGAATTTGAAAGGTTTTTCTTTTATTTGTATTCTTGTTAACATTTTAGGGGTTTTTTTTTTTTTTTTTTTTTTTTTATAGCCGCTGGGTACCAATTAGAAAGACTTATTTACAAAAAAATATTTCTCTTTTTTGTTAATTGTTATTGCTTGATTAGTTGTTTAAATGGCCTGAGGGTGAAACACAAAATATGAAAAAGTCAAAAAAAGTTTGAAAAGCAGGTACCTCTGTACCTTCATACAAAGCTTTATTTTTTTGGTTTTTGCTTCGAAACATTTAAATTTAATAACAAATGTACAACAAATTTGATCTTAAATCTGTTTTTATGAGTAACCATCTTAAGTGTTTTTTTTTACTATTTAGTTTGTTGTAGAATGAAATTTGAGACTGCAGCGTGAAAAGGCCACTTTTTGTCCACTTTTTTCATAACTAGCCAAAGCTCACAAAAATTCAGTCTTTTTTATATTTGTGCATCCGTCACAAAGCCTTGAAAAAGACCTTTCAAATTATATTATATTTGGTCAATCCAAGTCTTTTTTAGAAGTTTTTAAGTACGTAAAATAAGTGCTGGTGTTCCACAAGGTTCTGTTTTGTCACCGACTCTTTTTCTCTTTTTTGTTATCTTCAATAATATCCTCATTATTATATATTTGATCTAAATTTTAGGCCAAACCATTAAGTATTTTTGTCTTTAGCGGTACTCCACAAATGTGGAACTTCTTAATATATGCTCTGTGGGAAGTGTTTCATCATCATCATTATACATTGAAACTTAATTTCGATTGTACCATTCATTTATCTACAGATATTCTTTATTTTGCCGTTCTACATGAATATGGAATTTCTTAATTATAATTGTTTTTGAGCTTAACTGCGAACTAACCATTTAGTAGGTACAGTGATTTTTTCCTTAACCGTACTACATGAATGTGAAATATCTTAGCACTTGCTCCACAAAAAATGTTTAAGAAACATTTGAGCTTAATTTGAGACGTACCATTAAGTGCAGAGATTTTTTTCTTAACCATACTACACGAATGTTGAATTTCTTAATACTCGCTACACGGTAAATGGTCTTCAGTACATATTTGAGCTTATTTTCTTTTCTTAGCCATACTACACGAATATGAAATTTATTAATACTGAATTCATGACGAATGCTCATCATTGGTATACATTTGGCTTGATTTTCAGTGCAATATTTCCATAACCGTACTACACGAATGTTAAAAATCTTAACACTTTCTTTACGAAAAATGCTCATCAGTAAATATTTGAGCTTAATTTGAGACGTACCATTAAATACAGAGGTTTATTTCTTAACCGTACTACACGAATGTGAAATTCCTTAATATTCGCTATGCGGGAAATGCTCTTCGGTACATTTTTGAGCTTAATATATTTTTTAATATCTTTATACGACGAATGCTCATTATTAGTATACATTTGGCTTGATTTCCGGTGCAATATTAATTAAAGAGATTCTTTCCTTAACCGTACTACACGAATGTAAAATTTCTTTCCCATATATTTCTTTCCTTCTTAAATATTTAGACATTTAAAACAAATGAACATCGCTATATCTTCTGCCCAATCTTATCTCTGGTTTCAAAACTCTCGCACTATATTTAAAGTAGAGCAACAATTACATAAAAAAAACGAATTTGAAATTAAAAGTAGCTGCAATTATAGGTTATGAGCTTAATTTATTAAAAGAGTTTAAATGCATTTTTCTTGTATATTGTTTATTTATTTATATAACCTAACCTAAATTTCAATTCTTTAACCCAAATGAAAAAAAAAAAACTTTTATATGCAAAGAGGCTTGCGTGTTGCAATCCTTTTTAACTTTTTAAATTATTAGAATTCATTGTTCCACTTTCCTAATTTAGTATATGATTTCCTTACACACGCTATCTACATTAAAACTACTGGCCTATATTTCATTTGATTTAGTGCAAATAATGTTTTTTTTTTTAATTTGACTAAGACACTTAGGAGTGCGTGTAGTGAACTCATTAGGAAGGAACTTTATCAGAACTTCCTTCAATATGCCCTTTCCATATGTATGTGCTGTGCATGGGAATGTGAAAACATAGCGTGAACTAAATTTGTTTTAACGAAACAATTTTAAATGTTTTTCCTTTCATTTTTTTTTTCAAACAGAAAACATAAAAAAAAACAAATAAATATATAAATCTTGTACTCAATATCCGGCTTTCCATTTAAATTAAATTTTTATTTTTTATTATAAATTTTTAGAGAATTAAATTAAATATTAATATTTATATGTAGGTACATACCAATAATTCCAAACGAACATTGAATTTAATTGAAAGAGAAACTTTTCATTCGCACATCAATGCACTTAGACTAGATCATCCGCATATTTATGCATCCGCAATTTGTGTCTAATATACAGGGATGGACTTTCTATAATTATAATATAAGCTACTAATAGGCTTCGGACGAGTCTTAAACTACTGAAATGCACCGGAATTCTTCCTATTTTTTAAAAGTTTCTATAACTACTCCTCAATTTACAAACCTGTATTTGATGTTAAGTATTAATTCTGTTGAAAAATTCTTAATGCGTTATATTACGTTACGTTGTTAACTTAATTTAGATCAATTTTGTATTTCGTACGAGTTAGGATGTAGCTTATGTCACTTATATTTTGTAAAAAATTAGGGACCATTTATGGTCTTTAACTCTCAGAGATTGTGGGGCCCTAAGAATTCAATTATCTTGGGCCTATAATCGGGTTAATTTACCCCTGTCAGTTATCTCTAAAGCAAACGAAGAGAGAAATTAAAAAACAAATTTTCCCCACCGAAACTGTATAATAGAAATAAAAATCAGAAGTAACAAAAAAAAAACTAAATAACCGTAATCAAGTGCGAATTCCATTCGAAAGAAAAGCATTTATTTATTCATTGCAGTTAAAAACTCCCCCTGGAGGTATTCCTTTTTAACTAAATTGCTAGGTATTTATAATGTACATTTTTATATCTAAAAAACAAAAAAAATAAAACGCAATATAACTTTCGGGATAATTTATATGCACTTTGTTGCAATTGATAGATGCACAACACACACAAACACTTGGTGTTGTCCAAAAGCACAACATGTGTTTTATCATGCAACACATGACAGGAAACATGCAAATTTGTATCTTTTATATGCCCAAACAAGGAAGTTTTGGCAAATCGTGTTTGGCAGCACTTTCAATTGCATTTTACATCAGCAACAAAACTAACGAAAATAAAAAGAAAAAAAAACCGTTTTGAAGTTTCTGTAGGAGTTGTATATAAATACGTACCTACTTACATCAAGTGTACACACGAGGGGGCGTTTTGTTTGGTTGATAGAATCCGTTTATCTTCTTATTTTTGTGGGTTTTCGGATGGAAAATCTTTTCCAAATAAAATTATTCCACACTTAGGTGTAACTTTTTTCTCCTGGTTTTTTTGTTTGGTTTGTCTACTTTTGGCATCTCATTGTCAACTTGCTTGCAAGTTTACAAAAAATAACGTTCCGTGAAATAGAAATGTGTGGAATGGTATTGACTTGCTCATCGTCCAGGGAAGGAAGGCAGGCAGAGCGAAAGGTATGTACTGCACATTGCACACATCTGTTTAATGTTGAATATATGGTAATTTAGATAAAAAGTTTTTCCTCTCGAATTCAAATCGTGGATTATTTTAGATTCTTTTGTTAATCCAAGCGAATTATCTGCGGGCATCTTTAAAGTTTTATTTAGGTATATAATCACCGATTCTCATTAGGGGTGTTGTTAATATTGATTTTTATTTTTTTTATTTTAATAAATCTTCATCTTGATTGCTCTTTTATTTGGTTGATGTGTATCTTCAAGAAGAAACAAGAAAATTATATCTTTAAGGTTCATCATTTCGAGTTCAAATAGAAATTCTTTTCAGATATTTTTTTTTTTTTTTTTTTCAAAGTATTTTATATATTTTTTGTATGCCAATTTTCCTTCTCCTTTCTATTGTTTTCCATTTATATCTTTATAATGAAAAGAATAACAAAAAGAAGAAAAATAGTTGGCACACATTTTGGCTGTATTAGCATTTTTTTCCGTAAATTGATGTGGGGAAAATTATGAGAGATAAACCATCACGTATAGGTAGGTTAGGTTAGGTTGGGTTAGTAAACCTTCAAAGGAATTTATGAATCTTTAAGTTTCTATAAACTGGGGATCAATAAATCAATAGACTATACACTTTGTATAGTTTAAACTTTAAGAAATTTAACCTAACCTAGAAAATTTAAAGACCTATACAATTTTTTTTGTATTGCAATATGTGATGTGCGGTATAAGAAAGTATTAACATAAAATTAAAGAGATTTGAATTGACAGAAAATTGATGTACATATGTACAATGTTACTGTAAGCCCCAAATTCGTCCGAAACTTAGCTTGACCGATAAAAAATAAAAAAAAATTATTCAGAACTTTTATAAAGTGTTCTGTGTCAGTGCCGTCGAAAGTAGTAGGTATTACAGAAATAATATATTGAAAAATTAGGCAAAATGTAATGGAAAAAAATTTAAAAAAGGAAGAAGAAATATTCGAGGTGTAAAATTGAAAATTCGCCCAAATTTTTATCACAATAATAATAAAATTTAAGACATACAGTGCTTCTTGAAAAAAAATTAACTTGTCACACCTTAAACATGGATGAAATGCAAACAAATTAAGCACTTCTTATTTATAACTAGCTGGTTCGCCTGGCTTCGCTCGGAATTTTTTTCATCAATTAAGTGAACACAAAAATACACATAGGGGCAGATAACTCTCCAATGAATGTTTTGGCAGGTTCTAATAAAATTTATATAAACAAATGTAGCAATTTGAGAACGTTATGCCATCTCTTGACGTGGCGGACAAAATTAACCGATTGTCAATTCCATAGTGCTTGTCATTCCTTAGAATCAATATTTTCTCTATTGTCATAAATCATAAATCATAAAACATTCACCCATGGAAGTATGCAATTTCGGGTTTTCACGATTTGAACAAATAAAAAAATCCCCATGCAAATCAGATCAGATGATGTTCAGCCGAATTATGTGCGTACAAACAAAAACCGAGATACAAATGTGATAAAAGACAAACATCTTCAAAGGTCTGAAATTATATCTAGGTAAAAAAGAGTCAGACAAAAATTGGAATCAATATTCTGTCGTGTCTAATTTTCCAGTTTAAAAATGTTCTTGATAATATCTTGATACAATTTTAATAAAAATATTGTTAAATGTAAAATTGAATTCCGCTAATGGCTACCGGAAATTACGCCTGCATTTTTTTTTTTGGACAAAACGTCAGACATTTTGGCTGGTTCAAAATTGGAAAAAAAGCCTGATTGTTTTTGGAAAATAAGCCAAAAATTTGGAAATTGTGCCAGATACCTATGGAAAATGAGCAAGAAAGTGAAATGGGAACAAAGCCAGAAAAAAAACTAAATTCTGGCCTAGTTTCCAATTTTATTTTGGAAAAAAGACCAGAGAATGAGTTATGTGTTGTTTGTTTCAGTATATTCAAACAAGAAACCTAAAAAGTGAAGAAAAGAAACAACTACAATTACGCCTTTCTCCATTTTAAGAAATGGAAATAAAAGCCAGACAAAAAAATTGAAAAAAAAAGCCAAAAGTATTGAAATGCGTCTGGCGTTTTTTCCAAAAAAAAATTCTGGCGTAATTTCCGGAAGCCTCCGTTAATTGTAAGAAAAGTGTTGATATAGTTAAATGCAAGATTTGTGTCACATAAGGTTAGTTCAGAAAAATAAGAAATCTCAATTTATGAGAAAAAATTTTAAAAATCGTTGGAGCGGTTTTTTAAAAAAATAAAAATAAAATTTTTATATTTAAAATTTTGGAAACATTTTTGAAAAAAAAAAAAATGTATGCCATTTTTTAGAGCTTTAAAATGCGGAGTTAAAAAATTAATTTTGAAAAAAATTAACCACCCATTTTCGAAATATCGAATTTTCCAAAATTAATTTTGAATTTTTTTTAAAATCTAAAGTTCGGTTTTTTGAAAATTTTAATATACAATATTATTTGATCTTATCAGAAGCTCACGTGTAAAAAATTTCATTAAAATTGCTTGAACAGATAATTTAGATAGTCTTTATTAAAAAAAAAAAATGATTTTATGAGAGATAACATTTTTAGGTTTTATTTAAATGGTAGCCTTTTTTTTTACACAAAATCATTGGAGTTTTTTTTTTTAAGTTGTGGGCACGTTTTGAGAAAAATACGATTTTCATTTTTTGCTAAAAAAAAAAAAATTGTACGATATCTACCGTTATTTTTGGTCTTAAAAAAAATGAAAAATCGTATGGGGGGATGCCCAAAAAACGCTAGGTACCAAGTTTAAAGAAAATCAATCCACCAGTTTAGGCTACAGCTGAAAGGACATATAGACAGACAGACAGACAGAATTGCGAGACCCATTTTTTTTTGGACTTCGCTTTGACTTCAACTTTGATCAAAATCTCGAGTTCGATTTTTTTTACGAATCCATAACTTGCCATATATGTATGTACATATGTAGTACCTATACATATCGCAGGTATGAGACTGCAATAAATTCCAGAACATGCAGAAACATGTTACGTGCAAAAACTTTTTTTCTTGCAATTTATTCTTAAATTGAAATTTGTTTGACCCTGAATTCCAACATTATTTGTTATTTTATAGTTTCTATATAGAGATATAAATTAATTGAAATTATAAAAACCAAACGATTTTGAAAATAAAAAAACAATGTATAGCTGTGATGTGAAATTTGATATAAACTAGAAAAATGTTTCCTCTGATGTCATTATGTCTTTTAGGTCATATAATTTATGTTAACTGTGTCTTAATTGCTCCATGAAAAAATTCAAATAAAACCTTTTTACGACTTAGGTATAAAGGGTGTGTTAACCTCTTAATTACCATCAACTTCCTTTTAATTACCACAATATAAACCGACAATTTACTGACGAACGACTGACGACCAACTTAAAATTATTTGATATCTTTAAAGTCGTAATACTTAAACTAGGCATAGTCATCATCATCTGCCTGATTGTCTGTCTGTCTCTGTGGTAACAATTGAATTGTATAACAAGCTTAGTTAACATATGTTGTAACAGGCACTAAAAAAAAAGATCCCACATACATATACATAATATGTACCAGTAGATTTTGTAAACAAAAAAACTTATAGTAAAACCGTTAAAATAAATTAAGGAAGCTGTAATAATAATCTTCGACAATGATTTGGCGAGTTGGCGAGACTGCATGAAAATTTTATGGTCCGCATCGAACGAAGATCGTAAAATCAATTTGTTTGGTCATTGTGTTGTGTTAGTTTTTGTTTTTTTACTTATCCCCATAAATGGACAGGCATTTTTCTTATCCATTAAATATAAAAATTCATTCAAGTTACCATACCAGGTGGCCATTAAGTATCATATATAAATATATCGTAGCACCAGTCTCGTCGTCGTCGTCGGCCGGCCGGCGGCATCGGTTGTCACGTCCATTGTCTATTGTTTATCTGGAGCAATATGGTCTCTGCAGATAAATGTATAGGAGGAAAGTTGTTAAGTAAATTGGTTTCATATTGCACCCACAATTATTATTAGATATTATTGTGGCAGCAGATGCCCTTTCTACAAAATAAGGTTCTTCATTTTTGTTAGCCCCTCTGAAGCCAGACATTGCCACTTATTTCACTTTTCTTCAAAATCCAAGTCTCTGGGTACCTATACCTTTCAATCGAAAGTGAAATGAAAGGTTTTTCATTGGAAACTTTAAACAACAACGACGATGATGAGCTGCGACACGGTTATTTATGAAGATACTTCGGTTAAGATACCTTTTTTTGGCGATATAGATACAAAAAGTAGATATAAACAGGGACGATTAAAGGATAAGGCAAATGAGTTGGTCATTAAGGGCCTCGACATCGAATTTTTAAATAATAGAATTTTAAAATCAAAACCCGTAATTTCAATTTAACTTGAAACCGAAGCCGTTTTTAGCCTAAATGAGACTTCATTTATAAATTCCCAAATTTCTAGTTACCTTTTTACAGCTTTTTAAGCCATAAAACCGTAAGGAAAAAGATATTGGCTATAAAAGTGGTTTTTTAACAACCTACCGACGATTTTTATTGTAAAGACTTTCTAATGAAAGGCCGGACCGATTCTGATGAAATTTCATATGAAGGTACTTTTTAGTAAACCAAATAATTTTAGCAACTCAATCCAGCCCTGAATATAAATAAATAAACAAAAATAATAAGAGTAATGAGTTAAAAAGAAGTATCTGTGCAAGAAGTAGGTAGATATATCTATTGGTTCGATTCATTGTTGTATTATTGTTGATTTTCCTCCATTTTTAGTGACAATGAGACAGACATTAATAGTGGCGACGAGACTTGGAAAGTCTCTTTTCCTCTCCTCTTCTTCTTCTCCCTCTGTATACTGATTGTGTTTACCTACTTTTTGTTTTCTCTATATATTTTTTTAATTTTAATCTCTGATTAGGTTTTCTCAGGTCTTAAGCAATTGTTTATGTTTAAATTGAAAATTTTGATCACGACAAAACTTGACAAGATGTCATTTTTAAGAAAATTAGATTAAAAAAAAAAATTGATCTGAATTTGATTTATCATCAATTCAACGACATTTTGGACATTATATACATGGCCCAATGAACTTTTTGTATATCTGATGTAGCTTTAGTTGCTTTGACAAAGTTTAATTCTTCCAGTACCTAAATATCTATATGTACCTACATTATAACAACTTTTGAACTATATGTCAATCAAGCTTTTAAGATTGAATAAGGTACCTATACGAGAATATGTACATACAAGCCGGAAGGGTTTTTTATTTCGTTTTTTTTTTTTCTTTTTTCTTTTTATTTGAACAGATACAATTCCCTTTTTAAATCGACAACGTGACTGTCAAAGAGTTAAATACTTCAAATCAGGAAGCATTTTAAGTAGAGTGTTTGGTTTCAAATTACAAAAAAAAAGAGAAAGTACATATACCTACTTCGAAGCGAAATGACTTTTAACATGTCTAATTGCAGTTCCTTCATCTATCTACTATTATAATATACACCTTCTCTGACTGACATATATGACAGATTTGATACTCTTGAGTTGATTTAAATTTGGATGAACAAAAAAAATGGAACTACGCTGGGTTTAATTAGTTCAGAAATTTGACAGTAGTGAGTGACAATTGCCTACATTATCTTAGACCAAGATTACACTTTTGTTTTTTTATTTTTTGTCTAAGTTTTGTCATTTTTGTGGGCAAAGACATGAAGGTGTTGAAATAAAAAGATAACGGCAAAATAAGAGAAGAAATTGAAAATTGTTCGGAAATAATGTTTCCAGCTGATATTTGACATTTAGCTTGGCTTTCCTTGGGTTTTTTTGCTGAACATTTGTTAGACTATAAAATTTCAACTTTTAAAGAAAATTTTGTATGTCTTAGGAAAATATTCAACCATAAGAAAAGTAGGGTGTGGCAGTAGGCGGAATTAAAAAAAAAAACAACACATATAATGCTTTAGGTTCAAGAGATTTAATTTACAAAATTTCAACTTTCTTAGGACGTTAAGAGAGAATCTTAGATACAAGAAAAGTAGGCGTGGTAGAAGGCGGATTTCCAAAAAAAACTACACGTTATGGTTTTGTCTCAACAAACAGTTTTAGTGTAAATGTTTGGCCTATGAGAAAAAGATTCTAATATATAAGAAAAATGGGCGTGGTAGTGGATGGGATAAATACCTATACCTATATTGTTAACATTCTCAGGACGTTTAATGAGAAGAAAACTAAAGTATGATAAAAGTAGGTGTGGCAGAGGGCGGATTTTACTCAAATTACTTTTAAAACGTTGTTATAAAGAAAAACATTTTAACGAACTTGCTTCAGAAGTTTTCGATATAAGCCTCCTACTAGCCGTGATCCATTGTGCTCTGCTGCACAGAAACTTAATTCGTGCAAAAAAAGGTGTGTAAACTAAAAATGAAACTGTCAAAAAAAACCGAATGATCAAAAGTATTTTAATCGTGATATAAAAATAGCATTTTGACATCGATCTATTACATAATGTTACTAATATTTTTGTACTTTAAGTAAACTTAAATTGGTATACAAAAATATATAAAAAAGATAGAAGGGCAGGCAGTTTGACATTTAAGTAGAGAAATAACCGCAAGACTTTTGAACATTATTGTCGACATTAAATATTGTGACAGTTTTTTTTTTTTTTTGCCTTCTAGACTTTACTGTTGAAACTTGCAATCTAAACAACTTAATTCAATCTTTTTGACAGTTTCGATTTGAATTTGAGTGTGTCATGAGCAAATGTCAAAAATCATTCTTCTGTCATTTCGTATTCAAGCTGGACCCAAACAAAGCATTCGGTTAAAGAAAGAATGTTATAGCTGTTGAATTTTACATTTCGTCAACATGAAAATAATTTTAAATTCAATCTTTGAATTCTTAAGTTTTCCAAATCTCGTATTGCTAAACACTTTCGACAGCTAATTTATATTAACTACTGTCCCCCTATATCCAATCATTTATTATTATCTACCTTAAAAAAAAACATTTCCAATTTATTATGTCCGCTTTTGAACAAATTAAGACATTCGAAAGTCTTTACTTTGCCGCCGCCGCAGGTTTTCTAGATCGCTCATTAACTATTTCACCTATAGTGGCGCTGTTTTTATTTTTATTTTTGTTTGTTTATTTATTTAAACTAATTGACTGCATAATGTTATGACATTTTTTTCTTTTTTTTGTTTAACTAAAATGCCGGACTCAAAAGTTAATAATGATCGTTAATTAACATTAACTCGAGTTCGCGCACTACGAACACGTCATGTATTAACTTAAAAAAATAATGACAACTTTAATGCATAGCACAAGTTATGTGTTTTCACGATTAACCCGTCAGATGGCATTCTATTTGATGCAGATTAATTGCATTCGGTAGAGTATTTTTGGTGGGCAAAGGTGCAGATGAATTTTATGTTTATGTTGATGGTTGTTTGTTAAACATTATTAGTCAATTTTTTGTTTTGTTTTTTAAAACAAAATTAGTGAAATCCACATAAATTTTTATTTTATTGATTTTATGTGTTTGGAAAATTTTTATTTTTATTATCACTTAAATTAATTCTGTGATTTTTAATTTAACTTTCGATTTTTTATGAATATGATTAGAGCATTTATCCGGAACTAATCGGGTTGTTAAATAGGCTCTTGAAGTTATTCATTTAATAAGATTCGGTTCGTTATTAAAATTTATTCTAAGAAAATATTCTTCATAACGGTGTTAAGTTGTGTTTTAAAAAAAATAATTTATTTGCATATGTTAAGAGATTAGCTAGCTACAACCTATGAAAACTTCGTGGAAATATTTTCCCTTTATATTTTTTTAAGTTTAATGTGAATGAATGTATTTTAAATTTATTTGTTTCGCATTTTTGTAAAATCGTCTGGTCAGCATTTGGTGGTGTTAAAACCGTCAAATAACTTACCCATATTAAGATTCTTGATTATAGATTAAAAATTTATAAATATTAATATTTAATGTTATTAAAAAATTGATGACGTAAACAACATATTTTTGAACATTTACTTTTCAATACGTCTGGCAAGTATTTGACAGCTTAAAAAAGAAAGAAGCGTAGATTAAACCGGTCTATCAGACTTGACAACTTTAAACGAGAAAGCCGATACCGAGCTTACAAAATTTATACGACGTAATATTTTTTCCTATCAATTTTTATTCAAAAAATCCCATTCTATGTGTCTGACAGGCATTTGGCGGCCTGAAAATCATATTAAACTATTCGTTTTTTACGCACGTAGATTATTCTTTAATTTTGAAAAAAATTATTTAAACCATATAAAGAAAAGTTCGGTGTTGGCAGCTTGAGAACCTCGGAGATCTTTTTTTTTAACTTTCAATCTGAATGCGACTGGCAGGAAAATCTTATTGCCCATGTCTAATCAAAGCAAGTACCAATTTGATCATAAAATTAAGTGTTTTAAACTGAAAAAAAAAAAAAGTTTTAAAACGCCTGGCAGGCGTTTGGCTACTTAAGCATGCAAGATGGCTTCACCTATCTTTTTTATTTATGTGTCTATTAATTTGTGTGCGAAAAAAAGTATAATATGAACTTCAAGCTTATTTGGCAGATGAAAAAATGTTAAAGAATTGTTTTTTTTTAAATACAAGAAATTTTTAACATTTTTTAAATGCATCTGGCAGCGTTTGGCAGCCTGAAATTCTTAGTACCTATACTTTAATACACAGATGGACTTATTTTTTCAATTTAGAAACAAAATGAAGTTTTTTCCACGGAACGAATTATAGTTTGAACACGTCTGGCAGGCGTTTGGCAGCTTAAAACCCTAAGAAACTATTAATTTAGTTCAAAGGTCACTTCATATTTCAAATGCAACAATAAAAATGGAAGAATTATAATAGTTAAAAAGGCAATATTCGATAGTTTAGTATGCTTTGGGAGCTTAAAATACTTCAAGGACATTTTTTCCGAACTCCACTTCGTCTTTATATAAAAAAAAATAAAAACAAAACAGCTGTATTTTAAATTCAAGCAATTCTTTATATTTTTCGAATGCGTCTGACACGTTACTCCATCTTTGAATTTGCCAAAAAAAAAATGACAAAAAAAGGAATATTTTGAACTCGTCTCAGTTCCGTTTGGCATCAAAACATCAAAAATTTAAAAGTAGAAAATTCAAAATTTTAGAAAAAAAAAAATATCGCCTTTGATCTTCTTTTTGAACATAAAGAGTTTTGCAAAATTTCATATTACACTAACTCACCACACCATTTATACATGTCTTGTCATAAACAAATTTCCCCAAACATTCAGTAGCAACATTTGACACCACTACACTATGCTGTGCCTGCTCCATTTCCATGTTATTATTTCAGATGTCAACTAATAAATTTCTGTATCATTGCAACTACCGCAACCGCAAAGAAAACCAGTCTTTTATATATTTTTTTGTTTCTGAATGCGAATCCCGGAAACGCAGACACACACAGTACAGCTGCTGTCAATGATTTGTTTATTGTTCCTGCGTTCATGACACACGAACCACGGGTTGCTCTCCAACATTTCCCATGGAGCAATTCTCTTTTCTTTTTTTTTTTTTCTTTAAATGATTTGTGCGTTTGTGAAATATTTACTTAACCATAACTGTCACTGTCATAACACGATGTTGTTTAAAACACTTTCCATCAAGAAAAAAGAAAGAATAAGAAAAGAGTTTTTATATCTGTCATTTTGCGCAACAACAAAACTAAATTGAAAAAAAACAAACACTGGAAATGTCATAATCGCGAAAGTGCAATTGGTGTGACAGGTTATGAGGTGACAGGGTTTTATTTTCGACTAACCTCGCAAGTTGAGCGGCATATATTAATTTCTAACAAAAAAAGGTCACAAACCAAACGTCACCGTGTGTCACTTCGCGTAGTCTCGTCGTGCCCTCTTCTTTCACTCATTTGGTTTGGTATCCGCCGCTGTAAGTCAAACAACAAAGTTGACATCACATAATACGCCGTGCTGCCATCACAGAGAATAAGAAGAATGAAGACGCGACACCATTTTATAATCACTTCTCTTCTCGTATAGAAGATTGGAAGGTGCAGGCAGACACTGCATCATTGGCAAAATAGCTCCCACCAAAACAATTTACTATAAACGAAGGTGCGCGATCGCGCGCGCCTCTTCAGCTGGGGGATATGACATTTGTCAAATGTCAAATGAGGTGCAAAAACTGATTTCTCTAAATGATAAGCATTGTGTGTTGTTTTTCGTTGTGTGTTACTTAAGAAATGAAAAATGAGCAACGCTTATCGTTAGGTTTGTTCCATTTTGCAATTGAATGCCTATATATAGACATTGCTTAACACTTACCCTAGGGGGAGCTGGCTGTTTTTTTTTTTTTTTTTCAGCGACACCACCACCATCGCTAGTTTTTCGATGATCTTGATTAATGTTGAATCGAGATTTTCAGTTATGAGATTCGAATACAATTGAATGAGTTTTTTTTTTTTTTTTTGGTCAAACGCTTCCACACCCAAATTTATTTTATTTTCTTATTTTGTTCATTTCCAACTCAAACAAACAAACAAGCAACAAGTCGAGGTCAAACAAGTGCACTTTGGCGTGTTTCGAAAAAGACACTCTTTGGGGGCTTTGGAACAGAGCTTAGGTTTTTTTTTTTTGTTTTTTTTTTTTTTCTTTGATTAGCATGTTTAAGCAGTGTTAAATGCAAAAGTATCTTGTTCTGTGGATTTGATTTGAGTAAAGAGAAAGGAAAAGATTTGTATGGTGTACACAAAGTGTTAACAATGTCTTAGCATAAATTTCCATTTGGCAATATTATTTTTTTTTAAGTAGGTAGGTTGCAATGTTGCACAGCTGCATTTTTATATATTTATTTATATATCTTTATTAAATTGTAAAGCCTTGCCTATAAAAATACACTTGAATTTAAAGGCGGAGTGTGAATTTTGACAAAGAAGAAAAGATCTGTCAATATTTTTTTGCGGATTATAACTTAATTGACGGTGGCTCTAAGGCTTCCTAGTACTTGTTTCAATAATGAGCTTAATAAATATTTAGTAGAAAAACTTGGGTTTGGCTATGAATTTGAGATTTCTATACCTAAGTGAAAGATTAAAGACATATTGTGCATCAGAAAATTCAAATCATGGCTTGTTTCAAGTCGAGTTTGAAAGTCGAAAGTAAAATCGTGATTCGAAAAGCATTGTATAAATTAGATTATATAGTCAATTTTTAGATTTATAAAAGCTTATCCAAAAAGCAGGATTCACATTTAACGAAATTTTCATCAACACTTGTCGTGCCGTGTCGTGACTGATTTTTGTAAAATAACACCTGTCGAATTGAACCTTGATCGGATTGTCTTTGTAGTTCAAAATGTTTCATATTTTGCTCGGGGCATTTGAACGCTTGATTATGTGACGTCGTGTCAGAACAATTTAACAGTTTATATGTGAATTTTGTAAAAGAAGCAACCAAAAATAACAATATGCGTAAGATTGGTTCCCTTTTTATGTCCATGTCCAAGTCAGTGAATGTAAACGCTAAGCGTTTGACCCTGTTCGAAGCCATTGTCATTTAATCGAGTTTCCAATATTGATGGCAATATTTGAGAATCTAAAAAGCCTTTGTTAATTTTTTTTAATAACATTACTTGAACATCAGTTATGTCATTGAAGTTTTGACAGCTTAAGTTTTTTTTTTTATTTTTGAATGCGTCTGACAGGAATTTGACAGCTGAAATTCTTAGACTTATAATTTAATAAACAATTGGATATATTTTATTTTCAATTAGAAAACAAAACTATTGGTTTAAACCAGAAAAATTAGAATTTAAAAGCGTCTGACAGACGTTTGGTAGTTTGAGAACTTCCAAAATCCCTATTTTATTATGTAGGTGGCTCAACCTATCAATTGGAACACAAAAAACAAACATGGATTTAAATCGAAAAAACATAGGTATGTTGAACTTCTAACTAAATTGACAGTTTAAAATACTTCTTAAATCTCTGAAATCTTTTAATTTTTTTTAATGTATCTGGCAGGCATTTCACAGACTTAAATTCTAAGTGACCTACACCGTTTCTTGCTAACAAAATTCATCTTTCGATTTAAAAAATAAAATAAAGTGTTTAAAACAGAAAAAAAATGAGAATTTGAAAGCGTCTGGCAGACGTTTGGCAGCTTAAGAACCTGAGAGACCATAATTAAAATTACTCACTTATCCATTTTTACAAATTTTAAAATTTTAAATTTAAATTAAAATTTTAATTTTACATATATCTTCTTCTTTGAATGACAAGTACGAGCATCAGAAATATAACAGTTTCCCAAAATGCTTCCCAAAAAAAAAAAAAATCCTAATTCAAAATTCACAACTGAAAATAATGATTAATAGAGTTAAAGATAAGATAAACTACCAAAACGCAGGAAGTAGCAGTTTTAATTAAATGATTATTTAATAAATCTTTTCTCATTTGTCATAGTAAGATTTATAAATGTTTGATTGTCATTTTATTTTGTAACTTATTCATATTCAAATAAAATTAATATTGTCATTTATTACAAAATATCCACCTTGTTTCTTGCAGGTTCTTTGTTTAAACTAAAGTCAAATATATTCTAATAAATTAAAAGAAAAGACTTTAAAAAAAAAACAAACAACAACAAAAAATGACAGCTAACAAAGCTATTTTAATTAAATATTCAACAAAAATTCGCACTCAATAAAAAATATTTAGTCATCAATTTCTAATATTCTCTTCACAGTTAAATTGAGTCTTTCAAAATATTTTCTCATCAACATTTTTCATTCCCATATGACACACACACGCACACACAAACATTCCCAAACTTATCGTCTGGCCCTAATTCGAATATAGCATCATCATAATATTTCTTTTTGTGTTTCCTCCTCAAAGCTAAACACAAAAATTTTATATTATTTTTATTTTTAAGTGATGACGGATAAAAACCAGAAAATCCATGAGGTACACATAAAATGATTTTTCCAGATACTCTTATAGGGTCTACCCACGCAAATTTGTTCTGTGTATTTTTTTTTTGTATTTCGAAATTTTTCTATTTAGAACATCGTTGTGATTTTTTAATTATACAAAAAAAAAGTCTGAAGGTTAAGGATGGATCGCATTGAGATTTTGTGGGAAACAGTTATTGCCAAACTTACAAAATATACATACATATATTACAACACCAAAGTCAATTTATTTATAATATTTTATTGAAATTTTTCAACAGAATTCCCAGTGAGAAAATACAAAAATTATTCCGAGTCTTTTTGTAATCTTCCATTGAAGGTCGTTATCCATTTCAAGATTTAAGTTTTTTATAGATACTTTGACAGATTTAATGATTCTGTAACTGGACCGCAAAGCGAAGAAGGTTATGGTATAAATGTTGCTATATAAACATTTCCTTTGGAAACTTAATTTTAAATCAATTAATAAAAATAAAAAATAATTTTCTCTTTGAACTTCTTTCTTTAATCGGATGTAGAGCATGTTTAAGTAAGTTAGCCTCATTCTTTATTGATTTTATCTTCAATCTTTGCTGCTTATTCTCTTATTAAATTTTTTATTGTAAAAAAAGAACATCCGCGTTCAGGATTTTTTTTTTTTGTTTTTGTCATATCTTATATTTTTTATATACCTTCGCAGGATGCGGGTTTCGAATTCGGTATACAAAAGCAATCCAGCACATATGGCTTAGTAATGTGACAGCATTTGGTTACAATATCCGCGCTAGGTTCGCCTGTATACCATTACACGTCATAAACAATCGCAAAAGCATCGAATTTTATTACGCTGTCATCGTTTTTGGTATCTTCGATTCTTTGGCATCGATTCTTTGGCCAATTCGCATTCATGTCAGGACTGGCTTTCTTATCATATTTTATTGCTTTTTTAATGGATCTAAATTTTTAAGACATGTATTCACTTTGTTTTTTTATATGTTGTGCCGTAAAAGAGGATATCCTTTCATTCTTGTAAATAAATTCCTCGTTCTTTTTTAAATATTTATTTAGTTAGTTGTAAGTAGAGTTGAAAAACAAAAGTGTAAAAAAGTTAATTTTTAAATTGTTACGTATGTGACAAATTAATGTTACGAATGTGGCAAATAAAATATTTATAAATTCTGAAAAGAAATAATTTTCATCGCAAATGTAATTCTTTTTCACACAAAATACAAAATAACAGCTTTTGGAAATTTTTCCTCACCAAAAAGTATAATAATTTAACATTTCAATGATAATAACTCACTTTTTTTAGAAACAATTAAATTTGAAAAAATTACATTAAACTTAATTTGAAAGTTGTTACGTATGTGACAAATGAATGTTACGTAAGTGACAAAGATGATTTTAAAGAATAAATAGAATATAATGAAAAAAATTGCAAAGAGAAATTATTATCATTTTAAGAAAAATCATTTGTCACATGAAATAAGAAATACCATCTTTTGGAAAGTGAAGGTTTTTGTACTAAAAATTGTAATATTTTCTAATTTCAATATGAATTTACTCACTACTTCAGTACAAATGAGGAAATGAAAAAAAAAAAAAAAAACTGAAAAAACTGTCTTAAACTTTATTTGGAAATTGTTACGTATGTGACAAGTTTATGTTACGTATGTGACAAGTATAATTTTAAAGAATGAATAAAACATTATAAATAAAATTCTAAGAAGAAAATTTTTGTTTTCATTATTGCTTACACGATGTACATACATATGAACAAACATACCTATCTGTGTATTTTATATCAGCTTTTAAAAGTGAAATTATTTCTTACTATAATGGAAATTAACTTCTTTTTTTGAATGGGTTGGAATAATATCCATTTTAACTTCAAATCCGGAAAAAAAATTCAAAATAAGTTGAAAAATAAATAAAAATTGTTACGAGTGTGACATCAACTTTAAATTATTAATTTGTACTCAGTAAAATTTCCAAATTCAAGGAAACGGTTGGTCAAAAAAATTATTTTTCAACCGCCAAATTATCAGCTTAATACAAATGTTATTTTAATACTTATATTTATAAAACATTACATTTTGTTACGGGTGTGACACTTATCACAATTTATGAATAAATTCCAACTCAGTTTTTAGTTAATACCTATTGAATAACCAAATTACACCAAAATGAGCTGTAAGTTCATGAAAATTATTGACAAACAATAAAACTGAAAATACAGGTATTCCAACTAATTTTAACCAAAAACAACGAGCTTTTAGGGATTTAAAAAAATTCATGTCTTAAGTTGCACAAATCTACAAAAAAAAAAACATAATAAATAAATAAGTAAAAGTATCATTACCGTCAGAAGCTTCTATAACCGAAATTATAAAAGTGACACAATTAAAAAATATAGACGAGTGTAATAATGCATATTTAATTCTTAAAAACCTTAAAAATATTACATTAAAGGCTTTTTGTTTTTTTTTTTTTGTAAGATAAATTCAAATTAACCATATGTTTCAACATGAACCTGTCAAGCTTACTCTTTTTTTATCTTTGAAGGTAGGTGCACATTATTTTTTTTTTGTCTTAATTTCCCTTGTCACGCTCTAGTAGATTGCTTCGCTCATTAGCCAGGTGTAACCAAGTAGTACATTTACTCGTTGCCTTTATCGATAATGAATATATGTATAGCTTAAAAAAAAAAAAAAAACATCAACAAGAAAAGTCACGTGTGGCTTTAAAAGTACTTACTTATACAATATACACCCATCATAATACTACTCGTCTTTTCTTTTCTTCTTTTTTGTACCCTTATATTTTTGTCCTTAATGCCTCGGGTATTTTATTTGCCATCACCACACTATCATCATCATCATCAAGAACTTAATCGATGAATCGGCATTTCTTGATTCAAGAAAAGCAATCAATTTGACACGAGTTGAGTTTATACTTTATGTCCACTGTCCAGTTCCTTGTCCACAATGATAAATAATTAAAACTTTTTTTATATCTTTTTTTTTATGCTGTGGAACAACACATCTAAGAAAAACCATAAAAAATAAAAATAAAAAAACTGAAAAAAAAGACTAGGTGCGACAAACAAAATGAGATAAACACATTCTTGAAATGTCATAAACGTCAATCAGTATAACATAATCATACTTTGTGATGAACTTTATGTCACTTTTTATTATATTTTTTTTTATTTTGTTAACCATTTTAAAATGATTTGCAATGTTACAGAACGTGTTTGAATAAATATATCATATATATCATTTGTGATGCCTTTCTAAACAATCAAGTTCAAGATCATAAAAGAATAGAATATATATGTAGTTTTAAAACTGAAAATATTAAAAAATCAATCATCTGTCAAAATTTTATACTTTTGACACCAGGTACTCAATTTATTTATTTTTTAAATATTTAACTGAATATTTGTTGTATGTATGAACTATTTTTGTTGTTTGTAATTTTTTCGTAAGAACGGAAATGGGTAGCTTTGAAATTAGCAGCGAAAAGTTGTTTCATCAAATGTTAGCTACTTGAAAGTTTGACAGCTTGACACATTTCCGAATTGATTTTGACAGTTGACTGCTTTTAATTTGATGGTTTGATCAACTGAAGTTAACATTTGTGTGTTGTTTCGGGAACAAGATTATGAGTATACCTCCGATTCCCGAGATTTTTAACGAAATTCAAAATTTTAAATTCGAACATCTCGAAAACCTTATCCAATTAAGCAATTTTAAGTTTGGTTTCGAATAAAAAAAAAGTGTTCGAAAAAGTATCTACTTTAGGGAAGCAAAATTATGTTGATATGTTATTATTATTGTTGTTCTTCACCCTTATTTTAATAGATAATAAATTTTTTGGTACATTAAAACTCAGTTTAACAAAAATAAATAAAATATTGTGAGATAATTATCAATTTTCTTGTAGTTCACAGAACAGGCTACACAATTCTCTATGATCAAAAATTATATCAATTGGTTAAATATCGAATTTCAATATTTATTAGGCATTAATTGATAACTGACAATCGTAATGAGGATGTTTGTTTTCGAATTTTGTTTCGAAACAAATTCTATAAGGTTTTTTTTTTCAATTTTATGAACGTGATTTCTTCTGTAAGGGTTCCTTAAAACTTGTCTATGGAAGTTGGAAATTTCATATGAGGCTGTTAGTGCTTATTGACAAAATCTATACTTTTGTCTCCTGTTTTTATGTTTTAACGACGACGTCAAAAGCCATTAAAAATTCATAAATATTTAAGTTTTCCAAAAAAAAAAAAAACGATTAAGTCTCCTTGAATAAGCACAACATAAGCATTTAAAAAAAAATAAAAAGCAAGGATATGTTAAAAAAAAACATTGTGGGTTACACATTTTTTCACTTAGAGCCTCATGTTTTCTCTACTAATTTGCTTAAGATCATTTCGAGGTTATGCATATAGAGGATTTATACTTCATTCCTTTTGAAAATTCGTTTTTGAAGCCCCAGAATGTTGTTACTTCCATCAAAATTTTCTTTAAAAGCGTTATGTTTATCTTCTGTATAAATTTTGTAAAGAAATTACTTGTCTAAGCAATAACCAATTGAAAGTTTCGATAAAGCTTAGACAAAACAGAACAGAAGAATTAATGTTTAATAAAAAAAAATGTCGGAAATATATTTAGAATCACCGTTTAGAGCCAAAGATTTTTTTTTTTGTAAAGGGAAGCATTTTCCAGAAAAATATGTAAAATGTGTAAGATGTTGTTTCTTATTATGCAATTTTTTGTAGATTATCAAACTATTCGCTTCACAAATTAAGATAACTTCATTTAGTCATTGGCAATGATAAATATTTTTTAGAGAATTATGAAGTTTCGCTAAAGTTTCTGTAAAATAAACATGTACCGAAAATTAAAGCTTCATTAAATTTGTAGCAAAAAAATGTTGATATTGTCGTCTATTTCCATTCTATTTTGAGTTTTGCATTTGTTTGGAATTTTTTAAATGAAAGAATTTAGCTGGTTAAGAAATAGCTTACTATATAAAGCCTTATAGAAGTAAATTTTTTAATTGGGTTTTATTCCATTTAAACACGATTTTTCTTCGCATTATTTTAGAGTTTACCTCATTTCGAAATGTGAATGTAAGTCTTTTGAAAATCCCCCATATTTGGAATTTTTCCATGAAAAAAGTTATATCATTTGCCCTAATGAAAATCTAGTATCAAACTTAGGTAACTTAGTTCACTTTATAATGTAGGGTCCTGCACTACACCACCTGATAGATAATTTAATTGAAAACTTGTTTGGAAAGGTGCATAGTTTGTGTCATTCAAGGCATAGCTAATAATAGTAGTAGTTAATATAAAACCGTCAACACCCCGGGGTTGAAATTCTCCAAAAGAGCAAAGCTATTACTTTCTTAAATTATAAAATTATACTTAACTCCTTGTTAAATACAAAATACAAAAATCCGCCTTAAGGAATTTAAAAAAAAGAAAAAATACACCACTAAGAGTAAATATGTCTAAGAAAACTTTGTTCAACCAGCATATTTTGTTATAGATCATGCGTGCTCGTACGAGACGCACGACGCAAATACAAAATATACGCACTTACTTTTTTTTGCTTTGCCTTTCGTATTCAGATTTCTTGTTCATCTTGTTCCTGCGTATCAAACGGTTGTTGGTAATTGCTACAACATGATGCAACTTCTTATAAACTACGCCGGCCGCGCCGTCGACCATGATAATTTTCCCAGAAAATGTTTTAATTTTTTTTTTTATTAAACGTAAAAACGTCCCCGCATAAAAATAAAAGTCGGTATTTCGTCATGATGTAGTTTTTTTTTGTTCGTTGGAATGAAAATAGATAAACAAATTTAAAAAAAAGAGACCTGAAACTTGTCGTTTAGTTTTCTTCTTTGATGGTTTTAAGATGAAAAGATAAAAAAGCTCAAAAAACAAACGAAAACAAAAAAGGGCGGAGATAAAAAAATAAACAAACACGCACGTTCTAATTTTACTTAACCTCCGCAACAGCAAAACTTGAAGCTTTAATTGAAATTTTCCGCATTGTTGATTTTTTGTTTTTTTTGCTTTCCAAAATAATGTTAAATTAACTGCGGTGAAAATTTTAATGATGTCGTAAATTTATGAAGCGTTTAAGAGAAAATAAAATATAATAATAGAGACACAGATTGTTATAGTTAGCTGAATTGATAGCCTTCGGTTATAATGATGACTTTGCTTCATGAACAAACATTTTGGTTCAATTTGTTGTAATTTAATTATGTAAAGTTTGGTATAAAATTACAAGTGACACTTATCATGAAGAAAAGTGACAACAGAGTTGTAAAAATGTTTTTTTTTTTGTTTAGAGATAAAGAAAGATTAATTATAGTTATGTAAATAAAACAAGTAAATAGAAAGTCAAAAGTTTGAGTGAATTTATTTTATGACTTAAATGATGTAACTGTTATATTTAAATTTGACATGTTGTTGCTGATAAATTAACAATCTATTCGACATTTGTAGACATTATTTTCATTTTTATTTGGACTAACTGGGCTTAATATGTTAATCTCAAAGTATAATTTGATTCTAAACGAAAGAGCTGAGGTCCAAACTCGATTTAATTTTTTTAACTTGTTTTGGAAGATTGTGCAAAATTTATTAGGAATTTTTTAAAAAGTATTCAATAACGGCATTAGGAAAGAAATTTTTTTGATAAATTTCACATAATAATCCGCCGGTAATAGTTTACAACTTTTCAAATTGAGAATATTTTAATTGTGGAATTTTAAATGTTTGAAGGTTTTTTTCTGGATGAGACAGCATTGTCAATAAAAACCGCTAGCTTTTGTGTATAATTTTATAATTTACAGTTTTCGTCTTAATTCCTTTGAAAAAAACTGAGATGTTTAAAAAAAATGTGTTTTTCCAATTTTAACTTAGATATAAAATCAAAAGCCGTGGTTCAGATTTTCGGGTATTTATTGAGCTATGCTTAAAATATCAAAAAAGGTCTACATTATTAATCCAACTATGACGAAATTTTTTTTGCGATGTCAAAACCTAATTTTACTGCGTTATTAACTTTTTGTATAAATATAATTTATTAATTTCTGAAATAATTTTTTTCTATAAATTTTTAAAATATGAACTGAACAAGATCAACTTTTTCAATTCAATTTTTCTCTAGAAGAATCAATCAATTTTGATTAGCAAAATTAATTTCAATTACAAAAAATGTTTAACAACCTTTACAGATTTAATTCAAGGTTATATTTCATTAAATGTTTATAACTCTTGCAAATTAACACATTAATTTCACAGACTGACAGAATTAGGCTGATG
This sequence comes from Epistrophe eligans, assembly GCA_951394125.1. NCBI lineage: Eukaryota > Metazoa > Arthropoda > Insecta > Diptera > Syrphidae > Epistrophe > Epistrophe eligans. The sequence continues at coordinate 16,817,219 of OX596029.1, read as the reverse complement.
TTCTCGTTCAAATCAAAACCAATCAATCTCTACATTTTTTTTTTATTATTAAATTGTTCACATTTGCATTACCAAGATTCAACATTATATGATGAGAGAGCTTCTATAATTTGAAGAACTAAATTTGTTTTAATTGAATCCCCCCGTGTGTAGTCATCCAATTAATTTTAATATTTTATCCACGCCAAAACCATGATTGGTTAGGTATACCTCTCGTCAGCTAGACTTTGCTTTAAGATTATCATCTGAATTGATTTCTGATGCCATTAACATTCATTTTGTTTGTCAATTGGCCTGACATAAAGTTTTGCCATACAAAATCGTGATGAAAGCAAATTACTATCCCAATTTCAATTTCAACTAATTGCAAGGTATAGAGTCCTTCGTTTGGGATTATATCTTCTTTTATATGCATACATATTCAATGTTCATATAGTGGTTTGAGTTTGTGTTTCGCATCGTTTGGTCACAGTTTTTATTTTTTTGTCATCTCATCTTCCAATTAGACAGGTTCAGCGACATCATCTTAACGAAAACAACAACAAAGACAACTTCTACAACAAACCACAGTATTCTTTCTCTTCCGCTTGGGATAATGTTTCTTTCTATTAAACCTAGAGGAAGATCAATAAGTGCATCATCATCGTCATCATTCTTATTGCTTGGGTGAAGGAGGAAAAGAAGAAAAAGAAGAAGTTGGTTAACCATTTGGTTATTTTGCATGATGACTTTGGTTTCTATATTAAGTCAGGACAGGTTATTCTCTTTGTTAAGATTCTTATCGCAGTTGCAGACCTTACGGGCTTACAAATAGTAACTTGTGGATGATACACAAAAATTATATAAAAAAAAAAGAAATGAAGACTCATTTTGGGAGTTCATATAACCGAACGGATGATTCAATAGATAATAATAAGCCGTTTGGCAAGTTGTGTTTACATAAAGAGTCACCATGACGATGTGGTGTACTTTAAATTATATTGTGGATAAAGTTCTTGTTTGCTAATATATACATATATTATGGTCTTATGAGAATTGAGAGGTTTAGTATTTAACATAAAATTTCGAACTTTTGTCACAATGATAAATCTTAGATTATTTCGAGTTTTTGACCTTAAATTTGGTTGTCAAGTAACTAACTGTCAAAATTGTCAATCAGAATCGATCAAATTTGTACTAAAATTTAAAGCATTTCAATCATAAAATTGACTTAATTACTGAAACATCAAAATCAGTTGTAATCGCATGGCATAACATTTTGGACTTGCCTTGGACTAAATTTGGTATATTGGAATGAATGAAAGTGCAAATTTTAAACATAAATTTAACAACATTTTTGACTTTAAAGATGCGTTTTAGATTAAGTATATTTCAAGTTTTTAAGTCATTGACCAAAAATTTGGTTATGAGAACTTTTAAGCTTCAAATTTGTCAAAATTTCTATAAGAATTGATGAGATTTGGTCTAAAAATCTAAAAATCATTTTCAATAAATGAATATCATAGCATTAGCACAAAAATAAGTTAAATTTTCCTTGCATAACATTTTGGACTTGTTGTGGACTAAATTTGGTACATTTGAAGGACTTCCATAAGTAGGTAAAAATTTTAAGACTTTTCAACTACACCTTTGATTGAATTCTTGACTTTGACAACATTTTTAAGATTATTTCAAATTTTTGGCTCATTAGGTTACCTAAAATTTGGTTGAGAACTTCTATCTTTCACATTTGTCAAAATTTCTGTCAGAAATTGATGATATTTGGTCTAAAAGTAATTTTCCATAAAGGATTTTAAAGCTTAAGCACAAAAATTAGGTCTAATCTTATTGCAAAACATTTTGGACTTACCTTGGACTAAATTTGGTACATTGGAACGACACCCATAAGTAGAAATTTTAAGGCTTTTCAACTATACCTTTGACTAAATTCTTAACTTTGAAAACAAAAATTTGGTTGATAACTTTTAAATGTAAAATTTCTATCAGAATTGATGAGTTTTGGTATTAAAATCATTTTCAATAAAGGATTTTAAAGCTTTAGCACAAAAATTAGTTCTAATGCAATCGGATGACTATGATATATATATATACATATATATAGTAATTATAGGATTATTGATCTGTGAAATTTGTATGCGATTTAAACTAATTCATTTTTTAAATATTCCCGACTTTTCGTTGGATCACATTTTGAACTTTTGGCTTTTTTAAAGAACGAGTTTCATAAAATCATTCTTCACAACAATTTTCTATTATTTATTTGCATTAATTTTTTTTACAAAATTCGGAATCTTTTCAAATTTCCGAAAATTAAAATTTAAAACTTGACGACTCTTCAAGCATAATATGCTGACAACATTTTGAGTCAATTACTGAATAATGTAATGAAGAGGAAAAAAAAAAACCGACATCCAAGTCAATAATTGACAGAAGATTGTTAATTGGAAAATGAGACTTCGGAATGAACAGGATTCCTCAGACAAATTTCTCAGTTTTGCTGTCAAAACTGTGAGGGGAAAAAATCTAGCAAGTAATGCTCACCTTTTGAGTGAGAAAAATCTCTGAGATCTCATTTTTCTGAACGCGCCAAATATCAGGGTCGGACCAACCATATGTGCAAGATGTGCAAATGCAAATATGTACTGCCATTTGCATTTTAACCACAAAACTTGTTCAAATAATCCCAAAATAACATCCACCACAACCGTGCTAAATTATTTCTTCCTACCGGGTGAAGAAGTCTTATGCATGTGTATCAGTGTATGTATGTGTGCAAATATAAAAAAGGGCGCTTTCTACAAAACTTGCACAATCTGCCAAGTATAATTATATTTTTTAAATGAACTTTGGCATAACTGGTAGTAACCGAACTGAGTTGATAGGTCTGTTTATTTACTGGGAAAAAGCTTGGGCTCGAGCTTTTTGATGTTCTTGTTGTAATTTTTGAACAGAAATAAGGAAATGGATTTGCGATGTTTCTGGTTAAAAGTCACATTTGACAACTGAAATTATCAGTAGTTTTACAAGCAAGAAAAGGCAGTAGGTAAAATATTCAGGTTAATTCTTGCTAGAGGAGAAATAAAATAAATTTTTAAAAAAGTCAAAAGCTCTGACATTTTCATGCCAGAAAAAAAAAATAAAGAAACACATTTTGGGTAAATTTGGAATCCCGCGGGCGAGAATAGAAACAGACCCAAAATGTTCAGGTAAATTCTTGCTGAAGAGGAAATGAAATAAATTTTAAAAAAAAAGCAAAAAGCTCTGTCATTTTCGTGCCAGAGAAGAAGTAAAGAAACACATTTTAGGTAGATTTAGGATCCCACGGGCGAGTAAAAAAACACACCTAAAATGTTCAGGTAAATTCTTGCTCAAGGGGAAATGGAATAAATTAAAAAACAGTCAAAAGCTCTGGCCAGAAAAAAATAAACAAAAACAAATTTTGGGTAGATTTGAGATACCACTAGATCCCGCGTACGAGAAAAGAAACAGACCTAATATTTTCATACAAAGAAAATGACAAACTGTCAACTGGTAACTGGCAACTATATCAAACTGTCAAAATGTCAACGAGGCTTTTATATGCTGTGTGTTTAAGAATTTTCTGATTATCTTACAGATGAATGTATATAGACATCAATTTAAAAACAACTATCTTTGGTGTGGACTTTGTCCCACAGGAATCCATCGTAAAGGTGATTTCCTCACACAAACAGCGAACGTGCTAAAATTGCTCTACCCACAAGTAAATAACCAATTTCAAAGACCCCCACAAATTATTCTAAATTATAATACTTAAATTATATTAAAATTTGAATTTGCCACTTAAATTTCATAAAAATAATATTATGTATGTAAATTTAAAAATCCCATCAACTATAGCAAAATAAAAAAAAAAATCATCTAAAAAATAAAATGGATTTTTTCAAGTGACTTTATTTTTTTTTATTAATCTTATTTTCTCCAAAGTATGTCGTCGTCGTCGTCGTCGTCGTCGGTCGTGCTCTTGACTTTGAAAGCCGACTTCATATTTATTTCATTTTGATATATGTACATAATGTAATTCAGGACAAACTTTATGGCCTAGCCTTGATTGTATTAATATCGTTACGAAAGTTTCATTTTTCAACAACTCGTCATGAATAAGGGGGTACGTAACGTACATACATACTATACGGACTTGAACTCAAACAACGCAGCAACAAACTGAACTAAATATGATGGGGAGTAGGAGAGCACTAGCGTGGGTAGCGTTCCGTATAATATTTCAATTAAAGCGTTGGACGCATGTGCATATAATTAATAATCAAATTGAGTATAAGAGTTCAGTATGTTTAAAAATGCTCCTATCCTATACCGCTAGAGAGCTTGACGGCCTCCTTCAATGTAGGTATACGTATGAGTCGAGTATAATATGGTGCCATACATATTCCATAAGGCATGCATGGAGTGTGTCGGCATGAAGGTGACTTGAAAGATTGAGTGTTTCTTTTTTTTTTTTTTTTAAGAATTATTTATTTATGGCAACACTGGATGGAACCACCTCTCACACCATTTATCATCGCTGTGGACATAAATTGGTGGTTAGGTGCTTATTTTTCAACCCTCATTCATTTTGTTAAGTCTTTTCGAACGAGCGATTTTCGTTTTTTCCTTTTTTTTATTTTTTTGGTTTCATTTTGAAGGTATTGTTAAAAGCTATTGTCATTATAAATAAAAGAAGGAAATTCATAGAAGCCCACTTAGGTTTTGCCTCTGAACGTGTTTTTTAGTTATTTTTACTTTCTGAGCATTCCTTTATTTTTGAAATGACGTTGCATAGATGACATACATGCAATTAACCCGAGGAGAATTCAGGCTTATTTTTTTTTAACTTCATTCAGATGTAAATTCAAAAGGACTCAAGGGAAGAGATAAAAGATTATACTCCTACTCATACATTGAATAGGAATAGTGCTTAGTGCGTAACGCTTGTTAAATTAATTCGATCTTGGGACAATAAATGAAGTTCAGGTTGCGAGTAGGTGCCTTACACGTACATTATACAACACGTCAACAAAGCGAAATAACACGAATAAAGAGGATAGATTAAAAAAGAGTTATGACTCAAAAATAAGTTTATATTGTCCCGCGGTTGTCAAGGAGGCTTAGAAAGTAGTCTTTTAGGACATTCATTCAAAAACTGTTTTAAAGGAAAAAAAAAACATTTGTACAAATTATCCATACGGCTAAGTTTTGAGATAACGTCAGTCTGATATATGTACTTATACAAACTATTCAAATTTGATGCCGAGGGGTGCACAGTGGTCCGTTTGTTGAATTCTACACGCTAATTCTTGACGAAAATTAATGAAATGTGGTACACTTAGTCATTTGAAAACTTTCAATTCACAAATCGTCAGAATTCTTGAAAAAATATGAACATGTTCAAAAAAATCAAAAATCTTTAGGCAGATTTTCTTAAAAATAAATTTTTCTTGAACTTAAAATGTTCTTAAAAATTAACAAAAACAAAAATCAAAAAATATTTTACAATAATTTTTGAAAATTTTATACCCAAAATTAGCGGTTTAGTATTTAACATCAGGTCAATACCAACAAAAATATAATTTTTGATTATTTAGAGTTTTTGACCTTAAATCTGGTTGTCAACTTCTATAGCTGTCAAAATTGTTTATCAGAATCGATCAGATTTGTTCTAAAATTTAAGTCATTTCAATCATAAATTTGACTAAATTACTGAAAACACAAAAATCAGTTCTAATCGCAATGCATAACATTTTGGACTTTCTTTGGACTAAATTTGGTACATATATTTAAACGAATGAAAGTTCAAAATTTTTAATATAAATTTTGACAAAATTTTTGACAATGTGGTTTAGATTATTTCAAGTTTTTGAGTCATTAACCTAAAAATTTGATTGAAAATTTTTAACTTTTAAAGTTGTTAAAATTTCTATTAGATTTGATGAAATTTGTACTAAAAATCATTTTCAATAAATAAATATCGAATTATTAGCATAAAAATTAGTTATAATTTTAGTGCATAACATTTTAAACTTGCTGTGGACTAAATTTGGTACATTGGAACGACTTCCATAAGTAGCTACAAATTAAGACTTTTCAACTATACCTTTGATTGAATTCTTGACTTTGACAACATTTTTAAGATTATTTCAAATTTTTGGGTCATTAACCTAAAATTTGGCTGAGAATTTCTATCTTTCAAATTTGTCAAAATTTAATGATATTTGATCTAAAAGTAATTTTCAATAAAGGATTTTAAAGCTTACACAAAAATTAGGTCTAATCTCTTTGCAAAAAAAAATTGGACTTACCTTGGACTAAATTTGGTACACTGGAACGACACCCATAAGTAAACATTTTAAGGCATTTCAACTATACCTTAGAATTAAGTTTTGACTTTGACTTTTTTGACACTTTTAAGATTATTTCGAGTTTTTTAGTCGTTGACTTAAAATTTGATTGACATTTTTGAAATGTCAAAATTGTAAAATTTAATACCTAAAATTATTTGATACATTTTAAAGAATGCTCCTTTATTATAATAATTTTTAATCGAAAATTAAAATTTTATTATTTTATGAAAACGCTTCTACGAAAGTAAAAAAAAAATTGATACAAATTTTGTAAACCATTTTTTTTTTATTTTTGTACAAATAAATTTTAACATTTTGTTTATAAAATTGGCTGGAGAGTGTATTAAGTTTTCAAACAAAAATTAAAATTTTTTTTATTTCAAAAATTCAAATAATATATTTTTTAAAATTTTGGTCTACAATGCTTTTAAAACTTTCTAGAAGCGTTTAAAATATAAAATATGTATTATAGAAATCAGATAAATTGTTTCCGAATAAAAAAATGTGAGGTCAGCCTCGGAAAAGCTTAAGCCATTCGGACTGTATAACCGAACAGACAGACGTTTCTTTACTATCATAAAGCCAAGTTTGATCAAAATCTTGAGCTCGATTTTTTTAACGAATGCATCATACAAAATTCAGTAAAGGCCCAAATTTTTTTGACGGCCGTACTAAATTGTAACTTACAAAGTTTTGACTTATTCGATTTTTATGATCCGTCTTATGTTTTCCAAAAAAAATGGAAAATTAATTTGTTGCTTTAATTTTATCCAAATTGGTCAAACGTGTCAAAAATTTCTGATGACCATTTTCATAAATGTTCAGAATTTCGCTATCAATTGGTTAAATTGACACCTTAATAATTTTGTATTGTTAGGTATACATACTATAAAAATAGAACTGAGCCATTGACTCAAAATTTCTCAGAGTTTTTATTTAAATGCATTCAAAAATGATAATTACTTTTTAACTTTCTTCACTATATTTTAAATTCATCATTTATTATTTTAATAATCCAATTTCTTTTTTTCTATTTTCAGAATCTACTTAACCGTGGTGCAACAACAAGCGAGGAAACCGACGAAGAGCCAGCTTCAAAATTAGCTCGTCTTACAGACTCAGAAAGTGACGATTCTATAAATTCAGCTGAACATCGTGCACTTCGAACAACTGAGTGTTGTAAAAAAGTTGCCAAGAAATCGAATTGCATCAAAGTAAGTTGTCGTTTTTTTTTATTTTTTGTTGTAAGCTTGATGCGTGCAACCCCTAATATAAATTTTGCTGATGTGCTTAAAAAATTAAATTAAAAACAAAAACTAACTCAAAAATTTCTTTCTAACTTCTTCCCGTGTGTTTTATTTGTTTTCCTCCTGCTCCCTGAAAATTCCTTTTCCCCGCTTTTTGTGCATTTTTAGACTGACTACGCTGATGGTGACGACGAAGACGACGGTGAGGACGAAATCGATCATCCTCTAAGCGGCCAATCCACTGCGAATTGGTCAAGTTTGAGTTTTAATACCGTCCTAACCCAAGAACGGGTCCATCAGTGTTGCATTGCTACATCGCTTGCTTCGACCGATTTTGACGCTGATTCCGAAGGCAGTGATTATGAAGTGGTAAAACGTCCACGTAGAAGTGGTGAAAAATATCCTTCTTCGGGGGCACTCAATATCAACAACGGCTATCGTTGCTTGCTGTCAACGCCTCTGAGAAATCATAACGCTGTCAGTTTTAATCCCTTCCATCCGCAGCTGGTTAATTCCGAAAATGATTCAGTGTTTGTTTTGAGTGATAGCATGGACAGTAAATCGCTAATGCAATCGAAATTGCTAAATGGTGGTAGCTCGGTAGCGGGAGGTGCCGGTGAACTATCTAAACAATCACCCCAACCACTCCAACATCAGCAACATAATTCACCCAAATTGCTTAACATAAGCAATCAAAATATAGTTCGCCTGTCACCGCAACAACAACATCAAAACCAATTGCTGCTGGTAAATTCGAAATCAGGAACGGCAGCTACGTCTACGGTCTTAACAACATCGCCCTGCAGCAATGGCGGCGTCAGCGTTGGTGGTAATATAGGCTGCACTGCTGGTGGAAATGTAAACAACAACACACCATCAGGCATCAGCGCCGGAATAAGGAAACGTCATCGAAACATTGACATTTCCAAATTCAATGAGTCCAATCGAAAGTCAAATAGTTGTGCCATATTCTATTTTAAGCATTTGGATACAGATAACGAGACGAATTTCAGCGGCGGTGGCCTTTCATCGTCGCATGGAAGCGATGTAAGTATATAAATGTTCATAATGTTCGTTGTAGTTCTGGACGACCTTTTTTAATTTTCTTGGTTTTTGGTGGGATTTGATTTATTATATCGGTGGTGATGGTGCTCATCATATGGTGGCGGTGATGATATTGGAAGGAATAAGGTCATATGAGTAATTTTAGACTAAAAATAGACAATAATTGTGAACTGTCAGCGGTTGTGATTAAGGAGGCCTTAAAAATTTGTTAGATATTTCGTTTATATTCGATCAAAGTTATGAGTGGGTGGAATTGGTGGATGATGTGTTGATAAATATTTATACATTTTTTTTTTTTTTTTGTAATATTTCGAATCTGACCTCGTGTCTATTCGTATTATTTTTTCTATGTGCCCTTAACGGATGGAGACATTTGTTTATCACTTGTCATCCTATACCACGAGTTTACGAATAAGAAAGCCAAAAATAAAAATAGATTTTTGTCTATTTTTATATTTTTATACTTGGGATTGGCTTTGAGAGCCTTCAGGGGTATGAGCAGGAACCGATCTTCTCTAAACTCTATGGAGAATCAAAGATGGTCAGCTCGGTCACATTTTGATGCGCATCAGACGACATAGGGAACTGGGTGACCAAATTCTTGTGTGCCAAATTCTAAACAAATAATAAAAAATTAATAAAATTAGTTTTACGTCACCCTGTATTATTAATCCGTTCTTATTCATTTTTTAAGGCTAAATGATGGGTTCTTTATTTATTTTATTCGATGTCATCAATGGCTTAAGTGTTTATTTCATTTATTAGGTGTCCTTTAATTTTAATAAACAAGTTATTAGTTTTTCTTTATTGAGGCTGACATTGTGAATGCAACCATTTAAAAATTATAAAAAGGCTAGGCCAAAAATAATAATTGAATTTTAAACTTAAATAATTGAAGTTTTTGTTTCAACTAGCAGACCCGTGCTCGCGTTGCCTAGCAAAAAAAAAAATACTTTACCGTCAACCAAGTATATTTAGGAAAAAAAAAAGTTGATAAATCTGTAACAGAGATTATAAGAAAGTCAATAGAAATGTGAGAAAGAGAAAATGCAAGAGCGCCGAAATGATATGAAATGAAACTCCTTGTATATTCCAAAAAAAAAAAATACAAAAAGTTGATAACTTTTAAATTTGTTTATATTTATTTCTCAGCTTATATTTAAAATAACGAAATAACACAGAGCTTGAAATTTGGGTACAAATATTTACTTTTTAAGACAAATATCATTTTTGTAAAAGATCAAACTAATATTTACTTTATAAGACAAATAATTTTCATTTTTGTTAAAGATCAAACAGTTCTAAATGTATAAATGTATAGGTATAAGTGTAAATCAACCTAAAAAAAAACATCATATATATTGTTTCAACAAACAAATTTAACAAAAAAATATTGCCTTAAACATTCTTATAAAAATAAGGAATATTATGAAAAAATTTCCAACTAAATCAATTAAATACCTTTTGAGATTATTCGTGACAAACTAAATAATAAATTGTTTCGTTTAACTCACTTCTAATCCGCGAGTTTACTAAATCATAGAATACAAGATTTAACTTGCCAGTCAATATTTCTTATTATTAAAAACAAAATGTCGTGGAATACCAAACTGACGATTATTGAAAATCCGTTTACTAAAATTTGTAGATTTTTTTTTAGTCCATACAAATATAGTATTGACCTTGCATTTTGGGTAGGAAAATGTTTCTTTTTCGTATGTGTAAAAGGGATAATCGTGAATATGTAAAATAATTTGGTCGCCATCTTGGAAAAGGGGTGTATAACATGCTCTGCTGATATCTTGAGAAACATAAGATATATGTAGATAGATTAGATAAGATAGATAAATAAAATCTCTTTATTTTATGATAAGTAGATATTAAAATTTTTTTTTATAAAAGAATACGGACGTGGCCAACTATAAGCCGTCCTTCTTAACCTTAACCTTAAGTCGACAAATTAAGTTTAAGAGCGTGTTTTAAGAGAATTGAATTCTTTAAATTTTTTTTAAGGGAAATAAAACTGATTTTTTTTGTTTTTAATTACAACTTTTTATTTACAATTTTTCGATACATTTTTTATTTATTTTTTTTTATTTTATTAAGAGATTTTGCATTTAAGCCACCACATTTTTTTTTTTATTAATTTAAAAGGAACTTTTGGGTTACAATGTTTCATTGGCAACTTTTTTTTTCTTCAAACATAAACTTCTTCCATAATTTCATTGCTATTTCATTGATCTGCTTTCCCTGTGATACATCAAAAAGGTATAGAATGGACTTCCTGCTAAGCCAAGTCTTTTTTTTTTTGGGCATCTGTAGATATTTCCAGTCTTCATTGATTTCGCTTCGAAAATATTTCCATCGGTCGGCCTTAAGCATCACCAAAATAAAAACAAGCGTACATATATAGACCGGAACCAAAAGACAATTTAAGGTTCAAACAAAAAAATCATCTCAACGGAGATTGAATATACCAAAGTGCATGTGCTTCTTCTGCCTCTCTCTGCTTTGCTTTCTATACACTCCCAAGTTTAAATATTTGTCTAGTCATGTGCCTGGCTTCCTATATTTTTCTTTAAAGATTTTTGTCTTCAATTGTAAATACCTATCCTCTAAAGTGTATGTCAACTAATTAACCTTGCATCCATCTCATGCACCCTATAACCATATACTAATTCCAGTTCACCTGATGTATGATTGTTGCCTTCCATCTTCAATCCAAAAAAATAAAAATGAACATCCACATAAACTCATTAGTTCATTACCATTTCACGATTTCTCTTTAAATTCAAAAACAAACAAACCAAATTTAAAACAAAAACATACAAACGTTTGTCTTTGAGAGCAAATTTGTTTAAGTTCAATTCAATTAAAATTGTTCCTTTTTTTCTACTTTTTTTTTGTTTTTTTTTTGAAATAGATCTCGAAATCTGCTGAACCATCTTCTGACGACGATGAAGGATGGCTCTACTCGAATAGTGCTGAACATTGCATCGACGGAAGTCATCACCAAACAAAAATCCTCGTAAACCAAGAAAAGAGTCACCACCACCAACACCACAAAGCAAATAACAACTCCTCATCGCAGCTCAGTAACAACGACGATTCTGATAAGGAGAATAAAACAGGCACAGCTGTAGCATCGATTTTGGCCACCAACGGCAGTGGCAGCGGTAGCAGCAATAGTAACAGTAACAGTAACCACACAACACCGTCCATTCGAAGTTCCTCATCGCTGAACTCGTCCAGTCAGATTGCTATAACCGAAATTCAATTGAACGGTTGCAGCGGTAGCGGCGGCGGTGGAGGCGAAGGTAGCAGCAATTATAGTGGCAGTACAACTGGCAGTTTTATTGGCTGTGCTACGACCTCAACGACAGTAGTTATGCATCGCAGCGTAATGGAGCTGCAGTTGGGCAGTAACAATAGCATCAGTCAGAGCAGCACCAACAAAAACTCCCGAAGTCCCAATAGGAGCGTTCAGGTTAGTAGGTATTGCGGTTTTAAACCAAAAATTATAGCAAAACTAAAGCGCAGAGTAAAATAAATTTCCTTAAGGAAGCGTTTCGAGTGATTTATTTGGGTGCAGCAGCTGCTGTTGTGCTATTGCTGGTGGCTCATTTTTTTTTTTTTTAATATGGTGGAGTAAAAGTTTCCCAGGTGTTCGTTGCCTGCGCAACACACGCCTTCAATTTATCTCCTACGCATATTTATGCGAGTGACCCTATACCACTTACAACTTACATACACATCTGCTTCTTCTCTTCCTCTGGATTTGTGATGTCAAAAGATTCAGGTTCATTGGGAGTTTGTGTTTTTTTTTTTTGATGGTGTGATGGAGATTAGTTTTGTGGGCGGATTGTTGCGCCCGCTTAAACAAGCGGTTGACCTACAAACAAAACCCAACATCGATCTTTTTGGTGTAAATACCTCCTGGACATGACAAAGAGCAATGTTAATTTAATTCCAGATAAGAGGGCATGTTTTTTTTCGTTTTATTTTTCAATCGAAAGTCCTACAGAGTATTTACACCCAAGTGTTTGTTCACACCAAAACTTACAAAAAACACAACCAAATCTACACTGAGAAAAAAATCTCACAAGTTTATGTTAAAATTAATTTTTCAGTTGAGTTGTCAATCAATCAATCTCAGATAAGCTGACCGCAATTCCTGAATGCGGATGTCAAAAAAATGAGACTTGAAATTTCTTAGATTTACTTGCTCACAGTTGATCCTAGTGATTACAAAATGGTGGAGAGTATTTCTTTTCTGACAGGAAACATTTACTCGATAATTTCTATTCGTTTCTTCTTTTCTTTTGACAAAATCTAGATTTGTCACACTAAATGACAGCTGTAACTCCACCTTTTTTTAAGGCAAACAGATTTTTGACAGTAAAAGTGAGGAGTTGCGTTCAGATTTCTGAAATAGCTAAGATCTGGGAGATCTTAAAAACCTGTGCCACGTTCTTTAACTCTCACATCGGTAAAATTGGTCGAAAAACGTTGAAAAACGGAACGAAACTCATATGATTTCATTTAATCTTCATAGTTTCTCGAATAATTTTATCGATGCGAGAGTAACACAACTTAGGCAGTAGGCCATGAACTGGCTAATTGAGTTCTTTTTTGGTTAACTCCGTACTTTAAATTGAATTTTATCTTTTACGTCTTTGCGAATTTCAATCACGCGAGCAAATATTTTTTTCAAATCAAACAACTCTTATTGTTCAAATTTTATAAAGACTTGTCAAAAGGCCAAACGTGAGAACTTGAAAATATTAACAATGAACTTTTCTTTGCGTGTACAGATCTTATACGTTAGACCACTTAAACATGACACTTTGACATGAACAATTTCCACCGTCTAATTGAGGTAAAACTTGTGTCCTGGTCCTGAGTTCTGGTATATATTTTGGCCATTGTCACGAACGTTTTTCATTGGGCGTGCGCTATGCACGTCTATCTATATATGTACATAGATACATTACATTTGGGTGTAAATTTGAGCGAATTGTTTGGATTTTTTATTCCGCGCCCACACGACTTAAATATCGGTCGAATAGTTAAATAGTTTAAGGAGAGTGTGTTGTGTAGTTTAAGTGTAAGTTGAGGTATTTGATTTTTAACAAAAGCTAGGTTAGATATAAAATAGGTACCTAACTTGTACGTACATTGTTAAAAAGAAAGTGGAGACCTACTTAATATGCAGCTTAGCAGATTTATAATAAAAGTACTTTTTTTTTAGTAGAAAAAATAAATTCCTTTGAAATAGATCAGTGGGAAAGTAGAGCAATTTTCTGATTGATTTTTGACAGTTCCTGTAGATTATCATGTGTCATAATAACTTTTTCAAATGGCAGCTCCTGGAAAATAGGACTTTCATTTTAATTTTAAAATTGCCACAAGTTTTAATACTGAATTTCGGGTTGAAAATTTGTCTAAAAAATTTGACATATCAACTGTCAAACAGAAAAAAAATTTTGTTAGCTGTCACTGTTAACTTAGTAAATATTGACAGCTCGTGGAGACTTAGGGCCTGGTGAATTAAAACTTGCAGCCATCCCTGTGTGTTTCGTGTTAGACGAAAGAAATGGAAGGGACCAACAATTTTCTGCCGAATCCAATCAGTTAACACGATCAGTAGCAAGAAAATTACTCCTAAAAAACATTATTTTAAGCGAAATAATTGGATTCGAACTCAGACCTACTAAATTGATCGCTTATTGAACATTTTCTTTGTTCAATAAGCGATCAGTTCCTTAAGGACTTCCACCTGGTTTTGAAGAACAATATCTAATAAAAAATAAGTTAGGAAATTTTTGGTCGCATTCCCATCTAATGTAACTATAGCCTTAAACGTGTTTTTATTTTATTTTTTTTTCTTATTTGTTTTCAGAGCAAGGAAAATCACTTTGTTGATCCAACAACGCCTACAAAGTGTTATTATTCAAAGTTCGAGACAAAACCAGTATTTAATGGCATCAAGAATGCTTCTCCAAGGAATCTGAAGAAATCTGGAAATACAGTCACAACAGCCACATTTGAAGTGTCATCAGCTAAGGTAAGAGCTTTCGTTTCGCTTTTTTGTATATTTATTGATGTTTCAGAAATTTCTACATTTTCAATAAATGTTTTCAAAAAAAGAAAAATTTTACCAAAGAAAAACTCAAGTCAAATGATTTAAAATAAATGTGGGTATTTCTTAAAAAAAAGACACTCGTATTATGTATGTATATATGTATGTATATTCGATTCTATATCATCTCATTTCCCGTATACAATTTACACAGTTCAAATGTGCACTAAATTCGGTAGAAAATTACGTGCAAACCTTACGAACACACCCAAATGGGAGCCATTCAAAATGGAACCTATTGAAAGAGAAAACAAAACAAAAAAACCATTAACGGCCAATTCAAAATAAAATTATTTGTCAAACGAGCTTTTGTCTTTGACAGCATTGATTTTAAAAACTAATTTTAAAATATAAATTAAAGAATATTGAAAATTAAATTTATACCGAGAAAATGCGGTCTGTGATTTAAAGTTTTCTTTGCTGGCTGCAAAATACTTTGTAGGTTAGGTATTCTGTTATTAGGCCCCATTTGCATTATTATATTTGAATCTAATTAATTCAATTTCTCTTACACATTTCCTTATTCAATAAATTTCCTTTTTTAAATCTGGATCAAGGAAGGTGGCAAGTCCCATATAATTAAAAATTATTATTGGTTCCTATTTATAAAAAAAAACCAGTTCAATTTTAATTCACTAATTGTATATTATTTTGCTATATTTAATACTCGTTCTTCACTTTACCATAATAATTTCCTTTTTAAAGTTTTACCTTTACGTTACAAATAGGCAGGAGCTCGAGCAACTTTATTAAAAGAAAAACCTCCATTAAATGGTAAAACCGCTTAACGGTGGGCTTTCACTCGTGGAAAATACTTAAATGCCACCTAAATGTGCCATGTCGAAGTGACCACACTTATGTACATATCTCTACACAAAACCAACAACATTGGCATCTACGTTTGTATAAGCGCTATACATAAGTTGACTATCATCATCAATGTCAGTGTCAACGCGCACCGCATGTGAAGTCTTTCAATACAGATGAGGAGACTCAAGAGATTTTAATGTTTGCACTCATCCATAAAAAGTTATAATCAATTGCGTATTATTTTTGTAAGTGTGCAATCACTTGAGCTCTGACCACGTAAGACTTCTTTTAAATATCTTAATGACAAATCTGATTATATATATTCCCAAACACATAAATCGATAATAAAAAGTCGAGATAACGAGATAAGTAGATTATTAATAATACAAAAAAATTAAAATGCTTTCCGTTAACATTTTTTCAAATTTAACGTTTAAATTCGATTTGGAACGAAAGAGGTGTTTGAAAATTGGGGATAATATGCGCAACTGAATTCGATTGACCATATGACCATATTAACAAATATTATATGTAATAGCAATTTATCACCTTCTCGGTCGGTGGTGGTGCCAAAAGACTGGTTTAAGTGTTAACACTTTATATTTATAAAGCTTTGAAAAATGGGATTTTGATTGCAAGGCGACATGTTTGAAAAGTGAAAATGGTTCAATCAGAAGGAACTGGATTCGATGACAACAATATGGCAATGGCAATGGCAATGATGGTGACGACGCAACGGCTAATTTGTTGTTTTCCTAGTTTTGGTCGCTAACTGACAAATGCGAATCGCAATTCCGATTGGCTTATCTACAGTTGCTGTGCCATTGCCAGTCGGTCGAAAAATAAATTAAAACAAAAAAATGACAACAAAATTAAGATAAAATGATAAAATAATGACGTTAGCAGTACATATGTAGTTAGATAGGCAAGACATGCATTGCTAACATTTGGAGGAATTTTTTTGTTGAAAAAAAATATTTTTTTTTTAATTGTATGTGTTTACACTTAGAGATACATATTTATTTGCTTATTTAACAAGTTAACAAGTAATTTGAGTCATAAACAAAACATGATGCACCAATCAGGTTCGTAAAAAGCTAACCCAAAATTTAATTTGTTTTTTTTTTTTCTTTATTCCAAGAAACAATGGCCCCAGATTATGAGAAATGATAACAATAACAACTCCCCTGGAAAAAAAACAGATACCTACTGTCACTGTCAAAAATGTTTTTTTTTACATTTTTTTAACTGTCATCGGCTGAACAAGATTAACACAAATACGCAAACAAATTTATAGAACACCCGTTTTGTCACATATATAAATTTGTCCTTAAGTCCCTTGCACATGAGGTGTGACCTACAAATGCGAATAATTTTTTTGTAAGCAAATTCTGAATCATTATTTTGGTTTAAACTTTTTGACAATAAAATTTAAATAGAAAACACTCCGTATAATTTAGTTTAAAATGGAAGATTATTTATATTTTAATATTTTCTGTATACGCGAACAACAGCTCATTGTCAAATGTATATTCGCGATCTATTTACAACATCAGGACGCATTCCACAAACCGGCAAATAGAAAATTAACTGACATCTATAAAACTCTATTACGATTTTCAAGAAATTAAATAAAAACGTCAAAAAAATTCCAGTTTCCTCGTGTGAATTGTCATTATTCTATTTCTGTATAAGTCACATTCTAACCTCACGACAGCTGTCATAAGTCAGTGATGTTATAGTTACTTTATTTACTGAAATAAATACATTTTCCTGGAGTGTACTGCATATGAATGGGAAAATTTGTATTAAATTTTTTTATGAGCTACGCACTAAAAAAAATGCCCAATCTTCACAAGAAGGGGAAAAACTTCTTAGAAAAAATGTTATTTTTTAAAGAATTTTTATAATCAATTTTGCTGTCACAAAAATTTTAAGATCTTTAAAACTTGAATACCTACATTTATGTAAGTTATTATTGGATTAATCATTTTAAGAAGTGACGAAGTGCCTCATGCCTCATCTGCCCTTACGGTCGTCGCGCGTCTATGTATGTGTTTTGTTTTTTGTGGAATTTTTAAAATGCTTCAAATAAAATAACAAACCTTTAAGTGCATATACGCAAATTGTAAACAAAAACAATCGCATCTCATCTCTATGATTTATAAGATAGTTTTCCTCTTTATTTTGACATATCACCGTGATTTTTCACACGAAGCTATTTCCTGAATGCGATTCTAAAATATTATTCTAATGCTATGCCCCCATTTTGTTAATTCATGGAAGCTTTTATTCAAAAAGAAAAAAAAAATCCTAAAATAGACAATAAATAATATCATCTGAAAGTGGTGTCTATATATATGTGTTTGTGTGTTTATTTAGCCCCATTTAAGTTTTATTTTTTCTTCATTAATTTTCAAAAGGGAATGTTAACATGCCCCAAATTAATTTATGAAAGTCTGGCCTTGTCTGGATATTTCCTTAATTAATATTTTTTTTTTCTTTTGTTTTTTTTTTACCGATGACGTTAGCTTTCTATTTTCATTTTAACATCAACCACACAACCAACAACCATTTTTACTAATAAATAAAATAAAAATATTATATGTCATCCTTCGGCGGCGCGTAAGCAATCCATGTTAAAAACTTTCATTTTTCTATTCATATATATCTTGTTTGTGCCCATCTGGCCAACATAATATAGAGCTTATAGTACTTGTAAAAAAAAAGTTTTTAATTCCATTGGTCATATAGTACACGCGTTCTATAATTTATTTAAATATCCAACCAAGCGTACAACATGTGGTCACGGTTTAGGTCGGTCTCTCTCTCTCTCAATACATATAGTCTACAACACATCATTATTATTAGCTATATCCCATTATGTCTGTCATAGTTTTGCCTCATCGTATAATAATATGTCATATTGAAGCACTGATGTAAACTTTTGCAGTCCCCCTAATCAATTGACATTTTGTCATCAGCCCTACTGTCATAAAAAAAAATAAAGGAGAGAATTTTTTTTTTAAATTTATCGAGTCATTGGGTGGTGGAACAACAGACTCTTTTATTATTTCTTCACTCTCTGAATGAAAATTTAATCCGCCTTCCGATTTTGTAGTGCTCCCAATAGATAACTCAGTATGAGTTATTAAACAGTGTTATAGGATCAGGAAGAAAATTTCATTCTTTGGGAAATTTTTAAATATTGTGTGTTTTATTGGAAAATGTGTATCTTTTTAGCACATTTCTATAAATAAGCAACAACAAAACCAAGAGACAAATAAGCTAACAATTTAATGGAATAGCGCTAGCTACATATTTCCCAATAAAACACGCCTATTACAAAATATGTACTTTAATAAAAAGGAAAAATTGCTAAGTTTGACATTCATTTTTTCTACATTTCGGTTATGGGTGGCTTACTCTGGAACTTAATGAGCAAGTAACTTTGTAGTATAACAAATTTTCCCTTAACCAATAAGAAATGTCCCTTTTAAAATATCCTTTATGTACTTTGAATGATTGTCGTTTGCACAAAGTCTTCATTCTTCATATTTTTTGTCAAAGTGCCAATCGGTAATACATTATTTATTTTTTTATTTACTATAAATTTTATAGTTCAGTACTTTAAATTATAGAAATACCAATTCCGGGGGAAATTAAATAATCAAGAACAAAATGATGTTTTCTGATATTTATTAATATTTTTTTTAAAGTGTAGTATCGATAATTGCAAAAGATGAACTCTTTACTATTTTATATTCATCATATGATTTTCCTTCGATTTTGCAGTAAGTTTTTCTGACATTCAAAAATGTCCTCCGAAGTGTCACTTCTCTAGTTCAGGTATATGTTCGAACTGTCAAACTATTTTCAATTATTCAAATTTTTGTCTGTGTAAACAGTTTCATTTTAAATTCGTGGTGATATTCTTATTCTTTAAGTTTAAACTGAGTTTAATAATTGAATAAAATATCTGTCAATGGCCACGACTCTGTCATAGTCATTAAAATTTTGTATCACATTGTCCCAACTAAGAATTTATAAAACAAAAACTTGTGCGAGTGTGGTATTTGGATACATGCCTAAATGATTTATTCATTTACTTCCCAAAACTACCAATTTTAGTTCAAAGTTCTCATAAAAAAATAATACTGTTAGAAATTAGTAGATATATTTTGGAAAGTAATCGAACAAACCCAATATTAATAACCTCCTAGATTTAACTTTTGAAAAGTCATCGCAATGACAGTTGAATATTGACAGTTCAAATATGCCTCGAAATTTAAAATGAAATATATAAAATTTTATAAAAAAGGAAATTTTCTTTTGATTTTTAGGAATTTTCTTCAAAAAAAACGTCCCTAACAATATTGTGTGTACACTGCATTAGATACCTAACCAATGCGTGATTCTCTAGTCAAGATAAAGCTCCTTTCAAACAAAAAAATTATAACACAAAAAAAAAAAAAACTGTATCACAGGGTGTCGTTCGATAATATTGTTTTTTTTTTGTTTGTGTTATTAGTTTATCTTATCATCGAGTTATTAATTGAGTTTATTTGATTATGCTGTCGTTGTATTCGATCGAAATTCAAAATTCCCTCCACGAAGACAACGACGCGACGACGACGATGCGACACGCTACGCTCGCACACCATTCAATATTTATACGATTTCAAGCAACAAAAACGTTTCGCAAATGCAAATATCCACAACGAACTGAGAGTTCAGTTCTATTATCGAACGTATCGTGAAAGCACCACCATTGTGCTGTGTTCTCAAAAGATATTTTTAGATCTTCTAAAATTCTTCGTGGAATTTACACAATCTTAATTCATTGATATTTCCGTGTTTTATTAGAAAATTTTAAAATAAACATTTTTCAAAAAAAAAAAATAGAAAATAAAAATACTTTTGGTTTAAATTGTTGAGGTGAATTTTCAAAAAAAAAAAAAACTCCAGTGCCATCAGGTGAATTATTATGAGTCACACTGTTAATAAAAAATGTATTTATCTTTTGTTGTATTTTGTTGATCTATCGGTGATTGATAACGATTATTGAAACAGTTTTAAATATATTTACACATAGTACCTAGTTAATTTGCAAACGGCTGACAGTCTTCTTATAGTTATTTTTTTTTGCAAAGTCTTTCCCAGTGTGTTAAGTAAATATTGATGTGTATCTGATCTTTTATCAGAAAATAATATAATTATTCTCATTTCCGTTGAACTAATGATCGATAACGGTTCTCAATAATATAATTAGTTAAAATTATTTAATTTGCAAACGGTGCGGCGGTGACAGCTACCTCGTTAATTTATTTTGCAATATCCAAGGACTTTTCAAGTGATTTCTTGTTATTATTATTATTCACCACGGTTCGGCGCAGTGCACCGCAGACTGTTTAACAATTTACCACCTGTAAGTGTGTTTATTTTTGTTTTTGTTTCTATGACGTCAGTGTTTTTATCAATTCAATTATATTAAGGTATATACTCGTACATAGGTGCATAAGTCTACTTATATTATTTTAATTTTTTTTTTTTCTTGAGATTTTTCGATGAGATTTATGGGAATAATTCCAGTAAGTTGGCTTAATCGTGACTTTGAACATTATTGCCTGCTGCTAGCAATAGTCAAGTCAGCCAGTCAGCAAGCAATATTGGCGTCATGGAAATATTGCATATTAAATCTTTGAAGAGCGTGCACTTTGGGCCCTCTGGGGTATATGAGATATCTTTTTGCCTCTTTCTCGTCGTCGCCATCCTCCTCCTTTTCTATCAAAGCTCTGTGCATTATCTTTGTAGGTAAATGCAGTTTTTTTTTTTTTTTGTTGCTTGTTTGTTTGTTTTGTTTTGAGATTTTTTGCGTGACTGAGAAGAATAAAATTAAAAAAAAAAAATAGTAGGTAATAATACTGCACCGGTATAATAATTTGTCACATGCATTCATGTTGATCCAATTTGCTGGAAGAGAAGAAAAAAAATATATAAAAATAAAAATATACATATGTATATGATTATTATGCCATTGTGAGGCGAAATATCGTGAGGCTATGAATATTGAATTTATTTCGAAAGTAGACGTTAAGAAGGCTTTTTTGGAAATAGTTATGCATTTTATTTATTTATTTTTTTTATTTCTTTGGAGTAGGTACTTATCTGTATTTGTATTTATGCAATAGGTACCATTTGTTAGGAAAGAACTCAAGTATAATGTGCACTAAAGATTTTAAAAGATCGTAAGAAAAAGTTGCTTACATAGAAAACAATCATATAAGTTGTGAGTATTTTGTTAAGACATGCGATAAATTTGAGCAAAAATAAAGTGGGTTCTTGCTCTTTATATCGCAAATAGGATAGGTATTGGTTTCGTGTAAAAAAAAAAACATTTTTAAACAATGTTTAAAACACTATGGAGAAGTCTGCAAAAGTGGGCTTCATCATACTGTCCGTAGGTCTAAGCGACCTTGGTTTCACTGTAATTTGAGCAAGAGCCTAAATTGGTTGATCTTTTTTCCTTCAAATTTGGGCCTATTGACTTAATCCGCGTGTGCGTGTGAAGCAATTCAAAACCATGATACATATATCTTCGGTATGACTTGCTCAAAACTGAAAAATGACTGAAAAATGGTTTTAAATTGTACCTCCCATAGAACCATTTTTTTATTCTCGATTTTTTCAAAAACGATTCAACTGATTTTGATCAATTTTTTTATAGAAAATGTTTTCAATAATTTTATTTTGAGAACTTTTGAGAACTTAATAATTCGAAATCGACTTGGTCGATTTTTATTAAACTTAGCACGCAACAGTTGACATTATCTAGCAGATTTTAAATAAATTTTTTTCTTTTTACCAAAAATAACGGTACCTCCCATACAAATGTTTTAAAACCAGTATTGAAAATCTCATGTTTCTCAAAAACGGCTCCTACGATTTTGATAAAAAATTTTGTTTGAACTAATATCAGAACGATCTATCATATTATTGGGACAAAAAATGTAAATATCGCTTAAAAATGGTACCTCTCATAAAACCATTTTTTGGGTTTTCGACTATCTTATTATTTCATAATTAATAATAATTTTGAATAATATCAAAATTAAAAAAAAAAAAAAACAAATTTTGGATTTTTTAAAAAATTTTCGATATTTCGAAAATGGGTGGATGATTTTTTTCCTAAATTAATTTTTAACGCCGCATTAATAAGTACTAAAAATATTTTTCTTAAAAATATATTCAAATTTTTTTACATAGGTATATAAAAAATTATTTTTTTAAAAAACCGCTCCAAGGATTTTTGGAAATTTTTTCTCAAAAATTGAGATTTGTATAAGAAATCACTTGGTGTACATTGCATTACATAAAATATAGCCTCCAATAATTAATAAATTTCTTTTATCAGATGAAAAGTTTTTTAAATTATTAAGACTTTATTTAAAACCACAGTGTGATCACACATAAGAGCAAGTTCGCCTCATTCTAAATAATGATTGTCACAAGTTATCATTTTCAAATATACCTGAAGTTCAAAGAACCCCAAAATATTTCGGAGGCTTGTTTAACCACGATTTATAAGAATTGAAAAATTCGCATTAGAAGACTAAAGCGAAACCATAAAAAAACAAAAGTAACCTTTTTTGTAACCCAACTTTTGGTTTAATGAAAAAAAGTGTTGATATTGGGTAGGTACGTTATATAGATTTTATATAAATATAACGAATCCACACATTTTTATGATCTCAACAAAATAAAATCCGACGACCGAAAAAAAAAAACTGAATCGATTTTTTAAAATGTCGATTTTCAAAATCTCAGTTGTAAATAAAATGTCGACAGTGACTATATACATTTAAAAACTTGTTTATAGATAAATAACTGTAGTTTTATAATATTTTCGAAAACAATTATTTATAAGATAGTTTTCATCAAACTTTCAAATTTCTTTGACTAGCACATTTAATTTTCATTTTGAAGCTATTTTACCCCACTGTATATGTTCTCAATAAATTTGGTTTTCAACATCACATAAAGCACGATAAGAATCCCATCGTCAATAATAGACAGAAAAGATTGAAAACGCAATCCGAAAAGCTCTTCATTTATTATAATTAATTTATTTTTTAAATTCTCACTGACTGCAGTTTGAGTTATCTTGCCGCAAATAAAAATAAAAAAAAATATCTTCAATCAAGGACGGTCGTTGGGTTATTGCTTATGCGATAGAATAGTGATGAGATGATGTAAATGATGATAATGATGAACTATAGCCAATAAACTTCTTACACAAAAATGTGTTTTTACAACAAACCAGGCAATTTAAAGAATTAATTGTGTGGTGCGTATGTGTGTGTGTGTCTGAGGGAAAAGATATTTAGGCGCTCAAATTTATTTTTAACTTTAAAATTGTTCTTGAGGTATTTTAAAAATTATAAGAATGCACGAATTAAAAAAAGTTCAACACAAGAAATGCTAATTGGATTTAAACAGGCAATAATAAAGTTGTAAAGATGTTTTAAAGCTTAAGTAAATTCGAAACATTTCATGTACCTATGTAGGTCGGTGATTTGGTGACATTTCACCTGCTTGAAAAACTCATTTTAAGGAATTTAAATTAAAGACTTAAGATTTCATAAAAACTAAAAACTAAAATGTTGAAGTTTTTTTATGAATAAAAAAATTGGTGGGCTCATTGAGAGCCAGTACATAGATAGAAACTCTTAACCATTCATGTGTGCGAGTTGAAAGTATGCGGGAGTGGATTGTACCTACCTACAATTGGCTACCAAATCTGAACGATCATGACAAGAAATACTATTAGAGGATTTGTTTATTCCTCGAATTACGCTTCCCAGGATACTACCTACTCAGTATTATCTAATTTTGAATAATATTATCTCCATTCGAGTATTTGTGACCTAAAATCCTTCTTTAAAATACTTTTGTGGAAATTCCATAAAAGCAACTCTACCTTCTACCGGATTATCCACCTAGGAAGGGTTAACAATTGCTATCGATCCAATATTCATAAAACTAGCCCTTATATCAAAAACAGTCATAAACTGCACTGTATTTCATGAAACACAAAAGACCACGATGGACAAAGTCAAGTTCATGTTTCCATACTGAAGTTAATCTGCTATTATCAGCTTTATATTATATGAATTTAGTTTTTTTTCTTTTTTTTTAATTTAGTTATTGATTCTTTTGCGTTGTTAACCTTCAAATAATTACCAGCCAATTTGTTTTCTCATTCAGACTTTCTACCTTTTATAACTGCACTTTGTTCTTTCTTTTTTGTTATCTAAAAAATTCGTGATTGTAGACACGTTAGCAAAATAAATTTATTTGTATTATCTCTTCCAATCATAATAAGTTTCTAATCAATGATTTACCTTAAACAAACTTCCTTGACAATGACAGATCCTATAGGAAACAATAACCTCTTTTATTGTAAATTTCTTACAATGTCAGTTATTGACACCTAACCCACACCCATGTAGGTACTTTGAAAATTCTCCACTTGGCACTTCCATAGTCTTTTTTTTTTTCAATTATTTCAATTGCAATTATTGTTTTTTTTTTTTTGTTCTGTTTGTTTGTATGTATGTATGTGAAACTGGAATAAAGATAAAGCGACAATATCCATGTTGTTTACACTATAAGCTATGACCAACATGAATTTCTCTAGAATCTCAAAAAACTATAAACCTAGATAAGGTTTTATTTGTGATACCTACCATTTGTGCCATCTTAATCGCTGACAAATTTATTTTAATCTTTTTTAGAAAATATATAAATAAAAAACAATGAAGTTATTTATATTGAATTTAACTAACTTTATCTTTTCTCCCACCCCTTTTTTCTTTTCATAATACCCTCACTCACTTACTCACTCATTTACTTACGAAACGCGCAGGAAGTATCGCATGAATCAATCAAGCAACTTGTACTCGGAGCAGAGCACTTAGTTCGTGATGATACGATGAAGACACCAACAAAACAGCAGCAACATCAAAAGCATTCCATTGTTAAAATTTCTTCAACAATTAAAAAGCGTGAAGTAACTATGCCAGGACCAGCTAAGCAGAGAATTGAGGTATTAACTTGTTTTTTTTTTTTTTTTAATAATTCATTAAAGAAAAATCCTTCAATAATATCTTTTTAATAATATATTTTATTTAGGAATGGTTGGAACATCAACCAGTTTGTATTAAACAAGAACCGCAGGTGTCATCGGTTCCAACAACAGATTGTGAGGCATCTGGAGAAGCTTCAGAAACGGATTCAGTTGCTCGAGAATCTGATACTTCGGAGGGATTCACAGATTCAGTTGCTACATGCATGCAAACTACTGGAGGAAGTAATTCGTATGGTAACTCGATTGAACATATTGGTGGGTCTGCAGAACCCATTCCAACTGTTGGCAGTAATCAGAGTTTGAATGCAACTTCAAAGGTGCTGCGACGTCAAAATCGTCGCAAAAATGACCGACCATGGTCAGTTTCGTGTCTGTCGCAATTGACAGAGGCAAATGCTCAAATTGGTTCTAAGGTACAAGCCAGCCAAGCTGGTTTGGCAACACATTCAATCAGTGAGTCAGCATTGGATAGTCTTTCACCAGGTCGTCAAAGAAACGACACACAGCCCAGTATTATCGTAAAAAACACTGACAGCAAAAATTCCCTTAAACGCCGTAAAATCCGCAAGAAGAAGCAACTGGCTAAGAAAACTGAATCCGGCTCTGATGGTATGTTACAGATGAAGAAAACTGAATCGCTATCTTCTGGACAAACAGTTCAAGAGATCACAGCTGCTTTGCTTAATTTGCCAAAAAGCAGTCTAGAAGCTGGTGAAGAACAAGCTCTTATGAAGCCAAATTTCCGAGTTGGCTCCTACACCACAGCCTACATGACCAATGAGACTAAATTGGGATCACTGGCTGCGCTGGCTACTTATATGAATGAGGAGGATCCACAAGGAGGTAAGTCATCATCCACAAATTGAAACAAATTTGTGTGTTTATGCTTCATGTTATTTGATTTTTCATTTTTTTCTGTACAAGCTGCGACACCAGTGCCCAGTGTTAGAGGTACAAAATATAAATATTGCACTCACCACATACATTGATGTTTCTCTTAAGCAAGTGTGAAGTTAGAAAGGGGTTTCTAACTCCGCACTTATTGATGTTTTCTACTTCCTCTTGAATGTATAAAATTTAAATTACCCTAACTATCCGTTTATTTGTAGAATATACCACTGGAACCGAGGATCACCATAGTAGTTTCTCAGAAACTGCCTGGGATAATTATCAAGAGAAGTATAACTCTGAAAATTACTCCGAAGGTTTTGATTCAGATGCTGCTAGACGTTTAATGGAATTCGGGGACGATTACCGGTAAGTTAAGCAAATGCTGCCTTATATAGTGCCCTCGATCAAACTTAAAGAACTTTATTCTTTTTAGCAACTTCCTTGATTCGCAATCGGATTGTTGCTCCTCTCTATCAGCTGCTAACAATTTGGATTCCATGTCGCCACCACAGATGGATTCGTTGAAACAAAACGAAGCGAAAGTTGTCATACAGGAGACAATTGTTAGTAGTGTTGATCATGCGAGACGTCGTCGTGCCCTCGAATTGGAATATGAGCGTCGTCGTAAGAACCTCGAGGTCAGACGTAAATCGTGTCAAGGTAAAGTTAATTTTTTTTTTTTTTTTTCTTACCAATATTCGCTGCTTTAAATTAAATTGTTCTCCCTTTTTTTAGATGATATCCAGAACATTCGCAGTCCCACAACGAGTCTTTCGTCGTCGGCCAATGCCTTGACACCCAAAAACAACGAAAAGTTCTCTTCCATGGCCCGAGTGGACTCAGCCAGTCGTAAGCTTGATTTTGGAATGAGCCATTCTGCTCAGAGCCTACGTCGCACATCGGAGAGTGATACTTCTTCGAGGCGTCGCAGGGCCGATGATCGTCGTCGTTCATCTCGCAATCTAGAGAAGTCGATAAAACTCATCCCGGCTACATCGTCTTCAAGCGAAGAGCACACAGATGATGAGAAAGAGATGAGGAATTTGTTGACTCAGAGCAAAAATCGCCTGGAGGATACACGTTCCTTGAAAATCCGAAGTCATTTGCTGAGACCAGAGGATTATGTAAGGCTACTTTAAAAATCTGACTTTACTTAAGAACTCTTGTTACAATTATGCTTTTTTTTTATTTTTATTTTAGGCTGAAATCATTGCAACCTGTCGCGACAACATACGCTGTTTGGATTCAGTTCTGCGCGGCCCACCAGGCACTGTTATGTCTGCAGGCTGTTTAAATGCTACAAAAGGTGAGTTGGACATCGTTGTACACATCAATTGCCAGTGTGGGCCTATAACACGTTTCATAGCACGCGCTATCGATTTCGTTTTAGATGTTTTGAACTTTTTAGATAATTTCATCTTGTATCGATTTTTCGTTCGAACTCTGAGACATTTATATCAATTGGTCAATTGTAGGACATCGAGGCTAGAGAAGATTTTCAATTATTTCAAAAAACTTGTATGATGTAAAATTTATTAAGTAGAATGTGTTTTTTTTTTTTCATTTTTTTTATATACATATACATAAAGTTCTTATAATTTGTGTGCCTTATAAAATATATCTATATTTTTGTATTTTTTTACAAACAAAAATTAAAAAAAAAATAAAATAATAATTTGTGATGAATAAATAAAATTGTAAACATTTGACGAAACATTTAAAGAAATATTTTTGATTTATAAATATTTACTTTAGTTATAAATGTAGAAGAATTATATTTTTTTGAAATAAACATTTTTCTTTTCTTGATACAATTTTTTTTCTTTTTTTTTTTTTTTTTTTTATTTAATTAGAATTTTTTGTAGTTGTGTGTTTTTTGTTTTGTCAAATGTTTTAAATTATTTTATTTTTTGTTCAAATAATGTATAAATGGTAGTGCGTGTTAAAATGTATTAAATTCGGTTATGGGCTCACAGAGTTAGTTTAGTTATTAATTTTGTAGTTAATTTTTGTTTTAAATATTGCAATCATTTAGTTTTATATAAATTTAACACAATTTTATATGAAAAAATTAATTTAGCTGTAAACTTTATAAAAGGTAAGTATTTTACTATAAAATCTAAATATTTAATCACACATTATTTTTTTTTTAATTTTAATAACCTTAAGTATATTTTTGCAAAGTGCTAAAAAGACCAAGCTTTTATAATGCTTTTCGGAATATAAAAATTAATCCTTAAGCTAAATATGTATGTCTATTTGCGAGCTTAAAATTGCTTTTACAACAATACGTGAAAAAAGCAATAGTATATGTTTATTTCCTACTCTGGCTGCAGGTTTTGGTACGCTTTATGATTTTACACTTTTATTTCTTGATGCAAGAACCGGAATGCTGCGACATTTCTTGCTACCGAAAAGTTTAGATTCAATCCTACATCCTTGATCTAAGAAACTTTGGAGAAGAACAATAGTGAAATAAGTAGTAAGGTCCTTTTATAAACAAAATACTATTTCCTTTAAGAATACGTTTCCATTTCCTTACTGTAACCGGTTCTTAAGTTATAAAATAAAGAAATAAAAAAACGAAAATGTTCCCCTACGAAATGAAAAATGAAAAGAGCTCATAAGTGACCTTTAAATATTAACAATAAGGGCTAAAATTTCAACCAGATTTATTATTTCACTAAATTCAACTAAAAAGCTTGTGACATTGAAAATCGAAGACATTTTAATTTTTTATAATTTTTATTTTTTCATTTTTTTAAAGCAGTTTCGTGGTTAACCACATTAGTTATTTCATTTTTTTAATCATAATACTTTTTATGTTCAAAAATTACTTTTTTTGTTTCACTTTCTTGTTTTGTGAACACTGAAAAAAAAATCGGAAAAGGTAATTAAAATGGAATATTGAAAATTACTCCATAGAAAAAGGTTATAACATAAAATTGAAATAACGGTAAAATAAGTATTTGGACCAACGCTTTAAAAAAAAAAAACATTAATATTTGGCCTTCTGCAATTTTTCTTTTTCCTTAAATGAAAAAAAACTGTCATAAAAGTAGGTAAAAAAAATAAAATTTCTCCAGAAATTTTGATTGAATATTTTGGAATCTTTTTTCCGAAACTAATATTCGGGGTGATTTATTTTGGGGTAGTTCCCGAAAGCCTTGTGTTGCATTCATGGTTTTATATGTATGTAGGCACTTATGTGATTTGTACAATGTACATAGAAAAGTTTTTAGAATTTTACAAACCAAAGAATTCAGTTATGTTTTTGGCTTTTTTCTTTTCCTATTTGTCTAGACTTTAAAGTTATCCAAAAACCCCATAATATTATTACAAACATTAATGATTCGCAATTTTAATTTTACTAACAGAAACATCATAATTTTTGTTGTGTGTGTAATTTTTCTCTTATATCAAAAGCCGTGGTTTGTCACTTTATTTTATATGACAGTTTTAGAGCATCTGTATATTTTTATTCAAAGTAAGTATATAAAAATATATTCAAGTTAAAATGTATGACTAATTTGAATTTAATTTGTTCTTGGCAAAATTTTAGTATGTGCTCATAAGCACAAATATTTCATAAAATACCAAAAAGAATGCAGATATTCTCACGGTGCAGTATTGTGGTGCAATGACAAGCGAATTTTGTCTGTCCATCCGTAGTAAAGTCACATCTCAATACTTCATTGCATTTGAATATTCTAAAGCGGCCTTGGAATATTTTGTTTAAAACAAATAAGTACGTAGGTAATTTAGAACCAGGGACAAGTGAATTACCTACTCAATTATTCCTGTGTTAACTGTCGCCAGGATTAGAGGGGCCAACACTCAAATCCTAACGGTCTAAAATTAGAGGTGCTTTATTATGACAAGATGTACGTACTCTTGGAAGATTTGTCACTTCCTAGGCAAAAGATATACCCCTGACAAAAGATATATTAGGCTAGTATTTTTGCAACTTTATATTTATTTATAAAATGACTCTATAATTCGTCAAGTCTCCATCAAATCTTTTTCTTCTAAAACCTTAATTCAATTTAAAACCTCAATATTTTGAATTCCTTGCGTGATGTCCTGTAAAAGCTGCAAAATGGAATATCACTTTCGAAACAAAAACTCAAATATATGAAATCATTCGAAACATACTCAAATATATATGTAAGTAACATAATTAAATATGTTACTCATTCAAATCAAGCTCGAAAGCTCTTCGTAATTTGTTGTTGAGCTGCACACCTACATATATTATTTACAAAAATGACAATCACCAACTTCATATAGCGCTCTTACCAAACCAAGTATCTTATTTTTCTTACACATAAAAACAAAAATATTTTCGTTTTTCATACACGTTTCATATAATTTTGTATTTCATTCCAAGTTATTTGAATTGTATTAAATTTATTGTCAACATTCGATATTTTATTTGCCTTCTTTCTTAATAAACAAGCTTCCTACAAATCCAACAAAACAAAGGTTTACCATTTAAATGAAAAGTAATAATTTTTGTTTGATCAATATTCGTGACAATCAATTAACAAAAAAAAAATTCCTTAAAAAACAAACCAAGCAAATACCTTACTAAAAACAGAAAACGTCAACTTGCCAAAAATTTAAAATGATACAAAATAAAACATAACAAAAACTAAATGACAAAGAAAATCAATAAATCATTGTTTATCCGTATATTTGTGACATCATTTAGTTGGAAAAAAATTCAAACTCCATATTACTAAGATATCCACAAAATGGAATGATAACTTGAGATGAAAAACATAAAGGCGAAGTTTAAGATTCGTAACAAAAAATTATTGAAAAAATGTTTGGCTATAGTAACTTACCACTTTGCAGTTCTATTCTTTTGATGATTAACGGAACTTAAATGTAAAAATTTTAAATTTTGAATTTTTGACAAGTCAAAACAGTTAGAAGTTGCAATGCAAATTTAGTTTGCATTAATTTTTCGGAATGTTATGACGGTGCTGATACCAAAAAACAAGCAGGAATAATTTTTCAATTACCTAGTTTCAGAAACCTTTTTCTAAAGATTTTTTTGTTTAAGGGAGAGAAGTAGGCTTTTGTTGGAAAAAAGTTAAACATGTACATAACTAGGTCTAAAAATTTGAGGAATTTTTTGCCTTGCCTTTTCGCAATGGATGTCTTTTACACAAATCGATTTCAACTTTTAATTTTAATCTTTATGAAAGTAAAGTTGTTTATTTTTATAATTTTTAAACTGTAGCTAATATGAGTAAATACGTCCGACCTTTTCGTACACTTTATACAATATAACAATGTATTGAAAAATATAACATAAAATAATTTAAGTATTTTATGGATGTGGTTGGTGCCAAAAAAAAATGTTTTTTTTTTTTTTTGAGCAACAATTAATCATAATAATTCTCCAAGTTTAAATCGTCAAAATACTCGGAGGAATTGCCAAAACAAAAACTGTAATTTTTATTTTTATATACTTTTTGTGTGAACGCCCAAAGCTTTTTTTAAGTTCTCGAAACACTATGCAACTTCCTGTATGAGTTTCAGCTTCTTTCACGAACAAAGGTTTGAATCGAAATAAAACGGGTTCTCGGACAATTTTCGTTTCTAACGTAACCGCTTTTTAAAAAAATATGAAAACATATATTTTATCTTTAGTTGTTCTCTAAATTAACCAAATAATTAAAATACATTAATATTTGGTCACAACAGGATGTAATTTTGTTTAGTTTACGGAAGGCTTTAAGGCTAGTACGCTGCTGATGCGAAATGATATTTTTCGTTGGTCTCCAACACGACAGCGAAATGCTTACGATAACGACAACGAAAAAATTACCCACTCAAAGTGTCACCAAGACACCAATTGCAAAAACAAAGCATAAAAATCACAGAGAGACACGCTGATATATGAAAGAAACAACATATACAAACACGAATACAACTCAAATGTCACTTTTCCGCACACAATAAATGGTCTGGACAATTAATTCTGTGCGAAAAAAGAGCGGAAACTTCTCCAAATAATCTGCTACAATAATCAATTTTGCTCATCGAACTGCATACTGCAAAACAAAAATCAGAAAGAAATTTTTTATTTATAATTTCGTTGTGTCGTTTTTGTATGGGATTTTTCGTTTCGCATCAGCAGCGTACTAGGCTTAAAGCGCAGAAGAAAGTAAAAAAAAAAAAAACATTTAATAAACAAATATTTATAAAGGCTTTGCCTTTTGCCCGGCGGCGGCCATATGCATTATATATGTATATATTTTTTTAAGCTAAACATATTACATGCTTAAATTTATTGTATTTTATTTGTTTTTCTATTGACATAAATGGATTGACGGCATTTCCTCTTCTGTAATTTCATATGCGTCCCTTCACTTTGAAACTCTGTGATTTTCTGTCCAAAACACACATTTTATTTTATATTTTATGAACTTTGACAGACTTTTGTGTTGTTTTGTTAATTCAACTACAAGTCGAGCTCTTGACTCATATGTCAAAAAATTTCGGTCGAAACTCCAAACCTAATCCAACTCGATTTTTCGATCCTGCATAAAAACATAGTTAAAGACTCAAAATAAAAATATAAAAATATAAATTCAAGGCACCTTCTAGACAATGCATTTCTACAACTAGTTTTTGAAAACAACCGACCTACATTTTTCAGTCTCTATATATGTACATTCTTATGCATATCATGCACTTCACGCACTGGCTTGCATCCGCAATGGAATTCACCGCAACCTTCCTTCTTTACATAATTATCTCTGCATTATTAAAAAAAAAAAAATAAATAACTATTGAATTTCCTCGTTCATTCGGAACATGGCCAACAAGCTATACAACCAACATACATACGCTGTGTATGTATTTATAAACCAATAAAAAAATGGGGAAGCTCGCCTCATTACCGCAGCATAACCCCTTCTTTAATAAATCTACTACATCATACTACATAGATTGTAATCATTTTATAACCCCATATCAAAAGCTAAAAATGCCAACACTTGTAACAATGACGTAACGCATCAAAAAACATCGAACTCAAAGCCATATAAAGACGTCACTTTTTCGTCTTGAGAGCACATTAATGATTCCTATGTTTCATTTTCATAGCATAACATGCGCCAGCACATTGTTTTTGGGTACGGGTAAAACGTAAAAGCTTTCTCGTTTCTGATGATGGTGTTCCTAGAATTAAATAAGTTTTCAAATTGCAAAACCTGCTTTTGAATTCATTCATCATTTGGCTGTGGTACCTAATAGGCACATTCATTGAAGCTCCCCCCCATTTGACATGGTATTTTACACTTGTGTATTGAGTTATTTTGTATTTTAAGGTCATTTCGTGTTGCGTGTTAAATTTTGTTTCGCAAAAACTTTGAAGAACTAAAGTGTTATACCTTTCGATTTTGTCGGGATCGATATAATATACAAAACCTGAAGTGTGCGTTACATATATCTACTTCCGATTGAGTGCTTTACCCTTGATTTTGTTATTTCTACTATACAGAAAAATATAAACAATTTAATAGTGTGATACGCGCGTTTTTCCATAAGTTCGTCATATATGTTCCTAAAATTCTCCCCCAAAAGGGAAGTGAATAATTTAAATGGTGTTTAACATAGAAAAGAATTCCAGTGAAGAAAAAATAGGTCACAGTGGTTGATTTGGTTTTTTTTTTTTTTTAATGCAAATCGTGGTTCTTTTTTGAAGAAAAATAGGAGTGTCACTGTGCCTTTATATACACACAATTAAAATAAGTTCTTTTCGATTTTATATAATTAACTAAGAATTCAAGTAAAAAAAAAAACAAAACTGTTTATATACGAAATAATAATGAAAGTCGATGTTGCTGTACAAACAGAGCTTTCAGATCTGCCAAATGACCAAGGGCAAGGTATGTTATCTTAATTCTCATCAACATTTCATCGCATCTGTCAACTGTCTAGATTTATTGTTTACACTGACCTCGTTAGGGTAGTTTGTTTTTTTTTTTTTGTTATATTCGCAAAGGTTTTGTTTATAAAAAAAAAATAAGAATTCTATTTTTTTATTTTTTACTGACCGGAACTTGAAGGTAGCGCTTTTTAGCCTTGAAAAATCGATTGGGTTTCATTTGTCAATGTTTTGCGGTTTATATTGATAGAAAATTCGATATTTTTTTCCAGTGGTTTGTTGGTTAGAGAATTGTTACTTTATTTCTCTTGGCATCTGTCAATCTCAATAGAACAGAATGCATTCGATATGAAATGTAGTATGAAATGTATTCATTGGCTGAATTTAGTGATTTATTTTGTCTGACAGATTGGTAAATAGTGTGGGATTATTATGTTCTTATTTGGTATATTAATGTCGTCCTTGGGGGCTTTATGTACGCGGGTGGAAAATGTTATTTATTTTAGCCTATGTCTGAGGCTAGATAATGCTGGTCCGAATAAATAAAACTTGACATACAGTTTTAATGATGGATATAGTAATTGTATATATGTATGAACAAAAAACGTGTCAATTTGATTCTGCTTCAAAGATCACATTGATTGAAACTAATTAAAAAGTGTATATAGAACTTTAACTGTCAGAACTAGTTTTTTTGCTGTTGTTGTTGTTATTGTTGTTTGATTATGCATAGATTATAATTGATTTGTGCTGCTTGTTTGAGTGGGTTTATGGAATCAAGTTTAAATAAATTATAACATTGCTTTCTTAATCGATTCCAATTACAATAGAATGAACTTTCGAGATTTGTGAATCTTTAAACAAAATCGCAATGTTATAGTGTTCACTCTGAAATAGAATATTTCAATACAAATACCTATAAATATGTGAAAAAGTTTTAATTTTTAGTTGTCAATTTGACGACATATATTTTAGTTAAGTAGATATGTTTTAAGTTTACACGAAAATAAAGAGGAAAGCATCTTTTAGCGGGTGGCGGCAATGGGACGGATAAAGTTGAGCTTGACTATTAATTTAGATGCGTTGACTCGAAAAGTACCCTCTTAATCCTTACTTTTCTCGTTACTTCTCTCCTGGTGGTTAGAGATTTTTAATCTCTACTTTGAATTAAAAAAAAAAAATGACAGTTTCCACCACAGTTGACAATTCATAGAACAAATCAAAACTTCGTATAAATTTTTTATTATAGTGCTAATTTTAATTAAATGTGATAGATGTGTCCATTTTTCAATATGTCATGATGGCCTTTTTTATTTAATAAAAATATAAAACATCTGTTTTGGCAAAATATTCAAAAACGCGTTTCTAAATACAAACTTATGCTAAAACACGAGATTTCTTCTTTTACTGACATCACAGTTGACCTTGAAAAATTAATTTTGTCTCTTCGCTCGTTCATTGCTCTTTTCTTTTCATTTATATTTTTATTTACAATTTTTTTCATTGATTTTTTTGTTTCTAGTTTGAGGACAGTTTTGTTTTGTTTTTGCCAATTTGTTGTAAACATACGTAGTGACATGTCTGAAATGAATTTTTTGTCAACAGCAAAAAGAAATGTATTTCCTCATGGCCTGACTTATTTTTAATACTTAAAAACAGGAATTAATAAGAGTGGAACAAAAATCGGTTCAATATTTTTTGATTCTTTAAGCTGGTTTGCACCGTGCGACGCATGGTATGATATAAAACCTAATTTTGTTCGAACTCTCTATCGTAATGTTTGTAAATCTCAATACAATCAAAATGCACCAAACAATAGCGCCCCCTATTCTAAATTATTTTTTTTTTATTCTTTTAAGTATTCAACATTGTTCCAAAGAAAAAACACACGCCCAAAGTGCTTTGAAAAGCACGTTGGAACAATTAAATTTTTAATTTGTTCTATTTTATATCTTTTACACTTGCTTTTAAAAATATCTTACAAATGCAATGTGAAGAATATAGTACCTATGTACATTTTCCACATTTTGGTGGGGAGGGGGGGAGGGGGGGGGGGTATGTATATAAAAAATGAACATGACCATAAGTCGTGTATAATAAAATTTCAAATTATTTTGAGAAGAAATTTTAAATTCCTCTGATTATAAAATAAAAAAATATTAAAAAAGCTTCAGTGCAATACGGAATTGAATTTTCAAAAATAAAAAAAAAAAAAACAATAAAAATGTTTGCACTTCGGTCATAGACACTTTGAACAAAATATACATAATTCAACTACATAAATGATGCTGTGACCTGTGAGTGTAAAATTGGTTGAATATATTTTTTGATAATAAATACGTCAATCTTAAGACACCATCACTTCTAAAATTTGAAAATATTCAAGCTTTTCAAAAAAGTCGACTTTGTTCTCTTAAATCATAAAATAAACTTATTTTAAAGATAAATTGAAAAGCAAAAATATGTTTAAAAAAAAAAATGTAGGATTATGCAACTTTTGCTCTCACATAATGCGGTTAACTTTGCACTGAGAAACTTGTAACTAACTTATTGTTGTAAAAAAGAATTCCAGAAAAATGCTGGTCAAATAAATAAAAAGCGAATTTTAGGAATAGTACCTGTTTTGGGGCTTTAGGAATCAAACACATTTGTTTAAAATAAAAATCCTATCAAGCATAGCTAAAAGTTGGCACCCAACTTATTTCTCTAATTTTAACATCTTTAACGGAATGAAATAAAACATACCTAATTTTGCTAGTCGATTCGATACAATTTAATAAACAATAAAATCTACATAGGGATGGAACTTGTTACATGATTTTGGTAGAGCTATACGTAACGTACAGCATCGGCTTCTGAAGAACTTGGTTCTAGGTTCGATTCCAATTGATGAAAAAAAGTTTTTTCATTAAAAATAAAATTACAAAAGACAAAGCAACATCAAAGGACTCTGATGACCGGTTTTGTCATCAGAGCTATAAATCTAGAGTCGTATTTACTAGATTTTTGTCTACTACGGCACTGTCTAACTGTTTTCAAATTGGTGGAAATATGTTTTGTTTAATAAAAATAAATATCCACATTATTCACGGTTAAGACGATCTACTCTTGTGTCTAAGTTAGGTAGCCATAAGACAACAATAAACCAGTTTTTTGAATACATTTTCCAAAGTTAAACAGTTGTCTAAAGTAAGACAACGTTTATAAATAAAACCACTAGCCTTTAAACTTAGTTGTATTATAGATTCAAACTTTTAACAATCTTTAATATGCATTAATAACTATGTTAACGGCCTTTACTCCATTTGATTGCGTTTCACCAAAATATGAGGGCGGGCTCATCAGTACGACGCACGCCGCCGTCGCCGCTGCTATCATAATCAATCTTTTACGCAATGCTTTGTCGAAAAATACCAACGCAACGCAAAATTAGTGAGAGAACACATTGGAAATTACACTTTCTCAAATGCATATCTTTCAACTTCCAAATAGGTTAATAATGAGAAAATGTAGTTTTATGTTCCACATACGCCCGAGTGACCCCAATAATACTTTTTTGCATCGTAAAATAAATATGAATCCATATGTCTTTTGGAATACAAATGATTCCAAATAGTCTCATCAATAGCAATCAATATCAATGACAAATTTTACTAACATATTATGTAATTTAAAAAATATGAAACCGTCTGCATCAATTTAACAATAACCATCCATACCATTTTATTGTCTCAAACATTATAATAGCATGATTACATGGAAATAAAGAAAAAAAACACTGAAATGCTTTTTATCTAAACTATGTTTACCATACAAAAAGATTTGAAGGAATTTTTCTTCTACACATCAAAATCTAAATTAAGATTTGATTATAGGTATGTATATCTACTATTTTGCGACATGAAAAGTGAGAATAATTGTGTGTATTTTACCGCTACCATTAGATACAAATTGCACCACTGAAAAGCTGTTGCAATTTTAAATTAGAAAATTGGCGCAATTTTCAAATGAATTACATACATTTATATACACATAAAGTTAGACATGAGATACATATATGTACATACATCTACATATGAAAGCTCATAAATTCGATGATGTGTATAATATTGTAAACATATGCAAAACATTCAAGCTAAATTTATAACTTGAGTTTAGAAAAACCTTGAAAAATAATTTGACGGTTTTCTTTTCTTTTATTTATGCTTCTTTAATTTAAATTACATTATTATGTACATAGTTGTAATGTAGTTAACTTTAAGTTAAAAAAAAAAAAAACCAAAAGAAAATGATAATAAACAAACATATTTGTTTATATTTGTTTCGTTTTTAAATTTACTATTCGCTCGGCAAAGCAAATAAATATTTTATCAAACGAAAATTGTATGAAACTTTTCTTAATATGTGCATAATTCTTTCTTTTTTTTTTTTTTGATAATCGCAATCAACATATTGTCCACATATTTGAACCACAAAAATCTAAGAATATATTTAATACAAAACTCAATCTGAGATTTGAATCAAATTAAGAATGACTAATTTAATGAATTTTTTTTAGACTTTTAAAATATAATGTATGTATGTATGTATGTATGGTATTCAAATATTAGTTAAAATATGATGCAGATTTCAACGTAATCAAATTATTAATGTTGATGGATGTTTCATGGTGATTAAGTAGAGATTAAATTTTGTTTTTTTTTAATATGTTAAAATTTGTTTAAGTTGAGTTTAGATTTATAAATAGAAAAAGCTTTTGAATGATCAAGTTTAGTGAGAATATTTCGCCTTATATGTATGTTTATATACATATACAATATTTATAAATCTTTAAATATTCATTGAATACAAGTTTCAGTAAATGTGGAGTCATAGTCTTGGGTAAGGTTAGGTTTACACCATCTGGTTTCGAGCTGAATTCATAAAAGTTTTTTTTGAATAAAAAATTAAATTTATTTTCTTTAAATTGAAAACCCCGCCATAAGTTAAGATAGATTATATTCTCATCGAAAGTTTTCCTTAGAATTTTACTGGTATGAGAAATGATTTCTCAATGGAATTTAGCTATCAATTCAATGGATTTTTATTCAAAAGAATTAGTTTCCCTAAGGAGATTCCCAATGGCAAAAATTTTCCTGGGTATAAAATATTTCGGGGTGGAAACATAATTCCCTGAGATTCCCAAAGGGGATCAGTGTCTAAATAAAGTAAATAAATATTAAAGTATTAACCTACTTAAAGTTCCAATTTATATGAAGATAAATATTATGAAAGGAAATTTAATTGAAGAATTAAATAAAACAGGATTTTCTAAAATTTAGAATTTCAATAGGGGAAATAAGGGCAAGAGAAACGTCAAAAATCAAAGAATTTTCTAAACGTTGAGTCATAGAAGGGCAACAATTTCGAAATAAACGTTTGAGAAATATAGTTCACCATAAACTATAGGTTTATACGTTTTCTGATGATACATTTTAGATTGTTGGAGAACAGATTTAAAAAAAGATTTTCAACAATTTTTTGACAAATCCCTGACTTTTGAATTTAAAAAAATCTATCGACGGCAAAAAGTTCAACAATTCATTTATAAAAAAGGTTTTTGACTTTTATTTCTATTTATCCTTATCCAACCTACTGGATTACAAATTCCAGAGAATCCTAAATACCTTAACCCTGCCACGCTTCGTAGGAAAACTTATTGAAAATTTATCAATCTAAAAAATGTCAACTTTCAAAAAATACTTCAAAAATAAGGAAAAAACATAAATGTTAAATGTGACGCTAAACAAACTTTTAAAAAAAATTAAACATTTATGCTTTAGGCTCAATAGAGCTTTATTTTACATTTTCAGCCTTCTCAGCAATTTGAGAAAGTAGGCGTATTGGTAGGCGGAACAAATACACATGTCATGCTCTAGGGTAAAGAGAGCTTAATTACAAAATTTTAAAGAGAAAAATAAAATATAATAAAATTAGACGTGGCATCGGGTGAATTTTAATTAAACCATATTTTAAACTTTCCCGCTTCTATAATAGGAAGAACTCTTAAAATTTCACCGAAATCGGTTCATTAGTTTTCGAGCTTTCATGAACACATTTATCTTAAGACAAAAATGTGCAAATTGTTTAATTAGGCACTACCTATGTACATAAATAAAAATATAAATACCGCTAATTGACAATCCCGATGAGGGCAAAGGTGGAACTTTATGATGAGATCGTCAAAATAACGATTGACTTAACAGGCAGCGGCGGCACGTCGTCGTGGTGGTGGTATAGTATGCCTTTAGAAAAATCGTTTCCCAAATAAGTCATATTTGTTTGCTTAATGCTATT
Source organism: Epistrophe eligans (assembly GCA_951394125.1). Lineage (NCBI taxonomy): Eukaryota > Metazoa > Arthropoda > Insecta > Diptera > Syrphidae > Epistrophe > Epistrophe eligans. The sequence goes on along the minus strand of OX596029.1, from coordinate 16,776,292 downwards.
CCCAGTGAAGCAGAATATAAATTCATACATACAAGGTGACAGCATAATTACTTAACCATAACCGTACATATCCATTTGCATCCAGTTTTTATTAGATACATATATGCATCTAAAGAACAAATTTTAAAACAAGCTAAGCTAACACATACACACTACACAGTACCGGTCTCTATATTTCTATTCCACTCAATTAATTATTTTATGTTCATTACTCAAATTACACTTAACTCCGTTATGCTTGTCAAATAAAATATAAATTTATCTTATACATACAACATACACTCTCTTCAAGTTCTCTCTAATCTCCATCTATCCTTCTTCTTCTCCTTCTGCTCTTCATCATCGCGTTGGTATTCCATAAGAAATCACTTGCGATTTTAAATCTCAATAAAAAAAAACTTTGGTGTATTTGGTGCCGCCTTTATAAGAAACTGCAGTTGGTCCGTTTGATGAGGTCATAAATTAAATAATAAACTAAATCGGCAAGAAATCTAGTTCCACACGATCCACTCCACGCATTACTATATGTTCTCCTTATTACCATACTTGCACAAGCAATTTTCTACCTTTTTTGGTAGCTCCAGGGTTGCACCTCTCTATACACACACACCTTCTGGTACGTATATAGCCCGAGGCAACAGGAGATCCTCCTCGCCTTAATGGAATTGAATGCGTCGGCGCAGCAATCGGTCGATTATATAGTTGCACATAACCTGGCCATGAGCAGAGAAGCCCCCAAAAATAAAAAAAACAAACCGCGCGCATAAAGTCTTGTCGTGCTGCAAATCTTGACTGGAATGGAGCACACAAAGTCTCGAAGAGGAGCACCACAAACTTTGCCAACTAGTTTGTATTTGCCATTGAAGGTGATCGGATCTACTTCATGGTTGTTGTTGATCCTCAACCGTTATATACCTATATATACCGAGTGTTGATTGAATGAAGCCAGTTAACTTTAAAAGACAAGATAACTCTCTTCTTGGCAACTTGTTGACTCTTTTCCCAACAACAGAGATGGATTACACGCGTTTCGCATTAATCAATGTCGTGTAATTGTTGTATAGTATGTAATTTGAATGGAAATAAAACTAAATGTCTCCTAAGTGCGTGTAAAAACTTATAGTTGGTATAGATAGTGTTCCACTATTATAGCTCCCATATAGTGAAAGCGTCTTCTGCACTAAACTTTATCAATTCAACCTGTGATGTTGTGTTTTGTGTCTGTTAAATAGAAATGACGGTATATATATTGTTACAGCGAAGCAGTGGTGTAAACATTGAAAGTGCTTTGTTTCTTCTTTACGTCAAGTGAATTTACACGATAGTTTTGTTTCCGGAATGAAAAACTTAAGCTACAAACAAAGGGCAAAAAAGTGTGTATCTTCTTTAAATCTTTTGAATATTTTTGTTTGTAAATTAATATGAATTATAAAAAACTGAATGTAATAACTGAGTCGGATATGCTATTGTTGTTTCTTATAAAGGTGTTTTTATGGGTTGAAAATAATAAAATAATGTATTGCTTCGTAAACATTTTTTGTTAATATTAAATTTTGTATTGTTTAGGAAAAATATCGTTATTTCAAAATTAGTCAATTTTGTTACTTGGCAAGTTTAGGAAAATGAGATCTGGAAGACCTCAGCAATCTCATTTAGCAAAATTTTCTCAGTTTTGATGTCAAAATACTCAGGAAAAAAAAATTCTGGATTCGCTTTCCCACTTTTTGACGGAGCGAAATCTCTGAAATCTAAGGAAAACATAATTACGTCGGAATAATTATTCTTTAAGTTTTTACTTGCTTCATAGGGTAAGTATGTATTGGTTTCTTGTATAGAAAAAAAATGTTAAAGTTTTAATCAAACTTACAATAATTACGATGATGGAGAAGTCCAAGAAAAGTATTTTTCAACACACCATTAAAATTTTGCCATTTTTCAGTTCTATAAGGAAGGTCAAAATGTTTGCTTTTGTCCTTATTTTCACAGCACCGGAAAAATGTTCTCCCAAAAAATGTATCTCAGTGAAATAAGACCGACTGTTCAAAATTCGACGTTTTTTTATTCAGTTTCACGGAGAAAGACAACTTGGGGCTGTTTCGATTTCACAAATAAAGCAAAATTTTTGCCTTTTGGCTAATTTTACGGCACCAGAAAAAATACGCCTGAAAAAAAATTTGACTATCAAACACCACAGTGTCAACAAAAACAATATTTGCAAACATTTTGAACAACATAGGTACTTAAATCCGGAAAAAAACACAAAGTATATTTTTTTTAATTGGTAACACTGTTTCTAATGACAGTAAATTTTGTAGCTGAAAGATTATTTGTGCTCAATATATTTTTCAATTTCACAACTCACTCCAAGATCAACGTTCACAAATTTAAATTGTAGAAAATTCCGAATTGCATTACAAAGCTATTCCCCGTGCTGTCCGAAATCATTTTTATATTTAAATGTCAGAAAATTATATTTTTAATAAAGCCACTTCCTACATATGTGGGTATATGGACATTTGTATGTGTTTTATTTTATTTTATGGTTTATACATTACGTAGCTAGCCTTTACTTTGCGGCAGTTCTGAGAATCTTATCAATTAATTGAACTACGAAAAAATTGGGATTTCCGGAAGTATATCCTATCTTAATAATATTACTTAAAGTCTAGTTAACTAATTTGATATAAACCTAAAAAAAATAGCCGGAAGACGTTATCATATTTTTCTAATTGTGCTAAAATAATGATTCTTGCTTACAGTTAATGTCATTCAGCCCTATCACGAATTCCATCGTAATCGGAAACTTATTACGAATCTCTAAAAAAAACTATCACAGATTCCATCTTAGTGGCAAATCTCATACAAATTGTCATTCCAAACGGATTCTTTGATAATTTTTTTTTCAGGATTCGGAAAAGTTTCCTATTACGATGGAATTCATGATAAGGCTAATTAAAAGTAGGTATTGTTCATAATCAATATATTTATCTTGAACTCAATTAGAATAATTGTCGACAAAAAGAAGTTTGATTTATAAGCTTGTGTTAAATCCGTGACATAGCGTGAGATAGTGAGAGATAAATATAAAAAAAAAAATTGTAAAACCTGTCTATTCTAAAAAGCTGCACTTTCTCAACATTGATAAATAAAAAATCAAATTTATTAAGTGTTACTATAATAACTTATTTCCTAAGTTCCGAACTCTAATTGAGTTAAGACATAGTTATAAAAAGACCTAAGCATAAAACTTGAAAATGAATAAAATAAAAAGTGGCTTCTCTCTTGTTAGTAATTATAGTAGTTAAAGTTATATTATGTAGATATATGCATTTTTACATTGAGGGCTTGTCTTCTTCTATATGGCTATAGATAATAAGTCATTTCCTCTTTATTTTATTTTTTTAACTGCATTTTCCTTAGCAACTTTAAAATCCATTAACTTGATAGTTCTGTCTGGATTTTCTTTTAAATTATTTAAAAATAATTTACAACAACTTTAAAAATAAAATTACTTAATATGGCTCTTAAGACCTTTCACTTTTATCTATTTATATTTATTATTTATTTATTTTTTTGAGAAAACGTATTAATCTTCATAACAATTTTGAAATCATGCGTAAAAGGCGAAATGTTGTCGTCCAGCCCACCTTTTCTTATAAGCATCATCAGAAGCTTATAAATGTAATTAAGCTAAAGCAATAATATAAATTAAAAAATAAATGCATATATAGTCAATGTTTCTGATAATTTATCTAACCAACAACAAAAACAACTCCAACAAAAAAATAGTAGTTAGTCCATCTCTATAATATCACAAGATCCCCGCATAATATATAAAGATAAATCAACCTTATCGTACTTCTATGTGCATTTACGCAGCATTAACAACGACGCCATCACCGTCGTCGTCACCTCCACCAATCCGAGCTGAGCGCGAGCCATTGACAACACGCTTCGGGTTTTTAGGTCAACGCACTTCGTCGACAGCGACAACTTCGTGCAATAGAGTTATTTTTTTTTTATATTTTTTCATCCAACAGCAATTGAAGCAAATTATTCAAGCTTAACACGCTGCACATTAATATGGAAAAGTAATGAAAAAAAAAAAATAATAATAATAATAAAATAAAAATAATTAACCGTGCTGCAATGGGACAGGTTGGTTCCAGTTAAAGTTGTTTATAGCTTCAGTATCGACTTCAACATTATTTTATTGCAAAAATAATAAATGCATGACGAGTGATATCACTAAAGTTTTGAAAATAAAATTAAAATTATAATTTAAATCAAGAAAAAATAAAATGTAAATGCCAACTTGATTAAGATGCATGTGATTGGTTTTTTTTTTTTTTTGTAATTATTGTAACACCTTATATCAATGCATTTTTTGCATTCTTTATTAGCTCTAGTTAGAGGCTATTCACATTAGTCACATAATAGATGCGTTACGATATAAAATTATGGCAAATGCTTTTTAATTAGATTATATGTATTGATATCGATAAGAGAAGATGGCAAGTCTTCATATATATTTATAGTCGAAAAGGTCAAAAAACTAGCTTTATACATATAAATCCAAAAAACAAGAGGAACTCTACTGTGTTCAGCAAAAATTGGCAGTACAAGGACGATAGGACGTTTACTTATGGCTATGGTTGCACTTGGTCTGCATAAAGATGTTCCCCTTTTTCAAGTTCCCTGGCGCATATTTGACATATTCCTTGCGTTCGAGGAACTATCAGGCTATCCACCTATACGAAAAATTTTCAGATACGTGGGATTATTGTTGCATCAGCTGTTTTCTCACATGAGATTACAACAACACAAACCTATCCGACTAGCTTTGAATTGATCCCCGAACGCGACCATTACTAAGCAAAACCTCTTAACTAGTCTTTTGCGCACTGAACGAAAGTTGACGAAACTGATTAATTCACTTTCATCCGTGGATTATATGAATTCGTTTAATTAGCGTTTTACTTTAACGTACAATTCCCTGTAAGATTTTTATCATTCCATTCAATCAATCCTCAATCGAACCAATTGTATTTTAAAACAATTCAGTACGAAAGAATTTGAGTCTCAAGAAGCATTCTTCTCTATCCTTTATGAAAATTCTCTTCAACCAAACTCTTTTATTCCCACATTTAATATCAAAAATCATTTTGGACAATTTTTTGAAATAAAAATATAATTTTTTTAATTATTTACACTTAAAACAACAATAATAATAATAATCAGCACATAACCTCATAAGATAATTTACAACTACCTTTCGTTTTCCATCGTTGAAAATCAAAACAAAATCGATTTGAATCTCAATTATTACATTCACCTCGATTGAGTATTTTCCCCGCACCTTAAATCCATAATTATCCAACTTCAATGAATCTTTTATTAAAAAAAAAAAAAAACTTCATGATTGCAAATAGATTAATATTAGATCTCTCTCTTGCAAAACAAAAGTGCAAAAAATAAACATTAATATATATTTTTTTTTTTTTCATTTTAACAATAGATCTACTTTCATCATGGGAGGAGCTGCTAGCTTGGAGTGAAAATGCTGCTGCCGCACGTAAAATGCAAGAGGAGATGATCATTTTGAAAAGTTCACTTAATCGTTTGGGTGGAAAATTGGCATGCGACTTAGATACCGAACCATCGATTCAGTTGTCTATTGAAGCGTTAAAGGTAAAGTACTTTAAACAAATTGCTCTTAAAGTCACTTTATTATAAATCTAACATTTTAACAATTTTTTTTTTTTTTATTTTTTTTTGAAGAATGAAAAGTCACAATTGCAAACATACCGCACGAATATGCTACGCTTAAATGCATCCGTTCACAGTTGGCTAACAAGACAAGAAAGAAAATTAGCCGCAGAATTGGCTGAGCACGAAGAAGCCATTAAATCAGCAACAGAAGCTACTTTACAATCATCGGAGACACAACAATCGGAGAATAATAACGACACAGTCGATAATAGTAACAAGAAATCCGTTGGCACAATTGCATTCGATCAGGACAAACACTCACAAATCACCACAATCATTCAGTCAGAGTCGGAATTCCATAAGCATTTGAAGAACGAAGTTAGTGAGATGTATAGTGCTTGGGATGAGGCTAATTCAAGGTAAATATAATTTAACAAAAAAATTTAAAGTCTAATGTGAATGTATTCAATTTTGTTTTATGTTTTTTTTAGAATTAACAACCAATTGGAAGTGTTGACCACTTCATTGATTGCCTGGAGGCAATTGGAATCGGGGCTATATGAATTCCAACAGGTCCTTGGAAAGGATCGTGGAACACTAAAGGGACTCGAAGGTGCATTAGACAAGGGCAAGACCACACCAGTGGAACTTGCACAAAATGTCAAACTTGTGGCCAAACTTTTGTCCGAAAAAGTTGAAGTCAGTCAAGAGCAGGTAAGAAATTTTAAGTTATATTTCTATCTTCAGGTTATTTACTATACATTCTATTTCCAGCTCACTGCTGTTCAAGAGCACCTTGATCCAAGCCGCATCCTCCACATCGCCCAATTCACTGCATCAAATGGTTCCCTGTCCGACAGTGGAATCTCTGATGGAGCAACATCCGATGGTGGTCTATCAGAACGTGAACGTCGTCTGGGTGTTCTACGTCGTTTGGCCAAACAATTGGAATCTGCTCTGGCACCTGGAAGCGAGGCAATGAAATCAATCGCCGCTCGCATGGAATCAGCTGAATTCGATCTTAAAAGTCTTCAAAATACATGTCGGGATCTAATAGTTCGTACTGCTGCTTCACATACGAAAAAATCAGTACAAAACGGATCAGGTGGAGATGATCGTCCACCGAGCAAGAAAAATTCACCATCCGCATCTCCGTCATCGAAACGCCGCAACAAACGCAATAAGAAATCAGCACCTATTGCTGCAGCGAATCTAGGTGAATCTGATTCAGCAGCCTACAATGTTGCTTTGGCAACCTCACCCGATGCTGGTGATCCTGATGATCCTTACAATGAAGATCCTCTTGATTTTGATTCATCTGATGACGAGAACAAAACCGGAAAGCCTGGTTGGGTGAAACGTATTGCCAAGATCGCCTTCCCCATGCAGGTGGCTTTGTTCACTCTTATTTGTGCCGCCTGTATGATGCAACCAAACTGTTGTGATAATCTCAATAATCTATCGATGAGTTTTACACCACAACTGCGCTACATACGAGGACCGCCACCGATTTGAGCGTCCCTAGTGTGAAAACATATCAATCATCACTCCATATGCGATGCGAGTGTAGAGTTTTCAAACCGCGTTTTTCTCGTTTAAGAATACTATTAAGGGGGCGGGTCTCTCATTTTATTCGAAATAATATTGAGTAGGATCCTAAACCACATTATAGAATGTAAAATAGTTGAAGGCATCATCATTAAACACACACTCAAGAAGAGATGTGTTTTCTTAATATGTGATGGCTTTTTATAAAAAGGTCTACACACTCGCGCCGGACACTCTTTTACATTTTTAAGTGTACTCTAAGCGCGTAAGCATGCCGAGTTCGCCGGTCTCAAAAACGGTTATCGTGTTGTAGGTAGGTTAGAATTTTTTTTTTTTTTTAGAAAGAGTGTAGAAAATAGTTTAGGAAGACAAAAATAAGTTAAAAAAAAAGATCAAACTTGAACAGCAACTTTAAGAGTTAGAACTCTGACTTTTTACGTCTTGTTTCATATGAAAAGAAACTTATCAAACCGCTAGAAGGGATATGTGCAGAAGAATGAGCGTTTAACGCCAGATGAATAAAAAAAAACAGCTCCTTTTAGAATTATCAAGGGAGGTAGAAAAATCATTTATCATTTGAATTGAATATTTTTTTTTTAAAAGGCTTAAAGATGGATAATGTATCGTTATTGTATCATCGTCTTGCCAGCAAAATGGAATGAATGTATGTTATAGAGAAAATATGCAACGGTTTAATGGGAGATTTTCAGCTTAAATTATAAAAGCATGAATAATGAAAATCTCAGCAACAATAATATTGTTGAAAGAAATAAAAAAAAAAAAAGTATAAAATACCTGCAAGTCAGGATTTGAAGCATGAGTCAAACACCAAAGTATGGAAATGACTGCAATCCAGTAAATGTAAAAACTGTACCAGTATAAATGTGCCTGAGGAGTAAATACATTATACACAAAACAAAAAATAACAAAAGACTTGAAAGGGTTCTGCAACTGCAAGTAGCTTATGCAACCCAAAATAAACACAATCACAAAAAAGAATCCACCCGAAATAACTATTGTGAAATTAAAAAAAAAAAAAAATAATCTATGTAGCAGCTTATGAATCTAAAAAATAAATCTTTTGTGTCGTCCATGTAATCGTCCTGGTACTAAATACATAAATTAAATCTTTTTCCTACAAAACTAAACAGCTGCCTTAACATAGTTAACAGAGAAGAAGTATCAATTTATCATTGTCCTTATCCTAGAGACTTAATTACAAAAAAAAATATATAAAACAAAATCAAAACACTTTTTCTATTACATTAATAGGATTAATAATAATATATTTATTTTTATCAATTAAAATTAAAGAGAATAATCTGTTTCTTATAATAAAAGTATAATACATTTAAATTAACAAGATGTTAAGATTTATATTTAATTAAATATCAAATAAAATAAACACAGTTTATCTCTAAATACGCCTACTAAAACTAATGTATTGTAATTTGAAGTAAGTTTTCTAAATAATGTAGGTATTGTGGATTTTTTGCGGATGTTAATATTGAAAATAATAATTATTATATTCGTCATTTTAAGGATTCTCCATCGTGGAAACGTGTACCGTCTCATAATTTTTTTTTGTTTGTATGCATAGATATAGAAAGATGTAAGGTTTATATTTTTGGAAATAATTCAGAAAATGAGAAATGAGCAAAAAATAAATAAAAACAAATATTTTCAAAATAAAAACTGTTTTAGTTTTTTTTTTTTAAGTTTTATTGCAGGTAATTGCGTCTACTGGCGAACTGGGTCGCCAAATTACTTTTGTTCGTTTAAAAATTCATAACTTTTAAATTAAAAGGGATATATTTCTAAATTTAAAGGGGTTCTTCGCCGCCTTGCGAAGGAACTACACATTCTCTTCGAAATATGATTTTGAAAAAAAAATCATACTCGTGAGCTTGTAGCATAATAATTGTTGACTGCGTAGTATTTTCAAACAGTGGATGTATTTAGACTTTTTATTAGCACGTGTTGATGCGTCAAGTTGCTAGGTTTTTTATGTTTGATTTTACCATTTTCAGATCTTCGCGAATTATACAAAATTTTGTTTAATAATTAAGAGGTACATATTTCACTTTTTTTGCAACCTAATTGACCGAAGTCTTTCCGTTACCTGATTTCCTGTTCAGTTCTTTTAAGTACCTACGTCGTATTATATACAAGGTGCTTTGTATATGATGCGACAATGGCAAGTTATATAGGAGGGGGTAAATCCTCAGTACCAACATTTTGTTTTTTATTTTTTTTTATTTAAAAATGCTTATAAAACATATAAGAAATAACTACAGAATCCCATGTGTTATTATTTCCCCAGATTCAATAGGAAATATCTTCACTTCTTTAAGGTGAATTAATTAACCGAAAATACATTCCTTCTGGATATCCGACTTAGCTATTAATCTTGTCTCTAGAATAAATACAAATTATTCCTATGGAAGCTTTTTTCTCAAAATTTAAATTTTCTTATCATTTTCATTTACATATGGATGTATAATTGCATTGTTTTGTTTGTAAAAAAGCTTTACTGACTCTTTCCACACAACTTACCCTATTTTGTTAGTTCTGTAACTTTAGTAGCAAAAGCATTCTTGATGCCTCTACTTCTTTTTACGGATATGCGCATATTCATGTGCACTTTTTCAGAACTTTTGTTCTATACCATTAACAGCCAAATATAACGTCAACAACATCAAACAGCAACAGTCAGCTTGTTGCATTCGCGTCACGCTTTCGAAACGAGTCGTCGTCGTCTCTCGGCACTACTAGTAAGTGTGAATGTGGGCTTTTCAAAAAACGCTCGTGTGCATTTTTATTATCAAAATAGAAAATCAACAGAAAAAAAACTCAGTATAAAATATAGATAACTCTCTCCTCAACCGCATTTGCGGATGTGATTAATATCTAATTTGTACTTGAAACAGCTGTTTGGAATTATCGTTATAAGTTTTTCCCCCATAGAAGCAATTATAAGTTGAAATAATTAATTTACTTGATTCATTTGCAAAATAAAGAAGAAATATATCTAAAAAAAAAGAAAAAAACAGCATGAAGTACACAACGTTACACAATGTTTGAAAACATTCGCGAGCAGTAGTAAGCTGCTACAACCACCCACGGCCCAACCTTCCCCCGACTCGTGTTTTTATTTATTTATTTTTGGTTAAATAGTTTTGTAGTGCGTTTTTAACATCATCCCCGCAGTTCAATTAGCCAATTAAGTTTGTCATATTTTTCCAAATAAATCGATATAGTGGCCTGGCCACAAAAAAAACACTGGCCAGTTTAAAAGAAAAAAAAATAATAACCGACCTACCATATGGTGGCAGGAAAAATTAACAGGACAATATGTGTGACTTTTGAAGGACCTGCTGTGTCTACGACATCCACCTGTTTCAAATGCGTAGTATATTTTTGTTTTGATGGTCCCTTCTTAATTAAAATTGTGTACGAGTAATTTCAAGAGATACCTATAAGTGCAATGAATCCAACGCATCCATCATCATCCTCCGCTACACCGCTACCGGTCCAGTTCCCGCTCCAACTGCCACTCACTGCTTGTACATTTTCGTTGCAATCAGCTCAGGGACAGCAGGTAGCAAACGCCACGACTGCCACTGCCGCAGTTATATGCAATTCGGAGGCTGAATGCAAGCAACTCTGCACCATTTGTGCGTCTCGGGGCTTTATTTTGAAAAATGTAAGGAGTCTCCCCTTCCTTTTGAAGAATCATTATCAAACAAAATTGTTGTTTGTATTGTTATTTTGCTCTTCTTGTTAGATATCCTTGCAAGTTCCAGTTACGTATGAATATTCTCTTTTTGGCGAGGGGGTAAATGCTACTCAACAACAGCAAGCACAATTACAGCAACAACAACAACAGCAGCCACAACAGATACAGCAACAGCACTATTCTACCCAACTGCAACGTGGGGGTGGCATTCAGGATATAAATGGCAACAGCTACGTCATGGAAGGTTATCATTCGTATGATTTTTGTTGTGAGAAGATTTTTGTTCCCGGTACAAGCTCGGAAGCTGTTACAGATGGTGGTGAGTAAGAAGAGTATAGTAGACTTAATTTAAAGAAAACCAACCTTCTCTATTGTGTATTTAAAACAAAAAGGTAGTAAAAGGGTTAAAAGCAAAGTTTACTCAGTCATACCTTTAATGTGTTACCATTTACCAAAACTAAAAATAGAACACAAAGAATATTGTTTGATGTTTTGTGTATTATTTTTTTTTTTCAAACTTCCTATCTAAATATACAATTTATGTAGATATGTATGTACAATGTGTAGTATATAATGTACAATGTACAGTACATACTTACATATACATACATATCTATACAAATATATGTAGTGTCTTTCAAAAAGGACTCGATTTTTAAATGTAAAAAAGGGGCTCGGTGCGACCCTCACTGCTAACTTTCCATTGGTGCCCTGGGAAGCTGGACATCCGTTTTTATTTTGTTAGTGTTCAATATGCGATCATAAGAAACCCAAAGTTGGGGTGTAGGTATTATATTTTCCAAATATTTTAACATTATTTTTGGCAGACTTATTTTGCTTTAAAAAAAAAAACTGTTAATTTAATTTTTTTTGCAAGCCCTTTACAAGCATTGTGAGTAAAATTAAATTATTCTGGATTGTTCGTTTTTGAGATTTCCGAACCGAAAAAACATTTTTGAACAATTGTTAGTAGTTTTGTTTTCCAATTTTCTTGCTTAAAAAAAAACTGTCAATTGAATGTTTTTACAAACTTTATCAAGTTTTTGTAGAATACAATTAGGAGTTGCCAAGAAAACCTGGGTCAATCCTGGCTAAAGTTCAACGAACGAAACTAATAAGGCTTTGTGTATAAAATAAAATCAGCCCGAATCATTGTTTGTTTTCAAAATAAAAAAGGATTTTCAACAAAATGTTAGCATTTTTTTTGTTTAAGAATCGATGGCATTTCTTGTTCTCGAAATATTCGTTCTCGAGATACGGTGAACACAAGAGAATGTATCACGAACCTATAAAATTAACGACAAGCTTGACAGGATGTTTGGCTTTCATTCTCATAATGATGTTTTGCTGGAATGTCCAAAGAAAATTTCTTGGACAAAAAGATCACATAATACCTACATACATACCTATGGGAAAATTTTAACTCTCTCGCGAGTGCTCTCTACTCTGCAAAACAGCAAAACCTCAGAAATGGCATTTATACAAAAATAAATACACACATACAATATATTTATAGATATAAATCACAAATTAAAATCATCCATTTTACCCAAGCTACAACTTTGTTAGTGTGTTTCATTAACTATTTTGTTTTGTTAAGGAACTCGGTCAAAAGTTTATATGATATGAACTATTGTCGTATAAAATTTAAAACAGATGCATGCATCAAGGTTGCTTCTCTTGCAATCTAATTATTCAATTTTATCCTGTTTAAGAATTGAAAAAGGTTCAGTGGTAGGTGAGACGTGGGTGAACATAGGTTACACAAGTATACAGTTAATGTTGCCAGGGATCCTACAAGTAAATGCACGTACTCATCGTCTTGTGTAACTAACTATACCTACACTATTCCTACCTGCATACATATGTATACCTTAGACTTTGCCATGGAATAATATGATTTGAATCTTTAATGCGTAAAGTTTTATGCTCCCTGATGTATCTTTACAGAAATGATGAATTGATGAACGTAACATTTACCTACCTTATATATCTACATACCTACCTTTACTCTTAGTTTAAAGGTGCTTTTGTTTCATGGCATTTTTATGAGTAGATACATATACCTATTAGTTTGAAGGCATAAGGTTACATTTGTTAATATACATAGGTTGAGCTTAAAATGTCGTTTTGATTACCCATAATGAAGCCTTGGAAACACATTTAATTGGGCTGAAAGTTGCATTAATGCAACATGTAAACCGCAAAGTAAAAAACATCTGTTTTGATAAAAGTGGTTGGACTAGCGGTTACTAACATCAAAAATCTACCCACTGGTTTCCAAATAGTTATAATCTCAGCTTTAATTTATATGAAGGCAATTTTACGGTCATTACTTGTACTACAATCTCCTAAAATTATAAACAGAATTATTCATTCCTCAATTTTGTTGTCAATAATAGGTACCTACCTATTGAGAAAAAAAAATTTGAATTGGCACACTCAATTTTTGACAGAGCAATATTTTTGTCAGATATTATTTTTCTGAACAATACATAAAATTCTTCATCGAAATTAAAAAGTTTTACTGTCAAGTAGTGAGAAAACAATTTTTTGGATTCATTGCTTATTTATTTTCTGTCACATATTAGGGCCAGTTTGTTGCAGTGGGTTAAATTAGATTTTCTCGGGTTTTTAATTCAACGGTTAAATCGACTGATTCCATAGTTAATAACTCAAATTTTGGATTCTGTAATAAAAATGTTGGTAAACGTGGACATTTACGATAGTAAAAATTTACGAGTTGCAATAGTTCTTGATTAAAGAAGATGAACTGTTAACAAACTTGCCCTTAATAAAATAAATGAATAGAGAACATTTTTAATTTTTGGGTGAGACATCGTGTTTTTATTTTTTCATTCACGTGCACTTTAAAAGTGACGAGAAAAATTTAGGAGGGCTCAGAATTATAAATGTTTCCGCGTGTGAAAGGTACAAGAGATTTTTAAGGAAATTAAAAGAAAACGTCATAAAAATCTCCAGCAACTTGTTTTCTCCTGTGAAAGGGGGCCTACCTTTTTTTCGTCGGAAAACCATATTGTTAAAATGACGATTTTCGGAAAATTCCATCAAAAAAATCTTACGGAGGTCCAAATCGAAAACAAAATAATTATTTAAAAACTTAACAAAAAATATACTCAGTGTAAGCCTACCGCAAGGCAATATTCTCTAGTACAATCTTAATTACAGTAGCTGAATATATAACAGCAATAATCTACTACTTGTAAGTTCGATCTCGCATTTTCGCATCCACCATTCATTTCACGTTCGTCAGAAAATCTGTTCGTTCGTGGTTCCGTCGTCGTCGTTTCCTTTCGTGGTCGCGTTTCGCGGATTATAATAATAATTCGGGCATAATAGTGATTTTCTAACGTTTAAATTACAGATTATTCCCTCTGAACTTTAAATATCAAATTCTTAACTAAACAACCATCACACGAAAATCATTTGTGTGGAAAACTCGTGTGCATTTTTCTGGTAGTAGAAAAAATATTAATTGAAAACCTTTTTCCATAACGGGCAAAGCTTGTGTACTAGTGTGTGACAATATACCCATCTCTTTCTTGCACATCTAATTAAGCCGGCTGAATTTGGTGTTCACTACATTTGATTCCGACAAAAAAAAAAATAATTGCAAAAAACCAAGAGAACAAGTGTGTTTCCCCGATTTTTAAAGAAGAATTAAAACGATTTTATCGCATTTAATTTATTTACAAGTTCGTGTTGTGTTCGTTATAGATTCGATAAATTGAGGAAATTTGAGTGAAAAATAAAAAAAACATCCTCTTGTCGGGTGTTCCATAAGGGAGACAACAAGAGTAAAAGTGAAAGAACTACCTCAATAAAGAAGACAGAACGGAACAGTTTTTTTTTCCGAGTTCTCGCCCGAGGCCGAAGAAGCCAGAGACGCTTTTTGTTTTGCAATTTCTAATAATAAATTTTATAATTCTCTTGCGAGCAATTTTATGCGATTAAAGATTTTTGTTTTTATTTCATCAAAAAAGAATAAACCGTTGCTAGG
Source organism: Epistrophe eligans (assembly GCA_951394125.1). Taxonomy (NCBI): domain Eukaryota; kingdom Metazoa; phylum Arthropoda; class Insecta; order Diptera; family Syrphidae; genus Epistrophe; species Epistrophe eligans. The sequence goes on along the minus strand of OX596029.1, from coordinate 16,761,272 downwards.
TGACACACAATAAGGTGACTACGTGCTGTGCTTGCTATTTATTTTGATTCTGCAAAGCGGTACTTAGTGCTGAATTCAACAAAAGGATTTATTAGGGTGCTGTGCAGTGTTCTATTCAAGTTTTTTTTTTTAATGCTCGGAGAGCACATGGCATTTAAAATAATTTAATTTTTAAAATCTTGTTTCGTGTGCAAACATCGCAATCGCACCCTTTCGAATTTCGAGGCTGTGTACGGATATTCATCATCTGCGCTGTGTTAAAAAAAAACCCGGTTTCGTAGAATTACCCATCTTCCTCAAGTGCGGAAGAACAATTCAAAGCAGAATTGGTAGAAAAAATTCGTTACTTTGCTTAAAACAACAATACGGAAAGGGAAATACGAATTGCAATAACAAAAGAAAGGCAAGGAACATCTTTTTGTTTCTTCTTTCCTTTCAGTTTTTTTTCTGCTAAAAAGGGCGAGCTGAAAACTCAGTGCAAATTTTGTAAACCAGTAATTTTCTGTGTGTGTACCGCTACCGCCACCGCCACAGAAGGACGAAACGGTAAATTTTGCGAACACCTAAAACGAAACAATTTGAAAAGAGAACTCTTGCTAAATTCTCTTTGTTTTATTTCATTGGAGTTTCACATGAACCTACGAAAAATCGGAGAGTGAGAATAAAAATCATCTGTTTTCTAGGATGGAATTTTAGATTTCTCTTTGAGTTCTTTCTTTTAATAATTGCGAATTTTTGACAATTTCATTATAATTTGTGTGGAAAATCGAAATATATATTATTTTTTTTTTAATTTTATATCAACGAGAAGTACGCGGGCGTGTTTTTAACTAATTAAATAGATTTTGTATGCATAACGAAGCTGCAATTTGGCGTGAACGAGGAGGGAGGGCAGCAATAGCTAGTGGCTGTTTTAATTGGGTACAAAGTACCTATGGGATGGAGATTGCTGGTGAGTAATTTTTGACAATCCATGACTTGCTTAAAAAAAATTCAAACAACTGAGAGCTGTGACGTAAGCAATAATAAAATTCTCTAAATCGAGGACCTTTTGTTTGGTGTAAAATTACATGCATAACAAGAATATTGGTCTAGTTAAGTAAAGGTTAATATTAATTAGTTTATAGGATTATAACCTATCAGTCGCTTATCAATTAAATTTTAAACTGAAATCTATGTAGGTAATATTGTGTGTATGTACCTACGCTTTTTTTGTTAGTGTAAAAATTATTTATTTACATAGGTAGTTAAAGACTAGCTCAAAAAATACGCAACTACTTAGGTCTATAGTACAATTAAATAATTGAATACAAATTTGATATAAACTTAATTGAAAAATTTTGTGATTGGTCAAATAAGTTATTACATATTTTATTAAGAAGATTTAATAATTTAAACATTTTATTTAATGGAGAAAATCTTTCATAATAAGTACGATAGTTCAAAGTAGGCATATGCAGTTGGGTATACCTATTTCTTAAGTTTCTCTGAGGAATATTAAAATTTATTCGGGACAAAATTAAATAAAATAAATCCCTATGTTATATTTTTTTTATTTTAAACAAGACCTTCGAGTTGGGCTTACACCTGTCACGGGATTAACAGTTTTCAAGACCTAATTTTCTGTACGGGTGTGTAATTGTTTCCGCCGAGGATGTAAAAGGAATTTCACCATATCTTGGGAACAATAATTCTCAAACAAAGTCACATTTTTGTAGAAAATTGAATTCTAAAGTCTTGGTAAAAATAAAAAAGTTATAGGTATGTAAGTAGGTACCTACCTAAGAGACGTTTTCAAGAAGAATATGATTTATGATTTTTTATTGATTGATTTAGTAAAACTTGTCTAGAAAATTTTTAAGGTAGCTACCTACATAGTTACCAAGTGCTTGTAGGTAGTAGCTTTTCATAGTCAACTAAAAAAAATGAAAATGTTAATGCATCATCAATTAAAGCTTTCTTTTGTTATTTTCAATCTGTCTATTTTTTATAGTTTGGTTGCCAATGTCAAGTCAGCAATAAAATTGTATACCTACCTAGGTAGGTACCCCTTTGCTTTGTAATTATTAAAGCTACAAATTTGTTTGTTCCCTAATTAATTTAAAAAAATAAAGCTACAATTAATTATATTTATGTATGGGTTGGGTAGTGACATCTAGGTAATTTCACAAAGTGTAATGCTAACTTGACAAAGATTTTGGTTTCGTAAAATTATATTAATGAACAATTACATTACCCACTTATGAACTCAACTCACTTCTGTTTACCTAATTACTACATATCACAAACATACGACATAATATAGTTTCGCTGACTAATTTGGCAGGCAGCAAATATACATAAGCAAAAAACTAATACAAAATAGAATCAGAAAGTAAATACCTACCTACAAAGTGTTCTGTTTTTAAAAGTCATCACTCATCATAATATTTAATACTCCTACGTCTTTGCAAGTCCTTTATAGTGACCGATAGAAAATAAGTCAGATGCAGACAAACAATAAGATTGAGAAAGAAAGAGCGGGGAAGTTGTGCAAATTTTAAATAGGAATATCAAGAATTTATTGTCAATGGTCGCTTTTGTTATGAGGTTTGAGGCATGTATGTACACTGTACAGTACAATGTAGGTATACATATTTAAATTTTAACATCACATTTTTGTTAGATTCTTTTTGAATGTAGGTATGAGGTGGGTAGGTATATTGTTTTTTGTTTTAATTATTTTATTATTATAAAATTGATCTATATTTAGACGGCAAAATGACAGAGCTTGTAATAAGTCTCTCTATTTATACCGTGAACCGATGTGAATTACTTGTACACCACAAGGCTTCGGGAACTCTGGTCTTTCGTCATCCTTTCAGCCTAAATAAGGTCCACCAAAAAAGATTTTCTGAACCTGACGAGTCGACTGAGCTTATTATTATTCCACTACTAGCTCTTGTAGGTAACGATAGGTATCTGGGATCGATGACCTTCCTCACATAATAACAACAATAACTCAACATAAGACTTGTCTCAATTGTGGCTAAGAGATCAGAATGGTTTTTACTACTCACTCCAGTCTCGGATTTAGATATGATTAGTAGATATGAGACGTATTTTAATACGTCAGTCTAAAAATTGAACTATAAGAGCAAGAAGAGAGGTAGGTACATGTTATTTTTATAGCCATTGAGATTAGATTCAAACAAATAAAATGTAACTCGAAGACTAATAAATCACAACCATTTGTAGTGCCATCTGGTTTTTAGAAATCTAAAAATAAAAATTTTATTAATAAATAGACCAACGCTTTTTTTTTGGCTTTTTTCATATCTTCCGTTAAGTTTATTAGCAATTTTTTTTTGTTACTTTGTGGCTACACGTTTTTATTTAATATGCAAAAAAATAAATTAGATAAACACATTGCAAAATACTTGTTTTGTTTTTGTTAAATAAAACGAAAACGAAAAAAAATGGCTATTATATTCTTTTATTTTATTTAGTTAATATGGATATTGTATGTTAATGTGCATACCGTCTTAGTTGAGTCAGTAAAATTAATTTTTACCAGCTCAAATTTTATAATGTGAAACTGTGATTTTCTGTCCAAATCTGAACATTTTATTTTTTATACCTATGCTTTTTCACAGACTTTTGTGTTGTTTTGGGAGAAAATCAAAGAGTTTCAAAGTAAAGGAACAAACCTATATTTACACCCTGAAATAAAGTATATTATTAGAAGGTAGATATTTGCATATACATAATATAGGTATCGTCTCTGTATCAACCTTTGTGACAATATCAAAAAAAACGTATTTGAGTTTGAAACCACAGCTTAGGCCAAGGTATTCTCAGTACTGACTTAATTCTAAGTTAAACCAGATTTGACTACCTAACCCTAGAAATAAATTAATTAATTCTTAGGTACCTATAACTTTGGAATTTCTAGCCCTAGTCGCCATTTTATTCTACAGCTTACTTTATAGGTAGGCATAGAATTACCTAGTGTGAATTATAGGTAAATAGGTATGCCTAAAGCAAAGTAAAAGTTTTTCAACAAAATTATAGCAAACCCATTAGTTGAATTATACTCGCAACTCAAAATTGACATAAAAACAATACCTATTTCCCAGTTTCAGCAAATCAATAATAATGATTAGCAAATAGGTTAGCTTTGACAGTCCTTTTCAAAATTCAAATGTCATACATACATAGATACCTACCTACCTATCAAAGTTTAATTTGTGTCAAACGAAGCAAAAAATTGCTTTCCAATGTTTGCGTTCAGTGCCATATGGGTAAAGGTTAGTTCGATTTGTAAAACTGTTGCTAAACTAAAAACTAAAAAAAACTAAAGTTGTACAGTTTATCTTCATGATTTCAAGAAAAGGAAAATATAACTAAATCTCGGTTATTCTTAACTTCTTCTATAAGTGGACACCACCTACTTTCTTTATTGGTCGGTGGAAATGTATTATTACTGCTGTCTAAAATTGTATGCTATTAATTTTAAGGATAATGACCGCTGTGTAATCATAATCTTAAATACTCAAAATAACATTAATTTGCTCGTTTTTGAAAAAAAAAAAAAAAACAATTTTAGAACCACATATCTTATTATTTTATCTCAAAGTTTCAAACTCCGACAAAATCTAATTAAAGGTATACTATATTTTATGAACTTAATTATTCCTTGCTTAATGGCTTTTTTATTATTTCAATAATCACAAGAAAGCCATTACTTTTGTCATTAAGTGCGATTATTTAAAGTTATGGTTAAAAAGTATAGGTGTAAATGCAACTTATGTAGATATCATCAATTTTTATTAAATTGTGAATGCAGTTCAGTAACAATGAGATATCATTTATTATCCTATTCGCCAGTTTTGACATTAGGTGATAATAATTGTTACATCAAAAGACTACATACATAGGTATACTACGTTAACTCAACTACCTGGTTCACATAGCTAACAAAATTAATTTGCCATTACTTTTAAATTGAAACCTTTTTTTTCTATGAACAGAATAAAATAGCTGTCCCTCATAAAGTTACGGTTGATTAGAAATTCGAGGCTTTACGACAATCTGGAAAAAAAAACAAAAGAATGTTGTCTGGGTGTCGCTACAAATGAATAGCTATGTATGTACATAAAGAGCTATTGAAAAGACATTTACCAGAAGCTAAATTATTTATTTAAACCTCTTGGCTTAGGTGAAAGAACTCAGTTAAATGAATTTTGTACTTTCGTCTTTATTTTTGTCTGTTTTTGTTTTGCGTTTCTCATTGCATTTTAAGTCAGAAATTTAAATTTTCGTTTAAACCAAGTTCAAGGTCAGCAAAGGGAAATCCCCGCCAGATGTTCTCAGTGATGATGTCATTTTTGTGTTTGGCCTTGTGGTTTATAATAAATTTTGTAAGTTGTCATCATCTTCAGAAACATAGTGAGTTTGTTTTTATTTATTTTTAAAGCAATGCATTTATACGTGCATATTTTTAGAATAAAATAAACAAAAAAACTTGTTAGGTATATATGTATGTAATTATTGCGGTTTTTTGTTTTATTTCTGATAATAAACAAAGTACCTAAGGATTGTTCGAAATTTAAAATTCTTTAAAACCAAGGCTTATAAAATAATATTTAAATAGGTAGCTACTTAATTAACTTTCACAAACTATAAACATTAAACAACCACAGAGATTGTTTATAAAATAATTCTGTTTTGGTATTTGATCATAAAATTTAATTTGAAATAAATTTATTCAATTATTATTATTGCTCTCTTCGGGGTTGTTTATAATTCACAACTTTTAGTTATTATTTTTTTAAATATAAAATGTTTTAATCTTTGGAAAAATAAACGTTTTCTTCTTTAAATTAAATTGTTTTCTTTTTTAATAAAAATACCACAAACATCTCTTTTGTATTTATCTTCTCTGGAAAGCCGGAGTCGTTTTAAGACAGTAGTTGTTCGATTCTTAGAAAATGAAATGTACCTCGGAATGACTCTTCTTCGAAAAAAATGGGACACATTTTATATTACAAATAGGTAGATAGGTACATACATATATTGAATTCCTTTCAACCAAAAAATGGATTTGTTTAGAAGAGAGTTCGATTTTACATGAACTTGGATACACACTAGAAAGTTTTGTCATTTTTCATAAAAATAAAATAAAATTCAAGAGTACCTAGGTATTTACACTCAAAAATTTCAGTGAATAATATTGTTCACTTTATATTATGACAATTAAAAAAAAAAAATATGTGTGTCGGTTGGTTTAGAAATACAATAGCAAGAAATAGGTATATCAGAGTTTCGATCTCAATAGCTTTAAGACGATTAATCCTTTAACGCACAATGATTACCTAGGTCTGTTTTTTACATTTTTTTTTTGTTTGGCACGAAAATGCCGGCGTTAAACTAAAACGTGAACATTTCTGTAGCATTCCTTCGTAGCTCAAACTTAATCGAAAAGTTGCGTTGAGTTTGGGTTGAAATTTTGGTTGACAGTTCGAACTTGCCGCGTTCTGTGATGTAAAACCAGCACTTGAATATTTAATTTGATGTTTGCACATCTTAATCGTGAGTCCAGGCATTCACACTTTTATTCAAATTTATTTCATTTCCCCTCCAGCAAGAAACTATCCAAACAATCAACTGCCTTTTCTTGCTTGTCAAAAAAAAAAATCAGTTGATCGAAAAGTTTGAAGTTTACCAAGAAATAAAAATCTTTTCAATGCTTTTCCTTACTTTTTATTTCTGGTGAAAAATTACAACAACAATATAAAAAAGCTCGAGTCCAAACTTTGTCTTTTGTTTTTAGTTTTGTCAAAATTACGCAATAAATTAGATGAACATATTTATTATGCATTTTTGTTTTCAAATTTCTGTCAAATTGCACACACAACTATACCTACCTACATATATATTTACATCCAAAATCGACTTTTGGTTGAAAATAGATCGACATCACAGAGTCACTGCGCTCTTCACTTGTTATTTAAAAAAAATTAGCTAGTTAAAAGCAACGCGATCTAAAGTTAAAACCGTTTTTTCTTCAAAATGAAGCGAAATTACTTGTTTTCCATTAAAAAAAATATGTTGTACCTACACCCTGTTTACATAATATCATAAATAATGTAGGGACTTAAAAGTCAAGGAACAAATTGTTGCATTTTAATACAATAGCTACAATATGTTGCAAAACAAAACATTTCAAATTTAAATCTCAGGTACACACCCCTATTTAACAGCAACATTAACTCATTGTTTTGCATACCCATTTAATTTTTTTTATTGATGGAGACAAAAAAGAAAACAGTTAACAGCCAAAAAAAATAAATTTAGACAGGGCGCAACGCGATGCAAATTCAAATTACGCTTCTCTCTCTCTCTCTTTGTGGACATAATTCTACATAATTAATTACATAAAATTTTTATTATGACTTACAAAATTCTTTATGGCAATCTTGTTTTCAACCGCACTTGTCAGTGAACTCTTAATAAAACTTATCCTAGGAAACTTTTCTCTCAAAATTATTTTCCACTCTTAAATACATTTTTTTTTTTGAAATGACAAATAATTGACAAACAGATAACAGACCCCAAGAAAACATAAAAGAATGCAAAAAAAATCAAATCGCCCTGTTCCATTCGCCGCTCTGTTCTCAATTTTTCCGCACCTACTTCTGCTATTCCTTTTTTCGTGTCGTTCCTTTAACTTTTTCCCAATTTGGAATCAGAAACTATCCCAATCCCAATCATCAGCAAGGAAAAGCAAAGTGCCGTCCTCTTTTGCCCGTTTCATTTCCATGCATGATTTTCATTTCATCGCTGATAGAGAGACGACTGATTTTTATGATGATATGTCAAAAGTTTTTTTTATTCAAGAATACGAAGAAAAAACTAATAAAAAATTAGATTAAAACGCGTCTAAATAGTGAACAAATAGTTATATTAAATAAAAAAAGTGTTTTGCTTCCTCTCCGACATTGTTTTCCATTAGAAAATAATCAACGGTACCGTGTGTTTTTTCGCAAGCAAAAAAAAAATTAATCAGATTCTAGTGCAGAAGAAGAAGAGTATAAAAGTGTACTCTCGAGTGTGTGTTTGTGTATCTGATCTGTGTGTATTAGTGCGGTGCATTACAAAAATTCATCGACCACGAAGTCGGCTACTCTACGACAACTACGAAGACTACGTACGGGACGGGTGACGGCTACGAAAAACGACTTGGACAACAACTACGACTCTGAGCTGAGGAAGACAAATTCTTCTCCTTTCCCTTCACACAACTCAAAATCAACTCATACAAAATGGAATACTACTTAGGTTAGAATTTGTATTAAATAAAAAAAATGTTTATCTCTTTAATTTTTCTTGTCAAGAGAACATTTTTAAAAGAAAACCTTCAACAAATAGAAATATAGGTGAAACTCGGTTCCGCTATTAAAAATAGTAAAACAAAATCGAATGGAAATAAAAACGGAAAATATACCTACTTACAAAAAAAACTGCAGACAGTTTTTTTTTATTATTTTCGCTGGCGAAAACGGATGAAAATGAATAAAAAAAATTGGATGATGATCGATGATGACGGTGTGGTGATCATTGTGCGATGTGACTGTGATGTTTTCTTTTATTTTTTTTTTTTGAAATGGAAATCTCACTCCCCTTTTGCACATACATTCTTCTTGCCTAACCTCTCACCCGGTAGGAAGAAGAACAACTTGTGCAAAAAAAAAAAAACGGCAACAACTCGGTGAAATTTGAAATTCTCCAACAAGCTTAGGTGACCAGAGGGTCGGGGTTTTTACAGTCCGTATGACGCTTCTTATTCATTGTTGATCTCATTAAATTAATCATAAACATATGTCTATATGTCTACATTATGTACCTAATTTTATTCTTGTTTCTGTAGTTTTATTATAACATTATAAGTGTTATGAATATACATACCTATGTATATTTAATTTTTGTTTTACTTTTTGGAGATCATTCGTGGAATGGCTCATTTAAACGAGTGAAAAAATGTAATTATTAATTTTGTCATTTTATTTTACATACAAATTATGTAAATAATGGCATTTTGTCACTCATGCAATGAAGCGTACGCTGCTTTAACTAAAAATTGGGAATACTTTCTGCCAGAAATAAAACATAACGTAAATGTAGTAGGTATAATTCAAACATTTTTTTAAAGGTGGTCAAATTTTGTTGAAAATGAATATCAATTTTGTATTGAAAAATTAAGTGAAAACAAATGCAACAACTAGTGTCAAAATGATTTATTTAAAAAATTATCTAGGCTGAAAAATAAGGTTTTAATTACATAGGTATTCAATGCATCTTTTGAGATAGTTCAGAAAAATGAGTACCAACCTGTATAATTTTTTTTTATCAGAATTTGAAAGGCAAATCTGAGAAATCGACAGAAAAAATGATTAGAGTGAATTTAGGAAACCATTACTCATAAACCATGAGTTGCAAGTGTGATTGAGTGATTTGAAAAAAATGTCTAAAAATTCTTCTTCCTAACTTAAACGATCTTGGATCATCAAAATTAATATAAACTGAAATTTCAATTTTGTACATAATATCTATTTGGTAGTTTTTTCAATGAAAAATAATATTAAGTGTAACAAGCCATAACTAATGACCAGTTTATAAAGTTATATGTATGTGCGGTATCAATTTGCATTGTCAAAAGTTGAGCAATCGCTTCCATCATTTTGTTTACCAACGAACGTACCTATTTTATTTGACAGAAAAACTGAGAAATAAAGACTTTTTTGTTTGGTATCATAAAAACAAAAACACCTCTGGTCACACTTAGCCGCCAAGTTATCGAAGTTTTTCTTTTGGTTTTTGTTCTGTTATTTTTTTTCTTGCATAACACAAGAGTGCAGTGTGAATGTAAAACAAAAAAGAATTGTTTGATAGGACGAAAAAGAAAACTTAAAAAAATTATCAGTGTAGAAAAAAATTACACAGCATATTTTGTTTAATACAGTTAGTGCACTCGCGAGTGTTTTCCATCGCCTGTTTATGTTTTACGGAAGGGATTCTGTTTCAGTATGTTTTCCATATATGTACCTACCTAGGTATCTACCAACCTCCTCTTTCTCCAGTCTGAGCCATCGTCACCACAACCCGCAGAGGAGAAGTGCCGCATTTAAATTCCTATTTAATTGCATGAAATTGGAAGAAAATTTTGTTTTTATTTTCTTCGATTTCCTTCCCATTTGCCAAAAAAATAAATACCTAGTTCGATCTGCAAAGAAAACTTGTGTGTGTGTGTGTGTATGGGTGCAAGAGGTGTGTTTCAGTTTCTCTTTCACCCAATTTCACCATCAGCACCACCACCACCTCCACTAGTTTTCCCATCTTATGTCTCTTACATCAGCTGGCACTGTCATTACAATAATGGGGTTGGTGAAGTGGGTGGGCACAAACAGCGGTGATGTCAAAAAGAATTTTTCTACGAAAATCATGGAAATCATCCCACTTCATGCAGGAATTAGCCTTTATTTTTGCTGCATATTATAATGTAATGAATAAGAAATTTAATAAGGAAGAAGACGTAAAAAAATAAAGTGGGTCAACACTTTGAGAGAAAGACGGCTCGACTTTTATAGGCCCGTGGTAGGTACAACATACAACCACCCCACTTGTTGTCACTTTTTCGAAAAAAAAAAAAAATGTCCCATACAGAGGGGATGTCATCGAAAAAAAAAGAGATTGAATTTCAAAATTCTGTTTGTAGTTTTTTTTTTGGACAAAAAGTCTTAGGTTACATATTGATTTGTTTTTTTCCAAATGATTGATTTTTATTTAAAATTAAAATGTTAGTTTGAATATTATTGTCTATGAAGCTTGTCATAAAATAACAATTTTCTTTAAAATAGTTTTATTTAAATAAAAAAAATGGCTTTTGTGACTCAGAACAATATCTTCTTTTTCTTTATAAATTGTGATAGGTTAGGTACAAAATACATACATAGGTAGGTAGGTATGTACATATGTACATGCACATTTAAAGAAAAAGATTCTATGTTTATATTTTGTTTAGCCCATTGTAATTGTAACTTTCTGGTTTATCATGTGAATTCTACTTGAAATGGAATTTACTCATTTAATTTTAATAAATAAAACAAAATTATTGGCAAACAGTTAAAACTTGATAATATGTAGGAACCTACGCCTCAGTGTCTGTATAGTTCTCCTTTAGATGCGGATTAGTATTTTTTTTTGTAACGTAAATGTTACACTTTCCTTTTTTTTTGTTTTGAACTTCATATAGGTAGGTACCTACCTAATGTATGTGAATGACTGCACAAAAATTCTTAGAAATCAGAAGTCGTCATCTTTCATGGCATCGTGCAATTTAAAGAGGTTCTAATTAAATAGCTCTAATCAAAATCAGCCGATTAGCGATTTCCATGATTAATAACTCAAATTTTAAATTCATAATAAATATTTTGGTTAACATGCAGTCTCTCAAAATTTACCAGTTGCAGTAATTCTTGAATTAATATGATCAGCTGTGAACAAACTGGCGGCCCATAGAGTCCCTTAATTAATACCTAATAAATACCTTAAACTTTGAGAATGTAGATATCTTTTTCGTGGTTAGAGCAAATTTTTATGGTCAATTATTTTAGTTGGCACGTAAATGCCGAACGCTACCAATCGCACACCTCGTCGTATTTCAACTACATTTATATAGGTAGGTATGTATATGTACGTAGGTATGTTCAAAACAAAATCAAATTTTAACATATGTAATCGTAAGTGTGTTGAAATTTCCTGTCGGAGACAAGAACCCAATCTACGTCATTTATCAAAAATGTCGCTTTAGAGCCTTTTGAGGAAAAATGACAAATTCTTCAAGAATATATCTTGTCAAGATAAAGTCCCTCTCATATTAGCTGACCGAATTTGGCAGAAAATTGTATTACCTATAAAATTCAAAAATCATTCAACTGTGCCTTATTTTAGAACCTGAGCACGTTTGTAATTGTCTTAAGAAGTACTCCACGTAACTTATGACGATGCAGTTGTAGGTATAAAATTCCAAATAAAAATAAAGAATTCTGAATTGTTCCATCTTTTAAAACTGTTTAATTAAATGTACCTACCTAACACCAATTAGAATTTCTATAACACGCTAATGTAAATGCTTTTGCTGTGAGCAATCCCTTCATTAGATCATTTTAGTATTATACCTACCTACATATTTTATACATATATAAATTACATATGTACATATTATAATTCGTGAGTTTTGATGATTAATTAGTTTCGTTGACGATAAACTTGTATGTATGTAGATAATTTAATAATTATTGAAAACGATTTTATAAAAATGTAAAAACTTTGTGGTTTGATAAAACGAGAACATGTAATTTTCAATTTGAAAACACAGTAGATGCTCAATAAAGTGAACTTTAATACAAAAAAGAGGCCTATTCACTAGTGCGACTATTTCGCACATTCCATGTTATCCAGTGTTTATAAAATAAAATTCATAAAAAATATTTTCTTGTAGTTTAATAGATTTAAGTGACGCATTAACAAGTCAAGTCAATTGCTAAGTATAAACAACTAAATTACTTTAATAGGGATGTAAAAACTTAAAAGATATCAATTAATCTGAAACTGAGAATTTTTTCCAAGAAAAATTTCCTTATTTTCTTCAGTGAATTATTCCTCAAGTTAATTCCTTCCCACGATGTTAAGCTGAAAAAGATCTAAAAAAAAATATAAAATAGAAGAATATCCTTGTGATGAAATGTGTTTAATGAACTTTACATGTTGCTTCAAATTAACATACATATTATGCCCATCCGAATTCAGGAGCGCTCTTGATGTAATGGACAAACAGACATCGAGAGCTGTACTGATTTGATCCGTAGTTTCTTCGATTTATTTAATACAAGCTTTATCGGTAGGTATTTATTTTTTAAATTCAAAGAGCAGAATAAGGCAAAATTCTTAGGAAAACTTCGATCTCAATCATGAACTGTCCATATTAATGCTGGGTTCATATTATTATTATAATATGACAGCTATCAGTATTTATGTACATGCGACCCCTTCGTGCATTTAGCTATTTTTGTTCAAATTAGAATCCGAAATTTCACAACCATATAGAAAGAGCCCGCATTAGATATCTTCAAAATTGCTCCAATTGAAATCTTGTTAACCATTCTTTTTTAAACATTTTGTTTATCTGGAATGTATAGTTGTAAATGAATACATACATAGGTATTAGGGTGGGTTAAATAACATCATTTATCTTTTTTCTTCTTATAACGATGGAAAATTGGTTGCTTGGGGCGCGCTAAATAAATGCTGTATTACATATGTATATTAGGAAAAATTTTAACGTTTAAAGTTAATTCACCGTATTTTTCCCATACAAATTGTATTTTAAAAAATGAAATCTTAAGGAATAACTATTTGAATAGAAAACTGTTACTTCCAAAGAGCCATACCTATCATTCTTAATATTGCAAGCGAATCAAATAGAATAATAAACCTTTAAAGACATCAATTGTATTATTAATAATTTAAAATCTTATTTATTTTAATATCCTTTTCAGCTGGAGGATATGTCTATATGAATGGAGATCCTGTAAAAATCAATCAACCCGTCACAACCACCGTTTATGCAAATGTTCCTGTTGAAACGGCAATGTTAGCTACAAATTTATATGGTCAAGCTACACAATTGGCAGCCCCACCAGCAGCACATATACCCATTTTAGCAGCGCCACAACAGCCGCCACAACCTCAACCACAGCCGCCTCAGCAGCAACAGCAACAATTGCAACAACAACAACATTCACAACCTCACAATCAACAACCACAACAACAGCCCACAACGATCGAAAACGATTATACAGTCATGAACGGCACAATGCAAGAAACTTTAGTTGGTTATAGCCAAGATGATCTAACACTAAATAACATGACAAATGCAGTATCAGCTGATCAATTGCCAGGCAATACAAGTTCTGGAGTTGTATCAAGTAATCAGCAACAGCAGCTGGTTCCTGCTAATGGACAAGGCGTTGGCCAAATCGATCCTAATGGAATACCATTAGATCAATTGAAACAGATGCTAGCCACACAATTGGAATACTATTTTTCAAGGTAATTTTCCTTTTTTGAGTCAGTTTGTCATGTAACACTATCATAAATATGAACATATTTAAATTTTTTTTGTAGGGAAAATTTGGCCAATGACACATATTTATTGACGCAAATGGACAGTGACCAGTATGTTCCCATTTGGACTGTGGCAAATTTTAATCTAGTTAAGAAACTGACAAAAGACATTAAGCTGATAACGGAGGTCCTAAGAGAATCTCCTAACGTGCAGGTTGACGAGGAAGGCTTAAGAGTTCGTCCGAACCATAAACGATGTATTATAATTCTGCGAGAGATCCCAGATAAAACGCCGTTAGAAGAAGTTAAGGTAACTAGAGATCTTATTTATGCAGCTTTCACTGTCCTATGACTCACCGATTCAATATGTGTACACTTCCTAATAACAAAATATATGTACCCCAAATAAAATAAATTGCTGGCGCAGTGGAAGCTCGTAGAGAACCAGGAGCTATCTATACTCGTTCTAGAGAAACTACTAATTATAACATAACTATTTTATTTTCAGAACATATTCAACAATGAGAACTGTCCACGAGTAATATCGTGTGAATTTGCACACAATGACTCGTGGTATGTTACTTTTGAGTCCGATGAAGATGCCCAAAAAGCATTTAAATACCTGAGAGAGGAAGTCAAAACGTTCCAAGTAAGAATTCTAAAAAAAAAAAAAAATATAATAAACATATTTAAATGTTTTCCATCCATGACATTTTGTCTTTTTTTTTCATTCTTTAAGGGAAAGCCAATAATGGCTCGAATGAAGGCTAAACCTTTCATCCATCGGCTGCCAATAGCGCCGGTTCCAGTGACAATGAAAAATGGGTATAGACTGACATCACCATCGGCTGTATATGATCCAAATGCAGCAGTTGCATACACAGCTCCACAACGTTTTGTATACGCTGCGAATGGAGCTGCTATGTCGCAAGCACCTGTTCCATATAATGGCCAAGTCCATGTATTTGTAAGTTATCTTTGGGAAAAAATTATTAAAATTGTTAAATTCACACTAATAAGCGATTTTTTATTCTTATATCACTATATCGTTTCAGCAGCCATTTCAGCAGCAACAATTTTACCCGGGTCTAGTCACAGCTGCTCCTTGGCCATCAGCGGCTGCTGCAGCGGTAGCAGCAGCCGCTACAAATGCACACGGCCAAAACTTTTACGATATAGGAAATGTGTTTGCAGCCAATGGGCTGGCTCCACAAGTACCCCCGTACACCACAACGGCAGCGGCTGCAGCAGCCGCTGTTGCCGCAAATTCGGTGTCGAAACCTCAAACAAATCGTTACAACAATCATCGCAATAGTAACAATAACAATCGAGGCAAACAACGCAATAACTCACAACAGCAGCAACAGCAACAGCAACAACAACAAATTGTTGGTGGTGGCAGCAGTGGTGGGCAAGATCCTAGAGCCAGCAATTTGAATACTGCATCTGGAGCTAATATTGTTTCTCCAATCGATCACCATCAGCAACAGTCAGCTGTTCAACAGCAACACTTGCAACAGCATCAAATGCAACAGCAAACTTCAGTGGTGACGACAGCTGGTGGTGGTGGTGGAGGAGGACAGCAGCAGCAGCAGCAGCAAGGAGGCGGTGCATCCCAGCAGCAACAGCAGCAGTCGAGACATTATACAAATATGAAAAATAGTGGTATGTTATGGAAAAGTTGGCGTTAGCACATATTCAATACTCAACACGTTTTCTTGACAGGTGGCGGCGGGGGCAACAGTGCCAGTGGGACCGGTCCAAAGTCCGTGGACAAAAATAATTCCTATGTTGGTGGTAGCGTTGGTGTTGGCATGGCACACCTTCATATAAGTTCTTCGTCGCAGCAGCATCATCACCAACCTGCTAATAGCAGTTCATCATCGGCTGGCCATCATGCGGTGCCACAGCATTTGCAACAGCAGCAACAACAGCCACCACAATCCCATTATCAAAGTCATGGTATGCCTTCCACAACAATACACGCTTCCTATCCATCGCATCACCATCAGCAACAACAGCAGCAGCAGGCTCCGGTACAGCAGTCTCACATTAGTGATAATCTCCATGATGACGATGGGGTACCACAAGCCGCTATAATTACGACACACAGTCGTAGCATAACGAACTCGTCGACCAAAGAGCAGAACTGGGGTCAGCGATTTCGTCGCAGACGGAGAGACGACTCCGGAGACGGTGGCTACACATCAAATCCAAGGGTCTCCTCGTCCAGTGGTGGGATTCTATCTAGCAGTCAATACAACTCGACGTCTGGTCTGATGGGCGGCTCTTCAAACCCAAACACCAAAAATAACTCTTTAACTTCGTCGGGTGGTGGGCAGCAAGGTGGATATAGCTACCACAGCCGAAGCAGCGGCGAACATCATCACCCTCATCACCATTCAGTTGGTGGAAATTCAGGTGGTGGATACAATTCGCATCGTGAAGATCGCCAAAAATTATCTGGCGGTCCGAGCAGTGGATTGAGTAGCCAATCCCACCACAGTAATCATCATCAATCGCATCATCACCACCAGCACCATAGCCAGCAGCCATTGCAGCAGCACCCGCCACATCAACTACACTCCCAGCACAGCGGTGGTGGAAATACCGCTGGCGGGCATCAGCAGCCCCATCACCATCAACACCAGCCGCCTCACCATCACCATCAGCAATCGTCGTCACAGCAATCGCAACAGCAGCAACAACAACAACAGCCTCACAACGCAGCACCTCCACAACAACCACCCCAGTTTGACTTGGAAGCAGCGGCATTTCCTCCCCTACCAGGTATCGAACAAAACTCAGCCAGCAGTACACCACAGCAACCGCCTGTTGCTTCTTTAACCCATACACATACTAACTTGAAAAATAATGCGAATTTTCCTTCCTTACTTCCATCGCCAGCTACGACGTCATCCACATCATCACTGAGTAGTAGTTCGAAATCGGTTGCGTCGGCGGCATCCAGTGCAAACAGTTTGCACGAACCTTTGGGCGTTACCACCACTAATGCAGCTGCCTCTAGTTATTCCCATCAAAGTTCTACACCAGCTGCGGCTAATGTCGATTCAATTAGCCATCAGCAGTCGAATGCTTTTCCATCTTCTTCTTCAGCGGCCAACAATACTAACATTTCTTCAATTAGTTCCTCTTCAAATAGCAACTGGTCTGATTCAAACCGCCTATCCGATGTGGTACGCGGCAACAGCAACAAATCGAACAAATCCCGAAAGGATTCATTCAAGAACCGCAACGAAATCAGTCCACCGCCGGTGACAGCTACTGCTATTGTTGATTGTGCGCTACAGGACCTGGACAGGCAGCCACAGAAAACTATGACATCTGCGGCAGCAGCAGCAGCAACTGTTGGCGCAACAGCAACTAATACAAATAATCATCCTCCCACTGTGATAAAGTGTCTAACACATTCTAATCCTATTACAACGGCCACAGCCAACACCACCACCAATACAACCAACAGCAGCAGTAACAGCAACATAACCAACATTAGTAGCAAAATCCATAATAATAATTCTAGTACAGCTGATAAAGCAACAAAGACTGATGAGTCGCTGTTAACCCACTGTTTGGAACAGCACCAGCAGGCTGGCGGACCCGGCGGAAATCAAAATGATGTTGCTGGAACCATGAACAATGCTCAAACATCGCATGTTGTAAATACATGCAGTGTTGCCACAATGACATCGTCCTACGATGGTGGCAAGTCCAACAATAAGTTCGTCAGCGGAGGGGGCTTGGCCGCCGTGGCCACCAAACAGGGATTTAGTGCAACTACAGCGAGTCCAAAGGATGCTACTAGCCAAAAGCTGAAGTCAATTTCATCTACCTCGTCAATCAGCAGCAACAGCAGCAGTATGTCCGCCCTCACAACTTCATCAACGGTGGCTGTACAAATAATTCCATCCATTAGTGGTGTTGGACCTAATGCTGCTGTAGCACTGCCATCTTCCTCTCCAGTGAATACTTTATTGCCTGAATCGGCTGGCGGTCGATTGAGCTATGCTCAAGTAGCACAACATCACAAAGAGAGGCTCGCCAAAGAAGGCAAAACTCCAGCCACTAACAATATTCCCGCAGATATTGGGAAATCGCCATCTGTGATCGAAACTTGTCTGGCGACGGTATCCCCACCTGCGCCATCGACTATTCCATCTTCTGTTACTGCCTCTGGTGCTGCACAACTACCACCACCAACATTGTCCTCCGCTGCACTTAGTACTTGCTGCGGTAGCAATAATTTGGAGATAGTTCCTCCAGATAACAACAATACAATCATTGGCAAGGATAAGAAGAAGGACTATCCAACTGCTGCGGCAACCGTAGCAACAACCACTCTCAATAGCACCGCCAACGTTGTTGTGGTCACAAATTCAAACAGTGCTGGTGTGATACGTGCCACCGAAGGCACCAAAGATAAGGGTAAGATCAATATTTATTAATACGATTTCCTTCTTTTTCTTTACTAACCTGTTAATACTATGTTTCTACCAAAATAGAGTTGCCAACACTCCGTCACAATAATTCTGGCGCTGGTACAACAACAATACGTGGCCGTGAAGCACTTACTAAGGAACATCAAAAGAATTATGTGCGCGAGCGACGTGATACTGGAGATAGCGGCAGCGGTGCTGCTGGTAGTATTTCACGTCGTACTGCCTCCACCCGCAATAATAATAACAACAACAACAATTAGAATTTGATTGCAACATTTCAGAAATTTTGGATTGTCGTTATCATCGTTATTGTTATAGTTTTGGAATGTAATCGTCTGATAAGTGTTGTTGTTTGGGGAGAAGAAAAATGATCTGAAATGTTTGCGAGCGCGCCACTATAGTTGTTTATGACACACACACGTATAGAAACACTCACACACAAACACATATTCACATACACACCCGTATATATGTTTTTTAAGTATATAAGTAGTGTACAGAGAAGAAAAATGATGGAACAAACTGTTTTCTTTTTTTGTTTTCTTTCTTCGTTCAATCGACCGACACACAAGGCTAGCTGAAAGACTACAGAATGCAAAATCAGGTAAGTGATATAATTTTTTGCAAATAGTGGAAAATGGTGTGCAATCAAATGAAATTTTTAACTAATACTGTTCGAACGGTATTGGAACAGTCATGAAAACCTAAAGTTTTGAACCGTAAAAAAATGATTTTAAATTAAGTTTCTATACTTTATCTATTAAAAGCAAAAGTTATTGTCTTCCATTAATAGAACGATTAATATTTCATTCTAAGTGTTTGTAGTCCTATAAGCTGACTTAATAAAAAAAAAATAACGAATCAAATAAGCTTTGGAATATGGGTATATCTTGAATTCATCAAACAGTGATAAAAGATGAATTTATGTCTTTTCGGGAAGAAATTGGACGTATGAAACGAGGTCTGTGCTAAACAATTATGTTAAGTTCAAAAACACTAATTCTCTTCGGCCAAAATCCAGAGAATTTACGGGGGTATTACTTCTCTAATAGTTTTTATAAAATTAAATACATTTTATTACAAATTTTTCTTAGATGGCGTCGCTAATTTTAGAAGTCGTTTTTTCATAAAATTTTATGGTTAGGAAACACATTACTTAGTTTTTTCTTGAGCCATCAAACCAGTCAGCCAATTGTTGGTATTCAATAAAAACCATTCCTTATTATTTTGTGTTAGTCTTTCGAAGAAAATTTTCAAGAAATACTTCGAAGACTTGGCCCGAACATTAACGAAGACCTCCTTAACTCTAAAGGCAGTTGATTTCAAACATTAACACACATATTGACATTCATCAAATTGTAAAAATAAACTCCTGTTTGATGAAAATTGAAATAAAATTTTATTTTTAATTTCAGCTTAAACTAATCACCAACGTTTGTAATACCAGTCATCGCGAATAAACTCGATTTCGTTTTTTTTTTTTAAACAGGAACAAAATATATTTATATGTAAGTACCAATTAAGGTAGTTAGGTTTAAATGAATTAAAGGTGTATATTTAGTAACTCTAGGAATTAATCAATGTAAGGTAAACAAACAAAAATAAGTTAAACTAACAAAAATAGCTTAACAAAAATTAAATACTTAACGATTTATCTATATTTATATACATAAATGATATAAATGTTATATAAAAAATATATATACATGTATGTATGCATAACATTGGTTAAAAAACGCGAACAAACATTCTGTCGCTTTCAAAAAAAAAATAAAAAAAAAAAAAAAAAACATTGTGTTAAATGTGTCCAATTTCAAAATCTGTACACACTTTCATTAGATAACTGTCAGCAAAAAGACTACGTTGAACAAAAAAATCATTTGCACAACTTAATGTAAAAGAAATCTTTTCCTTTTCATTTATTTCCCATTTCATTTTGTTATTTTTCATTCCGAAAACGACGCAAATTATTTCTTTTTTTTTGTACTTTTTGTTATTACATATATTCAAAATTAAAATTTCTTCTTAAATCAATTATATTTTCATCAAATTAAATTATTTTATTTTATTGACATCGAACTAAATTGCATTGTTTTATTTTAATATATGATTGAGATTTTTGATTCTAACAAAAAAATAAATTCCATAAAAAGTGCCATAAAATTATAGTTCTTTTGCTATGAATGAAAAGTCAAAAGTGCAGATTTCTTTTAAATTAATATATCTCTTTTTTAAATTGATAAAAAAATGTTTATGAGTGAAAAATTGTTTATTTTTTCCATTCTTATGTCGAATATAATTTTCTTTTCACGAATTGCTTATTATTATATTTTGTCTACCCTGTGATTCTAGTACTTTCCCCCTCATTGTTTGTTTATCTCTTTGTAAATATTTCAAAATAATTCGATACACACACATAATAATATATATATTCAAAGTATATCTATATAATATTTCATCATAATATAAAGAATACAAATATTAATATATAAAAATATAAAATATTTTAACAACAACAAAAAAATGTATATCACAATAACATCATCATTTTAAAACATTCAATCAATGTTATCGACTTAAAGTATGAAAAATATTGACAAAATAAATCAAGATGTGAATTAAGATTTTTGGTTTATTTAATTTTTTTTTTTCTAAATTTAAAGTTTTGTTTTCCATTTTTTTTCAAAATTTACATAAAACCAAATAAATATGTTATAATTGTGATGAAGATTTAAAATATTTAAGAAAAATACAAACAAATAATTTGTAACATAAAATAATATGATGCATTGACTATAATTTCAAACGAATGATAACCAATTATATCTTTTTTTTACACATTTTTAGTTAAAGAGCGTACATTTGACATTAAACAAAAGAAATCCTTTTCGCAAATGTTATTAATTAATAATGTACACAAAATTACCCGAAGTAGTAACATAAAATTCATAATTTAAAATTTTTAGTTGATCCCATAAACCACCATTTATCAGTATTCTTATTGCAATTCCCATTGTGACATTTTATTTTATTCTTTAAACGAGTCAAACACGGATATCGGTATTTCAATTTAAGTTTGGGGTTTCTACTTCCACGGAAGATCTTGTAAATTAGGGATGGACATATTTTTTGCATTTTTAGCTTTTAATTCAATCAAAATTGTCACTCCCTACACGATGGGACACTATCGTTGTTAAAATTTGTTCTTTCACAAATACCACAAGCGCTACGCTTCATTTCGTCTAAATAATAATCTTTAAAATAGTTTGACAAAACTATATATGTCGAGCTATCCAAACTTCTTGTCTGGTTCAAAAGTCCAAACTATTTTATCCCCCAGTTAGATGGTTTAGTTTCATGCCCGGATGTGGCACTCCCCATCTGTCCATGGAACCGGACATCTTCCTTGGATCTATTCCACTGGAATGAGTATATGTTTGTATTGGAAAGTTAAAATTTTATAATTATCTGTATGCACTCACTCAATTGAATTACTATTTACACCTGAAACCATCTACACAGTGACACAAATAGGCAGCTTATGGGATGGTACTGGAAAAAAAACCAATCCATCAGCGTGATTATCGCTGGTCATTGTGTACCATGGGTTCCCATTAATACCTGTAGTCTGCTTTCTGGTAGTCTTACTGAACTTCGCCCTCGAGCCATTTTGTAGCGTTAATAAAAGCGACCAAGTCCTTGATTATCGTTTCTGAAATTTCATATAAAAATTGATAAAAATGTCCTCCCCAATGATTTTACGCTGATTTTGGCAAGAGATCGGCATAGAAAATAAATGAAATTAACAATTCGGGGAAATTCGTTCCCTAAAAAAAGGAAAATGTCGATTTATGGTTTTCCAAAAAATTACTTTCCGAACCTCTGGTTTCAATTCATTTACTTAAGCTTCAATATGTTGCCTATAAAATGCAACTTCTTTAAGTGTTGACTTATTTTATTATCTCCCTTTTCTAAAGCCCTTATTGTTTTTTCTTTCCGAAATACAATACTATTGCATTTAGCGTCAACAAACTAATTGTTCTTTTTTTTTTTAAATATTAAATTCCGCAACGACATAGTTGTTGGAAAATTTCGAAAGATATTTAACGCATTGCTATGTGCTTGTGAGGTGATGTGCATTACATTTGATCGAATGATCTGTCACATAAGTCAATCGAAACGGATTAGGAGAAAGGATAACTAGCTTTCCTTTTAACTGAATTTTTGTCTTCAAATAAATGAGAATACTATCTGAAATACATAAAAACGTATAAGTACGTGATTCAATGATTTTAATCTTTTGAACTCGACTTTGTAAGATCTTCCCAAAAATATTTGTTGCTTTAATTTTAATCAATTTTAATTTGATAATAAATTACCAAAAAAAGAACAGTTTTGAAATGCAAATAATGTTTTGCTTTTTAATGATTTTTTTTTAGCGATTTTCCTCAAAATCTTCAATTAGCTTAAAAACATCACGTGTTTAATCACCAAGGGTTTACGGTCAGGGTCACCACTAATACATTTCTATTACTACTCGTACTAAATACAATCGAGGTAAGGTTAGGTTAGGCTATACTTGGTTGATGAATGAAAATGAATACTAACACTTTGATCGTCTTATGGTAGTAAAACTTGAAAAAATTGTTTAAACTAAAATTATATCTTACTAGGAACGAAAGTACAGTAGGAAATATTATATTATTTTTATTTAAAATTGTTTTAAAATAAAATTGGGTATTTTTCGGGTTAAAAGATCGAAAATCTTAATTGGGATAGCTGGACTTCAGTATTGTATTTCATAACCCTTCCATCGGAAACAGTTTATTTCTGACCGCTCCATATTTCACAATACTATGTATGTTTCTATTTGTCTTCAAACAATTTAAAAAAAAGTAAAGCTGACGAAAAAAAACGTCAAGCAAAAATGAATACAAATTCATTTGGATCATCAACGGTATTGCTTATTGTTTATTTGAAGTTTTTCGTTTTTATTATGTTATCCGAATATTTATTTTTATTTACCCAATAGATTTTAAACAAAGGTAAATTTTGTATGTCTTAATATATAAATGGAGATGTACGTGCAAAAGTTATGTAACACACAAATTAAATTTTTCTGATTATATTTGGTTTTCAACCAATGTAAAAAATATTTGGTTTACAATCTGTGACCTTTTTAGATATTTAAGAATCTAAAATAAAGTCTTAATTCGATAACATACATATGTCCCTAAAATGAAAAAATAAAAGATTCAATCGGATTTTGAAAAAAAGGTTACATCACTTTTTAGACACACAGTCCCAAATGTCATGTCATAAAAACGTGTACTGTATAATTCATGATCTTTACCTTAATATCTTCTTCACAATATAGCATTTTACTCTGTAAAAATATCAATACCAATATTTTTTGTTAACAATTATCATCATAAATTTGAGAAAAAAAAACTCTCATAAGGACTTGTAAATAAAAACAATAATAATATTGCTTTAAGACACTTACATATATATTCAAACTTAAAGATTGCATTGAAATATATTATATAAATATATATTATATACACATATTATAACAAATAATAATTTATGAATCCTAAGATAGAATATGAAAAATTAAAAAAAAAAATATTTATAAGCAAAATAAAAAAAAAAAAAAGTAATTTAATGGAAAATTTATGAATTATATAAGTAAATTTTTAATGCTAAAAGTAAAAGTGCCTCTAAATATTAAAAGTCATTAATTAATTTAAAATTGATGTTTAAGTTTTTCTTTGTTTTTTTTTTCGAATCTTTAATTTGTTTTTATTTTATTAACCAAAATATTTTTGTTATTTTGGTGTTAAATACATTTAATATACAATTAAAATAATTTAACCCCTGTAATGTGAATATTCTAGAAATTGCAAAACAAGAACGAAAAGCAACCAATTAAAAACAAACAACACCTAAACAATGAAATTAACTAATTACATATAAATAGATAATATTAAAAATAATAATGATAATAATAATAATAAATAGATACAAAATAACCTTGTTAAGGTACCTATTATAACTAAAAATAAATTTCAAAATAATATATGTATTTAAATATATATATACATATATATATATAATAATCTCAAAATGTGTATAAAAAGAAAAAAAAAACTGAAATATGTAACTAAAATAGAAATTAACTTCCTTTGTGTTTAATAGGATTTTATTTTAGTATTTTTTGTTTATGTTGATTCTTTTTAAGAATTGTTTTTGTTTATAAAAAAAGCTATATCCTCATAGAAGTAAATAATTTAATTTTAAATTATTTCTTTTCAATTGAAAGTTCTTTAAATATTTTTGTTTTCTTCGGCAAATAGAAATATAAGATTAACGCACACATAAAAAAAAATTAAATTTCGATAGCAAATTATCAAACAAAACAAAAATATACATATATTTGGCAAATGAAAAGAAAACAAAAAAAATTGCTTTAAGCACCACGTTGTCGTCAATAGGCAAAACAAACAAACCATCAAAAAGAAAAAAAAAAACATTTAGATAACCTAATTAATTAAAAATAAAAGAGTAAAACAATAAGCTTATATACTCTTTCTCGTCGATGATTATTATTAAAGTTAACAATTTATTATAATTATATTATTACAGCGATTAAACTTCTAAGTTATAATTTGTTCTTTTCAAAGCTATTAATAATATAAATAATAAACAAATAAATAAATAATTAATTACATAATGAAAACACAAAAAGATGAATATAAATATGTATGTATAATTTTTGAAGTCATATTTTTGGTGAAGAACAATATTAATATTATATAAATAGTTAGTTATAAAAAAAAAAAAAAAAAAAAAAAAACAAATTAAAAAAACGCAAATAAAAAAGAACAAAAAAACTGCAAAACAAAACACACAACAACAAAAGAAACCTGTCCTTTTTATTTTGTTTATTGTTTTTTTTTTACTTTTCAGTTGGATAATAATAATACATTATGTAATATGAAAATGACAAAAACTTTAAAAATTATTGGATCTGGAGACGTTTGTTAAAGCTCTCTTCTCCTATGATACGAATGGATGGGATCGTTTGATTCAATCGAATCGTTTCAAATGTGCAAGCCAGATGCTAAGTAATGTGAATGATTAGATTCCACCAGAATCTGGTTTAGAATTTTAGACAAAATGTGAAATATTTTTATTTCCTACTTTGTAATGATTCACAAAATAATCTGACCATTTTTAATATAGATAGCTTTAATGCCTAAAAATAGCGTGTGTACCTGGTCTGGCGGTGAAGATGTGTATAAATCCGCTTTTGTCTCATAAAAATCGCGATAGCAAAAATTAAAATTCCAAATGATCAAATAGTCACTCTTTACACCTTAATGTTTAAAAAGCATCGAAGCGTACTCCAAGCTCTATTCTGTTGAAAGTCATTGCGTTTTCACCTTTCGTTTCGTATCATCTCCATCACGGTCAAACTCCGGGGGGAAGAAAAAAAAGTTAAAACGAGAACTAATTGCGTTTTAGAGCGAACATGATTCTTTAACTTCTTGTCCTTTATATCCGATGCCTCTGACGTTGTATTTTAATTTTCCATTTACCGAGAGTGCTAAAAGTTTATGAATCAAAAAACTTTTCCAAGGCTTTTACCAAAATTGGTTGATTAGGTAAGTGCTAAAAAGCTCGATGAAAATATCAACTAATATTATTGTTGATTGATTGCATAGTGGGTTCTTTAATTTTTTGCACACAAACCTTACACGATATTTATTTTTGTGCAGCTATTTTAAGCGACAAAATTTAAAAATTTATAGGAAACACGTTCTTAACTTTTTTCTTCCGAATTAAAAAAATGGGAACTAATTTCAGTATATACAAAACCGTAAGTCTGTGTGTGTTCAAGACAATGATCCTGAATAGTTTCAAGAATTGAAAAAAATAAATAATTTTTTTTTTCGGTAAAATTACATTTTATTGCTTACCATTACCAATATAAAATTGCAGGGTACGGAATGGTATCGCATAGAGAGCACTTATAAGAGGAGCATTCTTGTTAGATATTAGCTACGTGTCTTTTTAATTTTGCTCACGCGAAATGAAACTGCACCCTCATAAGTAACAAGTACTTATGTATGTATGTACAAAAACTGAGGTGCATATGGAAATGGTGAAAGTAACGAGCTAGAAGGGGAAACAATGGCCGAATTTCTAAACGGAAAAATTGCGCAGACAGTTTTAAAATGCAAACGTAAACATCCATGGAAAGCAGATTGTCCCAAAATTTAGTAGATTTTTGATTTCTTGCGCAAATGCAAATGTAAAAAATATTTTGCATTTGTTTTACATGTGTTTTGCTTTACAAATTTGCATTTAGGAAATTGGCCAATATTTTCATGTTTGCATAGGTCAGGACGGTGATAAAGTGAGTATCTTCCAAATCTTTCTTTAACTAATTGATTAAATACGACACAAACACATTGGTTACGTCACGACAGCCTCGCATTTTGGAATAATTCGAATTTTAACGGAACGGTTTGTTGCATTATCCATAAAAGGCAAGAAAATGTGTTTCACTTCAACTCACACACATTGTGACAAAAAGTAATCATTTCTCTTTTGTGCTTCGGTGGTATGTTTTGATAAAAAAAAACACAAATATTCAAATTTAATTTAAAACGACAGTGCAAAAAAAGAAAAATTGCCAAATTGCTAAATTTCCTTTTGTTCAAGAAGATAGATCTTCATAATGAATAAAATAAAATGATCAAATGCATAGTTATACATAAGTCTTAAAACACCTACTATTAACAGTGCAAAAATCCGTATTATTTTATAAAAGGTAAGTAACGAACACACTTCATCATACAGACAAGACCAATTTTTTTTTACTTTTTTCAAATCGAATTCATTTTCTTGATCTTATATTTCAAAAATTAACAACTTGATTTATTCTTTGATTAATTTTGTTTATAATAGATATCAGTTCTAAATTAGATAAAAGAATAATTCAACATTAATTTCTATCTAAATACATAGAAATGCTCTACTGCAAATTGAAGGCAGGTCGTCCGCTGCCGTATAGCTTTAGACTTCTTCATTATTGTAATATTAGGTTTGATTTAAAGCATTAAGTTATTGTAATTGGTCCGATTTGTCGAATCTAAAATTTCGACATATGTATATTTTCACGTTTAGAGTTTCCTAGAATAGGTACATCGTTTTTTGAAAGATGTCTTAGTTGTGTACGTACGTTCATGATACCATTTTTCGTTCACCATACCTTGAAAACGAACAAAGATATCGACTTCTGGTGCAGGAAAGATTTTCAGAGAAATTTAATTAGCGGTGTTCGTATTACAGCAAGCAATACAAAAAAGTTCTAAAATGTCCTTCGTTTTGAATACTTCGCGAAACAAAAATTTTATTGTACGTAATGAAGAATTGATAAGATTTAAAATAAATAAACTGATTTTTTTTTTAATTCAAATTTATAAGGTTTTTTTTTAACCAAAAAACTGCGCAAAAATTGTTGAAAATTGTTGTTTTTCGAAGAACTTCAATAACTTTTTCGTACATACTCACAACCAATTTTTTGAAGAGATCCCACATAAATAGCCGCATTTGCAGTGTTACGGTTTCGTGTAGTCGCCAATAGTTAGGACTCTAGCTAAACGCTCTCAGATTGTTTGAGTGTTTGAACGATTTTCTGTCAAACTCCTATTCGAAATCGATGAAAGTAGTTTTCAAGCTTGTATTAAAAATCCAAGAAACAACTACAGAGACTGATTGCTGATCCCTTTTCCTTTTATTTTGTTATATATTAAACTAGCTGATCCATCCGGCTTTGCATGCAATTTTTTTTTATCAATTTTAGCATTTTAAAAAGTGAAAATAAAATTTATATTTTTATTTATTTATTTATTTTACAATGATTTTTTTAGCACGTTTCATTAATTATTATACACAAATTTAACAGTCCGAGAGGTCGAGAGCGTTACGCCATCTGTTGGTGATCTGATTTTCGTGAGAGACAAAATTAGCCGATTGTCAATTCTGTAGTGTTTGTCATTCCTTAGAATCAAAATTTTCTGCTTGCGGTACAAAATGGAATTTTCAGATGCAAACTGTTTTCATGATTTTCCTACTTTTTCGGTCGAAATTTCGAATTTTCGGTTCCGAAGTTTTCTTACTTGGGTCAATACACGAATCCAAAAAAAAAAAAAAATTCCCAAGCAAATCAGATGATGTTCAGCGGCCATAAAGAGGCTTAGATGATAACAATTTCAACTACATACATAATTATACAAATGCCTATAAGACCAGATATGGTTTAAATGTAACCTGGATTACTACGGGGCACTAATTAGAAGAAGAGGAAAGAAATTAGAATTTGTATCTCTAAGTTTTCGTGCTCAGGCTACGGGACTACAAGTTGAAATCGTAATTCATTGAATTGGATTCACTGTGATTTAAACTAAAAACCTTATTTTATGGTGAAAAGTATTGATACAGTTAATATAATATTTTAAAATTATGGTTAAAATATATTTAGCTCTCAAACAATGTACAGTATACTACAAACATCGATGTGAAAGAGGGGCCTAAACGTTAAAAACGAAACAATAGATATGACATTGAAAACTAACAAAACAAATTGCATAGATATCTTACATATTTATATTATATATTTATTGTTCAATCGACTACACAAAAATATAGACATGTACATAATATACCTACATACCTATACATAAATATCATATTGTGCATATTCGTTATTTTGATAACTGTAGGTACTCATAGATAAAAAAAATTAATCTTGAATACATTTTTTTTTCTTTACATTTAGTATAGAATAACTTTTGAAAATAACAAAAAAAAAACATGTAAATGACGAATTTCATGCTTGCTCGTTCGCAAATGTCTATCAAACTCTATCTTAACTTTAAAAAAAAACTAATTTTTTAACAATCAATTTTAAATTCGATATCTAAATACAGAAAATATGTATGTATGTATTATAATTTAAAAGTGTTATTTTTTTATATAATGCAATTTATAACGAAAAAAAATTATACATAAATACATAATACATAATTATCATCATTACTATTTATGAATTAAGTATTATTATGGATATCTTCGACAAGTGCTTTTAAATTAGTGATTAAAATTAAAAATAAAATAGGAAATATTAAAAAAAAATGTTTTTAAAGTTTGTTTTACGGAAAATCATTTATTTGCGAGGCAAATTTAATGAAATCCATCACATTTGCTTATCATTTAAAAAAATAGTTTATAATTAAATAACTGTACAAGTTAAATTAGGAATTAGGGTATTCATAGAAAACAACAACAGTATAAAATATAAATTTAAAAAAAATATCTTTGTTATTGGGATGAAATAAAAACCAAAAATGAAAATACACTTGTAAAGTGTAGATATTATTTTTAAGTAATAAATTAGGTCTAAGAAGTATTTTTTGTATAAAATTGATAAGAATAAGTATGACAAACAATATATAGATATATATACATATTATATAGGATATTATACAAAGAATTAAAAAAAAAAAAACAATTAAAATTATATTCTTATTACTAATAGATTCTAAGGACTATGAAATTTATAAACTAGCAAACATAAGGGAACCTAATTACATTTAATTAAAACATTGAAGAAAAATCGTGTAAAAAAGAACTTAAAAATATTATGTGTTAACTCATTATTTATATTTGTAGCTAAATGTCGTTAAATGGGACATTCAAACAAAACAAAATATTAATTGTAATATAGTTCATATAAAAAAAAAATTATTTATAAGCAAACAAAAAAAAAAAAAAAAAAAACCACTGGTATAAAGAAAAAAATACATTGTTTTTTAGTTCCCCTTTTCTAATTTTGTTAAAAATTCTTTATTTTTATTTTTGCAAGAATGAATGGATATGGAAAAGTTAAGAAAAATGATATAAAATGAAATGAATATAATGTGTAATAATATTATTAAACAAAAACTAAAGGAGAAAAGACAAAATTAAATTCGTTTTATTTTTTAAGAATACAAGAAATGAGTGAGGATCATAAGATAAGGGTGAGTACATACTTACTTAGTTTTTTTTTTTTAATCTTGAGCTTATTTGTATCAAAAATTAAATTCCTAAATTAATGAATTAAGCTGTTGTTTTTGAAAGTTGAATTCGTTGATTTTTACACACTGTGACAGCCCAAGGCGAAGAGGAAGCCATTACTAAATAATCCCTATTATCCCCCTTATTCCGTAGGACGTTTTAGTAAAATGACAGTACAAAATCACGGCTCTAGAACCGGCAATTGTAAAATAAAAGTAAATAATTACGGCTCTAGAACCGGCAGTTGGAGTTTTCGTAAAACGACTATCGTTTTAATGGTTAGAATGGTTAAGTTTTACTTAAAAGGCAATTAACGCTTCTGGAACCGTGTTTAAGTTTCTTTTTTTAATGTATTCTATTTTAAAATAAAATCCATCTGTGTGGGAGGGCGTCGTTCAGAGTTAAATGAAAATCTCTAAATGTATTTTCTTTTTGTTCTGAGATTTTGTATTCCTTGCGTTTTGAACTTCAAAAGCGATTTTCCCTTCAGGATCTTAAGAATTTTTCTTCCCAGTAACTTTTTAATTCCGGAATAATATTCGAAATCGCAAATTTGTATTGATTATTAGAGTTGTTTTCGATAATGCTAATTTACAGTCACATGTTTGAAAATAATGGAGTGAACAAATCGAGGTGATAATTAAACTGAAAATGTAAAACTGGTAAGCTCATTTCACTTTGCGCAAAAAGCATTTTTGCAAACTTCTGCTTCATTCGCCATTCAAATGGACTTCTATTTAACGTTTTCGAAAAATGGCCGATAGACAGAAATAGATAAATTAACAGCCTTATTTTTAATCCGAACAACATTCCACCCGGAAAATTTGACATTTTACTTTTCTCCTATTGTGAGTTTCCTCAGAAATTTCATGTTCGAAAAATTACCTTTATTGTTGACATTCATTTCGGGCAGAATGTAATGCCATTAACACCCTAAATTAACACTTATTTTTAGTAGGTAAAATAAATTAAAATTTAAAATTGCGGGTGAACAACAAATTTTAAGTTAAGAAATATCATTCGGGTGAAAATCACAATAAGGCTGAACTTGATTTTGGAAATAGCAACTTTCTTAGGTTCCTAACTCCCTGAGGGCAATGCTAAACTTTATTAAACTACACATAATAAATACGTTTTGGAGAGATATTTTAAAATTAGAAAATCAAGGTACATAGTTCTTGCATTCAAGTGGCGATATTGTCGTGAATATCGAATTCACAATAAAATACTCACCTGTTGAAAAATCCATTCCATCTGAAAATAAATCCACCAAAATAAATAAATTAATTACATTTTTTTTTTGTATTAATCTACATTATTATGTTTTGTTTGTTTTATTGTAAGGTTCTTAGGTCTTAGGTTCTGCACTTATAATCAATTTACACATTTCATTTATCTACAAAAGTAAAAGAAAAGGATTTATAAAAAAAAATTAAATTAAATCAAAAATATTAAAAAAAAAAAAAAATTGTAAAAATAGATACATATAACGTAAATTAATTAAAATAAAAACAAACTTTTGATACGTATTGAAATGTTATACAATGCAAAATCAATATAGGCACATTTCTTTTAAAAGACTTTTATGTTAAAATTGTTTTGATTCATTTCGGGAAGGAAAAAGGCAGAATCGTTGTAACCAAGAGAAAAAAAATCAAAATCATTTCTTTTTTAAGTCTTGAAGGTTTGGAATTACTTCGAAAGGTTATTATGGGTTTATTTTTGTTCTTTAGTGTGTCTTAATAAACATTTCAACATTTCATCGCTCTTGCAGCATATTAATTGATAGATCTTATAGCCAAACACATTCGGCACTTGTATTTTTAAATTGTATTACTAATTATGTTTTTTTTTTTAATTACTTTTTTTATGTACAAAATTTCTAATTTAGAAAAGAAAACATATGCATTTGTGTGTGTGTAAGTGTTTAATTTGGAAAGCAGACAATGAATATAAATTCCATCGGTCCATACTTTGAAAAAAAAAATTAAAACAAAATAAAATTTGAAAATTACTTATGGTAGAAATATCTCGTTTCGTTTAGGATATTTTCAAAAATAATATATTTTTTTTTTTAAGAAAAGAAAAGCTAAAACGAACACAATCATTAAGTAACATAAAATATATAATAATTATATGCATATAAAATAGAGTATGGAGAATGTTTGGATATTTTTAATCATTATTACTAGACAGGAATTTTCTTTAATTCCCATCTGTTGGTTGCGGTATTGTTGGTGTTGTTCGAAGTGGAAGTGCTGGACGCACAACGTTCTATTAAATCCTCGTAGGATTTATTGTGTAGGAAACAGACAAGAACCACGGTCATATTATCGCCACCAAGTCCACCCATCTGGCAATCAGGTGCCAAGCAATGAGTCATAAGTTCTTCGCAAATTTCTTCGGGATATTTGCCACTGGCGATGCGTTCGCGACAAAAATCAATAACTTCTTGGTTGGTCATAACGTCCCATATTCCATCGCAGGCAAGCACTAGGAATTCATAGTCTTCGGTTATTTCTCGGGTTTCAACATCGGGGTAAGCTGTTGGCGAAAAGAAGTAAAAAAAATCAATACGATGAATTAATTATTATTGCTTTTGTATTCTGTTTAAATCACAAAATGAAAGAAAAGTACAATATATGTATGACTGCCAAATAAGGAAAAAGGTTACATATGTATGAATATTGGCATCAAATAGTTTGAACCACAGTTTCACAGTTTCACAGAGCTAAGTGATGAGTTAATAATTATATCGTCGAAGTGTGTCAGGTATAGGAAGATTTATCAGGGTTTGAACTACTTTCATGTATTTGGCGATATTGCTTGCTGGAAACACTATACAATCTTAATAAAGGTATAAATCCATAAATTTGCCATTCCGAAAATCATAATCAAGAAAAATCTTTTGAAAAATTAATGGATTTTTGCTAAACTGGGACGGTGTTTAAAATAAGGTTAGGTGTTCTGTTTCAATTGGTTTACGCACACCTACCCCCTATTTTTACTCGCTCAGATAATATTTCGAGATAGAAAATAATACCAACATTACGATGATTCTAAAAAGTGGACAGCGTCGATATGTCAGATGTGCGTTCATCTGCACATAAAGCTTTACCCAAATCGATTCGACGGATTTGATAAAAAAAATTTCATGCAACGTTTTTGGTTATTTAAACTTTATCGAAAACGGCTCTTCAGATATTGAAAAGTTTACCTCGTACCTTTATATCCGAAGTGATTGCAATTGCAACAAGATTGTATTTCAAATTTTTAAAGACAAATGTCATCATGAAAAAGGTAATTTTTTTAAACTTGTTTACAAACGCCAGACATTGATTTGTATGTAACATTGTCAATATTATATTCAATCGCCCACAATCGAAAATGATAAAAAATAACAAAACTCCAACTATACCCAACACGTTTCACAATGTGTCATAATTTTTTCGCGTGACACACACATATCAAAAGGTTCTTATTTAGACATTTCAAAGGTTCAGAGGTCAATGAAAAATTTTATCATTATTTATTTATTTAGCAAAATGAAGTTGCCAAATATGAGTCAGCACCATTTGAAAAAAAAAAAACACAAGTAGGTTTTCTTATTAAACGTTTGAAAGAGCATATAGATTGTACATGGATTGGGTAGTTAGATATTATCTTACAGAGAAGAAATTAGATATAGTAACATTCAATTGATTTCAATGAAAAAAATGGAATTAAAAAGAATGTGCTATGTGTACTTGGTGACCTTTTAATTCACAAATGAATGGTTAGCTAAATGGCCCTTTTTGAAACAATTAATTGTGCTAATTTGGGGTATACACCTACACACCAATAACGCCTAACTAATACCAAACTCACACCAGTCAAACCTATTTTTAAATGTATCCCTTTATCACCTACCCTTGCCTGCTGAAATATTCAAATATTTTTTCATGTAAAGCGTGGGTGTCAATGAACATAATACCTTTGAGGTTCATTATGTAACAAAAATGGTTTTAACATTTTCTGGAAGAAAGATTTCATTGACATTGCCGTGAAGCAAAAACTTATATTTTGCTCGTTATGTTTGTCCTTCAATACCATTCTATTTTAATTTTGTGTACTAATGCCATATGGATAACAATAAGCGTCGTCAAAGCTTCGACTGTATTATGGACTGATATAATATATTTTAAGCTCTTCACACAGATAAACTCTTATCATTTTAATCATAAAACAAAATAAATAAAAAAAAAATTTCACCTGTGACAATTTGTTCTTCGGGTTTTTTTGATTCGTTCTTTTTGAAAACAAAGTCACCCAATGCACGCGATAGGGCTAAATTGCCATTGACACGATTGAACTCCACCCAGCCGCCACCTTCGTAGATACGTTTTGTTTCGGCATCATTATTTGGCTTGTGGTCCAGCGATAGAACTTCAACATCACCATTTACACAAGCTATAGCCCGAGAATCACCTGCATTGGCACAATACAGTCGATTATTTTTTATTAGCACAACCACAGCAGTGGAACCAGCCATTTGTTCGCCACAAGATTCGTTGTACAACATCTCTGAATCGATATCAAGGAAAGCCTATAATTGACAGAAAATTATAGTAAACAAAAATATTAGCAAGATTTTAATGAATGAATGAATAAATGTGAAACTTTCTAACCTGTTTCAAGGCCGATTGTATATCCTCCTCGTACTCCGGTCTTTTTATTATAAATTTGTGTAAATGCTTCCCCGCATATTGCGCAACCGTAGCGCCACCATGTCCATCATAGACAGCAAAGAATGAAGTACCTGGATCATCGGGCAGGGACAGGATGTGCGTGTGCGAATCTTCCATGCTTATACGCCAACCTTGCATACAACTAGATCCAACACGATATTGCTCATTTTGGCAATAGGATGACTCCTTAGCTGTTATAGGTTCTGACAAAGTTGTACCCATTTTTTTGCTATTGCTGCTGCTGCTGCTGCTATTTTTTTCTTTGCACTTTCTTCCACAAACAATTTAAACAAACAACTGGAATGTGAAAATTAGTAATAATTAAACAAAATTTGTTTTGATATTTTTTTTGCGAGAGACAGTTTAATTCAGACAGAAACTCTGATCAACGTCAACTGAGATTTGCTTTTGCAGAGCAATATACATAGTAACAAATATTTACTTTATTCAAACGCAAGCGAGAAGATACTCAAATAAAATGTTAAGTATTCATGATTGAATAACAGAGAGCAACCAGGTACGAGGTACAAAAAAAAAAAACCTGGCTGCGTCAGAAAGGAATAATATAGTCTGTATATGTAATTCCTCCCATTACGATCACCATCATCTCGCGCGCCATAAAAAATAAACAAAATTAAAACCAAGAAATACTTCCTTTAGCTCTGATGAAGTTCCTCACATATCATCTCATTGACTTAGTTATAAAAACTGATTCATTAGTTTACTAAAAAATAATGTTTTCTTTTAAGAGGAAACAAAATAAAGCACTTCTCTATGATCAGCGCTTTAGAATAAGATGAATGAGTCAGTATTTTTTTTTTATTTTTTTTTTGTGATGTGTGATATACATTTTTTTTTCCTGGATAAGTTACACATAGTAAAAGTAAAGCAGCAACCAAGAAGAAATTAAAAGTAAATGGTGACAGTTGAAGATTCTTGTCTTTAAGTGGTTGACGAAAAAATCTATTTTTAGTGGACAATCATCTGATTACCTGTAAAATGCAATGAAAAGAACAGTGAGCAGTATACATAGCAGCGAGAGAAAATGAGAATTATGGTCAGCTTCCTAGTTAATATAAATAACATTTTAAATGCATACGAATAAACAAAAGAAATACTTGATGTTGTTGGGATGGGAGAGTAAAAACGGCAGGCGGCCATCGGCCTCATAAAAACAATAAACTTTCGAATACAAAAAAAAATATATACAATGAGTCTGGCATAGTTTTTTGCAAAAACTTTATGTATTTTATCGGGGTGACAAGTTTTTTGTAAGCTGATAACATTGAATATTTTAAAGCATATGACTCACTTAAACCTTGTTATGGTTTTTGAAAATAAAAGAGTGCAATGATTGAAGCAACATATTGATGAAATTTGTTTGGTGCAACAATTTCCTTAGATAGTCAGTACATAATGAAAATGATTGTACATAATGTAACCGAGTGAGTTAGAAAAAAAGTGTGTTTGTGTCAAAGTGTGAAGACTTAAAATTTTTAGGAGTGAGTGGGAAAGAATTTGTTGACAGCAACAATATATTAAGACGGCAATACTTTTTGAAGAAAGAATCAAAAATATTTCTTTTATATCTTAAGTAAGTAAATACAAAAATTCAAGGCCAATAAAACGTTTTCTAAAGCGAATTACTGACTAATTTCATAACCTATTTGCTGCAGTAAACTTTTAGTTTGCATTGAGGTATCACTTCTCTAGTTTATGGTTATTCTTCCATATTTTTTTCCGCTAGAAACTGTTGATTAAGAAATTTTAAAACATTTAAAGAATATTCAATCGAAATGCCTTAACCACACAGTTAGGGTTTATTCTAAACTTTGAAATTTTTAATTCAAGTTCATAATTTAAAATATATCAACTAGCTAGTTCGCTTTTAAATTTTATTTACTTATGTCTTATCGACACAGACTAATACAAAAAGCAATTGCAATTTAAATGCAAGTAGGTAGGTACATAATATTTTTAATTATTAAACTTAAAAAATAAAGCATTGGTCACAAGCGATTGTGGTCTTTCTTATCATCCTTTTAAATAAATTGACATATTGTTCCACTTTAAATAAAAACAAAACTTTTTGTTTTTTTTTTTTTTTTTCGCTGAGGGTTGAAGAACATTGATATCAGGAAACGCAAAAAAAAATCTGTTAGTATGTACATATAATAAATTGTTTTAATTTTAGGCCTTAACTCAAATAGGATGGTTAAATGTGCAAAATCGAAAAAAAAATGAACTGAAAGTTATCAAAAAACAGTATGTACATTATATGAGTTTAAAGCTCAGGTAAAGCTCACATATAATTTTTATATATCAGTAAAGTAAACAAAATTAAATTTAAAAAGGTATGTAAACACAGCAATATTATATCAAGGTCTTGTTGCATAATGCCAATACCAAAAATCATATGCGAATAAGCTTCGTAGCTTATCAACAACTTTATCCCCGCTTTTTTTGCATTGAACAAAAAGTAATTGAGTCAAAAAATATAGCTTTTATAAAATGAGATTAAAGTTTGAGAAATATGAGCAGTTTAATGATGTTTAGCTTAATTTTTAATTTACTATGTCAACATATAGGTAGTCCCTAAATGACAAGTTATGCATTCTTAAAAAATCTAGCTCCAGATTTTAATAAATTTGACATTAATGTGATAGGAAGGATCGCAAAACATTGCCATTATGTCGATCTGTTGGACTACAGTCTTAAGGGTTGCATCGATTTTCTTTCAACTTTTTAACAATCTAGGTACCCAGATATATTTGCGAACCACTCTCATCAGATGCAAGAGAATACCATAATGTTAAGTGCGTTCTGAAATCAAGCCAGAGATCGAAACCAGCTAAATTCATCTAAACCATTTTAGGGGTACTGTCTCCCTATTAATAGTGGCCGCCCTGTTTGATTGAACCTATCTCTCAAATCGACACTGCTTTATAATAAAAAACGTAAAAATATAGTTACTTTAAAAAGTTAATATTATTTACCACATGCTATTTTTACAATTTTTCATCTCAACTCAACAAGAAGCAATTTTTTGTCAGCTGTTGCTTTTTGAGCATAAAAAGTCGTTGAGGTTGACAAATCCTTAATGATACAATAATACGCTATTTTCAAATAAATTTTAGGAACACACATAAACTACGTTAAGACAGGTTTGCAGGTTAAGTTTCACTAGGTACCTAGGAATAGTGAAAACACAGAGGACAAACGTTTTAAGAGGAAAAAAAGCATCACAACAAACAGAATAGAAAACAGAATATTCCTTGCGCATAGGTACCTAGCCCTTTGTGTTTTTTTAAAGGTTGATAACACACAGAAGTTTTGTTAGTATCGATGATGAGTCATGTATGTAACTTACTTTACATTTACTTTACTTAACAAAACAAAAATGTTTTGTTCTGGCAATAAAATGTAATGAAATAAATATATATAACAAATCTAATAAAAACCTAGTGTGTTGTGTAAAACAACTCTGACAACAAGCTTATCTTCTTTTGGCACGTGCACTGTCCAAAACGAAAAAATTAATTTTAATATAGTAGTAGTGAAACCAAGATTCACTGTGTGCAAATAGATACCAGATGATTTTTTTTTTTTTTCTTTTGGGTTTTGTGGCAACCTTCAGCTTGGAACCACACACGTAGAATGACGATTTGAAATTAGCCTAACGTTCAGACACGCAGAAAACTTCGGAATTGACAAGAAGCACTGTCATCAAGAAGCCACCAAACCAGCAGAACCACCAGATCCACCAGTGTTTTATGTTAATTTCTAGTTGATTCCGATTGTGACACATACTCTCATGTTTGTCAGACAAAAACTACAACCGAACGAAGGGAAACACGTTGACGACGCAAAAACGTACTCCCGTTGCCGTTCTATAGAAGTGTAAGTACGCTGTTGAGAGCTTTCTGAGCCGAGCAGAAATTAATTTGCATATTGATAAGTTAGCTAACTGAATAAAACACAAAAATAAATAAATAAAATATATAAAAAACAAGGTGATAAGGTGAAGCAGTCCGTCCACTTCACACGTAGTTTTTTTTTTTTTTTTAGTTTTACTTGGCCATATTTTGGGGGGTAGTTCAACTCAGATTGGACGTGGTGGTTGTCTGTTGGTTTTGTGGTTATATTGGAAATTGTTCAACCTGCCTGTGAGATAAAATACGAAAGATAAGTCCCAATGTTAAACAAATATAAATGAATGTTGTTAGTGGCTATTTATTGTTCTTCCTTCTCTCTATTATTCTTTCTGGAATGGAACACCCTTTGTCATTAAAGAAAATTGAAACAATCACCATATCAAATAAATTTTATTTATAAGTTTTTTATGAAGACCATGTATAAATTTTATGAGAAACTAATAAAATAAATAACACAAAAGCTGACCTGAGATATTTGATGTTTGATTGTTTTCACTTCTTTTCGTCTCTTTTGCTGCTCGTTATAAAAATTGTGATGAATGGTTGGTTGCAGTTTGCAGAGTTGATGTGATGGTGTCGCCGCCGTTTTTTCTGGATGAATGGAGAAGCACTTTTTGCTCGTTTTTTTTTCTTCTTATATTATATGAGAGAAATAGCACGCGCGAGTTATTTGATATTGTTTTAAAAGCTATAGAAGAAACATCTTTTTTATTTTGATTTGTTTTATTGGACTTCACAATTTGATGCAGATTTATATATTAAACTAACGAAACAAGAGTTTTCATGTCACAATGGAAATTATAATCAAATAAAATAATGTACTTTGTGCAGAAAGATTAGTAATGCCCGCATTCTTCCTTTTAAAAAATTTTGACGTTTTGTTTTGACGTTGTAGAGTAATTTTTTTTTTATTGAAAAATTTGTCATCGCAAGTATTTCTATTGAACAGGGATGGTTTATTTAGTGGTGACATCTAGTTGTCGTGTAAGTGTGAAGGTACAGTTCGAATTGAATAAGTTTGAAAATAAGATCTGAAAATTCAGATGTAAAACGTAATCCCTTGAACCAGCCCATTGGTTATATAGAAAGCCAATCAGTTAAATCATTAAATACGCACTCTTGCTAAATTGTACCTATGACAAAATTTTAAAGATCTTTGAATTTTCCGTATATTTATTAACAATAAAATATTCTAATTTTAGTTCTATTGCAATTACTTGGCGCACAGGACGGCATTAAAATTAAGAATTAGATTGAGGCAACAATGATGTCGTGCGTAAATCGCTGCTTGTATTATAATTTTGTCCCAGGAACTCATCCACAAGAAAGGTCACTCTTCATTCTGGTCGAAAAGTAACAATCTGCACATGCCGTCACATTTAAAATTCCTTGCGTTCGAGGAACTATCAGATAAGCTATCCACCTATCCCAAAAATTGTCAGATACGTATCCGGATAGCTTTGGATTAATCCCCGAACGCGACCATTGTTTTTGCTGTAGTAGTAAAGTCCCCTTTCACACAAGGAAAACGAAATTTATTTTTCAATTCCACGAAAACAAACAAAAATTGTTGTTTTCCTTTCTCAAATCTTGCTGAAGAATATTTTAATGCTTTAAAACATAAACTGACCTAACAAAACCAAAAAATATTTTTTAGAACTGTCTTAAAACA
The DNA here is from genome assembly GCA_951394125.1 of Epistrophe eligans. Taxonomy (NCBI): domain Eukaryota; kingdom Metazoa; phylum Arthropoda; class Insecta; order Diptera; family Syrphidae; genus Epistrophe; species Epistrophe eligans. The sequence goes on along the minus strand of OX596029.1, from coordinate 16,720,183 downwards.
ATATCAAAGAAATAAACATACAACATACCATATTACAATCTCATGCTTCCTTACACAGGAACCAGGGAATCGAAAAAATCGTTGTTAGATTTTTTCATTCTTGCATTGAGAATGACAGCAATTGTAGTCCTATAAATTATAGGTCTTCCCTAAATTGAAAAGAACACAATAATAACAAATATTTTTTACTAAGAATTTTTACTTACCATGTAATTATCCCTCCATAATTTCATTTTTTCTTTTTCCAATAATTTGTTTTCTTCATGTTTCTTTTCTTGATATTTTTTGAATGTCCATGATAAAAACTAAAAAAAAAAATATTTAATAACATTTATTAATATATTAAATTATTAAAAATATTTTTCTTACTCGTTTTCCTGCTTGCATTAATACCCAATTAAAATCCTTCTTTCCAAAATTCATTTTTCTTTCTTCACGTTTTTGTTTTTTTTTTTAATGATTTTAATTTTTGAAAATTTATTGACATATAGAAAATTTAAATTTCAAAGCCTACGTCATATTTATTTAACTGTCACATGGTTGCCTACTAATTGATTCAGGCTAAAAAAGTAACAAGTACCAGTTTGGTACTTGCATTGTGACTGCTCGGAAAATGATGGGGGCATTTTTATAAAAAACTAAAGAACCCTAGTGTACCAATATGCGTACCAAAATAAATTATCAAAGAAAACTACCCGATGCATAAAGATAAAGTGCAATTTAGATCATTTTTATCAAAAAAGTTCTATCTTTGGTGAACATGAGGACCCAAAGCTTCCCATATCGAAATAAAGGTCTGGAAGTTGGCCGATGCATAAACAAGAAATGCAATATCCTCAAATCGAAATGCAATTCAGAGCGTTTTTAATAAAAAGTGAGGTATTAGCTATTGCGGGCAATCTGGGGACCCTAGCGCGTTCTCCAGATCGTTTTTATCAAAAAGTGAGGTATTAACTATTGCGGGCTATCCGGGGAATTCAGCGTACCAATATGCATACCAAAATAGAGGTCTGGAACATGGTCTTCCGATGCATGGAGAAAAAGTGCAATATTCCCTATTCTATGCACTCCAGAGCGTTTTTATCAACAAAGGAAGAATAAGTTATTTTGAAAAATCCGAGGATCTTAGCGTACCAATATAGATACCGAAATAAACGTCTCGTAGATGGCCACCCGATTCTTAAAGAAAAAAATGCAATATTTCCAAATCCATGCACTCCAGAGCAAAATGCAATTACTTAATTTTTTAATAAACATTTAATGAACAGAAAAACTTAAAAACTTATGGACTTATTAGTAAATTGAAATCATTATTATCATTTATCAACAAAAACATTAAATTATTATAAACTATCCACATCCTGTCTAGAATCGTCGCTGATGGTATATCGGTTCTTCATGATGCTGTTGATGTTGTTGTTGTTCGTGATGATATTGCTGCTGAGGTTGTTGTTGTTGTTGTTCGTGATGATATTGCTGCTTATGTTGTTGTTGTTGTTCGTGATGATATTGCTGCTCATGATGCTGTTGATGTTGTTCTTCATGATGATATTGCTGCTCTTGGTGCTGTTCCTGTTGATGATGATATTTATTTTGATCTTCGTGTGGTGGATGGGAACGAATATATTCCAAAGCACGCTGAATGGCTTCTGGAATTGGTGGAGGAGTAGGTAAATGAGCCCCTTTAGGCTGGAAGCCATTCTCATCGGCGGTGTAGGTCAACTGAATTAGTTCTCCATCAGGGTTGTAGTACTGCGATGTCCCACTGGCATAATAACCTCCGATTCCAGATTCTTGAGCAGATATTCCATTTGTAGTGTCAAACTGATAGTTGTAACTGCCATCGGGATTAATTTGACTGTCATAACTGTTAATCTGGGCAGCAGCATCAATGGGATTGGCAGCACAATAACTAGCAGCAAAAACTGCGGTAACTATGAACTGTAATGAAAGATATTAATCAAAATTTGAATGCGTTTTTATTTTTCAAAATGATTCATAATAAGATTCCAGGGATGATCCACTTTATTATTTCTGCCGCACCCTGTTTTTATGGGTGAATTAATCTTTAATTTATGACTTAAAATCCTTGAGCTCATTAAAATGAGATATTCCAGAAAAAAAAAAAAATAAACAAACAAAATAAAACTTACAATTTTGAACATTCTGACGAAGTGTGAGACTAGGACTACTTGATATGATGAGAAAACTTGAGTTGTTGTTCCTTGAGAGCTTAGAGAAGTTTTAATGATTTTAATCCGAATGTTGCGGATTTTATACTCAAGATTGGATTGGTAAAATTTAATATTAGCATTGTGCCAGACATCAGATTCAGTTTCGTTTGCCATTTCATTTTCATACAAAAGATGCTTTTGCAAAAACTTAATACATTGGCAGTATGTCAGTGTGTATACAATATGTCTTACGATTGCCACTGGATCATCGCATTGTAAAGATATTTTTAAGGTGACGATGACGACTTAGATTGGGCATTTTTGATGGTCACACAAAAGACAAAACAAGAATGAAAGAAACCCATTCAAAAATTTATCCGTATAGCAGGGTCCATTATCTTTCGCCGCCGACTGTAGCAATTAAACTTTTTAAATATTGTCATTTATCTTTGTTTTGTTTTTTTGCGTTTTTTTTTTGATAATTTGGATGTCTTCGATATGATTATATGGTGTATCTCGCCGTATCTGAGAATTTAATACAATTGTCGTTTCGATTAGGTTATGAGCACAGGTACAAAAGGAAGAGTTTAGAATGTTATAAAATAGGAATAAATTGCTTTCCTATTAACAACGAACTTTACAATGAATTTAGAAGCAATATATATGTAAATACAGTGTGTCCCAAAAGACAAGACGCACACTTAAACAGGTTAGGTGAAGTGCTCTATGAATTTCATATCTTTTAAATAGAACATATTATTGTTACAGTTTTATTAAATAAAACTACATTCTTTAAATCCGAAAAACCTTAAAACAATGCCTGGACTTGGTCTCCAGGACAAAAACTTGTTTCAGATTTCTATTGGGAGAGCCAATAGAATGTTTTAAGTGCTAGGACAGCTAACCCGCCGACACAAGGTCCTTTTTGCAACTTAGGACAGAAGACCAGATAATCCGATGAGAGCATAACTCCAGTGGCCCATAAAGGGTTCATCTATACCACTATCTCCTTTCAGCGCCTCTACTGATAATTTTTTTTAAATGTTTAGGGTATTTCTTGCAGTGATTTCGATACGATGGCTACCTTATCATCAAGAGAGCTTAAAATAAGGAAATAAAAAAATGTTATGTACCAAAATGGTATACATAACTATTGGAAAATACAACAAGCAATACTGCTACTGAATCAGCAGTACCTACTAAAAGTTGCTTGGGCAAACAAATTAAAATTGGTTATTGGTCGCCACGACTTATAGTTACCGACCCGTTCCTCAACTCGTCCTCAACAACCTCCTGCGTTATAAAAATTAAAAATTAAGCTTCAACTAATTGAAGGACAAACATCCAAACAAATATACTTTCACAATATTATAATATTAAGTATAGGATAAGCATTTATTTGCACACAAATTTCAAGTTAAAAGCTAAAAAAAAAAAACTGACAGCTGAGTTTTTTTGAAAGTTCTAATAAAATATGTAAACATTTAAAGTTTTTCAATATATGGGACATTTTGTATCTTTATTTACGAGATATTTATAAAAAACCTCTTTATTAGCGTCAACCTTGAACAGCTTCTTTTTATTCCATAATCATTAAAGTTTCGAAATTCAGTAAAGAATCGACACTTTAAGCGCTCGTTGTTGTTTATTCATATTCATTATCCATAAATGCAGATTACTTCTATTTGTCCAGTTTTTTTTTTTCACTTTTGGTTAAGCTGCTACAATTTTACTTTTTCGATACATTCGACTTAGGTTGAAGAAGGTACGCAAATTATTTTAGTAAAAAACACGTGTGGCACGCGGATTCATACATTTTGGTAATCGTGAATAGGGAAAAAATGGCTACACCTATTATACTCATACAGTTAGATTTGGTAATAGGAGTAATGTTTTTGCATTAAAATATGTTTATAGAAATTTAAAAATCACAAACATAATTTGCTATACTAAAAAACTAAAGAAATACATTTTTTTTTATTTTGCTCAACATTAATATTTTATTATTTTGTGTAAATTACGATATGTTGTTTACTATCATAAATGGCTACTTATTATAAAGGCCAAGCTATAAACTTTTTCAAACAAAAATATTAACCCCTAAAGATTTTTTTGAAGTTTTAACTTTTAAAAACAATTAAAAATTTTTAGCCCACCACCATTAAAAAGAAGTACCTTTTAAAAAAAAGTCATGTCGTTTTCACCTCAATTCACCCTAAATTTAAAAAAAAACAAAACATTTAGCCCCTAATTGATCATCCATGTTTATCCTCAAATTTTTAAAATTGAATACCATTTTTTTGTTTTAACCCCATTTTATCCTAAAAATAACTAAAATTTAAATGAATCCTCTTACGTCAGTAGTTTTACAGCAGAACTGAGAAATTTTGCTGTGGAATACTCTTACATTTACATACTTAGCTGAGATTGTTGAGATCTCTGTTTGTAAGAAAAAAGTAATTTTGGACCAAAATCCCGCTGAATGTATAGAAGACAAACCGCAACAAACATTCGTTTAAAAGATAAATTAAAGCAATAAAAATAGTAAGTATAAAATTTTGTCTGAAGACGACCCCTCACAAAATGTTGCATACCATTATATCTTAAATGTGTTAAACAAAAAAAAAAACAAAAAAAACAATCACAAGTGATCTTGAAAATTTAACAATATTTATATCTAATCTTAAACATGGTAAGTATATTATATTAATCCACAAATTGCACTTCCTTTTTTTTAAAATAAAACAGTATCATATTTCTATATTAAATATTTCAATTGTCAAATTATTAAACTGGTTCCATAAACATAAAGGAAAATTAAAAATTAACAATAGTCAGTAATCGGGACGGGATTAAATCGAATTCCGGTGATTTATTTAATGATAAAAATGACACACGAGCACCATGGCATAGAAGATACAGTTGTCTATTATTCAGGTATAGATCTAAAATCTCATGCATAAAATTAAACAAAATGAATGTTATGAATGTACGAATATTGTTGAATATCTACCTACATACATATACAATATACATACATACATATAGTCATTTAAATTAGCATTTTGTAAAGTTGATTTTGTATTCGGTAATTTATTCAAAATAAAATACATTATAAGAAAAAAAAAAACGAGAATCCAGTAAATTAAATGTGCCTACTTTCTTCCCAATCACCTGTTAGATAAGTTGCAAGATCAAATAAAAATGCTCCAATTGCATATTTAGTGATAGGTATAAAAAAATTAAAATATAAATCAATGTTGAAATTGAAACTTGAAAGTTGTCGTATTTAATTTATTTATATTCTGTATATATGTATAGAGTTGATCAACAAAAGCCATCACTCTTGATAATGCAAACAATTGTTTTATATTCATTATTATTATTTTTAATGTTAAATCGCCTTAGGTCAACCTTTTTCCTATAAGTTACCAAATTTGTAAGAGTTATGATAGCTATGAAATTATATTTGATTGAATCGCGAATTAATTGGGTTTAAGCATGATCTACAGATCTATTGTGCTGTGCCCCTATTATATTTAATGATACACCCGAAAATTGAAAGATGCTATTAATAATAAATAATTGATCGATATTTCAATGATTTCGCCGAAGTAATTCGATTATTTTTTTTTACTCTTATTTTTCAATTTGAATTAAAATGAAGGATAGACTTTATCGTGGAACGAATTATAGGAAGGAACGCTGATTTTTTTATTCCTCAAGAGTGCTATTACAGAAAAGCTTAAGTCCAGGTTTTTAGACCTTTTGGTGAAGTCCTACATTTCGAAAACACGAATCGATTTATGACTCCGAAATTGGTTTTAGCAGAAAAGTATCGGTATATAAGAGACAACAGTTGTAAAGGCAAAAAAAGCCGTATATTCATTTATTGCAGGTGGTAAAAATGGTGTACATGGATGGAAAGGTCTTTTTACTGTCAGTTTAACAGTGAAAACCGCAATTACTAACGAGGCTTGGTTGCGGAGATATAGGGTTTCAAAGAAATACTCATGAGCAGATGCATTCTCTTGCTCTTAATGTGCGAGTAGATGAGATTTGTAGGAAAATTAATTAAAACAAAACGTCAAAAAAAATTTCTGCAGGTCATTTCCTCGTGTGAAAGAAGACTACAACTATGTTTCAAACGATTATTTCGATAAAACAGTTCGTAGATATATAGGTAGATTAATTCGTGTTTTGCAAAATAACGGATTTTGCAAGGGCTATGGATTGTATGAAAAAAAAACCGAGACTTAAGCTTTCCTGAGGTATGAATAATTTAGCCTTCCTTTATTTCGTTCCGCACAATATGAGTGTTATTTTTTTTACTTACTTTCCTGTAGGTACTGCAAAGCAGTTTTTTTGTTTTGTTTTTGTTTGGCGGATAAACAAACGATTTTTATTTATTTATTTAAGGTTATGATTTTTTTGATCATACAATTTCTATTATCATGCAATGTATAAGTTTAATTTAAGCCTCAAAATCACGGCCACTAAGGGCGTTTTTAAAGTTTTTTGTTTTTCATTTATGATAAGCAAGTTTGGTACGTCTTTTTTTTTATAAATTGTATCTGGATCTGTATACCTGATGGCTTTCAATCAGTTACAAAGATCAAAGCTATTTATACCATTCCTTGAAGTTGATTCAAAAAGTAAGCTAATAAATCAATTTTTGTTTTGTTTTAATTTTTGGTTGCGGTGATTGGCATCGTTTAATTCAATTCTTAAAAATCAAAAGGTGTGTGCCTGTGCACAACACAAGTTGAGGTAATTCTTTTACTTAAATATAAACAATAAATAATTTTGCAAACCAGTTAATTTTCTACATGAAGACTTATATCTGTTCGAATATCGCGTCACCGTCCGTCTTCTCGTCGCTTCGCGGCGGTTGGTCGCCTGTATAAGTAATGACTTTATGTAGGATATTTTAAATACATTTACGAAACTACATGATTCGTTAAGCGATTACGATCTTTTTTTTTTTGTTTATATGACCAGCAAGTGAATGGTTTAAAACCGTTTTTTAAGATTGTTATAAACGTTATGTATAAGTTATAGTCATTAATCATTTTGAATAGAAATATTTCGTCAACCAAGCCTTAAAAAATTAATAGAGCATTATTTTCATCTACATATCTACTTTAATATCGTTTTCGCTTGGACGTTCGGAGTATTTCTTTTGTGTCCCTTTTTAATGCTACTACTGTCTTCGATGACCGTTACGAGTAATATTTTTGCATTCGTTCCTAATTTCATCAAAGAATAGGCAACACACAATACGATGTTCATGATTGTGTTCGTGTATTTACCGCGAACATCGAATTTTAATATAACCGATTTTGATTATCATCAACAAAATCAGTGGCACTTTCATTTTTCCTTGTTCTCGGTAGCATGTACATATACCATGAATATCGTTAGTTCAGATGCAACACATAATTTTATAACAGTTTAAATATAAGCCTCCCATTCTGTTGTATTTTATATAATTTGGCAGGTTCTGCCGACGTTCACTGTTCGTTCCAATTTTACTGACGGGATCAAATCACTATTATGAACAAGAACATTGTCCAGCTTAATTTTTACAATATCACTGGATCAGTTTTAGTTAAGAGGTAAAAGACTTAGGTTTATATTGTTCTTCTTAAAACATAGGTATTTATTTGACTGCTAAAATGTTGCTATTTCCAGATTAATAAATGAAAATCATAAAATTATAAACGAATTTATACGTAGAAAGTTTCAATCGATAAAAAAAATAATAATAATTGTCAACTTCTTAAGGTGCTTTTGGCTCCTCTGCTGGTGGTGGATGTGATTGAATGTACTCCAATGCCCTGGCAATTTTTTCTGGAATTGGAGGTGAAGTTGGCAAATGCGAGCCTGAAGGTTGGAAACCATTTTCATCAGCAATGTAACTTAATTGTATTTGTTCACCTTCGGGCGATTGATATTGTACAGCTCCTTGCACTGTTCCATTTGCAGAACCGGATTCTTGTATATTTATACCATTTGATGTGTCAAATTGATAAGTAAACGATCCATCGGGATTGATTTGATCAGTGTAGTTCTTCACTTCAGCAGTTGCATCATCATTAGATAAATGTGCTGGTGCAGCTGGCTTTGCAGCTGGTCCTGCAGCCGGTCCTGCAGCTGGTCCTGCAACTGGTACTGCAACTGGTCCTGCAGCTGGTGCTTTAGATAGCGACTGCGGTGCAGCAGAAACTAACGATAATAAGGTAGCACAAACTATCTGGAAATGTTAAACAATAATTGAAATTATTGTTATTTGTTGTTGTTGTTTTTTGTGACTAAAATTATCTGGGTTTTGTTTTTGTGGTATAAGAATAATTTATCTTGAATCAATTTCTAATACTTTGATACTCACAAACTTAATCATATCTGATATTGAATATGCACGAGCCTTTCAAGTTCTATGAAATAAAATGAACTAGGTATGATGGTTTTATATGTGATTTTTTGGTTTTTATACAAATATTCAATTGTCTGAGCTGACTAACATTTTATTATACTATTTTTTGAAGGAATTAACACCTCAGCTTGAGAGACCTTGACTGATGGTTAAAATGTTTGAAAATTAAATATTTTTCTACGGAAATCAATTTATCACGTTTATATATCTGCAATATACTTTTTGATCATAAAGGGTGTTAAAGTTGTTAAAAAAAAAACTAAATTTTTAACACAATTTTTTAAATTCATAGCAATATATTATATTGTCACATTTTCGATTTTTGAATGTTCAAATTCAATTTAATCTTGACTTTGCCTGACATTTTTTTTTTGTTTAAATTAAGTGGTTCAACCACTTCTGGTAGACAATCAATTTATATTAAAAAAAAAACTATAATATTAACGTCATAAAGTCCGACTATCTGTTTTGTTAGTGGCTAAGTAGTTAGAAGTTCCGAAATCAATTTTTCCATGTTTTGACTTATCAAAAAATCTTAAAGAAGTTTCTTATTTATAAAGTTAAAATAAAGTAAAAATGCACACTGTAGTTAAGATAGTTTGAAAAGGAGCGTTTAAGAAAAGATGAAACAAAAAATATGTACATATGTACTTCGAAAAATTAAAATAAAACTATATAAGGTTATTTAAGCAAATACAAGCAATGAACCTAAAATCTAAATTTGTAGATCTAGAAGAATAAAAATATTATGATACGATAACTCCCCCTTCCCACCTCTCATTTTCCTCCTTTTAATATTATTTTGATTCTTACGCCCCAGTTAATTTTTTATTTCTTAATATTTATATTTATTTTAATTGTAGGGAAACATATATGTAAAGGGTTTTCCAACAGGGACGGGTTGATTTTGACAGCTCGTGGGGGCCATATTGTTTCTTTTACTTTCTGTCAAAATATCGTCTTTTAATCAGTTGCTAAAGACAAATTATCATGGCGCTGTAACCTGCGTCGAGCAACACGTGCAAATGATAAAACTTTATTATTAAAATGGGTGTTCTCTAGTAGTAACGATGCGCGCGTTGCGTCCTTTAGCGATGAGGCCCATTTTTGGATGAATGGGCACGTGAATAGGCAAAATCGCCAGATTTGGAACGCCACCAATCTACGCGACATTCACGAGGTGCCAATGCATCCAAATAAAGTTACTGTTTGGTGTGGATTTTGGGCTGGAGGCGTCATCGGTCCGTACTTCTTCAAAAATGATGCTGGCCAGGCCATCACCGTCAACAGCGATCGCCATAGGTCGATGATCACCAACTTCTTGTGGCCTGAGTTGGATGATATGGACACCGAAGACATATGGTTTCAACAGGATGGCGCTACGTGCCACACAGCTCAAGACACAATCGATATTCTGCACGAGCGGCGGTTTCATGGCATTGTTATCTCGTGCCGAGGCGACGTGAATTGGCCACCAAGATCGTGTGATTTGACCCCTTTGGACTTTTTCTTGTGGGGCTTTCCTAAGTCGCAGGTCTATGCGAATAAGCCGCAAACCACTGCGGCTCTCAAAGACAACATAATCGATGCCATCGGTCAAATTCAGCCTGATTTATGCGTCAAAGTTATCGAAAACTGGACCTTTCGAATACGCATCACCCAGCGAAGTCGCGGCGGCCATTTGAACGATGTTATATTTCACACATAAGGGCTCTCAAAGATAAAATCTTATTGATATCTCATATACAACTTGTTTTTTTTCAATTTTAAAATCGACCCGCCCTTAGTGGAAAACCTTGTCTCATTTAAAAATACCAATATAATAACTAATACATGAATTTTTATCCACAGTTTTAATTTCACTTTAAAAACAATAAAAAAAAGTGTGAGTGTCGGGATTAACGGTTAAGATGATTAAACATCAAATGACAAAAATTTCAGAAATTTGAAAAAAAAAATAGCTATTCTATAAAATTTGTAGGTACCCCAAAATCGCAATATCAATTAAAAAATGAATACATTAGATCCGAACATGTATCTAGATGTTATTTTGTTCAGTGAGTTTTTTGAGAAAGTGTTTGTTAATCGCAGTGAGTTCAAAGCCTGTCGCCTGTTCCCATCAAAATTATTTATTTACATACGTGCCACAAAACAGGACGTCTGTCGGGAATGGAACATGACATATGACAACGGACATAAAATAAAAAAAAATGATACTTTAGTTGCCTGTCTGTTTTGGATGGAATAATTTGCATTTTTTTTAATACCCTAGGGCGTATACGCACTTTTTTTATTATTAAAAAATGTTGACTCAAGGCTCAATAATTTTTGTCCTTAAATAGTTTCCGCATACATACAAAATGTATATTAATTGTACCATAATATTAATATCATGTGTATATAAGTACACATTTTGTTTATATGTAGATATAATGTAGATGTAGGTATAAACAAAATGTGTTAACCTATGACAGTAATATAAATAGAATAAAAAAGTTATTCTTAATTAATTAAAACAGTCACTGTGAAGCTTGGCAGGGTTCATGAAAATGGGACCCCCAACAGATGGCGTTACGCTCTCAGACTGCTACATTTGTATATACAAACTATTGGAGCAGTGCAAAGAACTCCATTGCGATATTTTAAAATTATAAAATTGATGAAATTCCGTTCGAGGCCGGGTGGTCCAGCTAGTTAAAAATAAATTTGAATACGATTTCGTTCGAAATGCAAAGCATGGGTGTCATTTTGGCCAGAGAGAAAAAGTTCAGTTATCTTTTTTTTGAGGTGGAAACTTGAAAATAGAGAGTAAACCTATAAAAAATTTTATAACCCAATTTAAAATAAAACAAAATGGTGCTTAATTGAATGCGGTAAACAAATGTTCAGTCTAATTTGGATTTCTTATGCACATAACTATTGGTAGTAAATAAATTGTCTTTCTAGCATTATAGATTAATACTTTCAGCAATTATAGTTTCAAACTTAACAACTTTACAAAAAACTGCAAATAAACTATATTGCTATTGCTATTATTGATTATTTCTTAATCTAAATTCCCTGTCAGCTTGTTCTTCAGGTGTTGGATGAGCCAAAATGAATTCAATAGATTTAAGGATTTCCTGTGGAATTGGTGGTGGTGTAGGTAAATGAGCACCCTGTGGATGGAAACCATTCTCATCAGCTGTATAAGCCAAACTGATTTCTTGGCCTTCTGGCGAAATGTGACGGAAGCCTCCAGTAGCATATTGCCCACCAACTCCCGATTCTTGTACAGCTACACCATTGCTAAGTTCATATTCATGTCCATAAGTACCATCGGGATTGACTTGATTAGCTTCACGAGTAGTATAAGGTTCCTCTCCATTGAACTGTGGCAAAGCCAGACAGACTCCCAATAGTGCAGTAATAATCACCTATAAAATCAATTAAATTAAAGTTATCAAAAGAATCACTAAATAAGGTTATAATTATTATATAATTATTATATTATAATTATAAGTTATAATTATTTCCATCACATACAAATTTAAACATTTTTCCGTTGCTTAGAGAAGATTTATGCTAACGCTGTGAAGTGATAAGTTAAACTGATGCTTTAAACTCGATCAACAAATCTTTTTATATACAAACAGAAAAATAAATGAACCCCAACAATCAATGCATCATTTCAACACTTTCGATTTTGCATAAATTTACAATGAAAGTTAGACATAAAAAATGTAAAAAAATTCAGACCTATACTACTCCCAAAATAATAACTCTTAAACCCTGTATTTGGTTTGAATTGGTAATGTTTCGTTTTCGTATGAAATATTGACCAATATAATAACGGCCAATTGAAGAAAGGTAGAAGGTCAAATATAACAATATTTATGTTTGTTATAGACTAACCGCAAAATTGTATTTCATGTTATACCTAATAACCCCGTCATTACAAGAAGAGTAATCGTTTTAAAACAGAAGACATGAATCTCAAGTGATTGATTGACAAGTTGATTGCTTAAAAATACATACAATTTGAAGCGCCCTAACAAGTAACAGCCCAAATGTATCAAAAATAAAGATAAGATGAGATGTATTCACTTCTGGTGAAGAATTTAATATTGTGTTGCCATATGAAAGTAAGTTGACATTTGACATTGAACTTGTATGAATTTTAACCCAGAAATTGACATAAAAAAGACTGTAGATTGTAGTAGGTATTTGTAAGTTGTAGTTAGTTATGTATATACGACGAAAGATACAAGATGATAATTATGATAAGTAAAACATCATTGTAATAACACCACCGGATGTCTAGTCCATATTTGGGTCACCAGTCTTAATTTGTATCTGGTTTAAATATAAAAAGTCACTTTTGTGCCAAGAAAATTGTCATTGGGATGGCGTTTAATTAATTCAAAAGTTGAAACATATGAATGTAACTTTTTATAGATATCTTCTTTGGGTGAAGTCGCAGCATAAGTTAATGCGGGATTTCTATGTTAACTTACATATTATATTATTCACTTAATAGACCTATAAAATTTTATGTTGTTTGCTATTTTACAACACAATTTAAAAATTAAAAAAAGAAAGAAGTTGTGTGGAATTTTTTTGAAAAAAATATATATATATATAAATATATAAACATATTCACATAGTTCTTTGATAAATTCTTTGCTTTGCTAAAACTTTGAGTTTATGTTATTCATAAATAATTTAAACTAATTTCTAAACATCTATGAATATACATATGTACATATGTTTAAATTGTTTTTAACTACATTCAATTAACTACATTTAATTGAAAGATATAATGGAAACTCTTGGTGTTGTTTTAATTCATTTTTAAAATTAATTTTAAACAATTTAAATTTTTTAGTTTTTGAGCACAGAAATTCTTGCTTTTTGCTTTGAATATTTCAACAACACAATTGACAACCATTGGGTCCTTTTTGAAAACTAGAGAATAAGGTATTTTTTTGACAGTTCAAGAAATTTAATTTGTGAGCAATATTTATCCCTACGTTTCGTAAGTTTCCCTTACTTTTTCAGGGGTATTTTAATTCAATTTGATTATTCAAACACTACATAATTATTTCTTTCTCACTCTTATTGCATCCTTCCCGGAGACGGCACTGGACACAAAATTGAACATAATTTGAACTTTTTGTTTATTGTTTAGTGAGTTATTAAAAAATTATCCCAGAATTTCGCATACGATTATTGTGGTACAATTTTTATATTGAAATTTTGATAGTTTTGCCACATTTTGTTGGCCATACATCTCAATAAACATATTTGAAAAACTAAACAAAATATTTTATGGCATTCTATGCGGAACACTTTTAATGAAATTAATGAAATCTGTTGCTGATTTAGTTACATTTACATATAATTTCTCACTCACAATTATTCACGCTCATGCCTGATTCACAATGCGACGAGAAAGCGACCTCTTGACGTTAACGTGACGAGATCTCTTCACAGTTTTGCTCACTTAATGACGAACTTAAAACAATGAAATAATACATAATTAAGCATTTCTCGTCGTCACGTCGCGTCTTTTTTTTCAATTTTTCGAACTTATAACGTGACGTGATGACGAGAAATGCTTTAATATGTATTATTTCGTTGTTTTAAATTCGTGATTAAGAGAAAACATCTGCAAAGAGATCTCGTAACGTCAACGTCTCGTTGTCTCTTCGCATTGTGAATCTGGCATCAATGTTTAATTTACAAATATATGTACCTAACTAAAGATCTATTTTATTTCGATTTAATGTTAATCCTAAAGGTAAATTCAAGAATTTGACACAACGACTTTTGACTGAAATCTCTGATTTTTTTGCATTCAACGACATACATATAGGTAGATTCAGAAATCTGAAATTCAGATGTGAAACGCAATCCCATGAAGCCGCCCAATATTAGGCGCGTTCCGTCAAAAAGTGAGCAAGCGAATCCAAATTTTGTTCCTCAATATTTTGACAGCAAAGCTGAAAAATTTTGCTTAGCAACCTTCTGTTCACGTAATTGAGATTGCTGATGTCTCCGAGAACTTATTTTCGTGAACATGCCTATTTTATTAAATCAGAAAAGAGTTTTTGTGTGACAACACACTCGCAATTAGGTTACCAGGCTTTCGCACCATCATATTACTATCGAAGGTTTGAAGGTTTGCAGTAGATTTGATTTTATGGCAGTAGATTTATTTTTTGCGAAAAAATTATTAGAGTGGCACCGCTGACCGTTATTCATCGTCAATTTAAGTACCTACCTCAAACTGTTAATGGTTATTTGATTTATTCTTTTGATTAGTTTGAGTACCTGCGTAACGTGTCTTCCGATAATACTGTTTTTATTTTTTTATCGAATTTAGTCTTGTGCTAATTTTGATTGGTAATCTCATTTAATTCCATTTAAAATTCACATGTTATTCATTCATGACGTTTAAATTATTATTTATCTTTGTCTTTTGTTTTCTTATCTAGCAGTTATGCATGTCCGTTTTTATTTTCAAAATTAAACCAGATTATCACTTAAAATCAATACTATAATCAATGTCTGTGTGTTTTTTTTTTTAATGATTTGAGGTAGGTAGCTACGAATTGAATTTCTGAGAATCGTATATAGGCTTTTAATATTGTAGATAGCATTAGCTTAATATAAAACTCTAAAGAAACTCATTTACCTATCATGATAAGAAAAACAAATCAGTCTTGGTAATACTTAGCTTTGGATTTGTTTTATGTATAAATATAAATAAAATCCTTGACTGGATCGCACGAACTTGCTCTTCTTTCAATTACGTAGGTACCTATTAAATAATTTTTTTTTTTCTCTGATTTTTGTTTGTTTATAAAATTCAATATTTTTTATACCTACTAGTCCTTTAGGGTTAAAATCGCCAATAACTTTTTATAAAAAACGCGAAAATTTCGCGGTTTTTTTATTTTTGACCATGATGCGTTCGGCGCTCGAGGTCGAAAACTTTATGGTTTCTTCATTAGGCCAACAACATCGGATTTGACGCAAGGTCTTCCTCCTATGAGACGACAAAGTTATTGTACTAATACTTACATACAAAGAACCATTTTTTCAATGGTTTAAATTTATTTACAGTTCATTTAAGAAGCGATTTTTCAAATAAAGAATGCATGTGGATCTTATACTTATAACAATAACTTGGACGATAAAACATTAAAAGCATTGTTTTGGTAAATCTATAGAGTCCACAGTTAACTCACTAAATTTTGTGAGTTAACTCGGGTTTAACTACAATCTCACCATGAAAATCTGGGCCTTAGAACTTTTATTTAAATTCAGTATTAATTAAATTAAAATTTAAAATTAAATTAAAATTTCTTTTCTAAGCAATCCATGTATTATTTTATGCTCGGTACACAATTTAAAGCGAATCCGTCTATTTGTATGTTTAACACACAGACAGTATGACGAAAAACTAACTTTTAGAACTCTCCCCCCATCATCATAATATGTACTAGATTTGATTGAAACAAATTTTTTTTAACACCCGAAACAAATAAGTTGCCCTATAAAGCAAGTTAAAAACGCAGATTCGGCTTGTCACGGTAATCTTATCAAATTCAGTCTACCTATATTATACATACATACATTACATAGGTATTCTGATTGAGTTTAATAATAAAACAACAGATATTTTTAAATAACGGTCAAACAAAAACTTTAGTCGCCCCAGTATCAACGAACATAAAACTATGTGGAAAATTCAGTTCGTGATTTTCGTAATTTCTTACACTCTAATTTTGCAAGTGCAAACAAAAACTATCATTGAAAATGTAACTGTTTCCAGTGATTTTATACAAAATTTGTTCTTTGATGAAATTCGATTAAATTCAAAATTATCAAATATTGATATAGAGGAAATAAATAAAAATGCAGAAAAATGTATTTTTCAATTGGGTGAAATAGCAAAATCATTTCCATCCTATCAAGCTATTCAATGTGAGTTATAATTTTCTATTCTATACTTATTTGAAATTTTAAACAATGATTTTATTTAAAAAAAAAAAAATAACAATTATAGTTGTGGATTCGTGGGGAAAGTTTCCCGCAGGCCTTCTTTCTGGTCATACTACTGATCTTGGTAATTATGATCAGTGTGTTAAGACTTCTGTTGTGTTGATCCCAGCGCATGGCATTACAAATGGAAAATATTGTTTTGCTTCATTCCCTCATTTGCTGTCAACAAAAATATTTTCTGAAAAGAATACATCATCAACAACAGAAGGAGAAGATTTAATCATTGCAGGAAAATCTTTGCAAACTACTTTAAATGTCAGACTAGGAATATGTATACCGGAAGTATGTAGTCCAAAATTTGTTAATAAAATTTTACAAAAAGCAATGGGCCATGTTTTGAATGGTCGATTAAACGGATCGGAAATTTCGAACTGTTCCGTAGCCAGGAAACCCGACTACAGAGCTGTTGATATAATTGCTATGTGAGTATTTTTAAGACATGACATTAAACTAAACTATGTACCTACATATTTAAAACTAAATGGCTGCTAGGGTTTGAGCTAAGCTGGCAATTCAAATTGAGAAGTTCGTAAGATTCGTATAGATTTACAACGCATGTCCGGTAGCAGGAGGCCTATTCACAATAGAACCTGTCAATTTTACATTGAAAATCTTTACGAAACTTGCGATCCTCCTTACGACTGTCTTTAAAGGGACTATAGACATAGACGTTGAGATTGTTATTTCATTTAGACATTCGCAAGTTCTTAAAAAGGGTCTTTATGAAATATTCTTTTTAATAACGGTTTAAGACAAAACTGCGTGAATTAATTCAGATCGTCGTAGTCGGTTCAAAGGTAAATTACAAAATAAACAAATATATGTACATACATACCTACTCCAGCACTGTGTTTTATACCTAAAAAAATCTATTTTCAATTAAATAATCCGTATATAGCAACACCTAGAAGATATTACATCTGTTCATTTACTTCTAAAAACTGACAATTTCTAGTCAATTTTAGTCCAAAATTATGTCAAAATTCATATCAAAAAATAAAAAAAAAATTCACTAAAATTGGTAGAAATCGGTAGTTTTGGAAAGTAAACGATCAGACCTAAGTTTTGTTTGTGGTTTGTTTTCTTAAGATATCTACTTTTTCACTTTATAAAAAAGTAGGTAGGTCTAATATACTAAATATTTAAGTCACTTTCAAAAGAAATGAGTTTTAAATTTTGTTTGACATTTCACAACGCCGCCATGACGATGGTTTTGTGAGAGAGTTTTTGTGAGGAGCTATCTGTTATCCTGAACCACAAAACCATTGTCATGGCGGCGCGGCGGTGTAGTAAAAAGTCAAAATCTAAGAAGGGTCTTTTTAAAAAAAAAGCCGCGTTTATTATATTGACCGGAGATATCTTTCACTTCATCAATATCTTGCAAATAATGCGATTTCTTGTACATATGTATTAAATAAATTTATTTCCGTTTTACTATTGTCAACATTCTAGTTGGTACTAAGTTAGTTTTACTATTTGACCGAAAATATATCTGTACATGTACACCTTAAATATTTTAAAATATAATTTTTTAAATATATATTTTATTTTCCACAGAGTATTCTTTTCATTTATTGGGGTATTGATGCTTTTGAGTACACTGTATGACTTCGGGACTGCATACTTTAAAAGTAAGATTTTTCAACAACAAAATTTCATTACAAAAATTATTGCAATTCTCCTCCCCCTTCAGAAGAGCCAGTTCCACTGCTCCTAGCATTCTCTGTTATAACCAATGCAAGAAAACTCTTTATGATCAATACAACAAAAAACCCAAACACTATAACTTGTTTAATTGGAATAAGAGTGCTTTCGATGTTTTGGGTTTTGCATTGTCATAATTACTTCTTGTATGCGAGTTTAAACATAATTAACATTTCATATGGACTTACTGTAAGTTGTGATAGAATTTATTATTCTATTTTAGATTCTAATTTAGGAACACTGCTTATTATTTCAGTGGGTTAACAAATTTTCTTCTCTGACAATTTTAATGGGAACTGTTTCAGTGGATTCGTTCTTTTTCCTTAGCGGATTACTTGTTGCTTGGTTGGGTCTTAAGGAATTGGATAAAACGTAAGATAAGATCAAAAAAAGCGACATTAATTTTGTTTGTTTAATACTTTACTTTACCTGTGTTTAGGAAGGGAAAACTTAATATTGCTTTGATGTATGTCCATCGGTATATTAGACTCACACCAGCCCTAGCTGCCGTAGTTCTATTTTATATCACAATAAACAATTATATTGGAAATGGACCTATGAGAACTCCAAGTCAAGGATGTGAACAATCATGGTGGCTTACTTTACTTTACGTACAGAATTATGTTTCTTCTTCTTTTGGGGTACGTTTTATGAACACAAACCGGAAATGTTAAAAAATCTTTTCTTTTCTTCTATTATAGTGTGTTGCCCAATCGTGGTACTTAGCCTGTGACACTCAACTTTATGTTCTTTCCCCACTAATTCTAATACCCTTATGGAGATGGGGTAAGAAGTTTATCCCGGCGATAGTGATTCTTGCAATCTTGTCAGTTGCTTGTGTTATAGCAACTTTCTTTGTGGATGGATACACCAATATTTTAGGGTAAGAAATAATATTTTCACCATACTTACAGTACACATACTAAAGGTAATAATATATCCGGAGTTTTCATTTTCCCTCCAAGTCTGCACTTGTTTTAAAAGAGACTATTGGAAGAGACAATTTAATCTCTTCAGCAGACAAAAGAAACACTTGTTTTTGTAAATTCTCACAGCGAGTCACCAAGATTCTCAAAAATGCACAATAATTACTTTAGTTGTGTAGCTAACTGTGTGTGATTATATATTTATAAATAATTTTGAAGGTTTGAATGAAACAACAACAATTGGGTGAGCTACCACCAAGATTTTTATAGGCTGGAGTTATAGCTATTTCACGACTGCCAGGCCGATCATCAGGCTCCTTTAGTGGTGCTTGGTCATAGTTCAATTTTATTTGAAAAACTTTTTGCCCCAGCTGGGGATCGAACCTGGACCAAGCTCACTCAGAGCCAATGCACTACGCTTTGCGCTACCGAGGCCACCTCATCAAGTCCGTCCCAATTAAGGTTTTGTTGTTTGACAAATGCATTTGAAACCAGCATTTTTACTAGCCACACACAAGTTGTTGTTGTACATTCGGTTTCTTTCTTTTTCTCCGTACTCGATTTATAAGTCAACAATTCGTTGCACTTGTAACTGCAAGTGTGTTATCACACAAAAAAAAAATTATTAATAATTTTGTTTTTGGATTCTTTTATCATATATTGATTTTAGACTTGGTAATCCAATAGGAATGTTGCCAAACACTTATACAAAAACTCATACAAGATATCCCGTATGGCTTATCGGAATAATCTTGGGGTATTTACTGCACATCAATCAAAATAAGGCTATTCGATTATCTGTGGTAAGTTCCACCTATATCCTATCTATCTACTCATAGCTAACTAATAAAATGTTCTCTTAAAGATTGTTCAACTAGTTGGATGGGTTGTTTCTATTGGAACTATGCTAACTGTCATCTTTTTGCCTTACTTTATTACCGACTTTCCATATGATTCGAGTGTTACAGTTGCGGCAGCAAATGAGTCACTTAAACGTGTCTTTTGGGGGATAGCATTAGCATGGATTGTTTTTGTTTGTCACTTTGGTTTCGGTGGTTTGGTAAATTCTATTCTCTCACATCCTTTCTGGCAGCCATTGGGACGTTTGACCTACTGTATGTATTTGGTTCATATGGCTGTCCAGGAAATCAAATTTGGAACATCAAGGACGGATGTTTATTTCTCAGACTCTACAATGGTATAGTACATATATATATATATAACTATTTTTCCAATTATTCATATAAATCGAGACTTTATTTGATCTATAGATTCTGGAATTTTGGAGTACTTTAGGAATGACTTTCTTATCAGCAGTTGTCTTATCACTTTCATTTGAAGCTCCAATTTTGGTTATTGAGAAAGCGATATTTGGTGAAAGGAAGCGAAAATCTGATAGTGTCGATAATTTGGTATCATCATCATCATCTCAAAGCAAAGAAGTTTAATTGTTCTTTCCTTATATTATGTACAATGTTCATCAAGGTACATTCCATATAGTTTAATGGTGTTTTCGATTCGTCATCCAGAAGCCCTCTGAACTTCTCAAAATGACAGTTCTACTTCTTTTAAGAAGTAAAAGTGCTCTGGATTTTATTTCAGAGCCGTTGGGGTTCTGCATAGCAAATCGACAACGCCGTAAGTGGTAATGGAGGAAACTATTTAAAAAATGCAAAATTATTACTAAACAAAATAAAAATATCTAAATGTCTGTTAGTTGTCAGCTCATAATATTAACACTAACCCAACTCCAAATACGATGGAGTTTAGAATAAGGAAAACAAATATATATTTTTTTAAATTTAAATTTGGTAATAATGAGGTAGGTACAAAAGGATTCATGTTTTTTTTCATATTCTGCATCAGGGATATAATGCCTTGTTTCCAGAATGGCGCCAAGAAATGATTACGGTTTTTTGTAGAACACTTTAATACATCATTTTTTACTATGGGAGGGGCATTTCATGAAAAAAGTACTAAAAATGGAAAAAAAAAGTATTAAAAAATAACGGTAATACCTACAATTAAGTATTATTCCATTTTTTTAAAGCCAATACTGAAATATTTTACTTATAAACACTTTGTTTAAGTTTTTTTCCTAAATTTTGAGTTTGAAACTCGTTTTTTTTTAAAACTATGCATAGATTTCACTTGATTTAAAAACTGGCTAATAGAACAGAGTATTGGCTTTTTTCCATTTTTAGTACTTTTTTTCATGAAATTGCCCCTTCCGCCCAAACGGGGGGATATAGACCCCCCCTCCCATAGTAAAAAATGTTGTATTAAAGTGTTCTACAAAAACCGTTATCATTTCTTGGCGCCACAATTATCATACTCTCCCCATTTCTGTAGGTGCTTTATTGTTAAAAGTAGTTTTTATTTGCTTGAATTAAATATTTATTTGTAATAAAGTGATGATACTTTCATTTAATAATAATGTAAAATATTTTCAATGAAAATTTTTCTAAAACTTCAATAACTCCCACCACACTAATAGTCACCTTCTCTCCCAACGACTTTACAATAAACATCATTTTTTATACATCACATTTTAAGTAATTCTTTGCCAATCACTAATCAGCTGAAACAGCTTAAAAAGCTGACATTAGACACTTTTGTTCTGTACTTCAATATTTGCATAGTTTGCATTATTTTTACTAACTAACATACGACTAACACATGCACTTATATAAGCGTCTGATTGTAGTTTTCATCTTTATGCCCACTTCAATCTATGTTTAAAAAAAAAATAAGCGAAGGATTTTTAATAATACCTACATACTGTTACTGTCCATGACCTTTCCTTGTATTTGAAAATCTGTCGATTGGAATAAACAACTCCCTATCATTTTATTTAAATTCTTATCAATCAAGCTAATTTTGTTTGTTATTCTGCGACATACCATATTAGCTGTACTTACCTATAAGAAAATGATAAGGCAAATTATTATAAAATGGAAATTTACCCAGCCATGTAACGAAACATAACATATGTATGTACAGTACATAGCTAAGTATTGATTTTCGTGAATCGATTTTAATTTTTTTAGCGTGCTTAAAGCCTGCTGCACACAAAGCATCTTATCATAGTCATATACTCGTACTACAATTGTTTGCGGCCTGGGAGCAAATTACACAAAATTACAATATATACAAGCAAATTTGTATTTGTAAAGTACATTTACAAGATGTACAAAATACAGTTGTAGTTTACAAGTTACCTTCACGAAACGGTTCATATTGGGCCGTTGGCCTTTTGATCCAGGCACGGCGCGCGCTGCCTTTATCCCCCTCACTTTCTAAAAAAAAACCCTAGACATTGGGTCTTGTGAATAAAAAAAAAGCTAAAGCTAATACTTGGATTTTTAAGTAAATGCTAGGTTTTTCGTGAATAAAAATAAGCTTAAGCTATCAAGTTAAAGATGTCTTCTAGTAATAGCTATTTTAAAATAGCCAACGCTAAATTCTTTCAGTTTTAGCCTGTTGTTCCAGCCTAAGCAGCTTCAATTTGTGTGAATAAAAATAGCTTAAGCTAGAATATTACATTAAAAGCTCCAAAAATATCAAGATTCTTTCAACCGTGTCTAGAAAGCTTTGACTAGGTATTATTTTTAGTATTCTCTATTGTTATGGATATGAATATGGTCAAGTTTATGCACCTATTAGGGAATAGCTCAAAATTAAGACACTATTTTCGTTGATTTTTTGCTCACTAACTTTTTTTTTCATTAAAATTGCATTAATTTTAAAGTGTGCCTACGAATATTAATTAAAGTCATTAGAGCCCTTTTGCGAAACATTTTGAAATATCAAAACCGCTGTATTGATGTAGCTACCCGGTTTAGTTGAACTAAAGCACAAAGCGTCTGTACGTTCACTGTCCACTGTACAGACGCAGAGACTGACATACGATATAAAAAACATTCTTGTACCAGCAAGCAATACTTGCCCTATAGTTACGGTGACCATCCGCCCTCTTTTTTAGAGGACAGTTCTCTTTTTCGGTATCGTGTCCTTTTTTTAAATTTTTCTTAAAGAGGACAGTAATTTGTCCTCTTTTTCCTTAATTGTCCTCTTAATGTCTTTTTTTTCTTTGAAACCTTTTTTCTATGATTTTTCTTTAGTACTAAATTACTTAAACACAAAATGTAGACGGCACTGGTTTGAATGATTCAGTTCTGTCATCTGGTTTTTGCTATTGTGAATGATGCCCCTACTGAAAGAGTGTTTTCAATTTCTAATAACATTTGGACATCTGAGAAATCGCAATTAAAAGTTGATACACTGAAGGCCATGTTGATAACAAAGTGCAAATATGACTATGACTGTGGAGATTTTAAGACTTTTTTAAGAAGTCGCGATGACATCTTAAAAAAAAATACACTGGGAACAAAAATACAAAAACTAAAAGTTCCTTTAAGTTAAACTTTTAAATTAAGTATCTACTTAAGTATTTATTATTTTGTTTTGTTTTTTTTTTTTTCTTATGTAAGTATGTATTTTTATTTTTGTTTTAAAAAAAACTGAGCTCATTGATGTATGTAATCTGAAGTACAAATATTTTGAATAAATATCGTTTGTTTCTAAGCTTGTTGTAAGTTAATTAAAAATTGTCCTCTTTTTTGCATCTGAAAAAATGGTCACCGTACCTATAGTGCAGGTAGAGTTTTGACAACAAAAAATCCTAAACCCGCTTGTTTTGCGATTTGGTCTCTATAAATCAGTTCTAGCTAAAGCTTCCTAAGTCAAAACTTGTAAATAAACAAAATAATAAACCTTATATTTCGAAGCTAAAGCTAGAATTTTCTAGCGCAAGCTTTTTAGCGTAATCATTTTTGTATTCACATAAAACAAAGCTTAAGTTAGAACTATCTAGCTGAAGCTACCAGTAAAAGCTATGACTAGTTAGCTTTAGCTTCCTCCAAAAAAAGCGTTTACTCTTTTGTTTACTAACAAGACCCATTATTATGTTTTCTTTTAATTTTTCCTTTTTCATGGTAAGTTCTTGGAATGTTTCATGAATGAAAGAACATTTTATTTCGAAGATTAAAAATTGTGTTTTCATGCAGGCTATCAAAATATACGACAGTTTTCAACAAAAAATTGTGTCCGAACGGTTCGTTGGAGAAAAAAAAACTTTAATTGTGAAATTTTTAGGAAATTTTAAGTACGTCTTTTTTGAATAAGGAGTTTATTAACTAAAAGTTGTTTACTTTTGTTTGCATCATTTTCATTATTGCGTTAAAACTTTTATTTGCAAACCTGAAAGGTTCGGCTTCAGCATCTCAAAAAAACACCTAAAATGAAAAAAAAAATTAAAAACTACTCAAAACTTTTTTGATAAGAACACAATTTGACTGGATGGACTGCCTATCTGCATCTTTTTTTATACATCTATAAATAGAATCAAATTTAGTCCCTAGCGAGCATCAGCTCTTCTGTATGTGCATTTTAATTCAAACTGTAGCCGTGCAATGCCGGTCCGGATCGCTAATTAAGTTTTAAAAAATATATACATATAATAAATGAAATATGTAAAAATAGTGCTCCAATTTATGTACATAAGAGTTTTAAAAAAATACTTTAGTATTAAAAAAATTGCTTATCAAAAATACATACATATGTATTTTTAAAATTTAAATATCTAATTTTTTCGCGACGATTTTATAGTAAAATATTCAAAATTTAGGCGAAAAAACTTGGTATTTTTTACAAAATTTGCTTTAAAAAATTTTGCGCTTCTGTCGTTTTAAAAACCGTGTTACTTAGCAATATAGCAAATTATTATTAAATTTTTAACCGAAGAAATTACAGGCTTCACAATTTAACCAAACAAACTGCAAAATCTTCCTCTTGTTTAGTTAATTTTCAACGGTATCTACATAATTGATTTCAATAAAATTACTTTGTTTTGTAGTGCTCTTGCTGTAGGAAAACATTTATCTTTTTTGTATTCTCCTATTGTATGGTGCAAGTGGCCTTTAAATATGTTTTACTTCGAATAAATAAATTTTAGATTATCTTTTCGAAATTTGTGTTGCTCTAGAGAGATAACATCACCTTCGCCAAAAATGTACTAAAAAAAAAAACACCTTATCACATTACAAAAGGAGCAAAGACCAAAATTCTAAACATGACTCATCCCCATTGCTCACACATTATAAGCACTCGATTAATAAAACCACATGCACATGCGTACGTACTTTCAGTGCATTAGGGATGAAAGTTAGTTATTTTAATTATGCAAATTAAAATTAAGAAGATTTTATTTTAGAAAGAAAAGCGAAAAGAAGAAAAAATGCATATTTTCGCCAGATCAATAAGATGGAATATCTGTTTTAAATATGTATTTATTAAATGACAATACAAATTAATTTCTATTTTGTACATTGTGAGAGAAATAAATGTTTATTCATTTTTTTTTTGTTTGTTTGTTATTTTGCCTGTGTCATATTTAATTGTATTATGCATGTATGTACAATAAACTACATATTATTTTAGTATACAAAATGGTTAGTAAAAAGTTTACAAAACAAAATCAAACATCAATAACATTAAAAATTTCGTTTAATGAATTTTAAATTAAAAAAAAAAAAGTTATAAAAATCTATAATAGTTTTGTCAGATTTTTTTGTTATAATTTACCATGGACAATAATTGTATATTATGTAAGTACGTTACTGTATATTTTTGTTTTACAGTGCGCATTTGGGGATGAGCTCTTGTTTCAATTTTTATTGAATAAACATTTTGATTTTGAGTGTGAAAAGTAAATTTAAAAAAAAAAACAAATTCGCCTTCAGGATGATGATCTTCTTTTTTTTTTACTTTGTTCGCCTGCAAAAAAGGAAATACATTTATTTCAGTAAAATTAGAACAGAATTTCAAATTTTATTATTCATTTAGTTTAAATAGGTTTTTATTTTCGGTACTTTTTTTTTGTTATTATGTATCGTAATTGTTATTTTTTCATTATTATTATTAAATCTGTTGCATACTTTCTTGATTTATTATTATTATTTTTTTATTTTCATAGTAATAACCTACGTTTATACGCGCTAATATAAAAATAAATCACATATATATTTTTTATATTTTTGTTTATATACTTCTTTTTGTTTTAAATCAGTTGTTGGTATATTATAATACATACATATGTATATACGCGTGGGTGTTATTTTCGTGTATTCTGTTTTTTTTTTTTATATTATATGTATTTTGTTGTAATGTGTATTTTCAATGAAAAAATAAATTATTTTACTATTACAATTATTTGTTTTTTTCTAAATACATATATAAAATAAAGAAATAATTCTACCAAAATAATATATTGTAGTAAACTACAAATGTATGTAAATATTTATATACATACATACAATTCAATAGTTTGCTGTGATAAAATAATACAAACATAAAATATAATGTAATTATAATACTCGTTTATGATTTTTTTATTTATTTTCTTTTATTTTAATGTTTTAACACAAACTTTAATACAAATTCAAATAAATTATGCATAACTTGATTTTGGCAAAAATGAATCGCATCCGTTAATTGTGCTTTCGTACGAATATTGAGACAAAAAAAAATAAACAATGGAAATTTGTTTAACAAACTTAGAACAAGGTGTTGCTTCAAAAAAGTCTTAAGTAGTGAAGTTAACTCGTCACTAAAACAGTTACAGTGTTTTATTTACGTTTATGTAAATATAGACACTAAACAATGTGAGTACATTAAAAAACTGTTCAAAAGTTAAGAAACTGCAAACATTAAAGTTAAATAACAGTTAATTTGTGTCGCTAAGACCCCAAAACAAATGAGTTAAGTGACCATCTTTGCATAAATATAATTTCCTATTTTACAGCCTACAAAATAAGAACTGATATTAATTCATTTTATTTTAGGATAAACAAAAATAAACGAAAGAAATTACATGTGTCACGTTCAGAATGCTAGAACATGCCTTTTAAGTTTTAGAACTGCTCAATTTAATCTTAAATTAAGGCCTTTATTCAATGAGTATAGACTGTAGCAGAAAAAGGCTTGTAATAATATTTTAAAAAACCTCCAACACTCTTGCCAAGAGTACTATTAATGACCTACATTAATGTAAGCATATTTAATTTTCTATAAATAAAATATTAAAAACGATTTAAAATTTAATATTAAAAAAAAAATGTATATTAATAACCATTAGATTTGCAAGAGAAAAGTAAATGTTAAACCTTTTCATTAAATAACATTGACTGTAGGTATTATTTTGCTTAGATTTTTTTAAGAAAAAGGTTCGAATAATGTGTGTCAGTCAATTCGATTATTATTTCTTTTTTGTTTATAATCTTATTATGAAATTGAATTTTATTTTATATACCCATCAAAAATATATATATTCAGATTATTATTTTTTATTTTCAACATTCAAAATTGTATGTTGTATATAAATGTATCTAGGTATGAAAAACCACATCAATAAGAGTTTTTTTTTTTTTCATGCGTATATGATTTAGTGGATGAATTATAATACATATGAAATTATACCCTGGTAATTAATAATAATAAATATGTATTTAAGACTACATTGCTTTTATACTTAATATACAATATACATACTTGATACAATTTAGACATTTGGGTTATTTTACCTTAGTTAGTTTCATTTTTCAAATATTTAATTTAAGTCTTAATGTTAACTCTTGCTTGGTTTAAAATTATTTGTTTTTAATTTGTTTATATTTATTTGTATATTTATGTATGTATGTATTATGTTTAATATATTTTTTTTCTTTATTTTACACTAAGAACGCATTTTATTTAAATGAATTTAATGTTTAATACATTAAATTTGTATTCCGTATTTCTTTGTTTTTAATTCTTAAAGAATTTTATAGAGAATGATAAAATTTGCTTTTGTGAGTTAGATTGGAGGTTTATATGTTGTTGTGGCATTCAATGATAGATCAATTGTAAAATTTTATTAATGCTGGTTAGTCGCGTAAACTTAGGAATTATATCATTTGAAAAGGATCGTCTTTTGAACAAAAGTTTTGTAGGTAGTACAGAGATACATAAATTGAAAGGATGTTATAAGTAAAAGTGCACATTATAAGCAAACAAAAACATTTGCTCTAAAAGAATTGCGTCATTGTGGTTCGCTATTGGAACATTTGAGTGTAACGGTTTGGCTAATGGCGCCCAATTCCGATTATATTTGGCGAAACATTTACCAACAATTTACTACTGTCAAAAGAGAAATTCGTTTTTCGAAAATATCAAATAGTAAATAATTTAATAGAATAGAATATAATTAAATGTAAAATTGAATTTAAAACAATGCAATTATTATTGAATTCGTGAATCAAGTTCTCTTGCAGCTAAACCACAGCTTAGTTTAACTTTAAATGCCAAATCCTCGTTACTACTATTAAATTAGGTACCTATTCTGTTAAATACATCATTTACATTTATAACTTTAGAGCGTTAAACGAGAATTCCTTACGGATTTTGTGAAGTTTCGAAATTTTTAGAGCAGCTTTTATTCATAAGATTTTATTGTCACGAATGGATTCTGGCAAAGAATCAATCTAAAAGATACAAATATATGTAAAAGATTTAAGCGAAATTATACAGTAGCTACAAATATTCATATCAGTCACAATAAGTACAATCTTTCTAAAAATATGAGCTTGGCTATTTTTGGTTGAGTTTGGCCTCATGGAATATTTCTCATGCCTATAATTCCAAGAAATATATATTTTGGATTTTATTTCAAATTAAGTGAGTCAACTTTGGTGGAATGCAAAAATCTTTTTTAGTTTTATAAAACATAAGTTGAGATTTGACTTGCTATATTCATACATACATATATATGTACTGTATTTTTAGTGCATTTTTTAGGGCAGAGTTTTTTTCATGCTTGAACATTTGTGCCGTAAAATACTTTAAGATTGCCATAAACGAATTTTGAATTAAAAGATAACTCAGTTTTGTTTACTAAGATAATACATTCAATTCATACATTTGATCTTGAATAATAATCTCTTACTTTTGTTCAAAATTAAGTCACATCTCAAACATTATTGAATTACCCATTAGACTTTTTGTTTTGCTTATTTATTTGGCACTTTAAGACTAAAAAATAATTGAAAATTAATTATTAAGTAAAATCAATTTATTGAATGATTACAAAACAATGATGTATTTGAGAATTCATTGCAAAGTCATGATTCA
This sequence comes from Epistrophe eligans, assembly GCA_951394125.1. Classification (NCBI taxonomy): domain Eukaryota; kingdom Metazoa; phylum Arthropoda; class Insecta; order Diptera; family Syrphidae; genus Epistrophe; species Epistrophe eligans. Next base: position 16,690,664 of record OX596029.1, on the reverse strand, counting down.
CAATTTTTCTTGCTTTGTAATATCGTAACAATTTAGTTTTTTTTTTTTTGTTGGGAATTACTTATCATATTTTAAAATTTAAACTTTGTTTTGGAAAAAAAAATTATAAAATCATAAGCAACGTAGCTTTTGGAAAATAAAAACTGGGCCCTCTAATAATTCACAAAGGAGTTCACAACTGTTCACAGTTCCAAAAAAAAGGCCTGGTATAAGATTCAGACGATTCTCTGCAACCATTCTGGAGGTAATTTAAGGGCATCTAAAAGACGCACTCAATTTAAAGCAAACAAGATTCCGCTCTGGATCTCCCTGTATCGATTAAATTAACAAACACCTTGCCCACACATACTGAATTATAAAAATATGAATCATTCTTACAGGATCAACGATCTCAATAAAATGACAAAAAGAGTTAAGAGAAATGCTGAAATCATGGAGCTGCAGATCAATCGAAGAAGAACAAAAGGGACCATCCTTGGAGCAGGGCAAAGAATTTCCATTGTCTCTCACAAAAATCAATAGAAATAAATAGCTATTTTCGGAATTTTAAACTCCGTCTTATTAATTTACAGAACCCAAGAAAGATATATTTCCAACGTTAAAAATTAACATTTTATTTTGACCATGTGGTCACGGAGATAAAGGTCAAAAGAAAATTTTGTTTCGAATTCAATTTACCGTTATTTTGATTGATAGAGTAGTAGTTATCCTTTAGTAAAAACTAATATGTGTTTTTTATTAATTTTTGATAAGCGAAATGGTTATGAAAACAAAGGTTAGTCTAAAATACAAGGACATACATTTATGTATATATAAAAAATAATCTTAGCCTCAAGAACACTTAAAAAAAAAAAACAATTTGTTCTTCTTAAAATAGAAAAAAAAAATTACATGAAGCAAAACAAAAACTTTGCAAAGTGAAAAAAATAATAACAAAACAAAAAAAGGAAATGTAATCTGTACTGTATCACAACAATCGTTTTAGTTACCATGTTTAACAAAAATAAGAAAAACAAAACTTTTTTTATTTGTTTTATCAACATAATACATTATTTTTCATTAATAAATTCATTCTATACAACGTATACAACGTTTATAATTTAAATTAAAAATAAAACTTTCTTTCGCAAACAACCAAATTGTATAGAAACAAGTTATATTCTTGTATATGCTTTTTCATATTGCCATTCAAGATATAATTTAATTTTATTTATATTTATTTATTTTATATATCTTTTTGTTTTTAATGATTTTGTGTACGAATAACAAATGATTTTTTGTTTTTGTTTTTTTGACTTACTTTTTTTCGTTTTGTTTTAGTGAAAAAGAAATATAGTACATATTAAGTTAAAAAGGTGAAAACCTCGACTCAATAATAGTTCCACTCTAAGCTTTTTTCTTTGTTCTAACTTTGCTTATTTTTGTTTTGTTTGTTTTTTTTTTAATCAGTCTATTGTTTATTTTTTTAGATATAATTTGTTGCAAAGGAGGAAAGAAAAAAAACGAAAGAAATATACGAACAAATTGGAATACATATTTGAAAAGTAATGCTTTCCGATTTTGTTTTGTGTTTTTTTATATTAAAATTAATTCAGTTCATAAAAATTAATTTAATTTTATTATAGATAGATACTTTTTTAAATTAAAAAAAAAAATATATAAAACAAAAAAAATTGGCAATAAAAATATTTTAAATAAAACTAAAGTCGCAATATTTATTAAAAATCTAAATGCTGCGACTTTTATGCCAATTTCGAATAAGCATACACACAAAGGACACCAACTATGACGCCTGCGGCTATATATTTAACTATTGACCTTCGTTTTTTCGCCGTCTCTTCGCTTTCCTTGACTTCGCGTTGCTTTCTTTTGATATCATTGACTTTTTGTTCAATATTTGCCTGTCGCTCGGCTCGTTTCCGGCGTCTGACTTCAATATCAACACTAAAACGAGAAATATTAAAAAGAAAAAAGGAATATTTTATTATTATTAAATTAAAAACAAACACAATATCTCACCTAGGACTGCTCATATCAATGCCATTTGATTTCGCCGTCTGTTGATTGTTGTCATCTTTTTGATTCGTCGTTGATTTATCTCTAGATTGTTTGTTGTCATTTGATGATATTTCAATATTATCATTACTATCATTGTCATTGTCACTGTCAACGTCATTGATTTCGGAGAGTTCATCTTCATCTTCACTTTCTAAATCACCATCATCAGTGGATTTTTGTTGAGTTGGTATCGGTGGTAATGGTCTATGATCGATAGTATTTGTTGCTGGTGCTTGTGATTTATCTGCCTTGTTAGTGGATTCTAATGAATTTTTTCCAGAATTTATTGAATTACTAATAGCGTCCTTGTTTTCGTTGCTATTTTCACTGTTGTTTACAATTTCAGCACCACCATTACCAATTGACAATGAATATGTACGACGTGGCAGAGGCGGTGGGGTTTCGTCCAAGAGATCTATAAGGACGTCCTTTATACTTATTTTCGGTACTTCATCATAGTCAATAAAGCTCTGCAAGATGTTTTATTAGATTATAATTGACAAAAAAAAAGGCAATCTTACCGGATCTTTAAGAAGCTTCACACCTTCAATGATTGCTTGATATGAAAAATATAATTGATCGGGTGTTTGAATTAATCCCATACGATACTTTCGCATTTCAAATAAAACATCTCGCACAGATACCTTGTCTTCACCTTCTTTATCAATCTATGGAAGGGCAATAAGAAATACACATTAATTATGAAACTTTGGCAGGCTGTTTTTATCGAAGGACCTATTATACACATTATGAACAAAATTTATCCGATTTGTTATTCTAGAATTGTTGACGTAAACATTAAAAATGATATACACAATTTATCGAATTTATGATTTTGGATTAAGCTGATTATACACAGCACTATGTTCTTGACAATATCATTCTAAAATTAATGTGTTGCATCCAAACCAACATCGTCCATGGTATTTGCTCCAGAGAACAAGGAAAAATGTAACAATCACAGGTTTTATTCACCATGGTTAAAATCAATCTTGCATAATTTATTAATGATGTTAAAATAATTCGGTCAATGGGTTGGAAAATTTCGAAAATTCTATAAATGGAAATATGAACGAGTGAAAAGTTATCGCGGGCTTAAATTCATAGAGGAAAATGATAGGTTAAATTTTGGTTTATTGGGCGCAAAAAAAATATATAAAGCAAATAAAGAAAAAGTCAAAATTTTAACCGTTAACGTTAACCGTACGTCAATCCAATAAATACATGCTTATATCACAAATTAAGTTATTTTTAAACCTCTAAAGATTAATACAAAAACGATTTTATCTTTGAAGAAAATCTGTAAGTCCGTTACAGCTGCAGAAGCTATACAAACAGGCGGATTCAATTTTTCGTCACCTATGTCATCAATTTTGTCCTACGTATCCTAAACTAACAAAGTCCTATTTATGTATGAAATATGTCGCTTGTAAAGTTACAAAATATTTAGATTTACCAAAACCAAACAGCAGTCGACCAGACAAAAAGTTCCTGATCGTCCAATACCAGCACTACAATGCACAACAGCTGGTCCAACATCCGGTTCTAAAGCGCGTGAATCTCGTACTTGTTTTAAAAATTGCAAAAACGCAACTGGTGAACTTGGAATACCAAAATCAGGCCAATTCGTATAATGAAATTGTATAATTTCACGGCTTTGCTTTGATTCTAAGTCTGTCAGTCTACAACAAAAACAATTCATAAAAATGAGCAAATATTTTATTTTTATAAATTTGTAAATATTTATCTTACCTAAACCGTCGGCGGGAAAAGTTTTTGTACTCTTTACATTCTAAATATTCAACGGCAAGGCCAACTTCAATTAATTTCATTGCATTGTCAGCGCCTTTTTTATCAGGCCAATACTGATGACATTTTATTTGTTTCTTTTCCAAAAGTTTATTCAACATTAGTATTGCTGTTGTTTTTTGCTCCCAAATCATAAGCCAAAAATGACCAACAGTATGACCAAGTGGACCTTGTGTTAATATATATTTACGATCTGCTCTTTCCAACTAAAACGATACACATATATATAAAAATTAATTGAATTGTTTTTTTTATTTACAGAACTAACCTTAACCAAATTTGCATTTATATAATCAACTTTTCCTCTATGAAGAACAATTCGTGAATGATCATAGGGATTTACATCTCGGTATCTATTTAGGCAACGATTTTGAGACTTTTCCGATTCACTTGTAGAGAAATGCTTCTCTTTTGCTTCTTTCTCACTTTTTTCTCGAATATCCTACAAATTAAAAAAAAATAATAATAATAATCAATACATTTAATTATAAATAAATGAAGTAATTTGTTTTTAGCTTTGCATTATTTAACGGAATTTTGTTGAACATCTGTATATAATTAGTTAAATTAATTCTTTGGAATTAAAACCGCAAATCCAAAACATCTGTGTCCAGGGAAATAAACCTAAGTAATTATTTAGAGGAATTGTTGATTTTCGAGTTATTTTAATTTGAAATTTAAAGTCATACAATTTTTAAAGAATTTTAAATCTTCTTTATTCTGTAGAAAGTTAATTCTCTTATAATTTAATGCAAAAATTAGTTAACTCTTATTCTAGCTCTTAAATAATTTTTTCTAAGAGAATATGGTGGCAAATTTAATTTTTGTTTTTAAGGAGATCTCTTCCTTGGTTTTCCAAAATCGCAAAAAATCACAGACGCCGGTGAATAAAATATTTATGTCAATTAAGGGTTACCAAACATTTTACTCCCAGGCCGTCGGGGATTTTTCATATTTGATTAAGAACACATGTACCAAAATAATATACGGAGAGTTAAAGTAGCGGATTTTTGACCTAATCGGTAAATGAATGAAACTTTCGTCACAAACAGATTTATAGCCATAAATTAAAAAAACCATAATATTACACTCAGGTTCAGATGCTTAGGTCTTTTATTTATTAATAAAAAAAAAAAATAAAAATAAGGAACTAACCCCCGAAACCGGAGTGGGAGACTCTTGTTTTTGTATTTGACGGTTCTGTTGCTATATTTTGGTCTGGTAAGCCACCAATCAACTTACATATTCCATTTAATTTAAGACTGAAACTTTACTCACGGAAAGATTTATGGCTATCAAATGCTATGAATGCGAATGGTTCCTGGATTCACAAATAAAAAAAAACGAGGCTACTGTCAATAAAATTCGAAAAAAATAATTGTTTTAATTGTTAATACTAATATTTCAGATAACATTAAACAATAAATAATTTCTTGTCCTGATATTTTTAATTATAGGCCTGGTAATCGTGAAATAACCTATAAACTTGGTGGTAGATTACCCAAGTAATTGTTGTTACATTCAAACTAACCTTCAATATATTAATATGAGGGTGCGAAAACTTTGCAACCTTAATGCAAACTCCTTAAAATATTAGGTATGTTCGTTTAATTTTCTAAAAGTTCCAATTTCTGCCAATTTGCATGTAATACAAGCACCTGAATCAAAGAAAATCCGCTCTTGTATTATTTATTGGTGGTCCAATCTGCTAGGTCATTTGTTGTTTGTCATTAATTTATTTCAATTACCTACTCAGAAATTGCATTGCGTCAATAAATAAATGCACCACTGCATGCTCGGAAAATAAGTTGTTATTTTTTTTTTTTATATGAACACAACTAATATCTTTCAACCACCCTGTGAGGGGAAATACAAGAGGAATTTCTTAAGAAATTTATACATTCATTTATTGTTTACAAAACAAAATCTGTTCTGTTGTAATTATTTCTAGACAACGACGACGCACGAAAGCAGTTTTTTTTTTTTTTTTTAGATTTTTTTCGGGGTCAAAGACTCAAAAATGAAGTCCACTAAGATAATATTTCAGGTGATTTATTTTTTTTTATGCCTCTGGTTTCTTACTCCCAATGATGGTCTCTCTGTAGGGTATTTTCAAAATATATAAATAATTGCAAGTAAAACAAAACAAAAAGTACTACGTACATCTGGCTCATTGACGATGAATGAATGAATGATGAATGAATCATTATAAATATTAATTCAATAATTATTGTTTTAAAAAAGCTTTTAATGTTTAATTAATTGCAAGTGTGATCGAATCAAACTACACATTGTTTGTATACTTGATCGCACATGTAGATATGGGGTATTCCCATTGATGAAATTGAAAAAGGTGAATGAAAAGCTGACGACATATTTTGTTTATTAGAAAAAAAATCACTTCTGATTTTGGTTACTTCCGGATTGTCCGCGTACCTATGTACATAGCTACGTTGTTTGGAAATTCTTCTCATAAATTATCTTTCTCTCTTTGTGGTATTTTGAAAAGTAATTCACTTGACAATTTGGGAATTCGTTTATCAATTTATGTGTATATTAACATTTTTGAATATTTGGATAATTTTTGTTCATGTGGTTAGGTTTTTGTTTTTTTTTTTTGCTGTTTTGTTTTGATGAACTTGTGAAGAGATAATGATACTTATGACTTGAAATAAAAAATATATTTTAGAAAAATATGATTGGAATGTGTAATTTTTCGTGTATTCTAATCTAAGAGATAAGAATACTTTAGGTATCCAAAAAATTCATCATTCAAATTTTTCCAGAAAAATTCTATTTTTTAAAGGAAAATTTCACATGAGTGAAAGGAATTTTGACAGAGATATAACCTGACATCTAAACTCATATCTATTTACAAGAATCCTCATGAGCCATATCAAAGTGGCTTCATTCCAGAAAATTTAACAATTGATCATATCTTATATATATATTTTATGTGTGGAAAGGCGATCCCGGAAACATTAAAACCACCACTATGACTCACATCACATAATGCGGCGAAAAGTAGACGAGCACGCCAAAAACCTTCAGTTGGTAATGTTCGGATTACATCAGCTAGCGATCAGAATAGAATGAGCAGATTAGAATTCTTGGAGGAGGGCAAAAACAAAAATTTAGTTTTTTTGACAAGTTTGATATTTTCATTATTCGAAGCTTGTGTATTAAAAATTTAAATTAAATCGGTTTAACAGATAATGAGATAGGTAGTAAACGGGGTACTAGTAAGTAATGAATTATAGATGTAAAATTGTAGATTGTATAATATGTAATAAAAGTACACACACAATAGAACAACATAGAACTATTTTTTTTATTTCATTTTTTCAAAAACGGCAAAACTGGTTCTGACCAATTTTTTATAGAAAACTTTTCAAAAAGTATTAAATGTTTTGGGTACGAAAATGTTCAACATTTTTTTTTTATTTTTAAAACAAGTTTTCAATTTTTTTTCACAACTTAATATTTCGAAAATGACTTGCACGATTATTATTAAATTTGGCAACCAGTAGTTTTTTAACAATATCTAGCAGAGTTAAATAAAAATTAATCTTATGACCAAAAATAACCGTACCTCCCATACAAATGTTATAAAATAGGAATGGTAAATATGAAAATGTGGTCGCACATATGTAAGAGCAAATTCGTGCGACTCAGTCGTGCATTTTATTTATTTCTTGTTTTGTCGCTATAATAAGATCCAAGAGTTGCCAAATTTTCTAGTTCATATCATGGTACTAGACTAGTGTAACAATACGAAATGTGCAAAAAGCGTGTTGTCTTATTGATTCGGAAGAAAATTGTAGGTCCGTTCCAGTTATATTATCTATAACAACACACACACAGGGAAGCTTGAGAGTCACTTTCGTGGATCTGGTTTTCCATGAGTTGTCGATCCACCAATTTATTTATTTATTGCGTGAAATAATTTAATTTAAGTTCAATAAAAAGGTTCTGTTACATAATTTCATTTCTTAAAAACTAATAGGAAAAATAATTTTAACTTATGACGTTTATATTTTTAAGAAATACAAAATTGTAATAGTCAACTCATATTCATAACTCGTATTCATAAAACGGCGGTATCTACTGAGAAAAGTTATTTTGTGACACATTTTCTTCGAATGAATATATTATATCAGTTAAATAAATTGACTGTTATAAGAAAACAAAAACATGAATATTGTTACCTTATAATTTTTTTGCCTACAAAATTAAAAAAAAAAAAAATACTATGCGGTTCAGCGGAAACATTTTTAAAATAAAAAATAAAATTCTCGGAAAACATTAACATATGTACATATTTAAGATTATTATTTAACTAAGGAATAAAAATATTATGACAATCAATCAAGGAACGATTGGATATTTTTTTCAGTAATGGATTTATATGAAATTAGATTTAATTGGAAAAAAATAAAGGGTATTTTATTTAAAAAATGCGTTTCATCAAATATTGTTTCCTGTTTCCAAAAATAATATATTTATTTTTACAGTTAAGAGCAACACAAAATGACTAGTTTGAAAAATGTAGTTTTTATACCATTTTTAACGAAATTCAAATATGTAATTATTAATTTACTAGCCTAACTGGGCGAGAATTATCGCAATTACATAAAAATATCATTTAGTACCTATTAAAAAATTACGTGAACGGACCTAATAAATTGATCCGACATGTCACATGCCAAAATATTGCCAATTGGAAAATGGAGGTGCCTATTCTTGTTAGAGTTCATTTTAATTTTTTTTTCATATTATTATTATTTTCCACTTTTTTTCAAAGAATTTTTGTGAATAATAAACTTAAAATATAATCTCCGGTTAAATTTCTCACTTAGCAGTTTTACGCATTTCTCGGAAATTATGATACTTGGATTTACTTTATACGTTCAACATTTGGCTATAGTGACTATAGTACATACACCATTACTTTAAAAAATAGCTATTGGATTAGAAACATTTCAATTTGTCTTCAGGAACAGAATGATGTTTTTTCTTTATAAATTTAGTTTTTTATTCGTAAATTTATAAATATGTACCTACTTAACTATGACATACCAATATTTTGTTTTAATTGCTGAGAAATTGTATATACTTTTTAAGCATATGTTAAAAATATTAATCTTTGACTTATAACAAAATGGCGAAAAAATCATCAAAATCCATCCACTAATTCAAAAGTTACAACACGATGACCAATTTTTCAGCTTTTCGTTCCACTGTGCGGCGGCGGCGCTGTAATTTTGAGTATTCTTTTGATACGATTAAAGTAAATTGTCATACGCAAAATAATTGCAATTAAAAATAAATAAGACAATTTTAGATTAAATTAAAAATAAAACACTGTAGCCACGAAAACAAAAATCATATATACTCAACCCAAAATTACCCATAACTTTACAACTGAGTAATTTTTTGAGTTACTTTCTTACATAATAAATTTTGCTTGCTCATAAAAACGCGTAACGTTTTTTTTTTTTTTTAGAAAATTAAATGATAACTACTGGTTTAACTAGAAAATATACATTTCGAACAAAAAAAAGTCTCATTTCATTTTTATGAAAATATTTTTTAACGCTAATTAACGACCATTTTTTTTCAAGAATTTTGTTTGTCGAAAATTGTAACTTTATCAAGTTCGTTTTAAGTAATTATTATACGTAATTTCTTCTCAATTCGATTATTTCATCTTAACTGGCTTTTGATTATATGGGTGTGATTCAGGTTATTTATCATTGCGGACATAAATGACTAAGATTTTTGTATTTAGTGTCTTATTTTGCAGAATTACAAATTTTCGTTGAATAAAATGAAGGTTTTTGAAGAATACACATTTAATGATCACTAATAAGCATTTATTAATGAGTCATATAAGAAGAGTAATTTTTTTTTAACATTAAGGTTATATTATTGCATAAGTGCAGTATGTTTGTAATTTTTGGAGAATTTTAACCTCTTGTTGACAGCAACACAAATTTGGTCATATAAATAGAAACTCGTTTATTTTTTTCATTGAACGTTTCCATTTTAGAATATTGATAGTCAACCAATTGCAAGTGTCTAAGTTAGACAATCAATGGAAAAAATGTTTAAAGGGAAGGTTTTGTAGTTGTAAAGCTGTCTAAAGTAACGGTATAATTTATAATAATTACCTTACAGCTTTTGAAAAAAAAAAAACATTTTAAATATAAAAAAGTTAAATTTTATATTTTTTATTGAAAAAAACTCTCTTAAGTGAAAAAAATAGAACAAAAATTTGCTGAACGCTTTCACTGCTTTTTTATTTTTCACCTCCACCATTTTCATCACAAAAATGACATTTGAAGTTATGATATGTCACAACCATTTTGTTCGCCTACTGAAAATAATTGAAAATTTAGGCCGTCAATGGTACTACATTTCACCCGAAATGAGATTCACAATTTTTCGAACATGAAATTTCGGGTGAAACTCACAATAGGCGTGTTTTTTTTTTACAAGCCCTGGGGGAATTGGACGTCAGTGCTAAACAATCACCATGTTAAAGGCAACAACAGCTAATCCCCTGCGGACTGAGATAAGCCAAGAGAATTCTCCGGGCTTAACTTAAGCACAGAGAAAAACTGTGTTACCGGCGTGAATTATATACTTGTTATCAATAGTTTGTATGAAAACTCCATTTTATTTCTGGGATGGTGTCGCTAATTCCCGTGGTCGTTTTTTCGTGCAATTCCCCCCGCGCTTGCAAAACAAAAAAAACACGACTAATAGGCCAAAAGTAAAATATCAAATTTTCCGGGTGAAACTCACAATAAGGCTGATTATAAATTCTGATTTTTTTTTAAATAACAAATATTTTTTGCAGTCAAAATTAATTTTCGACCTAAACTTGAAATTAAAAGAAATTAAAATTTTGTGTGTTGATAATTTTATTGCAGAATGACACGCATAATATCAAATAAACTACCTACTCTGGTTGCTCGTTTAGTTACAAACAAATTTCCAATGAAAATATATTCAAGAGAATATTATGTCAATTCTCGTTGAGTTGCTCTATTTACATCACATCACATCGACAACAACACGCTAGATAACTGAAATTGCATATTTCCCATTCATTGAGATTTTTGTTTTTCCGTTCTTATATATGTTTCTCATGATATGTAATTCCCCCCTCATCATCGTCCTCCTCCTTCTACCTACATACTTTCTATTTAATTCAATTGTTTTTATATTGCGCAGTGGTATACATTTTTAGAGCATTTCCCATAAACTCTGTTCTATTTCAATAATAACAACAACAACAAAACAACATTTAGTTACAACAAACCTACATACAGATCTATGTAAATTGAATGGACATGGACAATGATGTTTCGCTAGCTAGATGCTTCTCCAGATCAGATCCACAGACAACAAACAAACAAGGAAAGTTTGCAAAGTTTTTTAATTGGCTTTCGATGATGCCAAACTGGAGCTTTGTCAATTATTGTCTGTGGCTGTGACACTAATTTGAATTTCTTTGGAAAATTAATTATTACAAATCACAGTTAGTCGTTCGCACTGATGACGAAAGGTGATGATGATTGTGGTGCCGCCACCACAAGCAAAATTGAATCAACTATAGTTGTAATAACGTCATCATGGATCTTCGTGGAATCAGTGTTGATGAAACACACGCAATTGTTAGTATATGCAACTGAATGATGGTATGATTGTAAAATAAAATGTTTAGTTCATTCATTCTTAATATCAGGGTCCCAGTAGTAAATATAAGAGCTTGCAATTTCCCGACATTCTAAATTATCTACAACAAAGAAAACTTGTCTGAACCGGTTCAGTAGAGTTGTTCATTTGAAGACATGTATTGTTTGTTATTGTTAGTCATTCGCTAAGGAATCCCTCATGCATATTTAAATTGCGTTTTGTTTCGAAGTAGAGTAGTCTTGTGTCTGAAAATGAAAATTCTGTGGACAGTGTTGCCACAGTTATAGAATTTTTACTATGTCAGTAGATTGGACATTTGAGTTTAGAATTAATTTTCCGTGACCTCCATATAGATGCTCTATGTGCACTGAACAGACATTCTTATAATCAATAAAAATCACCTCCCTTTTTTTTTCATACCTACGACAAAGTTCGGTGACCATCCGTTCTCTTTTTTAGAGGACAGTCCTCTTTTTGGGTATCGTGTCCTTTTTTTTCATTTTTCTTAAAGAGGACAGTAATTTGTCCTCTTTTTCCTTAATTGTCCTCTTAATGTCCTTTTTTTTCTTTGAAACCTCTTTTCTATGATTTTTCTTTATTACTAAATTACTTACACAAAATGTAGACAGCTCTGGTTTGAATAATTCAGTTCTGTCATCTGGTTTTTACTTCTGTGAAGGAAAGAGTGTTTTCAATTTCTAATAACATTTAGACATCTGAGAAATCGCAATTAAAAGATGATACACTGGAGCTGGAGGCAATGTTGATAACAAAGTGCAATTATGACTATGACTGTGGAGATTTTAAGACTTTTTTAAGAAGTCGGGATGACATCTTAAAAAAATACACTGCGAACAAAAATACAAAAACTAACAGTTCCTTTAAGTTAAACTTTTAAATTAAGTACACATTTAAGTAGGTATTTATTATTATGTTTTGTTTTTTTTTTTTTTTTTGTTATATAAGTATTTTTATTTTTTGTTTTATAAAAACATTGATGTATGTAATCTGAAGTACAAATATTTTGAATAAATATCGGTTGTTTCTAAACTTGTTGTAAGTTTATTTAAAAATGTCCACTTTTTTGTATCTGAAAAAATGGTCACCGTACTTATAAGGCAAGATTAAATTTAAACTGGAGTTAACTAATCTTATTTGAAGGGTTAACTCAATTTGAACTTTAAAGCTGCACCAAAAAAGTAATTTTAATTTCAAAGAAAGTTCCGCTTGGTAAGAATAAACAAATTAAATACAATACGACGGTTTTTTAGTGGAGAATTTACAAATTTCTCGCAAGGGGCAGTAATCCGTGAAAAAAAAAAGTTTGTTTTTAGGTGACATAGGCTGGGAATCGAACGAAAGGACAGACAGACAGACTGACAGAATTGCAAGACCCACTTTTTTCGACTTCGCTTTCATCGTTATGTGTACTTTGATTAAAATTTCGAGTTCGATTTTCTTACGAATCGAATTCTTACCCACCATGTTTAAGGCGACATACAGTTAAAAAAACAACAAAGTATCGGTGATGCCACAGCTTCTGATTGGATCACTGGAAAAACTCAGTCGTATTTATTAGATTTTTGTCTACTTAGCCACTGTCTAACTACATATTTTCAAATTGGTGGAAATATGCTTTATTTAATAAAAATAAATATCACATTATTCATGGTTAAGACAATCTACCTTGTGTCTAAGTTAGGCAGCTATAAGACAACAATAAACAAGGTTTTTGAACACATTTTCCAAAGTTGGACAGTTGTCTTAAGTTAGACAACGTTTATAAATAAGACAAACTGTGTCCGGAATCGAAAAAGACGGAAACTGTTGTGTTTCAGATTGAGACCCTTCCCCGTAAGCAGTGGCGGCTGTATCTTAAGTGCGCTCGTGCGCTGAACCACCAATAATTCAAAAGATTTAAAAATTACAAAATATTACTTCATCTTTATTTTAAGATTACCATATTATTTATTTTTATTTTTTAAACATACAAAAACATATACCTTACAAATAAAATTTCCAATTATGACAAAACAATTTAAACGCTTTGCTAAACTATTAAAACTTATTTTACCTGTAAAGAAAAATTCTCGTGCGCTCCGGCGAGTGCACGAGGGCTGCTAATATAACTTGTATGAGTTACAAGCTAATATGCCTGACGCGTGAAACAAAAGATATTTCATTGAAATGTACCGAGAAATGATTCTGCTCTCGAGCGAACCGAAGATTACCGAGAGCACCCGATGTTTGACATCGCCGACCGGCATAGGCGGCGACGCCAAGGCATTTTTTAAATTTAAAACAAAAGTGCAAATCGACAAATAAAGCATTTACGCGAAGTTTTAAAAGTGAAATGTATAATAGAAAGAAATGGTTGTGTGGATGTGAAATTCTTATACATTCTTTTGTTTTCCGCATTATTTTTGGCGGAGAATCGGTTTGGACAGAAACTGAAATCAAGGATTTGACGCATTTGAGTGAAAAAAAATTTGTACAAACAATACCTGATTTTAATAAAAAGGTGATTGAACATTTCGCTTAAGAACAATGTCGTCGCGTTGTTTTAATGCATACAAAATAATACAAAATCAACATATTTTATGTAAATTATTGTTTTGTTGTAATTTCCAATCTTAATACTTAGTGAGCAAGTAAAGTGCACCACCTGTGCGATAACCCACCAGCCGCCACTGCCTGTAAGTAAGTTCATTCACCGAACACGCAATTTCTTTTGACTTATACCTACATAACATATGTCAATAGTTTGATATGTTTTTTCTTTGAACTGTCACAATGTTTTCCTGAAAGTTATTTTTGCTTATGTACATTTTATTATGCTACGAGTTATCTAATCAATAAAAAATATTCTCATAATATAAAACATTTTAAACAATTTTACCAATAAATTCTAGTTGCGTAAGTAAAGTGTCACTTCCATGAAACTTTATAAGGGTTAAGGCCCCAAATAAATCCATATTTCTTAGCAATTTAAAATTCATCATAACTTACCAACCTACCTAACTAAAATTTAAAAAATAAAAAATGTTGATTTAGAAAAGTTTAACAAAAACCTTTCACAATAAATTTCTTTCCACTTAAACTCAATCATACACAGACTTTGGTAGAATTTATACTTTAATATAAATTCTCTTATATGTACATACATATGTATCTACATAAATCTCCCTTAGGAAGGAACACTTTTTTATATAATTTATTATAATTTGCCAATAGGAAACTTAATGTTATATGTACAACCACAATAATTTGTCCATCAACAAAAAAAAAAATATTTAAATACAAAGAATCCTTAATTTCTATTAAAATATCTTATGTTTCTTCTCAGAAATTATTAGTGTTGTTTTATGTTCTATCGAAATGAAAATAAAATAAAAGAAGAACGCAGAAACCATAAACTATGAAATCAATTTCTTAGAATAATTTTTGAAAAATAAAACATTAAAATACTCTTCCTTTCGCTCGCTCCTTTTTTCTTGACAAAAAGACGAACATAAAAAAAAAGTTAATTGATTTCGCTATAATTTCCAAAAGACCATAACATTGTCTTATTTGTTTGTATTGTAAAAAAAACACAGAATAAAAAAAACAATAACAAGACAAAATTAACAAATTTTTTTTTTAAATAAAATGAAGCCATATTAGTTAGTACGTTAAGTGAAAAACAAGCATAATTCATTAGAATTTAATTAAAAGAACCAAAAATTACACGGAAACGAGGCTTCAAAATTTTTGAAAAGGAAACACATTAACAACGACACCTTCGAAGAGAAACGGGGACAAAGTATTATTCTTTGTGAATAATTTTCTTTCCCGCTCGAGTGGATAACAATTACGCAAAAACAGGTCACCACTACTACTACCATCATCAAACCATACCAAACAACAAAGCATGAAGAGGAAACTATGTCATATTGTATGTCAGAATTCAGAAATGGCAGTTGCAGCGGCAATAGCATGGCGATGGCGACGACGGCCGACGAGACGGCCAACGGTGGCGGTGGCGGCGGCAATAGGAGCGCATTTTGCATGAGAGACCGCGACCAAGCCCAAGAAACTGTTTCAAGTGATACGGTCCAACTCATTTGCATGCTTTGTTTTGTTCAATGAAGCCGAAGCTTTGGATAGCTAGAGCTGGATGGAGTATAGTATATTACCAAACCAAGCTCAACCCCTTCGATCTCTCCGTTATCTGTGTTGCTGCTATGGCCACAACAAGTGATATGATAATAGAACGAATGCGAACCGATTATTATTTTTATGGTTCAATGGACGCGCAAGTGCTTGCGTCCAGAGGCGCACCTTTGCTAGGTGAGGAATCGACAATACTGAAGGGCGAACTAACATAGTGCGGTTTTTATTTTTTTATTATGATCGTTGGGAGCCGATTTTGAGTAAAAAAATAAAAAAGCGTTTTCGATGACTAAAAATGTCATGTCAAATATTTGATATACGTCAAAATATAGTTTGTTGCATTTCTGCCAAAACTGTCAAATTCCATTGAAATACAATCAACGCACTAAAAAGCAATCTACCCATGAGTTCTAACTGCGTTGAGATGATTAGGTACAGCTCACGGTTAAAATTTTTAACGCGATTTTCAACGCACGCAGCCGTTAAGACTTTGACATTAGGTAAATTGCGGTGAGTCTATCACAGAATTTGACATCGTCCGTTTTCGAAAACTTCAAATCACCGTAATTTAATCGTCATTTTGTAATGCAGATATGTATTCCAAGCGTTATTGCGAGTTTCACCCGAATAACATTCCACCTAGAAAATTTGACGTTTTACTTTTTGCCTATTGTAAGTTTCAGCCGAAATTTTATGTTGGGAAAAATTCCCCTTATTGTGAACTATAATTTCGGCCGGAATGTAATGCCATTGATAGCTTAAAATGTCACTTATTTTTAATAAGCGAGCAAAATTTCGTTCACAATAACTTTTAAAAATTCCAGCTAACAAAAAATTTTAAGGTAAAATATTTTTCGGGTGAAACTCAAAATAAGTCTGATTGCTATTAAATATGCAATATGTCAAATATGCAATCGTCCTTCTTGCACAAAATCTGTTTGATCAATTTAGGTCAATTTATTTGACGTTTATGAATACAATCTATATCTGTATAATCAACTCTATTTTTTTTCCTTCAAAGTTGCACCGCAAATGATATTTTTGAAAATTAGCAAACTGCGTTATTAAAAATATAATGATTTTTGCATACAAATTCCATTTTGGGTATTCGAAGAGTTGCTTTTAGCAATTTCCATTTAAGAACATCTTGCAATTGCATTTTTGACGCAAATGACGTTGTGTCATTTTGACTGTCATATCGTACACAGTAGAATGTTGCAACTGAAGCTAGAACAACTGTGAAAAAGTGTCGTACGTGATATTTTTTACGAGCGTAATAGCTTCAATATTTTCTTCTTGATACAAATTAAAACGTCAAATTTCAATACTTGAAACTGACTCAAGGTAAAGAACTATAGAACTACTCAAGAGGTTATTAGAGAATCGTTTGGAAAAAGACCCAGCGAGGTCTTACGATTTCATGCCGATTTAATACAGTCAACTTATAAAATACTTGCGCTTGTGTCAAGGTCGTTTCAAATTCTTAAAAAAAACAAAAACAACAAAATAACTTTGAAATGAAAACAATACAATTCTCAGCTTAATACATATTTACTATACATACGATCTATCTTAAATTAATTCAATTATGTAGAAGTTTTTAGAGAGAAAGAAAACCGACGTAGTCGGGTAGCTGAGTGGATTTTTTTAAAACTTAAAATTGCCATCCATATTAGGTACCTACCTACCTAAAAAAATTAACGACGCAAATAAAAAAACTATGCGCTTTATGAAAACACTATCCTAACGACTTCTTGAGAATTTTGCGCACTTATTTTATGAGCTAATTTTTTTTCTATTATTTTATTATGTCCGAAAATTATCAATTGTTTCAAATTAGTAGTATTTATTAAAAGCTGAATTAATAATTGGATTCTCAAAAAAATAAAAAAAAAATGTTTAATGCATTATTTATGAGATTTGGACATAACATTCGATGATTTATGATTTGAGAACGTCATACTGATTTCTATTTATTGTTTTTTTTTTTTTTTTTTTTTTTAATTTAGGACAAATATTCTTTTGTATTTGATAATGCGATTTTCCTGGAAATAAAATTGCATACAAATTATATATTTATATTAAAAAGTTTTTTTTTGTTTGTTTGTTTGTTTGTTTGTTTGTTAAAAAGAATTTGTTTAATAAAAAATGATTAGGTAATTCATAAAGATAACCACTTCCACGACTAGGTCAAACGTGATTTCTTAGGAATTACCTTAAGAATTTTAAAAACTAAATGTACCTGTTCTCATTCACGTAAAATGAAAACGAAAAAAAAAAAAATTTGGCGGGTCTTACAATTCGTTAATAAAACTCCATAAAAGGTTTAAATTTAGTGTTTATTTTATTTGGAACTAGTTAAGTGGGAAAATCATGTCTGGAAGGGTTGCCAAGGATGCAGGGTTGTCAACCAAATTTTTTTTAAACTAGAAAAAATTGTGAAAATCAACTTTAATAATAATTGAAAAGGGCACGAAAAAGGAATAATTATAAAAATAAAATTTCTTCTACAAAGATGGCTTTTGGAAATGTTTAAATTTATACATTAGATACAACAAAAAAAAACATGTGAGACGGATTTGACAAGTGCAAGGACTTGTCACAAGAAATTTAAGATTTTATAGTTTCTATATGTTAGTTACAAAGCTTAAAATTTGTGGATACTGCATTCTCCCGACTAAAGATAAGTTAAAAAATAATAATCTATGACAGTATTCATAGATAGTATTGTTAATGGATTCGAGCGCTGTAGCTTACGGATTGCTTGGATGGTATTGGGCTTGAGTGCTTGAATCGTTTCTGGATTGGTGGCATAACATCGGTCATTCACGATTCTTCACAAAAAAAAACTCCAAAGGGGTCAAATCGCAGCTTCGAGGCGGCCAATTGACAACGCCAAGACGGCTGATAACACGATTTGGGAATTTGGTGCGCAAAAGATCGATTGTGGCATAGGCTGTGTGGCATGGCGCGCCATCCTGCATGAACCAGAAGTCATCCAAATCCATATCTTCAATTTCAGTTAAAAAAAAAGTCGGTTAACATGGCTCTATAGTATTGTACACTAGCATACCAGTCTAATGAACTTTTTGCACAAACTTGCGAACAACAGGCGCGGTGGGTGCTTCATTTCGGCCAAAACTTCTTTTTAAAAAACGCACTGTTTGGGGTACATAGCACGCACTTTGGAAATAAGTTTTTTTTTAATATTTTCCAACATTGTTTAAGCGTAAAGCGACTCATTTCGTTCCGCGGAGGTATGATACTGACTTTCTGTCAAGATTTCGAAATAGTTGTCAGTGTCAAAATAACCTATGATTTAAAAAAGAACCACTAGATGGCCCACCACCCGTTATATTACTATGACTGCTTTTAAACGCTGCAAATATGCTGCAATTATCCTTGCAATTTTTGAGCATGTAGGTGGGGGACGTATGCGGTGTCCGGGGTAGACAAAGTTGCAGAGGTTGAAATAATTGCAGAGTTATCGCTCTTTCTTCTTTGTGCTTTTTCTTATTGTTTGAGACATAAGCGGAGTAAAGAGTGACGAGATATTATTTCCTTCTCATTTAACAAAAATTGCAGGTATTAAAATTTGCAGCGTTTAAATGGATGCTGCAATCGGAAAGAAACTCAAAAGGGAATTGCGGATAGAAATTGCAGTCGTCTAAAAGCAGTCTATGGGTTGTAAAGTTAATGTCAACTGTGTTTATTTAACCTTCCCAAGGATAACCACGGGATATTAGTCTCGTTCATTCCGACTTGGTTTACAAAACTTATAAGTGTGAGTGTTAAACAGAATATGCTAGATAATTTCGGAAATGACTAATTGAGTCGGTAAAAGTCTTGGACGTTGGACATCAGAAGAATGGTGTAGCTGTTTCGGAGAAATTGTAAGTAGTGAATCAACGATACTGAATGTCATTAACAGTCTAGACACCTTACGAGAAAAAATGGGATTCTTTGGTATTTCAGTGCGTAAGAAAAACGAAGTGAAAATGTAGATGCCAAAAAGAAAAATTCAAAAGAATCTTGCCTGAGTTGGCCGTCCCTTTCTCAAAATGAGGTGGGAATGAGATAAGGTATAGAAATGTCAAAAAAGGCAGAGATGTGAGATTAATATGACAAATTTCATGGGCGCATAAGCAAATATTTTAAAAATACCTCCCTGCCTCGTCTTTGTGTTGGTGTTGTGTCGGCATACTTTGGGCGTTTTTATTGTAAAGTTGCTCGAAGTTCGTAAATTCATGCACACTTTTAAAGGCGAAAAACTTTGATAACTAAATATTATAAATATGCATTTTTCTAACGTCATCCACCTTAAAATTATGTACATATACATGCAAAATAGCATGTAGCCACCTGCAACTTTTAATTTGATTTTTTAATTATTTCTGTTTTTATAAGAATTCTAAGAAATATCTTATCAAATACTTACAATACAAAATTCAAATAACACTAATTGGTTTTAATGGGAAACCACAAAAAAAAAATCAAAATTATTCAAGTCTGCACAATAAGCATTAAGCAAGTGTCATTAAATTCACAAAGAGAAGGCGTTTTGATGCTTTGATGGGGTTACTGTTCTTTTAATCATAGTTTTATAGGGTGTTTTATAGAACTTCTTTTCTGTGAGTTTTTTTGTATTTCAGAATATACGGTGGTTTTGACCATCAACTCTATGCAGGGTTACCGCTAAATTAAAATTTTCAAGTTGATTTCGTTTTTCACGAATATAACTTCTGTATTTTTGATTTTATCAATAAAAACAAAATTCGTAAAATTCTTAGACACATCTGATTTTACGTCAAGTCATCTTCAAAATAAATGAAAACCTGTTGCATATTTTAATGTGAATTCCCATGGAACGATAAAACAAAAATCAGCTTTTTATGTAGGTCGAATTGTGTGAATTGACTTCAATAACAATGGCGGTGTATTCACGGGGAGGATAATAATGGATTCGAGTAAACAATGATAAGAAAACATATGATGTTTTTTTTTTTTATATTTCCTGAAACAAATTAAAAAATTAACAATAAAAAAAACACGATTGAAATGAATAAATTTAAAGACCTGAAATTAGTGTAAGATGTGGTCGTCTTCATAACGGCCTACAGTAGTGCAATTTGTATGAGATTTAACCGATTTTGATGAAGTTTCCAGGCGTGATATTGAATGGGATGAGAATTCACTATTGATTTCCGCCCTCTACCACATCAAGTAAACAAAAATGCAATACCGTTATCAAAATTAATAAAAACTGTTGTGTTGTCTAAGTAAACCTTAAAGATAATGGGGCAAAATTTTAAACAACCTATTGTTAAGGGATTAGCATATTACTAGTTAGCAATTTGCTATTCGTTTAAAATTAGCAAAATCTTCTTTTTAACTTAGTAACTTATTAAAATGGCTTTAACATTTTACTAAATCGTTTAAAATTATGCGCCAATGTTTTTTTTTTCTTATTTTGAATTTTTTTTACTTAAATTATATGGATGATACAGTTTTAGGTCCGTAAAACTGGACCTTCCAATCGATTTTAAAGAAATTTTCCAACATTATAGTAACGGGTGTTTTTTTTTTAGAGGTATAGAACTTTAAGTTGGCAACACTATTTTAACTGGCAGCCATTTTGTCAGCTGTCAATTGATTTATTTTTAGTTTGGTTTGGCATTTCAACATGAATAGACTGACGCCTGAACAACACATGCAAAATGTTGTGAATGGGCTTGAAACTGTTGATCTTGATTTTTACAAGAAAATTTTGTTCAGCGATGAAGCTCATTTTTGGTTAAATGGCTACGTCAATAAGCAGAACTGCCGGATTTAGAGTGCAGATAATCCTCAAGCCATTGTTGAGACGCTGTTACATTCAGAAAAACTGACAGTATGGTGTACTTTATGGGCTGGTGGAATCATTGTTCCGTACTTCTTTAAAAACGATGCTGACCAGAACGTTACAGTTAATGGTGACCACTATAGAGGCATGATTACTGACTTTTTCGTTCACCAATTGAACAACCATTATGTGCAGGAGCTGTGGTTTCAACAAGACGGCGTTAAATGTCACACAGCTCGTGCCACAATTAATTTGTTTTGTTAGCTTAGTTTTCTTATCAATTATCAAACAACATTATAAAAAAAGAAAATGGATGTACAACATTTTGATATTAAAATAACAAATAAAATTAAAGGAAACGTTTGGTAACCGCATAGTTTCACGTTACGGAACCGTGAATTGGCCTCCAAGATCGTGCGATTTAACGCCCCTTGACTATTTTCTGTGGAGATATGTACATATGTGAAGTCGCTGGTCTACGACGATAAGCCCGAAACGATTGATCACTTGGAGGACAACATTCGCCGCGTTATTGCCGATATACGGCCACAAATGTTGGAAAGTCATCGAAAATTGGACCTTAAGATATGCCAGAGATTATATTTAAATTATAATTCCAGAAGATTATCTTTCGAATAAAGTAAATTTCAAATCAATTTAAAAAAATCATTTGTTTTATTCCATTTCAAAGTTCTATACCTCTAAAAAAATAACCTTTATAGGGATTGATCACAGAATTTACGCCCAATGACACACATACACAAAAGTTCGTAGCTATGGCGGATGGTTATTGTTATTAAATGTCTTCAGCAAAAAGAAACTGTCCTTATCCTCTAACATTACGATCTACTTATTCTTTCATTTTACTGCTGTAACGCGTTCAAGACTTTTTTAAGGATTTGACCGCTGTATTGCATTGTAGGCCATCCTAGAGAAGCAAAAACAGACATTATAATTATTTTTACTTCGCATTAACATAACACTGTTAGCAAGTTAACTGAAGTTCAAACACATTTTCCATTATTTTGACCATCGAGTTTTTCCATAGTAAAATGCAAATAACTGTCAAGTCAAAACGTACCTATGACTCATTACTACAAGTAGTATAATACAGCAGTGCTAACTTGTTTAAGGTTTCAAACGCGTTGACTCATTGATTTTGTACTCTCCGACATATTTTTTTTAAGCAAGAAGCCGTTAGAATTGGAAGTGTTTCTTATGGCAATATACCCGACGTATAACGTATAAAGTAAGTAAAGGTATGCGGTTAAAAATTTGACCATGAACCGGGGACGGCCACTTCGAAATTCCATAGCGAGAATAAGATAAAATAAAGATGCGTCATAATGAGCCACGTCGAGTGTCCAATGTGAATACTGTCTATGAACAAAACATAATTAGCACCACAGTGGATAGATCAACGGCTATGACCCATAGCCTTTATGTTCTAGCGGAAGAAACTTAATGTTGATTGCGCGACATTTCATTGGAATCACTCAAAACAAATAATAACGTAGATTTCTAGCAAAAAACCAGGCCAATAAATTGAAGAGCGAGAGGGTTTGACGATTATAAATAAACACTCAACAAATAAAACAAACAAAACCCAGCGTCTACCGCAACAATTTACCACGAAAAACAATTTCGAATGTCAACCCCGCCATCACCAGCAATTCAAAGTTCTCGAGAGGCAACAAACTGGAGGAGCCCGAGCCTGAGACCTAAACCGAAACCGAAACTGAACCACCTCCACATCCACCCGCCATTCATTGTCATCGCCCATGTCGGTTCTTGGCACTTTGGGCTACAGCCGAGCCCACGATTATGACGACAACAACAACAACAATACCAACGACAACAAGGGCGACGGACGAGTGTTGTGCTAATGATTTTTGTTTCTTTTTTTTTCTTTCTTCGGTTTTGCTCTCTGCGTTGCCTTTCTTTTCTGATGGAGATTGATTTCCTGGAATCACACACAGGACTGACGGTGGCTCATTGTGAGACGATTCCGGGGAATTCACCAAGAACGCGAAATAAAAAACTAATCATCATCATCACCACTCCTTAGGAAACGGAAATCGATTATTTTCGCCTTCTCGCCAAACCAAACCAAAACCAAACTAAATTTTGAAGAAAATTCCTATACACTCGTAGAAGCGGATCATATAATTTTCCATCGACAATTTCCTCACTGCTTCTGCAGGCCCAGCCAGGAAAATGGACACACAGCGGCAGCGGTCGGCGCGGCGCTGGAATTGTTTTACCTACCTGGTAAGTGATGTGCCAGGCATTTCGGCCTTTTGACTCGATTTCATTGTACTCGGCTTCGATGATGCTGTTGCTGTTGCTGTTCGTGGAAGTCATTTTTATTAAAATTTTCACACACGGAACTTTGGGTTTTGTTTTTTTATTTTACGAAATCCGAAATAAGTAATATTATAAATGAAAAGAAAACAACAAAAAGAATATCACACACACACGACAATTTTCTTTAATTTAACAAGAGGAACGCAATTTTCTTTTCCAATTTTTTCCTTTTTCGTTTTATTTTTTTTTTCTTTAATAAGAATTTATTTAATTCCAAGTTGAAAAAAACTTTAATAGGGACTTTTGAGACACACAATCACTTGAGTTTGTTTTTGATTTATGAAGGGAAAACGATTGCGATGTGTGTTTTTAATAATAAAACGCTAGTATTTGCATCTTGTGAAAAAAAAATTAATAGATTCAATCAAATCCCGAATACAAAAAAAATCACCACTGAAGTGGAATTTATCTCTTTTCTCTTTCGTGAATGTCGTCAGACATTTCGAAATTCGAATCTTTGGCGTTTAGATCTGTAGTGCGTTCTTTTTCTTAAAAAATGTTGTTATGGTCCGTCTGCACTATGCAAAAATGAACACGTCTAAAAGAAAACCAAGAGGCCGTTTGCATAGTCCTCTATCACACGAGGAAAATGACAGTCGTATTTATGAACCCATTCCAAAGTATGTCTAACTTTGGACAGCTGTTCTAAGGAAATCTAATAAATACGTCTGGCAGTGTTTAAAAGCATTATCGCAAAGAAAGGAAGCTTAAAAAGGAGAGATTTAATAACAAGAACAATTAGGTGATTAATCAAATCAAATTCAAAATTAATTAGAAAAATTGATATGAAAACTCTTTCTGTAATTTTCAAAAATATCTCATACATAATGTAGTACAAAATTAATAGTGCATTATTAAGTTGCACTTGCCGATGTATCGATAAAATCGTTCGTTGAAAAATGGAACAAAACATATATGAGTTGTTTTAATTTTCATAATAAAAACACACAACTAATTCACAACTAATTTATGGTCGATTCAAGAGATACAGAACGTAGGCACAGGTTTATAAACAATTCCTTAAACTTAAGCCTTAACTACATTGGCCAAAAAAGTGAAAAAGTACAAAAGTGAAAATTTTCAAACTGATTTTATGATAGTGTTTCTGACTAGGAAACCTATAAAAATGTTGCAGAAAGCTTAAATTTTACTTTCTTTGTAAGGTTTTGGACTTGGACAGCTGTCCAAAGTTAGACATACTTTGGAATGGGTTTATAGATACGACTGCTTATTTATAATCATGTTCCGTCGAGTGTCTAACTTAGACACTGAAATTGGTTGTCCAAACCTATTCTAATTTGGGTACGTTCAATGAACAAAAAATTGAAAAATAATCTTCAAATGAACGAAAAGTTCATTGAACGTATCCAAATGCTCTCGAAATTGACAGATTACAGGGATGTGGGTGAGTGTATGAGAAATTTGTAGGCCACTGTTAGAATGCGTTTATAAATAAGGAGATGTCCTACTATTTAGACAATGGCTAGCTGGACAACTGTCCAAGAGTGTTCTAAGGAAATCTAATAAATACGACTGTAAACCTCTCATATTTTCCCCTAATTTCAAAATGAAGCAAAAGTTATTCAAAATTGCCAAAATTTTTTTCCTCGGCGTAGGAAATCAATAATTGTTTTTCATCTACAAAGCAACAGGCACTACCATTGCCAAAGCTGTTCCATTGGCAAAATTCAAAGTAATGGCAATAAGTGAAGCGATTTATTTTTTCAAATATTTCCAATAATGGCACAAAACCACCAGAATCGAAAATAGAATTTATCACTGAAAAGCCCTTTCACCGATTTTATTACAGAACCGGAATAGCCCCCAAAGAAGCAGAACTAAAATAAAATATAAAAACAAACGAACCTTCAATTGACATTTCAAATGGAACTGTCACTGATGACAGTTTAATTTGACATTTGTTGTGCATTTGCGGATATTTGTCGTCCCCATCGAGAAATTAAAACCCAAAAATTATGTTATCTTCTCGAGTGCTTCGTTTAATTCCCGACATCCGCTTAAGTCTTCCAATTATTTCTCATACGAAATATTTCCATCATGAATTCAAGAACCCCGAACCAATAAAACCTAAAGATGACACAAATCAGCAAATTCCTCCAGACGTACGTAACAAGTACAAAGTTTTCCGTGATGATGATTCTCCGGAGATTTTCGATGTCGAAGAAGAGAAGCAACGGTATCAAATCAAAGACGAACCTGAGCCGAATATAAATGAAGAATTCTTGGGGTTAAATTTGGAACGTAAGTGCGGTATTTTGTTAGGTGTCATTCCACAAAACCAATTTTCTTTTTGTTTAAGATGGAGTACATGGTGTATTCGATGTGGAGGACCTAGTGGACGTTCTGCGGATGGAAAACGCCGAAGACATCTTCGTTTGCAGTGTTCCGAAGGAGTATAAGTACGTTGATTATATGGTTGTTGTGACAGGAAGGAGCTACCGACATATGCTTGCTACAGCCGAATTTGTCCGGCGTGTATTCAAAAATAAGCGTCACCAAGGTGAAAGTCTACCCAAAATTGAAGGCGAGAAGAGCAGGGATTGGATGGCCATGGATTTGGGAAACATAACACTTCACATTTTCTCACCAGAAGCTCGAGAGAACTACGATTTGGAATCACTCTGGAGCATAGGATCCCAGTACGACCGAGAATCCAACAAACCAAAAGATCCTTTGGTTGAATTATTTGAGAAACACTCGAATCTTCTCAATAACATTAAACCTTAATTAGATAAATTGTTGTCTTTTATTAAATAAAATATAAAAATTCATATTTTTCAGTCAAAAGTTTTCTTATATATCCTAAACCCCCGTTTTCTACCACGTGATGAAATTATTCGATAGCTTCCTGTGAAAGTCGAACAAACTTGGGAACACATAGAATTCTTGAATCTTCTCACCGTACTTGTTGGCCAAATACGGAGGATCTTTTTCGTGGATCAGTGCAGCATTCCATCCGGCATCTTTGGCACCCAAATAATCAGTGATCGGAGTATCTCCCACATGCAGACACTCCTCGGGCTTGAGGTTCTCCATTTCGGAGTACTTCATGGCAATTTTGAAGATATCTTTGCTTGGCTTTTCGGCCTTGACGTCATAAGAACATACAACGAAATCAAAGAAATGGTTGATCTTCATGTTGCGCAACAAGACATCTAAGCGAGGATCAAAGTTAGAGATGACACCGAGTGCAAATGGGGGTTGACCTTGTTCTTTGGTGCCTAGATGTTGTTGCATTCGCAGGTACTTCAGAAGTTCTATGGCTCCATTTGCATGTTGCCAAGCTGCGCTAGTTTTGTACAAGTCCAAGAGAGTTTCAGTGAATTTTGGGAGTTTGTCTGGTTGAATTTTGGCACCACTTTCTGCAAATGTAGCTGGAAGCAAAAAATTTAAAGTGATATTTATGAATGTATTTAAAAATGGTTGAAATTACAATCAATCAACTGCATCCACCAATTTTGCCAGCCTAGCTTTGAGTATTTTCCAAAGTTAGGATGAGCTCTGTTCATACGGCGCCTGTAAATACATACATACATATATTGAAGTATTTAGTTTAATAAAAATGAGATTTATATTAAATAATATATCTTTAATTTGTTTGAAAGAGAGAAATAATTGATTATTTGAAAGGCATAATTGATATACGGTTATCATTATGGATTCGTATTTTTGACACACAACTAAGTAAACGCCATGCATGGTAAACATTTTTTTTCTTATTTGATATTATAAAACTATGTGTTCTTTAATTTTGAACATAGAACTTTATAATTGTTTTTAAAATTCCTAAAACACATCAAAGTTTTGTATATTCGTCAATGCAGCTATGCTATCAAATTTTCAACAGTCAGTGCAACTTTAGATTTCATACAACTTAAAAAATAAATGTTTATGCCGATTATGGAATGCAAAACATTTTACTCCCGGGGAGTCGAGGATTCTTACTATTTGAAATTTAAAACAATTGTTATTTCAAAACACTTTACTGCAATTTATAGCCTTGAACCACTAGAGCTTAACTTAACTTAACTTAACTTAACTTCGTGCTATCCAGTCGTACATTTAATTTTAATTTGCAACAAGTTCGTATAAATTCTTATCAATTTAACATTCATAAACTCTTGACTCAATTCTATTTGTAGTTTGACCTATCTACAATCGTATGGAAATAAATGTTCTTTTTTGTTTTTTTTAATTTGCATTTTTTAAATATCTTTTTGAACTTAAATACCAAGGAGAAAGGGATTATGATTAGATAATTGATTTTAAGTTAAATTAAAATGTTGCAATATATACAATTGAGGTAGGTATGTCTTATCATTTAATTTAATTTATTTGTATAATTCAAATTCTGAGATTAAATTGCTCATGAATAACTTGCTGCTCTTGCAAACGTGCAAATTTGCCTTAAAAAATAGAATAAAATATATATGTACATTTTTTAATACCTACATTATGCATTTACATTATGTATGCAAAGTTTTGTTTTTCAAAAAAATATTTATTAATAATTAATTAAATATTGTGCACATAAAATATAAATTTTAACGCCTTTATTAGAAGTTATTATGAGATAGAACTCCAATTCAGATGTACATTTATGTAAAGATTGAACTTTTATAAATTTAGAACCTTAAATTTATTAAACTGAAAATTTTCATCGACTTTTTATTTCCAAAAAATTATAATAAAAATAAAATACCCTAAAAATACACAAATGTCAAATTATTTTTATCAAAAATAATAATAAACGGACGGAACAGTCGACTCACAATAGCTCACTTTGTAGGTAGAAGTCGGTCATTTAAGAGCTTCTGAGATCGGTTTGGCACAAACGCGATTACATCATTTGATTTATTTAACGAATCTTAATTTATAAGAAAGATATTATTTTGAGGTGCCAGTTCTCAGCCAGCTAGCATTAGAAATTTTAATTTTAAGTTTTAAGGCACTTAAGCCCCCCTTAGGGGCCAGTTATAGCTTTCATTGAAACTTATCACCGTTTATAATTTATATTTTTTCGAAAACGAATTCTACGATTTTGATTAAATATTTAATTTATAGTAATATGTATTTGTATGACCTAGTATTTAACTAGAACAAATTTTATATTAACCTATTATTATTCGTACCTCTCGTATTTTTTTATATTTAAACTATCTCATTATTTAAAATCTGCTAGATAATAATTTAAAAAAACACTTAATGCCAAGATCCATAAAAATCGACAATGTGATTTTCGAAATATTGAGTTTTCAAAAAAAAATTATACTTTTTTTAAAAATCCAAACAAAATTTTTAAAAACTTAAGTACACAATGGAACTATGTATCTTAACTCAATATATTTGAATCCTATTTCTGTGGGCTTCAGGTCTTTCTTTCTTTATCTACTTTTTGATAGACGACGTTTCGTACTTATTTAAGTACTTCTTCAGGTCTATTATGTATCTTAACTTTAAAAAAAATCCCTATAAACAAAATCGATCAAAATCAGTAAAGACGTTTTTGAGAAGTTCGAAAATGGTTCTATGTGAGGATGTCATTAATATCTAATTTTCTGATTTTCTTTACCACCAAAAGCTAAGTTAAGCCATTTAATTTTAAATGATTTTTTTTGCCGTTTTTGAGGAAAATAAGAATTTCCAAAAATGATAAAAATGGTATAATTATGTATGTATGTGTACCTATATTTTTAGTCTTAAACAAAATGAAAATAAAGTGTCGACGGAATGTCAAAAAATGCTATATACCTAGTTTTAAGATAATCGACACACTCTTTAAGGTTGTAGCCGAACAGACACACAGACGGACGAACAAAATACGAAGACCCACTTTTTTCGACTTGCCATATTCAGATTGTCAAGTTTGGTACAAATCTCGAGTTTGACTTTTTTAGGAACTAATAACTTGTCACATATTTAGTACCGGTATCTCAAGTAAAAAAGGGGAATTCTTTGAAGAATTCATAGTCAGTATTATGTATGTAGTACTTTTGACTTTTTTAGCACAAATAATGTCATAATATCTTTAACCAGAAAATGTTAAAAAAGTCAAAACATTTATATGAGCTGCGCATCTTCAATGTGTGGTTACACCAAGTTCGAAAGTTCGTGCGATACAGACGTGCAATGTTTTTTCTTTTACTGAATGTGAACAATTGGAAACAAAAAACGACTGCTCCTTCCATGAACAACTTAATTCGTCTTATACCGTTATATTAGAGATAACATTTAAGAAAAAAAAGAATATGGGTATTTTTAACTTTGAAATTTGATCCTTTGGCCTAAGGGAAAAACCACTGTGGGACGGTTTCACTAAAATCACTCCAGCAGCACATAACCAATAATTCCAATAAAGAACAATTAATTAGTATGTGCGTTACTTTATTTTGAAACTTTGTGACTTTTACTATTTTTTGTCCAAAACTACACATTTTATTTTTTTATATTAACTTTGACAGACTTTTATGTTATTTTAGACACAAAATCACAGAGTTTCAAAGCAAAGAAACACACCCAAAAGAGTATTTATAGAGTTGTATTAAAATATTTATGTGATAAATTTTCCAATAAATGAATGAATGAAATATTTAGACAATGCCATCGCATAACCCAAAACCGCACTTGGTTGCATGCCTACCGACTTTTATAAACTGATCGAACGATTGAACTTTTGGTAAATAAACTTTTATATGAATTAGATAAATATTTCAATTGGTTTGAACTCATTTTTTGAGTTTAACAATTTTAACAAAATCATTTTGTTGTATTTTAATTCTTTTTCTTTTCACAACTTATAGGTGTTGAATTAATTTTATTTTTAAATAATATTAATTTCCTACCAGCTATTTTTAAAATGCAACGCAAGCTCTTGATCTTCACATCGTACTCCAAACATAGCTCCAATTTCTCCATATTGCTTTCCAGGGCTAGTGCGGAATTTTAAAAGTGTATCCGTGACATCGAATGTAATCAACCGCAATCGACTTAGACTCATTTTGCTGTTTTTAGTTTTTTTTTTTTTTTTTTTTTTATTCACAAATCAAATAAATAAATAAAATGTGAATAAAAGATAATAAATAATTAACGTTCAATTATTATTTGTTGGTATGTATTTCTTTTTTTTTTAAGCATCCGAACCGAACAGTGGCTAGATTCAACAGTAACTGAATAAGTGAATATCAATAAACTGATTAACAGTCAATGCATGCGAGAATATTGCTTTTTTTTTTGCATTTGAAAGGCGATATATGTACCTCTATATATTGGTGGAAATGTATACGTAAATCATCTTTCGTCAATAATTTTTCTTTAACTCACATTAATTGTTCGTATATCTTTTGGATTCTTATCGTGTGAAAAAAAAAAATCATTTAAAATGTCAACAATTTTTAAAGAATATTAAAGCCATGCCCCTTTAAGGACCATGACTACAACAAATAACTTCCCAATGAAAGTGAATGGTGATAAAAAAAAGTATAATCAAAGTAAAGATCACAATCAATTAAATATTTGAAGAAAACAAACAGTGACCAAAGGCGTGGGGAAGTTTGACCAAAAATCAATTTAACCATTTTATCGGAACCAACTATAAATGTGAATTTTAGACAAAATAAATTAATTTGCTATTTTATGAGAACAAAACCAATCCGACCTTATATTATCAACATTCAGTTATAGTATAATTGTTAATAATATTGAATACTCACATTTTGTGTGATTGGTTTTCACAAAAAATTGACAATGTATTTTCGGTAAAATTTTTATTTTATTGTCCAAGATAAAATGACAGTTAAGGCTGAATATATGTGACTTTTTAATTTATTTTCAGTTTAACTATAACTGACGTTTAATAAATGACATTTAGCATAATCAGTTTTTGGCCACACAAAGCATTAAAACAGTTCACTGTTTGTAATCAAATAAATATAATTAATAATCTTCAGTTTTATTTTGTTATTCCATTTATGTAAACAATTGTACATATGTACCTACCTATAACATTGTTGTTAAACTACGCTGGGGGTAATTATATATTGTACCTACAATTATATATTTACTCAGCATTGATAATAATTTACTGATAAATCATTTAAAAAAAAAAATATATGTAGGTGCATGGAGTAATCGTTAAGAAAAAGATTATTTTTATCTACAATAGTCGTACTGAGACAAAAACGGCTCATTTAAAATGTCAAGCATTATACTGATGACGCCCAATTTGATTTGTTTCAAAAAGAATTCCATATTATACAATATATTATAAAATATATTAATAATAGGTAGGTATTACCAAATAATATTTTCAGAGAGGTTATCTGCTTGAATTTTATTTTTATCAGTTTTAGACAACAGAAAAGATTCTGTTATATTGCACTTTACTCTCAGTATATTTAGCTGTCAAAATTTTATATTGGAATAAAGGGTGTCTTTTTGTTGAACAAAATAATTCGATTCGATACAGAGCGTTGTTTAAATTCAAATACCCTTTAAATTAATTAAAATTAAAAAAAATTTAAAATATTTTTTATTTGAATTTTTAGAGTCATATTATATTTAAGTCTTAAATTGACATATGTCAAGTGCGCTGCGAAACGAAAAATCCCATACAAAAATGAAACAACAAAATTAAAACCTAAAAATGAATATCAGAATTGAAAAGGATATCAAAAATGGACTAAAATATTAAAAATGTTACTATCTTATAAATTTATTTTTTAAATACAAAAACAATCGATTTGTTCAAATTAAAAGTAGCTTAACCGTATTCAATAAAAAATAAACGTTTATTATAGTTTCATGTGTGTTAATTAAAGGTATAATTTAAAATTGTTTTAAAAATTGTTTAAATCAATGAAAAACGTATAAAATACCAAAGAAATAGAAGTGAGTTAAATTTAATGAACTATACCAGTAGAACAATCGATATGGCTAATGCACATAACTCATATTTTAGGAATTCCGGTCTATTTTTAATGTAATTATTCTAGATAATCACATATACATATGCATGTATAAAACATACATACATTCAATATAGTATTTATATACATATGTAGACAACTACATTTTTCTTTGAATTAATTATTATATTGTGTGCCATTTAATTGCACTAAACTTACTACGAATTATAAACAATTCAATCTGATATCACAGTTTTACACGGTTTTAGCTGTAAAGTTCAGTATGAGTTTGTTATTTGCACAATATTATTGTATCTTTGGTAGCAAGAAAGAGAAAGTTATTTATTTATAACTTTAACTCATTCGAGACATTAGATTCTGTTATTGAAATTTGCTTTACAATTAATTGGTGATTTTTTTTTAATAATTAATTTGTTAATTTTGTATTGCTTATATTTTTTATTGTTTATATTTTATTTGTTGTTGTTTTTTTTTTACTTAAATCATCGTTTCTAACCTTGATAATAGATTGATTAAATCGTAATAGGAAGCTTCATAATGTATATGTGTTCCAATGAATTATTTGGTATCGAATTTGATTTTTAACATCCCTGTTTTTTATGTGAAACTACAAAAGACGACTTTGATCGACGATAGTATAACGAGTATGTCTACTTAGGATTAAGAAACATATGGTAGAAATTAATGTTAAAAGAATATAATCTAACTCTACTCTGTATATTGGATTAAGGATTTATTTACCATTCACACAAATTTTATTTTCATTCAAACATAAATTTAACCTCAAAGTTCCATAACCTGATTAAACGTAATAATAAAATACAAAATAGTCACTGTGGCGTTTACGTACTTTTTGTTTGATGAATTTATCCTTTAAATGTTTTTAATTTAATAAATCATTTTATATATGTACCTGGGATGACATTCTTAGTTATTTTTTTTAACTAATTTTAAACCGAATTAGAGCTTAAGATCAAAGGGACAAGTATAAATAAATATACAGCTCCTATATTCATAACCAAACACTGCATTGTGTTTTTTTTTAATAATACAAATTCTATTGTATGTTTACATGTATACATATAGATACAATATTGAACATCTAACTGAATATTTAAAAATTTTAAACTACTACTACTATCAAAATATAAATATGTATGTACATTTAAACTTTGTATAAATAAAATTGTATATATAAAATAAACCAAAACCTTATACATCTTTAAGTTTTAGCCAGAGTTTTGATCAAAAATGATTAAGAGTTGAGAAGAGAAGGAGTCTCTCTATAACACAGTATATATACGGTGACCATATTTTCAAATTGCAAATAATGAACAAATGAAAAAAAAATCAATTCAATTTTTAATTTTTCCATTTAATTAAAAAATATCCACAGACTTAAGATAAAGTCTTACCAACAAACATAAAAACTAAAAACTTAAATTAACATAGTTTATTTTTAGGAATTTTGATATTTTTCCTTCAACAAAATGAAATAAAATTGTACTAGATGTCTTGTTCGTTCGATCAATCGGTAAGGGCACGTTAGCATTACTACGAAATACTATTTGTACGAAATACAGAATAAATAATGAACAACTTCTCATATACAGAATATTTTTGTGTTTTTGTATAGATAACAAATAATTCATAATGAACATCATCTTTAAATACAGATCTGTTCATTATTATAATAAACGGATGGTCACCGCGTAATTATACGAGTATATGGTTTGAAGAAAATAGCTTTAGACTTAGCATGTACTGATGGTACTCTTGTTAAAGTTTACGTTATTAAAAATGGCCGACATTTTAATGTTAATGTTGTGTACTGGACATAAGTAAATACAAATAATGCAAAGTTTGCTCTTTTGTACCAATTTCTCAAGATAATAAGGAATATAATTTTACATTCATCCTATTAATAGATAACCAAAAATACGAAGAGTGATAATCTTTGTCACAAACACCCAAAAGTATGCTATAAAATATTAAATGATTTTACTAGGCGTACCGCCTGCGAATACACTATAATTTTCCTTTTGTAAACTTTTTGAAAAATACCGACCGCAATTGAATGTTAACGGTTTAATAACTTATTCTTGAATTCGCAAGCGTTATTCTGGTACAAGAAGATTGTCTATTCATGCGGTGAAATAACAATATTATTAAAACTATCACAATCATATGTCAGCTGTTTACTATACTCTCTAGAAAAAGTGTTAAGAACCAAAACATCTATGAAGAACAACATTAAGCTATTTAAAATTCGTTAAGGTGTGAACGCGAAGCAGAATGTTTAATTAAAAAAAATAAAAATAGCTTAACTTAACTTTCTGTTTCTCATCATTAGGTGCGAGTGATATAAAATAAGGAGGCGTCTAAATGAGTCCAATGTTAACATCGTCAATGAAAGCCGACTTTTGAAGGAAATAAAAAAAAAACACTTGCTTTCAAAAGTTCACAAAGTTGATGATGACTTCCGTCTATACATTGCACATAGAGCCAGAACTTACATTCCAAAATAGCAACAAACGATTGGAAAATACAAAGCCCCTTCACTACATTCCAAGAGAACATAAGGCCATAATAGGAAAGTACTAGAAAAATGCATTTTTACAGTTTTGCTGTTAAAATGTTAGGGAAAAAAATTATGGATTCGCTTTCTCTGCAATCTTATTTTTATGAACGCACATATTAAGTGTAAGGGCTCTTCCGAATCAACGCGAAACATTTGGAACAACGACGAATATTTTACCTGTCAAGAAATGTATATTTAGCCAAAACAACGTGACGATGTGATCTAGCGAATCTCATGTAAAATATATTGACAGTTCCAAATGTTATACGTTGGTTTAGGAGAGCTTTAAATTTCTATGTTTGAGACCATAACAACGACACGAAGTATCGTAAATTTTCCTTCGTCGAAAACAAAAACAAATTAAAATTGTTGTTTCCTATTCAAAATCGAGAACATGATTTTCGAACCGAGATATTTTGCTTGGAAACTCTCTTTTTTTTCTAAATCTGTAGAAATATAAGAAACCTGAATGGATTAATTTGTTTACAGATTCTGTACAGGTTTTTTTTTATATATGTATGTACATTAGGGTGGTACACGATTTTTTTTTCTTTTCGATTTTGGTCTTCTTTTGAAATTAAATTTATTTCGGTTCCAAAGAACTGAGTTTTTTTTAAGAGTTATGGAATATTAAGAGATCGTCAGTATTGATTTTATATAAAAAAGGTAATTGTTTTTATGTTTGAACCTATAAAAATATCGGTTTTTTAAAAATGTTTTTTTTTAACTACAAAAACTTTTGTTTTTTTTTTTCATTAATCGAAATAAACATCGATATTGATTTTTAAAGTTTTATTTCGGAAAATTTATTAAAAAAACATACCTTTTTTAGGAATGAAATATAGGAACACAGGAGCATTTTTTAATACCTGAAAGAGTGCTGTATGTATTTCAATTTTTTTAAAAAGGTAGGAAAAATTTTTAAATGATTTTGGAATTCGAACAACTTTGCAATTAAAACTATCATGGTGTCATGCACCATGAAAACTATCATGCATGACATCATGATAGTGTTTTCTTTAAACATACATTTTGAATGTTTTTGATAATGCCCAATATTTTCTGGCACGATTTTACCATTGGTACAAAATTATTCTCTAAATTAACTTGTTCTTGTCAACTTTCCAAAAACATATATTTGACAATTAATGCAACAATGTATTTTCTGAGGTTAAAGAGTCGATTTTTTCTTCGGGCATGGAGACCTCAATTCAAGGAGAAATAAAATATCGATCATAAAAATTCGTTGATCTCTCTATTAATTTTATTTTTTTTTATATTTTGGGTTATGACTATACTCTGAAAATTTTTAAATGTTTAGGAAATTTTGAGCGTTAAGGAACGTTGAAGAGGATTTAAAAGGAAATGCCGATGCACATTGGTTTTGCATGTATGAATACCGCAATGGAAGTTGAGCCGCGTAAAGCATTTCACATTCGGGAAATGTGAATTCTTTAAATTTTAAAACCAAAATTGTGAATTTTTTTTTATTTTATTATAAATAAAATGAAAACTATCCTACAGAGGTATTCCAATTGGAAAATCCTATTGAAACAAACGAGTTTTGAAACAAATTGTTGACTTTGAATTTCGTATGTATGTATATGAATGTGTATTTTAAACAATTTGTTCTGTATACCTACTTTCTAATATTGAACATTGTGAAAAGTTTTGCGATTACTTCAAATTGATTTTTATAAAACAAACCTATATCAAAAAAAAAAAAAATGATACTAACACAAAATTCAAATAAAATCAAGAGAATAAGCCAGACACAACAAAAAAATAAATTTCAGGTGCTGGTGGACAATGATCTTAGTTTGCGTAGGTGATCGTCAAAGTTTTTATTTTATTTAAAAATTTATAATTTTTTTTTTATTTTGAGGACACAATAGTGTGGATATTTTTGTATGAGATATCAACGTGACTTTAATACAACAAAATATGTACATACATATTTTTTTTCGTCTATTTGTTTGTTTTTTTTTTGTTCGCCTTTTATTTTTACAGTTCTTTTTTAGCGCAGACAGGCGTGTGTCGTTTAGACGTCAATCGAAGAGGTGTTTAAAATGTCTGAAAGTTTGCCAACTTTAAGAAAAAGGCTACTAGCTATAGGACATCTACCGAGCACAGAGCGTTAATATTTTGAGGGCAAAGTAATGTCTTGTGACAGCAGGGTGGAGTATATGGAGTGAATGGCGAGATGATAATTTGATTAAAAAAAAAAAAAAGAAAGATATATACCAACGATCAAAATGTATCTACCTACACGCAATGGCAAGACGTAACGGACGGGAGAATATACAGAAGTAGAATTATTAATGAGCATTTAAAGATGATGGCAGCACCGAGAGAAATGGGTCCAATAAAACAGACATTACCATTTGTCCAATGGGGGTGATATTTCTAATGTGAAGATTATTAATTGCTTTATTTCTAGATTGGAAGCAATTACACACTATGGGGGTATATATGTATATGCTCGACGCTCGTATATCATCATCATCACTGATGCAATGGAGAAATTCATAAATATCTCGAAATAAGTGAAATGGAAATTATAAACGCTAAATTATGTATTTCAAAATAAAATTGGAACGATTTGCTTGCATGCAGATATAGCTATAGGAGAAATTATTTATATTTTATGCTGCTTTTTTTTTTTGATACCATCATGGAAAACAATATGGTATTCATTTATTGAACTTTTTTTCTGGATTATCTACTGCAGTAAGCGTGAAATATCAAAAATAACAAAGTTACGGACCAAAAACCCTAGATTTCGAATTAGTTGCATTAGACTTTTGTTTCATAATTAATTAGGTACACAATTTTTTATAATTTACCAAAAAAAAAATCTAATCAAATTCTGAGTTTTCTCATTTGTTTTTTCTTTTGCTTATAAAATGAATAAAATGATTTACTACTCAATTCCCAGCCTATGCCACCTAAAACAAAAACAAAAATGTTTTTCAAGGGTTACTGCCTCTTGCGAGGATCTGACAAACCCTCGAAGAGTATATCTCATCATGAAAAAATGCTTCTCACCTTAGCTGTTCGGATTCAACTCTGGTTCTACACGAGGTGTCGTGCCACCAAATCTATTTATTTTATTTTTTATGTTGTTATGTGTGTGCTTAAGAAAAATAGCAAAACCGCATAACTAGAAGACATTCAATTATATATATAATGAGGGGTTAATACTTTAGTCACTTTTAAAAAGTTCAGATTTGATAGTTGAATTAGACGAAGGGACACAAAAACGGGTCTTCTAGTTACTCACAATCAAATAATGCATATAATTTATAAGGAGCTGAAAGCAACTTAAATAACGACAACTTTATAATTTGAGAACGCTCACGTGTCCTCAAAAAACCACACCTATCACCAAAAGATTGAGAAAAGAATGTTTGTAAGTTGCAGTCTTACAGAAATGTTGCATGTAGCAGATTGGCTACCACCTGTCAATTAGTTAGTTCTTTGTAAGTTTTAATTTTAGCCCAGGAAAATCACATAAAAAAAGTCAAACTTCAAAAAAATTTCCGAAAAACGTAAAAACGTGCTAAAAGTTCAAGTAGGTTTGACATTCAGCTATTTATAAATATCATGAAACAGATTGAAAACAAAAATCGTAGCTTATGTAATGACAGTTTTTTTTTGTTCGTACAACCAAAAAATTTCTGTTTTAATGTAAATTTTCAGTTTTTTGAGTTTGGTTTACCTTCAGTATAATACAATTAATTTATTCATTTGGACCATTTGTAAGACTAAGGGCTGAATTATGGATGTCAGCGTTTCGTATAATAAGCTCAATTTATTATTAATAATTTTGTCAGGAATGTATGTAATGTATATACATATATTATCAGAAGCTTTCCATTAATAAATCTTCAAAGTTATTTCTACCTTGTTTTTATTCTATTCCTTCTGACATAAATTCAATAAACAAACAAAAAGTTTAACTCAACGTTGTTTTTTTTGTAATAATCCGTTAAGTATTTAAATCATCGTCATCTTATTTGGCCTTACATCTGAATTCAAACAATCATAAACTGTCAATGTATCAAAAGAAACTTTTTTTTACCACTGTCCTGATGAATCAGCTAAGTAGCTATAAGTATAGTTGTCGATTTCTCTCAATGAAGTGAAATTTAAAAACAACATAACGTA
Source organism: Epistrophe eligans (assembly GCA_951394125.1). NCBI lineage: Eukaryota > Metazoa > Arthropoda > Insecta > Diptera > Syrphidae > Epistrophe > Epistrophe eligans. Next base: position 16,651,033 of record OX596029.1, on the reverse strand, counting down.
TACCTTTTTTTTCCTAATCGATTTTTATTGTTTACCATGGTGATTATAAACATAAACATAAACATAAACATAAACGTATAGGTAAATGAATTGCCAAACTACTCGTTAGAAAGCAAACTAAATTCTCAGAAAAGAAAACAAATTATAGATATACATACACATATAATATGATGACCCCTTCATAGACAAATAGATAGTTAGATAGATAGATAGATAGATAGATATCTAATATCATTTGACGAATAGATACACCATAAAATATCAGCTATTGGCATTTCCTTACGATTTGAGGACTTCCACAACTTTTTAATTGCACATAAAATAATTCTCAATTAATGCTAATCTATGCATCTCTTTTTCGTCTTGCTGTTGTTGTTGTTATTGTTGTTACTGTTGTTGTTGTTATATCTATCTTTAAAGCCAATTTAAACGCTTTAAAGTTTCCAAAGGCTTTCGTAACAAAACAAAGTAATAAAAAAAATGTCTGGAATTCCTTATCGCAACTCTATATGTTAATATTTTCTTTCTTCTTTCTCCATCATACATAAACCCAAATCAATATCATAAAACTAGTAAATACCATCTCATATATACGATGACAATTTCTTCCTCATACCTACTCACCAGCGAGTCACCATATCATTCTCATTATCAATTCAAGAGGAAAAAAAATGTATATTAAATAAAAATGATTGTGTTCCCCAATCAAATTATAACAAAAACGGTGAAAAAAAAAATAACAGGAAAAGTATATCTTCTTCAGAAATATTCACTCTAATTTTCACATTTGAATATTTAAACGTATTTTATGTTGTTGTTTTTTTTTACGAAAAAGAAAAAAAAGTTTCAAAAAGAAAGGTTACGAAAAAATGAGGAAAAAAATTCCAAACAACCAAAACAATAACAAACCCCAAAAAAAAAAAAAAAAAACGAAGTCAAAGCCCATAAAAAGACGTTTTCAGTTTTATTAATGACCGTGGGAATGCAGCCAAGAAATTCCAATGAATTCTACTTCTTCTTTCACTTCTTCTTCGTCATCGCCGTCGTCGCCGCCTTCACCTCCACCTCCACACGGTATAACACACCTTTGCCATCTTGATGTTGATGATGATGAAGATTTTTCTCTTCTTGTTTTTTTTTTTTTTTGTGTCCGCCTCGCAAAGGGTTCACTCTTGCTAGTTATAAGTATTGAATAAAGGTTGCCACTTTATAAAGATTTTCGTTTTATTTTGAAAGAGGTTTCCCGAAATGCAAGAAAATTGTTAATTTGAGGTTTGGTTGAATTAAGTATTCTGAATTAAAATTATCAACAAAAATGGCGCCCAACGCTGGCTGATATGTTTTGTCATTTGTTTCTTTTTAGGTGGAATTCGATGAATATTTAGTATTTAATATATATTTAATAATTACAACGAACACATTAAAAATTGGAAAAATTACTAGATTGTAATTTGCTCGGTTAATTTTTTTTTTATTTAAAACATGAATAAAATTGTTGTTCAGCATGGAATATAGTAGGTATAGTAGTAATTCACGGTTTATTTTTCACTAACATAGGTATTTGATTTAGTTACTTTTAGTTTTCTGAATTAAAAATTAAATACAAAAATGGCGCCCAAAATGGCTTAGGCTGAAATAATTTGTTTGATGCTTTATAGTCGTTTTTTGTACTGGAAAATCTAATAATCACTGATTCCTGTTGGGAAAAGACTTTCGTGGAAGTTGACCAGAATATTTTTGAGGAGTTAGATAATTTTCTAAAATGGCGCCCAACAATGTTTTTGACAGTAGTAATCGCTGGTTTATAAATTTTTGTTCTGACAAATCTGCTACAGATATTCCTGTTCATGAAAGTTGACCTTACATTTTTATTTCTTTTAGATCAGAAATAAAGTAAATCAAACCAGTGTTTCATTTTTTTAATAGTAAAGTTAATTCCAGTCAATGAAACTAATTGAATACTTTTTTCCTATGAGAAAAATATTTTGTATTAAGTCGAAATAGTACAAAAAATGGCACCGAATGTGGTGTTTTGGTGTTGCTTAATTTATATTTATCATCAGTAAAATGTTTACTACGCAATTAATTTAAAATTAAAATTTGAGAACATATTTTGGAAAATAAGCTATAGTACGTTAAATATTTGCTGTCGAAATAAGATACATTTTGTTTTATTTAATTTTGCAATATTGTGTTTAATATCAATAAGAATATTTTTATATAACCCAAATGAGATTAGATTTAACATCTATTAAAAGTGAAGCTAAGAAAAAGCAGCTGCTGCTAATGTGCACTGTTAATGAATATTTTAATTGGCGCCCAAAAAAGGTTTCATTCTAAGAAAAAAAAAGATTCAATATTTTCCTTAACTTTTGCTTCTGGAGTAGACGATATTCTTATTGAATTAATTATTGAATTAAAAACATAAAAAGTTATGTTAAAATTGGAACAGGTGAAGTTGGAAATCTTAATTGGCGCCCAACGTTTGTTTTAATTAAAGAAATAAATAGTTCCAAAGCTCATTTCTGAACTTTTTTTCTTTTTTTAATAATTTGAAATTAAAGAGATAACACTAAATTATAGAGTGGGAACTCAGTCTATTTAAGCAACTAAATTCTTATGAGCTTATATATCTCTATCTATGCCAAACGAATACCGACAAAATAATGCGATAAAATCGAAAGAAATTTTCATTCACTTTACACTTCAGATATCTGGGATATACGTGTTGAGTATTTACGTTATGTATATTTATATGGTAGGTATCTCAAAAACGTGAATCCATTAAAAAAAGAAACACCAACAAAACCTTCATTCATCTGCATTTACCACTTCCAGTCTTTTAAAATGTATATGAGATAACCATGTAGGTATTTGTGGCGCACTATAAAATCATCAAAATAAATGTGGTTCCTTTTCTTCTACTAGTTATTACATTCAAACGAAAGATGAGAGAAATCCAACGAATAACGAAATTCTTTCACTTCGATGACAACAATTCAACAAGAACTAACGATGAATCGGAATACAAAAGAAATAAAAATAAAATAAAGGAAAAAAAAAATATCTAAAGAACTCACCGCACGACCTGAAGCAAACCGACCAACACACCATACACCACACACACTCATAATATCTACCTACAAATTGAAGAAACATGAACCTCTACGGACGACGACGGCGACGATATAATGACGACGGACGATGAAACCGGAGGAGGGCAAGGAACCCACGGCGATTCCGAGAATCCATAAGCCATAGAGCCGCCTATAAACGGTTTCCTGAATGTGGGTTAAGCAATGCATTACAAATCTGAGAAATCTCATCATCATCAACATCATCATCACCCAGCCACTCACTACTATATGTATGTACAATAATATCCAGCACCATACCGACCGCCACCACATTTCGTTCGTAACATCTTCGGGCCGTCTTCGTCGGTCGTTGATCGCGTCATTATTATCCGTCAACAACAATTCCGAAAGAAACGTCAAAAAGCCTTTTCTTTGCGGATGTTTTTTACGGGGGCTAGACCGACCTCGAACATTTAACAACAAAAACATTGTTGGCGGTGTTGCTGTTTTCTTTTCGTTTGTAATTTTCATTTCTCAAAAGAAAAAAAAAAGAAAACAAAATAAAAACAAACTTAGATGACGACGCGATGGAATTTGATGTAACGGCTTGGGCAAGTGCGTTACCTCTTCTCCTCCTCTACCCACCCCTTTCTATCAGCCAGACACCCGAGGGTATTCGGTGTTTAACCAAATATCAGCGAACTAACATTAAAATTCCAATGCATATCTAATTGTTGACCGTTTAATGAGTTAACAATGCAACCGACCGACGACGCGACGCTACGAGGCATGATTGTGAACCTTAAAGTAGTTGAAGGCACTCAGCATGCATTAGTCCCGTTTTAGGGCGGGACGCGCGGCTGTAATTGAAATACCTACCTTTGAAATTCCATTAGATCAAAATCAACAAAAGACGAAGAATGACTTTATTTGGAAATAATTTCTTAATATTTTACGAGTTTGGTGCTTTTGAAGTGTTAAATTTAAATTTTTGGCACCTTTGAAGTTGATGGGTTTTAAATAAAAAGATTAGGGATTCTGAGAAGGAGAAGAAGAATTTGGAATTTCTCCTGTAAAATTTCAAAATCAAAAAGCATATAAATGTACTTCCTTAAAAAGCATTTAAAATATGACTTAAATGGCGCCCAACATAAATACATAAATGAATCGGGAAAAAAATTAAATAAGGCTATTATTTACTGATCCAGAAAACTTAATATGATTAATAGTAGGATGGAAAGGTGTCAATGCTAACTTACTTATATGGTTAGTAAATTTGATTTCAAGAAAATTATAAACTATAGATTCAACTGACGACTGGAATTTAAAGCTAAGCTTAAAAGATTAAATTTACTTACCTACATCTAGCTATGTGAATATATTTTTAAAAGTTTTTTGTCTTTTTTGGAGTTTGAAAATCTAATACATAATTGACGGGTTTAATTCGACCGGTTTATTTTGACGTCTCGGTATATTATCCCGCCTTAATGAATATGGTGAAAAAGATTCGGCAAGACGTAAGGTAGGATTTTTTTAAAATTTTTAAAATAGGTTTTTTTACACTTGATTTATTTTTCTACTTGAACTTTTTCCTTGGCACATATGGAAATACATTTAACAAATCAAATTTCTATTTATAAGGGGTTTTTGTGTGATAACACACTTGCAGTTAGGCTGCCAAGCTTTCGCACCATCATATTAATATTGAAGGTTTGAATGAAAAACAAATTTGTATTTGTTTTTGTTTTACCCTTTGACATAATTGTTGCTGCGTTGGACTTACATGCCGCCGCCAGAGGGCTGGTATCGAGTCTCGTTGTCGTTTCCAGCCTATTTTTTTCAGCTGCTTTTTTCTAAGTATTATTTATTTTCGTGAGGTCTGTTATGACGAAAAGAAATTAATTGAAGCCTGAAGTTAACTTTAAAAATTCATAATTATGATTGTAACTTTTATTGAATAGCCCCAATTCCTGCATGCTAAAAAAAAATATTTTGCCCAACATTCTTGCTTTATAGGATTATAATAATGTGTTCATTCAGCCAAAGCTAAATTGAAGGTAACAATTTCATCGCATAAACACCCTCTCGGATTTCAAATTTGCCTCCTTTTGAGCCGAATCGATTTTCTGGCCGACAAGGCATCAAAAAACATAAATACCAAAATTGTATTGGCCAATTTATATAAATGTATATATGATACAAAGCAGAAGCGAAATTGTCAGCCACTGCTGCGAAGCCTCCAAATTACCCCTAACCCCTAGTCAGCATCACCGAATCTCTTTATAGCTTATGCCTACCTATCCAAAATAACAGCAGCTTCAGCAGCAGCGGTGGCGGCGGTGGCGGTGGCGGCGGTGGCGGTGGCAGTGGCAGTGGCGGCAACAGCCAAACATTGTATGAAATTCCAAAGAAGGATGGAGCAGACAGACGAATGGAATGGACAAACGAAGAGTTAAAGAAGTCGACTACGACGACGACGACGAAGAAGACGGACGTATGGCTACGGACAGCAGACCAATCGTCCAAACGAGGTCTTGAAGTCAATACACTCGTTCGCCACACACGTTCCAAGAATTTTCCACGTTTCTTGCCCTACATCTCCTCCGTATCCAATCTGCCAGCAGTGTTGCTTCTGTGACTGCCGTGCCGCCACTGCATGTACGGACGACCGGACGGCTCCATCTAGTTTGGTTTTACCATCGTCATCATCATCATTATCATGGTCGCCGTTGTTCGTCGTCGTTGTTTTGGTCGTAGTCTTCGTCGTTGTTGGTCTCTGGTCTCTTGGAGGAAAGTTTCCTTTCAGTGCTAGCAAACAAAATTTAAGACGACTACAACTACGACGACGACGGCGACGGACGATGACGAAGAACAGCGAATCGCCCACCAACACCAAAATCAACCAAGAACACAGCAACTGTGAATTCTGGAAGCCGAGTAAGTATAAAAACTTCTGCCGCAGAATTCTCTCTCAGCGTCAGCGCTACCATCGCGAATCTCTCTTGTCAGTTTAGTATCTTGGAGTTGTGAGGAAACAGTCATGCGGGGTATATACAAACACCAAGAATAAAATTCGAATTGGCAAGTATGTACATACCTACCTACTTTCTTCGTCGGTGCGGCTGCTGGTGGAGGAATCCAGAATGCCCAGGAAACACCATTTGGGGCGAAAGCGTGTCTTTTTGCTTGTGTGAGTGCATCTCTTGCTCTGGCTATCCAGACGGAAGAGCATTCCACAATTCTGGTCTCGATGATTCGTTTTTGGTCTGCAATGGTGTCTCTATACACTCTATGCCTCCTCTTCCTCCACCATCGACATCGAGTCATCGAGATTCGAGATTCTGGGAGTGTTTCCTCTTGTTCTTCTATTTCTAATCTGTCAAGTAATCGCTTGTGTATTTTATTTTTTTAAACAGAACCAAGTGTATAATCTAGGAAGAGAGAGAGACATCGTGACTTTTGGAATTTCAATATTCACATACCTACCTACCAACTACAAAAAAAAATAAAACAGTGGAACTGGTGTAGATTTGATTCGTTGATCCCAGAACAAGGAAGAAGCCCGAAGCGTAAAATGTGCGTATATGCAAGCAGCTATCCAACATCCGTGAAAGAAGAGAAAGAGCGAGGGTGGTGGACGGTGGTGTATTTGAGTGCTGGAAATATGTGGTGGAAAGCATTTGGTTGTGACATGTGGAACAATTTTAAAATTTGATGGATTATTTATTAAGAGATGATTTCCCAATTAGGCGCACGGACATTCCACCGAGATATATGTGATTTATGAACTTGACGATGAGAAAGTTATTGCACCAAGTAATCGTGGAGGGAGTATGGAAAAGTTTTCTTCCAATAAACACAAGGAAGGTCATTCGATTGACATTAATATGTTTTCGAAAGAGCAATTCAAATTCGATACGTGTGAACAATTTATGAAATCAAATGTTCTTCTTTTTAGAACAAAAACTACCATTCTGACACTTTTTGAAAAGGCATTAAGGGTATTCCTGGATTTTCGTAAGCTTTCAAATCAACTAACAAACTTTACTGAGCTAAAAGCTATCGAAATCTGAAAAAAAATCCCATAAGAATATTTTGTAACCCATTTCTATACTTATAAATATATATAAAACTTAAGCTCGGCGAGCTGGATCGAATCGAAAATATAAATGTATACCTAGATCGAAGAATTGAAGAATCGAGATTACAGCGGCAGCAATACTGTCACTTCGATTTCATTTCAATTCTATCTTTCGATCCGGTATCGTCATATACCTGGATCGAAATTTCGATTTAGATTGAATCCGATCCGTGAACCCGCTCTAGTAAACGTAGTAATTGTTGTTTTAACTTGAAACATTGTAACTGATTGTCCCGCTGATTTTTATTATGTTAGTGTTTAAATTAACACGGCGCTATTTTAATAAAAATGTAGTTGATTCAAGAAGATATCATGTTGTTTCAACATGAGATTCTTGTAAAAAAAAAATAATAAAAATTTTGTTCATGGTCACAGTGTTTTAATCAAGTTCAAACCTGAATATACTTTTGATTCGATAGTAATTTGATTATCCTGTAAAGTTATAAAATTAACTATTGTTTGAATTTCCGTTCTTCCAGAGCACAGTGTTGATTTTAGAGTGTATGATCGGCTTATATCAACTCAAATAACCTGATCAGCTTGTTGTTATATAAAATATACCAATAATTTCGTTTTTATTTAAACTGATCGTCATGTTTTTTTTTTCCAAGTAGGCAAAAATGTAAAAAAAGACGTAAGTAACATTTGCATACAAAAATACACAGAAAACCTTACTAACAAAAATTTTGAACGTGCCTATTGGTTCTATTGGTAGAATCCTGTGGCGTAATAGTTAGTGCATTGGACTGTTACGCTGAATGTCTTGGGTTCGCTTCCCAGCCTATGCCACCTAAAAACAGAAATGTTTTTTCACGGGCTATTGCTTCTTGCGGGGAATTGACAAATCCTCCAAGAGTATCTCTTGTCATGAAAAAGTGCTTCTCACCCAAACCGTTCGGATTTTGCAGAAAATTGTAGGTTCCCTCTATTCCCGCCAATAACACGCACACTGCAGGAATGTTTGAGAGTTGTAAGTCACTAGGCCCTGGTTCTACACGAGCTGATGCGCCGACCAATTTATTTTTTTTTATTGGTTTTAGTTATTAAACCTTGGATCCTGTAAATTATACTGGTAATTACTGTCCGTTTAATAGTGTTGATCTAACAGGATTATATATTTTAGACAGTGTCAGGGTTACACGGTATCACGTAAATTTAACAATTAACTTATCTTTATTCAACACGACTTTGAAATCTGTTCTCCTGTTAAGTATTTAACACGATCAACAGTATTGAAAAATAATAAATAATTGGATAGTTTCTGTTAAAGATTTGAAATGAAACAACAAACATTTGGGTGAGTTTACCCCCAAGTTTTAAGGCTGGATTTGAAGCTTTTTTCACGATTGCCACGCAAATCATCAGACTCCTAACTCCTTTAAGTGCGGTGCTTGATCTATTTATTCAATTTAACAAAAAAAAAACTGTTAACGTAGGGGATCGAACCAGATCAAGATTTCTTTAGAGCCATATTTACTACGCATTGCTCTACCAAAGTCACATGATTGGGTCCTTCTCAATTTAGGTTTTATTGTTAGTCACAAACAAGTTGTTTTTAGTTTCTGGTTAATTTTACTTGGTATTTTTTCAAGGTTGATAAGAATTATTATTGAAATTGACGTATGACAACTCAATTATTAAAAGTTGTCATCATTGAGAATGGTGCAGATCATGGTGAATTACAAGAAACTTTATAATTATCACTGAGTAGTTAATAATAGGCGTGTTTTATTGGAAAAGCTATCCGATGTATAGTACGATTTTACATGCATTACAAATACAACACCGCCAGTAGGATTACGGCCGATAAAAGCTAAAGTAGAATCTTACTGTGAATAGATTTTTTTTTTTAATTTCAAATTATTCTGACAGGTGTTCAATAGTACCAAATGTGAAATATAAAAAAACATGGTGCTGCCGATGCGTTTTTTTGGGAATTTCTTACTGTACTATATACATATAGATTCCCAAAAAAACACATTAAAAACAATATAAATATTTTTGAATAGGACGATTACATAATACACGATTATTTTTCTCCGTGTATGTCCAAAGGTCACATTACCCACCGGATAAGTTCAAGTCATAAAACAAAATTGCATTTATATTTATTTTAGATATACATATAGCTTAACGATTATAACACTCATATCCGGGATTGAGTCAATTATTTATGCACCATAAGATGAACTTCCTCGCTTTTTCTTTTTGTTCGTTTGTTTTTTTTTCTTCTTCTTTTATTGTGTCGAAAGAAAATGTTCCTTGGATGCTCTGGAAGAAAGATAGTTATCGTCCAAGATGTCCCACATCTCCTACAAATGATACTTGTTGATTGTTCCAGCGCATACCAACCATTGGATTCCACATGCGAATATACACATAGATTGTATAGTGTTGTTTATAATAGGCTCCTCAAGATGTAACCAGAACGCTAAGAGTTGTTATATGAGAGATGGATGCTTGTTTTCCCAAAGAAGATGAAAAGAGATATAGATAGTATAAAGGAACCATAAGATAGAAGAAACAATTCGTGGTGGTTGACTGTGTTGTGTATATATGTAGGTATGTTTTTGGATTTCTTTTTGTTTTTGTTGTATTTTTATATTTTTGCTTATTTTGTTTTTATCATTTTCTTTTTTTTGTATTCACGTGGAATTCCTTGCTCAAAACGTTCCCAGGCATTCCAGCGTAATAGTTGATTTCATACGGAAAAGTTATCGTCTTACCTTGCCAAACCAACCGTCCACGTCCGTCCGTCCGTTCGTCCGTCGGTTCTTAAACTTCTTTTCTTCCTTTAACCTACCAAACAGCACCAGACGATGCTGCATCAACTGCCGAAGTTGGATAGCTTGATGTTGATGATGGTGCCAATGTAGCCGATGTGCTGTGTTACTGATGGTTTGTTGGTTCAGAGTAAACGTATCTAACTACCTTCACGGTGTCTTGTCTTGTTGTTACTTAGGCCATTGGATTGTTGCCGGTCTGATGCTGTTGCTGCTGCTATAGTTGAGCTGGGCTGATGATGATGATGATGATGCTTCCAACCCAAAGACCGACACAACCATATACATTGTTGAGAAGACTGCAGTTATCCTTCTTCACTATTCTCTTTTTCCGGCTTTGAAAGCATATAGGTGGTGGTGTCTGTAGAAATGTTTAGTGTTTTACAAGATGAAAACGAAGAATGCAGAAATGAGCTTGCCAATATGAGAATTTGACATCATTTCCCACTTCTTTTTTTGTTTAAAGATGAAACGTAATTTTGACAATATTATCATCACACTAAAGAGTTTTGAGACACATACGTCATTATTAAAGTCTTGGGGTGCGGTCGTTAGCTAACCTACATTTACTATCGGCCATTTTGAGGTTTTGACAAAGCATTTCAAAGACGCTTGTTGCAAGAGTTTTTTAGAGAAATTTGGTCAGAATAAGGCTACTTTTGTTACTATTTTGGACTAAATATGTTCAACTTAATATGCATATCTTAGATCGGATCGCTTTTAAAAAAATGTCTCACTTTACTTTGTATTTTTTATTAATGACAGAAATGATGTCGATTTGACTTAGATCTGGTTTTCGTTCAGTTTTCCGTCACTTGTGTTAGCATATCAGAAATGTCAATTATTAGGTTCGTTGGTTGAACCTTTCTCAAGATTGATCCAAGATTGACTGAGTTCAGGTTAATAAAAATAAACAGAATTTTCACGCTAGGGTGAGTTTGGTTTTTAAAAAAATGGTCCGAGGTGACTTCATTATGGCTCAACGAACAAACCCATAATGAGGGCATTTGCATATATGTATGTTGACAGAGTAGTGTCCTGCTCTGAGTAAAGATGGCTTTAATAAAAAAATTATCTGATTAAATTTGATTTAAAATAAATCACTTACTTTTATTATAAATTTACTTTAAATATAATATATGGTAACCCTTTAATCCAGGTGAGTTTTGAAATAAAAACCAGACTGTCCAAGTAGAAGAAAACCTCTCTTGTACCCCACGCGCCCTCCAAAAGGATATAAACTGAAAATCAAGGTAAAAATGAACAACGATGGTGGTTGGCGGCAGTATTGGCAAAAATCTTTATGGCCATCTTTCATTGTTGTTTTTGTTGTTGTTATTGTTGCATTGCTACATTGGAATGTTGAAAAATAAATTTGAAAAATAAAAAAAAAAAAAATAATAATAATAAAAACACCAAATACTTGAATGTATGTTGGTTGGTTGGTTGGTGGTTACTGGATTGAAGATTCTTCACAAGATTTTCTTTAAATCACCATCAACATTATCGTTATGATGATCATTGCTATCGTCGTTGGGTCGGTCGGTCGTGGGCTTCCCCGTTTGTTGTTGTTTTGTCTTTGAAATAGTCGACAATCATCTGATGCCATTTAAAGACATTTTTTTTTTTTTATTTATGTTAACTTAAAATAAGGAATATACTTTTGTATAGTTTAGGCAATTTCTGCAAGATTAAGTTCAAAAAATCTGGGAAGAAAATGAAGAGGGCTGAAAGTGGTTGTGGATAATATGGTGTCAGTATAGATACTTTATTTACTATATGTATACCTGCTTACGAGAAGTTGTGAAGTGTGTGGGGCATAATTTTCACAGTGTCATTTAAGAGTGCTATATATATACTTATATGAAAAGAGCTATAGCGGAATTTAAAATGCTTGGGAAAATAATTTTCACAGACATCATCCTTGATGCTGCACGATGGATTGGGTCAGAGATGAGGTTGAAATTTTGTGCATAGATGGACAGAAAAACAAAAACAGCTTCATGGCGGGCGATGTCATTTTTAATGGAATTTTGCGAGGAAATACTGGAAAGAGGGTTTAGTGGAGGGGGTAAATATTAGCAAAAATATTTGATTATAATCTTGTCTGTTAGTGCAAATTAAAATGTGATTTGTACCTACTGATAAATGGCGGACTAAATTAAGTACAACTTTTTAATGTCTAATAATTTGGAAAGTATCTGTAAATCTGCCTTAATGTCACTTCACTTGCTAAAAGTGAGGCATTATGCTAAAATTTAAGTCCTAGCACCACAATCTATTCCTAATATGAAAAATCCTAAAGTATAGTTCTCAGATAAAGAAGAAAGTTTATTAAAGAGCAACATTTTAGCTAGGGAGGTGCACATAAAAAGAAATCAAAATCTGTCTTGCTCGCCCCGCCGCCGACACCGCCAACACCACCGCGCCCCGTTACGAGGGCGATTCCAAATTAATGTTCATTCACTAATATCTTCCAACAGCAACAAAAAAAACTGAATATGATTTATTTTTAAGCTATTTCATTGACCTCGTCTAGAGGTAATTAATTTTAATATATTAAATTTGTTGATGCTATTCTTGGCTTTGGCCAAAAATACATACATACATACGTATGTATACCTAACACTTTCGATTACAGAGTCTGATGTGGAAAATTCATTGGTTCATTTCACTTTCGCTTCCAATGTTATTTTTTTTTTTTTATTTTTGAAAGATTAATATAAAAAAATTTTTTCTAAGTTAATTGTTGCTATTTTTTAATGTCTAACCTAAGTCTGAGGCCATCATCAACATTTAGACAAAATGCGTCAATTTCTGTTGTTCCTTCTTTAAATATGTGGACAGACGTCGTCGTCGTTCGATTTTTATTTTTATTTTTTTTTTTCATCTTGCTGTCGTTTCCTTGGCGAGACTATAAAGACTTGAATATCTATAATGATGAGATGGTATTAATAGATACATTCGACTGAGTCTTATTAGAGGCTAGATGAGAACTTAAAAATAGAGCCAAAACACACATAGAGCAAAAAAAAAAAGAAAAAAAATAGTTCGGCGTCTGGCCGCCACGGTTGTGTGATTCTTATTGCAGTCGTTGCACATATCTGTATCTATCGGTCCATGCAGTATTTTCCCATCTAACTAAATCTATTCAAATATACAAAATCTATCTGTGCGTATCTTTTCTCACCTAAGCTAAACTCTGATCATGGGTTTTCCTCTGCAGTTGGATGATGCTTGCGGCAGCACTGATACATTATGTGGCGTTCACTTTGTGTCACCACATGTCTCCGAACTAAGATTATCCAGGGTGGCGATGGTCGATGGTGCAGCACTTCATTTAAGAAAACAACATTGATATGAAGGTAGGTACTAGGAAATGCCCCCGTATCTTGCTTCCTCTCTCTTTCTCTCTCTATATATATACATATATATATTCATTTGGTGATTAGATATATTTTCGAAGAATTTTTCTTGTTTTGTTTCGTAAGTAGAAAGGAAACCGACTCCTAAATTAGATATCCGCATGGACCAGGCTAAAGAAGAGCCAGACTAATCAAAGAAGACCAGGCAAGCGTTTTATAAAGGGCAGTCCCCTTGTATAAGTGAATAACAACAAGGGGGCACATCAGAGGGTAGGTAAATGATTCTTCTTTTATCCTCTCATTGGAAAGCATTTTTATTTTTGTCGATATCTTATTATAGAATCTGATCAGACATAAGTCTCTTGAAACGTAACACAGTTCCTATATATACGAGATATAACTAAGAAGCGAGGAGCCGAAAATTTTCTAAGGAATTTCGACTGAAAAAAATGTCGGAAAATCTAGACAAAAATTTTGTTCGTATAGCTAGCTAGCTGGTTGAGTTTGTTCGTTTGGATGTGAGAGATTAGTTTGGGTATTTTATGTCACTTTCGGAAGATGTGAAGATGTGAAGATGGGGACGACACATTTGTCTGGCGCGGACAAGGCGCTTTTATTTATTTGTGTCTATTAGAAGAATATAGGAAATTTATGAACATCGCGCCCGCTGTTGCCGCTGCCATCGCACCACACACTGTTTTGTGAATAATGGATTAATTGATATTTCAATAGAAGTTAAAATAACCGGGGGTATTAAGCTCCACCATTATACCTAAGTGAACTGGAAAAAAAAATTAGAATGCTTTTAGAGAAACGAAATGGAAAATGTAATTTTGTAACAATTTCGTTTGGTACCGTGTAACAAGTTCTTGGAACTTTTTTTATTATTTTCTTTTCATTTTAAAGATGAATCACATACGGAACTTTCCATATTCAATTAATGTGTCAATTATTGTTATTTTTAGATATAACTCAAGCATATGCATAGACTTTATAAATCGAAGAAAATATTGAAATGGCGCCCAACGTGTAACTTCAAAACGACTTTTTGCATGTTTTTTTATTTACTGATATTAAGCCCCACAGGTGTTTATTGAAAACTAAGTGCCAAGACCGAAAAATAGAAACGCATGTCAGTGTCAATTTAAATCTTCTCGTTGGGCGCCAATTTTTTAAAAATATTTTAAAGGAATTTTTTCTAAATTCCCCCAACCGAAATTCGAATTACATTTTCAAACGATACACTAATTCTCAAGTAATATACTTATCCTATTTCTGTATTTATTCTATAGTTATCGTATTCCTTACTTTTCCTATCGAATATAGAAGGAGTTGAAGGAGTGAAAAAAGGTCATATTCGAGAGGAAAGGAACACTCCTAAAACCCAAACGAAAACGACATTATTAACAATAATTATTTATAAAATACGTCCATAATGTTGTACAAATGAAATGACTCTTCCTTTCTAAAGCAATGAAATGTTACGGAGCTAAGATGCAGTCCGACCTGACGTCATTTTTTCTGATTAGCAATTGATTTACCTGGCCGTATTGCGCAAAAGTCTGATAGGCCTCTCACTCAGTATGATGTTGGTGCCATTTAATTTGCAATAAAAACTAATTCAGTATAGATTTAAGAAAAATTAATATTTCAAAAATCAAATTCCATAAAATATAAACAAAAGAATAGATAAATCAAAAATCAAAATATGCTTTGGGTTCCGTTGTTCAGGTCTTATTACCACCAATACCCCCCGAAATATTCTCAAGCAGTGTGGTCCATTGAGATTTATCACCAAAAAATGTCGTGATGAATCAGAATTACATAAATTTTCCAAGAATGGGCTGTGCGATGATGCTTGGCTCACATAATATTGATTTCATTCAAAAAATTCAAAAAGAAATCGAAACATAAATAAATAAAAAAAAAAAAAAAAAAAACAAAAATTTATTTAAACCATTTAACAAAAGATACAGATGAACGAACGAAAAAGCGTAATGAACTCTCTTTCTCTGCTTCGCTCCGCAGGTGGTTTATTTTTTTATTTTTTGTTATCGAGCTTTGATCGTGTGACCGTCTGTCTGTGGGTCTGATCATTTAATCGTTGTCTACGTTTGGCCGACACCTTTTGAAGAAGCATTCAACAAACAATGCGGCAGCGAAACGCCCTGCGTTTATATGATAATAAAACATTGGATTCTATCTTCTTCATTAAATTCATTAACAGTTGATTGAATTGATTTTCTTCTGGAAGAGGTTTGATTTTGGTTTGGGTTTAAAAAAAAAAAAAAAAAACAAAGTGATAATTGAGATGTGAACGAACTATTTGTAAAACTGGAGCATAATCTTAAAAAGAAAAGAAGCAAGAATTGGAAAGCTATATGGGTATTAATAATTCTACAGCCATGTTTCTTAGATCTTTAAGTATAAAGAATTAAGAAAAAAAACATGGGATAAGTTTAGAGTAATGGGCTCCCGGGCCACTTTATTTCCTACTTAATTTTGTAATATAGAATGTTTGTACATTGATATTTCTATCATTTATTTTGGTTCAAGTAATAAAATTGAGCATATGCTTGACTCATGACCGTTGGGCGCCATTTAAGAAATTTTATTGATTTATACATAAATATTCACAACACATTAATAGTACTAAAAGGGTAAAGAACTTTGTTGTTGAGTTTAAATAGTACACAATATCCAATTTGATTTCGTTGGGCGCCAATTAACTTCTTTTAAACTTTTATAAATGTATGATTGCAAATGGGAATAGCGAAGTTTAAAAATGTTTCTTTTTATTCTAGTACTGTATTTTATCTTACTTCATCTTTAACGGTAAATTTAGCAAGAAACCTTCAAAGGAATTCCATTCCCCAATGGTATAAGAGTGACGCGACGATGTTGGTTCGCTCACCTTCTGTATTCGCCTGTTAAACTCCCAATCTCTTCTCAGTGTCGACCATGTTGGCTGCCAACAAATATAGAAATTCCTACGGGTCGGTCTTTTTGTATTAAAACGAATCCGATACAATAGCCAAGACAGGCGACGAAGAACACAACAAGTCCATGATGCAAGAAGCATAAGGAAAATAATACAAAAAAAAAAGGAACAAAATACCAACAAGGTGGATATCAAAAAAAGAATAAACGTATTCTAATTTTAGCATAATTTACGGATTTGTGTTGTTTGGATTTTCGGCCTCCTCTCTTTTCCTTTGCGCCATAAAGGTACTTCATCTCCAATACACCATACACCAAGACAAACATTTTGCAGAATCTCGCGATGGACAATACGAATACACGCATCATTATATAGCATTGGGACTTTTAGACCTTTCCAGGAATTCTACCCGGTTTTTCGTCGGTTTTGTTCTTTTCATATTATGAATTAGTTTTAATTAAAGTGCGGACGCGATTATGATCACGGTCAGGTTTTTTTTTTTTGCTGGGAGTTTTCTCCTTCTTTAAATTCTCCATTTTCCTTTTTCGTTTGCTCATCGTCTTCTGGATTTTATTGAAAGACTTGAAAGTTACTTAAGGACATGCTGTTTTTGGTTAAGCTAAAAGCATCTCACACATCACTCGCTTTATACTTTTAGTATTTAGTGGATTGAGCTTGTTTTGTATATGCGGCATGAGAGAAAGGATAGAATTATGATGCAGCATGTTTATTGGGGTTCGGGATAAGTGATAGTGGTGCACTATTAAATGGGATACCTCTTTATATTATATATACCTACCTACCTGTTACCCATCTTGATATTTTATTTTATTGCATTTTGAAAGGAGCAATGCTTTGTTTATTTTTTTTTTGTGAATCAATGTGATGGTCATGCCTTTTTGATAAAATTCTTGGAACAGTATTCAAATTCATTCAGTGGATGATCCGCACTCCTCTTAAAATGATTTTGGGTTTGAAGGCTGTTTTCCGGTAAGATGATATGCTTGTTTTGAAATTGCATATAGGTCTCTCGATTTGAAAGATTGCAAAATTTGATTTCTAAGAATTGAGGATATGGATTTTATTGAAAAAAAAAAAAATTGGGTAAATGGAATATGTGTTGAAGTTTCTAATTTTTTAAACGGGGATTTTATTTCGATAAGAGACATTAGAATTCATCTTGAGAATTCTCAAATTGTAGCAACAGTTTATGGTATAATTAGACAAGAATTTATTATTCACTCTTTAAAATTTACTTGCAGCATCAATGGGGCTGATCTGTAATCATTGCAATTAATTTTTAATTGTTAAGGACTTACAGCCCAAATGTAGGCCTGGGCCCAACGTTGGGAAACACTGGCTTAGATAGTCAAGATTACCCTTTTAGTCTAGGCAGTCAAGATAATTAAGAATTTAAGTTAGTAGTAGTGATGTACGTACTTTTTTACGAACTTTTTAGCTTGAAGTGCAAATTGTGACAAAAAATTTGCGACTTTTCCGAACCGTTAAGAAAGGATACTTAATGGTTATTTTTTAAATTCCCACGCCCAGCTCATACAAAAAGGCAATTATAATAACTATTAAATTCAAATAAATTTGTCGGCGCGACAGCTCGTATAGAACCAGGGCTTAGTGACTTACAACTCTCAACCATTCCTGTGTGCATGTTATTGGCAGAGATAGAGAGGACCTACAATTTTCTTCCGAATCTAAACGGCTAGGGTGAGAAGCACTTTTTCATGACAAGAGATACTCTTGAAGGATTTGTCAATTCCTTGTAAGAGGCAGTAACCTGTGAAAAAAATTCTGTTTTAAGATGGCACAGGCTGGGAATCGAACACAGGACCTTCGGCGTAACCGTCCAACGCATTAACCATTTACGCTGTTTGAAGGGTTGCTGCGCTAGCAATCATGATATGAATTTAGCAAAGCAGCAAAAAACAGAAAATATTAAATGATGAAATCGCAATAATTGTTAATTATCTATTTTACCGTTTTCAGTCGGCGAATGTTTGTTCACCAACTTGATGAAGATCTTGCGTAGAATTACGCTACAAAACTGCCGATATTTTGGTTTAGCGAAACAAATGCGGTTCAAAACTCATTACGCGTATTCCCTAAGCATCATAATCAAATATCTTCTAATATAAAATATCACAAGTTATTTGAATAACAGTTTATCCATTAAGTATCATAAATACTGCAACCTATATAAATGTATATCTATTCCTCGATAAGAACACAAATAGACCTTATTTCCTATTCATATATGACAATAAATAAAAAAAAAAAAAAAAAAACAACATTCTTGGAAGTGGCAACAAAAAATTCAGGAAGCTCCTATTTTCGGACTCCCGGATCCCATCCCAATACCTCTGTCTTTATATTTATAACAGGTTGTTAAGGAGTAGCCAATCGACTTGGAAGATAATTTTTCTCTTCGCAACCACTCCGCAAAGTCCATGCCATGCGATGCGATGTGAATGTGATGTAGGCGAATTCCTTTCTAGTTCCGTCTCACAGTTCACAGAGCACACGACAGGAATCCTCGAAATTTAATTTTATTACCTGTGTGTGTCTGCTTGTATATATAAGTAGTTAAGACGCGCAAAAACTAAACAAACAGGTTACACACAGAAAGGCATCTATAATATTGTAGGTAAAATTCAACAAAAACAACAACAACAAAAACAACAATAACAAAACGAAGAATAAGAAGAAAAATAAAAAACAAAAAAAAAAACGAAAAACGAAAAAGGATCACCAGCATTCCAATAGAGACGATGACTTGGTCTTTGCCACTCTTCTATATAGCTGTTGCTGGATTGGATGCCAATGCCATCATCATCATGGTGCATGGTCCAAACTTTAACCAACTTTATACTGCTCGTATAGGTAGGTATAGGTATATAGAGTTATATGTAGGTACTGGCAACTGGCAACAACTGGCTTTGGCCAAGGCATTCCCCTGGCATTCGGAAAACACGAGACATTGACACAGAACGCCTGACGACCAAGTCGAAGACGATATAGCGATGGCGTTGAGGACGCCTTCTCTCAACGGTACGCGCGCTGCGGAAAAAGAGGTTCCACCGCATCACCACACACCACCGCACCTTTATTCGTTGTCGGCTGCGTGCTAAAATCATTACAAAACGATTTTTGCAACTCTCTAGCTCTTAGAAGACCGTCTTTGGGTTCATGAGATAGAAAAATATTTTGCAAGCAAGGTTAACAGTGGTGTGATGTTTTTTATCTACAATATTTTTTGAAAAGTACTTGCAGTAGGTACCTATTATTATTATTGGTTAACAATACTTATTATTTAACGGGCTCCCGACGCGGGTCCCTGAAACAAATGGAATTTTGTACTCTATGATCTCGAAAGCGTTACTTCCAGTCATCAAGGCATCCACGTACGATGGGTTGATCTATAAACCGAAGATTCAATCATTCTTATGTCCCCTTCTACACACATTTAAGATATGTTCGGTTCGAGCCTTCGTCTGTATGGAACGTCTGAATATTATGCTTTGAGCTGATTTACCAATAGAGTGCAGTATATGTAACTTAGCGGAACGGGAAGACGTTATACACTTCGTCGGAAGGTGTCCAACCCTCAGAGAAACGAGAAGGTACATTTTTGGAAGAGATTTCTTAACGGAGAACCAAGTTCTCACGCTTCTTAATGAGATGGACGTTCCAAAACTTTATCAGTACTGCATAATATCGTTAAAATATAGAGAAAGAATTTTAAATGAAGATTTTTGAAAATTAATATTGATGATAATGTAGATAACAAATTAAAAATATTATTAAAAAAGAAAAAAAAAAAAAAAAATATTATCATTTATGTAATTAAATAAAAGTGTAGCCTTAATTGAAAATTATAGGATAGCTTTTTGCAAATAATATATATGATTTTAATTGTCAATCTGGCAGACGGCTGAATGCCATGCTAAAAAGATTTCTGTATAAATAATAATTGTAATAATTGTATGTAAATAAATAAATCATTACTACTACTACTATTATGCTTTGTGAATGATTGGTCTAATGCTACTTATCGATAAGTCGAAATCCATTTTTTTTCTGTTAAACTTTAATGGAGGTTTTGCTCACCAACTAATCTTCCGAAGATGTTTTCCTTTCCCCCTTTAGGATTATCGCAGCTGAAATAAATGGTGCATTTTTTCTTCTCGTCATATTCATCAATTC
The DNA here is from genome assembly GCA_951394125.1 of Epistrophe eligans. NCBI lineage: Eukaryota > Metazoa > Arthropoda > Insecta > Diptera > Syrphidae > Epistrophe > Epistrophe eligans. Next base: position 16,630,508 of record OX596029.1, on the reverse strand, counting down.
AGCTGGATCGCAGAAATATCTGCTTAAAACTGCGTGAGGAATCAAAAATAACAAAAACAAAATTACATTTCGAAATACTTTACGATTATCAAAACTGGCGCCCGGGAGTCAGATTAACTTTAAAATAATCTATGGATCCAAGCTCCATCCGCGCTTTATTTAAATATTTTCCTTGCGTTGTGTCTATCTACCGGAAGGAGACTTAATCATAAGACATGTACATACATATACCGAAATAATGAAGGACCATTCAAATTAAGAGAACTTTATAATTTTACCATTCCCAAAAGTAAAAAAAATATTTTTTGTTTCATTTTATCGCACATCACTGTCATAATGCGAAAAATTCCAGCCATCTTGACGTCTGCATGTATGTGTGTGTGTGTGTGTATGTGTTTGTGTGTGTGTGATGCCTGATTCTAATTGAGCAATAAACAGTTAATCATTGCAACATGGAAGAAGGGAAAAAAAAGTTTATTGGAATTTATTGGGAAATTTTGACGTGCGTCGTTGGTGTCGTCGTAGTCGTCGTCAACAAGTTCATCATGCAATGCGGCCACCATTACATACAATGTTCCTGTTGTCATCGTCATCCAGATCATATGCATTCTAAAAATATTTAATATTTTCTAGACTTCTTTTATTGGAGCAAAAGGGAACTACATACCTACATACATATGTGTATTTATATAGGAATGACTCCGCTCTGCCTCCCCCATCCGGTCTAATTTCAAAAAGTGTCCAATTTCTATACTCGTTGGCGTTGTCGTATTTCTCGCCCTTCCATTCTTCTATCTATCAAGTTTTTTTTTTTTCAAAAGTGGCGCTGCGTGCTAGAGCTATAAAATGCTGCACAAATATGTTGCATAGAGCACACATTTTAACTGTCATGTCAGTCGGGTCGTTTCATCTGTTCGACGACTACGTCGCGACGCAACGACCGACAACGACAACATCGACTGACTATGACTCTTGAGTGCCCCAAGTGCGTATATGTTGTTGCCCCCCAATCAATGCGCTGGTGGCCGAAATACTTGAAATTCCAGAGTTTAAGAAATCACACACCAATACCAACATCCATCTCACTTGCACGTACACACACTCGTAATCACTTACATCGCATCCAGAAGACAATAATTTCGAAATCTCATTTCATTATGGTATTTACTGAAAAAAAAACTAGTAAAACATGTTTCAAATAAGTGGCAATAGGGTACATACCGCTACGCTAGGCAATGCCATGGAATTCCATGCCCTGGAATGTCACCGAAGAAGGGGGTCGAGCGGGGTGTTATAGTTGCAAGTTTACAACATCACATAATATGACGATATGATAACGAACGCTGCGTACTTACCATTACCCTCTGATAGATGAGAGATATATGCGTTCATCAGCACGTAAATCATCTGGATGTCGAGTGTTTTCTTCTTTTTTTTTATGTTGTTTAATCAAATAATAATAAAATAGTTTAGATTAGAGGAGAGTTGCTGTCCTCGAGAAGTTAAAATAAAAACAAAAATAAAAGGGCGACATGGGCTCTCATATCGGGCATGAAGTTGCTTAATCAAAGACATACATACATACATATGTATCTTATTGTACATTCCTACAGGTGACTTTGTTGTTTGGTTGGTTGGTTAAAAGGGCGATGTTATTATTGTTTTTATTTTTTGTTTGTCATTGGATAAGCTAAGGAATTTATGAAGCTTTTTGATGGATAATGGATGATAAATGATAAACATCATTCAATATCTTCAAGTTTATATTTGTGGCGCCTCATAAAATTTCATTAATAAAAAAAAAACAAAACCAATATAATGTACGTAGGTATATTTGCGTTGAAAACGGATCTAGCTATTAATGAGGACAAGACGAAGTATTGTGTGATTGAAAAAAGGCAAGAGATCATAACGCATATATAGATACTTCTTCGAAGTAGGAAGAACAAAGTCTTGTTTCCATCATTACCTCGCAAAATAAAATCAGTTAGAAGGCATTTAAATAGTACAGCGTTTTTTTTAAATAACCAAGGAGATTATATTCAAGAAACAGAACTTTGATCATATCGGTGATACTATGCATGGGCTTAAAGCTGGAGATAAAAACGGATGACTTTGAGAAAAAGATTCTTAAGGTGATTATCGATGGAATTTGGAGGAAAAGATTCAACCTATTTAAAAGCTGAATATACATCAACTGATACGGTTGGGAGACGTGGAGCGTATGGATAGGGACGCAACAGCCCCAATGGGCTCCTGAATGACTTACGTATAGCAAATAATGACCTCTCCTTAGACGGTACGGTGTTTACAAATAGAGATAAACCTCAACCAACGTGGTTCTTAACTGGAGGCAGCTATTGTAGGCGCCAGGCATGTTTGGCGATACTGTACCCAGAAAAAATCGAAGGTAATATATAATACAGGTTGTCAAAAAACTGAAAATGCGGGTGGCAATTACGTAGTGTCGCTTGACTGCTAACTTAAAGGTATGGGATCGAGCCCCACTCTAGGCCCAATTTGTTTCCATATACCCTCAGCTTCAACTGAACGCCACTCGGAGGATTTCATGAGACATACAAATACCATTGGTTTTATTTATAAACGGTGTCTAACTTAAGACAACTGTCCAACTTTGGAAAATGTGTTCAAAAACCTTTTTTATTGTTGTCTTATAGCTCCCTAACTTAGACACAAGGGTAGATTGTCTTAACAGTGAATAATTTGATACCTACATACATACATATTTATTTTTATTAAATAAAGCATATTTCCACCAATTTTAAAAATAGTTAGACAGTGTCTAAGTAGACAATAATCTAATAAATACGACTGCATATTTCTCAGTCTTCTGTCAAAAAAATTGTCGTTCCTAATCATTACTTCTCCTTCTAACTAGTGCCTTGTTGCAATAAAAAGACTTTTGGTCTTACAGGCATTAAAACAAATTGTTAAAAATTAAAAATGCCTGTTTAAGTGCCTACAAAAACAGCACACCGAATTGTTAGAAACAAAAACAAAATATTGATATTATAGACATGTGTATGGGCAGTAGATCCGCCATTTTCTACGATTTTGACAATTGCGCAGAAGTAAGCAAAAATGAAAACGGAAAATAATTGAAAATAATTTTAAAACCAAATAATAGTTATAGTTATCGATCAATCGAATAAATATATCAAAAGTGGCAATGAAATGATTTTTTAAAAATAATACTGTACCCCTATATACTGTAATGATCTAGTTGATACCTTCTTTTCTCAACACAGTTATGTATTTTTATTTTCTATGTAAATAAATAATAAAATGTAAGCTTTTATATTTTTAAATAATTCCTTTACAATACAACCACCTATTTTTATTTGATAACAAGCAACCCCCAAGACTCAATTACACTTTAATATGGCAACCCTACTAAACAAAGCTTGAGCAACAAAAAAAAAAAAAAAATAAACAAAAAGCAATAATATCAAGCACAGAAGAAACAAAAATTTATAAAGACGCATCAAGTCAGCTTCTATGTAGGTACATATAATTATTGTTCCACACATATGTATAATCTCATCTCTAATACCACCCAGTCTGATAAGCGTCATAAAGATACACAAGCAAATTAAAAAAAAAAAAAAAAAAGCAAACACACATTTCTATATATGTATGTATGTAAATACATACATACACATGTACATGCCAGCGGCCCCAAAAAGTCATTCGCGATCGATTCTGTTAATGAACACAAAATTTGTGGGCCAAAACAACGTTGGGGCGGCCAGCGCGGGTGACTCCCCAGTTCGAAGGTGGCAGCACACCACAGCACAGCATAGCACAGCAGAGTCACAGAGCTGTGGTGCCATGAAAAAAAAAAAAAAAAAAACGATCGATGCTGGTCCAACCAACTTCATTGGAATGTTGTGGTATAAAAGTTGTGAATGAAATGAACTGAACTTTTAGACCCAAAGAATGTGCACTTGAGACAGCTAGTTAACCCCCCCAAAAATACAGTGAAACGAAAACTTTATATATGTGGGTACCAATCGCAGAAGAAACGAGACAAAATGAAAACAAGATTTGTATAGAATGAAATTCCATTATCAGCAACAGCACTTGTATTGAGGGTTTTAAACGGGGTTGCCAGTATTTTAAGATAACAGTTATGATCTATTGGTTTACAACTACTGATGATTGATGAATTTCTTATGCATGACGATCAATGCGACACGCAAGCAAAGATGATGCCCCAGAGACAGAACTATTTTATGAGACACTGGGAAACTAGGTAGATGCGGTTTTTTCCAAGTGTCACAACCACAAGCAATTAAAATGTCACAAATGACATTTAGAGAAAATGAATTGAGAACTATTAAATACCGAAAAGCTTTTGTTTTTATTCAGATTCAGAAAAGCTATAAAAAGGAGAAAATTCAAAAGGAAATGTCGTTTTAATAGAATCAATTTTAGGGGCAGTTTTGAGGTAGAAAACACAACACCATTTTAAGTCAATACACACACGGTCTTAATTTCTTTTCTGGTTTTTAACTTCAAAAGAATGAAAAAATTAAGTAAACAAATTGGTTAAAAATAAAAAACTCATGATGGCAACCCTGCTCATAGTGGTGTTAGTTTAAGTCTAGCACGGCATTTGTGATTGTGTTTTCTAAAGATGTATGCGTAGAGCAAGCAAGAGCTATAAAAAGTTAAGCAAACATTGAAAAAGTGTGAAGAATATCAACCCGTAAGCCCGCATTCCAATGTGATCTCAGGAACGATCACAGTCAAGACTACAGCGACATTAGTGTGTGCCCGTTTCCACCGATTTTTCAAGTATCACCCCCTTCCTGTGTACGAATGGCATCACAGTAGTGGCGCTCGTTCGATTATAAACTTTTGGTTTTGAGGGCATCTTGTTTTTTTTTTTTTTTTTTTTTTTTTGTAAGGCGTTTGAGTAAAGTTTTTGATAAAAACCACCGACAAAAAGTATCTACGCATTTACTGCGTGCTCTTGCTCTGTATTTACGTACATCATGAATGTGCTAAGACTTACTGCTAAAGAGTCTGGGTCTGGGGGGTTAAAAGTAAATTTCTCACGTAATTTTGAATGTTTTATTGTTGTTGGTGTTTGGGCTTTTTTTTTTGTAAATTTTGGTTATACATATTTTGAGACCGATCAATTGTAAAAAAAAAAAAAAACAACTTTTGATTGGTCCAAAAGTTAAACAGCGCATTCGCTTGCCCAACTTTCATTTTTGTTGGTAGCCAAGCTTAGGGTATCCCCACTCTTTAGGGTTTTCGTTACTTATTTTGTCCAATAACATAACAAACAAATAAAAAAAAATATATATTTTTCTTAGACGCAAAATCAGGTTAATATAAAATACTTATAAAAAAAAAAACTGGGCATCATGAAGGGGGAGGGAGAATCCTTGGTTATTATCAATATTAATGTTATAATATATATATTTTTTTTGTTTTTTCATTAATTTGGTGACTGAATGTCTTGTAGAGTTTCTTTCAATAATAATGATGATGCGTGATGTTTTTGGAATTCTTTTATTAATTATCATCGAGCTTGTTAATAGACTGATAGTTAATTTATTACAAAATTCCTCATTTGTTACACGAGCCATTTACCCTGATGGTTGGTTGGTAGGTAGGTAGGTATAGTCTGGTGTGGGCAAGTTTCAACAGACTTCGTGGAAGGCCATCTAGTTGTCAATTAGAATATGTTATTAGATTTTTTATTTTGTTGATTTTTTTTTGTTTCATTGAAGTTGGAAGCAAAAATTGTTTTTTTTTTAATAGATTGCGTCAATGGATTGGAATTTTTGAATAGATTCTTAGGTAAGTTTAAATTTTTATTACCCTTTCGCTCATGGCCTACTTTCTATATGAGCGAATTTTTGTTTTTTTTTTACTCTCTCGCAGTCAAATAAAGTCACACAGTCTGGTAACCATAGATAATATAGGTACAGCTTTATTTGTTCACATACAATGATATGTGAGGTGAAATCGTCACAAAAAATAAAAGAAAATGGCGGCTGAGTATTTCGATGATACGACATTAAAGTTCAGTAATGGAATTAAAATGAATGAACTGAGTAAACTGTTGTTGTTCAGTATGTAAATTAAATTTAATGAAAAGGATTTTTTTCATTTGACAAGAAAGTACGTATGTAAGTACTTAAACTTTTTATAGGTTATTGGATGTTTCAATGAAGGTAACTGCATACATATATACCTGTCTATTCGAGAAAAAAGATTTCAATAGGATTATTTCAATATATAGTTACGCTTCTATAAAGATCTCTTAAAAGCAAAAGGAATCTCTTTTAAATAATAAGGTTTTAAGGAATATCTATTCCAGGAGACAAGAATTTTGAAAAATAAAAATAGATTGATAGCACCAAAAAACATTTTTAAACGAAATTCAAGTTTTTTCTATTTGAATTCAATTAAAAATTAAAATTAACTCACGTTTCTAAAATCTCCTAAATTATCTTTAGTCACTTTCGATGAATATTTTTGGAGCAGGAGGAGAAACCTGAGAATTCAAATGCAATCCTAACTTTTTTCAATACATTTTAAAAGAAAAAATTGTATCTAAAAAAACTGCCTATAAATAGGCAGTTCAATTTTCTGAGCTCTCAGAGAATTCAGGAATCTCAGAAGCCTGAACGGAATTCCTTACAAAAATTCCTTGCTTTTGCTGTCAAATAGCTGACACAGAAATTTGTTGGATTCGCTTGCTCAATATATTTTGTGTCGCAGTTGATCAATTTTTAAAAGAGAGATGGAGAATAATGCTCTTGGTCTTCTTGCAAAGTAGAGCAGACAGATTAATGCCAAAAATACGAATGTTTGAAAGAGAGATGAACATGTTCGTGTTTATATATGCACTATGGCATCAGCGTTGCCACCCAAAAAAAAATGTCCATGCCACATTTTCTAAAAACTCGTGACATATGAAATTCGTTTATCAAAAAAAAAAAAATATGTAATTCAATTGTGGGATGAAATACAACAAAAAATTAGAAGAAATTTTTTGTTCTATTCGTGTATTGTCAAAAAAATAAGAATTTTTGACAGATTTTCCTCCATTTGGAGCAATTTTCTCAAAATTTCTTCAAAATTTGCTTTATTTGGAGTAAAAAACGGAAATAAAAAAAGCGTGCCATATTGAATTTCGTGCCATTATAAAATATTCGTGTCAAAGAAGCACGATCATGTCACTTTGGCAATGCTTTATGGCACTTCATATAATGTTCCTATAATGAAGATCTCTGCATTTTGGTCTTCCCTCTCTATTCAACAAATGTGAATTCATATCTTATATCCCGTTTTTTTTTTTTTTTTTTTGCAGAACTCGCATGTAAGTCCAACATTAAGCCACATATTTTTAATTTCTGTGAACTCAAATGTCTCCGTATATATGTATGTTTCCTTTTAAAAAAAATATTTCACTTTTTTTCTGATTTGTTTAATTATTTTTTAACGCATTTATTCAAATCTGAAGAAAATAAATAATGAAAAGGGTTTTGTTTTTATAACAGCTCATGTAATGCATGCTACATTGCTACATACAGTCCATGATGCGAATATTAGGCCGAATTCAAGTACTGAAACGCAAAACTTGAGCAAATTATGCTAGACAAACAGTTTTAAAATGCAAACGTAAACATTCCTGTAAAGCAGATTCTTCCAAAATGTAGTAGATTTTTGTTTTCTTGTGCACTTTTTTTTAAATTGTTTTCATTTTTGTTTAGGAATATGGCTGCAATCTGCAACGCATTATCACGGTCTTCAATATTACAATCATAATGCATCATAATCATCACCGTTTTATTACTTCTAGACGACAAATCTAATGGATCTGCTCTTTTAATGTTGCTTGGAGGAAAATTTGAATCCGATTCCTTCTTATCGGTTATCATTAGAACATACCTATAAATACCTACACAGAACATTTAATAAAATATTTCAAGTCCTTAGATCCTCTGAGCTCCGATTTGAGAGAAAGCCTGATGATTTTTTTTAACAACATAAATCATAATATTTAATATTATCAATATTTCATGAGTTTTTAACCTATTTTTATTGTTTAAAAAAATGTATACAAATCTTTAAGTTTCCCCAGAAATCATTATTTGTATTCAACCCCCACTGCTCGCCTACCTAGAGGTCATTCTCGCCTGGCATCACATTTTCCTCTTGTGAAAACTAAGAGATTTTCTATAGTTTCCTTTTTTAAGTTGGTCTCACACTATTGTGTTATGGATATAAGCCCCAATGATTTCCATGCTGCTTTGTCTCTGGCAATTCTCTCCCATCTATTATTTTTTCGGGCTATGTCATCTCTCCAATGTTTTTACTGCCTTCCTATCCAGTTAGTACTTCTGATAGTCCTGCCCAGCTCCATTTTTGTTGTTTTGCTTTTCTGATCATATGTTCAAAATCTGTCGTGCTCCGTACAATTTCGTTTCGGATTCGTTGTCTTTTAGATAAGTACTTGTAAGATTGATCTTTCCATAGCTCTTTGTGTAGTCTTAAGCTTTTGTAATGATTTAGCATGACATGTTTGGGATCCGTACAGCATGACGGGTAAGATTGATCCATCAAAAAGATACTTGCTGGAACTTTGGTTAAGATTTGAGTCGAAAATATGTTTGTGTTTTCAAAATTGTTTCCAACAGAATTATTCTGTTTAATTTCTTTATTTTATCTATTTTCCATTGAAATTGTTTGCCCAAGATAAATGTAGTTATCGACATATTCTATTTCTTTTCCATTTATAAGGATTTGTCTTTGTTCTCCTTTGCTCATCAGCTTTGTTTTGTCTGCATTCATTTCGAGGTATGCGGTTTGGTAATGGCTTTGAAATTCGAAATCGAATACCATTTTTTTTAAGTCTTGACATGATGACGATATCGTCTGCAAATCCTTAATTATAAAAGAACTCTCCCTCTATTTTCTTTCGTTAAGATTCCCCCATTTAGTTGACGAAATATGTCAAGTACAGCACAAAAAAAAAAATGCTGGCGATAGTGGATCTCCTTGCCTTACACCCCTACTAATCTGAAACTGTCTGCCCTGTTTTTCTAGAGAAATTCTGGATGTTGCGTTCGTGTATATATGTTCTTTATTATTCTATTATACTAAAAATATAAAATGTCAAAAGAAAAAAAAATACAATTCTAAATTTGAAAAATCCTCCTATCAAGCTAGAATCATATTATAGAAATGCCTTGACATCGTAATTAATCGACTAAAATTTTGCCAAACAAAGAATAACATAATTGACATTAACTCCTTTAAGGTCCTTGGTACAAAAAGTCCACTGTTACGCCATTCATTTTTAAACCAATCAACAATTGAGCTATTTATGTGGATTACTAACAATACTAACATGTAGATCCATTAAACCGCAATCGATTTAAAACATAGTGCTCAGTTGGAGAATTCTGTAAAAGATCTGGAAATGAAATGATTTTCCTTATCTATACGAAAAATAAATATAGTTCTAGTTGCACTTCCAGTTCCAATTCCAGTTCCACGGAACAGTTAAAACAAAATGGCGTCCTGTCGACATCAGTTCAGGTTAGTTAGTTGGATTAGAGTTGCACTCTAAATAAGAGAATGAACCGATTCTAAAACAAATTATTTAAAAACTTGGGTTGTAAAATAGTCTACTCATTTTTAGAAGGTAGGTATATATTTGTCTACTACTTGGCTCCTATGAATTATCATTAATAGTGGTTCTACATCAGGGATAATTTCCTATAAATTCCTTTAAAATAACGCGTCTTTATTTATGCTATCGTGATCCCTTCAGCGCATATGCCCAGAGCTGGCTGCTATTCTATATACCATAAAATGCACCATGATACTAATGGTCAGATTGTTCACAGTGGATTAAATCTACACCTCATCAATTTAACAGGTTCTAAATAAGAGACGTTAATAGATTAAAATCGGCTAATTAGCGATTTCCATGAATAATAACTCAAATTTTGGGATCCTTGATAAAAATTTTGGTTAACATGCACATTCAATAAAATACCAATTGCAATAATACTTGGTTAAAAGATGATCAACTGTGAACAAACCGACCCTAAAGGTTTTCCAGCCAATCACAACGATTTTATTTTATGCTAAGCCTTCAAGACTCAGATTTGATTCTGATCTTTTCATAATGATGAAGTCAATCAGCGTTAACAATTTACTATCTGAATAGACTTTTGTCAAAGGAGCTCATTGGTCTGTCTGCGTGTAGTGCATAACAATCCAGCAATTTGCATTTTTTGCTTTTTATTGTCCGGAAGATATTGTCAAAGATATCTGTTTGACGTTTGAGTTACTTTGTTAAAAATATAAGATATCTATACACTTATACAGTCTTATCAGGGCTTATTTTCCGTTTTTTTTGGTCACATGTCTTACATATTGAGAACACGGAAAATCTAAAATCTCTAATATATTACGAAGACAAATAATTTCTAAACCTCAGATCACTTGGTTTACTTCACAACTCTCATTTATCAAGATAATGTCCCGATTCCTAACATAATCAACCCTCAAGACAAGAGATAGGTTTTTGTATAATGCGAATTAATTTTTGTACATAAGTATAGTTGATTTTGTAATTTCTAGAGGGGATATTTTTTTATCATCTTTCAACATTGGTCCAATTAGCCATGAAATCCTTTTTATGATACCCATAACTCGGTTGACTTGAGGCTGAGATATCAAGAGTGGGTCACACAGATCCTTGAACACTTTTAAGGGCGGAATATCTTTTTCACCTCAAAAATTGTCAACGAAAATGTGTCCAGGATAACTTGATTTTCCCTGATTTGTGGTTTATTTTATATGCTCAGCATTGGTTCAGCTACATCCTCATACTTGGGTACGAACAGGAGTTGGTTGTAGATGGGATACGGATGGGATATGGATATTTTATGGATATGGGATGGGATTTGAATGAGAGGCACAAAATATACCTACTGATGATGGAATGAAATGGTTCTACCAAATTTCATCGTTCTGCAAATATTTGATAAGTTTACTGTCAATATTTTGACTGGACTGGATATGGGTTAGATACCAGACATACTGATACAATGACTAGTATAAGCAGTCTGCATAAATTTAGTGCAACATATTGTTTATGATCGAGGGACCCATCATCTTCTTTTGAGTCGAATTACAGCCACCTAACCTACAAATGGTAACAGTGTAACTTATCTGATACAACTCATATTAACTAAGAGGATGTAACACTAATTGTCAAAAGTGTGGTTAATGATTATTTAAAACCTCAAAATCAACCGCTGTTAAACTATAAAAGTGTGTTAGACATAAAAGCTTTTTGATTTTTCTTGACAATTTCCACTAAATGCCCATTAGTAAGCAACAAAAGCTTAAAATTAGTGACTCAAATATCTTTCTTGAATCTGAAAATTATAATTTGAACGACATTAGTCTTTGATTTTTCGTCATCAAAAAAAAAAAAAAAAAAAAAAAAAAACTAACGAAATATAGAAGACTTCATTGTATTTTGATGCTATAGGCCGGAATTTAAATGTTACAATCCCCTTTTCTTCCCCCTCACCTCCCGCATCATTCCACCTCCTGCCATAATGTCATTAATTAAAGTTACAAGTGTAAAGGCATGACTAACATTTAAATGAGGTCCGTCTATTAAGCATATTATTGTAAGTTTCAAGAGTCTAATAGTGTATAGACCACGACATCAAAAGCCCAACAAATTCACCGCGCCCTGCATTTGTTGCATATATTTGTAAGTTATACATATATGTACGTAGAAGTATAGAACAACCACCAAGCTTTATTACCAAGATCGAAGGTTGAATCTATTAATAAAAGTTCTGCTGGCTGCAGGATTTGTGAATGGAAAACAAGATACACGAATCATCATAGAGGTTCGTTATTCGTTATTCGTGTGTTAGTTTGTTTTTCTCGGAATGCATTCTTAAGCTATGATAAAATCTTGTACATTAGTGTCGTTATAGAGTTGGAAAAGATTGAATGGAAACCTGGTCACATGACGACGACGACCACGACCAAGACGACGACGACGACAACGACGACATTAGAGGTGACTAAGGAAAAAATAAATTAAAATGAATAAAAAAAAAAAAACTTCTCACATTTTTATGCACGGCCTCCAGAAAGGTGGATTGGTATGGTGGATAACAAATAAGTAATAGAATATCTATTTGCTTATGCATGTAGGTGATTATATATCTGGAATTTTAATTGGTAATAGAATTCTAACGCTGATGCTATACTGTTGCAACAGCCCCATGGGATGGCTGGCGCTTTGGAGCCCAACTTACTTATCCAAGCATAGGTTAAGTGTTGCAATGACGATGCATTCAATGAAATATTTATAGAAATAATAAATTGTTATCTGCAAGTTATTATAGTCTTAGAGTGCAAAATGCTATATTCATTTTATTAGCATAAGATGGATTTCTTTGAAATAAAAGTATCTTACCATATATATGGGCATCATATATTTAACTATTTTTACATAAATTCATTATTGTGTTATTTTTTTTTTATCCATCCTATTCAAGGCATGTGTGAGAGTAGTGCTAGTTAAGGTACCTTTAAGTACGAGGACTCCTAAAATAATTAGAACTGTGTATAGCATGACACCTCGCAATGTTCAAACTAGGTCGCCGCATTAAAACGATGGAAACATAGACGGTTACCCAAAAAAAAGGATTGGAAGGAATGGATCTTACCACAATTTTTGCACAAAATAACCCCTTAACGGCTGGCTTAAGGCCCCATATGAACGACAGATAGACTGATAGACTTTTAGTCGCTTTAAAATAAGGAGTTTTAAATTCTCCAACAAAAAGAAAATTTTGTTCTTATTTTTATTTTCTGCACATAAAACTCTTAAAGACAAAAACGGCTTGAATATGAATTTAATGAATGAATTAATTAAACAGTTTTTTTTCATCTAAAAAGCCAGTGTACATAGCTTTCCTCTTGTGCACGTAGAGCTCGCAAGCAGATATGGTCCTTGACTTCAAAAAAGCTTTGTATGCATCTTGTTAAGCTGCATGTGCTTTCTGGCATGCTTTCTGTTGTTGTAAGTATTTTAACCAGCAAGTCTCTTGATCTCAAAATACAAGGCATATAGAAATTCTCTTGGGGATATTAGAGGCTCGATCTAAAAAGGACCTAGCGATATTACAGCTGTCTGTTGTACGTCGAATTTTCTCATAGTATTTTGCTGCTTTTGATGTTGCCAGGATATCCCCAGTCGTACCTTTGTTAGTACACAAATCTAAGGTAAATTATTGCTCAGGTTGGCAAAGTTGAAAGTGTCAGAGATTAAAAATGGCGCATCCGCGCATTATTAGAAACAACAACAAAATATTAAAATTATACAAGAGAATAGGCACTGGATCTACCATTTTCCTCGCGCATAACTGAACAAAAATTAAAATTCTAATGATATTAGCGCAAAATTTTAAACGATTTAGTACGATGTTAAAGCATTTTTACTAATGATAAAATGGCTTTAACATCGTACTAAATCGTTTAAAATTTTGCGCTATTATCTTTAACATGTTCACTGTGGGTTGGGTTGCAACGAGGTAGTGGGCCGCAAGATTCAATGTTGGTTAATCTGGTTGAAGTCTGATTAATCTGGTGATCTCCAAGTCCTTTTGTGAGGTTTTAAATTTTGGAACTGAATACTCCTACCACAATGCCTAACCCCTTAGCGCAGTCGATCAGCCTAAATCCTTTACAGGAGATGGTGCTTTACTTTCGATTGTGACAGCAAAATTGTATTCTCTTCCTAGTTTGACGTTTAAATCGCCTATAGGACCGTCCGCATATATATTCCTGTTCATGAGTCCGTATAATATGTCTTTGGTGTCATCATATTTTTCCTTTGAAGTGGAGTCATGTACGCATATAAGGCTTATATTGGCAAATTTAGCTTTACTTATTCTGGATTTACTAATAGTAATGCCATATTTAAGCTTCATGATTTTAAATTAAGACTTTACTAAATTTATTAAAATTTCTTCAATTTGTAAATATTAATTTAAAAAAAATATTTAAATTAGTCCATAATATGTTGTTCACGAAACTGACAGATTACAGGGATGTCAGGAATATATGAGAACATATTTAGACAACTACTGGAATTCGTTTATAATTAAGGAGATGTCCAACTATTTACGCAGTGGATTGCTGAACAACTTTCAAAGATTGTTGTAAGGAAATTTAATAAAAACGACTGTATGTTTTTAGTTTCTGAATATATAAGGAACGAACAAATATAAATACAATACAAATACCATAACGTCTTTCGGGAAAAACCAAATTTTAAATGTTATAGGAGGTGTATGGTGGTTAGAGCAGGACATGTATGTAGAAGGTGGATTTCTTCGCCATACAACTTCTGCATATAACATTTTGAATATAAACGAAACCTAACAAATAAAGCGTCCAGATTCAGTTTTGGCCAGATGTCGATGTTTTTGCTTGACAAGGTGTGATATTTTTCCACTTAAGCCACTTCTTTGTAAGATCTCCATGTATAGCACTAGGATTTTGATTTACATTATCAAAATATGCGAAAAGATAAATAATGTTTTTATTCTGCATGTCATATAACCTAAAAACATCTTCTAAAAAATTGTTCCAATAATTTTTGGGAAATCCTTTTTTGATTTTTTGCATCTGATATGGTGGCTTTTTCTGTTTCTATATAAACCAATAGTTTCCTTATAAGAAAAAAACACAGTATTTTATGCCAATAAATGTGAAAAACGGTATAAAGAAGCCGAAGACATCAAATCTAGGTGCAAAATGGCATAATGCCATTAATAAAACTCTTTATATTTCAACTTGAAAATGTAGGTACCCACCAATTTTAAATTCTTTAATTCCACAGAAATGATTAAACTTTCTATATCTTCAAATAACTGTATAAAAAAATAAGAATATTTAATGTAAGAACGATGTTTTTAAATAGGTATGTATATAGTATGTACATATATGCTATAGGTAGGTACTAGGCATATTTCCCAAAGATAACCCTGATGCGCATTCTTCATCAGCATGGAAATTATTTATGAACATGAAGTTCCTATTGTAAATGATAATCAATCAATTATTGTCTCCATTTTTATATTTTCTATACTAAACATAAAATTAATAGTCTGTTGGGATAATTTTGTTGTCTTCGTCTTTGTAATTCTGATTGGCTTTGCTAATAATTACATACATAGCCATAGTCAATCTTTTATTTTGATCCATTGAGCTTGCATTTTTCACGAATCTATAAGTGTAAATTGTGTATATATGTATGTAATATATTTGCCTGTAGGTACCTACATATTTTATTAACAAGATGAGAAGATTACTTCGTTGTACTTGAATGTTTCAATGCGAAGAGATCGTTTATTTTATTAAATGTCAGATTATAAAATTATTTAAATATGCAACCTTTTCGTGGGACTCTGGCGCCTCGCAATTTATTAAACGTTACCGGATGAATGCCGTTGAAGCGTTGAAGCTAATATTACTTTTGAAGTAACAATAATTGTACACCTATACAATCGACCTATGTACCTTGACTAAATATTTTTGCATAGAAAGAGAAGATTTTAAAATAATGACAGTAGTGAATAATAGTGACAGATAGATTTGCAAAAATCTATTATTCTTCTTCAAATACATATGTTTACAAAATATACTGCCCAAAACTTTCAAAGTTCATATAACAAAAATAAAATGTGTAGTTTTAGACAGAAAATCACAGAGTTTCAAAATAAAGCAACGCACCTTTCAATTAATCCAAGTTGAACACATTGTATTAATATGTGCGTTTCCCTTTCTTTGAAACTCTGTGACTTTCTGTCCAAAACTGCACATTTTGTTTTTTTTTTTTTTAGTTTTTTATATGAACTTTGACAGACTTTTGTGTTGTTTTGGGCAAAAAATCATCAAATTCATCAGAGTAAAGAAACGCACCTAAAGTTGCCTAGTGAAGATTTTGAACTCTATTACTTTTTCAGTTTAATGTGGAATTTCTCGCTTGTGCGATACGCCATTTTGTCTGGAGCGTCTTTTTTTGTGTGTGTTTTTTTTTTATAAATAAAATGCGGCAGACACTTATAATATACATATGTGAACATAAAGGGGGAAATGGAACTATTTCGGTCGGACTAAATGTTGCAGAACTATAAGTTTCAATTAACAAAAAGCTTAGTAGGTGGAAGGAGCATCTAAGCACAATTTTTAGTGCGAAATCATCCTAGTTTCAGAATTCAGTCAAAAAATTTGAGTTAAACTCTAATGAACGTTAGTTTACCTACGAAATAGGAAGAATGTTTAACTTCTCGGCCTTATTAATAATTCATCTCTAGGAAAAAAAAAAACCACTGGAAATTCTCACTCAGAGTGATAAGGCTCAACTATTCAATTAAATTTAAAATGTTCCTTGAAGCTTCACAGACGTACCGCAACTGACCAAAAAAGGAATTCCAAATTTTCTTGATTAGCTGTTTTGTTTAAAGTTTTTTTTTTTACATTGAAAATTTGAAATTTGGACCAAGTCTATTCTTGAAATAAAAATAAACTGCAATTTGGAGCCTTACAATTAATTCAAACAATGCACGGTATGTGTTGATACCCAGTAATTAGCATTTTTGGGGATATTCCTATAGATATAGATAAGTTATAGTTAAAATAAGCGTTCTTGCACCGATTGAGTCCAATGCAGCTATGGTATCTATATGAAGCACGATGCATTTATATACTTCCTTCCTTTTTAAAGGTTTTCGAAGTGATCGGTTAATTTTAATTTTGATTTTTTTTTTTTTTGGAGAAGGTACACCATTTATTTACAGTCCGCGTTAAACCAGGATGTTTTCATTTCTTTCTATATGCTTATGTGGTACTTATATGTACATAATATATACATTGAAAGGGCTGTGCAATCATCCCCATTCACATGTTTCTTAGATTTATGTTTATGTGCGACGATTGAAATCGAAATGGTTGCTTTTTATACAAAATCGTGCAATGTATCGATTTTCATTCTGTATATCTGTCAAATTGACAGTTAAACAGGATGTTCCCTCCATCATTGTATAATATGTTCATACGGATAGCTCCTAGTTCTTACATTCAACGATGTGAATGTGACTATATGTGACTCCTATCATCTCCCACATTTTTGCAATCTTCGATAATATAGCCAAGGAAGAAATCGTATAAGTTTCGCGGCTATTAAAATAAGGAATCACTTACAGTCATTCATTTACAAAACCGCTGCCTGATGGTCGGGTAACTATTTTCAGAAAATTGTCATATTCGGTTGCTTATACCTAAATCTCAAAGGATTTCAAAAAACGTTGCATCATATGCGAAAACAGTTTTTGCGAAACCAGTGGTCGGCCAAATTCTTATCTAAAGGGTTTTCCAATAGGAACCGGTATATTAACAAACAACAAACGTACACAAACATATACATATATGCCAGTAAGACCTAGGGTCTTACAAATTAGGCAATGTTCGAAGGAATAGAAGGATAGGATAGATTTTTGTTGGC
Organism: Epistrophe eligans; assembly: GCA_951394125.1. Lineage (NCBI taxonomy): Eukaryota > Metazoa > Arthropoda > Insecta > Diptera > Syrphidae > Epistrophe > Epistrophe eligans. The sequence continues at coordinate 16,612,897 of OX596029.1, read as the reverse complement.
ACAGTGGATTGAGAAATTAGGTTTAGATTTTTCTCATTAAATCCCAGGAGTGGCGTTCAGTTGTGGGAATATAGAAAAGAATGCTGCCGAGACTGGGGATCGAACCCACACATCCAAGTTGCGCCGGGGCCACCCCCAGAATTAAATAGAACGAGTTGTGTGAAAGATACCTATTTTTTTTTTTAAATTTGAAATGCCCTTTATATATATTACTTGTTTTTTTTTTTTTAATATTTCAGTTTCTTTGTTGTGCTACAACAATCAGGGGCAAACTAAAATCAGAGGCTCATTATAAGTGCATGTTTCAGGTGTAAGTGGCTAGTAAATAAGTAAAAAAGTATAAAAAATAACACATGCAAACATAATACATATTATAGTAACAAAATTAAATAATATAAATGCAACTACCTTAACAATAATACGGAATTATAAACGAAATAAGTGTCCAATTTCAAAATGAAATGACATCGTTCAAATTGTCCTGCATTGCGGGTTCGATATGTGTTGCATCACTAAGAGGTGCAATTGATGACTGCCACATACATATTATGTACATATGTAGATCAGAATAAATTTAAGCTATGTGTATGTGGAGATAACCAAGTCCCTAAATCGTTTTGTGCAGAATGTCAATTGTGGCAAAATGGCCGCCATGAACTGTCAAAATCTATTCGTTTCTATTGGAATAGCCTTTATTTGTTTTGTTTTTACTTGTTAACTAAACATTATTAACAAAAAACTATAGTATACACACTTTTAAGGTGGAAACCAATTTTTTTTAAATTAACTGATGGTGTTATTTATAGTTTACCTCTCTATAGTAGTGGGCCTATTTAATTATCTTAATTGGGACACATATTTAATGCGTGCTTAAAAATTAATGTTTCTCTCTCTATTCTACTAATATAAATTTTACATCCTTTTTTGCAGAAATCAAAAGAATATACACAAAGCAAGAATTTTTATGGAAGCAGGTTAAAAATTCTTTGCATTATTATTATAAAAAGTATTCATTTGAAATTTCCTTTTTTTGACTAATTTTTGTTACTTTTTTACTGTTCTTATGGGTGACATGAAAGTACCGAATTTGTAACAATATTTTTACCCCAGATAATTAAACCACGTGTTTAAACAAAGTGGGAAATAAAGTGAGTTTTCTGTAATTGTTCTGTTTTAAATTGAGTTTTAGTTTAGCTACTTATTAACTTTTTTTTTCAAATAAGAATAAATCTGATAAATAAAAATTGTAAAACCAATTGGCTTTTCAAAACCAATCATTAGGTTATTATTATCTCGTCAAGAAAATAAAGTCTGCAGTTCTAAGTATTTCCAATTTATCGATATCCCAACTAAACAAATATGTCAAATTGTATTTCTTTTTTTTTTTTAAATGGTCTGTGAGAAAAAAAAATGAAAATGAAAAAATTGAAAAAATTCATTGACATAATATTCCTCAAACGTGACGATGACGACTAACGATAGTGTGGTCGGCCGTCAATATTGTTTGATGTTGTTTCTTTTTTGGAAAATCTGTTAAAAATATTTCATTTATATATGATCCTTGGTGCCTATAGCTAACCCGATTTCCAAGAAGCAATTTAGTTTGTTCCTATGGGAACAAAAAAAATATTCCGTTAAATGTTTCATGAAGCACTTATCACAATATAGTAAGGTTATATATACCAAGAGGGGATATTTTTTTCCAGGAAATGAAAAGGACTTGTGCGATCCCAATATGTTTATGTACAATCCTACCTATATGATTTTTTTTTTTAATATCATAAATAATAGTGCGGGTGCAGATAAAAAGATACCGAAAATAAAGTGCAGCAAAAATATTCATTGGAATTGTTTGAATAACAAGGAAATAAACCAAAACAAGAGAAAAATACTTGGGTGTATATTATTTCAGATATTATTGAACATAAAATGAAAATGAAGCAGGTATAGGCATACCTATAGATTATTATTGTTTTGAAGGTGTTCATTTTTTATTTGTCATTTTGTTGAGTGTCAAGTAAGTAGTTTTAAAATTATTTTTTTTTAAACCACACACTCATGTAAATTGAATAAGTTTTAAAATAATTTCCACGCCTTTTTTTATATTTCGCAACGTCCGATTAAACTTAACCCCACCCCCCTCAGTGTACATACATTTCTACACTACATATACAAACATAGGGACTTTTTACATTCTTCTTCATGTGATATTTTCAATTTAAAAACTTTCGGAATGCTTGATTCCTTTCCTGGGAATATTTTTGACATATTAACATTTTTTCACATGTCAATTTTGTTCAATTCTTTGTTAGATTCATTTGTAAAACATAATTTAGAATACATGAAAAATGTAATTTCTGTCCTTTGCATTTTGTTTTGACAGAAAAGCTGTGAAAATAGATTATTTGCATGGAAATAAACGAGTAAAGTGGACGATTTGGGAACAAATCATTAGGCGAGTTATGGAAAATGAGATCTTGGAGATCTCAGCAATCTCAATTAGATGAACAGGATTCCTCAGCAAAATTTCTCAGTTTTGCTGTCAAAACTCTGAGAAAAAAAAATCTTGGATTCGCTTGCTCACCTTTTGAGTGAGAAAAATCTCTGAGATCTCAGGAGTTTCTGGGGCAGCAAATACTTATTCTAAGGTGGATTTCATTATGGATACTTAGGAATATTGTAAAGTCTCCCGATCCCAGCAAAAATGTAATCAAACACATAAACCATACATAACGATAACAAAAATTCAGGGTTTTTTTTGAAATCCTGCATCATGTAACTTCGGCCTTTTTATTTCTTTTATACTTAAGAGCAGAGCCTGAGTTGTCAAAAAAAAAAAATTGTGTTTGACCCCATTCATATGTGTAGATTTTTTTCTCCGGTATCTTTTGTTTTTATGAAGAAAGGCTCGATAAACGTGAAATGAACAAAATCTCCCCAATCAAGGATTTGAAGAGATGTTTTTGTATTTCTTTTTTAACACTGTAATTCTGGTAGGTTGTGTTAAACTTCTTTAAAAGGAAACTATACAATTCAGTGGGGCTTTTGTTTAATCATGTAAAAAGAACAAAAGATTTTAGGATATGTTGAAAGAAAACGATAAAAAATCTCTAGCAACTTGGTTCCTTTTCTTAAAGTGGATCACTTAGTTTTGAACGCTAAGTCCCCTTTCACACGAGGAAAGTGAGTTTAAGTGAGAAGGACACCAAGTAAGGAGAATGAACGGTCTACGATTGGTGGAAATTGGAAGTTAAAAGAAAACGTCAACAAATTTGCAACAACTTGTTTCCTCGTGTGAAGGGAAAGAGCTTAGAATTTGTGTTTCTTTGTTCGTACTCTATGAGCTTAACAAAAAAAAATTACCGAGCAGTCAAAGTCAGTTCAAGAGCCACGCAAGGACGGAGTCACACTGAAATAAAAGGAAATAAGGATAAACAGATAAAATTAAATTGAAAAAACGGCCGAAAACTTTAGTAAAGTGTGTTTTTTTAAACAACTGAGAAAAAAAGAAGATATTTAAAATGGCGGATGACGATGACAGCTATAATAAATCCGAGCGATCAGAACTTCAGGACACAGTCGGTTTAGTTTAGAGGATGTTTGAGCATATACTCGCTCGACATGTTCAAGAACTGTTCGGATCTCTGGTCTGATTGAAAAATGAACAGACAAAAAAATAGCTTTTCGAATGGAAAATTTATAAGTAACCCATAATGCGAGCTTAATTATTAGTTACTTCTATTTTCACTCTTCACTTACTATAGCAAAAGGTCACAAAAGTTAAACGTAAAGTAACAATTTTATGAGTATTTACCTATTTCGCTGGAATCAGCGAAAATGGACTTATGTAGATGTCAATGAGGGTGAGTAAAATATATGCTATCATCACGAAAGGACACTCAAAACCGACGTCTTGGACGGTAAGTAAGAACTGTTAAATTTGTCGAAATAGTAATTAATCTATAAAATAAAATGACTATGAATTACATATCAGTGAAATTTAATCAACTTTTTTCCAACAAAATGCATATCTGATTTTAATTTGATTTAGCAGAAAATCAATCAATTGGAAAATCTTTTAACATTTTGTTGATTCATCGTGTTCATATATAAATCCGGCCAATTGCTCGTTTTGACGTCTCATAAAAATTGCTCTGACTTTTTTAAGGAAAGGAACCCTGAATATGAATTCTAAAGCAAGAAGTCAAAAGGACTTTTTGTATGTATTTCCATAATTTATCTATACGTTTAGTACGTCGTGTATGTTACATATTTTGTGCATAATTTGATTTTCTTCTTTTAAAAATCAACTGTTTTGACAGCGTTAATGACAATGAGTTATTCCTCAATTCAGGTCTCAGAAAAAATTAAAAATGATGATAATAATATATTTCTATTGATAAAAGAAGTTGCCTATTTTTTAATAGGATTTTACTGTTTTATTTGAATGTCCTCCGTTGGAGATTTCCAAGCGAACAATATATAGGTTATACCTTGTTAATATTTAATTTACTTATGTTGTATACATTATTATGTAATATGTCATGATTATAAAGAAAATATCTCAAGAAACAGGATGAAAAGGAATTAGTTTTCCACTGCAACCTCATTCAATGACCCCTACAGATAGTTTGAATTTAATCTCAATGGTTAAGTGATGGGTATTTATAGCGGTGCGAGTGTTACGGTAGAATTATTTTAAGGGGGAATTGCCATTATGGCCTTACATAGATCATATCTAGATCAAAAGGAGAAAATAAGAAAAGATAAGCATTTCGTAGTATTTTGAATGCATTAAATATGAGATCATTCCACACGAGGGTAAGCTGACGCACTTATACAACGAGTATGGAAGGTCTTTTTTTTTCTTGATGCATTTTGTTTAAAACATTGAGTTTTGGTATGATAGAAAAGAACAGTTTTTACTTTCCCAGAGCTTAAACCCGCATCTCTAATCGATCTGCCAACCACTTCATCCACCGTATCATTTCAAACCATAATGATTTAACATCAAATCCAAGATAGGTTGGTGACTTCTGGAAAAACGTAAAAATGTTAGCCCGAATTCCTAAATTCAAATTTGCAGAGCAAAACACATGCAAAGCAAATGCAAAAAGCAAAATATTTTTTACAAATGCATTTGCATTTACGCAAGAAAATAAAAATCTACTACATTTTGGGACAATCTGCTTTGCAGGGATGTTTACGTATGCATTTTAAAACTGTCTGCTTAGCATAATTTGCGCAAGTTTTGCGTTTAGGAATTCGGCCTTATATTATCTCCCGTAATGTACCAGTGCTTTAGGCCTTCAATTATTCTTCAGCGTTTTTTTTCTATCATCAGAGTAGCCATTTTGTATTTTCTAGTAAACGCAGTGGTACATTCTTGGACACTACAATTTATGGTGTAGATATCCTTAAGTTCCACAACACGTCAATGTGACCATGTGAAACTAGTGCCAACAAAAAAAACAGCCCAGTCTTAGAGAAAACAAAGACTTTTTCAAAGGTGTGACTAGTGTGGACATTTTGATTTTTCGTTATATATGTATGTAAGTATATTTCTATGTATTGGATTGTTTTCCCGACAACTATAGAATCGTCAAGTTAGAAAGAGAAAAGCCCAATAGATCTGCCCAATACTCATCATGAAAAAGCACAAACAGTTCATAGGAACATATTTTTTAGAGGAACAAGCAGGATTTTTCAGTTAAAAGTCATTTGTTGTGGTTTTGTTTTTGTCAGTTAAATTTCCTCTCAAAATTAAATAGATTGTGGAAGAGAACAGAGATTTTTATTTCGCTCACCCACAATATATCATCGTCATTGTAAAGTGAAAAGTCACAATTTTAACAATTGTCGCGTTCGGGTATCAATCCAAAGCTATCTCTTGTGACAAAACAGCTGATGCAACAAAAACCCAACGTATCTAAAAATTTTCGGGATAGGTGGATAGCCTATCTGATAGTTCCTCGAATGTAAGGAATGTCTAGGTATATTTCAAACATAAGATCCGTTCGTTTACTTCCATAAAAATGCTAATTTCTACTAATTTTAGTCCAATTTTATTTTATTAAAAATTGCTAGAAATTTCCATATTTGGGAAGTAAACGAACAAAGGTATAAATTGAAGCCAAAGTCAATTGATCTAACGATAAATTGTAAATCAAACTAGTAAAAAACACCTGTTCCTGTTAAGCTGTAGGTAGTTATTGCCATTATGGTATTTTAAATCTTTGAAATTCATCGGCATGAGAAGGTACTATAGCACAAAAAATAGATGCATAATGTTATCGAGGATTTATCTTTAAAATCTGAGTTAAAATTTAACTATGAACACCTATAATTAGAATTTTCTGCAAAGAAATAACCTCTGTTTTGTTGTAATAAAAAAATCTATTATTTTACCTGAAATTATGTGTTTTATGGGTTGAAGCATTTAAATATTAATTAAATATTCATATAAAAGTGTGAAAACATTCCAATTGGTAGATTCTCTGAGGTACCTATAATAATTTAGTTCCAATTTATGTTATTTTTTGTTAAAAGAAACACCTGTTGTGCCTAGTAAATTGATTTGAAATTTCAAATTATCTCTTCAAAACAATGTCTATACGTACTGAAATACGACGTTAAATTATAAAACATCTAGGAAGGTATACCTTTATAGAGTTTCTCATTGCTTAAAAGCTATATAACTGTAACCAACGAAGACTTTGTTGCTCTCTGTCAATTAAGATGCGCAATAGGAAAAATTTACGTATTTGAGCATTTCCGCATTACAATTTCCATCCATTTATTTAGTTGTTATTACTGACTCATAAATACCAACAAATAAAAAAACCTAATAATGTAGGTATCAAGTTTTCTACTCGAGCAACAAAGTTTTAATCCGCCATTTTGTTTTTATTCAAATCACATGTGCTATTTGTAGAAAAAAAGAAAAGAAAAACAAAAACACATTTATTTAAACATCCGTTTCCGGTTAATGTTTAACAAATCTAGTACAAATTTCTGAAATATTGACAATTTATTTTGAGACAACTAGGATAACATCGTGTCCTCATGTTTAACCTCAATTTTTTTTTTAATTTTTAAACTTGAAAAATATTAGTAAAACAATTACAACAACAACAAATAGGCATATTAATAAAATCGAAAGAAAGAAAAAAGAAAAAAATTAGAACACGCCCCTACCCTTACGTCAAAGAAAGCACGTGGACAACATTGATAACACAACTTCATGCATATGCCACGTGAATTTAACACAAACACAATTAATATATTTGTATTGAATATGGTTGTTGCCAACATCAGAGTATCCTTTGCAGAAAGGATTCATTCAGTCAAGAACAAAAAAAAAAACAAAACGTCAAAAATCCTAAAAGAAAAAAAAAAACTAATCGATTCACCATTTTGTATCTCATAATTCGCGAAAATACAGAAACCAAAAAAAAAAAAAAAAAACAGCTTAGACGTGTGTATAGTTTGTCCTAATTTAAAATTGGAATTTCTAAACAGATAAAGAATATGTGAATGTGTGTGGATATGTGTGTGTGTGGTTTAAACAAAATAACGCAACTTCTCATACCAACAGGTAGCCTAGATATAGTGTGTTCTCTCACACTCATATAACCAACATTAAACACACACATTCATACCTATACAAAAATCTCAAGTTGTATCTCGACACAAAATGATGACAGACGACCACAATTTAGCTCCGACCTTGCGCGGAACGAGCTCGAAAAATCAGAAACAATCTGACTGTGAAATATATCAGTTCGTACTCCTCGTCTCGTCTGGAAAATGGTTATTACTTATTGTTAAATCAGTAGTTATTGTACTTGTTGTTGTGGTTGTTGTTGGTGTGTTATTTTTTTTTTTTTAAGAGTGACAGCTGTATCTATCTCCGTTCAATTGGAAGAAATGTCATATACCCACTAACCGACATTTGCAGCAGTTTCACTTCATTCAAATTGGATAAACTATTGTTTTTTGTGCATTTTTATTTCCATCCATCAAGATTGTCATGGACAAAATCGAAGTGACATTAAAGTGCCCTAATTATTTCAACCACCATCCAGTACATATATCAAAGTGTAAATGTCAAATTTCTTTGGACTTTGGTATGTCAAAAAAAAAAAAAAACATTGAACTTATAAGAACTATACTATATACTGTGAAGAAATTAATTGAAAAAAGAATCTGGAACGATGAAGATAAGATAAGTGCTTTTTCAAAAAAAAAAAAAAAAAAAAATATATACATATGTACCTACCTACTTCTTTCGTGCCTATGAAGTGAGAATGTATTTTTGTACGAACCTCTGACAAATAAAAACTATTGATTCAAGTGAGTTATTCTTATTATGTAATAAAAATTTAAAACAAAAAATTATATGATTGATAAGAAAATGGAGTTTTGATAACAAATTTCTATTTATGACACTTCGAAATGGCAAAAATGTCAACTGTCGAAAAATGTAATCTACTACTATTTTAATTAAAGGATACCTAAATATCCTCTACCGGAAACACAAATCAAACGGATCTTATTCTGGGTGTTCTTACAGGATTTTGCACATTTTTGACAGATTTGCTATAAGAAAAAGTTTAAAGGCTGGCGGAATCTACATTTTAACAACCGGAAATATCTAAACTTCAAACCCACTGGAAACCGTTAAAGTTTTTATATCAGATAAAATTCCGACAATTTTGTCGAGATAAAAATTTGATTTGCTATCAGAAAAGATATTTCTCTTGTAAGACATTTTAGTGTTGTTTTTTGTGTAAAATAAATAACCCTCCTTACACGATCAAATCTTTGAATACCTAAGAAAATCGAAAAATTTCACTGCTACTAATTATTTCACAGCAAATGGAATATCCGAAGAGATGTAGAAAGTTTATTGGTTCATTTCAAAATGTCTTTGTTGTCTGTAGATTTATATCCAAGATAAATATATTTCGTCGCAAGTGTAATAATAAGGTATGTATGTATATAAGATGGAGATTCATGTGCTTTTATAATGCTCTAAGTTGAGTCTTATATATGCTTTCTATATCAGCATCAGCGAATAGGCACTCTATCTAGAAAAATCTTTAAAAGAAATAAATTTTTTTTAAACATGTGTTAAAACTCTGATCACACTATATTTATGTATATATTACAGAAAGAGGTGGATATGTATTTTTTTTTCTTAATGTCGAACCATTTTGCGACTGACTTTTTTCTCTTTCTTGCCATGGAAGACTAAATTTTAAAAGATCTATACAAATTAAAGCTTTTTTGGTTGTTGTTGTAAATTTTGATTTTTATTTTGCACACTCCTCGAAAAAGTCTACACTACCAGGGCTCTAGAGAGACAGATACATTTATACTTCATTATTATTTACCTCGCTCTAAAGGCAAGAAAAATATAGGTATAGGGTAGAAACTTAGAAACATTTTTACCTATATATAATATTGTGGGCCTAATGCATGTGCATATATTTGAATATCTATTTACTCTATTCTCGCAGAGTTTCAAATATAAATTTAAACAAAAAAAAAATGGCAGCAATACTTTTATTCTTCTCTCTCGACGTACACTCGCGCTTCTATTACCTACATGTACTTTGATTTTAGAATCACACTAATACGCATTAGAAATTTACCAAGTGTTATTTTGTATTTTTTTATTTTATTTTTTTTTTTTTGCTGTTCAATTTTTATTCTGATATCATCTGATTTTTTATGTTTGTCTTTCTACAGCGCAAAAAGAAAGAACAAAAATTTATAAAAAAAACACACACAAAATTGAGGTCAGTTGTTTGTTTGTTTAATAGAAAATCAGCAATTTTGTATACTTCAATAATCAGACCTACGCACCCTGATTTTTTAATAGAGGGAACTTTTTTTTTTTTAATAAATTTTCTCCTTTTTTTGGCCACTTTTTTTTTTAACTCATGACGTAAGTTAAATATTTCATTTCTTAAAATTTGTATAGGTATACATAAAAAATGTATCAGAACTCAAAATTATAAGGAAAAACCTTGTTTTCTATCTTTGGAATGATAAGGCGTAGTAATAACATCAAACAAACATACCTACCTACCTATCGACCATAACAACAAAAATAATAATAAAACATCTTAAATCGTTTCCGCATTTGGATGGCGCATGAAAATTGAATAGAGAAGTAGTTAAGAATAACACAGAGAAACAAAAAAAAAACTAAAAAGAATAAAGCAAAAAAAAAAAAAATAACCTAAAAACAAACGAAAAATGTGTTTTGTTTCGTTTAATGAAATGAAGTGTGGGGAGTTGTTTTTAGTTTCGAATTGCGTCTTAAATGGATTGGTGGTTTAGTTTATTTTGATTAGTTCGCTTAAACAAATTTCAGAAGCGTATAAAATCTTATTTGAAATAATACATTTTGCCTTTTATTTGAAAAAAAAAATAAAATAAAATAAAAAAAAAAACTTATAATCAGTGTTGTCTGATGCGCGGTTTCATAGTGAAAGAGAAAGTACTATATAATTGCACGAAGAAATATTAATATCACAGAATTTAATTCTTTAAGGTCAGTTACATTATTTACATTTTTTACTTATTGTACCTATATTATCATTTAACGGAAAAAGTAACTAACAGTAAACTTAAAAATAACTTCAAAACATTTTCAACGGTTCATTGATTCATTTTTATAATGACATCCTATCAGCATGGAGGATAATTCGTATTCGTACTGTTGTATTTCGTTAAATGTTTTCATATAAAATCTGTCAAATATGTAGGACGAAACCTCAGGGACTTAAAACAATTAAGAACATACCTACATATGCTTATATACGTATACATACCTATATACAAATATTGGAGGTGATATTTCAAGCAATTATCGAGCTATCTTTGTTCCTATTTTTGTTTGTTTATTTTCGAAATGAAGAGGTGATTTACAGTTTTAACCTGATTTTTTTTTTAGTTCAAAAAAATCATTAACATAAATTATTTTGTTTCTGAAATAGAACAACGTCAAAAAAAAAAACAAAAAAAAAATAAATATTCTAAATACGAACATAGTCTCTTCCATTGATGAAACTGTTGACATTGTTTTGACAGGTGGAAACAATGAGAAATTTCAATAAAATCAAGAATAACCAAGTCATTTTTTTATTAGTCATAAAATTGGGAACTATCCGTGTTTAACATACTTAATGGATTTTATTTATTTATTTGCTTAAGTTAATCTTAAAAGAGGTTTAAGATAAAATTATAATAGACTTATTCCTACAACGAATTAATATCAAAATTTTTAATAATAAGTTTAAAATCTCATTTAAAGCAACAGGGTTTACCATGAATAACAAACTAAACTACAGTTAGGTATAACCTATAGTAGAATATCATAAAAACTTCTTCAAATACCTATACCACATGGAAATGTGCGAGTGTGAAAACATACAAACTTTATAACAAATTTTTCTGTCAATATAACAGTTTAATCGCAGTAGAGTGTTGCCAGATTTGATAAGTGGAGCGAAATTAAATTTGAGAAATCTTGAAAGTGAAAATATAACCTCACTCATAAATTATGCATACAAATAAGCAAACAAAATTTCTGTGCGATGCCTACATTTATTTTATTTACTTGAAAAATGAGAAAATATTAACTATAGATAATCAGACTGGTCATAAGCATTTAATATAGGAATCGGAATTAATTTGGTTTTAATCAGAGGCTTAAATGGGTATAAAAGGCTTTTGTTGTGTACATTAGACATTGGAGGAACATAATAAAATCTAATATTTAGCCTGTACAAATTTTTAAGAACTTAAATCCTAGTTTGACTGTACTTTTTGTAGAATTTTTTAATAAAATGTAGGTTCTTTGTACTTTGAACTTAACTTGAAATCAGAAAATGTAATTTTCTTCTTTTTTTAAAGTGTTTTATTTTGTTTCCAAGAATGTAATATACGTAGTACCTATACTATCTGTTGTTTTTTTTTTTCAATGGAAGTTGATAAAATTTTGTTATCTCTTTTTGAACATTGCTTTGTCATGCGTCAACGTGTGATTTTTTTTTTTTATTTTGACAATATATTTTCACGTTTTACCAATCTCTAATTGGAATTTTTTATATATGCGCTTATCGATCTAAACGGTGGCTCCATCAGTTATCGCTTGAAAAACCCTGAAAATATACGAACGCTGGCGGCTTATTTTTGTTGTAAATGGATGGAAAGAGTATATTAGTATATAACTAAATTCTGAACCTTTTAATTTCTGTGGATTAAAATCTTTCATTTCTACACTCCATAATTTCTATTTCGGAAGGCTCAACAGTGACATGTGTGTGCTATGATGTCGTTTTAGTTTACATCGATTGCTCTAAAGTTTATGGGACTCAGATATTTTGTCCGTTATTTTTCGGTGAAAGCAGTCGTAACACACATTTTAAAAGCACTTATGAATATTGACTTATTTTGGTGCCTCGTTTTATTAGCCTCATAAATGCTCTTAATATTATCGAAATTCTATTTTCAGCTTATTTTAAAATATGTATTTTGTTATCCGGATCACAAGTCTGCTGTTATCGCAAATAAAACTGTTAGGAAGCTATAACATGATATTTTCCCTGACATCAGAGTTATTTTTATACTATCTTCTATTGGAAGTGAAGTTTATTTTTTTTTTGTTTCTATTATTATCCAACTTTATCTTACTTAAAATATATTTTTCAATTTTTAAAAGATTCTCAGATGTAAACCTAGAGTGTTGATATTTTTTTAAACAAATTCATATCGTAGTTCTTCCTTTAAGTGTTCAGCACATTTTTTTTCAAGTCTTTCGATCGCCCATACCGGTTCTGTAATGTTTTTAAATGGAATATAATTTACGAGAAAAAAATAGCAGTGCCACAAGTGTTCCCTGAGGCATGCCATTATTTTAACACTTCACCTATGCTAAAGGTACCGTACCGATAGGAATTATCTTTTATTTAATGAATATTCATTTGAAAACCCATCCATTGCTATTAGCTACAAAAACGCTTTTAGATACCAACCTACCTACCTATGTACCTACTTATATCAACCTAAACTAAACTGCTGTGTAACACTACATCTCATATAGGTATGTAGGTATGTAGGTAGGTTGGTATTCGTTTTATTATATCGGTAGTTTCCGTTTTAAATATACGAAAATTATAATTTAATGTGTCTGCATGTACAAAATATGCCCGCCTGTACTCTATATCCACCGTACTGTAGTGTTTGTTTGTACCTATCTACTCCTCTTGATGCCAATTATAATTTATACAACTACCCCAATTAAACGCGCAACAACAACAACAAATATAGCATGCACGTATCGCGTAGATACTGTTTTTTTTTTCATTTCATAAAATGTATGCGGTACCTCTAAACGTAATTAAGTGCTTTCTGTTTTTCCTTTTGTAAGTCGTTCACCCGCTTGTAAATTCCACCTTCTCTCCCCTCCAAATGCCCTTAACTTTTGCCTCTGTTAGTTTGTTGTATCGAACAACTATTTTAAAAGCAGAAAAAAGAAAACATCCACTAGTTGCACACGTTTGTATCGTCTGGTGTGTTCTTTTTTCTTTTTTGTTTTTTTTTGCTTCTTCTAAACTGAAACTCTGTGCGCACAGCGCACTATTAAACCTAGCTGGAACTAGAGGAAGTAATTAAATATGGGAAAACCAAAACGAACCGACACAGACAACAGAGCAAAACGATGACAAAACCAGCTCAAAAAATAAAAACAAAAATCCAAGATAAATGAAAAATGAAAAATTACAACTAACACGTGGTGTTTGGCGTTGTGTTGCGTTCTTTCCTCTTGTTATCGTCAAAGTATCACCATCGGATCCAGATCCATCCACATACATTCAGAGCCCGGATGCGGAAGACGTTTTATTAGGGAATTTCCTTTTTGGTTTGTTCCGTTCTTTCTATATAAGTGAATGCGCATAGAAATGAAGGTTTTTCACTCATGCATTTAATACGTTTGTTCAGTATTTTTAGAACATTATAAAATTCTATTTTTGGGTCTTTGGTGCTATTTACTTCCCTCATGGCCCTCATGGCCCTCATGGGGTTCTTCGAATGTCTCTTTTCGTTCCGTTAAGAAAAAAAAAAAGTCAGCTGCCAGTCGCATTTCCACTTTCTTTCACCACTGCGGCTGTCGGTTGCCTTCATGTAAATGGAAACATGACGACGCCTCTTAACTTCCGAGTTTGGTTATGTTAAGTTGCCACTTTGTTTGGTGTGGGAGTTTATTTTTAGCTTCTATATAATGAAGAAAATTAAGTGGATTTATCTAAAACTGTGTAGTTTATTGTTTAAAGTCTGGATGTTGGGACGTAATCGAGGGGTTGATCCATAATACTTAGGGCACACTGGTGGTACGAATACCTACCATATGTTATTTTTCTATACTAAACTAGTGTATCAAACATACGCTAATACAACGAGAGAAAAATAGTACCAACATCATGACATCAAAGTTTTTCTCGTAGCAAACCTTTGGTAAGTTGAAATTTCATACAAATTTTATTAAATTGTACCCAATTCCTTTTTGTTAACGAGAGGGCAAAATTCATTTTTATTGAAATACTTCTGAATTTCTTTTACACAAATTTTAAGGTCTGTTCGTTTACTTTTTGCATAGAAACCCAATAACTACCTATCATGTTTTGAAATTCTCTTAAAAATTTCGAAGTTGTGAAAAAGTAAAGGAATATCTTCTATGAAAATAAAAAAAATATGATTACGGGAACGGCTTCAAACTGAAATTATACAAATTAACAAAAATGGACAATACGTGTAACAACTGTCAACTGCCTCTATTGATTTGAAATTTGGGTGTGTTCGATGTGAAAATAATATACTTAGACTATCTGAATAATTAATAACTTGCGAAATGTTTAGTTTAATTTACTTTTCTTAAATTAAGCATAAATTTGTTAAGGAAACCGGACTAATGGAACTAATTGTTTAAAATAGAAGTTGCCCTTTGTTGTTTTACACACAAATGTGGTTAAATACGTTTACTAAATTTCTTTATGTTTGACAGGATTAACATATTTTACCACAAAAAATTAACCTTTAACATTAAAATTGAATATTAAAACAATCTTTGTTTGTCAACCAAATTTCTAAATAAGTAATCTCAAATGAATGCTTATGCTAAGGCGTAGTATGTTCACAGACTTTAAAATGTGTGGTAACCATAGATTCATAAACATGCGTTAAAAATATAACCCATAGTTATGAGACTTTTTCAAAAAAATATGTATGTATGAATATTAGTTTGTACTAACTAAAGCCACCTTTTCGAAAATTAAACAGAGAAGCATGATTTTAATAATGTATGTACTATTCCTGTATTTATAAAATTTAAATCTTTCAAAACGATATTTTATTGTGCGAAATTTTAGTAGGGGCAAAGATTTTAAATAATGAAAATGCGAAAACTCGTTAAAAATGCACTATTTTCTTATAAATGATTATGACGTGTTCAACCATAACGCTGCCATTTAAAAAAAAGTCTTCTAACTCCGAGAATTCTTAAAACACGAGGACTTTCTTTGTATAAACACAATTAAAATTAAGGTAGCTTATAACATCACTGGTTTATAAGCAACAACAAGCTGTAAAAATGTTGCCAGCAGCATGATGCTTTAAATTATTAAAAGAACGAGACAAAACTAGTGCATTCTTCACACATGCACTTGCATACAAAGTCAATTTTTATCATATTTTACCATTGCACATTGATAGATAGATACTCACCACCAGCAAAGTTTCTGCATTTTTATTAAATGCAACACAATCAAAGTAAAGAAGTATTTTTATTCGCTCTATGCCATGCCATGACAGAGCGTCACTATGAAGTAGATATACATAGGTATGTATAATGAAGAAAGTCGCCGTCTCGCAATCCATCCTATGAATAGAACGGGACAACGACGACGAAAGGAATGTCGGTTGATTGATTTAGTAGAAGTGTAACGTCGTCGTCGTCGTTTGTTGGATGAAGGAGTGGTAGAAAGGAAAGGTGGTGGACCTTATGAGGAAGGTGTGTGTTGGTGGTGGAACGTGGAAAAGAGGGTTTAAGTTAGAAGGAGAACTGTTGCTTCATGATGGTAGTGGATTGGATATATACATATTTGCAATCGTATAGTCGCGAAAGAGACAGTATTACGAAATCGAGTAAAAATTTTTATGAATGAAAATACTGTTCCCTGCACTGCGCTCCCTGGTAGCTCTGACTCTGGCTGGGTGTACTTGAGGTCTTTGAACTTTGTGAGCAACAGCCCGAGAGCAACAAGCAGTAGCGGCATGAATGCGGCGAGTCTACTTCACAAATTCTCATCATCATGTTCTCCTATGTTTTGTTGAATGGAGCGATAGGCGATGACGAAGAAAGGAGAAGCGACAGAAGAAGCACTAAAAACATGGGAACACAATGCAGTTTAAATTCCGATGGGAGTTTTTTTTTTTCGTTGGTGTTGTTTTTTTTTCGTATCATGTTCTGCTTTCGCGATTCATATCTCTCTTCGTTTCCCAACTCCTACTACATTAGTAATTTTAAAGCTTGGTCCTTCTCCGATCTCCTCGTGCTTCTACTTATTCTTGGTTGCTCGCAACTACTAGTCAGGGTAGTGGCCATTGATCTTGTTTTGTAATTTCACTCCAAAATCATTATTTTTTGCCTAATTTTCTTTTTTCGTTGTTTTACCGTTGTTTTTGTTCATTCTTTGCTTTTTGTATTCATATCGTTTCGTCGTAGTCGGTATTCGCCGCATAACGTTCCTTATGAAGTTTTTTTTAAAACATTTTTTTAGTACCTATCTAGGCACCTATACAATCTATATCTATTTTTAATATGTATAAAATAATATTCTGCCTACCCCAGCGCTGAATACAAAAATGTTACGATAAATATATGCACATGTACGTTCATATATTTCGGTAAGTTTTCTACCTCAAGTCAACTGTAGCTAGGTATTTTTTGCGGCGAATTGGATTTTTTCCTTTACCTATTGCATGCCATAAGACAGTTTGTTGAAGCATATAATGCATAAATTAACTGTCAGCTGTATTGAACCATAACACAGAGCCGCATTCTATTAAAAAAAGAAATAAACGAACAGAACTCTCCTTCCGAATGGTATTCTGAGTGGATAAAAGCGAATACAGGCGTGCTTGCAGCAAAACAGATATACAAGTTTATTGGGAGACCAGCAGAAAATATTATTATGAGTGAGCGGGTGTGTATATGGGGGTTTAATTGACCTTTTGTGGCTTTGTTGCAGTTGCGAGTATTGTATTCGACATAAAAAAATAAAGATAGGTACGTACTGATAGTTCCACGGTACTGCTAGAAATTAGGTCTGAGAATGGGGTAATGAATTATTTTTTTCTTGTTCTCATGAATCAGATGTTATTTTTCATTGTGGGAATTTAACACTTACATATATGTATGTATGATGGCATGCTGTCTCATCGTTCTAGCAGCAACAGCTGTCATTGTCAGTTAGTTAGGATGTGAACAGCTGATTTGTCAGCTTATTCATTTACAGAATCTCGTAGGTATTCAGCATGCAAAGTTGTTGCTAATAAATATTCAGATGCTTGCATTTATTTCTAATTTAAAATGCAGTTTTAAGTAAGGTTAGTCATGAACTATTACGAGTAGGAAGGTAGTTACCTCCCTTAGATAAGTGACTGATTCTATAGTAACTAAATTAAAATTCTTTCATAAAAAGGTAGGTAACTTATGAATATATTAATTATTATTTCAAATTGCCGTGATAGATATGTATCTAAGTCTCTGTGAGGTTGATTTATAACATAACAGTATATTTCATAATTTATGTTAAAATTTTGTTTTAATATCTAGATATCTCCAAAACTCGAAAATAAATGGCGCCCAACGTTTCATTGCTTTCAATTTCAATTATACATATAGCATATTTCATGTATAACTTTTCCCCCTTCTATTAGATTAATGAAAAATAAAAAATTTCATCAACTTTGATGTTTTAAATTTTTATTATTTTAGTTGAATTTTACAACACTTGATGTAGGATACTTGCCGCTTGGAGCTTAAAACATATATATAGGTATCTAGTTTTTTGTGGCGTTCAAGCCATATATCTGATAAGCATGGAAAATTTGTTAAAATTAGTAACCTTAATTTTTGCAAAAAATGGCGCCCAACGTTTCATAACTTCGCTTCGATTTCTTTGAACATTTTATCATTGATTACAATATTAATCAGACCCCTTAATTATTATGTTGTATAACAAAAAAATTTTTTTGTTACAAATACAGATTTTGCTACATAAATTAATTATTAAATTTTGCATATATTTGTTTAAGTGAAGCCCAAAGTTTTATATTTTTTTTTATTTGAGTGATTTTTTTGAATTACTATCCCTTGATGGGTTTATACAATCTTAAGCTATAAAAATAGGATATGTGGTGAAATTATTTTAAATATTAAGAATAAAAATTGTTTAGCATTTATAATAGATACTAAACTTGAATAAAATGTAATTTGCAATTTTTGTAATTTATTTTGTTTTAAATCTTGTTTTATTGATTATTAGCAGCATTAAGTTTCAGTAAGAAACTTCATCAAAATCCGAGTAGTTTTGAAAACATTTTTTTAATTCGTATTACTTTTTTATTTTTGTCAAAACTTCACTTAAGTGGCGCCCAACGTTCCATTCATTTTTTAATTTTTGATAGCTCAACATATTTTAAAATATTATAATTGTTTAAAACTTCCTGTGATATAAATACATTAAGCTGATAACATTTTTTTCTCGACACCATTGTTTTTTTTTATTTAAACAAAGTTGTATTGACACAAGTGAGATTCATTCAGCAGCATAATACACTGACAAATGATTTTTTCTTCTGAATGAATGAACAATCTTCTGTATATTGTCAATAAAGACTCTTATTCAATCGAATTTAAGATAATTTCCTTATAACCCTAAGAATTTAATTTTTTCTTTAAATCTTTTACTTAATATTTTAAAACTAAAATAAAATAAAATATTTGTAAAATTCGAGAAATAACATTTAATCAATTATTACTGCTTAGTAAAATTTAAAATAGGGCAAGGGGAAATATGAATATAATTAAAAAAAAGAAAAAAATCAACAACAATTGAAAAATTGAAAAACAAATAAAACCCCAAAACAACAAAATGATTTCGAAATTTCCACATCGCACGATTGGAATTTGCCCTTCACACACAAATAACCTCATCATATACACAATCAAACATACATATGTAGGTATATCAAGCAAACGAAAGAGATAAGATTAATAATGCCCCTTAAACGAATAAACAAACAAAAAACAGATATTCTGACAAAACTTCTCATAAAACAAAATAAATGTATGTTTATATTATGTACTCCAATACCTTTCACCTTTCAAATTTTCAACCCAAAAAGCTTGTAAAAAATTAAATTTAAAAGTGCTTTCCTTTCGTCACAATTAACATTCTCCAAATTCCAAAGACGTCAGCGCCAACAACAACCGAAACTGAGTACAAAAAAAAAAAAATGAAAACCAACATTAATTGCATTCCATAAGTAATAAACATCATCAGGCCCTTTTACACAACCTTATGGTCTTCCATTCATCAAAAATGCACAACCTCAAATAACAAAAAAATAAAAAAAACAAAACAACATACCTAATAAAAGTGTAGAGTATCTGTATCTGTTGTTGTTTTTTTTTTTTATCTATATACAACATTAGAAGTCACACCTTAGTTGATTTTTAACCTTCCAATGAACCCTACCTCCATTCCTCTATATAACTACCATCATCCAAAACATAATCATGGTGAGTGCGATCAAGAGCGTTACCATCATTGATCACATACCACAATATATGGCAACAACATTATGGAATGTTGAATGTGGGTTCAACTTCAAACTAACCAACACAATCAAATTTAAAAAAAAAACAACTTTTCATTGAGTAAAATCGGGCTCCGCGATTTCCGTCCGTCCGTCCGTTCATTCGTTCGTTTATCTGTATACCTAGTCGTTTTAGCTTATAGGATCGACCACGATCAGCAGCTTCGACTTAGACCTTAGTGCGCTTATTGGAGATTTTCTTTTGAACCTCACTTCATCACGATCGTTGTGTTTATCTTGGGATTTTATTCAGGTTGCGAAAAGAAGAAGTTGGTGGTTGTGAGATTGGAATGTGCGTCCATTAGATTAATTTTGTCTTTTCTTTTTCCCTCCATCTTCTTGTGTGTTGCAAAGAAAATCCATGCTTGTGTGTGTGACCAGATTATATATGTTATGCAAGTGCGATGATCTTCACCAACAAAAAAAAAAAACTTAAGAGAAGGAAAATTTTCCAACACCACTGTACAGACAGAATTTTCCCTTCGTAGCGTTTTCTATCACAAATTGATGACGACGATCGTTTAGAATTCAAATGGAGTTCAAGAAGGATGGACACACACATGCACGATCTGTGTATATGTGTGGGTGCTTAGTTGTGTGTCTTGTAATGTAATAGAAAACTTATTAGTAGCAACAAGTTTACAATGAATTGAATTCCATTCAGATGAGTCATTCCATTCGGGATCGAGAGTAGTAAAGTAACAACGAGTCTCGGTTACATTCAGTCATTGACAGACGATTGTTTGTTGCGTTCGGGTTCACGTTGATCGTTCTCTAAGCCAAGCCAGCCAAGTAGCAGGCCCAGGCATCAGCTCCTCCATCTATATAGTGGTTGTAAATTATTATTATTGTGCCTGAGAGATTTAAATTGTGGTGGTCTAATTTTTTTTTTTTTTGTTTTTTTTTTTTTTTTAAAGGACTGTGTGTAGATAAAATTGATCAATGGATCTATTTTGTAAAATGGACTTAGTGTCGGTGATAAGTAGTGATGAATTAATATGTGTAACGTGAAATCCTTCGTATACCTATAAATATTGTATTTGAATGTGTGTAAGTGTGATTTGGAAATAAAGTAGGACAATTTAAGTGCCACGATTATGACAGGAAATGGTTAGTTATTTCAAATTTGATTTGGATTAATCATGCATAGAGATAGAAATAGAAAACCTTGTGAGTGTCACACACACTTTTGAATGATAAGGGTTATCGGAAGGAAAATAATGTAGGAACACTACGAAGGTGAAATTGGTGAAGTTGAAGAATTAAAATTATAATAAAAAAAAAAAAAAAATATTTTAAAACAAAGTTTTTTGAACATTAAATCACAATGCTTTAGGTAATATGTATAAGAAAGAACAGCTCAGTAATTATTTCTGAGTTTGAATTTCGTTTTGATTACATATTAAAATTGGAGAAGAACGGTATTATAGGAAGAATTTAGAATTTAAGAAATTTAAGATAAAATAACAATAAAAAATGTTAGGTATGCAGGTATACATATTTGTGGAAAACCGTGATAAAAACTAAATATTAAATAACTAAATATTAATAAATACTCACAAATTTCTGAGCCTCGTGTTGGGCGCCGTTCACGTCTATGTTCGAAAATGCCATTTTTTTTGAATACTTATAAAATAAATTAAAACAGTGATTCATTTAGGAAGTAATTTACATAAAGCTCCATTCTACCGCTATTTTCAATATTCCAAGTCATTTACTTAAATTGTTTTTGTTTTTGATAATGCATTTTATTTCTACGGCAATGTTATTTATTTTGAAGAAAATTCAAAATATTTCACCATACAATAATGAAAAGAAGATTTGTATTAATTTTATACCTATATGAATCTGAGACTAAAATATTTTATTTTATTTTAGAAACAAAAAAGATAAATAAAATTGTACAAAAAAAGAACTGTCTCTTTTGTCAAACCCACTCATTTTTGAATTTATCAAACAAAAAACACGTGCTTGTATTTTTTTTTTCTTCTTTAATTTAATGGCTCTGTCAAAGAGTTTGGTATGTTAATCTTTTAAAATATTAGACGTATTATTGACACATTGTGTGGTTTTGAAAGTTTAAAAATAGTTGAATCGCAGACGATTTTTTTTTTGTATTGAATTTATTATTTTTTTTTTGTCACAAAAAATCAAAAGATTTGGGCGCCACGTTCTATTTTTGAATATAATTGATTTTTAACAGAAATATGTATAAGTATCTCTTTATTATTTTATTTTTGTGTAAGATATTTGTGCGAAATTATTAGAGCTAAGTAAAAATTGTATCTAAATTTTATATTTCATGGAAGAAAGTTATGTATTATAAACTACATATTTCTGAGATTCCACAAATTTTCCACTACCACTTTGAGGGACATGAAAGGGAGAAATCAGAATATTTTCTACAAACTTGATTTCTAGCTAGATATATCAAATACAATTTTTACAAATGACATGTTCAAGTTAAGCATTCATTTTTAACTTCTCAGTGTGTCAAGAACAAAAATCCTGTTCATTCGCTAAATACTAACGAAAAAAAAGATCTGTCAAAAAAAAACTAATTACACATTATTACTTAGGTACTTTTTAAACGGACCCATTATTTATACCTATACCTGTGACAATGTATTCGCAGAAACATGACGTAAAATTCTCTTGAAATATTTATGGGGTTCTTCTAGAATCTATAGATTCATATTATGATTCATTTCATTCAAAGAATTGAAATTTGCACTAGACAATCTATTAAGTTCCTATTTACTTTATTGATGACTAAGTATAATTTTTAATTAGAAAAACTACTCAGACGTGTGCCACTAGTCAATCAAATTCAATAATAGAATACTTAGTTTTAAATACGATTACTAATCAAAGAGTTATAATTTACGTATTCAATATAATCTGTGATGACGAATTAAAAGGTAAAATGTAAAAATAACATACTTATGCCACTTGTCAATTTGTAATCGTAGACCTAGATATATGTTTGACTTGATAAAAAGAAATTATTCTTTTCGTTATCGCAACGACATTTTTTATTCATCAATTCATCATAATACCTACATATATACGTATTGGTAGGTAAACATATACATATGTATATGTACATGTTGAGAATTTGCTTGACACATGGCAGAACAACTAGGCACGACCCTTACATTTTTAACCAACTCTGACATCATAAGTCCAATGTGTCATTAAAAGTGCAAAATTAATTTGTATTGAATCTTTGTAGGGCATTTTAATTCTAAAATCACTTGCAGAAACAACAATAAATATGAGTTGTTTTCATTTTTGTTCAGTTCTGCCCATCTGTCAAAATCTATGTAGATATGACAACTTGATAGTCTACGAAGTATTGTGAAATCTCTGAAGTCATAATGTCTTAATGTGTTATCTGGGTTTTTGTGAGTTTTCACTCGGTAATTTTAATCAATACACATTTATAATTTTTTTATTTCAATTTAATTATCAAATTAAACAGGAAGTGTAAAAATTATACATTCCCGTAATGTAGGTACACCCCTAAAAACGTATGATTCCATAAAAAACTTCAACAGAAATGAGCAATTAATGAGGTATAATGCCTGTTTGGTAATTTTTTTCACCAAATTTCCCAAAATTGAGTTTTTTCATATGGAGAGTAAATTGTAAAAACTTGTTATAATTTGTGCAAATTCGCAAGAAATTACGTATTACGTATACCATACCCATACTAACTAACATTATAATAGAAAAATTGACACTGACGTTTGGAATTTTTTGACAGTTTTATTATTTCATATTTAAAATTGAATGGGACATTCATTATTATAATGCTTACTGATACAATTTTTGTATAGTTATAAAAATCTATAAAATTAAATCAATAACGAACCATCATCATTGACAACGACGGCGATCAGCGCACCCAAAAGATCTATTTATGTGGATGATCTCTCTCTCGTTTCGCTCCCTATGACTATGACAATCTCCACTCCACCATATGATCGAAATATGTGAATGAAAATTATTGACCTAATTTTGATGTGTGTCTACTATTTACTAGCAAAAGACGTCGTCGTCTTTCGTCGTCCGTCGTCGTCGCTGTTGTCGTTCGACAAAAAAAAAAAAAAAAAAAAAAAAAAAAAAAAAAAAAAAAAAAAAAATCCAAGTTGAAATCAACTTAAATAAGTTAAAAGCCCACCACCAGTACCAGTACCAGTACGAACTATACACATTCGTGCTGTCTTGCTCTATTTTGGTGCCCTGTTATGGGCTTCTTTCTCATTCTATCGAGAGTGGAAAAATATGCTCGCTATGCCATTTGATTTATACTCTTGTACGGTTACACATATAGAGCATGATATATGTGGAGCGATCGTGCATACATATGATCGTTGGTTGATCTATCGAGTATAGAGGGCGCAGGGAGCTTTTATGTGGCGCAGTGGCGATGGCGACGGCTACGGGCTACGTGTGTAGGAATGTGTATCTGCGCTACATAGCAGATAAAGTTCTTTTACTGTTTTATAATTTTTTTTTCTTTTTTATTTTTTCAGTGCGCTGGCGCTGCTTACTGTGTGTGCTGCTGCTGCTGGCTTTGGTGGCTTCGGCGCTCGGCGACTCTGGGGTCTAAATGCTTCTGGATCAAGCAAGATACGAGGTGGAGTAAGAGGCGCTTTGCTGTTGATCGTTTTACTCTGCTGTTGTGTGCTGTGTAAGCAACGAACGCTTGCTCCCTATCATAAATTCTTCATTCTATCATTTAATCGTGAACTTTTTAACTCAAAGGTTGCCCCAACCGATCGACCGACTGTGCAACGCAACATACACTTATTTACACTCGTCTCGGGCGTCGCTCGTCCGTCTATCAATTCGTCGGTTGATTTATAAAATTTAATTCATTTTTGTAAATTCTTTTTTTTTTGTCTTGTTTGATTTTGTATCTATCTTTGAATTTTTTTGATAACGGAACAATCGGGCTTGCTGGGCGAGAGGGATACATGATACATTCTTTCCCGATTGATGGGTGGCGGACGAACAACATCGAAATGGACATCACATTGTGTCATCGAAAAGCACAAAGAGGGCATCAAAATCATATAGAAAAACGGACTTTGAAACGGAAACCGTTTGACTCTCTCTCTATCTCGTGCTAAAAAGGAAGTGAAGATTAGTATACCGTACCGAATCGACCGACGACAAAAAAGTGCTGATCGTACCCTGCTGATTGTGGGCAGTAAGTGAGTGGTTATCATGTCACGACACAATGTGTTGGAAGTGTTTTGTAGGTGTTTAATTTTGCGGTAAACAATTTAGCAAAAATATATGTTATTAGTTTTTTTTGTTCGCGATCTGTGTGTTTCTTGGAGTAAATACCTCACACCGATTAAACGGATGTACTTAAAAGTCATTTCCTCTTAATGAAATGACAAAAAAAAATTCCCAGGAAATGAGTGTGTTTTGCAGGAGAAATAACTAACGAAACCGGTTTTCGATTTGGTTTGACTGTTTTTCATAAAGTGAGATCATTTTGAAAGCTGATTTTGTCAATGAATTCAACATTGATCGACAATCAACTTCGCCATAGAAAAGTAGACGTTTTACTACACGTCGCCCATCATCCGGCACCATTGCCTATTAAACCAGCGAACGCCAACGCATCCGTTTGACGCATTCCCACATTTGACAAATTCCAATGACAGTAGTTGTTGTTATTACTGCTGTAGCTGTCTGTGGCGTATTTTTTTATTCATTGCACAAGTTATTTTGTTTGTTTGTTTTTCTTCTTTCTCTTCCTCTGTATATAGGGCAACAAACACATCAAGCAAACATAGCGCAAATATACACAAAATGCCAACATAGTCAGCCAGCCACATTATTATTATCGTTGTCGTCGTGTGCAGAGATGAAAAAGAGGAGGGAGGAGAAGGGAAAAAACGACCGAGCTCGCACATTCCACAGGGGCACTCACCTTTGTTAGATCGCTGTGCTGTGTTGGATGGCGGTGAACACAAAACAGTAAAAAAAAAAAACATTCCTCATACCATAAACGATGAAAAGAGACAGATAAATATTATTTTTTTTTTCATTCTCTTTTTCATTCTCGATTAGAGTTGAGACACTTTAATTAAAATTTTAATTATAGGACCAATATATAGATGTCACTCAGGTCGAGCAATAAGCGAATACACATAAACACTGGCCTACTTTTTACAAACAAGACTGTCGCCGTATCGTGGTTGTTTTTTCCTTCATGCTCGTGTGTGGTGTACATGTAAAAAGAGAATCGCTACAGCTTAGTCGATAGTGATGATGATGATGAGAGCAGGAGTGGAGGGGTACAGCCGCACAAATTTCAGCACACAACAAACGGAAGTTGAAATTATGTTCTTCCGGTTGTCGTTTGTTTCGAATTATTAATAAAACTGTTTTTGTTTTGTTTTCTTTTTAAGTTTAGTTTTCTTTTTTTTAAAGTGTTTGAATGTGGAAATAAGAAAATAAATAAATTTGCATTATTATCCTGTGTTGGCTGGCAAATGAGGGAATTTAAAACTTTATTGGAAATTTTCATTTTTGTATTTTCGTTTTCTTTAAGGTTTGTTTAAAGTTTGAAATATTCTACACACAGTCTCTCAAAGTTACAATGGCTGTCAAAATGTGGTTGTTGTCTTGGGAAACATGAAAAAATGCCGATAAAACAGTTCGATTTGAATTGGTTGGAAAATTTGCTGTTTGTCGGTAAGAAAGTCAATACGACGAAGGTTTGGTTCTTTGATTAATTTTTTTTCCAATTGGAATAAAGATTGGTGTAAAAAGTTGATAAAATTACAATTGGAAATGGTTTTGATCAAAGATAAAATCAAGAATAAATGTTACCAGAGGTTAATAAGTAATTTTAAGGAAATTAAAATAATACTTTTTGTCATAATTCTGTACAAATCATCTAATCAAATTACTTTCAACTTTATTAAATGGAGTTTCGTATGGTAACATACAAGACAAAGTTGTAAAGCTATTCACACTATCGCATTTAGGGTTTGAATGAAACAATAGCCGCGTTTTATTATCTACGGGTCTGGATCGGGATCATCTTTTAACACGTAATACAACAACAACTTTGTATCCTGCACTGTATCTGGATCTATTTTAAGGATCCGTTTAAGTTTAAGGATAAGTTTTCACTCTTGCGGGTAGACGGCTCTTCAGTCTGTAGGGAGTACAAACTGTAATGTAAAGAAAAATGATATGAAAAATAAACGAACATTCGGTAAAAGTATTTATTGTTATTTTTAACATTTAAGTCAAAATTTTAAATAAAGGACTTTCACAATCTAAGATGTATTTTGTATGAGCAAATTGAAATTAATGGCGGCACAGGTTTATATTAAGATATAGAGTCTTGAAAAACATTTTATTTAACCACCCCAACGAATATCCATTATAAAATAATACCTGACAGGCAATATGGGTTGCAGTTGCAGGTTGCTGTTGGTTACATTTGCAAATAAATGAGTTTTAATATTAAAAAACAGTACCGGTCAGAACGAAAATCTTACTAAATTAAATTAAACTCAAATGAACCCTGGTTTGAAAATTCTACCCTATACCAATTTGAGCTCTCCATTCTCATATATATGAAGTGCTGTTCTCCATATTACGGTCTAACTTTGTAGATGAATCAAAAATTCTCTATACATTATTTCCAGAGTCCGTATCCGTATCCCTTGCCCGATCTCATACTACACCGATTTTGACAAATGAGGTGTCAAACCTGTTGATTTATGTCAGACCTGTTGATTTATAATTTTATTTAAAAAATGTTAATGATTTGTTTGTAAAACTGCATTTGTTTGTTAAATATTATTCTAATAAAAATGAACTCTAAAATTAACACTTCATATACTTTAAAATTGACAATATTTTGGCAAGTGACATTAGGTCGGTTCAATTTATTAGGTCCGTTTATTTTAAATTAATTTGTGCGTCTTTTATTTTTATGTAATTGCGAGAATTCTAGCACGGGTAGGCTAGGTTCTCTATATTATCTCAACAATTTCAATAAGAATTTCTGTTAACTGGCTTTAATGACGTTACTTCAATTTTTCTGAATATAATCCAAGCAATATAAGATGCGTGATTTGTCTAAGTATATTCGCTTAAAATAATTGCCATGTAAAAAATAAAAATGATTCAGCTTAGTTAGGGCAACAAACATCTCTGTTTATGAATTAAGGTAGTACCTACATAAAAACAGTACTTCTATAAATCTTCTTTTGATACATTTCATATATTTATTTAAAAATTCATTCTTTTGACATAATATATGATTTCACATAAACAAATATTTAAGCAAAAAATTATGCAGGAAATTTGGAAAGAACACAATAAAATAAAATAAATTATTATAAATTTTATTATTTTTATTGACTGGGTCGAAAATCTATAATGCAACTTCGTCGTGTTTTTAAGTGGCTTGTGCAAAAAAAAAAAAAAAAAAAAAAAAACAAATCTATTATGTGTTTCAAAAAAGGCATTTCTTTAATCACAAAAAAAAATAGAAAAAGATTTTTACTTCTTTAATTTGTCAAAAAAATTGGGAAAGCAATTTTACTTTCTCGAAAGCCTTTCTGCACAAAGGCCGTTAAAAGCTATTTTGAATCAATAATTCAACAAGTCCAATTAAAATAGTGCTAAGTCTACTACTTGGCTGATGTATTCCAGTAGTATATATAATTTGTATTATTTAAATAAAAAACTTCAATTTTACTTTCTAATATCTTTGTTTACCGTTTTTCATCAACTTATCTGTTTATATCGAATCTTTTATTATTTTTTTCCTTCATTTCAATATCTTTAATTTAAAGCAAATTGTATATAAAATAGTTTAGAAAATAAATATGTACATAGGAAAGGAATCATTGTCCAACTGAGTTTCCCATCAGCCTTATCGAGATTCCCCGAGTGCTAATTAATATATTTTCGTTATGCACCCATTTCACGAGATTTAAGACGGCGCTTACATATCAGTGTAGTACCGGTCACAATCAACGGGTTTACTCCCTCAATTTAATGAACCATATATTGCTTGAAAACTAAATAATAAAAATAAAACTCGTCCAATTACATTTTCCAACATTCAGGACACAAGTATATCCTTAAATTTTTATTTCTGATTAAAATAACACATAAGTTTTTTTTTTGTTTTGTTTTGTTTTATGTTAGTTTCAGTTTAAATGTTTTTTTTTGTATTACATTAATATTAATAAAATTTTCGTTTATTATTTTACGTTTTCTTTTGTTTTTGTATTTAATCAGTATATATGTATATAATAATATAAGTAATTCTTAAAGTAATTTTTACTAACACTAATTTTGATTTTGTGCCTCCGATATAGGTTTTTATGTTTTTGTTTTTCTTTGTTTCTTTCATTTGTTTTCATTTTTAATATTTTATGCTATTACATTTTAAATATTTTTGTTTTTTTTTTTTTTTTTTTGTTTTGTTAATTTAAGCTTAGTACAATTTTTTAGGTTTGTTTTTGTTTGTTTTTTTTTTTCTTTACAATTACATTAAATATAATATTGTTTTATATTTTATTTAAATTTTAAATATATAGTATAATAATTTTAAGTAAATATTTATATAAATACATTTTATAATAATAGAGGTTTGTTTATGTTTTTGATTTTGTCTCTTTTTATTTTTTAAAAGTTTTTTGTCTTAAATAATTAAGAAAAATTTTGATTTTGCGCTCGTTTTTGTTTTCTTATTAACTAGAATTTTGTTTTTTTTTTCATATTTATTATTAATATTTGTTTTTGTTTTTTTTTGATATTTTACTCATTCAGTAAAGAAATTAAAAAGAAAACTGTTAGAAAGTAATAAAGTTTGCTTAATGATAAAGTACAAAGATAATAATAAAATGAAATAAAAAAAAATAATATGAATTAAATATATAAATAAATAAATAAATACAAATTAACCAAAAATAATATAAATTAAAACCAAAGAAAATATAAGTAAGTTAATATATAATATAATAAAATTAAATATAGAAAATATTATTAATAACATTCCTCTAAACAGGAAATTAAAAGTCTACAAGAATTTTTTTTCAAAACCAAATTTATAGAAAATTATATATTCAAAGTTAACTGATAACATCAAACACAAAATAATACCATGCAGTTCATATTTTGTATAGAATAGTTTTCCACAATACATGTGGATATCGATATCTTGAAAAGTGAAATTTGAATCTATAAGGACTCGCGGCATTCTTAATTATATTATGTATACACGTGAGCATTTTACAAAAAGCAATACCTAGACATCCGGCGCATTGTACGCTGTTAATTTTATCCAAAATATCTCTATAAAAATATTTTTCTCATTTAGAATTATGCGTACGACTGTAACCCTTTTTCAAAAAAAAAACATCTGCCATTATATTTAAAGTAGACTATATAGCGCGTGCATCGGTGTGTGCCATAAACACTCACGTATATATGATGATGAATATAAATCCATTAAAAATAATTTTTCTAACCCTTCTAACTTTTCAAATCAAAAATTCCAAATGTTTTTCGTTAAAATGTGGAAAAATTTAACCCAAAAATAGATTTTATTTTTATTTACAAACCCCTCTCAGTCTTCGCCACCATCAATAGTGTGTCCCATCGTCCTATCAAAGGATGAAAATTTAATAGGGACTCACACGCACCGTATCATCATATCGGTGCCGAATGCCGGGTGACATTTTTTGTTGATGAGTAGTGTACACAAACGTAACCCTTGCGTTAACACATAGTCCAGTGCATTTTGCAACCCTCTCTCTATATAAAAAAAAAAAATTGTTTTGGATCAAAAGAGTTAAAATTTCTAGAAGAATGTGACTAATCTGCGAGAAAAAGGGTCATTAATACCTACCGGCGGCGACCGACGAATATAAAAGATTCGCCATGCGTCATTGCAGATATTTTTTTTTTTTCAAACAAAAAGAATGAAAAAAAAAATAATTTTGCTCGTAATTTTGGCAATTTTTATCCAAAAACGGGTAAAATTTTGGAAATTTTCAAGTTAAGGGTGAAGAAGGTTGACACGCGAGGAGAACTTAAAAATTAAACCGGCCGACCTGATGTGACACGAGGTCGGCATCATACACCCAGAGGGGTTGTCTCGGAAATCTTTTGCGCTTTACTTCATTTATTGATGCCAGCACCAATATATTATTGACATTGGGTAAACATTATGCGCGTAGATAGAAGAAGGTAATCCTTATACGATGTGGCACCCATAGGTATATACCAGCTGGCTGTGTGACAAATCCTTGCTGTATCCCTTTTAGAAAACAAAAATTTTTTGGGTGATTTTTAGTCGATTTTTATTGAAATTCACCCCAATTTTGAATATAATAAAAAAAAAAACTTAAAATGAAAGTGTTTTTTTTAGAAAACAAAAAAAAAGGTAGGTACATTTTTTGTATATCCTGGCAGGAAAAAAAATGGTATTCTCCTAGGCACATGTCACATTAGATTTAAGGTTCCCTTGTGTTCTGAATATGTTGACACAAAAAGCCAACCAACAAAAAATGAAAATAGAATTCCTACATATACCTATACGGGACGGGACTAAATCACATTAATTAAAATAAGGGATTATTGGAAATATCTGTAAAACTACCATGTAATTAATGGATTAGAAATAGAACGATCGATCGAGACAGTGTCAGTGTGTGCCGGGTTTATATATAGGGTTGGGATATAAGCATTTTTCAAGTCGGTTCAATATTAATGTATCTATACAGAAAAGTGGTAATGGGTGTTAAAATGATAAATTGAGATAATAACATGACAGAAATATGATTATTATAAAACAGTGATGATAAATTGAGTTGATATTTGCGCTAAAAAGACAAGAAGTAATTGAATTTTTCAAAGGGAAGACAGTTTTCGCGGCAAGTGAATAATTAAATAAGCGAAACAAAAATGACAGTTTGCAACGCACTGCACTTCTAAGTTGCACAGCACAGTCGGCGCAGTCCTTACACGAGTAAAGTGTGGTTCTGGCTTTACATTTAACATTTAAGAAGAACCATTTCGTCTGCTTTTCTTAGGCTTTTGCTTTTGTTTATGATTGAAGAGCACCTCGACCGTTTAAGTGTGCGAAAAGATGACAGCTGATGATGATAACTGGCGAATTGACAGATACTTCTTTTCGCTTAAGTTAAATATGATTGATTTGTTATTTGCAATAGGTCTGTTCGTTTACCTCTAAAACTATCAATTTTTATCAATGTTAGTTCAATTTAATTTTTGTATATGAACTTTGACAGAATATTGGACTAAATCTGGTTGGAAAGCAAAAAATAACATTTATTCAATGGTTTTTCATTAAAATTCAGAAAATTCTGGACATCGTTGGCTCAATGAAATTGTTCCAATTGTTGAGTGAATGAAATTATTTGGTAAAACAACGTACCTATTCACTTCCTTTTTTCAATGAACCAATCATATTTTTGCATTAACTTATGCGATACGCATCATTTGTTTTATTTTACGAGTCAACGAATTTACTTCATATCTGAAATAATTTGACATTTGTTTTATTTTACGAGTCAACAAATTTACTTTATGTGGGTATTTATGTGATAACACACTTGCAGTTAAGACAAGTTTAAGCACCATCATAATAATATTGAAGGTTTGAACGAAACGTCATTCTCGATAAAAACACCACAATAGCAGATTTCGACGACGAATATTTTTTTTTATAAATGCTTTCATTTAATAATATTCTTAACTTCATTGTGAAAACGGTCTTAGATTTTCACAATATTTTCCTCATAAAAACTGAAAATGAAAGGTACAACTGACGTTTAATCTTGACATAACACTAGTGTCGTCGTGTAAATATTACTATTTTGTAAATTATAAGAAAATATAAGAAAGAATAATCATCATCAATTTAATATATGTAAATAAATGTCATAAAGAATTGATTTTGTTCTTGTCAGCTTTGTGAAAGAAGTTTTAACAGCCTACACGGCTCAAGGATAAAATAAAAACCATCTGTTCATGTTTTAAAAGAGTCACAATTTTTAAACTTTTTTTTTTTTGTGTTTGTAAACATCTATGCCGGGGGTAGGGTAAACTTAAAACGTGTGTCTTACGTGTAATACGTTACGTGTCACACGTAAATGGTACGATATGTTAACCGAAATCTGTCACTCGGGCAAACGTTTATGTTTACACATCTTAACCGTGAGTCGCACTTATTTTTTAAATTTCCCTAAGCAACGTAAAGTTTTGAAAAAAAAGTTATGAAAAACAACGACATGTTTTGTTTTTTGTCACTTTAATATTTCACCATATACTCAACGCTACTTTAACTCCACCTGCATTTTAACTCAAGTTCAAACCAAAATAAAAAAAAAACAATATTTTTCCAACACATCCCTTTTTTTTTAAAAAAAAGGAAGAATATTTCTTATTGTTAGTAGTTATTTTATATTTTGGTTTTGGAAAAGAATCATCCAGTGATATTTTTTTTCTTTATGTATGTATCTTTCATTCAAAAAATGAACTGCACCGTAAATATTTAAAAAATATATTGCTAGCCCAAAACTAAGTTAAACAAAGGAAAATATTGTTGAACTACGTAGGTATATTGGGAATTTTGGGGATTGCTTAATTTTGTGCAAATTCATAGATACTCTTTGTTCAGCTCTTTCTATAGTAAATAATTCAACCCCCTCTCATACCTAATAATGACAAAAACAAAATTTCCCAAACCCTTTCAAGACAAAAGATATTAAATGACACCGAAAAAGAACCCACCAAAATATATTGCCAAATTTTGTTTTGCTGGCCAAATCAGCCATCACTGAAAACCCCATCATCCGCATATATACCTATCCATATTCACGAATACATTTACGGCTATAATATCTATAGAATGGACTCTTTAATAAATGAAAGTGTTGGACCATAAGCACAGAGTCACTCGTTTATATTGAATCTAAATAAAAAATTGCACACATTCTCAAACTGAAACCTCCTCGATTTGGAAAAGTCAATCTACCCAGTCCTACATCTATATAGTGTTGAAGATTTTTCCTTAGGGCATCTACTGCCTGCCCCATATACCCAAACCACCCACGAAATCTCCCTTCCATTTCTATACACAATATCACATCACCTAACTCTTGATTGTCCTTTAACGGACATCCTTAACCAAAGGCGAGGTGTTTTCGATGGGGGGTGTTGTATAGCGAGAGGAATAGAGCAGGAATATAGTATCTTCTAGTTAATGATTTCTCTGGCCCAAAAGATAGATATACATCTCTTTGCTTTTCTTAATTTTTCTTCACATATAATAATTTCTTATTTTTTTTTCTCACCACTTTTCTCTCTCTGATGGTGATTATTAATATAATCACCATTTTTCACATATACATACATATATAGCGCAACACATATGTTTATTGTTCTACGTATGCGCGCATAATATTGTGGCAGTGTGAGTTGAATATGTGTAAAAATTATATATTTTCTTTTTGTATAAGATAAAAATTTTCTATTAAATATTATCTAAGAAAAAAATAAAAGAAAAATTTTTGTTCTTCTGCTTCCTATCCAATAGTTGTAGGTACCTACTATATGGGGGTTGTGCGTATCCCCGTACTTACATATGTATGTCCTATAGAATCCTTACAGAGATTAATTTATAACACAATCAGACCAGAGACCATACCTACATATCTCTCCCAACACACAAAATGATAATAAACAAAAAAAAAACACTCTAACGGAAAATATAGAGAATATAAATAATAATTGGAAAGAAAAATGAAGACAAGGAGCAGCACAGCGCAAAGGATATATTTTTATATCGAAAAGAAATATCCTACACAAAAAAAAAGTGTTTCTCATCACTTCATTGGAGTTTGATTTCACATTCGACAGCACCTCCTGATGGGACTTTATACACACTCTATCTCTCGCTCTCTCTCCGCCTCTCTATTCACACTTGTTCAATCATTCCTTCCAAGGATATGAGTATTTATGATGATCATCATGTTGAATTTTTTTTTTTTTTTTTTAACACAATGGAAATCGGTATGGGATGCTTTTGGCGGTGCCAACATCCCCCAACATCTTGGTGGACAAAACAAAAAAAAAAATTGAAAACCGACGAACAAATTTAGACCATTTCCAGGACCCATAATGAGAATGTTGGGCTCATCAAAATGCCCTTCATACAGTGACAATACATTTTTGTTTTAGGAGGTTTGGATAAAACATTTTTTTTTTCTATAGATATATTAGATAAAACATATATACATTCATAAACCCTGTTAGTCCTACATTTATTGATTTTCAATAATGAAAAAAAAAAAAAAAAAATGAAACAAAAAAATCAAGATGAAAAAGGATCCCAGGGTCGATGATGATGATGATGGAGCAAGATGAAGAAATTCTTTTAATCCCCCAAGCAACCCCATCACTGAGCAACATAACTTTTGAATTTCAGCATTCACACATCATTGGATTTCACAACAGGAGCGGAATAACTATTTGAAATAAAATTTTGAATTGGGGCCTGCACTGCATATTAAGGAATGTGTTTGATTTAGAATTTTTCTATAAATTAATATGCCATGGGGCATATGAACAAATGTTTATATTTGACTTAAAGAAAGTGAGATAAGACAAATTCTGTAAATATAAATTATAATCTTTAGTCAAACTCGTATCGAACCCACCAAATTCGAGTTGAGTTAACTTCGAAGGGATTTTTTTTGTTGGTTACGTGAATTAATTCCCCAAACAAAAAATTTAAAAAATCCCCAAATCGAATATTTTTTTGCATTTTGAAATAAATCCTTTAATTCGTAGATAAAATAAATCCCCAAAAAGGTATGAAATAAGTTCTCAAAAACCCATGAAATAAATCCCTAATTACATAAAATTTTGGTGTGTTATTTAATTTTTCGTTTTGGGGTAATTTTATAGAGGATTTATTTCATGGTGCATACAAGATTTTGTGATTTGACAGGTCAGTGTCTTGATAATTTTTTATTTATTTTGGGGAAAGGTTTAGTCACCTTTTTTATGCTTACAAATCAACAATATTCGACGCATCTGAAACAAATATTGTTCATGTTATTGGGGATATAAGGTTACAAATGCTTAAAAAAGTGGTCAAAAACTTTGTAATTTGGGATAACAACATTTATAAAATTCAACCGTAGTGGGCTAATGCCTGAAGTTTGTTGTTTAAAAACTAATTGCAGAATTTATTCTCTAAATTAAACACAAAAAAGTGGATATTCAATGAAATTTCATGTGTTCTTATTTAAAATCGATGTTACTTGATAAAAAAAAAAAACCCTGTATATTTTAACGTGCTCTAGTTTAACGGAGAGTTAAATTAGTACTAAATGGAAAACTAGGCCCTAATGAATATTCAAAAAATTCAATTCTAATAAACTACATAAACCTACATATTTGCTACTTAAAAACCTGATTCTTAGAAACATCGCTGTAGGTAGAGACTTTTTTTCAAATCCACTGCGCCTATATGCCTTCGATTTACAAGAATTCAGACCTGTTCACCAAACGCCCATTCATTTGCAACACTTTTTTTTTAACTCCCACTCTTTTTGAACACTATTTAAGTTCAAAGTATGTATATGTGTGCTGATGTGTGTTCATGTGTGTGGTTGTGTATGACCATACACATATAAAAGAATTTATAGCATTTTATACTTTCTCTCATGTCCAAAAAAAAAACACCACCACCCACACCAATCGAGATCAGGACCCGTCACCAGTAAGATTTTTCGTTTTAACTAACCAGCCGCTGCCACTGCCGCCGCGCCGCCACCACCCACATGTGTATTCTGTCCGTTTTACCAAAAAAATTGGAAAGGGAAATAAGCAAAAACAAAATATAAAGAAAACGAGAATAAGAACTTCCACATACTCGTAACATACACATTGCCTTCTTTCTAATTTTCTCCTAAGGTCAGAAAAAAAAGGAATAAAAATAAAATATAAGTAAGAAAAATTTTCTGTTTTATTTTTTCGTTAAGAAAAGCTACTGATGGGGGATGGTTGGTAAGGAGCAGAGGAGAAAATAAAAATATATAAAAAAAAAAAATTAGATGAAAATTACATTTTCTTCCTCTTGTGCCTTTTGGTTGTCCTTGTTGTGGGTACCACATGAGCGATCAACTACAACTCCTGCCACCCCTTTTGAACCCATTATCTCCGCTCGTTGGTCTATAGATGATGGTCGACAGTTTCCAACATCTCAGCCAGCAGTAGCAATATGTAGGGTTTACATCAAGTTTACACACAAACATACAAACACACATTCATTCATATACATTACACTTTTTCTTGTAAGGTTTTTCCTATCAACTTTAGGATGGCTTCTGGCATTGGGACTGCTTCACTCTGGACCTGGTAGTTTTGGCTTTAGCCGGGGATATACCAATAGGAGATGTGGAAACTTTGCTTTCCTGTTAAATTTTTTCTTTCTCTCTTTTTTTTTTTTTTTGTATATTTCAAAACAAGTAATACCAAGAGTTTTCCAGTACTGTGTGGAAGAAGGAGGGGAGCAAAAAAAAAATAAATTTCGAAATATATTTAGTTTTTGTTAGGCTTATTTTTTTAAGCTCTCTCCAGGAAAATAGTTTTAGGTAAAAGTTTTGTGGCAGTTTTTGTAATATTCTCCTCCCTCCACTAGGCAACAAAAAAAAGTACATATATATAAGACTTTAGCACTTAAAGGATTTTTTTTTTTATGCTTGAGGTTGTATAAGTGTTTTTCATTTTGCACTTCCTGTGCCAACTTATGCGAAGGAAAAAAAATATGTATAGAAACGGAGACTGAAGTATGTATGTTATGGTCACAGCGGGAAGTAATTGTAAGATGCCGACTGGGGTTTTGGGGTGTTTGGTGTGCTTTGTGCTTGGTGCTGAGTTTCTAATTATGATTAGAACCAAAGGAATGGGGCATTTGAATTGGTAGGTCTTACCGAATAGTAATTACGTATTTGCATTAAGTGTATATGGTGAGATATTGTTGTAGGGCAGCTACTTTAATCTTTATCTATATTTTTTTTTTTTAAGAAAGAATCATAAAATTTGTTTGCTTTATTTTTTGTTGCACATAGTTTCGTTAAGAACAAGAAAGGAACTTAAGCTTTAAATTGAAGAAAGTTTGGTTTTAGTTTTGGAATTTAAATGGTTTACTAGCCTTTTTGCAGATGCTGTAATTTAAGTCGACAATAACTTTGTTGTATTTTAACTGGCGCCCAACATGAAATTCTCCCTTTGTTTTGTTGTTTGTTTGTTTTTTTTTTTCTAAACAAAACAATGTAAGTATCACCGTTTATCTATCAATGTTGTTGTTTTATTGTTTTGAAAATTATTAAAAAAAAAAAACTATAACGGTGAATCAAGATTTTTGAAAAATATGGGTTCGAGTAGCACTCTAGATTTTTTTGCTGCATTCATTTTTGTATACACCTTCAGTTAATACTGAAAGCCACTCGACTTAGAATTTAGTTTCTCCATTCAAATTTTACTAAAATAATTCCTCCCTCTTGTGAACAATATTCATTCATTCATGACATAACAAAGAATTATATATCGTCCCATTTTTGACAGCTCTCAAACCCCCTTCAATTTAAAAATTCTTTCAAACTCATGTCACGAAATATTTCAATTTTCATGTTTAAAATTATTGAAAACAATATTATAATCGATTTCCACCCCCATTGTTAACAAATATGTACCTAACTGTAGAACGCACACCGGTCGGTAAAGTCAATCTAATTCAGTGGCCTTAAACCACATACATATTTACTACATATGGCAACAAATGAAGTAGCTATAGGTTGGGTATGTGTTTCTATACCTACGCATTTTTCAAAAAAATCATAATTCATATTTTACATACATGACACACACCACATACCACACACATAACATCAAATCAGTAGTAGTTAATTTAAATAAAAATTCTGTAAAAATTCCACCCTTCAAACAAATTCTTTAATTGTTTAAATAGTTTAAATACACGAATTGGTCGCACGTACCTACTGGTGTATAAAACGGAAATAAGTTAAAAAGCAAACATTGATATCTCCACGTTGGGTGCCAGTTTTTTTTTATGTACTATTGTATTTATGTTTAAATAGGAACTAAATATTTTGTTGGCAATGCCTATACGAGTTTGTATTTATCAAGGTATAAAGCGGAAATAAATTAAAAAGCATAGATTGGTTTCTTACTATTGGGCGCCATTTTTCGGAGATTTTTAAACATGTTTTAAATATTATAAGTGAAGTATTAAGTTCACAAAACGTTCATGATTTTGAATTTGTTTAGTTGGCAAATTAAAAAGAATTACAAAAAAACAAAGATTGATATCGAAGCGTTGGGCGCCAGTTTTTATTTAAATGCTTTTTATTTCATGTTTTAATAGGAATTAAATATTTTTTTTCTATATTTAAATAGGAATTAAATATTTTGTTCGCAATAGGCGTATTATTTTTAGTTTTTGAAGGTACAAAGTGAAAATTTGTTTAAAAAAAAGCATACATTTAGTTTTCCAACGTTGGGCGCCAGTTTT
Organism: Epistrophe eligans; assembly: GCA_951394125.1. Taxonomy (NCBI): domain Eukaryota; kingdom Metazoa; phylum Arthropoda; class Insecta; order Diptera; family Syrphidae; genus Epistrophe; species Epistrophe eligans. The sequence goes on along the minus strand of OX596029.1, from coordinate 16,573,302 downwards.
TGTTTCTGGATGATGATGTTGAAACTATTATAAATTTGATTTTTTTCTTATTTTATAGATTTAAAAGAATAAAAAAAAATAAACATCCGTGCGTTGGGCGCCACTTTTGTATTAATGTGTTATTTGTTTAATGAGTATTTACGCAAAGGAATAAAATATTTTTTTTTGCCGATGACTAGAAAATGAATTTTGGAAATTATTCCACACAGACCATCTATACGACATTTCAACTGAATCAATTGAGCTGTTTAGGCTTAAGCTTCCAAAAAACAACAGGCATATTTTAACAAGTACGATCAAGGACTAACTTTTTATGAACCCATAACTTGTCCCATTAGTCCCACATCACAAGCAAAAAGGACAAAAGTTGAGAACACGAGTGCAACAACACAATGATATAATTGAAATAAAAAATATTAATGGCAATGTATTAGTGGGTTTTCCACTTTCGTCTCCGTTTTAGTTCGAAAGTGAAATCTTCGAATCACGCACCATTATTTTGATTGCACCTTTTGATGGTGCCAATGATGATGACTGACGGTCGTATATATATGTATGTATATGTTCACATGTAGGGGGTGGATCATAAAACTTTATTTTTTTATACATATTTTGTGTATAGTAAAACTACGCGCACCGTGTGTGAATTTATTTATTCATTTTTGTTTATTCATAATATTCCATTAAATTAAATTTCAGTTTCATTTGGTATATTTGTCAAAAAAAAAAAGAAGTTGTTTTCTAATTGCACAGCAGAGGGTTTATCTATAGACTACACACCATCAAGCAGCGGCAGGTGCCACAAATATTTTATTACTTTTGTCCTAGAAGCATGAAATGTGGAGGTAGGAGAAGAGTATATCTAAGGTTTTTTAGAATGTCAACAAAGTCTGTGTTAATGATATCAAACTCATTTTCTTTTTTTTTTTATAATTTATTCCAATTTTGGGTTAGTTTTTGTTGTCATATTTTCAGGTGATTAGATTAAATGGGATATTGATTTTTTTCCTTCATAAAAGTTTTGAGTTCATAAAGGTGAAAAATGTGGGTGTTATTTTTTATCGCTCATTCCCCAATATAAGTATGATTATAATTTGTTTTTTTTTTTCTGTTCTGTTCTGTTGTTTCATATATTTTGGGTTTTTTACTTCAATGTGTTAAAATATATAGAATCACCATGATGTACATCAAAATTTATGGTAATTTTTATAATTTTCTCCCCATCTCACTCTGTTTATCCTTCTGCTGCCTTCTGCCTCGAAGATAATAAACTTTATAACGAGTTCTCGTAAAAAGGAAAAAAAAAGAAGAAAGCAATTTCGTAATGAGACATAAATTGTTAGTACACAAATGGAATTTATATTCCATACTTGTCCGAATATAAGGCGCATACTACATAATAATATATATAAATATATTTTCATACGAGCATGAGAAACTGGGAGGCTTAATAATATTATAATGTTATGATCTGTGTGTAGGTATTGCAAAAAAAAGGAACATACTCGCCCATATACAAATATAAAATAATACGAGTACATATATAGCAAATCCAGTCGACCGTAAGGCAAATTGAGGCAATATCCGATGATGGATAAACATTCATTTCGGTTGGAAAATTAAAAATGAGATGGATTTACAAACAAAAATATATCTGTACAATCTTATAAGCGCAGCAAGGGATAGATATTCTCAATTTACTTTGAAAATGATACGTGGACAATGATGAAAACTAACCATAAGGGAATTTCTTTTGTGCAGATACAAGGTGGAATAATTTGTATAAGGGATGATAATAGATGAGGGTTAAGGGGGGATTTCAATTTATAGAATGGGAAGGATTTAATAACAAATTTTACTAGACATTCTCTAAGATGAGTTTCAATTCATCTGCTTGACAAATTGAATAGTTGATGGATATCCTTTTTCAAAATGATTAATTTCTAACTTCTGTAACTAAGGAAAAGGATTTATATAAAACGTGAAATAATATTTATGTTCAATTCTTATGCATCTGCTTTAAATATGGTATTTTTTTTATTTTTATTCAATAAAAAAAAAACAATGAAGTAATAAGATTTTATTGTAAAACGTTGGGCGCCATTTAATATGATTTAATGTTGACTTTTAGATCTTTTCATTCCATGTTGGAATAATTGTGGAATTCAATTCATAAAATTTAAATATGAAAAAACTTATTTTCCATGTTAGGCGCTACTGACTTTCAGCGTTGGGCGCCACTTTTGATTAAAAAAAAAGAAGAATAAGGGAGGTAGTTGTTAGAATTATTATAAAAGTCAATTGATGAGTCGTTCAAATGATTAAACCACAGATTTATTTGAATGGACGATTTGACATATTGACCAGACCACTCATCTACCATTTTACCGTAACTGGCAAAATTTGAATTCAAAGAAAACACAATTTTTAGTTTTTGGACTAAATATACATATGTATATGAGACCCAACATTTTAACTATTAAATGAAATTGATACACTTTAAGCTGTGGTCCTTGCAGCATTACTGCAATTCACGGGAAATATTGAATTAATATAAAAAATCTTTTGTTGGGCGCCAGTTAAGATAAAATTAACTTAATATATTTTTGAAATAAATGTTAATTGCATTAAAATATTTAATGTATATAAATTGAAGTTCCCAATACAACCCAAAAAGTTTGAGTTTTAAACAATTCTCTTAAATTTTATAAGAGAAAGGAAATATCTACAAACTAAATTATTAAGAACTTACAATGAATAAAAATGTTGTTTCAGAAAAAATTCAGCAAAAATAAGGAAACCCCCCCAAAAAAAAACCCAATTTAGACTACAATATCATTATCTACACACATTCTCGAACACACAATTTGCAACAAATAAAATATCCGGAGATATCAAATCAAATAAACTCAAACAATTTTCTTCAAAAAAGAAAAAAAAAAAAAAGAAAGAAATTTACACATACAATAATATATGTATGTATATAGCCTGAAGAGAAAACCGAAAGAAAGAAAGAAAAAAAAATATAAGAACGAAAAACTTATTTCTCATTAGTTTTTCTTTGACTTTCCTTGATGTGTGCACCGCATCAACCTTCTTCCAAACAAAATTTTCTTTTGTATTATTTCACTTCGATGGTTATCATAATCATGGAAAGGAAATGTCACAAAAACTGACATCTATTTACTTATATAGTATATTCTCAATTCGATTGGAAATAATAAAAAAAAGGACGACATAAAAAAAATTACAATTCAGAACATAGGTACATAAAAAAAGGGATAAGTATATAGAATATTTGATACTAAAAATTAATTTAAATAAACAAATAAAAACAAAATAATATAGATTTAAAATATAAATTTATTTTTTAGTTTTCTTTAATAATAAAATTAAAAATATGTAGTACAAAATTTAGAAAATTAAAATATTATATTTTTAAATTTGTTTTTTTTTTTTTATAAACATTGTTTATAGTAATTTTTAATTTTGGAATTATATTTCTTGAACTTAGTCTAAAAAAAATTCATATTTCTTACTGACTAAATTTTTATATTTTAAAAATAGTTTTTGTTTGTTTAAGATTTTTTTAAGGGTGGATAATGGAAATATATATTTTTCACATTATCCTTTTGATTTTGTTTGCTCATTTTTAAGGTACTTAATTATTTTTTAGAGTTGTGTCTTTTTTTTTTTTGAAAATAAATATGTATGATAATATTTTAATTTTTTTACATACATTCATTTTATCATTATTAATTTAATTGTTTTTATTTCTAAATATTTTTATGAAGAAAATTTTATGTGATTAATCCAATTTAATTTAAGGGAGATAAAATGACTGTCTATATTTTTTTTTGTCTTGATCAAATTAAATTGAATGCATTTTGTACAAAGGAGAAAGTGTGTTCTTCCCTATTTTCAGATAAATTTGCATACGCTTTTCACTTTAATTTCTTCTTTTTTTTTTTTGCATAAATTATCTTCGCTTTTGTATTTATTGTAATCGATACAGTTTTGCATAAATAAATAATAATCAATGAGGGTGCGCTGATTTTTGGGTAAAAATAGAAAACTTTTATTGGAAAAAAGTGTGACAAAACGATATGCACCCCTATATTCAAATATGAGTTCAAAAATTTGTTTCCAAGGGATATTTTTTTTGATAAAATATAGAAGAACAGAAACAAAAAAAATCCGGAACAAAAGACCATAAATGAAAAAAAAAAAAAAAGAAGAAAGGCAACACCACATATAAGGGACATGTGCTGTCTGTAAGTTAGAGATCTCAGGACATTTTCATAAAACTTCCTTCATGTTAAAATATATCTGAATGCATTCATGCATTCACCGTTGACATTGACCTCTAGGGTCATCTCATAGTAAAAATTTCCGTATTTCATATCAAATGTCCTTGGGGAAGTTTAATCTCGTTTTTGAAATGAAAATGAAATAAAAAAAAAATCTATATATTATGTAGGTATAGGTATATATAATTTGCATCCCTTGAAAACGGCACGTGACATGGAAGAATATAATTATAGATTTTTAAAGAACGATCCAGCCTTTTGTAAGTGTATCGGATGACCATGATTGGGTAACTTATTGGCATGGCATAGGGTATAGCTCTGACTATATACTGCGTTGCTGGATATTGATTGATTTTTTAAGAGGACAGAAATAATGTATGGACTTTTTTTTTTAATTAGAAGATGCAGCTGCCATTTTTATTCAGAAATTTAGGATTTTCATGGATTATAATGGATGCATTTGACCAGAAACGAATGCATTAACATGTGCTGATGTTTGAATAAAATTTAATGGGTTTTTTAACAGTTTTTTTCTTTTTGTTTGATTGGAAAATGTTGTGTTGATCTCCCTCGATTATTTAGAGAAATCGCAGCAGGCATAAAATATTTTTGAATAGTTATTTTTAATGCAGAAGAATAAAAAGATTTTTTTTTTTTTAAATGAAGAAAAAAAAAACACATTTGAAAATGTATGGTCTGATATACCTATCAAAGGAAAATACAGGATCCAGCATCATTTTGGCTTATCAATTTGATAAGTTCTGTTTATTTTTATGTTTGTAACTAATTTTAAAAGTCAAGCAGGTAGTAGTATTCCTAAGAAAAGGGTAAATTTAATCTAGTGCTATGTTTCCACCGAAACTTGTTTGTGAATCGGTTTGGCAAATGACCTGCGATTCCCTATTACGATATGCGAATTAAATGTTTGCCAAAAATTCATTGAAAAATTCATTTATTATCAAAATTTTCGCCAAATGTAAAGAGAAACAAAATTAATATTTTGAGATTGGAAATTTTGACAGTTTTTTTAAACTTTTTTCAATAAATTTAAATATACATTTTTCGTCGCAGAACAACTTTATTGTAATAAATAAATCATCCAAATTAATTGCAGCAAACATAAAATCCACCAGCAGAGCAGGGTTTGCAGTGTTTGCATTCCGCCAGCTTGTTTAATTTGTTGAATCGATGTGTAACTTCAAAACTAGTTTTTTAATGGTTTTACTAATAAACTCATTTTTGTTTTAAAAAAATAATGGCGCAAAAGACGGCAAAAAAAAGATTAAGTTAAAAACAAGATTTTCCAAATTTAGGCTCATGCTATCTTTCCAAATGTCACTTTGACAATTCACATCACCGTGAAAATTGTAGGTAGGTATGTTTGATTACTTGTTTATACGAACTGTCACTTTTTTAACCGTGTTCATTTGAAGTTTACTAAGAAATTAGGTGTAGTGTATGATACTAGTTAAAAAATGTTTATAACAAAGAACATTTTAGTTAAAAGCTAGTATATTGTTTAGGAGTATCGTACTCATACCTTAACATCAGGCTGTTTTAAATGTTCTGCCAATGTTCTTTAATTTGACAAATTTTGAGAAAAACTGAATATTCTTCCATCAATGACAGTGATTTCCTGTAAATTGCCAAATTTTAGTTCGATACTGCTGAGCTACGTGTTTCACTAAGTTGAAATGAGGTTCTCAGTTTAAACCGGATGAGCTTAACTAACTTTAAGTTTAAACTTAAGTTCTTCGGCGTTAAGTCAAAAAATATAAAAATTCATTCTTTTTCATAAAAAAAAGAATTAAGTCTTTAATAAAACCATTAAGAAACGTTTCATGAACAAATGGTGACCTCCATTAGAGACCTCATGACATATGCACTATGCAGAGACAGCAGACGAAGGTTCACTGGACCTGGTTCACCATGAACGGAAAGATCCCCCTGAGAGACGAGTCTCTGAGCAATCGACAAATAACCTTGCTTGGCATATTATAAAATCCATTTAAATCCACAGGTCAAACGAGTTATGATATCAGAACGGTGCACTCCAGCGCTAATTAAGTCATGAGGGCTGCTCGTGAACGCCATTTCTTTATCTGTTCTACATGCATACATTTAACAATTTGTAAAGAATTTTTTTTTTTAACTGAAATATTTCGCAGTTATTTTTTTTGTATATATAGATATGTGATTTCAAATCTCAAAATAGATTTAAAATGTGCAGTGTTTCGAAAAGCCTGAAATCTTGAAAGTTGAATCGACTCACTCTCAGTGAATACAAAAATGTTTCTCCAATTTAAACTCAAACAATGCACCTACATAATGTAGTATAGGAGAAGTGTATGTTTCGGCAAAAAAACAAGAACCAAAATAATCAATAATCGAAGGATATAATAACAATAGTGTTGTGCTATCCTTAAGATTTTCTCCCACATTAATTATTTTCCTTTAAATTAATCTCAATTGAGCGATTCCCGTAGGAAGGTACATATATAGTCTTTTAAAAATTTGTCATCCAATTGATGAAAACATCCTAATAATAGTCACATCATTTGAACATCATCTTAAAACCAATAAAATGCTGGTACCCTTGACTTTATACGATACCCTATTTTTTATTTTTTGTTAAAATAGTGAAAACTACATGAAAATATTTTCTACCCGTATTTTGTTTATTTTTTCGACTTTTTTTTTTGTTAAACCACATTGCAATGATTTTTTGTCCATTTTTATTGTATTGTTACAAAAAAACTATTTTTCATTGTCCAACACCGACTGGTATTCGAAAAAAAAAAAATAGGGGAATAATTACTGTTGCTCACAGTATGGGGTGAATTTTATTTCCTGCTGAAACTTTGTTTTATTTTTCTTCGTTTTTTTTTCTAGGGAATTTGAATTGAACGAAAAAAAAGTGTGCACAACACGAGTCACAAAATTGGTAGAATACTAAGGGTGCATTTTCAAAATAAAAAATTACTTCCTTTAACACACCTCCTTGAAGTTTTACACACACAAAAAAAACAAATGAAATGCAATCAATCAATTTTAAAATTGAGTACCTACTTCCATTCAATTTACTTTAACTACTTGTAGTTACATTTTTTTTTCATTAGAAATACGAAAACAGAATAAAAAAAAAAAACATTAAACGATGATAAATTGATTTCAATCTCCCCACATCAAATTGGATTAATTTTTCTTGTCGTCATCAATAAGAAAATTATAAGACAATTGAAACAAAAATAAAATAAATCAACACAAATATAAAATAAAATAATATTATATATATTTTTTCATAATTTTTATTCTTATTAAATTAAAAAAAAATTAAATATAAAATAATTAAAAATTAAAATATTTTAACAAAAAAATTGTTCTATTTTGTAAATTTGCATTTTTTTAAAAAAAGATTTAATACATCATGCTTGATTTTTGTTTTGTTTTTTTTTTTTTATACAGTTAACAGCAATTGCTATAAGGCACACAGCATTTTAAATTTCAATTTAAATTGTAAATAGCAATTACCGAATGAAAAATATATTTTTTTCAAAAAATTTCTTCGTGAAATTTTTCTTTCCAGAAAAAACACCTTAAGTTCTAGAAAAAATTTACAGAGGAAAGAAACTTAACGAAGAAATTTTGAAAACAATTTATTTTGTTGTTTTTTTTTTCTTAGAAGTTTTAAATTTAAGTTTTTTGTTTAAGCTGCGCTAAGCGAAGACTTGGGTTTTGTTTTTTTTTATTTGGATTTATATGACTAGAATTTGTTTTTTTTTTTCTTTTGGTTGTTGTTTATGAAATAAAGACTAGGATAAGTTTTGTTTTGGTTTTGTCTTTTTTTTTTAGATTGTGGGAATGTGACGACATTTGCTTTTTTACATTTCATAAAATTTAAATAATACTAAACAAAATAATTAAATAATACAAAAGTAAAAAAATTAAATTTAATAAAAAATGAGATAATTTTCCTAATATAGAATAATTGTTATTGTATATGAGGTAGCTTTATATGTGTTTTTAGTTTTCTTTTTTTTTGTTTATAATAATTACGTTTACTGGATGTAAATTGTACTTTTGCCCTGAGATACCTTTTTTGATTATATTTTTCTTTTTTTAATTTTTTTGTTATTTATATAAAATGTATATACATATGTATAAGGAATTTAAAAGAAGTTTTTTAAGTGTTTTAATATATATTTTTTTGGCATAACTACATTTAAATTAATAAAAGTGTATTTAATTTATAAACTGGAATGTCGGAGTAGATTTTAAAACTTTCTATTTTTTTTTGTACGAACTTGTCAAAAAGTCTTTATAAACATTTAGGAGAGAGATCAAGTTCTTACACAGTTTAAGTCGAAGAAGTTAACTGTCAGAAGGACAATGTGATGAGAAAACGGCGGCGTGTCAGTGTCAAAAAATGATATAATTACACAATAAAGCGTTTGTCGATATTTATTCATGTCCATCTATTACATTTTTGTGCGTTATTTGCAAATACTTTGCAAAATCCATCAATCAGTTAATTGACAACTGAGCTTGGTATTAGTATGAATGAAATGACTTTACACTCTTTGTGGGAAATCCTTATTATTATTTTTTGTCATAATCCCAAACAAAAAGCATTTAATCTTCGACGGCGACGAAAATTTTGCCTTTTCACATGGTGATAAGATTACCCAGTACCCTCACCAACATGATTAATAAAGTGCGGAGTTTTTGAAACATTCGCAGTGGAGAGCATTTTTGAAAATTTGAGCAGGTTTTTTTTTTATCTAGGACAGATGATGGAATGGCAGAGTCAAAGGCCAATAAAATTGAAAACAAAGGTTTTCTTAAAAGAAATCAATTCAAAAATTTCGAATTGACAAGACGCTGATAAGTGAAATTGAAAACTAAAAATGTCCTGTCATATTTTTGAGAATCTTTAAAAAGAATAAACGTCTCTATATTAGACAATTTTTATTAAAAAAAAAAATCTGTTAAACTCCGAGCATTCCAGTAAAAGTCAAAATCGTTTGCATTTTTTGAATATGAAGTAAAAATAAATATAAGAATTTTGAGCAAGTAGTTTTAATCTATTTCTATATTTATTATAAAATAAAAAACAATTACTCCTTTCATTAATTTCCTCTCTTAATAAAACAAAAATTATATGTTAAATAGAAATATGTAGTTAAGTAGAAATAAAAATTATATTATTCCTATATACTCCAAGCTTTGATTTAACTATCTGCAATTTATATATTGTTTTTGTTTTTTTTTTTTTAATTAATATTATATTTTTAATTTTATATATAAACTCTATTATATATATTTTTTAGGAACTTTTTTCATTAATCACTAAATTTAAAAATAAAAATTAATATTTAAATGAATACTAGTAAACATTTTTGTTGTTGCCAGATGCATTTTTTTTTTAATCGAATTTTGTATGACTGGTAAATGTTATTATTTTTGTTTAAGTAATAAATTTCGCACTCAGTCTTTAGGTTTTGTTTCGTGTGAAAATAAAAATAATGTTTTAATGGCAATAAAATTTTGTTTTCTTTTTGTTTTTTAAGATTTCGAAATTTAAAAAAAAAAATGTATCTGGCAACGTTCTATGACATTTCTACAAATTAAAAATAAAAACTAGAAATTTATGCTGGTGTCAGAGTAAATGACACGGTAATTGGACCTGAAATACGTTCCCTAACTGGTAAGTAAATAAGAGCTGGGACAAACCTGTTCGATCCATCGTTACCCTCTGATGTTGGGTTCTCTTGAACATAAAAAGACTGCATCAATTCGCTGCCTGTAACAAAAGATCCGTTTGGATCCTGCGGTATTGCATAAGCAACCGGTCGGTTTGACCTGTTTGCAACTTCTTGCAGAACATTAACTTCGAAATTATATGACGGTTGTGATGGTGGCTGTGATAATGTTGCTGCTGTTGTTGTTGTAATTGATGTTGTTAATGATGTTGCCGGCACAGAAGTAGCTTGATTGGTTTTCGGTCCAACCGCCGTCGTTGCAGCCACCGCTGCCGTTGAGTCTCGTTTGGCTGTTTCTTGTGGTGTTTGCGGTACCGGTGTTGAGGCTGGCGTTGTTGTCGGAGTTCCCCCCGAAGACGTTGATGATGATGATGAGGACGACGAGGACACAGCTGGTTTTGTGGTTGTACTTGTGGTCTGGTTATTTGCATCAATCTCAGCGACACTGGAAATCTCCTTGGCTATTGAGACCGCTGTTTCGGACTTGATAGGAGCATCAGGTGGTGAAGTGGGTGGAACCGATGGAGCCGATTGTGTTCCACTCAGAATTGAATGTGATCGCTCGTGGATGAATAAGAACGCATAATACGGTGTGGAAAATGAGCAAAGTGAGCACTGATATTCTTTGAAACGTGGCGATTGAAGTGGATTCTCCGCACCAAAGAGTGCTGGGAAAGGATTCTTCACGAGGAGATTGGGATTGATATTGTTGAGAGGATTTTGCTGAGGAACACTGTTTCCGTTTGGAATTTTCAGAGTTGGACTCGTGGGCTTGCTGAATGCAGCTCCCAGTTGTATTTCCATTTCGCGTAGTTTATCTACTCCAGTTGGCCCATGATCACTCATCAAATGAGCACGAAGCCATTTCGCACTGCGGAATCGACGGCTACAAAGTGGACACACCTCAGTATAGTGTGTGAAGTATCTGGTATTAAAATCCACTCCTGCCAAGTCAGCTGCCTTGGAGTCACCTGGAAAGGAACTGTTTACCATATCGGGTTGTTCTTGCGGGAGTTCTATGCCATTGCTTTGCCGCGACTGGGGCAGAGGGGAGCCTTCGTCGACAATACCATGTGTATTGTGCTTGTGAACTCGCAAAAAGTACTTGCTGCAGAGTTCTTTGTTGCATATGTTGCATACTACTCCCCCAATTTGGGCGCCATTTTCAATCTCAATGCCATGCATGCGTTGCATGTGCGTCTTCATGAAGTACTTGTTGCAGAGTTCCTTGTTGCAGATCTCACAATAGCTGCTGGTCGGTGTGATGGTGTATGGAGCTCGAGTTCTATCGATTTGGCCAGCGCCAACTAACGGTGTTGCTGGACCACTGGAGCTGGCGTTTATTGGTCGCTCAGGAGTGACAAAGCCATCCCGTAGCGGGCTATTGTTGCTTAGACTACCGGTCAAAGGATGAGCCTCAGCGATATGTTGTTTTAATTCGAAAAGATTTGAGAATTCCCTATCACACTGCTTGCAAACTTCGCTAGACATTCCCGGCATAGCTGATGGAGACGAGGATGGTGATAGCTTTATCCCCATAAAGGGTGGAGGGTTACTGCCGTTGTTATTGTCCATCATGGAATGTTCTGTTGCTATGTGGGCATGAAGGACATACTGGTTTTCCATTTCCTTTCCACAGAAATTACAAGGAACTGGTCGCTTGCAGTTAAGATCATTTAGTTGCATTATCATGGACTGCAGCTTCTGTAGATTCAGACCCACGGCTTCGGAGTCACTTTGTTGTGGCGTCGCTTGTTCGGTTGGTTCGCCAGATGGTGAAAGGCCATTGTCATTCTCAGATTGACCATTCAATGCTTTGTTATCAATGTCGAACTTCAGACGTTTTGCTGAATCCTTTTCGTCTTCCAAGGAAGAAAGAACCTTCCGTTCCATGAGCTTTTCATTGGCCATCATCAGATTCAGTGGAGTTGTTTGCATGGCAAAGAACGGCCACTGCATTTTTATATCATCTTTGGCATCATCTGGTGGCACAAAGATACCATGTCGCTTCCATTTATGTGTTCTTAGAAAATATTTATTGCAATATTCCTTGCAACAGAGATCGCAAAATGCCTCTGGATTTAATACTCCTAATCGCTTGAGCTTATCGAAGGAGAAATTTGACTCCCGGGCTTGCTGTTGTGATGAGGGTGATAGCTTACGAGGCTGTGGAGTGAAGGAAACATCTTCTTGTTCAACTGAAAAATCCTCTCTAAAGCCCTCTGGCAAATGGAGATTACCCGATAAGGAGGCGGACGCTGAAGTGTCCTTCTCCGTCATGTTATTCTTTTCATTGGAATTCCCCTGTGCTGGGGGAGTAGTTTCGGTATCGTATTTCATTTCTTGTGGACTTGAACTGGCAGTGGTAATGGTTGTGGTGGTTATGTTCGGAGGATTAGTTGAAGAAGGTGGTGGAACTTCATGAGTTTTGGTGCGATGTCTCTTCATAGCGAAAATATTGGTGAATTTCTTTGAGCAAACATCGCACGGGATCATTGGAGCTGGTGGAGCTATCTGCTGTTGCATTTGCTGTTGCTGTTGTTGCTGTTGTTGCTGCTGCTGTTGTTGTTGTTGCTGCTGCTGTTGCTGTTGTTGTTGCTGTTGCGCAGCTTGAAACTGTGCTGCTTGTTCCATTTGCTGTTGCTGCTGTTGTTGCAGCTGAAGGTGAAAAACCTGACTCATAGCTCCCATGGATGGAGCATTTGTCATTCCAGAATCTGTGGAAGTGCATGTGGGATCATAAATTCCATGTTTGTTAGCTTTGTGCGTCTTCAGGAAGTACTTATTGCAAAATTCCTTATTGCAAAGGTCACAATAAGCCTCGGGATTAAATATTCTCAATGGAGGGCGAGTCAAACCATCTACAGATGGGAAACCCGAAGGAACACCAAGAAGTGGAAGTTGCGAGAGATATCCACTGGAGAACGCAGCTGCTGCTGCCTCTGGAGGAAAAGGAAATCCCAAAGCGGGCATTGCTGACATCCATTGTTCGGGCTTTTGTGCAGTTCGAATGTCTTGCATAGGAGATGTCATCTCATCTTCGTCACTTCTTTCAAGCTTCACTTTAACTGATGAGAGCATTTCCAAAGTTTGTTGTTCATCTGATAAATTCCTCTTGCTCTGATCCTGCTGTTGGGTGGGCGAATGTTCTTGCATGATGTGAAATCTAAGTCTTAAATCAGAGTCAAAATTTTCGCCACATTCTTTGCAGAATATCTGGGAATAGTTTGCCATTGTGTCGTGAAGTTGTTGTTGTTGCTGTTGTTGTTGCTGCTGCTGCTGTTGTTGTTGTTGCTGTTGTTGTTGCTGCTGTTGCTGCTGCTGTTGCTGCTGCTGTTGTTGTTCTTGTTCTTGTTGCAAATGCTGTTCCTGATTTTTTTCTTCTTTTTCGGGAGATTTTAGTTGATTTGTAGTTTCCTGGAAGTTCTCCAGTGGTGATATGTTTCTTTGTAATAGCTCGAAGGGATTCAACTGGCCAACCAATTTCGGAAGAAATATTTTCGTCAACTTATCCTCGTAATCTTCATTTTGCATAATTTCCTCTTCCTGATTCAATTCTTCTTTAATACTACCATTGTTGTGCTCGTGTTGGGCGCCATCTAATGGTTGTTCAGAAATATCCATATTCTGGTCACCACCTCCAACTTTGGCACTCAAATTTAACGCCGCCAGCCGAATGGGTGTCGTTTGTTTTCGTCTTTTCTTCGATTGATCAAATTGTAGGGCATCCAAAAATGCTGAACTCGATGATGTTAGGGCTTGTGCCATCAATGCTTGATGATTATGACCCATTAAAACATCGGCAATACTTCGCTTATGGTGATGATGCTTTTTACTACTTCCTCCAACTCCTAATCCTACTCCACCGCCACCTGATGATGCTCGTCGTTCTCCATTCGCTCCTTCACGTGATGTCGAATTTTTCGAACTACTGTGCTGAGAACTTGTATTACTCAATTGGGAAGAATTTGATGCATCACTAAGCGCTGTGTCCTCGCTACTCAAATCGGGTGGTGGGGTTGCATATATCGATGCAGCCATCTTTGTTATTACTGTTAAAAAAAAAAATTAATAAATAAAAAAGTGTGTTAGATAAGATGAACATTAAGAAATGGAAATAGGGGTCGATAAATCAATCATAATTGGATTTTTTTTTGTATGTTAAAGTGGACTCTTTGATTAAGAATAAGAGTCAAATTTTGATTTGTTGATTGATTGTATGTACATGAGTAAATATTTATTTGTATATGTTATGGGTTTTTTCTTATTCATTTTTTTCTTGGTCGTTAATTGAAATTTCAAGGGGTAGAGTTTTGACTCTTTTTTTTATTCTTTTAGGTCGGGGAACGAAATGTATTTAAGAAGAAGATTTTATTGATTTTTGAAGAACTAATAATTTTTGTTTTTTTTTGTTAAAACATATTCAAGTAAGATGTCTTGTCGTTAATTAAATGCTTAAGTTAGTTAAAATATAGCTATTAAGGTTCATTTAATAAGAGGAACCCTAACTAGAATTGAAAAAGATTGTCTGCGAGGAATATTCTGAGGCAATTAAGCTAAATCCGATATGTCAAAAATCGAATTTATATTTTTTCTTGACAGATTCAGGTGAAGAATAAGAATAAATTCTTTCTTTTGGGGGATTCCGAACATTCTAACGATTTTCTTTTTTAAAAATATGAATCTAACTGATGAGAAATTTTATTTGAAGTTAATCCCTAAATATTGAAGTTTGTCATTAGATCACAGAAGTGAAGATATATTTTAACGAATTTGAAGTGTAGTTTAAAAATTTGTAATAACTAATAACAATTATAAATTAATTCGTTTAAGTTTTAAGGTTAATTGAAACCTCTTTAAATATAAAAATAGATGCATGTTGTCACAGAAATAAGGAAACAGCTTTTTTCAAAAAGATCAAGATTCTTCTTGTGGAAATTCATTGGTGACCATGATTTTGACCTTGACAATGACATTCAATATTTTTTCAAGGTCAAATTCTATTTTTTAATGGAAATTTCTTCTTTTTTTTTTACATTGGAACACGAAATTTAGCTTTATTCTAGGTCATGGTAACATTTAGATCTTGCAGGTCACTCTAAATGTCAATTTAATTAAAATAAGTTATGGGATACCGACGGTAATAGAAGCTTTTGAAGGACTGAAGTTATTGAATTTACAAAGGTGAATTTAATAGTAGACCTAATCATGCCCTCCTAACATTTGATATCAAACAATGCGTATGGTTAGATAGATTGAGTGAAAGCCGAAAAACTGGTTTGGGATGTGTAGTATATGAAATCTTGAGTTATTTAAAACACATTTTTCCCCAAAATTCGAGAAAAAAATCCAGATTAGCTTTAAACTTATTTTGATGCAATTAAAGAATGTTTTTTTTTTTTTTTTTAATCATATCGATTATGAAATCCGCAATATTGGATCCGCAGCGATTAGGAGTGGATTGCTCTCTTTTCTTTTTACCCATTTGTCGTGAAAAGAAAATACTGTACTGAGAATCACTGCGGATCCAGTATTGCGTATTCCATAATCGACATGAATATGTATATTTTATGTTAAGAAAAAAATCAAATTAACGCGATTCTCTATTTTATAGTTTATCCTTATATTTTAAAATTAAAGTTAATTGCAACGCTTCAGAGATTTTATTAATTTAAAATAAATAACTTAAAAAAAAAAAACACCATTATCAACATCTTAAGAATTAAAATCACGTTGGGTACGTTTTAAAAATCTGTCGAAAATATAAAAGTGATTTTTGTAAAAAAAAAAAAAAAATGATTGCACCCAAATTCCCTTCGAAATATGTAATTAAAAAGAAACATTATATACAAATTTAATAAATATTTCCATCACATACACAATATAGAGACATATAGAGTAGGTACAACCGCCATTAGTCCTCCGGAAAGGCTAGAAAGCTCTTTCTTCAAAAGGCCAGTCTTTAATTAAAAACTGACCCTTTTTCTGGACACCCAGAGAGGTTGTCTCTCTATAATTATCACCCATAATATCACACCATCACTTGCTGCCTCCTTTCGCCTTCAGTATACGTTACCAAATCTACACAACACATGAATATAGTTATATAGAATATAGGAAAAGGAATCTACTCAAAGTTTTAATGTATGTATATGTTGTGTGTAGTGTATGTATGTTTGTCAGGCTCTATAAGCATCCTTTATTTTATTTTATTTAATTTTTTTTTTTTCAAATGTAAGGCTTCCTATATTTAAGAAAAAGACCACCCTTAAGAAGAAGTTGGAAAATAGAAAACTTTTTACCAATATCCTTCCTCTCGCATAACATACAAATATACCTACTTTTACTGCTGCTATAATACTCCTACAACAACAACAACAACAACATATACAGAGAGTCATCCAATTTAATGGGATTCAACCAAGAAAAAAATCTCTTCTTTCTTTTCCCTTAAGATTTTTTTTTTTTTTTTTTTTTCATTTTATTTTCCACATTTGACTGACCGAGGAAGAAAGGAAGAAAAGGAATAAATAAATTCCTTTCATTTCACTAGAAAATGAAACAAATTCTATGCGATATGTTGGAAACATAAATTAAGTTTCCATATGGAAGATAGTTTTACATCGCCACCGTTGCCACCCGTCGCACCACATCAAGCAACCTTTAGGTATACCGACCCATTGTCGGTTTTCCAAAACAAGGACGATCTCTCCTGCCTCGTGGGATAGAGTTTATGTGTGTAGTGAGTGGTGGACCTTGGGCGGCCGGCAACAAATGAACCAGGATACTAATAAGGGAGAAGGTGGGTATGGTAAGTGGGTGGCACTATATTTTGCTCTGTATATTTGCAGACATCTCTGAACGAAGGATGAGAATATAAATTTCTAACACATACATAGATCTTAAATTTTTTGTATGTACATATACATAAATAGAGGTAGATGATATACATATATAAATATAATATCGGCCAGTAGTAGGAACGTACTCATGTAAGGTTACTTGTATATTTGCCGACAATCTTCGTCCTTGTCGCCACCGCAGCAACGCCGTTCTATACGAGGTTTCAATTTATTTTTATTAAATCGAAGTAGGTATAGCTTCTCACTCTTAAGCTGGCTCACCGCACCTACACTTTTTCACTTTAAGTGCAAACTGTCATCATACTATGACTTGACACATTTGTTTTGATGGCTATATGCCAACTTGTAACACCATTTGAACAGTCTTCACACTTTAATGGTCCAAAGAAAAAAAAAAATCGAACTTTTATTTTAAA
The DNA here is from genome assembly GCA_951394125.1 of Epistrophe eligans. NCBI lineage: Eukaryota > Metazoa > Arthropoda > Insecta > Diptera > Syrphidae > Epistrophe > Epistrophe eligans. Next base: position 16,555,951 of record OX596029.1, on the reverse strand, counting down.
TAAAACAAAAATAACTAAAAAAAAAATATTTTCGCGAAATCAATTATATCTTATCGATCATGCGTTGCGGTGCCCGTCGAAAAAACCTCGGATGTCCTTTTTGTAAAAAGTGTAAATAAATACTGAAATGAAAAATTCCAACTGCGCAATCAGATACCCTCCGCCGATTTAAGTCTCCTTGATGGACTAATATAGAGAGAGGGAACCCTAGAGGAAGCCGAATACCAATAACAATGAACAAAACACAAAAAAAAAATAATAATAATAAAATTTCAAAAAACCGATAAAACACCCCAAAACCTCACAACTGATAAGTTTTTCCTCAAAAAGTGGAAAACTATGCTCCGCCCCTTGCACATTTTTCCATTCAAAAATGATATAATCTCACCCAAAAAAAAAAAAATCGTTAGGGGTGAGTTTTTCACAATTTTTTTGTTGTCCCATTCACAGATTTTTGATTTTATTGAAGAAATCGGAATAAAAGTAATTTTTTTTTGATAACGTGAATCAATGTAGCAGTGATTATTAAGTGCATGTATATTGTATGTATCTAATGCACTTTTCAAATTTTGACTTGATTTGAATTGTACTTGGAAAAAATTTGTATCTTTTAAGTTACTCGAGGTGACACAGACGGCGCGGCGCTGTATTTGACAATCCAAATGACGATGGTACCTAACTAAATTTCAGACAGTAGAAAACCCATTGTAGATAGATGAGGGGGAGTTATACTCATTACTGCTTTACCTTCCTATACCTAAATTACTGTTATGGGATTTTGTGATAATATCTAACGTTCTCTTGCTATATATGTATATTTACTGTACAAAGTGTCATGGTGTATGATTTGAAAATGTGCATATCATTAAAAACATTTAGTTTTACGATTTTATCCTTATCGGTGTTATCGCTTTTGATTTTATTCAATTTTTAAAAGCAAACAATTCGATTGTGTTTGTGTTTTGGGTTGGGGATATTGATTATTTTAGAAGGGGGTATAGATTATGAGTAGAAGTTGATAATAGAAATATAGAGTTATTATTATGCAAAAAAAACTTTATTTAAAACCATGAAACTGCGTCTTTGTTTTAAGATACTTAACATTTTACAACACTCGCCTGGTCCTACATAAACAACAAATTTTTCAGTACTGAAAATATATCAACGAAGCAACTTATTGCCTAGAAATGTGTTTCGGGTTGAGAATACCTTAAGGGCCAACAAGCATTTCTGCGACAAAAAAAACTCATAAGAGACATAAATAAACAAAGACCTTTAGGGCTCAAAGTTAAATGAATTATTGTAAAACATAAATTCATATTAGGTCCGTAAGTTATCCCAAAACTTACAATTTTTGCAAATTCTAGTTCATAGTTCAGACGCAACAACACTGCAAACCAATGTATTGTAAACCATAACCGTTCTTAAACGTAATTCTGAAACTCTTGCACCCCATGATAAGTAGTCTTATAAATCATAAATCAACTAAAACGTTGATCAAAAATTAATTGGAGAATTAAAATAATTATTAATAAACAAATAACTGCTAATTAACGTTAAGTAGCAAATCTGAAGGAAAATCTTCTATTACACTCAGCAAAAACTTTGCTGTCGCCAGACTATTATTTATTCTGCACACATAATACTTTCTCACAAAGTGTAAACTTTTTTATACAAATACTTTCTTATTTTAGCTTGTAAATAAGCTTGTTCACATGTTTCACTGGCGTTTGTTTTCTTTTTATTTCTAGTCTTTGGTCTCTGGCAATAATGTTTAAGGTATTTTTAACTTAATTACTCGTTAATCCACCTACTTGGATGAAGTGTACATACATAACTTAAATCTTGCATTATTAATCACATTTAGCACTTAATTCACTAATTAAAAATAATAAATGTTTCATTTCAATTTATAAACGCTATAGAGATGTTAATTTTCAAAGTTTGAATTCTATTTTGAATTATTGGAATTCATTTCTATTAGGCATTTTTAAAATATGCCTTCTTCTCTCTCATCACGAAAAAGAATAGATTTTGAATGATTAATTTGCGCTTCAAATCATTCACAAACATTTTGTGTTAACTAGGAGAGTGCCTGGCAAAAAAATTTTATTTCGGTTTAAATTCATCTTGGTTTTTTCGAAAATTTAGTTTGAGGGGGGTCTGAACTTTGTCATTAAAATGTCACACAATGACTGAAATCAGTGGAATTTTTTTTGACAAGAAGGTTATAGCAATCATTGAAACTTGGCTGCCAGTGAAAAGAAAAACTAATAACGTTTTGCTAGAGTTGGTAAAAAATCGAATTATTTGTTTTACGATAGATTCGATAGTTTTTGAAAAACTACGAAATCATAAAAGAAAAATTTCGTTCTGGTTTTCGTTTTGCAGTACGCAGTTCGATGAGTGAAATTGATTATTGTAGCAGATTATTTGGAGAAGTCTCCGCTCTTTTTTCGCACAAAATTAATTGTCCAGACCATTTGTTGTTTGCGGAAAAGTGACATTTGAGTTGTATTCGTGTTTTTATATGTTGTTTCTTTCATATCAGCGTGCCTCTTGTGGTTTTGTATTTTGTATTTTTTTACAATTGTTGTCTTTGTGACACTTTGAAATAATCAGAAATTTGTGAAATACAAAAAGTTATTGCAGTTTAATTTTGTTAGGTGATATAAGCTTAAAATTAGATAAACACAGAAATACAGAAATAAAAACAAAAGCGCAAAATTGTATACGTTTAAGTACGATTAAGCATTTTGAGTATAATTCTTGGATAAAAAAGAATTTTCCAAATTTTAAACGAATTAGCATAGTGCTATCTTTTAAACATTTTATTTCAGTTAAAATCACCAAATGGCTATTTTAACTTTGTAGTATTATACCAATTCCAAATGTCACTTTGACAGTGAAAAATGTAAAAATGGTATGTTTGTTTCCTTTTTTTCACGAACTGTCATTTTTTTAGGTCTGTTCAGCTAAATTTTATAAAAAAAAAGGCTTAGTATAATAATAGTTAAAAAATATTTAAAACTAAGAACATTTGAGTAAACTAAATAAACTGTTAAGTGGTATCTTGATAATACCTTAACATCAGGCTGTTCAAAATTTTGCGCCAATATAACCTTATTAATGAATAGGTCAGAAGATTTCTGTTTGCATCAAAAATTTGCGAATTCGTTTATAAAATATTTTTTTTTTTTGAACTTAGGTATATTCATACAGTATTTAGTTTTTAGAAGCTGTATATTTTATTCTTAGGCTTTCGTTTTCATTTTTTCTGAATATTTATAAATTTATTCTATTTTTTTTGTAGAATAAAGATAACGGGAATAAGTTTGTATTATTACTGAAATAAATCTACAATACTATAAATAACTTATGTAACCCAGAACAAAAAAAAAAAAAAAACATAAATCAAATCTTCTCAAAATAATTATATTAATTTATTTCTTGCAAACGCTAGGGAAAAGATAATTTCTAATTCAAACCCACTGCCATATTCGCTAAAAGAAAAATTCGTTAAAATAACGAAGAAAATGGAAAAATCTCTCTCTAAAAAAAAAAGAAAAAAAATTGCGATTCTCATTTAATCTTACGTATGCCTATCACACATGGACTTAGCATCCATCACACAAAATCTCATATCCGTTGATGTATACTTCGAATCCGGGTCTGGGTCTGGGCCGGGTTCAGGTTCGGGTGGTCGGATGGTTGGCACATCGTATGTAATCAAAAGATAAAACTTTCCTTCCACCATTCGTTCGTTCGTTCGTTCGTTCGTTCCTTATATCGTTGTCCGCAACTCCCCTCTGGTCATCAGTTGTGTGTAGTATTAAATTAAGAGCAGGAAAGTATATTTTTTTCATCTTCTCCTCAAGTAAAAAAGGATAAATCCGAATATTCTTCCTCGAGGCACCTCTCTGTGATTTTACAGGACTTTTATAACAATCCAAAACACCGCACCACCCACAAAATCCTCTTCCTCTTTTACATTGCCAACAAAAAAAACAACAAAAGAAAACTTATACATATTCATATGTGTCTGTGTGTATGTTTGTGTGTACCTATACGTATGAAACTACACACACTTCAAACTCTCATCTTCCATACGAAAAATATACGAAATACCTTGCGAAGAAAAAAAAAACAAATTTTTTTTTCTACACTTTTCTTTCTTTTTTTGACAGCTTTTTCTTTGAATTTCCATCTCCTTTGCCATTAGATTGCTACCGAGCGTCGTCGTCGATGTCCTCTTCCTCTTCCTCTTCCCCTTGTCCATAGCCATAGTCCATAGTTTTCATTTTCATCTATTTCATTTCGGTTCAAGGAGTCCAAAAATCAAAAAAACATAATATCGCACACCGAGAGGGGGAGGCAAGACAACCAAAAAAAAAAATAAGAACGAGATAGTTGATGTTGCACGAGTGAAAGGAAATGCGTGGAAAATGAAACTTTTACTTTTCATCCAAAAGTATTTCGCATCCCAAAAACTAATGAGGTCGGGGGGTTTGCATTAACCACACATTCATAGTTTATTGCCAAAAGCGGATTGATTTACAACAACTGACAACACTGAGTAGGGCGACAGATCTTTGGGGGCGCAATACATTTTAGTAAGTGGGTTTATATGAATTAGTTAGGTATACCCCGTTAAAATTTTTATTTGAATTTTTTTATAAAAAGGGGCGTGGAGGTGGGTTTAAATTAATTGTATTGATTTTTCATCCCATTCATTAAAATGCCTAAAAAATTTCATCTGCGGTTCAGTGTGAAATTTTTTTTTGGTATTCCATATAAAGGACCCGACTGTGATTAGCACAGTTATACAGATTGACGCGACAGACGGTATGTAGAAAACCACTTTAGAATTCTCTATTATTATAATCTTAGATTTGATTAAAACCTCTGAATTTTTGATACCGAAACAATAATTTCCTTGAATGCAGAGAGTTTCTAGCAAAGGAAACCTTGGTCAAGAGTATCGAACGATAATTTACAGCCTTTTATATTTATTTATTTATATTTATTTCTTTTTTCAAATCAGCCACAAAATTTGATGGGGGCAAAAATTGTTTTCATTTTCTATACAAAAATTTAAATACAAAGTCTATTCGATTTTAAGGCGGCAAATTATCCGATCAACTCCTGATATTGCAAAAACTAAAATTCCCAAAATCCTCCTACCCCGCATAACCATAGATATCTAGTACACCAACCAACTACCCCAACCAACTACCCCAACCATCAAACCACCACTCTAGACATACATTTCTTCTTCTTCGTGTTGTTGTTGTTGTCGTCAACGTCGTCGTCGGTCGTCTCCTTGCCCAAAAAAAAAAAAATTTTATGTTCGAAAGTATTTTTCACAAAGGAAAGTCGCACAAGGAGCAAACCAAAAAAATATAAATAAATGAAAGTCAGTATATCAGGACTTTGCAGAATAATATTGTAACTGGATATGAATAGTATACATGTTCAACTTTCCGGGGGGCGGAGGTGCCAGGGGGTGGTGTAACATGCACAGGGTTGCTTTAAGATTTTGTTGGTGTTCCTTTTCAAATATAAATAGAGAGGGGGTGGGTGGGTTGGCGTTAAGGAAAATTTCTTAAGTTAAAGGAAAATATTTTTTTTTTGAAGAAAAAATCTTCTTAGAATTTTATTCGCCCCCTCCACCACCTTCCAATCTTAAGGGTTTTTCTGAAGCGAATCGTAAATATAAAAGTAATACAAGGTACAGGTTATAAATAGATAGGTATGGGTATAGAGAGCGATTGTACCAGTTGAAGGTGCGTAAGTGTATGAGTGTTGGATAAAGTTTTTTTTTTTTTTTTTCATTTGTAGGGGTGGTAGATATTTTGAAAGAAAAAGTGCGTATTTCAACGTTCGTTGTAGGTACACAGTGTGGTACGATGCGGAACAGAATTTTAATGAGCATCAGCAACATACATACAGAATATAATGAGAAGGGTGTTAATGTAGATAAAGGAATTTTATATTGCTTTGTTCCTTAAATTGTGGATTATTAAAATTCAAAATTCAAAAAAGGTCCGTTCCTACATATAAGCGAGTATAAAGGCGAAAGGAATTTTTTTTAAGAATTACAAAATGAGAAAAGAATTCGGAATTAAAAAATTCAAATTGAAAAGCATGAAATAATGCGTGCTTATTATAAAAAAGTAGGTTATAGCGATAAGGTATAAACGTAGGCTTTCATTTCAATATCAAATGCCTGTGAACTGAGTGGGAGTAGGTTGTTTAATTAAAATTAAGACTTTTAGTTTAATTGATGCGGTACATTCACCTAGAAAAAATTGGCGACATTGGTTTATCCCATTAAAAGAAGAACGTTGTTGAGAATATTAAAAGCAGCTATTTTAAAATTTAACCTCAATTTTTACGTGACAATTTAAAAATTGTAGTTTCCAACTTTTAGGTTTTTTTTATATTTAATTTACGAAATGGAAAAATCAAATCAACCACCTCAAAGCTTGAGACATATTCTTTGCATCTTTAGATGTGTTAAATGATTAAAAAAGAAGAGACCAGAAAAGTACAGGATTGTGTATTTCATGAGTAAAAATTATTGTTCTGATCTGATCTAGATTCATTCATTTTGTATTCCATGAAGTTGTCCAGAAAAGTTTAGAAAACAATAACATCTGCTCCACCTATACTTTTGAATAATAAAGCAAGTGAATTGGCAATGTCAAAGCGTGCATCGGCGGATTTTGTGTTTGACAAAATAAAAAAGCTGAAAGTTGCACCAAAGGAGTAATTTTTTCTATAGATTCTTGGATTGAAAATAAAGAATAAAGAATAAAACGTAAAACATACGAAAAATTGTAAAATTGTATAAAATTTAATCTGCAACAAAAACTATAATTAAAGTGTTTGAATTTGAAATTTCACAGCTAATAAGCAACATTCAACCCCATAAAACCTGTACTTTACTTTTCTGAAAGATTTCAAACACTTCTGCTGTTCTCTTCTGTTCATGATCTCTAAATCATTAAAATATTCCATTCTGTCGCATTTTAAAATATATAGAAATAATCGATTCTTTTGGAAATCTTAAATGTTACCTCAGGTGTTGCATTTGCATAGATATTATGAGACACGTTCAGAAAAATGAGATCTCAGATTTCGGTCCTCCAAAAATTGAGAAATACTAACCCAATTGTTTTTCTTTGGTATTTTGACAGCAAATCTGAGAAATTTTGCTGAAATATCCTGGTTCATGTAAATGAGATTATCGAGGTCTCCAAGATATAATTTTCCTGAACGTGTCTATTATAACGTCAGCGGTTTGACAGTTGACATTTGTAACGCCGCCGTTTACTTATACTGCTTTAAAAAACATTTTCAGGAAGTTAGCGAAAAATTACATAAGGTGGAAAGATTTTAAAATAATTAAAACAAACATGGAACGATTATGGAATATTAATCGAAAGCCCGTAAAACATATCCAGAAACTTACATTTCTATAGAATTGCTTATACAAAATTTTCAATTTCTTTAATGGTTAAATTTTAACTCATCTTCAATGGAAGAGGCTCATAAATAAATGCAATTTTTTTTTACATCAATAAGCTATAAATACAACTTTTGACTAAATTTTAAGTTGGTTTATAGAACATCGACTCGATTTATTTTTTATATTTTGTTTACCAAAAATGTGTTTGATGTAAACAAAAATGCAAGGTACTTATTGCAAAGGTTTAACGAAAGTGTTTGAAATGTTCGGGATCGAGCTGGATGTGGAGAAAGTAAGTTAATACAAAGAAAGAAAAAAATATATTCGTATGTTTTTAAAATTTTAAACTTAACAAGTACTTATTTAATATTTACTAATTTTAATTTAATTTAATTTTCAATTAATGAATCATATATTAAAAAAAAAAGAAGACAATTCACAATTGAAATGCCAGTCTTTTTGGTAGAAGAGATAAATGATTAAACCTTCATTGAAATAAAGTTATTCATGTTTCTTCGAAATTGTGACCGTGACGTCTTCCGAATAATTTTGGTCCAAGTTTAATTCTCAATAAAGAAAATATCGGGTTTTCGAATAGGGACTTGACAACTTTGAATTTAATTTGTGAACGCAACCCTTTCACTAATCATTGAACTGTCATTGTCAATTTATTCAGTAAACTCAACATTTTCATCATGAGCGATGAACGTTCTCAGATTGGGCTCTGGAAAAGATGCGCCAAGATGATGAATTTCATCGCAAAATCATCTTCAGTGACGAAGCTCATTTTTGGCTCAATGGGTTCGTCAATAAGCAAAATATGCGTTATTGGTCGGGTGAAAATCCACATTTACTTCATGAATCACCACTTCATCCACAAAAAATAACTGTTTGGTGTGGTTTGCATACCGGCGGCGTTATTGGGCCATATTTTTTCATCGACGACAACGATCGTCACGTTACTCTGAATGGCCAGTGTTATCGCGCCATGATTACCGATATTTTTGGGCCGAATTGGAAGATATGGACTTGGACGACATGTGGTTTCAACAGGATGGTGCCACAAGCCACATAGCACACCTTACAATCGATTTATTGAAGAGTTGTCAAGTCGTTATTGGAAAACCCTTTATAATTAAAATTAATATAATAAATGCCACCATTAAAGTAGTCTGATGTGATCGGGACGGATGCGTAAAAAAGCCATAACTCTAGTCTATGAACTCTATCGTGGAATTTGACATAATTTAGGTTAGGGTTGTTTCAATAAAACTTTTTAAATTAAAATAAAATCAATCTCATGAGAATCACGAGAATCACGAGAAATTTAAAACAATGTTCTGAATGTAATAAAATTTAAACTAATAACAAAAACATTTTTTGACATCATCATCCTTGTTTGCATCTCATACCTATAGCGGTACGTATTTAAAAATAAATACAAAGATCTTAATTCGATATATTTACTACACATATTGCGCGACAAAAAGCATAAAATAAAAAAATATAAAATGAAGCTATATAACAGACGTTGTTGGTTGAGTAGGTAAGAGGGTTAAATTGTTGCTGCCATCAGAAGCTAGCATCAGAGAAAAGTTATTACAGTCATCAAAATGTTCAACAAACTGACAGATGAGAATAATAATAGTAATGCAATTTAACGACACGTCATTTAACAGACTCGTCCATCACTAATCACCGTGTCCGTTCATAACCACCACATCGAAAGTGCATTCATAGAAAGTGAAAATCATTTTCTGATTTCATGACTTTCCCTTCTCAGGGACTAAGGGCATGATTCTGCGCAATTGGGAGCCCGAAAAGCCGGCTTTCAAATTTGGCTCCCTGTGTTATAATAGTGTGCCATCAGTGTGAGGCTATCAACCAGCTAGCGCCTGGGGAGAATGGTCAAGGTTCTTTATGTTCCAAATATACAAAAATTCAACTTTCACTTTCACTCGTGTATAATCACCATCATATCATACATATTCATCCCTCGTGGATTTATGTTTGTGTTTGTGCGTCTGCTCTAAAAGAGCTAGAGAGTAGAGATTATTGCGAGAAAAATATAAAAAAAATCATCCCCTAAAACGCTTAACACACACTCGAGGTTGTAAGTATTTTGGTATACACTCGTTTGCGGTGGGTGTTTTACAATGTTTACATTCTTGTCATTTCAAAGATAATATTTGAGTTCTAGAAGAGCTAAGAGGGCTCTTACTGTTATTTTCTGTTGATGGCTGGATGGCTTTAAAAAAAAAAAAAAAAAAAAAACTAAACGGGTACGGTGGAATGTTTTCAATATTTTATTTTATTCTTTTTTAAAGCAGCACGAAACTCATTTGAATAGAGATTGTTTGATTCGATATAAGGGTTACTCACCCCTCACAAAATTTTGACATCACGCAACGAGTTTAAACCTATGCACCAACGCCTCGCCTCGGCAGTTGGTCGAACAACGGTATATTATTATTTGAAGAAAATTTGACATGACATGTGACGTTTTAAATTGGATTCCCTAATGATTGATATGTGGGCACTGTGTTTAGCGTTAACCTATTATGGTGGTTTATATCTATGTGTGAGCGGTGCGTTACCTTTTTTTCACTCCTTTGGTCGAGTGACATTGTCTGTGCCACCCCAATACCTATACGATGACCAACAATTAGATTATAATTGGTCTTTCAAATGAAATGTAAAAATAGTTGTTTTATTGAACAATGGAAAATGTGTAAGTGTATTAAATTGGAAAAAACCACCAATCGAAAGGGTCAAATCACAGTTAAGGATTTGGGTATATAGGAGTAGTTTTTAGTTACTTTTCTTATATGTTGATTGTTGGGTCTAACTGCATGGTTGATTTTGAGAATAAATAATTGTTTGGAATTTAAAACGGAAGATTTTAAGTTTTTGTTTTTAATTAAAATATTTGAATAAGATTTTCTAGAATGGTACCTACAAGGCTTTGTGATAGAGAGACCTAGAAAATTGTTTTTTTTTTTCTTTTTCATCGTAAATCTCACTAAGAATATTACTTCCACTAATGATGTGCATTTTTCGAGATGCTGACAAAATTAATAAATATATACTTTTCTCTCTATTTAGAAGGTAGAAACAATACAATTTTATTTATTTAAAACTAAGATTAAGTTTCGATTCTGAAATCAAATCAAGAATTACAAATCTTTCTTTTTTTCTAAAAAAAGGACTGACATTAGTCTGTCTCCTGTCATTAAACACTTTAAAGAGGACAAATATTTTTTTTACTGACCAATCAAAAACGGAACAGTTGTCACAGTTAAAAATATGTAGAAGAAATAGTCATACATATAACTTCTGTTCTATTACTTCCCAAAAACTACGATTTTCTACCAATTTTTATCAAAATTTATATAAATATATTAAATTGATAGAAAATGACAGATTTAAGAAGTAAACGAACAGAACTTGTTTCCTTATTTTCGTGGCTATTTCGATTGTTCATTCTGAAGCTTTCGGAATGCTTTTAAACATTCTGTTGGCATTCAAAATAACACTTTTACAGATAAACAAATTTCCGCCTTCAGTAGCTAATTTAAATTTTGTCGGTTTTAAGTACCTACTTTCACATTACAAAGAAAAGTAAACAAAAATCAAATCTTATTAGTAGTGAAAAAATGAAAACGGTTCACTAAACCTCCACTAAGGTTTAAATATTAGTAAATTAATCATATGAACTAAATATTTCCTTGTTTTTTTTTTTAAGAATTTTAATTTAAACGTCCTATCACAAGTGAACCTTTTAATTATATGAGGAGTGAATAAACATAAAACTTAATGAAGTGCTTATAAAAACACAATTAGCTTAAAAGTGGATTGACTTATAATGAAAATATCTAATTTTTAATATATAAAGTGAATAAATTGAATTTAGGATTTAAAATATCAGATTTTTATTTTTAAAATTAAGCGAAGCAACGCTAGCACGGATCTACTAGTAATATATTAAAAGAAAAATGCATTTTGTATGCCATTTTAAACAAATTAAAAAAACATGAATGGCACAGTAACAAACAAACAAAAATTGTGAAGCAACATTAATAAATCAAAAATCATATTTTGATTCCAACAAAATTGCAATTTCGAATTTTATTATTATTATTATTATTTATTAAAACTACATATACATAGATGTACAGTAAAATACTTAAAGCTACTAGCTACCAGGGCTTCTAGCTGCCAATTTCGAATGAGTCCTGCGTTTGCAATAACTATATCAACAAGGCTCTAGAATTCAAGACAATTATTACTCAGAAGAGAAGTATTATACAAGATTTTAACAAAATAAGTAACTGACTTATTAATTAACTGGTTAGGGCCAATTTGTCAGTCCTAATAATTGCATCATGAAAAATAAAATTGAAAGTTAATCTTAGAAATCTTAAATCTTTTGAAAATTGTGCAAAAACCAAAAGCTACATTTTTGAAATGGTATTTTTTATATTGTCGTGCTTTGATTATACAGCTAGTCAAATTTGATGAGGTAAGTGGAAGTTAACTCGGAATTTAAACCGTTTAGGTACCTATATACACCAATATATATACAATATATCAATGCTATGAAACTTTTTCTTCGAATGTGACATTGGTTACCGTTTATATGTTGGTCTTTTCTTTCCGCTTAACTTACATAGATTACACATCTACTCATTTTCTGCCAAAAACTGACTATTTCTACTAATTTTAGTCCGATTTTTTATTTATATTTGAAGTTTTGACAGAACTTTAAACTAAAATTGGTAAAAATCGGCAGTTTTGGAATGTAAACCAATAGAGATAGTGTAGGTTAATAATTTCACAGTAACTTATCACCGCTTTTCCAATTTGTTTTTGTTTTTATTCGAAATAGTTTCATATTGATTTTTAAGAATCCAAACATTTTAACATTGTTAATATTGTTGTCATTAAAATGCTAATTGAAAAACTGTTATTTTAAACTAAAACATTTCAAAAAATTAAATTTTTTGTTGAAAAAATTTAACACGAGACTCGGTCTGTTCCGTGGTTTCAAAAATCAGCCCGAACAAACAGTCATACAGTCAAACAGACAAAAAAAATATGTTTTTGTGTTGCGATGGCGTGTAAATAACCGTACTTAATATGCTCAAAAAAATTCAGTTATTTTAAGAATAACAGCCAGACACTATTATTTATGTGAAGGTGGAGATTTCGAATGCCTAAATACGTTCAGAAATCTTAACACTACCTGCAAGAAATAAGTTTTAAGAACTTATAAAATATAAAAAAAATAACAGAAACCATCAAGTTTTTTAGCATGTTGTACAGATGATTTCTCAAAACTCATTACCGATGTTTTATCTGTTTTTGAAACAAAGAATTGTTTTTTTTTTTTTAAGTAGGTAGGTTTCTATGTCTTTAAAATGTTCAACTCCATTATAGGTACATATTTATATAGGTACCCCTAGTAACATAAAATACAAACCACAATGTTTGAAGTTATTTATCCATGCTTAAAAAAACAAACATACATTAAATATGTTTCACTTTCAGTTATACATACATATATCACATTTTAAATAATTTTGACTTGTTTATCGTTTATTTTAAAATTTAATTTAAAAATACAAACAAAGTTCACACACATTTTTTTTTCAGTTCATTAAAACACACTCTATAAAAAAAGAAAAAAAAAAAAAAAAACAGAGTGTTCCACCTTAAAAAAATATCATCACTTTTTTTCAAGTCTTTATTATAGTCATTATTTGCAATAATTTAAATGCAAAAGTTCATTAAATCGAAAAAAGGTAACAAACATTCGTTAATTAATCTTTGGCGGCCGACGCACGACAACGACAACGACGCTGCTACCGCCCACACACAATGATACGCGCGTTTATTCATTTTCATTTTCACTTTCTCTCAACCAACTGAAAAATTAATTTCATATTTTTGTTGTTCACATTCTCCCATATACATCTACATATATCTACATCTTTGGCTAGACTCTCACTTTCGCGCGCGCTCGCTCTCTATATCTCTCTCTCCCTGTCCCACACAATAAACACCATAAAATCATCCCCCACCATAATATTTAACTCCCATCCTGTCCCCCCGCAAAACCAAAAATTCAATTCATTTTGTATCAACCCCCAATAAAATCAACAACAACAACAAAAAAAAAACCATACGCACCAAAATCCTATTTTCCATCGAAAAAATTCCCCCGGCCGACAAAAAAAAAAAAAATACCGAAAACAAATTAATGAAAAGTCTAAAAAAAATTGCAAGTGTATTCGAGAGTCCATAATAAACAAAAATTGTATGTATATCGTATAAAACAGATCCCCGCACTCGCTCTCATAACCTTACCCCTAGCCCGACACTTTATGCGCCGTGAATGGGTGAAAAAGAAATATCATCAAGCCACCCACTATCACCCCCTAATATGCCCTATAGTAGTACGAGAAAAGAGGGAAAAAGGGCCAGTAATATTTTTTTTTTGATAATTTTTCCCTTTCAGAGGCAAAGGCATGAAATTATTTTTCTTTCCATTTCTGACACTCAAAAAATATTATTTTCCAGTTATGTACGCGTGTAAGTGTACGTATCGTATGTAGGTATATAAAAACATTCAAAAAGGGGGTGCAAGAGTGTGTAATAATAATAACAACAGAAGCAGCAGCCAGCCATCATCAGTAACGCAACATCAATAATATAAAAAAAAAAATAGGTATATTGATTTTGTATATTTTTCTTGTTCTTATCGAAGAACTTTTTTTAGATGTCCTTCATCCCCCCACACGTTGCGGCCGTGCTGCAAAAAATCCTCTCTTTCGCATCAACTCATCTACTATATTCCACTGTGATATTATGTTTAGTGTGTTCCACTACCAAGAAGGGGGCTTGTGTGGAAAAGTGCGGTGCGGTGGCCAAAGGAGGAGGGGTTGAGCGCTGATGGAATGTATTGAAATTGGGAATTCGATCAACCCAGCAACCCAACGCCAACCCCACCTCTCTCAGCACCAATATCCAATATACATATATTTATTCATATTTCATGAGGGGTAATGGCTTATTACCAATTACTAACTACCCCTCGGAAACAAGGTAGGCAGGTAGATACTAATTTCTTGAAATCACCACCACACCACCCTCCTATATTGCCTTTGCTCCTTGGTCCTTGTCCGTTGGCACCTCAAACTTCACCACCGCCGCCGCCACCGGGACAACAGCAGCAACAGAAGCCAAAAATTGGAGGAAAAGGACAAAAAATAGTTGATGCCCAAATTTGTTGGGGGAGGAAATCAAAATCACAATCACGCGTAGGTGTTTGTGTTGCGCTTTAAACAAATGACAAAAAAAAAATTCTACAAAACAAAAAAACGAGTTCGTATCGAAGTATCCTATTTTTTTTATTTTTATTTTCTGTCGGGTAGTTGTATCCTTTTGTTAAATCGATAAGTAGTAGAAATGGACTAAGGATGTTTCTGTTTTTTTTTTTTGAAAACCCCCATTTTGTCGCATCCTTTTATTATAATTTTCCATGTGTCCTTTTTAAGTTTTATTTTGTTTTTCATTTTTTTGTTCGTAAAAAAAAAATTATATGCAAATTAACGATGAGATGAATTTAAATTTTTTTTTTCTAATTTTTAAGGACACTTACAGAACTCTAACAGGGTGTATCACTTGTTTATCATACCGACAAAAACTTTACACGCCGAGAGAGTGTAGCCTCAAACGGCTACTTCTTGTTCACGAACGCGTTTTCTGTAGACTGAATTGTGGCATTTCAATAGCCTTGGCAAGAGCCCATAAGGATACAAAGATTATGATATCCTTCTACTAATATTTGTGAAGTTTTCAGTTCTTTGGATTTCTTCTAATTTATACACACACATATATAAATAATATGCTTGTAAATACACACAAGCGAAGATTGAACAAACACTAATGCGAATAAGATTCTCTCTTTTTTTTTGTGTTTTGTTGGGAAAAATGTGTCGCAAAAGGAATTGAGGAAAAAGAGGACAATGAACGGGGGTGGTTGGAAAATAGAAGAACAAAAAAAGACGTATCATCTGGAAAACTCTGAGCGAGCATGTACCACACACACAAATAAGTGGATTTATATCATTTTTTTTTTGGTTTGATGTTTTGCTTCTTGTTTTGTTTTTTTTTTTTTTTTTTTTTTTTTGTAATGTTGATGGAAGAGGGGGTGGAACGTGTTTCAAACAAGTGTTTTTGATAAATTTTGAAAGCATTCACTTCTGAACCCGAGTTTGTTTTCTTTTGTACAATTCACTTTGGAAGATTTTATAAGTCGTTTTTAATCGTTGTTAGATCAAAAATGTTATATGTTGATTTGAAACGTTTTTTCTAGATGATACTACTTTCCCCTATATTAGTTCTAATCTGCAGTAAATTTAAAAAATTTATACAATTTTTTCCTGATAAATGCTTTTAGTTCATAATTCTATTAGTGTGGCTTATTTTGTGTTCTTATTTAAATAATTTTATTCATTTTCTAGGTTTTGGTTTATTGTTTACGATACTTACTATAAGGTTAGTGCCTAAAATATAATTTACAAAAAAACTCACCTGAATCGTTTAAATCCTTACTACCCCACACTGTATGATAAGCGTTAGTGTCACACTCAATACTTAGGCTGATCTACTACATTTCTGAGTCTCCAGATTACCATCAGGGAAAGAAGCGAAGTGGTTAAGGTCATAACTAAGATATGCTGACGCTTACCAAAATGTTCCATTTAATGTTTAAAGTCTTTCGTTCGTAATATCTATTTCGCTGAAATTATATTTAGTACATATGAATACAAGTTTTTATTTTTTAGTATTTATGCAAAACCTATATCAATAAAGCATACAGTTGATAGATAGTGCTCAGGAGTCCTGCGTCCCCATCAAATCATGGATTTCACAATACAAATCGCAAAGTTCAAAGAACATTCAGAAGATCATGTTCTGAAAATTCTTGATTCTGAAAAGAATTTAGGCCTAGTTTTTTTAGTGCGAGATTAAAGTTAAATCTGAGTAAACTTACTAAAATTAAGCTTTTTATGTTTTATCCTTCGAGTTTGTTAAGTCCTTTCAAATGCATCTTCCACTGAAAAAACGTTTCTTAGTTTTCTGGAGATAAAATAAAATTGGTGACTTAAACATCTAAGACTCAACAAGAAAGCTACACAAAAGAGAACAACTTGAAAACTTTTTGTATAAAATATCGACAGAAAATCTTTCCAATTGTTTCCTCCATTTCAATTTAACTAAAAGCAATATTTACAATTTAAATGCATATATGTATTATATATTAGAAAGAAATATTTAGTTTTACCAAGAGCATTATTCCCAAATTCTAATATGTTTCCCTGATCTCTTCTTTGACGTTTCGAAGCTTCTTTTGCTTTGATTTTCATTGATACCTTCTATTTTTTCCGTCATGCCAACCAATGAAATTACTTCCCCTTCCTTCTTTCGAAAATGTTACATTTTATTTAGTCCACCCCCTGTGGTTCATCTTTCTTTTTTGTTGAAAGAGAGACAGTTTCTTTTTTTAAATTGCAATTTAATAAATTGCAATTTAAATTTGTTCCAAATCAGGAAAAGGTTGTTCTTATCTTTATTTGTTGTTGTTTTGCCCCTAAAAATAGTAGAAGAGTTATTATTGAATTTCATGGAGGGATAATTGGACCCTTCCATCAAACTTATTCTCCGAATGTTTTGGAATGTTTTCTCATAATCTAAGATTTTTGGAAACAGATGAGATTTGTTTTATTATTTTCTTATTAAAATGAATAGAAATAATATGGACTTAATTCTATGGCAAAATCGCTCTTTAATTTGGAAGATTAACAGGTATAAGCTATTTCCAGACCTGTCATTTTGTTAAAAACGAAACTTTTAAAATTCTGTTCATAATATTCAATCAAAAACACTCTGTGGATTAAGAATGCGTAAAAACTGGATGTAAAACTGTTTGAGCTTATTTTACACCTGACGAAATGTCAAATTTTGACATGCATTGTCATTTGCAGGCCTTCTTTTTATTTGTTCTCTTGTTTGTGTGCCTACCTACACCTGTTTTGCTTCTGGTTTGAAATTTTTATTTAAAGTGAAAAAAAAAATCAAATTTAATTTTTTTTTTGTGTAGGTTGAGGAAGTGATTGATGTGTCTTGCTTTTATATGTATATATTTTTTTTTTAATTTATGTTACTATTGCAAATAAAATGATAAAAGAAAAAGAAGGAAAAACAGTTCCGAAATCAATATTTTATACTTTTTTCAGAAATTAGTTTTCTTTCTGGGTTCTTTATATATTTTTAATATATTTTATTTATTTCCTCCCATGGACAAATTTTCAAATTTGACTTCAACAAAATAAATGAATATTATCAAATTGAGCTTGTACCTCGGTTAAAAGACTACAATTGCTCTCCACCGCCGCCGCCGCCGGGGAGTTAAAATTAAATTTTACTGGGCAAACGCAAATAGATTTATGAGATTAAGTTTCTGTACACGTTTAACGAGTGAATAAGTAACCACGAAAATAAACTATATTCTCCATTACCTGAAATTAAAAAGTCTTAAATATTTGAACCATTTTCTAAACTCAACATAATATACATATAAAACTCTGAGATTTATTTCTACATTATTGAAGTTGTTTTCAAGATAAGAAATTGCACCCGGATGATTTAATACCCAGGAGTGTTGACTTAACTTGCTTTTACGTAGGTAATTCGTTGCTTATGAATGTATATTTTTTAATAAACATAAATATTTAAAAAAAAAAAATAAAATTAAAAACAAAAATTCTTTTAAACTTACCAGTCTTTGATGACCTTTTCTTTTGAAAAAAAAAAAAAAAATGTGCTGCAGTTGCAGATGACCTTTGGCAGATTCTTAAGCACATTTTTTTTTTAATTTTTTTCTAAAAAATAGTGCAAGAAATAAATTCTTATAATAAGTATGTACTTAGATATTAAAACTATATATATTATACAAACAAAAATAATGTAACAATATTTGAGTTTATCTTTTCTTAAAATAAATTATTTACTTAAAATGTAAAATTAATTAAGTTATGTTTCTTCTGCCAGTTCTGTAAAACATTTTAAAAATTTAAAATAATCACAATATAAGGAACAAATTCACATATTTTTTTTTGGCTAAAACAAAAATATAACTTTAACATTAAATTATTTTTGTATCCCTTTATCAATGTATAGGAACTATTTTTCCAGTAATGTTGGTAATATGATGTAAATATACTTAAAAAAATTATATTAAACATACATAACATAAATTCTCATCCAGGACAATGTTATATCACACTTCTTAACAAGTATTTTATTATATTTTTTGATTATATCATTAATTAAGAAGTCAAGTTTTTACAATAATTGGTTCTTAATTTTATGTAATCCTAAACATGTGTTTTCACCGGATGAAATTACCCAATTTTTGAATATTTTCCGAAATCATGTTTTCTTGCATTGACAAAATGTGAAAATCACCTAACATTAATTTTGATTATAAATTGCATACGAAGTGTGCAATTAAATAGTTTTGGTATTGTATTTTTATTTTTGTTTTTTTTCTTAAACAGTGTTAAAAAATAGATAGATAGATAGGTTTTTCATTTTTTCAAACTGTTGGATATGAAATTACAAAAAATTAAAAAGATTAAGAAAAAAATGTAATCAATAAGTTTAAAAAAAAAAGAAGCAACAAAAATTAAAAGGAATTATATATACATTTTATAATACAGATTTAGAAAAGGGATTGTCAGACTACCAGAAAAACAGATAACTTACTATCTGCTTAGAATGCTCCTAGAGTTCCGGCAAATATTACGTCAACAGGGAGCATACGACAAATATCCTCAATAAATAGTGAACATAAAAATGGATCCCTGTGGGACACCTGCCGAACCACTTTGACGAACTGGACACACAGTTGCATTTGATGTCATGAGGAATTTAAAATAGAGCAACACAACTTACGAGATACTCCGAGTGATCCCAATTTTTTATATCGAAGCCTGTTCACTGTATCAAAGGCAGCTCTAAAATCAAGGAAGCATACAAATAGTTTCTTATTTTTTTCCCAGTCGATTTTAGGAAGTGCTAATTAATACAAAAACGTGATATACTGTCCTAAATCCAGATAAAAAAAAAACAGCTTGAAATATGCTGAAAAGATTTAAAGAAAAGATATAAAACTTCGTCTTTATTTTATGACAAAGGTAATTTTAAGAGAAATCAACGGTAGGAGCTTTCATTTTATTACAAATTTATTTTTAAACTCAACATTGTTCTCCGATTTCAAGGTGACTACATTTTCTTTCTTTAAGGTTTTGAGCCCAAAACCATCTCTAAACAACCAATATTTTCGAAAATACAGCTTTTCAAAATGTATCAATTTTGTTTGAACTCTCAAATTGTAAATAATATTTTGTTTACAAAATTATTAGTTTGAAAGTAAATTTTTCAAAAACTATTGATTAAAACAACTTTATTTAAAAAGAAAATTCAGGAATGGATATCTGGCTTAAAGAAAAGGTATAGCATAGTAAAACAGATTATTTTCTTATGGTTCCTTTTTTATTTTGAGATTTTTTTTTTTAGAAAGTCGCCCCTTCCACCCAAACGGGGAGTTGTAGACACCCCCTGCCATACGATTTTTTTTTCTTCTTTTGACCCAGCCTATATACGCTGTAGTATTTTGATGCATCTTATGCCAAAGACCCAAACCCCCCAAAGAACTACCGGATTTGAGGCAAGTTATGATGTATACATAAGTTACTGGACTATTAATTATTATTTACCACATTGTGAGTATCGACTTTGAGATATTCGAGCCGAAAAACATTTTTGAACAATTTTTAGAGTTATGTTGCCCTAAAAAAAACTGTCAAATGTATGTATGTTTCTACAAATTTTATCAGTTATTCACTATGCCATTGTGATGTAGAATAAAATTAGCCCCGCTTCGAAATCATTGTTGCTCTCAAAATAACAGAACTGAAAAAAGTTAGTAACAAATATAGATACTTCTTTTCTTATGAATTAAAAAGTCAATTAGACAAACAATAATTGCATGGCGGCCAGTTGTAAAAATACTTATGATAGAAATGTTGCTGAGTGAATTACTTTTTCATTCATATACCAAATCAAAAAAAGGGGATGATTATACACATATATGTGCGAGAACAATTTTCTATTTGTTCTATTTCTAAAATGGGAAATGAAGCATGGATTTTGAAGATTCAAATTCTTTCAATTGTAGGAACGATTTTTTATTGAAAAAAACTTTTTTTGCGTCTTAAAATAAATAAGCCTTAAACGTTTAATCTTAAAAATGAGGATTCAGATTCGGATTCAATTCAGAATACCAGAAACCTACGGAAAGCACGTTTTGGTTTCTGAGGCAACAATTGTGTATTATGTTGTTCAGTGTATTTAATGTGTAATCCATTGAAATATGTATATATAAAGAAAAAAATTAATTCAATAAAATAGAAATTAGAAAAAAATGCCATTTACCAATCAGATTAAGCTGAAACGTTCGCAATATACTTGAAATAAGAAGTGCACTAAAAAAATAAATTTTAATTTTTTTCATAGATGAGCACTAAACATTAAAATGTAGAAAAAATAAATTTCATTAAATTAAATTAAATTGAGCTAAAACTTAGTTTTCAAGTTTTATTTAAACTCAAAACTCATCCGATTCACTCCGCCAAAAAGTGAGCAAGCAAATCCAGAATTTCTTTCCAAAAGTTTTGACAGCAAATCTGGGAAATCCTGTTTATTTAACTGAGATTTAAATCTTCCAGATCTCAATAAAATCAATAAAACCGTCACAAATTGGTTGTATTATTAGTTATTAAAAATAATTAAAATTAACCTTAGACCTCAAAATTTACCAAAAAAACTACATTTAATTCAAAAGGGTATTATTTATAAAAACTCTTTTATAAATGCAGTTAGGTTTTAAGTTTTTATTGAAGATTTCTTGATTATATAATAAATTGACAGCTCTTTTGTTTCTATCCACTTAAATAAAAAAATGCATTATTAATATCGATTAAAACATCTACAAGAATGTATTAAATGCAGTTATGTAGTTTTGAAGGTAGTTTTGAAGGTACATATGCAATCTTATAGAAATGATTTTTTTTAAAATTAATTAATTAATTAAAAAAAAATACAAAATTAAAAAACTCCTTAATATTAAAAATTGAGAAAGTTTTCAAGAACACATTTAATGCGGTTAAGTAAATATCTTATATTTATAGGAACATAGATAGGTAATCTTAATTATAGGAACACTGTTTTCTTAATTTTTCTTAAATTTATTATTTCTCACAGCTTTGTATGTCAGATTAAGAATAATTTTATAAAAGTTGAGGCATCTAGAGAAACAATGAAACGAATTCTTTTATTTTTTCTTGTGATGGGCGTAAATTATTATAAGAAATACCAATTTTTGGAAGCACGAAAGCAGAAGCAGTTGAAGTACTCGCTTGCGCCATACCACGTAATGTCGCTTTATTCAAGCATACCTGATTTTTTTTAACCATTCTCGCCTTAATCCTCCTAATCTAATCCTAATTTAGGCTAGCCGCGTTAGAATTTTTTAATGCTATATCTATAGCCCTTAACTAATTTATAGGGCACTTAAAAACTAAACAATGATAACCGGAACTCTTCTAGAAATATTGCCCTATTGGATATATACGGCAAATAAGCTCCAAAAGGATCGAAAAATGTGTGGTCTATATAGCAAACGTGACTTCTGTAACTAAATTAATAATGAAGATAGGACAACGGTAATAGCAATCATTAGCAATCTATAGAGAAAACTCGATTTAGTATCATCATTAACTCAATTTCCCGAAAAAAAATGTATGCACTCAGGTGGCGTAATGCTAAACGAACGACTTCAGAAACACTCCGGACAACTAAACGAAAACGATATTAGCAAATCAATTGAAAAATTTGTTTACGCACAAGACAACCGCACAAAGAACGTTGTTTATTTAAAAAAAAAATAAATATATATCACATTCATGATATTACGCAACTAAGAATTTAAAAAAAAAACTTTCACCACAATCTTTCTATCACGAATTATTTAGTTTCTGAACGCATTACGTAACGGCTATTGTTAAACATATAATTTGATAAATAAATCAGTTTTTAGGTAAAATCTTTAAAAAACATAATAGGTATTCATGCAATGATGCAAAACAGATAAGTTTGCCATTTGGTTAAGTTTACGATTTGGTTAATGAACTGTTAAATTTTATATGAGAAATGATTTACACAATTTAGTCAAAATTCCTCAAGGATTTTGCTATGGAAAATTAACTAAATATTCTGATAAACTTAACCAAACGTCATTGTGACTTTAAGAATTAGACAATTTTAGAATTAAAGCAAAATTTTTAGCATCTTTGAATTACATTTTTTAATTTTTTTTTAAGAAGTTTATAGAAAACAAAATAATTTTTGTGCACAAAAACAACTTTTGACGTTTCATATTTGACGTTTGATGTACAGAGTATTCAATTAAAAAGCATTTAATTAAAAAAGGACGTTCATGCAAACATTTGTGTAAACTTATCATTTTACACAATAAATTTGTAAAATTACGACGTTGCATAAATGCCCTTAATAAATTTAAACAAATGTTTTTATAAAAGTCGGATTCCCGATAACCACTAACAAAAGGCTGTTTAACGACTTCTTTTGTAAAGAGAACAGTCTTAGCTTTCATTTGATATTCCAGTTTTGGAAATAGATCAGATAGGTTTACCAGAAGCGGGTACTGTATTTCAAAATAGTGTTATTCAAAATTCTGGTTTATTTTACTGCCTTCATTTCAATAGATTTATAAAAACAAAATTAAAAAAAAAAAAAAAAAAGAATTTGGACTTGTTGCTTACTCATGAAACTTATAAGTTATAAGTATAATTTAAGAAACTAACTTGTTTTCACAAAAGCACAGACATAAATAGTAGGTACGAAATGGCGAGCCCATTAAGGTTTGTTCACAATGGGTTACTATGACTTTCAAAGGCAAATGTCACTAATCTACCAAAATCGGCTGATTAGTGATTTTTCTTATTTAAGAACTCAAACTATCGATTCTTTTATAAAAATGTTGGTTACCATATACATACCTACATTCTAGTATTTACCAGTTGCAATAATCCTAGTTTTTGAAGCAATATGTTTAATTTGATGTTAATGTTTAATTAAATTTTAAAATTTATCAAATTCTTCTTTGAAATACAGAATTATCGAAAAAAAGAATTTTACACTTTAGCATTTTAAATACGCAGATATTTGAAAATAAAGAATTTTGAAATGCAATATTCTGAAATACAGGATTTTTATCGTACCTACAGTATTAAAAAAAAAAAAAAAAAAAAAAACAGAATTTTGGTCACACAGCATTTTAAAAACACAATTATGACCCTCTCCTTACCTGAAATTACAATTTATGAAATTAGACTTTCGGCTAGTGTTTAATTTTGTCATTTTAAAGAGCGAGTAAGTTCGACACGTGCATTTTACTATTTCTAGAATTGACAATTTTATGGGAAACCCTTTCGTGAGATATGCTATAGGCATAGGTACGTAATTGATTCCTATAGAATATTGGTTATTTTTAATTGAAATAAACTTGTTTTTAGGAATATGCATCAACAATTAAATACATTCCCTATAATTCATTAAAATTTTATATTAACATTCAAATGTGCGTCGCTATTTGAAAAAGTGAAAACAAATTCCTTTCTGCTTCCATGTAAATACATTTACTGAGCTCTGTGGTATGGTAGCAGCATTTTCCTTTTTAATTCTCCTTCCACCAAAATATAAGCAGGGATGATGATATGAAATGCAGGGATGATGGTTAATGCAGGGATGATGGTAAATGCAGGGATGATAAGAAACACAGGGATGATGGAAAAGCAGAGATGATTGTTTGAACAACACATAAATAGGTTCTAACGGCCAAGTTAAGGAGTCGTAAAATAATATTAAAAAATTGAGTCTTGCCAATATTTCTATATGTATCATAATTAAATGGTTTAAAAATATTATACAAAAAGCCACTTAAAGCGATACTAACAGAAGTTCGTGATTTTTTGATAAATTATAGAGTTCACAAGATTAACCTATAGTTTATATATTTACATATTTTTTAACACGTCTATGATTTTCAACTTGATTGCCTCAAATATAATTCCAAATTCTTACTGTTTTGGTACTTACCATTTTTTTCACTCGCAAAATTTAATATTGAGCACAAGAACATACAATTTCCATTGTTGTTTTCTAAACTGAATTTAACACTTAAATACACTAGAAAAACACAAACCGCGTTTGACTTATCAAAATTAAATTAGCTAAAACCTTTATGTCAAAAAAGTCATATGTATTTTTAGAAGTCACATGAGATGTTTTAAGTTATGCACAGAGAAGGAACTGATGTTTATTAAGCTTGGAAAATAACTGTAACTGGGGATTTTTTATATTTTTTTTTCCGAAAACGGTTTTTTTAAAGGCATGGTCTTCTTTTTAGGAAGACTTCTAAACTAACGTAGTTCTTCACAAATGGTCAGGTGAGAGTTTATACCGAGCTCACTTTAATTTATACTCGACTTTTTATGACGCTTTCAGTCCAAATAACAAGCTTCTCCATGCCGATTCCTAATTAGCTGTCTCCAATTATGCACCACCATGTTGGCTTGCTCCAACTAAAGTGGGGTGTTCATCTGCTCCATTGTACATCAGAGGTAGAGTCGAAGACTCTTCGGGCTGTTTTGTTGCTGTTCAAATATATCACTTGTTCCAGGCGATGTGTTTTGAGCTTTTTGACCAGGTTAACTTCGCTGAATAGCTCACAGAGCTCGTTGCTGAATTTTCTTTTCCACGCACTCCATTGATTGCAGGTTGTAGAAAATTTATTTTTTTGACAGATTTAACGGTTATCTCTCCAATTGTCTTCAAACTTCAATTCCACTAACTAACTTTTGTAATTTTGAGATTAGTTTGTTTATTTATTTCCTTTGGTGAGTCTTGCAACGATAATATTTTGAGTTTTGGTGGTCCAACCAAATAAAAGTTCTACACAAACTGAGTTCCAAATCACTTCAGAATTCCGACGGAAAACTTAAAACGGAACCCAACAAACGACAATTTTTTGAACCGCTGCGAAATGCTAAACATCTCTGTTTTCAAAAAAAAAAAAAAATCCTTTGGTTTCCTTATCCGTTTTTAATGTTTGTTTTTTTGTTTGTTTGCATTTCTTTTTACATATGTAAATACTGGACGTATGAAATGTGAAGATATTTTTCAAACCAATTTGATTTTATAAACAGAACATTTTCGAACATCTTGAGTAAGAAGACTTAAGGTAATTTCACTTTTTAGACTTTTTTGAAACCAAAATAGATAGATTGTTTTTTTTTTATAATTAATTTTAATCTAATATAAGAAATTATTTGTTTCTTATCACGCAAAGAAACCCAAAAGTAAAACAACGTTTTCGTATTATAAAGTTTTTAATCTTTTTTTTAAACGTTAATGTGGTTTTTTAACAAAAAAAAAAAGAAAACTTACCATATAGTTTTTCTTTGTTTAACTCTTTTATTCGATTTCTATTTGAAATTTCCCTTATCGTCCACACAATAGCTGAGTTCTATTGAATATATTACTCGTACCACTCAAAGGTGTGCAGGGATGATGGGAAAAGCAGGGATGATTGTTTTTGATTTTGCACACACACCAGTTGAAATTTTTGTCCGATTTTCCCAATTAAATAAGTGCAAAAATTTAATTAAATTTATTATAACAACACTTTTAAACAATTGAACTTTCGATAATAAATAAATTCAAAAACTTTATAATTGATTTTTCTTTCAAAATTTCACTTTGAATATTAAGAAAATTTTAAATTTTTCATTTCTTGCGCAGTCGGTGTTTCTACCTGTAACCATCTCTGAATGTCGAATTGAAATGTTTATCTTAAAATATGAATGAAAACAAGGTATACAAGGAGGAAGTTTTCAAAGGGATTTCAAGGTCCTTGGTTTAAATAAAATGTATGAAAAATAAAAATCTGAGGATCGGCACGTACGCCATATTTTCATTTAACAGTCAAGTACAGAGATGACTGGCTGTAAAATCACCCGCAGTTTCATGATTTAAATCAAAATATAGAGTACCTACATAGGTATTATTTTGTTATGTAACGAATTTTCTCATGCATAGTATATGGTTTAAGTTTAAAATGCATTTTGACTTCAGTCCAAATGGTAAATAACGAACGTAAGGATGCATTTTTAGTTGCTGGTAATTTTTTGATTTTTTATTTGTTTCGTATAGTTTCCTTTTCAGGTGGAACCAAAACAAAAAATGACGTCGATGTTAACATTTATGTTGGTAAGAAAGAAAAACATCCCTGCATTGGTTTTTTTCTGTCGCGGTTTATTGAAGTAATCAGTAAAAAAAATGTCATATTATGTGAAAATTTCATTTTTTATTTAATTTTTTTGTATACAAAAAAAAAGGAAGTTAATTTGAGCGAAAGTAGTTTTTGGTAATTTTTTAAAAAACGGTGATATTTGTAATTGAGAGAAGTTATAATTCAAAGAAGGTTGAAAAGAAGGATGAAAAGTTTTGATTTTAATTTATAAGTCTTATTTTTTAAGATACCGTGAGAACGGAAAGGGGAGTGGGTCGAAATTCTGGGGGGTCATTCCGTAATTTTCTAAACGATAATCGTCAAAACGATAATCGTCGACGAGATCTTCCATGATTTGCTTCACGTAACTCGACCACTATCGTCTCGTTTATCGTTCGCAGTTTGAGAGCGTTTGGTGAATTTTAAAAGTCAAATTGGCTGTCATAATTGCCATTAAAATGTAATTTAGAGTTTGTTGTTTTGTGTTTTTTGATTTTTAAAGTTTTTATCGATGCCGGCATTGCAAGTTTTGCCAAAAAATGATGAAAAATTGGTGCCGATTGAAACTATAGGGAAATCATTTTGAGATCCAAGTTGTTTTTAATTTTTTTACAAATTAATATATGTAAATGTAAATACGTCTTAATAGGGCAGTCATGCAATCTCAAAATGCGATTTTAACTTCGTTTATGAATGAACATCCTGATTTGGCCAGGGTAGGGGATATGAGCGGAAGGGATAAGGGATTTGATTTATCTCTCATGCGCATAAGTTATTTTTTTTTCATTTTCATTTTCTACAATAAGAAAATTGATTCGCCGTAACATTTTAAATTTAATTTGTAAATGTAACAATAATAACACATGATGATAAATTACAGTGGCAACTCCATCATTCAACTACAGTCACCTACAGAGTACAAAATTAATGCAAGACGATACCAATTTAGCTATCGTCGAAACACTATCGTTCTGACGATAGCGTTTCGACGATTATCGACTTACGTGAAGCCAATAAAGGCAACATTGTCGCTCAAACGATATCGTCTGACGATAATCGAGTTACGGAATGACCCCCCTGGTTTTCAAAATTGTTTGGTCAAAATTCTTTTTTTTTAAATTATGTATGCTCAAAGCTACGTATGGCCGAAATTCTGTATGTGCAAAATATTGCTTATTAACACTCAAATAGGTAAAGCATTAGCTACAAAAATTACCCTTTTCATAAAAAAATTGGTTTGCGTTTATTAAAGATTTATTTAAGTTAAATGAATAAGCTGAATTGTTTTTGCGAATATAGAATTTTGAAAAAAAAAACAAAATTTTGAAATACCTACAGAATTTTGTATATTCAGGAAAAAAATAGAAAAAGCTAAATTTTGACCAAATAAAATTTTTAAATTTAAATTTAAAATTGAATTTCGACCCTCTCCCGGTTATGTGTGTATATTGGTACAGGTGCAAAATACAGATGGAAACCTCTAAATAAAGTTGAGACTGTGTACCAATTTCCAAAGAAAACTCTGTTTTTACATTTTCTAAGTACTGAGAAATTTTAGTTTTAGTTTTTATTTGTCCATCAGAGTTTCTCTTACAGACTAGCATAACAATTTAAAGTAAAAAAAAAGAAAATACATATACAGTAATTAAAAAAAAAAATGTAAAATAAGAAAGATAAATAATTAAGAAATCATAAATAAATGCAAGACATACGATGTAGGGTATTTTGTTGAAGAAAAAAAAAAAACATCAATTACAGTTTTGGTTCTTTATAAACACTTGATGATTATTTACAAAAAACTTTGTGTAGAGAATATTTTGCATAAGATGCGACAAAAGGCAAAGTGTGTATAAAATGAGTCGAAAAAATAAATTGTTTTTATATTTTTTTTTTTTCAAAAACTAGTGGACATTTTTTTAAGCAACAGTTTTTTTAGTGTTTGAATAGAATTACAAACGAACCTTTTGCTATATAGTCTATTGTCCCATACGATGTTTTTTGACACAACCTCAACTTCTAGCCTTTTGTCGCAACTTATGCAAAACAGCCTTCAAGTAAATATATAAGTATCTGTAGATACTAAATATGTACATGGCCAATTATTTATTCATTCGTTAAAAAATACAACCTGATAAAATTAAAGTTATTATTTTTGTTTTGTTTTTATTTTTATTTGTATATACATATGCTAACTTTCAGTGAACAAACAAATTTACGAAAAATGGCTATCCATTATAGAACCTTTTTTTAAAAATTTTTTGAAACAAGTTCTACTGATTTTGATTACATTTTTATGCACACCCTTTTAGAAAACACATCAAGAAAACTTCAAAAACGATTTTTGTGTAAGTTTTTGTTTTTTTACAATATTAAGAGCATTTTACTCAACAAATTTCGGTTTGTTTTTAGTGTACAGAAGCTTCTAATAAGTATAAATAATTTGTATGTTATGTTTGGCAAAAATTCTCTGACAAACTAACGTTTCGCGGGGGTTCAAATCTCCGTTTTTTGTTTAGCATTTTGTTATTTCGCATTTAAAGTTTTGCAAATTATGTTAGATATGACAAATTATATATTCGCATTTTTCATTTCGCAATTTTCATTGGATTAAATTTTTAAGGTCGGCAATTTTCTATTTGGCATTTTGTTGTTTTGCTTTTTTTATTTGCAATTTTTTGGCTTCCATTAAATTCCAGTCGGGCGAAATTTTAAGACATGTAATTTAATGGTAGCCAAACATTGCAGAACAAGAAACAAGAATATTCAGCTACAAATTTAATTAAATGTCCATTTGTTGTTAAAAATTGACTATTTAGGAGTAAACTGTGAAAATACCATGAAAAAAAAGGTTATATGAAATATACTAAACAAAAAAAAAGATTTTCTATAATTTTCAACGAAAATATATTATTCAAACCTTCAACAGAAAATATACATATTTATTTATAAACAAAATACTTTTCAAAAAACCATAATTCTTAATTATTAAAACAACATAACGGCGAAATGATCTATCAGCGAATTAATTAAACGAGTTGGTTATATTTTGCGAAGTAGTAAAACGGCGAAATGTTTTTTGGCGAAAAAAAAAACTGGCTAAATGTCAAACAATGTAACAAAAAAAAAAAACTAACCAACAAAATGCCAAATAATTTTTGCTAAATGATTGAAAATATTTTCGAAAAAAAAAATTAAAACCGCCGTATGTTAATTGCGTAATGATTGAAAAGCAAAATGAATAGAAAAGAAAACGGAAATTGCCAAATAATAATTTCGAATCAAACGAAATATTTAAAGACTAAAGCGAAACAAAGAAACGCCAAATGCCAAGTAATATTGACTCATGAATAATATTTTACTATAGTCGTATTTTGATGAAAATGCATAGCCAGTTCACGTAAACAACAAAAAAGTGATTTTTAATTCTTTGTCATTGTTCGTACACAAAACAAAGAAAATGATTTATTTGTTTTGTGTAAAAATTTTGGTGAGTTACTAACGCTTTCATCAAAACACAACTTGTATCAAAATTTTCAAAAGAAACTGTTTTGGTTTTTTTTTAAATAAATTTTTAAACAATTTTGTTTGAAAATTCGATATTTCAAAAAGATGTTAATGATTTTGTTTTGAATTTAATTTTTAATTCAATTAATAATTAAATTTAGTGTGAGCATTTTCAGAAATTAAAGTTTTTGAAAACGGATTCAAAAATTTTAAAATTTGTTTACTTGCGATATATTTATGAATTCGTAAAAGCAAAAACATACATTGTTACTATACGGCAAGATTTGTATTCGTAAAAAAATCGAACTCAAGATTTCAATCAAACTTGTAGAGAACACTAGGGAAGGGACCCACAAAATGTCTGTATTTGTGTATGCCTGTCTTTATCTCGACCTACAACCTAATCACATTGAAGCTATATTTTTCTTCAAACTTAAATATAACTGAAGGTTTTTAGGTGAGCCTAGAGACGAAATTTTATTTTTTTTTATTCGAGAAACGCTTCTTTCTAAACTCCTTTAACGGGGACTAATAAAAAAAAATAATTTTTTAAATTACATTTATTACGAAGCTATACCTTCCCTCATCAAATGTACATATAATATTTTAAAGTTGTTAATAACTTTAAAAAAATCTATTAATGTAGCTTTAAAGAAAAAAGAAAAATGGTAACTAATGCCCAGCGATCTAATTTTTAGAGGTATAAAAAGTTAAGGTAAATGAATTTAAGTGACTGCCCTAAGCAAAATTGTTATTTCCCTGACAAAATAGAAATTGTTAAAAAAAAATTAAATTAACGGTGGCAGATTTAATTGCCGAGGTCACCTCAATAACTGGATCCGTTTGTTTTTTTCAGGCTTGTTAGCAAAAAGTAAAAAAAAAATATCAGTAGTGCTTTTTTTTCATGTGGTAAAGTCGTTTTAAGTTTTCGTTCACCAAATTTGTCGTTACCGTGGTAAGTGTTTTTTTGTTATTATAATATAATAATTATAAAATGCAATTTGTTTTTCAACGCATGCCTTTTTTTAGGTATTAAATAATAAAATGAGTTTCAAACAAAATATTGGATAATTCAGATTTATTTAAAAAAAAATAGCTTTCGGCGTCATTTCCAAAAAAGGTAGTTTTTGTTTTAAAACTATTTTTTTTTTCAAAATTTTATGTGAGTAAGTACTATTTTTGTTTAAAATTTTAAATGCTCTAATTAATTTATAATCAAACACTAAGAACCAGATGCTAAAATATTTCCTTACTTTTTGAAAAAAAAAAAACGAAAATTGCAAAATCCACTTTACTTTTCTTACAATACATCAATCTTGTCAACTGAAAGGCGGTGACATTCCGTCAAATCCGGTAGATCTGATTTTTTGTTGAGTTGTTTATGATATTGGCCTAGTGAATAAGCCAAGTTTTCGACCTCGTGCGCCGAATGCAACCGTGTGAAAAATCTAAAAAATCAGTTATTGGCAACTTTAACCCTCAAGGATTTATTTTCGGCTATAACTAACTTTGCTCTACAATTTCAAGGTTACTACATTTTATTCAATTTGAGCCCAAAACCTTCTCTGTAAACCAAATAGTTTCCAAAATACAGCATTTCAAAATGTATCAACTTTGTTTTTTCGATTTTTGACCATGATGCGTTCGGAGCTTGGCGTCGAAAACTTGGTTTCTTCATAAGGCCAAAAAAAAACAAGAACTACCGGATTTGACGCAAGGTCTGATGTAGGTATAAAGTTAATGGACTATTATGACTGCAGAACATTTAAAAAATTATTAATTTTATATACATAATATTAGTAAATGTCCATTTCGAGATGCAAAATATATAATATTATGACCCAAATATATGACAGCAGCTACAGCAAATTTAAATTCAAAATGGAATTATTTTTTCAAAGAAAAAATTTATAGAAAAAAGTATTTATTACCACTACTACCACTTTGAGTGTCCTCTTAAATCACAAAGTTCGAACAAAAAAACGTCTATGTCAGCCATTTAAAAAAAAGAAGATTTTATAACGTGTTAATGATATTGTCTTACAGTAGGACAATAGGATTAACAGTTAACACGTTATAAAATCTTTATTCAAATGGCCGACAACGCAATTTTTTTTTGTTCGAACTTTGTTAATCATTTTTTTTTTTTTTTAACTTCCCATTGGAAGTTTTTGTAATTGGTCCTACTTGTCGAACTGAAAATTATGACATTTCTCTAGCGTTTTTAGCGTTTTTTTTACTACAGTAATTAAAAAAAAAAAAAGGTGGAAAAATTTTTTCCTCTCGAATATTTCGAGAACAAGAAATGCCATCGACTTCAGGGTAATTTTAGTCCATACATAATGGCGTAGTAAAGAATTGAAAAGAATTAAAAAAAAAAATCAGCGGGTAGTTTTTTTTTTTGATAAAAAACATGCAAACATTTTGTGAAAAACGTGTTTCAGTTGTAATATTTTGAAAACAGACAACGATATTAACTTCGCGATAATTTTATTTCATTCACGATGCCATATTTGTTTATTGATATAAATTTAAAAACAAATCAATTGACGGTTTTTTTTATTAAAGCAAAAAAACTACAAAAAAATAATAGAAATCGTTGAAAAACGTTTTTTGGCTCGAATATTTTGAAAACAAACCATAGTTTAGAAGCCCGACCAATATTATTCTATACATAGTGGCGTAATCAATATCTGATAAGGTTTGTAGAATTATTCAATTGACAGTATTTTTTAAATCAACAATTTTTCAAACTTAAACCACTTAAGAAAAATTTTAAAAATATTTCGACTCGAATATCTCGAAAACAAACAAATTTTGGTGGGGGCAATACCAACTCCGCAATAATTTTATATTACACACAATGATGTATGTAACTAAGAATTGATGGGGGTTGTAAAAAAATGCATTTAATAGTTATTTTAAACCAAAAAAAATACAACACAATACTAAATATAGTTAAAAATTGTTTTTCCTGTCGAATATCTGGATTATGACCACTGATTAGCCGACCTAATTTTATTCTACATAAAATGAATAAAATACTAAGGATTGATAGCATCTGCCAAAAATACAACTAAAATAGTTGAAAAATATAATACGCCCAAACTTTGGTTTTCACTTGATGGCATATTTAACATTTGATAAGGTCTTTTATGATTTTGAATTAAGAATTTCCTTATAATAAAATAACATCGAGTGTCCAATTTCCATGGGCACCAATGGGAAGTTACCAGTGTGGGTCGCACCCCAACCTCTTTTTTTTTTTTCGTTGACGAACATCTTTGACAACTCTTTCAACAGCATTGATTTTGATTTTGTTGTTGATTTTGGTTTTGTTGTTAAGCACACCCTAAGTGAAGTGGAGGAATTATTGGTATTTTTTTTCTTCCAAGACCACGCACATGACGATGGAAAAAACATTATAGCCAATAGAGAGCATTGCCAAAACGTGATACTGATAACCGATTTTGTATGCACAAAAATTGAGGATTTGGATTGGCTACGATTTATTGCATACTAAGTTCAATAATAGTTTAATAGGTCGTTTTTGCAGTGTTGCTTGGCCATTTGAAGCTCATGGTCTTGTTTTGTGTGTGTCATGTTTAACACATTTCACTGTTTTTTTTTTTAAACAATTTTAAAAAGATGTAAACGACTGTGTTCAGTCCTCTTGCACCATTTTTTTAATTATTTTTTTTCCGAAATGATTCATAAAGCTAGTTGGATTTTTAACTATAAAAAACAATAAATGCTCTTATCTTACATCTAAGAGATTATTAAAAGAGGCTGGGCAACTTAATCCTTGAGAGAAATAAAATAAAGATTCAGAATTTTTGAACTGAAGAATTTTCATTTAAAAAAGTACGAGAAAGTCTAGAGAAATAACAAAGAATTTATGAAACAAAAGGGATTTAAAAAAGTTGGTTGTACCTCTCAGGCTTGCATCATGGTAAAAGGAAGGCATTTTAAATAATTTTTATAAATAAATAAAAAAAATAACAGAAAAAAAAACTCTAACAAAATACACTTAGAATATTATTGAAGGTTTTATTATAGAAAAAAAATATATACTTAAAATGTATTTATGGATCTGTAGAGATATTATGATAGTTTTGTATTGCATTTTCAGGTTTTAATTGGTTTACACCTACAAATTATTTTTTGTATCTAAATCGCGTTTTCTAAATTTTGAATTTTCAACACAATAATTGCTTGAAATATTATTCAAATACTAATTTTTTGGAAATTTAAATACACGTAGTTTAGTCGGCTTTAACCTAGTACGCAGATGAAACGTAAAATTTCTGTGGTCTCCAAATCGATAGAGAAAACGTGAATGAAAAAATAATAATGACAGATGATGCGATACGAAATTCGTCCGTGAAATCCAACACTATACCCAGCAAACATTAAGGTGAATGTTCACTTAATAATCAGCTAAAATGAAGAATATTATTCGATAAATATTCATTTTCGGTAAATGAAATCTAAAAATACTCCGAAAGCCTATAATTTTTAACTTATGGAGGAGAAAGACGATTTGTACGGAATTTTTCTGAGGATAGAAATTATTGAGATTCGATTCTCCTTCATTGCATCAGGTGAATAAAAGTGAACGCACACAAGTACCTTCAAAAAAGTAAATAGGGTGGATTCACTTTTATTCATAACAAATGAAAAAAAGTGAATATTCTTTTCATTTCGCTTCGAAAAACTATGACGCGACTTTTTAGCGATTGAAATTGAAACAAAAATTCTGTAAAGACAAAGTTAGTCTGTTCAATTCAGTTTTTCAATGGATTTAGGGTAAGAATATTAGACACTTATAAAATGTATTAAATTATTTATTAATTATTTATTTATTATAGCCAACTTGAAAACAAAATAACCAAGGCAAATATTCGGAGGAGTATCTTTTATAATATGACAAATATGTAAGTAAACAAAATATTCAATTATGAATTCATTTCTGAATTAATTTGAATCCAAACTCCTTGTAATGATACTTCAGTTATAATTCGTTTAAATGATTCAAAAATGCCTCATAAATTGTGGTCGAAAACGAATATATAACGCCCTATTTACATTCACTTAATATGTCCACGATTTCTTCATCATTTATGAATCATTTAAAAGATTCATATGTTACCCAGAAGTTGGGCCCAAATGAAAAATGAATTCAGAATCGAAGGTTTTCTTCACTTATATATTTAAATAATTTATGATACAGTTCTTAAGGAAAATGTTTGCTGGTTAGTAAAATCCTAACGGAAACCACAACGCAAAAATACCAGTTGAAAGTGTCACTAATTGCCAAAAAAAAATACAATTATTAATTTCGCTTGTTGAACATCGTACTGTAAACAAAAATGAGAACGATATTTTTCGTTTATGATTTAATTATGTAGTTGTTTCAATTTTTGTATGAAAAATTTCGTTTCACTTCAGCTGCGTACTATGTGAAAGCTGGCTAAGTTTATTTTTATTTTCATTATTTATAGATTATTTTTAAAATCTGTATAAATAAAATTATAAATGTTCGGTTGTTCCTAATAGATAATCTCAGAAAGTTCTTAACCGATTTCTTTGAAATTTTGGCACAACATTGCATTGCGACGGTTAAATATGAATACCTCCTAACAAACATTTTTTGTGAAAATCACTTTTTGATGTAGTTTCGTTAAGAAATTCCATCTGCATCACTGAACGTATTCATTATATCGCCAGCAGCTGTCAAAACATTTTTATTGTCATTTTTGAATACTTTCCATCATCTTGGCGTTTTTGTTTTGAGAAAATATTCAGATTTTTGTGTCTCCCGTAAAGTTTAAAAAATGCGACATAGGAGGTATTCATATTTAACCGTCGATTGGATTACGCGTGTTTATATTAACTTTTTTTTGTTAGAAAACAGCGCCCTCTGTTGGGCATGAAAGCAACACCCGCTATACTATCAAAGCAATCTCAGTTTCATAAATAGGATTTCTCAGAAAAATGTCTTAGTTTGCTGTCAAAATTCTTAAAACAAAAATCAAATTATTATGTATAGGGGGAATTGATATTATTATAAATATGAAATGAAAAATAAAAATTCTTTTTGTGGTTAAAAGGTTTAACTTGAGGGATGTTTTTTTTCAATAATTCCAGCATTTAGACATTATTTTAAGACGAAGTAAAAACAACAAAAATTAAATCAAATTTTTTAAGGATATGTAGTATTTTTTTAGGAAATCGCTTAATATTTTCATCATTTAGCCATTTTAAAGGGTGGGATGGAGTAGACGAACAAATAACATAAGATTTTAATAATTTTTTTTTTTTTTTTTATTTTGAAGATGTAAATTTTTTTAAATTTAATAAACGTCCTTATCCTACATAATATTATAATTGTGAAGTATGATTGTTTGGATTTTTGGATATTTGTCCTTCTGCCATGTTCAAAAGTGGGGACTGATAGGATTATAGCTATAAGATAGTATTTTATAACGCAGACAGAGGTTGTGGGCTCCGGAAGCACAGCAAAAATAAAATGAATAATTCGTGGCGATTATGAAATCTGCAACATTTGACTACCGGGAAATCGAGGACTTTCCACATTTATTTTAGTGCACTTTTACAGATTAATATTTTGTTTTTGAACCAAAACACTTTTGGTGCGGATATATGTAGAAGGAAAATAGTAATATTGCAAATAAAAAAAAATAAAAAATTATAATAAATAAACGAATACATACATACATACAAAATAAATGTATGCAGAGCGAATAGTGCAGTTTCACAAATTGAATTTATTTCTCAGAAAAATTTCTCAGTTTTTCTGTCGAAATTCTTAAAAAAATCAAATTATTATAGAATGATATGAAATTAATTAACCTTATTGTGAGTTTCACCCGAAAAATATTTCACTTTAAAATTTTTTGTTTGCCCGGAATTTGAAAAGCTATTGTGAGTTTCGCCCGAACGAAATTTCGTTTGCCTGCTAAAAATAAGTGTTGTCAAGGCATTACATTCCGCCCGAATTGAATGTTTACAATAAATTTTTTGAACAAGAAATTTTGGGTGAAACTAAGAATAGGCGAACATTAAAATGTCAAATTCTCCGGGCGAAATGTCGTTCGGGGGAAACTAACAATAAAGCTGATTATAATAATGTGAAATGAAAAATACAAATTCTTTTTTTGTTTAATAGGTTTAATTTAAGGAATGGGTTTATGGTAAATATTTCCAACATTTACCCCCATATTATTCATTCGATTAATCCAGATTAAAATTTTAATATGGATGTATGTATGTTTTACATTGAATTTCTATTAATTTAATTCCGAATTTAAGTGGATTAATCGAGTGAATAATATGACAGTTAGTTATTTATGGGGTGAAGTACGGTAAAAAAAAAAGTAGAACCAGAACCAGAACCAGAAAAAAAATTGTTTTTGTTTTATAAGGTTTAACTTAAGGGATGTTTTTTTGAGTGAATAATTTCAGCATTTAGTTATGAAAACAACAAATATCAAATGTCTGCTTCTTGTGTGGGTAAAGAAAAACTGTTCAAATGAGGAAGTTGTCAATTTTTTTTAAACTTTTAACTTGAAATTGCTTTGCAATAAAGTATATTTGTTTGGATTTTTGTCATTCTGCCATGTTCGAAATTGTGGACGTAAACACAGGTTGTGGGCTCCAGAAACTCAACGATAATACATTTTTGACTTGCGATTACTCCGAAATATTTTACTACCGAGGAATCGAGGATTTTTCATATCCGTCGGAGCGGAAATTTTTTTGCAACGCATACTCTGTCGGAGGTTCAAATTACATTCGAGGTATCCTTCAACGGAAAAGAATACTAAACAATGCGACGACGCATCGGGTTCCTCTTGCAATAAATTAACCAGAAGCTCGATTTGCCTGGTTGTTGTTTTTTCGTTTGCTCCCGGGGCCTACAAAATAAAAAAAAATTCAAGCAATAGTTCCAAAATTACTTTATTAACATGTTTTTTTTTTAATTTCTTACATTTTCAACACTTTACACAAATCTTTAAAAAGATCCGCGAATTATTTGTGTCGGAGGATATCGGAAAAATAAATTTATGAGCTGTCATAATATCACTCAAAAAAGCAAATGATCGCACTGTAACGCAAAACGCCGCCGGTGTGCGTTGCATAATGTCGGAAAAATGTTCCGAACAGCTGTCCGAAAGTATACCTCGTAGCAAATATTCTCCGATTCGTATAAAATCGGAGAATTTTCCGCTCCGACGGATACCTCGCTAGGGCCGAATGTTTTGTTTTTGAACCGCAATACTTTTGGTGCGAATATAAGAGTAAAACAAATGTATGCAAAGCGAAGAGTGATTGGATTCGTAGATTCTACAGTTACGAATATGAAATAAGCCGGCGGATTCAGTCATTGGGGTGACTGTTAAGTTAGGTATAAATAATACTAAAAAATAGCTCCATAATGCAACACATTTTAGAATATATTGATATTTTAGAATCTCTATCGTGGGTAAAGAAGCTTTAGTTCAAAAACTTACCTTATGTTTTCCAAAACGAACGATATATTCCTAAAATCGATTTTCTTTCATCAAAATGAATCACAAACATTATTCTTGCATCCAAACGTAGTACTTTAAATTTTGTATTATGCATTATTTTTCTTTAATTGCTTCCAAAACAACAATTCTTCGTGCACAGCACTTCTTAACTGTAAGATTAATTTTATTTAACTTCAATACAATTTGAGTCTAGGTCAACATAAGAAATCCAATAACTTAACTATTGACTAATTTTTTGAATTATTTTTCAGTCTGAAGATTTTTTCGGCAAGCTCTCCAATATTTCTTTATATTGCTCCACAGAACCAAGTTCATGTTTTGACATAAAAACCACTTGTTGTGGTTTTTCTTGTACTTTTTCATTTGCTGCTGCCTCTTCCATTTTCTTTGCCTTTTTGGTTTCTTTAATTTTATTTCGCACCTTGTTGCCTAATCGCGATGTTGCTAATACTTTACTCACTCTTCTGCTATTTAGCCATCGATCGTTCCAAGATTCAGTTTTCTTAAAAAAAAAGTTAATGATTTGACAATAAATCAAACGTGTGGTGAAAAAAAAAATATTTTACCTTTTTTGTTTTTGCTTCTTCTTCACTAGAATCATCCAAGCAGATGATATCCTCTTGTTGTGTCACCTCTTCCACATCATCTTCCATATGTTCCTTCATTTCATTGACAAGGTCACCACCTTCCAAAGAAATTACATCGTCATTGTCATCATCTTCACTCTCGGAAATCTCAACCTTTGGGAGCTTCTGTTCGTTGCTTTCGGAAGTAGCTTTTGTTTCTTTTTGAAGAACTGCTTCATTTTTGTCTACAGATGGAGTCGTTTCAGGTTTTTTGTTGTCAACTTCTTGATTAGGAGCATTGTCATGTTTATCAGTTTTTAAATGAGTTTCCGTTTCGTTTGATGTAGATTCTTCGCCTTCTTCCACAATTTCGCCTTCTTCTTCGCTCTCGGGTGGGTCAATTTGTTTAGGCGAAGTATTAGGCTTAGAAGGTTCAACCGTAGTTTCCACTGTATTCTCCGGTTTCTTTGCAGGAGCTTCGATATTAACAACGCTTAAAATTTCCAACTGTTGTGGACTTTTAGCGGCAATCTCAGGAACTACAATATCATTCTTAACTACCTTATCATCACGCTTTTCCTCATCCGAATCACTAATACATAGTGTTTCAGGGACAGAAACAATTGGGATCACATCTGGAGATGGGGAACGATCAGTTTCGTTCTTCGGCACAATATTCTCAGGTGATTTGTTGGCGACTTCAATTGATTTAGTATCATAGCTACTATTTTCTTCCCTGGCTTGTTTTCGGAAATTTCGTTTCAATTTGATACGTTTTGATGGAGCAGGTTCACCATTGGGTATTATAACAGTAAGTGTTGAAGCTGCTGCTGGTTTTTTAGAAATATCAGATTTATTTTTTTCTAAGCTACCATTTGTAGTCTTGCTCGACTTTTTACGTGCAACAGCTGGGGCTGATGGAGGTCTTTGCTTGGGTGGGCCGTCTTCTTCTGAATCTGTACCGACTTCTATTTTGGTAACAGGTTCTAGTGCTAATTGAGAACGTATTGCACGAGCTCTAGCTTGTAATTCAAGAAGTTCCAACACACTAAATTGTTTGTCTAAAGAGAAATGTATTATGTCATTATTTATGATCTGGGATAATTTCCGAAATTTTAGAGTTAAATAAAAAAGTCTGGTTCTTTTTTGCAAACACCATTTCCATGCTTGCCGAATTTATACAGTTACAAATTCCTACTGTGCCTAGTTTTTGTTTTTTTTTTTTTTTAAACAAGAAACGACAATTTATTTTATGAATTAAAATAAAATCGAATTCTCGTCTCATCTATCTTTTGTAATTCTAAATTATTTGTAAATACTTACTGTTCTCGATTTCCGTTTTCACCTTTTGTTTTTTCTTGCCTGTAATAAAATAAAAATAAAGATTTGTTAAGATTTTACAAAATGAAAAATGTATTTGAAAGACAATCAGAACTAATCCGGTTGTTTGTGAACCCGCAAATCACAAAAAATGAAGAATTCTATGAAGTAACTCCTGGTCAACTTGAAGAATACCTAACCGAATATAAAGACAAAAAACCTAAGTCTGAACATAAGCGTAATTTATATCATGAACTGGCCATCATGGCAAAAGTGGACCGCCACACCACCGAAACAGAGTTGGAGAGGCTTTTGAATAACGACGTTCGAACCCTGATTGTGCAGAAAAATTGCAATAAACCAAAAGATTTAGAACAAATCTTTCTCAAAATCAATAGTTGTTTGGATAAATTTTATGGAGAAAATAAGCATAGGACGCCGATCGGAATAACAGTGGAGGTTAATGGAGAGCTATTGATTACAGGTCGAATGAGAAATGATCTGAGTGTCTTACTAGAGAAGGGTCAAATCATCGTTTTAACCAACAATGAGGAATATAGAAACTGCTGCTTCCAGGAAGTTCTGTATATAAGCAACTTGTGGAGATATTCCGAGGTTATGATGCTCGGTGATGTTGTCATAATGGGAACAAGAGGTGAGATTGTAGCGGAAGTCGTTAAATGTGGCTCTATGGGGCCAATCACAGTGAAGGTCACCAAACCAGGTCTCCTGACGTCTTTCATGAGGCTCAAGATACCCTATTACATCGAAGCAAAGGAACTGACTGAAAAAGACGCAGCCGATATAGATGACGCCATCAAATATGGAGCTAATTTTCTTATGATTCCTGGAATTCGAAGTGCGGCCTTTCTAAAATCTATTAAAGAACATATTGGCGAGAGTGTTAGCCTAATAGGATCAATCGACTTTGAGCATTTGGAATGTAAGTTTATTGATATATCTGATCATTTGATGGAACTGGACGGTGTTGTGTTTGATAAAATATTTTGTCCAGCTTCTCAGAAGCTACTTGCCAATTCAATAGCTCAGTGTAAAAAACATGAGAAGCCCTTAGTGGGCAGTATACCTCTAAAATCATGCAGTGACTTCAAGAAACTAGAAAATCATATTAGAATCAAACAAATGGATTGCTTGTTGATCCAGAAGAGTCCACTTCAAATGAAATTTCCCCTCATTGCAAAAAAGTTACTTCCAGTTGGAAATCATAAACTGGAAATACCACCACTGAATAGTTTGTCATGTAAAGATGGAATTATTAACTTTGTTTTGCGGACTATTTACTCGATTCCATGCCAAGGCCTTGTCGTTACTAATTCCTGCCCAAAAGCGGCTGTAGCATTTTCAAATCTTCAAATTTATTGCCCTGTAATAGTTGTTGTGGATAACGATCAAATTTCACGGCAATTAAACTTAAGGAAAAATCTTAAAACCATCGTTTGCCCAGATAGAACCCTAGCTATGGATATGGGAATCGAATTCGGCCGCAAACAAGGCATTCTCTCAACCGGGGACTTTATCATTTCAATTTCCGACAATGTTGAGGACGATTCTAACATTTGTGTGAATCTACGGGCATATTTTCTACCTCCAATAGTTGAAGAATTATTTAACTAACTCACCAGCGCCTTTGGGAACTTTCGATTCGTTGATATCGCTGTCTGATGATATCTCTTCCAGGGAAATGTGTTCTGCGAATAAAATAAACAAATCAGATAAATAACGATTGATTTAGTTTTCAATAATCTCTAACCAGTTACAGCATTTACATCATCCTCACTAGAAGTCTCTGTGTCAGTTGGACATTTAGTTGAGTTGATGACGGAAAGGAGACGCTTCTTTGAAATGCCAAGAATCTCATTTAGACACTGTTCTTGAATGTCTTCCAGTTTTTGTTTCTAAAGGTTACATTTATTGAATTATTGGATTGAAGAAAGATGTAAATAAATAAGTTAGTTACCTTTAAAAAGTCTGGAGCAAGATTTGTGATTGTTTTTGGTTTTAGGGATGAGAATATTTGCCGAATCAATTCAACTCTATCGTCAACATAGTGTTCCATGGGACATATCAGGTGGTCATCTTCTTTTTTTATTTTAATTGGTTCCGGGATTTTTGTTGATTTTGATTTTTTTTTTAATTTTGAAGAATTCATTGCGGATTTTTATTTTTATTTATATAAATAAAAGTTAATAAAGACTGAAATTTGATGAGGTTCAACGAAAACTATTTTGTTGAAATGTCAAAATGCTAAAGGTTTGTTTGTTTTGTTTTGATGAACGGATGTGTTCAGAAAGAAATGACTAATGATTATTATAGGTCTGTTTAGCAAAGTGAAATTTTTTACAAATTTTAACACGCATTAGGGGTGTTTTTTATGAACAAACGATATGAACCTGAGAAATTTTAATAAGATGTTAAATTTAACAATAAAATAATGTCCAACATGCTCAAAGAATTTCCGGTGCTTTACTTAAGTTCGTAGTAAAACTGTGTTGCTGGTATGAATTACATACTTGCTATCGATAATTTGTATTGAAACTCCATTTTTTTCTGTGATGACGTCGCTAATTTCCGATGTCGTTTTTACAAAACATATTTATTATGCTTTTTAAATGTGTTTTAAAAAACTTTTAAGCTATTTCTTACAATTCAGAAACAAAATGCGAAAACGTTAAATATATCATCATTTTTTTGCGTTGTTGGTAAAGTGAAAACATAAAAATATTTTTTTTAATTCATGAACATTTGATATATGTACTATATACAGGTTTGGAAGGCTTTTAAAAAAGGTATGATTTTTAAACGAATTTGAATTTTTAATTTATTAAGTTAATATATAAATTAAATTATAAATATTTAAAACAGTAATAAGTTTTTACGTAGATACGAGAACCATCATTTAAAATTCACGCATTTTCCATGTCAGAAGTTAATCTTTTGGCTTTTTCATGGACATCATCAATACTTCCCACCATATAGAAAGCAACTTCTGGATAGTCATCCATTTCACCATCAATTATTTTCTGAAACCCTTCAATAGTTTTTTCAAGTGGAACAAGTTTGCCCTCTTGACCTGTAAAAACTTCCGCTACATGAAATGGTTGTGAAAGAAATCTTTGGGTTTTTCTAGCTCTGGCTACAGTCAATTTATCATCTTCAGATAGTTCATCCATGCCAAGAATAGCTATGATGTCCTGGAACCAAAGCAAAAAATTTAAATTCGAATTAAATTTAATAGTAGGTATGTATATACATATGTAGGTAAATAAGTTCAATCTCACCTGAAGTGATTTATAACTTTGTAGAAGCTGCTGCACACTTCGTGCAACATTATAATGCTTTTGACCTACAATTTCGGGATCCATAATCCTTGATGTTGAATCCAGCGGATCAACAGCTGGAAATATGCCCAATTCGGCTATGGGTCGTGAAAGAACTGTTGTTGCATCCAAATGAGAGAAAGTTGCAGCTGGAGCTGGATCACTTAGATCATCAGCAGGAACATAAACTGCCTGAACTGAAGTTATAGACCCTTCACTTGTACTTGTTATTCTCTCTTGCATTGATCCCATGTCTGTTGCCAAAGTTGGCTGATACCCAACCGCCGAAGGTATCCTTCCCAAAAGAGCTGAAACTTCAGCTCCAGCTTGAGTAAATCGATAAATGTTGTCAATGAATAACAAAACATCTTGACCTTCGAAATCTCTAAAGAATTCTGCAATAG
This sequence comes from Epistrophe eligans, assembly GCA_951394125.1. Lineage (NCBI taxonomy): Eukaryota > Metazoa > Arthropoda > Insecta > Diptera > Syrphidae > Epistrophe > Epistrophe eligans. The sequence goes on along the minus strand of OX596029.1, from coordinate 16,511,283 downwards.
CAAGTCCAGTCAAAACAACTCTAGCCCTTGCTCCTGGTGGTTCATTCATCTGTCCATAGACCAAAGTAACTTTGGAACTATCATCGTCCAAGGAGATCACTTTTGAATCTATCATCTCCATATAGAGATCATTACCTTCTCGAGTTCTCTCACCAGCACCCACAAACACAGAGTAACCACCGTGCTTTTTAGCAATGTTATTAATTAGTTCCATTATTAGAACTGTCTTACCCACTCCTGCTCCTCCAAAGAGACCAATTTTCCCACCCTTCACATATGGTGCTAAAAGATCTATTACCTTAATACCGGTCTCTAAATGCATTGGCTGAACATTCAGCGCCGTCAATTCGGGAGCTTCGCAATGAATGAAGGAATGGTACTGCGATTCAATGGGGCCACGTTCGTCGATGGGATCACCTATTACATTCATTATACGCCCAAGTGTAGCTCTGCCAACGGGTATTCTAATGGGATAACCAGTATCGACAACTTCCATACCTCTCACTAAGCCTTCAGTACAATCCATAGCAACAGTACGAACAATATTTTGGCCAATATGATGTATGACCTTGCAAAATCAAATGTATTTTTTTTTAATTTGAACAAACGTATGTATAAAATTAGCTAACCTCCAAAACAAGCTTTTGTGAGCAATTCAATTTAACCTCGATGGCATTAAGGAGATTTGGAATTTCATTTTCAAAGAAAACATCAACAACAGGTCCTATAACAGCGTAAACCTTAATAGAAAGTCCAAAATAATTAACCATTATTTTAAATCCTAAAAATTAGAAAAAAAAAATCAAACCTTTCCCACTAATGGCGGAGGAAACGTAATCCCATCAGAATTTTTCTCAGGAACTGGTTTTTTATTAGTTTCGATATTTACTGATTCAGAGGGACAAATTTGTTGCGGGTTTGGATCCTCTGGAGACTTATTTTCTTCCAAAGATGTAAAACTTGTTGATTGTAAAAATAGCTCTATTAAAATTGTTTCCTTGGTTTAAAAATTGTCAAACTTATGATGGTTTAGAAGTGTTACCTGGTGTCGTACTTTTTGAATTGATTGATCCTTTTTCATAAAAATGTTTTAAAGAATTCTTTAAAACTATTTTGTTGGGCTCAGTAAAGCCTTGAAGTTCTTTTCTTTTGGCAAAATTATTAAGGTCATCTTCGACAATTTCTTCTTTTAAAAATAAAAAAGCAATTAAGTTTATATGTAAAAGTAGCTTGAAATGTATCTATAAATGTTTTTTTTTTTACCAAAAATGGGTTGTAATGAACATCTGTAAAGTTTCTTAGAGCAATTCAAAACAAGCAAACTCTTTCCACTGGATTGGGCTACTTTAAAATATTGAGTTCTAGATAAGTTCCCTATAAAGACTATAAAGAAGAAAACTTACCTAAGTTATTTATTAACTTAAACATTTTATAGAAATTATTAGATAGTAAGATAGAATGGGAGGTATATTTAAATCAATTTTCGATTGTTATTAATAAGGACTAGTTTTTTTTCATACATTAAAAAAGCTGAATAAGCACAGTTTACTCTGTTAAAATTTGTTAAAATTAAAATTTTTATGAGGTAGATTTATATACAGTCGTATTTATAAACTCATTCCAAAGTATGTCTAACTTTGGACAACTGTCCAAGTCTAAAACCTTATTTATAATCATGTTCTATCGAATGTCTTACTTAGACTGCTAATTACTGGGTAATTGCAGAGTAATTGCAGCATTTAAAAACAGTCTTAGACACTGAAATTGATTGTCCAAACCTATTCTAAAGTGGGTAAGTACGTTCAATGAACAAAAAATTGAAAAATAATCTTCAAATGAACGAAATGTTCATTGAACGTATCCAAATGCTCACGAAATTGACAGATTACAGGGATGTGAGTGAGTGTATTAGAACATTTGACAACTACCGAAGAGTGTTCTAAGGAAATCTAATAAATACGACTGATATTATTTTCAAAAAAGATTTTAACGGCCCTTAGTCCATAAAAATGGTGTTTCGTACCGGCGATCTCACTTGGACTCATCAGTTGAATAGTGTAGTCACGACCTTGTCAATACACAATTTTTGTTAAGTTCAGTCCATATTAAAATAGTGCTGAGTCTTCTACTTGGAATGATGTATTTTAGTATTATATACAATTTGACTTATTAAAAAAACCTTCATATGGTATGTATATTTTGTTTTTAAAAAGCAGAGTCATCTGGTGAAATTTCTTGGCTGTTTTTCATTTCGAAATTTCTTGTCTTGTCAAAATATTATTCCCATAAAATAATCATAGACTTTTCTATGCCGGGATTTCTTGCGAGGAATTGACAAATTGTCTAATATTATATCTCTTGTCATAAAAAAAGTGCTTCACAACTTAGTCGTTCGGATTCGGCGGAAAATTATAGGTCCTCTCTTTTCCTGCCATAAATATATAAAAACAGGATTGGTTGAAAGTTGCAAGTCACAAGGTTCTTGTTATACACGATCTGTCACGCCAACCAATTTATTTATTTATTCTATATGACGAACATTTTTTATTTACACTATTTTGCAAATAGCTCAGGTCATAAAAGGTTGAACCAATATCATACTCTTTTTTGTTATTCATATTAATTTTGATCACCCTATTTTCTCGATAGTACCAAATAAAAATTAGATTCACACTTTAATTATGTAAATTGAAGAAATTTGTATTGCAAATTTACCCCAATCAAAAAGTTTTAGGTACCTTTATAATACATTGTACAATAATGCTTTAGCTAGCACCCCTATCATGATCCACTAAATATGGTAATCTTATTATAATAATGGTTATTTTTTTTTTAAACAAAACATAAACAATCCTCATGGAAATATATGTATCAACGCATCTACTTTTAAAACATTGGGACACCTAAATTAAAGGGTTAAACCGACCTTGACTTGGTATGATAATGTTTGGTATGTATGAATGTATGTGTATGTATTTTTTCTGCCCACATACTCTGTAATATTTCCCATTTATATATATGTACATTTTTACGTGGACAACAAGTTAAAGAAGTTAATTGAATTGAGTAACAAAATAATTGTTTCCTTTACAGCTTTAAAAAAATTTGAAGAACATACATACATATTTGTTCTAAATAAATATTGAATACAAAATGAACTCAAGGCATGAACGTGAACGAACTTAATATATATAATTTTACTAAATAGGTAATAGCAATTTTGTTGTAGATGTCCCATTTTTGACTTCCAACATAAATAAGGTATCAGAAGGTATCAGAAGATCAGACCTATATCCATTTAAGAAAACAAGTGGAAAGCGAGAATTTAATTAGATGATGTACATATAAAATAATACAAACATATTCAGTCGTATTTATTAGATTTTTGGCTACTTAGACAGTGTCTAACTATTTTCAAATTGGTGGAAATATGCTTTATTTAATAAAAATAAATGTCACATTATTCACGGATAAGACAATCTACTCTTGTGCCGAAGTTAGGCAGCTATAAGACAACAATAAACAAGGTTTTCGAACACCTTTTTCAAAGTTGGACAGTTGTCTAAAGTTGGACAACGTTTATAAATAAGAACCATTTTTTTTAATTTTTGATGTGTAACCACCTATGCCAGCGGTAGGGTAAAATAAAAACGTGTGACTTACCTGTAACACGTTACGTGTAATACTTTACGTGTCACACGTACACGCTACGATATGCAACAAGAAATCAGGCACTCGGGCGAACGTTTATGTTAACACAATACACATCTCAACCGTGAGTTCCGGCATTTACGCATTTTAAATTTTTTTTTTAAATTTATTAAATGTAAAGTGTACTATTTAAACAAATTTGTTCCGACTCAAAATAAGTAAATTTAAGCCGTATTTATACTATAGTACCAATGAACAAAATAATGCCAATATCGATATACGACCAAATATTTTTACAAGAAACAAATGAGTATATGTACATTCACACCATTGATACTGGACACACGTTACCGCTTCTTTAATTGTTTTTTTTTTATGAAAGAAAAGACGGAAAACGCCATTAATGTCTAGATTTTGAAATTATTTTTCAAATTTCTTGCGTTCGAGAACTTTTTGAACCTCAGATACGCTGAGTTGTTGTTTTCAACAACACAGATCTATCTGAATAACTTGAGATAATTCTTTAAACACGGCCATTGCATAGAAACTATTTATTTTACCGTGTAAATTCATAGAGAACCTATTGATAACATTGAAGGTTATATAAGTATACTCGTTATTTTTCTGAGTGTCTAATACAACTCGGAAAATCTTGACTCCAGAATAATATTCATATAGGTCATAATTATTATGTACCTTCATAAGTTCGACATAAACACAGTTTATTCAAAATTAAACGAATTAAAATTTAAGTCAATTTTGTATTCAGACTACATTGAATAATTTAAACTCTTTGTACATGATTTAAATATTCTTTGACCTTTGTTGATAAAAATAGCCATCCAAATTGATTAATAGCGAAATGAAGAAAGCATCACAATAACCCCCCTACCTCCCTCTTCTTTAAAATAAAAAAAAAGATGTTTTTCTGATCTAGATTCTTTGATTATAATACAATTGGATTTATTAATTCGATGGTACCTATACATAGTTCCATGTCGTTATACTAGTACTACACAACACACATTTCACGTGAGTGGCGCGTTTCCTATATTAAGCTTCCATCAAACCCTATTCGTTGATTAGATATTTGTCCAATTAAATTGGTCTAATTCTGCTCTTATTAATTCCCGGATTTCCCCTCATTCCATTATTACTTTTGTCTTGTTTTAGATGAATATTTGGAAAAATGCGTTTCAAAATCTTCATGTATCATCCCGAAACCATATCTGAGTTGACTCATATAGTGTATACGTATCATATCTCCGACCGACAAGCGCGACAATTTAGTCTCAAGCTCATCAGACTGACCGTATAAAACAATCTATATGGACATTATAGATCATATAATGATGATCACTATGAGTAATGCATGGAATGGCAATTACAGTCGGTTATAACAATTGCCAGAGATCGTACTCGATTTAGTCCGAAGATAGAGCGCAGTGTTCTCTCACATTATTGTATTCGTTAATTATTTTTTTTTTTAATTTGTTTAATTTAAATCGAAATCGCCGGAGACATTATAGACCCTTTTATTTGTTTTCTCCTTATCGTGTTCGCCGAGTTATGTATTATTATTATTGGTGTCATGCGATAGTGCTGATCCTTTGCGGGATTCTTATCACTATTAGTCAAGCTGATATTATTGACAATATAACCGAAACACCCAAAGTGAAGTTTTGTCAAAATGTTAGATCGCAGCATTCCTTAAATATACAAGAAGTGTGTATTTTATATAAAATTTATTTCTAATAGAAATTATTTCCTTTAAAAGGCTATTTATTAAGCATGAACTTTGAATTTAAGTTTAAAAACAAACAAAAAATCGATGAAGTGACTTTTTCCTATACGTTTAAGTTTTGGACGTAAATATGTAACTGATTAAAATTAACTGTGGTTTTTACAAAATTTCTGGTCGTACTTTGTTATTGCTTGATGGAATATTAATTGGCAATATTACGAGATTTGAAGAAGTTGAAGAAAAATATTGTTCAGGAATTAAATGTTGATCTAGGAGATCGAAATAAATTGCTAGAAATAAAGTTTTCAGATACCATGAATTAGACTTTAAAATCTTTGCTTTTTTTAAAGCAAACTCACTCCTTTGTGATGAAATATAAAATCTTTCCATCGCAGCTTAAAGATAAATCTTTAAAATTACTATGTTTGTAAATAAAAAATTATAAAATAGTAAAAAAGTTAATTTACCATTTTACAAGTGACAGTTGTTTTTATGGAAGTACTTCATATTATATTTATAAAAAAAAACACCCTTTACATAATTGACATCAATGCGTTAACGCACTGTGAATGGTTGATTGATATTTATTTAATTAGTGACCCACAGATCATGCCTTGTAGATATCGACTGACTATATGTACGTATGTCATTAGATGATATAATGTAGTGTAAGATGTGAGTGCTAATAACTAAAAGACAATTAAACTTACCCTGAGGGTGTTGTCAAGTTATGAATGGATAAATTGATATTGTTTGTGAATATGGGAAGATCTTCGACTTCATCATAAGGAGCCATTCCTAAAATTTGCCCTGTTAAATAATTTGAAATTTCTTGCAAATTTGCAAACATTTTCAGAAATTTCCACAATTTGCATAGTATGTGTGCCTATTTGGTAACATTAAATTTCAACAAGCTTTCAAGAAATGTTCTTTTTTTCCTATGGGTTTTGACACCAAATTGTGAAAATTTCTGAATATTTGTTAAAATTCGCAAAAAATCACATTACCAAACAGACCTAGTATTAAACTAACTCCATATGCCATTTTGATATTTACCGTGAACATACCTTTTGCTTAATTTTTTGTACGAACTTTCATTATTTTAGACATGTTTGTTAAGAAAATATGTTTAGTATGAAATTAGTTAAATAAAAAAATTTTAGTAAAGAGCTTTAGGGTTAGAAAGTCGTAGAAAAAAGTAATATCATATTTTGAAATTATTTAAATAGCAATAAAAACTATTAAAAAAGGCCGATATATCATTTAAAAAAATTATAAATCAAATAATTGTTCATATTTTATATATGATCCATTTAAGTAACGTAACGTTGGTATTTTACAAATGGAACAAGTAATATCCATGTTCTTTGGCAAATGTGTTCCCTGCGAAAATAGTAACTGGACCACACTCACCGATTGAGTACGACCCTAGATGGTCAAAAATGAAGAAAAATTACGGGTTATTTTTATTGGATTTTTTTTCCTTGATACGAAATAAATGAATCCCTACTTGACAGCTGTCAAAGCCTTTTAAGAAGATCATAAAAATTTTAGAACCGGATTTTGCAGGAAAATTTACCACGTTGCTACAAATATGATTTGGTTCACAATTTTCTGATTTCCTTTGATCCTTAAATCAAAGGTATGCATCGTCGTGTAAAAGGACACAGCAAAAATTCAGTCAATTGAGGTTTTAGAAATGGTGGTGGAATTTAAAGCAAATAAGTTGTAATATCGAATTAAGTTCAGCTAATGACTTTCAAATCGAACACTGTGCGACCGCAATTTCAAAATCAAATTAAAAATACTTGCATATACCAATTGCTTTCTTGTCATATAGACACAAAATCGGTAATAGTGTGAAAATTGGGTCACTGGGGCGAATACGCAATTTTTTTAACAACTTTCTGAGTTCAAATTTATGGATATTCATTTGGCTAACATATAAATATAATTAAAATTTGGTAATTCTTAGTCTAAACCATAACTTTCAACATTTATTTAAATTCAAATTGGAGGGATTTATAAAATCATCCGATTTATCCGATATTTTTTTCGTGCTCCCACATAATTCTTTACAAATGTAAAAAATTCTGCCTTACTTGGCTGCCTCCTTCTCATAAATACTAAGAAGTCAAAATGTGTCGGTGGTGTGAGTATCCAATGTGAACATCATTAAAAGTCATTTTTTATAATTATAACTTGCTAACTATAACGCGGCTGATAGTTATAATAAATTAAATGAAAAATAAAAAAAAGGGTTTTTGCCATGATAACAATAGCCTATAGCCTATAGGCTTCGCTTGCACTTATCTTTAATTTTCATTGAATAAATGGTTTTTGATTTTTGAGATTATAAAATTTAGGTACCACGATTAGATTATTAAATGTAGTTATCTTTGTTGTTCTATATTTTATTTTATTTTGATTTGATATTTTTTCTTTGAAACCTTGACCTTAAAAATGCCGCCTCATACTGTCATACTGTCATACACAGAACACAAAAACCTACTTATCAGGCATTGTCTTGCAATAAAAATCATATTTGCATTTGCAAAAAGAACTACAAAACTTGCATTTCCTGCTACAAAATTGTTTTAACAGATGCACTCTATGCATATAGTGCATTAAAGTTCATTGGAATATTGCCAGCTATTTAAAACATTATTTCCATCAATTTATTTACTTTTTTGTTGTTGTTGTTGCAGATAATGGGGTTGTGGTATGGAAATGAAATAATCGTACACAACGAAAGCAATCCAGGAACTTATTACTTTGATACTTGTGTTTTAATTAATTTGACCGATATCACGAAAGAAGTATGTACATATTACGCATTATAGTTTTTTTTATTTTTCTACTTTACTGAGAGTTTGTTCACTCATAGATGGAAAAAACAACAGAGAGGGTTGCTGTTAATGTACCTTTTAAAAAGCCAGCTCATTTTCGACCAGAACTGCCAAATCGATTCTTACGACTGACATGGGATGAACAAAACAATAATTTGGAATATACGCTTAACTATACAGAAGCTAATCCAGGACTTTGGCTGAGTGTTGGCTATCAGCGGGGATCATTGTTGGATTTGCAGTATAATCAATTTCGTGGAACAATACAAGTAGCAAAGGCAGTACATGACCATATAGTTTTGACATTCTGTGACTTTAAATCGGATAGTTATTTTTTCACAATTGTGCTAACAAGACGTCCACAAGGATTGGGAGAAGAAGTAAGTTAATTATGTCAGAGTTTGTGAAATCTCAGAGATTTAAATGAGCATGAGGAAAACCTTGAAAATAGATTTCTCCGCAAGAAGTCAACATATTTTTTAAGAGCATAGGGGTATTCATGCAATGGCGTAAAGTCGTTGTAAACGTTGTAAACTGCGTAAACCTGTCAAATTTGTATGAACATTTGACAGGTTTACGCAGTTTAGCACGTTTACGAGGACTTTACAAAGTTGCATAAATACCCCTTATGTTTCATTATTTATTTCGGATAAGGAATAGAAATGAAGGAAAAGACAAAATATTTATCCAGAATAAATTAAATAAAGAAACAGAACTTGACTAAAAAAATGACCAAAGTTGCTCGGTGATTTGTCAAAACAATTGAATAAACATACACATACACATACACATACATATATTATTATTTTCCCGTTATTATGTACATTTGTACCTGTATATATTGAAAATAGATGAAATTTTAGATTAAATGCTAAGAATAGCACACTTTATGATGTTGGAACTTTATTCGTGTTGTTTTGCTGATTTTAACTAATTGATTCCAATGTAAATCTACCATTTAAAATAATAGGGGTATTCATGCAACGGCGTAAAGTTGTTGTAAACGTTGTAAACTGCGTAAACTTGTCAAATTTGTATGAACATTTGACAGGTTTACGCAGTTTACCACGTTTACGAGGACTTTACGACATTGCATGAATACCCTTAATATAAACGTCAATTGCACTGAACTCACCCAGTATTCCATTTATTACACTCTTCACATGGATTGAAAAGAAGTAGAATGCAAATGTTCTCGTTCTAAAATGTGAATTAAAAAATGCTTATTCCGAATATTTTAAATTTTTCAAATGATAAAGAAACACACCCAAATGTAATTTTGATAGGATTTTGGACTGTTTTACTTCTTTTAGATTCCAAACGATTATAAAAATATTGACATCCCAAATTTACACATATACACTAACGAATATCGCCATTTAATAAAATGGATTCTCCAAGTATTTATTTCTTTTGACAAGTAATTCAACGAATAACTTTAATTGTATGTGTGTGTTCCTCGATTATTTGTTTTGTATAGTCGTATTTCGTATAGCCTCAGATTTTTGACATTGATTTACTTAGCTGAATTGCATTCTGATTTGAGTTCTTTTGTTAAATTATTTTATTTATTGTAAAAATGACCTGTCAAATGTCACATGGATTAATAATCTCTAAATTTTTTTAAAAACCCTTTTGTAGATTGTAAGGGAAATTGAAACATTTTTTCTTTAAAATTTGAAAAATTGAATTAAAATCAAACGAATTCTCTAATTTAAAGATAAACTAAGCCAATTACTTAAAATTGGTTTGCAGTCTTCAAAACTTTTATATATCAATATAAGACAGGACAAGACAGAACACCATCAAAATGCGGTTGAAACTTGTTTTTTTTTTTTTGTTTTAAATTTATGACTTATGACAACTTTGTTATAATGCAAACATTTTGGACTTTCATTAATCTTTAATCACTCACTTGAATTAATGTAAAGCCAACTTCATCAATTCAAAGTGTAATAATAACTCGACTTGACGTTACTGCACTTTTACAAAGTGAAATAAATAAAACCATCTTAAAACTATTACAATATCTACTTTTAATAATTTAATGATCACCTAAAATGTCAATGATATCTTAGCTCATCACTAAATTATTAAAAGTCATTTTTTGTGGAATGGAAAGTTAGGTTAGAATAATTTTTTTGTTTTACTAGAACAATAATTCACTAATTACTTTATTTTAATATTAGCTTTAACTTAATTATTTATTTTATTTCTCTTATTTTATTGATTAAACTTATTTCAAATCTATTATTTTCTTCCTTTTTAGGGTCTCAAAAGCATTCGATCACTTTTGGCACGCCGAGGGCTAGCAACAACTTCAATACGAAAAGTTTGCACATCAAGTGCAAATCATATTATTTCTTCCATTACACTTTCCATAATTCTGTCCTTGATCCTATTTCTACGTTCGAATTGATATATAAGTCACAAAATAACTGTCCACCATAAAAACAAAACATCCACTTCACAACTCTCTATATTCATCAATTTAATTTAATTTTACAATAATTCTTAAGCTTTCTACTCATCTAATTTATTTGATTATTTTCTCGGGAGTTGTAAGTGGGCGTTTATTTGTTACTTTAGACTAAGCCGTATTGAAAATTAAATAAGAACAAAAGTTGATTAAAACAAAAACAAAAAAAACTAATGTACATAATGTGTTTGTTTTTAGATCTCAAAGATCATCTATCCGGATAGTAAGTAATGCGAAAATTAAGAAAAATATCAAATAATTAATTTGGTTAACCAATTAAGTTTAATTGCCGATATATATATATATATAAAAATAAGGGAAGTACATACGTGTAGGTAGGTTGAATAATATTGTAGGCGAGATACATATGATACGGTTAGAATTTCTTTAATTTGTGGATAAGTTTGCTTCGGGTATCTTTGAGTATTCAATGGGAAAGTGTTGCCATTGAAATGCAAACAACATCATAAATTATTTAAATTTCATTCTAGTATGAAAAATAGGTTGAATCTTAATAAATTAATTGGATAATTTAATTTTGATGTTGACTAAAAAGTTAAATTTACATATCTAATATGAGAACATAGGAAAGCAGCTACCGCAGCACAAAGGATAGACATAGGTTTCGTAATGCATCATTACAATTAAAATTGAAAACAACTAGTCATATATTTTCTATGTATTTGTAACGTAATTGATTTTATTTTCTAGTTTTACAAATATAGATAGATGTCTTTACTTTATGTCTGTCGTATTTTTATGAGAAGAAATTCAAACCTACGAGCTGACTTTAAGAGTCGTCTGATTGGTTTCCTTTAATTAATGGTTATAGTTTGTATTACAAACATGTAAAATAATTTAAAGTTATAAAGTACAGTTAGTAATAATGCATTTTCAGTACCAAATTTCTATTAAAATATTTTTAAACTGCACGAAATAAGCAACATATGATATCCATGATATTCGCTTGAAGTCACACGGATACTACCATTTAACACATGCCACACAAACAACTTTATTTATAGTTCTAGCTTAAGGTTTTTTTTTTAAATCATTATCTTTATTATTTACAAATAATCAAACAAAAATATTATCATAATTAAAACAATTATTCAAAATTAGTTTTAATTTCAAAATCTTTTGTTGATTATTTTCAATAAATAATAATTGAAGCCTTGTTAAAGATAACAAAGGGACTTTAAACTCATCCCTTTCTTGTCTTATCGCAAAATTTAAAAAAAAAAACAATAAATTGTCAACATTCTGTTAAAAAAATATATGTACATGCATACATATGCCCATCTTCAAGAAACTCTAAACAAAACGAAAGACCATTATTGTTGAAAATGTGTTCATTTGTATGACTCATAAAATCAATTTATATATTCCGTGTAGTAGGTTGTAAAATGATTTTAAATTAAATATTACAATTGCCATTTAAAAGACACTCAGATGGTCAAGCAAAAATCCAAGTACACAGGTACTTAAGATTCAAGAGGTAAGACACGCGATTGTCTTAAGCTTGCCCCCAAATGATTATCAGTTCATTGATAAGCGCTTTATGACAGATGTCATACTCGAACGAAAACTTAACTTCATGACCAACTGGCATTAAAAAGAATTGGCTGACAGCACACGGCGTATAACTTTTTGACTTTGGACTATCACAGCATCTCTTATCAATTTTGTTTATTTAAGTAAACATGCTTTAGTATCATGCTGGTTTTGTGTTTTTTCCTAATCTAAATTTTTCAGTAAAAAAAAAATAATAAAGATAATAGTTTTTAATCGTTTATTTTCTGAAAAGTTTAATAACACGCAAAACAGCTGATTTTTTTTTCAGGTTATTTAGCAAAAAAAAAAAAAACAAATTAGATGCGTCAATGATTTGATTAAGTAGCTTATGATTTCGCTATCAGAAATTATCAAAGGAATATTTTAATTGACATTTAAATTTAAATGACCTGTGAAAAACAATATAGTTTAAGCTTTTAATGTGCTTGCTTAAAATGCTTACATTGAAAAAATAATAATAGGGGTATCCACTCAATGGCGTTAAGTCATTGTAAACTGCGTAAAACTGTGAAATTTTTATTAAAATTTGACAGGTTTATGCAGTTTACCACGCTTATGAGGACTTTACGACGCCGTTGCATGAATTTGTAACCCTATATAATTTATATGAAAAATGAAAAAGACATTTCCTCATTCCAAACTTCAAATATCCGACTACACGATGAGTCAAATAAGTATGAAAGCACTAACTCATGTTATTGTCTAGAAAGCTTATCATTCTTTATGTTATTTAATTTATTATCCACATTTCAATCTATGCCTTTTAAATTGTGATAAAATCACGTTGTCGGAGAGTGTGCAATTTCCAAGAATTTCACAGATTTGTGATAAAATCTTAAGTATGTATGTATATTTTTTATTGATATATAGGGTGTGTTTTTTTGCAAACCCGGGAGAATTGGACGGAAAAAAACCACCATGGGGATTAACGTCACCATCACAGAAACAAAATGGAGTTTTCATACAAACTAATCGACAGCAAGTATACAATTCACGTCGGTAACACAGTTTTTATGTGCGCTTAACTTAAGCCCGGAAAATTATCTGGGATAAGATGTTATTGCATTTAACATGGCGATTGTTAAGCCCTGACGCGACGTCGTTTTTTCGTCCAATTTACCCCGGGCTTCCAAAAAGCACGCCTATAGTAACAGTGGGCGATGAGAAAAGAAATCTTATGATCGTCTCTCTTACTATTATGTCATTTTTGATTGGCTTTTCGTACTATTCTACTCTGTTTTTTATTCTAATCGAATATAAAAACATCGAATTCCCAAGTTTACACACAAACTAACCGAATTTTGCAATTTAACAAAATGGCTTCGTCAAGCATTCATAACTTTTGACAAGTACATATAATTTGTATGTATATGTTTTTAAGAATGTTTTTCTCGTTTACTGCAATACTCGGAACAGCTAATCAAAGTAGTCAGAGTGGAAAAGGAGTACAAAAGGAGTACCTATATCTACTCCAAACGAAAATGACTTTGAATTTCAATTCAATTTAATTTTAGTTTTCCTAAAGTCATATATACATACATACATATGTACTCATTTATTTGTGTAGAATATCAACCTCAAAGCCTAGTATGCAGCTGAAGCAAAACGAAAATTTTCTGTGGTCTCCAAAACAACAGCGAATACGTAAACGAAAAGACTACTGACAATTATTAATGTAGAGTTTCGTCAGATGATGCGTAATGAAATTTGTTTGTGGTCTAACTTTTTCGCACATAATTAATGGTTCGTGCAAATAATTCAGAGCGAAAAAGGAGCAAAGACTTTTTCAAATAATCTGCTATAATTATTAATTTCGCTCGTTGAACAGCGTACTGCAAAATGTAGAGCAGCAGCAGAACGAAATTTTTCGTTTATGAGTTCGTTGTGTCATATTTGTTTCGCTTCAGCTGCGCACAAAGTTAAGATAAGTTAGTAAATTTCTCTATACTTAAAGTTCAAACTAAAACCAGAATAAATCAGTTCAATTATAGTTAGGTATGTACATACCTAGTATGACTGCGCAAAAATTACATAAAAACTTAAGCAATAAAATAGTTGGAACGAAAAAGTACAGTCAAATCATTTTTTAAAAGTTACATCCGTTCTGTTGTGTAGTTCCACTTAAGAACTAATAGATTATAATTTCATTTATTATTATATTTTTATCTTAACTATTATATGAGCGGTCGCACTTAGGACTTTTATTTAATCTTGTTTACCTTCCGAAAAGTTTGCCATGTTATTGTAGAATAAATAATACAATGATCGCCTGGAAATGATGATTAGAAAAATAAATATTTGTTATAAAACAAACCCATATAATTTTGTTTATTAAGATTAAAATGGTGTTTTATAATTTTTGTTTATGTATATATTATGAAGAATTTAAAAAAGAATGAACTGACAATTTTTTTTTTGTTCTTTCTGATTTCCGCACCACTAGCAGCCATAAAAAAAGAACAGAACCTTCCCATGTTTAGGCTTAGCCGTTGGAAACGTGATTTATTTTTTCGGGTTTATTTTGGTAGTAATCCATAGAATTTCTCTGCTGCCGACAGAAAAGTTAATTTTGGTCGCATCGTTAAAATTTTCAAATTTTCTGTTATAATAATTTGCATCGTGTTTTCTTTCTGTTTTGCAAGACCCCACCCTAAGCTAGAGGGTGGGGTGGAATCGGCTATTAAGTGATAAGCGATAGCCAAATCAACGATTGCTAAATGTGATTGTCGCTGAGATTTCCGCCCACGCGTAAGATAGATGATTCAATTCGATTCAGTTCAGTTGTTACCATAGTGAAATCTTTAATTATTTTCAAGGACTTATCGAATTGCGATACATTTATATTTTTCTTCTTCTTCTTTAAGAAAGTGACTAAAAAAAGTCACAAAAATGCTTTTCTTTAAAAATTATCTTCATATAAAAAGAAATTTATAGCATTTTTATATATGCTTGTGGTAACCCAAGAAGTCATACTGCAATATAAAGTGATTGGAAAGTGATAGTCACTTTCTTGTTATGATAGTTTGTTAGCTATCAAACACATAGACCGATCTAATTGGTTGATTATAACACTCTCACTTACCACAAATAATCCAAGGAAATTCCACTCTTAATTTTCAAACTATGACTTCCAAATGAAGTCTGGCCCAAAACGAAAAAACACCCAATTTTACTTCCTGTTATTTTTTATTATTTTTGTTTTTAGCCAACCTTTTTTGTGCTTTTAGCTTGTCTTAGCTGATTTAAACTGATTTAAAGTAATAATGTCTGGCTTTATGGGCAGATGAGGACAAATTGCTACTGAAGAAGTAGATACACTACACCGATAAGGATTGTATCTATGGGCAATGTGCATATAAATCATGTCAACGAAATCCCTTTGTTATCAAGTTTTAAAATTACAAAATATTTTAAACTCGATATACAAAATTTTGGTAATTATTTTTAAATATCTTTCTAATCTATATATAACGGGTGATTTTTAAGCTGGTTTGGTTTTGGCAACACTGATTTTGACAGCTGACGTGTGTTTAGTACCTTGTGTCACTGTCAAACAGCTTCAGTTTGGTTTGCAATTTAACCATGGATCGTCTTACAAATGAACAACGCTTGCAAATTATTGAATTTTACTATCAAAATTCGTGCTCGGTTCGAAATGTTGTTTATCGAAAAATTGTGTTCAGCGATGAGGCTCATTTTTGGTTGAATGGGTACGTAAATAAGCAAAATTGCCGCATTTGGAGTGAAGATCAGCCAGAAGCATTGCAACAGCTACCAATGCATCCCGAAAAAGCCACTGTTTGGTGCGGTTTATGGGCCGGCGGCATTATTGGGCCATATTTCTTCAAAGATGATGCGAATCGCAGCGTTACTGTCAATGGTGAACGCTACCGAGCGATGATAACAAACTTTTTTTTGCCCGAAATGGAAGTTCTTGACTTGCATGATATGTGGTTTCAACAAGACGGTGCCACATGCCACACAGCACGCGAAACAATGGCGCAATTGCGAGGCGAGTTTGGTGAACAGTTAATTTCACGTTTCGGGCCGGTCAATTGGCCGCCTAGATCGTGCGATTTGACACCATTAGATTATTTTTTGTGGGGGTATGTCAAGGCTAATGTCTATAGGGACAAGCCCGCTTCGATTGACGCACTGGAAGCCAACATCCATGCATTCATTCGTGAGATACCGGCCGATATGTGTGAAAGAGTATGCCAAAATTGGACTCAGCGGATGGGCTACCTGAGACGCAGCCGCGGTCAACATTTGCATGAAATTATCTTTAAACATTAAATTGCAAGGTTAAAACTATCGATTCAAATAAATATTTCATTCATTTTTTCGAACTTTTTGTGTTTTTATTTTTAAAAAAGTTCTAAACCTCTTAAAAAATCACCCGTTATAAATTAAAGTTTGGTTTTGTGTACGTTCGCTAACCAGCCAAACCGGTTGACCGAGGTTTAGGACAAAAAAAAAATTATAAAAATTTCAACACATTCGCTGCAAAACAAATAAAAAAAACTATTTTTTTAACGCCCTGTGAAGCGGGCGGGGGTTTTGCTAGTATGTTTATAATATATTAAATTTATTAATTTAGTGCTCATTGCTCATATTTATACATATATAATTGAATTTTCAAAATTTTATTAATATCTACAAATTTAATAATTATTCATCAAAAACAAATAAAATGTTTGTAGACACTTTGTCTGACGATGGCTGTACCATTTACTTAGTTTACACAAAAAGACTCATCAGAACTTTCCTGATATCAGCTAAAGCAACTTCAAAAGCTCCACATCGAAAAAAAAAATCAGAGGAAGCAGGTGCTAAATTTCAAGATAAAAGATTAAAGTTTAACGCAAGTAAATAAAACAATAGTGATTAGAATTTCATTTTTTTTTTATTCGCACTTATTTTAAATTTGTTTTTGTTTCTTTGATCACAAATTGGATTTCTTTTCAGAAAGAAAAAAAAAATATTTTTGTACTCCGATCCTGCAATTCCTTATATGTACATAACTGCAACCTTAGAACTTAGTAGCTAAGCCACATTTTGGCAAATTTATCACAAATATCAATAATTATATACCTACTAACTATAAAAAAAAAATATTATACAACTTATTTAATATTTAGGACACTTTTTTTTTTGTCAATTTCATTCACTTCCTGACAAGACCAGGACTTCTAAAATTCGTGGTGTAATTTGTCAATCGAATGTTTTGTGGTGGCAATTTTTGGCTCTTGTCGAATTCAAAGGTTTTGTTGTATTTGTACATCTTGCCGGATTCCTTACATCTCCAGTAAACAGTTTGGACAGCATTACGTCCAGCAATGTAACGGGTGGTGGCTCCAACCAAGGCGTTAATATTACTTGCAGTCATTTTCTTTTTCTTTTTTTTTTTTGTATTCAAGAAAATTTGAAAAATTATTGGAACACTTTTTGTTAAAAAATTATAACTCTACTACTTCTGTCTGGAGCTAAAGCTTTATACGTTCTCTGGTTATAATAGCAAACGCTGGGCGTTTTATAAAGGTTTCAAGTGTTTGTATAATATAGGCGATTGGCACAACCAAACCAACAACGTCGTCGTCGATGTTGTTGGATTCCTTATCTGATCATGTGAACACAGCGAGACTGGAAGGAGTGTTCGCTTCGGTTTTCTAGTATTGTAGATATAGTATACTCGTAGTTTATTATTGTAGTTTTTTTTTATATATGTATGTACATATTATTTGTTTGCAAACAATAACTTCTGATATGAAAAACACTTACTAAGAAGGTGATTAGAGAGCTGATTAAATGGTGTGTTATAGAATGAGTTTTCATTGTATTGGAAATATGATTCAATAATAGTCTTAATACATCGCATATAAGATGTTAATCTAATCCAAATGCGTCAAAGGAGTTTACCCTATAGACTTAGTCTTGGAATGAATTTGATGCGGTAAGTTGATCTTTTTGGCCTCTCTGTGAAATATCCCCAATTGGAATTATGCATTTAACGTCAGCTATTAAGCTAATTTTTCAAAAGCGATGATGGAAATTAGTATAGTACCTTCCTGTTAGCCCAAATTTTTCAGTCCGAGATCATTCTAGTTTAAGAGTTTTTAAACTCTTGCTGAAAGTAATAAAAATTAGGGCGTACCTATAAATTAATAGATACTCCTTATCAAAATAATAAGAAATCATATACCGGCTAATCTTTCAGTCAGACATAAACAATACATATTTATTATCATAGTCATAGAATACTTTTTCTTCATTTTTTTGGCAAAACGGCTTTCGTGTTATCTATGGAAAGTTTTTATTGATTCACCAAATCATAAGCAACAACTCAACAATGTCTGGGAATTTGTTTGCTGATGATATTTGTTTGTTGTTGTTTTTTTTTTTTAACAGCACTCAAATGCGTGGCGAAAAGATTGTGCAGAGAGAGAAAATCATTGATGATATAGCTGAATGTCTTCAAGCCTTGAATAAAGAACATATATGATGAGAATTACTACTGCTAAATAGCAAACAAAATGACCTTATTAATGACAAATGAAATAATGCCTAAATTCTGCCAAAACTCTTTGTTTAATTTAAAAACCCCGCGGGGGGTTGCTTTACCACAAATTGTTATGTAAAATTTCAGGTTTCATGATGGTAGGTATTTTATTTTTTGTATGTCCTTTTTTACCTGCACTGTATTATTTGATACCAATGGGCTGCGGAAAAATCGGAAATATTATTTTCTAGTTGATCAATTAATTAAAAAATTATTTTCTAGGTTTTTCTGAAAACAGTTACATAAATTGTCAAAATCAGGTGCTAATATTTTAGGTATAGTTCTCCCTCAAACCATTAAATCGATCATTGAATTCTGTATAGTTTACAAAAAAATAGGACAAAAATGGTTTTAACAACGGCCAATACCGTTTAAATTTGTAAAATGTGAAAAAAAAACAGTTAAGTCAGTTCGTGAGGGGGGGGACGATATGTAAAATATAAAATGCATATTATATAACCCTATTAGCTGCTATCCAATCCGATTAAATTTTTCAATTCACGTGAACTGTTCGCTTAATTAATTATTCTTTAAACTCTTCAATCAATATTTTTGAAATTCTTTAAAGAATCTTATTGTTAAAATTTTATTTATATGGCAATTTATATGCTTTTTGGAACATTCGTTTTCCTCCGACGGATAGCAAAATACGAAAACTCACGCGGACGTTTAGCAGAATAGGACTGATAGTTCTGGATTTTTGTCTTACCGAATTAACGAAATATTCTTAGTCCCGAATAAAAACTGAAAAAAAAATCTTTATCAGAAGCGCATACAAAAATTAAATACCTATAGGTACCTAAAATTTAATTTCATTAATAAAAAAAATAATTAAGTTTAAATTACGTCAAATCTACAACCTAGACCTTGAATTTGATGGAAATATATATTTTGAGATTAAAAAAAAATTAAGATATTTTTGAGGAATTTTGAAAATTTTGAAAAAAAATGTTTGGAGGCGAAATGTTTTTAACTGGATACAGGATAACAAGTCCAAAAATAAGTTTTCAAATCACCATCTTTATACATACATACATATGTATGTAAGAACTATTAAAGAGTTTTATTTTTACTTACCACAAAATTGTAGTTTATTTTAAGTTAAATATTTTATTTTGTTCTCTTAAAACTAAATCTTATAAAATAACAATTATTTTACATCACTATATAATATTTTCACAGTTTCGGTTAACATGTTTAAATCAATTGGTAATATTTAAATATAAGTTTTATTTAATTTTTTAAAACTTTTAGGTTGATCTTCGTCTCTTCCGAATTCACAGGTTTTACTATACTTGTAGATTTTTCCTGAAGGTGATGTCCTCCAATATACAGTTTGCAAAGCATTTCTTCCTGGAATGAAACGAGTAGCTACTCCAAAAAGTCGTTTAACAGCTGACATGTTTTTATTTTTTTTTTTATATATTTCGAATATATTTTTGCAAAATGTATAAAACCGGTTAAATGGCCGTGGCGACTTGTGTATGCGTAAAAGAAAGTATTGTTTCTAAATTTTTGTGGGTGAATGTTCTTTCCTTTTATATGAACAAAATTGTTCTTATCTTGGTTTTATATTTGAACAAAAGTTATACTGCATATATGTATATTGTTATCGTATATTGTTGTTCTACAATAACTTTGAGTCAAGGCTTATTTGAAATAAGTTTTCAATGTCAAAAAGTTAAAAAAATACTATTAGCTCATCTGATTTTTTAATGGAATTGTACCCAATTGTATTTATAGGTTACTGCAAACCTCACAAGAAATATAATAAGTAAACAAAATGTTTTCTGAGTAAAAGAATTAAATATCTTATCTGAGAAACGAAAAATGTATATTTTAAGCATTGTTTATATTTTATACCCAGAAGTGCGTGGCAATGTTACAGTGGATCTTGGTCAAGTGGAATAAATTAAACGACGACGAATTGGTCAAAAATATGCTTGCAGCTCAGTTTGGTTTCAAATAGTGTTATTACTCCTCATGTAGTTGAAAGCAAAAATGTTTTCATGGCATGGATCTTCTTTCATACTCATGCATTTCCAAGCACTGAGGGCCAGTTTTTCAGTGCCTAATTTAACTCTTAGTAAACCAGAGTTATTGTAGTTAATCCTGCAAATAAATTGACACGAGTTAACGATCTAAAAGTGTGGCGCTAATGGAAAGTGTGATTTTTGGTATTTTCGACCTCTATATTCATATTTCCATAGTGTTTTGACAAACATTTATGTTAAAAATATCTAGTTAATAAATCCAGAGTTTACTCAAAAAATTCGATGGGAAAATTCTTAACTGAAAAACATTTTTTAGGAGTTTATTCGGGTTTAACTCTGAAACTGGGTTGATCTTGCACCTAACCTAAAAGACATAGTTTAGATTTTATACAAAATCCGCTTTCCCTAAAAGTTCTGAAGGGTGTTTTTGAATGCTGGTGAAATGACGGCGTAAGCTTTTACTGTTGACCGTTGCTTATTTACTGTGAAATTTCAAATTCAAACACTTTTTAATCTATGTACATATGTACATACATACATATATATGTATATACAAATAAATTGATTTTTTTTTGTTAGTGTCAACATCAACCGATTTGAATAGGTTTTTTTTGTTGGATTAGTATTAGTATAAGGTAAGAACATAACGGAGTCGAAAATTGGAAATTTAAACCGGAAAAAAACGGAAAATATAGTTAAATTGCATATTTTTAGCGGTTAATTGTGGGCGATATAAAGAGTATAGATCAGAAAATAGAGCACCTGCCTCTACACCAATACGTTGATTCAGTGATCATGGTCAACATAGAGCATCTGGCTTCTATCTGGAGGAACAATAATACTGATGACCGGCGCTTTACGTCAAACAGGTCATCCCGCGATCAACGCCTGCAGATGAACTTAACGCTTGCCTGAAATTATCATATTTATGGCGATAAATAAAGAAGTTAAAATTGACGCCGAACATGCAAGTTGCATTGCAGAACAATCAATCAGCCAATAATTTTTCAGAAATAGTTGGCAATTGGAAATGGCCGAATTTCGGTTGATGCTCCAAAAAAATTTCATTCATTCAATATAGAGGCTCGACTATCGAATGGGAAATTAATAATTAAATCAATTTAAGGCGGAACAAAGTTCGCCGGGCCAGCTTGTTACCATATAATTTTGTTTGTACCGATTTCCAAATTATAATAGCATTTTTTTCATTTAGAAGCATTCCTAGTGATTCTGAAATCTCGCACTAGATTGATTCTGGATTCAAAGACAGAATAAAAACCAAAAGCACACAAACATGTCTACACTTTAAATGTCAAAATATTTTGTTATTTTGGAATTGCGATTGTTTTTTGGAAAGTTATAAAATTTTAAATAAAAAAAAAAAATCCTCTTCATTTTCAAGTGATGAAATTGAACACTTCGCTATGTATAAATATAAACTACCTATTGTAAAAATTAATAAACCTACAAAGAAATTTCTTTCCCCTTCCCACCTGGATGTTATCTATAAAGCTTGTAATACACTTAGCGAGTCATCTAATTTATATATATACCTATATGTACATTCATTGTTTTTCATCCGAATTCTTAAATTCACAAAATTATAAATTATCTAATATTTTCACTTTATGTCTACTTGATAGTTATTAGTTGTAAATAATTTAATCAGTATTTAATAATTTAATAACTGAACAAGAATTTTGTTTTATAACACTCTCAAGTTAATAATTTTACTTCCTATCTGAACTGAAAAGTGTTATGCATATTCGATTTCGAACTTGTAAACAGCTATTAAAGAATTACAAAATTATTTATCAATCCATTACATTATACTGTATTAGAGAATGTCTCACAGTTACAGGCGGAGAAGAAACCTGAGTAATTTTAAGTCAAAAAATTATCAGGAAGGTTTCTCCTACTCGATTCCCTATGGAGTTGTAACGGTATTTAGGATTTTATGTCGTAGCCTATCTCTTTTTTAATATTTTTCTACGAATTACGGTATTTATGACCAAATACGATTTTTATAAATATTAATTTGATAAGTTAACTTGGATATCATTTTTTGCCTATTGGGTAGCATTTTTTCTTGATTATTATGAAAGCCCAATTTATTTCCCATTTCTTTCACAAAAGGAATAGTTGAATTAATTAACCAAAAAATAATGAATTCCCCAAAATATGAATTTTGTATGTGAATAAAAATGACAGTTTAACGGTTTAAATAATATTTTTTTTTCAACTCTTGCTAACCTATAATATCTGTCGCAATTTTTTTTATTTTTATTTTTGATTTTATTGTTGGTAAAATTTTTTCTATTATTTAAAACCTCATAAGTCGAACACACAAACTATTCTAAATGTTTTTTGTGTATTCCGATTATTCCTAACCTCTGATACCCAAGATTAAACAGCGAAATTGTTTTGGCTCGTATCATTTTTATTTGCAGTCATATCTAACAAAATGCTTAGCGAAAAAAAAATAAATGCTTTAGATGCGCAGTGAGAAGCTTATCGACTGCTTAGCTTATTCCATCATTTAATAGTGCAATTAGCCAGTTTACTAACTAATACGTCTCCTTTAGGATTCTGCAAGATACTGTCTTTCCAAACGGCCACACCTTTGCTGTTGGTTTTCAAATCAACTTGTAGTTTATCCCAAACCTTTAAATAAATATTAAAACTTAGCCTTTGTCATTGTCATATTTAAAATTCACAAAAACTTACTTTCTTTTTGGGATTGAGTTCTTTGTCTGGAGTTCCATTATATCCTTCAACGGCAATTCTATCACCTGCATTGGATCCACTTGGAACAATGATTGGTTCAACTTCAGTGTGATCGGCACTTGAAAAATAAAGGTATAATTATTAGAATTTGGCAAGATGAGGTGTAAGAAAAAAGAATTTACTTTGAGGCGCAGAGAATCATGCCTTCGGACAGGATTCCACGCATTTTTGCAGGTTTAAGATTGCAGAGAACCAAAACTTGTCTCTGATCAAGTTCTTCCATGGTTGCAAATTTCACCAAACCACTGACAATTGTGCGTGGAGGTTCATCTGCGCCCATGTTAACTGTCAGAACGTACAAAGTGTCAGCGTCAGGATGACGTTTGACTTCTG
The DNA here is from genome assembly GCA_951394125.1 of Epistrophe eligans. Classification (NCBI taxonomy): domain Eukaryota; kingdom Metazoa; phylum Arthropoda; class Insecta; order Diptera; family Syrphidae; genus Epistrophe; species Epistrophe eligans. Next base: position 16,487,312 of record OX596029.1, on the reverse strand, counting down.
TGATATTTCCCACTCGGAGGTCTAGCCGGTGAGGACCATCTTCGGTTGCATCGGCACTATTATTGACAGCACTTTTTGCTGCTTTCGGTGGTGGAGGGTAGGCTGCTGCACTGAGTTTTCTACAGAAAAAAGAGGAAAGTATGTTGGGAATTTAAAGAAAACTATTAACGCAATGAAAACCTACTGAAGTTCAGGGCTTTCGAATGTTTTCCTGATTGGTTCGAGGAGTTTATTGATGTACTTCTCTACAGCAGCTTTTAAATCAGCAGGATGCAGATTGTTCTCGGCGAAGCATGTCTCCAGCTCTTGGTAGGCCATGAATGTGACATCACCTCCGTTCTTTTCGTTCCTGTTGACGGTGAATCCTTCGCCTTTGGGAAACAATGAGAATAGCACGTGTTTCACGAACGACAGCAGACCATTGTCGGTGATATTTCCAGGTTCGCAGAAGGCCTTTTTTAGCTTCTTCTTTACGTTTGCAGGCGAGTCGAGCAAATCAATTTTGGAGTCTTCCTCCGATGAGGACATTTTTCCTCCAGCCAGACCGGGAACTGTCAAAAAAAAAAAAAAGAGTCAACATTTGTGTTGTACTAGATGTCAGATTTCTTACCCATTGGATTCATGAAATGGATGCGTTTCTCGTATCCCAACTGAGGCAGATACTTTTCAGAGAAGGTGAAGATCTTCCGTTGATCGACACCACCAAACTGGGCGTCGACTTTAAGGTACTCTTCGTCGAGTGCTTGCAGTCCCGGATACAACAAACCGGACAGAAGTGGGTATTCGACTTGTTTAACTACTTCGGCTCCAGCTTTCCTCGCGTCGTGTTGCGTAACGACGGAAGTTAGTTTGTAGACGTCGAGTGTGTACTCCCTCGATAGTTGGTAATCTGTTCCCTTTACAAACCTAAAGCGAAGTCTTTAGAGGCATCCGCTGCAGTATTCAATTTTTGCAACTTACTTTAACTTCTCCAGGGGCACCCCGATTGACGTCAGCATTGCTTTGATGGCTGCTTCATAGTATTGCGTTCTGAGTTCAAGGAGCGACCATGGGGCCTTCATATTGTCCAAGTAGGCATGGAGATCCGCAAAGAGGATAGTTACCTAAAATTAGAAATGCTATCGATTCGAAACCAAAGTCATTTATCTTCTCCAACACTAACCTCACATCCAGCTTTAAGAAAATCAGCAATTTTGGACATTGGAACGAAGTAAGCGACATGTGGCTTTCCTGTTGTGGCAGTTCCCCAATAGATTTTGATGTCGCGCTCCTTGAGCAAAGTATTCAATTTTTCTTCGCCGAGAAATTCTTGAAGATTTCTCGTGATGAGTTCTTTCTTTTCTTCTGGTGTTTGGGCAGACATGGTGATCTATTATTTCTATTGAAACGAATATCAGAGTGCAATTATTTGTGATATTAATTTCACAAATTCTTTGAGTATTTACGTTTGGTCGCAGCAGAAAAGCTAGAGACCGATGAGTCAAACGAACGAGCCAACGAGCACTTCTCAAGAAAGAAAAACGTGTGAAGAGAAAGGTTTTCTGGGTTTTCTTTCGGAAAGAAACGTCATCAAAATTGCATGCATTTGACATTTCAGTTTCGATTTTGTTTTGGTTCCATTTTGACATTTTGAAGGTTGCTTTTTTGGGTGAGGTTACAATAGAATTTTTTTTGGTATGAGAGTTACAGAGTGTTCTTGATATATTTTTATTTATTTTTTTATTGTGTATCATTTTTTCTATATGGTAAAAGCAAATAATTAGGTGGTGTGTTCAGGAAAATGTGATCTCAGTTAAATGAACAGGATTCCTCACCATAATTTTTTAATTTCGATGTCAAAACTCATTTCTTGCGAATTTGCACAAATTTTCACATTTGCTGTCAAATTTGTTGAAAAAAAATTTAAACAGGCATTTATTAAGAAAAAATCGAAAACAATGATATACATTGTTCAATAACACAATGATGCTAATTTCTAATTACGAATTAAAATTAATTTGTGCGAATATACGAGATCATATTTGCTGTATTTTGTTTTCCCCCAGATTTAAGCAAATCCAATCGCTAACAAAAATACAGAATTACAAAATCAATACAAGACCCAACTTTGTTTTAAATTTGAATTTCCAATTTAGGCCAACCAACCCAGGATCAAAGGTAATAGCGTTTTCATTTTGTTGTTTTTTTTTAATGATGCGTGTTGAGTTCCCGTGGGCACTTGAAAAGCCATTTTTAATTTTTTGACACTTTAAACTTTGACAACCTGCGCAATATATTACCTAAAGTTTGTGTACTGTCAGCAAAAAGTACTTGGCAGTAGATACTTTAGCCCAAAGAAACGCGCCTAATGGAAACCGACATAAACTCAAAATCCTACTACCTGAAACGCCATCCGAAAATGTTTGGCAACCTTCTACTCGGTTCAACTGTCAAAATATTCTTGCTTCGCGATTTGTGAAATGTAAACAACGCACGTGTGAAATAAAAATTGAAAGTTTATTTTCAGCATAATTAGTTTCCTTCTTTTTAATTAAATTCTATTTGTCAACATAAAAAATGCCACTTATCGATACCAGTGACTTCATCCAGCTCCAAAAGGACATAACAAAAGTGCGAAATATCTGCATTCTAGCTCATGTTGATCATGGAAAGACAACTCTAGCCGACTCACTTGTTGCTAGCAATGGTAAGCATTCTCAATAAGTCCTTAATTTTCTTATAAGATGTGAGTTACTGAAAATTCTCGGGATGTAGGAATAATCTCACAACGTATGGCTGGCAAGTTACGTTATCTAGATAATCGAGAAGATGAGCAGGAACGTGGAATCACCATGAAAAGCAGCAGTATTTCGTTGTACTATAAAGACGGACAGACAGGAAAGGATAAGGATTATCTCATTAATTTGATAGATTCTCCAGGACATGTTGACTTCTCAAGTGAGGTATCGACTGCAGTAAGATTGTGCGATGGAGCAATTGTGGTGGTAAGTAGGTGTTAGGTATTTTTTTGTGATCAGAAGTTTAGAGCAACCTTTTAGGTCGATGTTGTTGAAGGAGTGTGTCCTCAGACTCGAGCATGCCTTCAACAAACCTACGTAGAACATTTGAAGCCGGTTTTGGTTCTCAATAAAATTGACAGATTGATTCTTGAGAAGAAAATGACTCCCTTGGATGCCTATTTTCATATTTCTCAAGTTCTAGAGCAAGTCAATGCAGTTCTGGGGAGTGTCTTTGCTTCTGACGTCCTAGCAAAAGAAGACACCTCTAAAAAAGACAATCATGAGTCCGCTCTGGAAGATGTAGATGATTCTGCTTTATACTTCAGTCCAGAGAATGGAAATGTTGTCTTCTGTTCGGCATTCGATGGCTGGGCTTTCTCAATTGGTGACTTCTCCGAAACCTATGCCGAGAGACTGGAAATCCCACGCGAAGAACTTGATAAAGTCTTATGGGGAGATTTCTATTACAATTCCAAGAAGAAATGCGCAATGCCTGGTGCTCAGGAGAAGGCCAAGAAACCAATGTTCGTGCAATTTGTTTTGGAAAACATTTGGAATCTTTATGACATAATTGTAGTCAGGAAAGATAAAGACAAACTTCCAGCGATTGCAGAAAAACTTGGTATCAAGCTTAGTCCGAGAGATCTGAAAATGGGCGACGTTAAATCACAAATTAAGGCAGTACTTGGACAGTGGCTGCCTGTGGACAAATCAATACTCCATATGGTGGTTCAACATATACCTCAGCCGAATGTGATATCTGATGAGAGAGCCGAGCGGTTATTGTTCCCGACAAATGTAGAACTCTCCACATATCCCCCAGAGACGTTGGCATTTAAAGATGAATTTAAAAAGTGCGATGCCAAGAGTGAAAAAGTGGTAGCTTTTGTTTCGAAGGTTTGTTCCTGAATTTAACTAGCTATTCTTTCTATACGAAATGTTTTGAATTTCAGATGACCTCATACCATGTGTCTCAGTTGCCGGAGAACAAACCAAAGCGTATGACGGAGCAAGAGATGCAAGAACGACGAGCAATCATTCGCCAGAAGATTGAAGAAAGAAAGCAATTGGCTGAGCAAGCAGCTTTGGAGCAAATAACTGCTGGTGTTCAAGAGATGAACACAGACACAGAGCATGCAATCGAAACAAAACCCGAAGAACCTCCAGCAGAACCAGAGGAGAAAAAGGAATTTGTTTTTGTTGCTTTTGCAAGAGTTTTCAGTGGAACTTTAAGACCTGGACAAAAGCTGTTCGTTTTGTCTCCAAAACACGACCCCAGGAATACAAAGTACACACATTTTTTGTTTTGCAGAGAAATTCTTCTAATTATTATTATTTTTTTTTTCAAGTCGGATTGCAACAGATTCACCATTTGTAACTGAAGTCACTATCGGTGAATTGTATCTATTTATGGGTGGCGAACTTCAACATTTAGATGCAGCACCAGCTGGAAGTATTGTTGGTATTGGGGGCTTAGAAAGTGATGTGATCAAAACAGCTACTCTCAGTAGCACACCATTTTGTCCTTCGTTTAGTGAACTTACTGTTATGGCAACACCGATTTTGAGAGTTGCCATTGAGACAGTCAATCCATTAGATATGCCAAAATTGGTCAAAGGACTTAAACTTCTAAATCAGGTGAGCATTTTAATACTCCAATAGGGACAATACAAATAAAAATTATACATTAAAACTAAATTGTCAGTATCAAAAAATTATTTGTTTCATATCTGTATTTTCATAGGCTGATGCTTGCGTACAAGTTTCCGTAGAACCTTCAGGAGAGCATGTTATTACCACTCTCGGTGAAGTTCATGTAGAAAAATGTGTTCGAGATTTAGAAGAGAACTACGCTAAGGTTAAACTAAATGTATCCAAACCAATCGTCTCCTTCCGAGAAACAATAGTTCCCGAAGCTACAATGGATATGGTTAATGAAGCTATAATAAAAACAGGTAAGTCACGATTTTGATTTGAACTTTTACAATTAATAAAAATTATTGTTTCACTTTAGCCACTGACAAAGACATCAGCAAGAAAGTAATAACCCTTCAAACTGTCAATAAATTAGGTACAATCAAGCTAATTGCTCTACCACTACCGGAGTCTGTTGTTGAAATTCTAGAAAAATATTCATCTGTTTTTAAAGTAAATTCTTTCATTATATGTATTTTTAGTTCTTAAAAATAAAAAAAAAAAAAACTACATTTTACACAGGAACTCTCCAACCTGACAAAATCATCAGTCATTTCTGACAAATACAAAATACTCCTTGCACAAATTAAAAAATCTCTTGCCAATGCACTTGATGAACTCGATTTAAAAGGCATCTCCAACTCATCTAATCTAATCGATCGAATCTGGTCAATTGGACCAAGAAAATGTGGAACGAATATTCTTTTAAATCTAACCGACTATGAGCCAATGAATTTTTGGTTAGACGATTACAATTCCATAAAATCAAATTCAAGTTCTATTCATGATGTACGTCGAGACTATGATAGCTCTTTTGTTAATGGATTTCAATTGACAACAACTGCGGGTCCATTATGTGATGAGCCAATGCAAGGAGTTTGTTTTGTTGTATTAGAATGGTCAGTGGATACAAGTGATGAATTAAATTCAAAGTCATATGGACCATTTTCTGGTATGTTAAGAAGATTCTTTGAAAATTTTAATGAATAACTGGTGTGTATTGATGGTGATTTTCTAATTTAGGTCAAGTTATGTCAACAGCAAAAGAAGCATGCAAACAAGCTTTTTGTAAACAACCTCAACGTTTGGTTACACCGATGTATAGTTGTAATATTGTTGTTAATGCTGAAGTTTTAGGTAAGTTTTAGGTTTATAAATTAGTTTGATTCTTGAGAGTTTTAATTTCGGAGGAAGCCTCGTCTGACGAAAAGATTTTATCCCCTTTTGATGAGTCACCACTCATATTTTTTAAACTAAAAATATAACCTGTTATTTTAAGACCTTAACCATGAAGATTCGCTTAAAAGGACTGAAAAGTAATGCAACGTGTTATAACTTGAAATTCATTTTACCGTTCCACTAAAAAAAAAAAAAAAAAAAAAAAAACCATTCAAATTTATGTTTTATTTTATTTCATTAATCTACTAAATGCTTCTTAAATCTAAATACAAAAAAAATAAAATAAATAAAAATAATTTATCTTTCATCCTTAATTTTAAATCTGGTATAGTTCTTGTGTGCTCATCTCGATATTTATGTTATATCTTTCCATCCACCGTACACAGTTAACTACCTACATTTTTTAAAAATACATATAATTTTATTAGTATTAAATTGTTTATTTTATAATATAATAATATTTATAATCCCGAATTTGGTGAAATTTCTCTAATAAGTTCCTCAATTCTGGAACTCAATTAAAAAATTATTCCCAAAAATTACTACTCCTAACCCTACTACACAAGAATATTTTTTTTTTTTTTTTTTATAAAATAAAATTGACGACGAAAATATATGATTAAGGAAATATGAAAATGTAGATGAATTATGGTGGGGTAATTAAGGCTTTTCAAAATGAATGATATTTTCGTCGACAGAAAGTTAATACTCCTAGCGGATAGGTTTGAGTGTTTTTTTTTGTTTTGTTGTTGTTGTTTGCTTTCAGTCACAGTCGTCGAAAAATTAATTTAATCCTGGTTAATTTTTCTGCTTTTAATCCCACACTATCGATCGTTGAAAGGCAATTGCTCGTTGCCATGGAAATTCAGGTGTACTCTCTTCATCATAGATTTCCGATTCGAAATCATCATCAATAATTGATCGTTTGTCTCGTTTGCTAGAATCGCCAGTGGCGGCCTCTAACGTCGTTGAAGATTCATCGATTTCAGCTGATGATGTTCGGCTAATCATCTCATCTGATTTCGTTTCGCTCGAAATTGGACTGATACTACTGCTGCTGGGAGGACTGTCGCTGTCGCTGTCAATGCTGCTGCTGCTGCTTGAACTAGTACTAGGAGTATCTTCTTCTGCAGCTGGAATTGGTTTTTCTCCTTTGCGTTCATTATTACGGCCATAAATGCCACCATTAAAACTAATTGATTCTGGATAATCATTATGACTATTGTGTCCATGATTGTTGGATGAACTGACAAATAAGGTGGAGGAACTTTCAGGCCGATTAAGATATTGATAGGTATCTTGTTGATGGAGAGTATGATGCTGTGGAGGAGGTTGATAATTAAGACTACTACTACCCCCAAGTGACGATGATGATCCGTACGATGGTCGGCTATGATCCTTTATCGAACTGTATTTGTTTTGTGAATTTGGAATGTAATAAGGCTTTTGTAGTTGATAACGTTTTGGCGGTTGAACTGATGGTTTTCTCACTGAAAATCCAGGTTTTACACACATCATTCCGAATACACGGATACCGGGTACACTTGCATAAGTAGGTTGATCATGTGCCATTGGTCCCTCTGTAAAAAATATTAAATTAGAAATTTTAAAATGATGTTAATTTTTTTAACAAAAAATGATTTTTACCCATTTTGAAGTGATCAGGACATCTGCAGATAACTAAATAATGTGATTTTCCAGTACGGGTATTTTGTAATGCTAGAAGCGACCAATCTTTAGGTGAACGACATTCACGCATCTCAGTTATAGTTTCGCATGTTTTAGCTAGTGTTATTGCCTGAAAGAAAGTTCGCAAAAGAATCATTTTAATAAATGATAAAATTGATATAAATTTAAAAAAAATAATAAAAAGCTTTAATTTACAAGAACAAAAATTTTAGTCCAGATATTTTTCGTAGTAAATGCAAAAGAATTTTTATTGAAAAATTTGTTTTTTTCTTAGTTTAGACCAAAATGCATGTTCGATGAATTTTTATTCCAGTAACATGATATAATTCATAATAATTATTATAGCCATTGAAAAAAGTACCAAGTTATACAAAAAACTATAATTTTTTAAAGTCTCGTTTAAAATCAATTCATATAGAGTAAAACTCTTGAGAAAATACTTCAAGTTCATCATCTTCTGAACTACTTTGCAATAACCACATCATTTCATCTCCATATCAAAATATTGAAACAGACATAATACCCATTCATTTGCATTCAACGGATTTAAGTGATAATCTTCTATTATTCCTCGTGTGTGTGGAAATTTACACTTCCACAACACTCACACCAATTGCATTGCAATGCAGCTGGTTATTATTCGAATAAATTAACATAATCAAATCACAATAATATTTTTAAGTCATGCAACTTTATATCTCATCCTCTCTATTCCACCCCGTCTTGAATATTTGTGCCAGCAAAATTAAATCTTCGATCTGATTATCACATTAATCGTCATATCATTAACCCCAAAGTCATTCATCATAACCGCTAAGTAGCAACCACTGATTTTTCCGTTAGAATTCCATGGCGTCTCTGGGTTTTTCTTTATAAAGAAAATTCTCTAAAGACTTCAATCTCCTTACAGTTCGCATCTCTGCATCTTATTGTTTTGTAAGAAGCCACCTTCGCCACAACACACATCACATTGAATCGCATCATATTGTAGGTTAGCTTCTTTGATTTGCAATGATATAGCTTTGCAATCGGAAAACTATAATATGAAGATGAAGAGTCTGAAGTTTGAGACGAGCGAATGCTTCTTCTGAATCTTCTTCATGCAGATATGCGGTCATGTGACTGACTCCCTTTTTCCTGGTGCGCATCTCTCATTTCAAAATTTTGTTTTGCGTGGCGTGTTTCTTTGTGTTAAAGAACTTTATGGCAGGGCATGATGGGGTGCAGGGGATTATCTTTTGAGCTTCTCTCTAATTTATCCGTGTCGTGAGTCAGTTTTTTTTTGGGGGTTTCTCCTAGATAATACACGTGAGTATAAAGGGCCGCAATAAGTCCTAAACAGGGTTCGAATTTATGTAGGGCCTAGTTTAAAAAAAACTAACACCAATATTCGCATAAGATGCGACAAAAAGCTTGAGCGTGTTTGGTCAAGACGGTAAACTATTTTCAAAATTATTTTAGGAGAACACAAAAACGGTTTAAAAAATAAATATAAATTCTTAGAACCAGAAAGGTTTTAAGACTGATAATAGAGGCAAAAGATTTTTTTTCTTATCTGAAATGCATTAAATGTAACTTTCGACTTAGGGGCTTTTAAAAGAAATGCGACTATTTGTTTCTTTATCAAAACTTGGGGGAAAAGCTTTGCTGCTACGTGCATAATAAAGGGTTTTCCAATAAGGACTTGTTAATTTGTTTTAAAATAAAACGCAAACCATTTGAGATATTTCAAAAACTTTATTATCGGCTTAAAGTACAATTAAAACATTTATAAATGAAACTCGACTTCGTTCATATGGCCACCGCGGGCACGTTTGCAGCGGTCGATTCGTTGGACCCAATTTTCGATGACTCGGCCACACATTTCGGCCGAAACGGTCGCTATTTCGTGTTCAATGTTGGCTCTGAGCTCTTCCAACGTCGTCGGCTTATGGCATAAACCAATGACTTAAAGTAGCCCCAAAGAAAATAGTCTAGAGGCGTTAAATCGCACGAACGAGGCGGCCAATCGACTGACCGATTTCTTAAGATAACACGCTCATCAAACTTGCTCTTCAATAAATCGATTGTAAGGTGTGCTGGTGTGGCTTGTGGCACCATCCTGTTGAAACCACATGTCGTCCAAGTCCATATCTTGCAATTAGGCCAAAAATAATCGGTAATCATGGCGCGATAACCCTGGCCATTTACAGTAAACGTGAAGATATTTCGACGAAAAAATATGGTCCAATAACGCCGCGCCGCCGGCATGCAAACCGCACCAAACAGTTATTTTTTGTGGATGAAGTGGTGATTCATGAAGAAAATGTGGATTTTCACCCGACCAATAATGCATATTTTGCTTATTGACGAACCCATTGAGCCAAAAATGAGCTTCGTCATTTACGACCGAAAATTGGAGTTAACGCTCTTAAAATTTTATAATTTGCAGACGTTGCTCCTCCGTGTACTTTAAACCATGATGAAAATGTTGAGTTTACTGAATAAATTGACAATGACAGTTCGATGATTAGTGAAAGGGTGCGTTCACAAATTAAATTCAAAGTTGTCAAGTCCCTATTGGAAAACCCGATATATGCATACAACTTCATCAAAATCGATCAAAAACTTTAGCTTAGAAAATGTGGCTAAAATAAAATAATACCTCACGCCCTCCGGTTTTAAGCCCTAAATATCTTTTAAAGTACCAAATACAGCCTCTTTAAAATGCCACTCTCAAATATACATATAATGCAGCAGCATCTTTCTCTTTAAGTTTTGCATTAAAAACGGAAAATAAAAAGTCGTGGTGCTGGCGGAGACAGCAAAAAGAATGATCGCAACGCGCTCATGTCATGGTGATCCGTTTTGATATCGTGATCAAAACAGAGACGAGAATGAGACCTTAGGTATAGGTTGGTATAGAGTGTTGTTTTGTTTTACAATATTTATGTAGTTTTTGTTTTTATTCCGCTGCTATATTGCGCTACTCCTCTCATCGGTATCTTGACATAGCCCCCAACTAAACCACACGTTCCTCCGTATCTATCCTGTGCCTGTCCTATAGCCATTTGCGTTAGGTATTTATGTACGAAAAAGATATAACCACACGAAGACCTAAAATCACGTCAATGCCGCTGCTGGTGGCAAAATGCCGTAATCGATGGAGGAGCATCATAAAGTTATTCAATGGGGATTTCTTATCCACACTACGACTACACTCTATTCATTGTTGGTTGGATCTTTGCAACAGTTTGGCTCGACATTGAAACTACATTAGCCTGGAATATCTGGGATTCAAACAAACAAAAGATAGATGGAGCACGGATAGCCACTACGTAGGTATATGTAGCTGGAAGATAGAAACAATGCAATTAACCTTTAGCTAATTTAGCGGCCTGGCCTCGCACATAGATGTAACATAAGATGATGCGCCTGACAGAGAAGCTTAAGTTAAAGCCGTACATGCAACAAAGGAGCCTCTGTTATATTTAGTAAGAATACACCGCCAATCTTCTATTTTATAGGAAAAAAATACGGTGAGAAATTAGAAAATTACTAAGGGTCAGCTTCCAGATACGACCATCGAGAGCATCAGCTCTGTCCGTCTATCTTATTTTGATGGGAACGAGCACGGAAATCGGCTTTATGCAACATTGAACTTTTATTGCTTAATTATGACAGAGCGTGCTCTTGTTTTTTTTTTCTTCATTTTGCTATCTTAGGCCAAACCGGGCATCACATCACATCAGGCAATCCCCTAAGCTAAAAAGATTGGAACATTGTTTAGCAATTTAATTGCCTCCAAGGCATGTGGCCAACATCTTCAGATGGACTTTGAATTGCTTTTTATTACTATTTGCTTCCTTATTGTGTGAAATGTTGTTTTTTGTTTTATAGCAAAAAAAAAAAATCTAATTTCCGTTTGAAGATGATGAAGTTTTTTTTTTTTTGCATGCTATCTCTATTGTGAGAGATAAGAAGCCTATGGTGCGGTTGATTTTTTTAAGATGATTTTAATGATGATCAATAAAATAAGAACGAAGGAAACACCATAATATTCATTTGAGTTTATTTTAATAAAGTCTTCAATTCCAAGATGTCAGGTAATTACCTACAAAAAGTATCATCATGGGGGCGTCATCATCAGCGTCACAATCATAACTTAAAATTAATCGAAAAATCAAAAAATCAAAAAAAAAAAAAATGCAAAGAAATATTTAATATTTAAAATAAAAATAAAATTTTAATCTTAAAAACCATCGATTTTGTTGATTATAAATTGTAATAAAGCTTATAATTTGTTTTATAATTAACAGATCTTTAACATACTTAGCATACTATATTTTTAAATTTTTATTAAAATTAAAGATCCAAATTTTTTAGAGGACGAAGAAGGATGTTAAAGTATTTTAGTATATGATATGCTAGGTTAAAACAGGATTTTCCAAATTTAAAACGAGTCCCCGACGTGTTTTTAAAATTTTATTAAAGTCAAAATCATCAAATGTCTATTTTGACTTTTTAGTATCATAATTTTGCGCGTTGAGAAAAATGAGATTTCAGAGATTTTTCTCACTCAAAAAGTGAGCAAGCGAATCCAAGATTTTTTTTCTCAGAGTTTTGACAGCTAAACCGAGAAATTTTGCTGTAGAATCCTGTTCAGAGATTATGAATTATGAAGATATAGGAATCTTTCGTACGTTCCACCCTCCAAAACCCATTTGTTTACATTGTTGTTTCTGTTATTTCGTCGCGTGTCGATGAATAGATGTGAATTGCAACAACAATTCATGCGGTGGTGAATTCATATTTTTGCACTAGTGTGCATTAAAACATGGACACTAGTGCAAAAATATGAACTCACCATCGTCCGCCAGCTTGTAGGAAAACCAAAATGACAGCCAAGCTTTCCAATCTTTATAATTCATAATCTCTGATCCTGTTTATGACTGATATTGCCGAGATATCATTTGCCTGAACACGAATAATAACTCCAAATGTCACTTTGACAGTTAAAAATGTGAAAATGGTTTGTTTGCTTACTTGTCTGCACCAACTGTCAGCAAATGGAACAATACTGTGAGCGAAGCCAACTTCACTTATATTTTTTTTCAGCTGAAGTTTATTAAGAAAATAGGTTGAGTATTAACTAGTTAAAAAATATTTAAAACTAAGAATATTTCAATAAAGAGCTTTAAAGTTAGTAAATTGTTAGCATTTTGAATAGATCAAGATTTCTTTTTTATTTTTGAAAACTCCCATCTGGCCGCCATCTTAGAAAATAGGTTGTAGAAAAGTTTTCGCGATAGAGAATTGAATTCTCTAGAGTTTTGTTAGGTATCATGAAAATTAAAAAGTTATCACTCAATAAAATTTAAAAACCCTTTAATGATATTTTTCTTGAAAATTTTAGTCTATTTTTAATTATAACTGTTTTATTTTCAAATTTCATGGTGAAAAGTACCTTAATCAAAATTGCACAGAATTCAGTGTTCTACAAAACATGCTGATGACATTCTTTGCGTTTGAGGAACTATCAGATAGGCTATTCACCTATCCCAAAAATTGTCAGATACGTTGGGTTGTTGTTTCATCAGCTGTTTTGTCACAAGGGATTCCCGAACGCGACCATTTTATTTGTCAAACTTGGGCCGTGTTTAAATTGCGTTAAAATGTTGGTTAAATTTTTTACCATGGTTAAATTTTGATAAAAATTTTGTGGTGAAAACGGGTTAAATTTAGCCTGCTGATGAGCAGCAGGTTTCATTTTCATTGCAAATATTTGTTTTCTCTCAAACCGCAAAAGAATAAAAAAAAAACGGCTAAGTAGTGTTTGAGATTTCATCAATACCTACATACTTATTGAACGTCAAAACACTTCATTTTGCTAAAACGAATTCCAAAAGTCGGTGAAAAAGGAGTGATTCCAAAAATTAATTTTGGAAAAGGACATATATCAGAAAAATATGTAAAATTGAGATTTTGTCACATTTTTTCAGGGAAATTTCTTAAATCTTGAGGAAATTTTAGCCAAGTAGTAAATATTTTGAGAAATCCTTTTTAAACGTCAAAAATTAATCGTGGTTGAAATTTTAACCGACATTTTAACGCAATTCACACACGGCCTAAAGTTTTCTAGGTATCGCGACAAAACGTACGCCCCATTTTCCAAGATGGTCGAAAATGGACCCCCTCATATACAAAATCTTGTCCTGTACGCTAAAGAGATTAGTACCTATACTTCTGACGGCTTCAGAATCGAATATCATCTAACCCCAAATAGGGGCTATGCAACTTCTCACTTTCGCAGTAGAAGAAAAATAAAACACTAAACCTATTTCTCAGCCAGCGTTGCCACAATGTTACAAGTGTAACAAAAGTGTTACACTTTTCTTAATTTTTTTGTATTTGTTACTATGTTACTTTTTTTTTCTTTTTGTTACACTTTTTTCTCCAAATTTTTTTTTTTCTTTAAAATTTTACTTTATTATTTTTTTAATCAGTGTGAAGTGCGCTTAAACAACACTTCCACCTATTTGTACACCTACGTCCTAAATTAAGTTGAAATCACCTTCATTCGACTCGATCGAACTCGTTCAGTTACAGTTTAGTCGAAATCTTGCTATCTTTCACTTCAAATTCAAACTCGATCTCTCGATCCAGCATATAAATATGGTTTAAACTTATGTTCCTATTAAAAATAAAAAATTGAGTTCAAGAGCATTTAAATCATTTTTTCAATTTGTTACATTTTTTCGGTTTTGTTACGTTTTTTTAAAAAAAAGTGTTACACTTTCGTGAAGCCAAGCGGCAACCTCACACGTACATTATGTATACCTTCCTCAATCGATGAACACAAAAAATTCTCTCATAACTCACTATAATTCAATAAGGTGTAATTCAACCTTAAAAAATATAATGATGCTTCTCCATTCCATTCATTTGCCGACCTATTTGTTTAATGAATGTAATCAAGTGAAATTTAAAAATCACTTTCAGAACAATTTTCATTCTACAGTTTGAATTTCGTCTTCGAAACCAAAAGACCGAATCAAAACCCAAAATTATTATGCAAGATAATTTTCTCACACGAAACGAAAAAATAATAAAAAAAAAAAAAAAAATAGAATAAATACACCTCAATGATGATGTCTTTAGTTTTCTTTAGACTTCGCCAGCCCTCCTGTTCATTCTTGGATGATGTGTCCCGCTCCCGATCCCATGTCCTCATTATAAAATGTGTTGTTGAAAAAAAAAAATTGTTTTGAACTTTTCCACCCAATTTCATTTTCAAACGGTTATCTCAATTAACACCTGTAAATTGATTGTTTCTTAAATCATCGGATCCAATCAGAGAAGGTGCGATGCCATCGTCTCTCGGTCGCGTCGCTTCTTGTTGTCCCCTGGTTGGTATATGATTTAGCCATGATGTTCCTTCCACTGTCTATAATAAAAATAAGCAATCGATTGGCTTTACTACGATCGCGTCCGTCCGCGTTGTTGTCTCCTAGGTAATCGGATTCGGATTTTGCATGTGATCAGACCAACCGGACCGGACCGCGCCGAGCCGGAGGAAGAACCTGAATCCTTGCTTCTTGGTCGGTCGTGGAAACATTAATGGAAATGTGTTTTAGCCCAAAAAGAGTTTTTCCAAAAGGAATACAACCAACTCTCCAGGGTCTCGGATTTCTAATATAACCACTGCACTGGTCATGTAAAGAAATGCAATTACCCTATAGCTGTATAAAATGATCGCACAAGTGCACACTTAACTGCCCATTTCGGGACAATTATTTTTTTTTTTTTTTGTTTAAACCAAAGGAACAGACTTACCTTCTTCTTTCCATCGCCGACCAATTTCGTTGTATGCTGATCGTCCTCGTTCAAACTGGCCGAACATGGATCCCGGTACCTGTAAAACAATCGATTTGGCTCACATTAATTTCTTCAACTTGTTGGGACTCTATATGCACATTGTATGTGTGGTTTAAAGAAGAAATAAGCAGAAGAAGGCAGGAAGTGGATTTGGCTATATATGAGTTTGTTGAAGCTCATGGATGGATTGGGTATAGGTAACATCTTCTTCCTTGCTCTTCTGCTTTGGGAGTATATTTATTTCGTGTGGTTGGGGAAACTCTTTAAAATTACCTTGATGGGCATGCGCAAAGTGGTTGAGTGTAGTTAAGTCGTACGTAGACTGCATTGCAGACCTGTTGAATAGCGCACTCTGGTAGCAGATAGATATGTTGGTTATGTGGATAGTAGTGGTATTTGGTGGGTTTTGCTGTCGCTGATGTTTTCTAAAAAAAAAAAAAAAAAACAAAATTGATGTCGTTAGGGATAGTTTTTTTTTTAACTGGAAAATATGTAGCTATGTTCACTGTTCATAGGTAAAATGGTAAGACAGAAGCAATATTGTATTATCCTCTTATTTCAGGTCATAGACCGAGGGCTTTAGAGTAATTGTTATTGCACGTGATAATGGACATTGAGATGTGTTAAGGACATGTTTAGATTGGACCAGGAAGTATTTTAAGGAAGTACATATCACGAATTTGGTTTTGGTCAAGTAGTTAAGTGTTTCCTTTTTTTCATACCTGACATTTGAATTTTGTTAAACAACAGAGTGGGAGTTTATTTATGAATAAAGAAAAATAGTGGACCAAGGTGGCTCACCTAAGGTACATTTGAATTAACTTAAAATTGTTTGAAATGATCATTTTTGAACACAAAACTGTAAACATTTCTTTTTAATTAGTAGTTTTTTTAATACAACTCTAAGTCACGATAAAATTCAAGCAATATCAATTTTCTGCAATCTCCCCAAAAATACTTTGACTATATTTATCGAACGCTAGAACTTTTTAAAACGCCATTGTACTTGTTTTTAAATAGTTTTCAAATAATATATAGTTAAGTATTCCTTTGCATAATAGTTAAGGCGTGACATTACTTCTGTCTGAAACCTAAGATCGAATCCTAATCCCATTTAAAAGAAAACATTTTTTTTTTGTCCAGGGGTAGGCACTGTCCCATCTCAGAAAGTGACAAATCCTTAAAGAGTATCTGTTTGTCATAATAAAGCGCCGTTCGGATTCGGGAGGAAAATGAAGGTTCCCTCCATTTCTGCTGACTAACAACCATCACAAATTAATTATTGAGAGCCTAAGTCTATGGATTTTCAAATGTTCGGGATTTTGTTGTAAAAAAAAGGTGACGATGGTCAAAATTAAATCAGCAGCATGCACTTTGTCAAAAGCTTTAAGAAGCACATTCGTATTTTTTTTATTAACAAATAGTTTTACTGTTTTAATTTCCTTTATAACATACGAGGGAATAATAACATACTTAGTGCTCTTCAGGATAGGTAAGGCATATCCAAGTATACCAACTATTGCTATTATTCTGCTAAAAAAAAAAGAAACCCAACAAAAGAAACACCAAATTATTGCCCCATCATTACAAAGCCGGTCTTGTTAAGCGATCTATTTCAAGCGGAACGCCTACCAAATCATGTTATAAACGAAATTGAAAATAAAAACTTTCGGTTTCTTGAGAAGTTACAATGTCATTAAACCAAATTATTTGTTTGAAAAAGAAAAATGATTTATTTATACTTTTTTGTTCATTTAAATGGCGCCCGGGGTGAAGTTAATTTTTTGTCTCGAGTTTTCCTTTTTAATTTAAAAGAAAAAGTTGAATGTTGAACAATTCTTTTCAATTGTCAAAATACAAATATTTGTGTAATTTTTTTTTTTTATTTTTATATTAAAGATGAAAATTGAAGAAACTTAAAAAGATTTTTCGGACAAAATCTGTCTGAAAAAATGAAAATTTAATAATTAGTCTTATTTGAATAAAAGAGATTATCAGCAGCCATGGTGTGCGCGTTATGTATTCGAAATAAAAATTACACGGAATTAAATAGGTACTGCTCGGTGGAGAAATTATGTTTCATTGAAACTACGATATTCTTAGAATACTTTACGTATGTATTTAATTTGTTAAAAATCAAAATAAGACTTCAAGTTAATTAGACCGAAGAAAAAATAGTATTCACGAACTTGTTCTTGTGCTTAAATGTAGCTGCATATTTAAAATATTAAAGTGCAACAAAATTATTTTTTTAAAATTGTTTTCAACATTTGTACATTCAAAATAATGCAAACAGAAAAAAAAATTATTTGAATTTAGATTGTAGATAATCACAAAAAATGCTCTGTACCAATTTTTAAGAAAAATCGGTTCATCCGTTTAGGCTGTAGCGCTGACGCACTGACGTATTAACGTACTTAAAGCAGTGACGTACTAAAGCACTGACGTACTAAAACACTGACGTACTAAAGCACTGACGTACTAAAGCATTGACGTACTAAGGCACTGACGTACTAAAGCGCTGACGTACTAAAGCACTGACGTACTAAAGCACTGACGTATTAAAGCACTGACGTACTAAGGCACTGACGTACTAAAGCACTGACGTGACGTACTAAAGCACTGATGCTAACGCACTTACATACTAACGCACTGACGTATCGCCGCGCTGGCGTACTAACGCATTGACGCTCTTTCACAGGCATTATCTGTCCCAAGCATGAAAAGAATGCCTGCATACGTGACAAAAAATGACTTGACAAAAAGCCCAAAGCTTAAAGCTTAATAATTGTTCGAAAGTAAAGTAAGTTTTAATTTCTGGTAAAAATAAATTTATTAAAGCGTTAGCAGCAACTTTTTGTTATTTCCAGACTTCCAGCCTTCAGACTTTCGCATATAACATTTGAACAAGAGCACCAGATTTACATATGGGTTGAGCCCCTGCCTAAAAGTGACTAAGGAATTAAATGAAACAATTCTCCGTTTAAATAAAAACCGAACATAACCTCAGATTCATACATTTTAACAAAATCATTAAAAATTTCTATGCTGGCGCTTGTTTTGACTTAACTTAATTAATTATCATCCTTGATCGCTTGCTTTGACTTAACTTAATCAATAATCATCCTTGGTTGCTTATTTAACAAAATGCCAACATTAATTCTTCCTTGAATTCCTCTTACACATACATACATAGATACAAAAGTTTGTTATTTGAAATCTAGCAATTAGTTTAATCCCTGTTCTTGTTGCCTTGTTACTTGTTGATGGATAAATACCATGCGCACCTGTTGTTGTGCAAGAAAACCTTCAACAAAATCGTTAATCGTTGGTGTTGTGCATCAATGGTGAATTCCAGCTAATCACATACGAAACTAACCCGTCATTTTCGTGTGGTGCGTTCTATATATTTTATGTATATGTATAGGTCCGATCTAAAATGTTGGCTCTTTTTTTTTCACGTAAATCTAAAGCCTGATTTGAGAGTTGGACTGCGGAAATGAATATAAAATGCAATTACATTTTATTTTCTTTGTCGCTTCATTTGTTCTTCGTCTAATATTTGCAGCATCTGGGTAGATTAGTAATTTTTCTTTAAAGCTATACACGACACCGAGTCTATTATACATCTTTCTATTGACCATTGTATAGTAGATATAGACACTACATATTAAGACCTAGTTCTCAGGACAGAGATATAGGTAAGGTAGGGGCATGGCACATGCTGCTGGAAGCTATATAATAATAAGACTTTCCGCGATGGGCACGAAAAGATGTGAAAGTGTGAAAAACAACACTTTTTTTTTTCTAACTCCACGACCTTCCTTCGTTGTTGTTGTTGTTTTCGTCATCATCGTCGTCGTCGACTTATTCGGCTCTTCAGATAAAAATAAAATTCATGACTCCATAAAGTTCGAATAATTTTCTATTATTATTTCTTGCTTTTTCGTTTTTTTTTTTTTCCACGATTTATTTATTTTGTTACTTTCTTAAGCCCAAAAGAACAATGCTCGTTATTCACGATTTGCAACAAAAGACTAAAGTTAAAGCCAAAGGCAAAGTCATCGAGTTAAAAACAAAGCCCGCACTTTGTTTTTTGAGTATCTGTACTCGTATATCTGATTGCAATAGGTAGCACTATGGTTTTGTGTTCATTTAAAGAAAACACAACAAAAAAAAACATCTATGATCTTCCCACAAGCACCTTAGTTACAAATTGTCAAAAGAATATAAAAGACTCTCCGATATGGTTGGCCATTAACGTGAGGAATCTGTCCAATTAGATATAGCTGGAGCATATCTATACATTTATATCGGTGACCCAAAAAAAGTATGTATTTATGGATTTGTGCTTTGGTGCGAAACTGTTGTAATTTGGAAAAACAAATATGTATATGGATTTGTTTTTGGTTTCTTTGTGTTTATATAGTCAGGAAGATTATGTTGCATTTTAGATGATAATGATTTTATTTTGCTTGGATTAATAAGCTAATCAGCTGTTGAGTGAAAAAAACAGATTATTTGCAGCTCTCATTGCCTGACGGGCACATTTTGGCATAAATTTGCCAAATAAGTATATGTACATCATATACCTACAGTGATTTGGAAAAATTTAGATTTTTTGAAAGTGCTGATTTCGATTAGCTGATCCATCTTTCTCACAGTATATTAGCCAGAGAATGTTGATACACCATGGAATTGGGTCAAAATTCAAGTAAAAACCTCTAAATAGAGGCTCAAAGTTGAAATATTAGATAATGCTAAAATGCCTAAAAATTCAGCAGTGTTCAAATTCTGCAAAGAAATATTTAGAATGGACTTTTTAGTGACCAATGAATTATTGGAAACGAAAAGCGAGAAATATTAGATGAGTATTTGAGTAGGCCTGTCATTGGCCGTTAATTTTCTGTGTTTATTCCATTTACTATCGTTTATTAAATTTCATTAAAAAAAACATCTGAACAAAAGATTTTATTAAACTAAAACTGTCTGTGTATTAACACAAAATAATCAAAAAAAAAACACGCATGAAATAGGCGTGGGAAAAAACTGTGGCCTGAGTTCGTAAAACGAAAACGATCGAACGATATCGTTTTGGTAATAGGTGTCCCTATCTTTTTCTTTCGATTTGATAGAGATGGGTATTGTCAAAACGATATCGTCCGATCGTTTTCATTTTACGGAATTAGGCCCCTGATTTTCGTAAAAAGGACTATCTATAAGTTTTAATTAAAAAAAAAACACCCCGTATTTTTATCAATTTTGATGACAGTAAAAGTTTTTAAAAAATGGGCCGAAATTAAACGCTCAAAATATGGGGATGCGAAAAAAAAAATTTGTTTGGCTGATTTTCTTAAAAACCCATTATGTGAAGGGTTCATTTAAACAACATTTCAAATTTGTATCAATTTTGACGACGAAATCAAATATTTGTAAAAAGTGGGTGTGCCCTTATTTTTTGCAGTAAATAGTTGAAATAGAATGTTTTATGAAATAAATAAATAAATATTTTAAAAACTTGTCATGGCGGAAAATAAATTAAATTTAAAATCAAATTTTAAACAAAAAAATATAAATTTTAACAATTTGTTGACCATATTGTTATAAATAATTACATTCTAACTTCCCTGACTATTAGGTAATTAGTACTTGGTTTTGTTCATTGCGTATAGAAATGTAAATTGAGTTTTTTTTTTTAAGAAATCAGAAAGAATTTATTAATTGGCAAGAGGTTTGTTCAAAGAATTAGTATCCCAAAAGTATACCTAGTATGTAATTAGCATTATGAAACTTACTTTCTTCGAAGTGAAGAAAGTAGGCCAGGAAGGTTTGGTTGTTTTCTGAAGAGAATTTTTTTTTTCATAGATTCATTTTATGATTAACAAAAACAATAATTATTATCTATTAATTTTTATGAAAGTGAAAACCTTCTATTTTGAAGAAATGAATTAAAAAAAATGCCGCAAAATTTTAAACAGCCTGATGTTAAGGTATTAGCATGATACCTACTACTTAACAATTTACTAACTTTTTCTTCTTGTTCTTTAATGAAATGTTCTTAGTTTTTAACATTTTTTTAATTAGTATCATACTTAACCTATTTTTATAATAAACTTCAACTGAACACGCCTAAAAAGTGACAGTTCGTGCAAACAAGTAATTTTACAAACATACCTATTTTACATTCTTAACTGTCAAAGTGACATTTGGAGTTATTATGACACTAAAAAGTTAAATTAGTCATTTGGTTTTAACTTCAATGAAATGCTAAAAAGATAGCACGATGCTAACTTGCTTAAAATTTGGAAAAACCTAACCCAATATCATACTCGTCTAATAGTTTTAACATTTTTTAAAAGTTTAATTTTTAACAAGAAATAATATTTATTTGAAAAATGGAAAGTTAAAACACCAAACTTAAGTATAGGTAGGTACTCGGCTCTTTTCATTAAACGAACAAAGAAATTTCCTTGTTCAAACTTCGCTGCCTTTATGATGAGAAACTATACTCCCTTCCTGTTATAAGAATTTTCTTCTTCTCAAAGAAAGAAAGTGCAATTGTGGTAGGTATATGTAATAACAAAAGTTAAACATTGCAAGTTCAACAAAAACTAATCTGAAAGGAGAGGAAAAATATAAAACTTTTTACCCACTTTAAAAATTCTTGTTTTATTTTAAAAAACAACTTATTTAATATTTTAACGATAAATTCATTTTTGTTCTCACTTTGCGTTTGGACAGTGGTTTTTTTTTGTTGGCAAAATATTTTAATCAAATGCAATTGAAAACTTGGTTGAACATCTATACAGAGTTTAAATCTCGTCAAATGAAGTTTTAATTGTAAACCGCACTCTCGCCGCAGTGGAAGAGATTTTGCAAAAATGCAAAGTAAAAACAGGAATAAAGTTTAATGCGACAATATGATGTAATTTTATAGAATAAGAGAAATAATGCAAACGAATGCATACATTCCCAAAAGATTGCATTCAATTGATTGTCGTGAAAAGAATTATTGCAATCTTTTTGATGTCCAATAAATTGTAATTGCGTTGTTTGAAGTATAAAGTCTAAATGTGAAGACAGTGAATGCAATATTTCGATTGATTTCATTAGGTCTGTTGCTTTCTCGCCCGCGATCGATCCTGTGGTATTCCACATCTAGCCAAAATGTGTTTGTTTACTTTTTTCCAGTTTCGTACTGTCAGAGGTTTTGACTTTTTTTTTTTGAATTTATTTCATTTCCCCTCCAGCAAGAGTTTACCTCAACATTTTACCTTAGACTTTTTCCTAGTTGTCAAACTGCTGATAATTTCTGTTGTCAAATGTGACGTTTACCCAAAAACAAATCAATCAGATCCCGGATGTGTTTCCTTACTTTTCATTTCTGGTCAAAAATAATAACAACATCAAAAAGCTCGAGTCCAAACTTTTTCCCAAACATGAAAGAAACAGACTTATTATTTATTTAATTTACAGAGGATTGCATTCTTTTTATGTGTGATTTAAGGGTTATTTCTTTTGACCAGAAATGAAAAGTAAGGAAACCAAATGTAAAAAGATACTGTTATTGCTACTTAATAAATAAAAAAATAATAATAATAAGGAAACGCATTTGGGATGCTTCTGATTTGTTTCTAAGTAAACGTCACATTTGACAACAGAAATTATCAGTAGTTTGACAAGCAAGAAAAGGCGAGTAGATTCTTGCTGGGGGGGAAATGAAATAAATTTAAAAAAAAGTCAAAAGCTCTGGCATTTTCGTGCCGGAAAAAAGTTAAGAAACATATTTGATCAAAATGCAAGGTATTATTGCGTTCCAAGATTGAAAAGTGACAAATCGAATTAAAAAATCTGACCATACTAAAAATTCATACAAACTAATTTTCCTTTCTCTGAAGATCCTCTTTTATTTGCTTTTGTAATAAAATCTTCTTTTTGAATAAATTAATTCCAATTAAAATCTCACTTTCCATGAAATTTTTTTTTTCACATCGACACGTTGCGCTAGAAAAAGATTATAAATCGCAGAAAAAAAACGACAGGCAGAAAGACAGACAGACATACAACCTCCAACCAATCAATGTTAATAGAATTCTTAGGAAATGCAAAAAAAAAAAAAAATAAAAAAAAATATTGTTACCAATCTACATTCATTGGGCATCATCTAGCTAGCCCCAGCTTATATATAGCTGCTACATTCTTATGCGGAATTGCGAACTGAAAAGAGGTTAATAAAAATCTAGACCTTCACATAGACTCTGTGAAAACTATAAAAGAGAGATATATGCATAGAAAATATAAAAAAAAAGAAATTTTTTTTATTCAAACACCAGCGCCAGCGGCGGAAAACAATTGCAAATTAAATTTTCCATCTGAACATAGTTTTTTTTTTTGTTCTTCCACTTTCCCCCCTTTAGCGTGCAGAGGTTCATGGACTTATAGATGAAAGTTCACTGCACACTCTTTATGGGTAGGTACATAGATAGAGTATTAGAGAGACTCAGGTCTGAGAGGAAACTGTGATACCTATCTAGCTGATAAGCTAACCAAACCTCAACAATATGGTTTATTTCCAGAAAAAGAAAAAAAAATAATAAAAATGAATACATATTGGCAAAAAAAAAACAAACTAATGAGCACAATGATTGTAACGCAGCATTGTTGGAGCAACTAAAGATCTCAAGCATAATAATAACCAAAACCAAACCTTATATGATTTTCATTTTCATGGAAAACTTACTACACGAAAATTATTTGTAGCCAATTTTTTGAAGAAGTGAGCATGATTATGAACTTATTGTATTTTGCAATGAAAACGAGCGAGAAAAAACAAAAGAAAGTGATTTTTTCTCCTCTTTTTGTTTTTGCTTCTTTTTTTTTTTTGGGAAGTGTGTCTTCGTGAGGAGCATTTTATGGTTAGATTGGAGGTTTGTCGATGCAAATTAATTTCTTAGAATAAAGAAATTTTTTAATCACCATCAAAACAGAAATTGGAATCTTAATTAATCTTTGCTTCTTTAGCAAATATTTAAATATTTTTTCATAGATATTTATTACATATTTTTTTTGTTAGTTTTTTATTTTGTCCATATAATTATGATGATTATATTGAAAGGTCTGTTATTTTAATAGTCATTGCATTTTCTTTAATTTTCCCGATATCTTCGTATATTTTCTCCATTTTTTGCTTTAACGAATAAAATGTTAAAAATTTTGTTTGTGTAGAATTTTAAAAGTCCTTTAAACGTCTTCGGAAAAATTAATAATTTATATTTTGACTTTAAACGGGTGGTTCGGTTGGATTAACAATTGGTACAGAGCATTTTAATGTGATTTCCAAAAGGCTATATTTCGAATTTATCTATGATCATGAAAAATATAAAATTTATTTAAGTTGAATCTTTTCAATCAAAATAGTCATTGATATTTCCTACTTTGTAAACGTCTCAAAAATTTCAATTTCAATAATGATTTCAGTACAACTGGCGCCCAACACTTACTTAAACAAAAATTACCGTTCGGGGGTTCATTTGATAACGACCGTTGATTGACAAGACTGACAGTTTCCATATCCAACATGACAGTTGTGACAATTATATGATAAAAGATAAAAATAAAAATAACATTTACATTTACATTCACATGCACGACCATATCTTTTTTTCGATGTAATCACACATAAAAGGTTTTATTTATAAATGTAAATATTGTGTCTTCTTTATTATGTTGAATTATTCACTTATATTGCCACAAAAAGAAATAAACATAACAAAATTCACCGCGTCAGCCATGTTAAATGAAAACATTATAACTAAGAAGAAAACAAAATAATAAATTGCATTCATTTAAAATGACAGCGTTTTGTTCCAACAATTAAAAACAAAAACAAGAAAAAAAATTCTCCATTTTGTGCAATTACAAACAGCTATTAGTAACTGTCAAAAATAAAAAGCAAGCATTATATTGTCGTTGTTGTCAGTCAGTAAAGGCGAGATATAATCTCACTGACAATGGCGGTTACAAATAAATATCTAGGATATAATCTAATCATTATTGCTTTTGTAAAGTGACTATTTTATTCAAGTCATATATGTATATTTGTAGTTCTTGGAAATTTCAATTAGTCAAATTTAATTTGAAAATCAATCCTAAACTGTCAAAAGATGATAATGATTGACAGATATTTGATTAGATAATAATAGTGATATTTACAGCGGTTATTGCATGTAATTTTAATGCAATAAATCTCTGATTAGAAATTAATTTTCTAAATACATGCGTTAGATGCGCACAAATAGACCGCAAACTTTATCGAATTAGGTATATGGTTACATACATAGTACATAAATAATTATTGGCGTTGATTTTAACGATAAATCGGTTCAAACGAAATCTGAGAACAAAAAACAAACCTCTACAGCTTTATTTAAAAAATCAATTCAAACATGCATTATGAAGTGCGAAATCTTATCAATATAACAAAAAAAAAGTTAATCTAAGTATATTAATAAGCTAATTCACCTAACTCAAAAATACATAAGATATTTATGCCAACGACTATAGATAAAAAGAAAACCAACTCTAGAGTGACACATGTGTAATGTACATGTACAAGCTCAAATGAGAATGTTTTTGTGTGCAAATGTTCACATGGTGAGAAAGTATATGAGTGTAGAATAAATAACACTCTTCGGTGACAGCAGAGTTCTCTTGTTGAATGTAGTAGATTTTCGTTAAAATTTTCTATTTTTCTTGAATTAGCTGTTATTTGTTTATTGATAACATTTTAATTTGTGAATAAGTTTTTGATAAACGTTTTAGTTGATTTGTTAATAAGAAGATAATAAGGCATTTTTTATTAATAGGAGTAATAAAGTATTATATTACAAATATCCGTCAGAATTCAATGTAATCCTAGCTTTATTCTCCAAGAATGCAACCAAAGCATAAGCATGTTATCTGTCATCTCAGACGATGAATACATGTTTTTTTTTATTTACTTCAAAAGCGTATCGTTTAATCTGTTCATCTGCAACCGTGATTCTAGTATGAACACAAAATTATTAATGTGAATTCTTAAAACATACCTCAACAATATAAAAGATTATAAATCTAAAGAATGCGACTTGGTAGCAAAATGTTCATTAAAAGTTATAACAAATCTCAACTTCTGACGTAAATATGTACATACAAATCTGTATATCATCATGAAAACTTCTTTTCAATAATAAAAATAATAATCAATCATTACAGAGAAAACTGAGCACGCAAGTTAAACTGAAATTCTGACGCTCACAGTGTTATAATACTTTATAGGGCTTGTCGTTAAGTAATTTACTTTCAAGACCACCATCAGTGTTGAATTGCAATAAAATGAATATCTTCTTTTTGTGAGCATTAACGTTAAACGATAAAATATTATCTTCATTGATAGATAATTATATAAGTTGTCTGCGTTAAAGAAGTGTCGGAAGCCAGTTTCTTTTAAATTATTAAAGTGTGTGCAGCACACACGTCAAAACATTGACACTTCCATTGCATTAGGTTGATACGTTTTTTTTTTTAAAGTCATTAAAAGTTCACTGACAACTCATGAGCTATAACTGTAAAATAAATTACTGTCAGTCAAAAGAGTTACCTTCATTTCTAACGGTAACTTTCGACCACCAAAAAAAAACATAAGAAGACTCAACCAACAACTACACAATTAAAATTTATCAAAAGAAACGAAAAAAAAAGATATGGCACACTACAAAACGTCTCTTCTGCAAAAATGTATCTTCTTGTGACTATATCATTCTCTCTCTCTCTTTCTCTATGTAAACCCATTAAAGGGTCAATGTCTCCCAAGATCAAGACTGACCAACAAACGATGTGTTTATATCATAAAAAGATAGGTATAACTCTGTTTATTTTTGTTAAATGCGGCACATTCCAAAATATTACCGGTTGTATGATTCTCATGTTGTCAGGAGAATAGACCGCAATCGCCATGATGTTTCATCCGATGACAGAACCTTACGTAATCTTCCATT
This sequence comes from Epistrophe eligans, assembly GCA_951394125.1. Classification (NCBI taxonomy): domain Eukaryota; kingdom Metazoa; phylum Arthropoda; class Insecta; order Diptera; family Syrphidae; genus Epistrophe; species Epistrophe eligans. Next base: position 16,459,858 of record OX596029.1, on the reverse strand, counting down.
TACCCGCAGCAGCAACAACAGCAGCTGTATACACAATGACGTCTTTCGTTGTGCTCACGTCGTCGAACGCATTACGTGTGTGCAACGCCATGTAATGTCATCTTAATAGCTTAAGGTCGGTCATTCATTCATAAGACCTAAACCCCTTGGTAAAGAAGAAAACAGAAGTATAGAAAAAAAGTGCCCAACCGCATTGATGGTCATTACAACTTCAATAGTTTAAATATGGAGTTTAAAAGCCATCAACGTCAGACCGGTTGCATGATGTACCAAGCAATGCGTAACAATAAAAATCAACAAGAAACTCATCATCATCATCACTGCAAAAGTTGGTATTATTTATTTGTTGACATTTCTCGTCTTCATCTTCAATTCCATTTAAGCAGATGCGTTGCGTACGACGCTATATGAGTATAATATAGATAGGTACTGTTATTAAACAGGTGGCACTATTCTGCGATTATCATCTGATCCGTGTTATAATTATTTACCATCTCTATGATGAGTGATGACAGATGACAGAAGCTCAAAACTCCCGTGTCCCATCCCAAGCGAAGTACAGAGATGTAAGATAAAGAAATTAATTGACATTGACATTTCAAAGACGCTGTTCTACAGGTGATAAAATCTGTTACTTCTTGCCACTTTATTAGCCATTGAACATGATGTTAAAATTTGTAATCCTCTTGTGTCAAAAAAGAAGGAAAACAAACAAAAAAAACTTGAACATTTTAAACTCAAAAAATGGCAACTCATTCCATTCGCCGCCGCCTCCGCACCACCGCGCCGTAGTTGTCGACGTTGACGGTGGCAGTGTTCCTTCCCATGATGGATATGTTGTTGAATATGGCATTTTAAAAGAGAGAGATGAAAGGAAGTGTAAAATGTGTCACATCTATGCGAGCGACCGTAAAAACGTCACATTCAGAATGAATAATTTGTGAAAATGAAAAATGGATGTGTAGACAGGAATGACTTTTGCGTTAAATTCTGTTTCTTTCTTGTTTATTTTTTTTGCAACTTCTGTTACATTTCTTTTCTTACTGACATGAGTCTCGTAAACCCTGTGAGTAATTTACTTCAGCTTCCTGTCCAAATGGAAACACAAAATAACTACTTCCCTTTAAATGAAGTACTTACCTTCTTTTCTTTTTGTAAGAGAGTAGAAGACAGAAAAAAAAATTAACAATGACTCAGACAAATTCTTCATGATCCCAAAAATATGTGTTTATGTGTTTGTCATCTGAGGAAACGACCTCGTGTATAGTATATGATAAGTATGTAATTGAAAGTTGTGTGCTTTCTTCTAAGAGCCGACAATTGCCAAGGTTTTTATTATTATTTTATTTTTTCAAAGTAACTTATTGAGGGATGAATTTAAATAAAAACTCTAGTTTGGGGATAAGTACCTTACTCATGCAACACTATAAAAGTCGACATGTGTCCAAGGAATTGTCAAAAGAAATGTTTTTGATCTACCTACAATTTTAAGTGAAAGCAAACACGATAAATTAAGAGGATGTCATAAAGTTTTGATGTTTTATTGAAGTTACACGACATTAAGTACCTAGTTCATCTTATACAAATAAAACAAATGTAGATATTCCCTTAAGAACAAACATAACGCTTCTGACAAGTTTCAGTTCAAATAGATGGTTTTAAACATGGAGGGAAGACAGTCAAATACCTATTTTTGTGATTTACACGACGACTTTATTATTTTTTTCACAAAATTTATTTTTTTTAAAGATAAATTTGATAGATTGTGGAACATGCCTAGACATTTGTTCCACTTTGTATTTCTTATATTTGAATTGACTATCACTCTCTATTAAGATGCATCTCCGATCGGATGTAACAAAAAAAACAATAAAAACAAAATAAACCAATTACTTTCTATAATCGTAAAAATTCCCTATCATTTTTTATCTCGAAAGTAAAAATTAAAACCTCATTTATACTTTATGTAGGTCAGATTTTCATTCATAAATGCTTCTCTATATTTATTCTATAATAAATATTATATTATTTTCGAATGACCTTGAATATGGAAAGCAGGTAAACATCTTGATTCGAGGCTTATAAACATCAAGGTGCAAGTTGTTGAGAAAGTAGTGCATCATCATCTCCTCTTAAGACTGGATTCTATATCTATATATTATCGATCTACTTTATATACTAAAATTTAATGTTTGCATTTCGTTTTCAATCCGGAATTAACATATATTAAATATGCATGAATGGAAGACATGTTTTTTCTAATTATTCGATTTAATATCAACACCGCAATTAATGTGGAATGTTAAAGTGTTAATTGAAACAAAATTTAAATAGATAAAATTAAAGAGGTATTAAGATGAAAGCTGGGATTTTATTCCCCACGCATGTTTAAGATTCGATTCTAGTTTTATCGGTCTTAAAAAATGTTTTTAAACATTTTTTTTTAAGTTGTGTCTAAACCTAGAAATGTACCTTTTTGTGAAAACATTGAAACCTTTCTAGAAAATTTATAAATTCAAATTTAATATGTTAATGGGCTTTTTCAATAAAATAAAAATCACGATTTAATGGTCTTCAAGAAACTCGACCAGTTGTTCAAAGCTAAAACGTGGGAAAACATTGAAGATTTTTGGTAACGTTTCAGTAAAAAAATGATATTGGCCCAAAATGTTTGTCCGAAAAACGATTTTAGGAATGTACCTATGTATTTAAATACTTTTAAAATCATCTAATTTCTATTTTATATTATTTGTATCATACTAACTGCAATATGTAAATTTGACATTTACAATCGTCAAAATGGGTAGGTACGTTTGCTTATTTTTTTTTTAAACGAACTGTTTTAGGTGCGTTCAGTGTTAGTTAAAAAGTGTTCAAAACTAAGAAAATTTTATTTATTTATTTTATTTTATTTATTGAAATAATTTACAAAGTTAATTTATAAATTATTTTTTTAAAGGCATCAGGGTAGCCAGACCATATGATGCCGTCTTTAATCTACATATATTTACATTAATATTCTATATTTTTAAATTAAATCGAAAGGAACAAATATTTAAATCATTGAGAGAAAAAAAAAATCATATTTCATCATATACTTGGTGAGCGGATGTGGCATCTTTAACGTATTGAATGGATCGTACTTCAGATGGATTCAAAATTTCGGCGAGTTTTTCAGCAACGTTGTCTGATGATACATCAATTTGACGAGATAAAGGACATTCGACAAGGATATGCCAAACAGAGAGTATGGTTTGACAATTAGAACATTGTTTAGGATCTCCAGAATTGTAATAGTGTTGCGTGTTGAAAATTGCTTTTCCAACTCTAATACGAAAAAGTTTTATGCTGTCTTCTCTGTTAAGAGACCGATTGTATGGGATACGTGTGTAAGCAGGTTGATGTTTTCGTAGGAATGTTTCAGAATTTCGCCAACTTTCGATAAACTCTTTTTTATGGTCCTCTATGAGTGTTCGGCGTAAGACCTGGTAAAATTTGGGGTACTCTATAATGAGTGGGTAGCTGATAGCATTCCTTGCGGCTAGATCTGCATCCTCGTTTCCTTTGATTCCGGAATGTCCAGGTGTCCATGCAAGCATTATGTTTTTATTTGAGTATAAACATCTTCTTATAACCTCCAAAGAAGGACATTTATTTGTCTCATTTTTAAGACCCATAAGAATGCCAAGATTATCTGTTACAATTAATGATCGGTTAGAGTATTTTTGAGCAATAGATATGCCTTTGTAAATTGCTGTTAGTTCAGCGATGTAGCTGTTTGCGAATTCTGGTAAGAGTCCTTGGTGAATAATAGATGTTTGTTAATTTGGTTGTACCTGGATGACTGCGTACGAACACCAATTTTCTTTTTTGTGTGAACCATCTGTGTAAAGGATTCTATCAGCGTTAGAGGCAGAGATCATTTCTTCGTGGAGCATTCTAAAGATCTCGTCAGTAGTATTTTCTTTTTTAAATTTTGCAAGCTGAGTGTAAATGGGAAGTGAATCTCTTTTCCAAGATGGTGGAGTATCTACTAATATCTGTATATTGTTGGATGAAAAAGAGTTAAGATTGGGAACTAGAGAGATCATTTTTATAAGTGCTGAGGTAGAGTTTTTCTTATTCGTTTTTGCTGTGTTAATCGCTATTTCAGCAGTCTTGAAGAGAGGATGAGTTGAATCTGTAAGTGTTTTGCTGATAAGATTGATTGCCCTTTTTTTTCCAAAGCTTTCAAAGGATTCATAGCCTGCTTCCAATCTTAGAGCTTCTATTTTTGTTGCTCTTAAAGCTCCTGAGGCTGTTCTAAAACAATCGTTGATGGCTGAGTTAATATTACTAGTATTTTTAATTGTAGTCCACATAAAAATAGTTATACTGTGTTGGAGGGTACCGGTAACTAGCGTTTTTGCAATTTGGAGGGCAGTTTCGACATGTGGTCCTTTTCGCTTTGAGCAGATCATTTTTAAAGCATTGTTCCGACGTTTTAGCTGGTTAACTAAGTTTTTTGCATGTGTATCCCATTTTAGATTTCCACAAAAAGTTACTCCTAGTATTTTTGTTTCTTTTTTAAGAGGAATTGTTGTTTCTCGTAAAACAAGTGGGAAAATTGTTAAGTAGTATCTTGCTAACAACTTAACATCAGGCTGTTTTAATTTTGCGCCATGTCCAATTTGAATGTGGTGCAGTATTTTTGATTACATTTCCTTACAATTCTCTTTTACTCGCATATAAGAGCTACTAGATTATCGTTATTCTTTTCAAAAGAACGCCTGTCATTGAATAACCAAATCCAAACCGCCATTAGTGACAGATGACAGTTCGCACCAAATATTGTGTATAAATATGCCAATTATGCAGTTCCTCTTCCTTTTTCTTTTTGAACAGTAGACTGTCAAATTTCATTGATCTATTAACTAATCGAAAAAAAAATTATAGTTTTGGTAAAATCGATGCTTTCCACAGAAATTTCCGAAATGTCATTCCCAACGAAAAACCTTTTTGGCAGATTTCGACGACTGACAAGTTTTCAGTTCATATAAGATTTATAACTTCATATTGGAAACGGTCTTACATCTGGCAGTTTTCAGGAAGACCATACTTCTTCCTGAAAACTGACAACTCCAACTGACGTTTAATTTTGACATACCTACATATCACTGACGTCGCGTCGTGTAATTATGTTGATGACATTATTTTGGAGATTAATAATTAAAATAATCTTCTTAATTCTTTCTTTTTTTAATTTTTGTGACAAATTTTGGACAGCCAAATAAGTTTATAACATATTGAGTGAGTTGAAATTTTATTATTACATATTTTGTTTTTTTTAAATACAATTTATCTAAAAATAATTTTTAATTGTATTTATTCAAGCAAGGTGGGCAATTATTTTTCACTGTACTCGGACTAAAAGTATGTCTTACTTTTTTTTTATTTCAATCTTTCATCAGATAATCAACGAATTTACAGATACATATAAACATTAATTTCAACTCTAATTCACCTTGACATAAAATAAAAATCAATAGTTTTTCAACACATCCCTTAACTTTTTCAAAATTGAATTAGTTCAAAGTATATATTTTTTCGACTTTTCGACGATTAAAATGTGGTACTTACAACAATTTCCACGGCAATAAACTCGTAATAATATAAAGACTAGATGAATGACCAATTTATTAACGCAGTACACATTCTTTAACAGGTTCAATGAAATGGCTTATAAAATTACTCAAGTGCTCATGTCAGTCAAGGATATTATTAAAAAATTCATTAAAATAGCAAGTTATTTTTGACAAATGACTCCATCTGAGAGCAGTATAATAATTCTTCATTAAAATTTTAACAGTCAGTTAATGATCGATAATGTTTACCATCTGTTTGAGTTTTCAAAATAAATGGGAAAAATGAGAAGCACGTACGAGAAACATTTAATGGCATGAGTTCTATTGAGTGTCATTATTACACAGTTATTATTAGTCAATACTTCCTGTATCAAGTAAATTTAATAAATAGATACAAATTCGCACGGTTTAATTTCAATTAAATGCATTCCTACTTCTTTATAGTTTTCAATTGCGTTTAAATTAGATTCGAATTAAATTTTTCCTCCTCATCGTTTTGTGCTCTCATTTCGATGTAATTATACCTTACCTACGCAAAACTAAACTTATCCCAACACTACACTTTTCTACCTGACATCATGATAGTTTTTTTGACATTTAACAACCTGTTAATCTACTACTTCTAATTAATCGAAAAATAAACCAAAAAGCCTCCATTGGAAAAAAAAATTAATTTATAAAATTATATATATCCTATAACCTAACAGCAGCTATAACAGCCTACACCTAAATAGCCGTGAAGTTTGTAACCGATTTCCCTGAACAGGTCATTTGTAACAAATTTTCCGCTTCATTTCGACAATGTTTCACTAATGTTGCTTGTCCATCCAGTCCACTTTCGTCTCATAACGGTGTGTGTATATATTTTACTCTTCTATTACTATAGCCCTCCCCTTGGAATTGATTGATACAAGAGATGCGGAACTTGGTCGGATTGTGGTGGTTCGGGAAAAAAGGAGGACACTGCGGTCAATATTCGCCAATGTAAATTCGATATTCTTTTTTTTGGCTTTGAAGTTTACAGACAGGTTATGCGGATGTTGCAGTGCGGTGCACATAGCATATGCGTGTCTAAAAAATCTATAGAAAGTCTGAGCTCAGCAGGAGAACTAAAACTGCATGGCATTAGCTTCTGCCAAAGTACGCTTAATAATTGCGTATCTCCGGTGGAGTAGGTTGTTTTACGTGCATTCACCACGCGAGCCCCAAAGCAAAGCTAATTGCGAATCCTGCTTCCAAGTAGCCCGCACTGTTTGTTCTCTCCGTTCTCCTTACACTCTTCGGATTAGATAACCACTAGCAATAGTAGCAGCAGCTTGTAAACAACAAAATAAAAAAAAAACAAAAGTAGAGGCATAGCAGAAGCAACCCAACCATTCTGGGAGGAATATATAAATGCACGGAATGTTGTTTGGCTATCTCTTTAGGCAAAGTCGATTTGATTTGTAGGAACTTTTATTTCCCGAACACATACAATTGGCCAACTTGGAGCAACTTTAAATAACCTAAGCTGATGGTCGTCGTTTGCAAATATTCTATCTATTCTTTGGTGATTGTGATTGCTGGTTCCTGAGCCTGCCTGTGAGGCAAGTGCATTTACCAAATGACTTGCCACCAACATACACGCATCTCGAAATAATAATCGACGACACGGTGCAGCCAGAGCGCAGCGATTCGTCCAAACAAAACAACGAATTGGTCCGAATATATCAAGGAATTTCACGTTTCTCGAGTGCGGACTATCTATAGCAAGTGCTGTTTGGTGGTGGATCACTTGGAGCCGCCACGGCGGCACTAGACCGGTATCAATAACACTATATATGCAACGCTAGATGAGTGGCTTTTAATTAGGTGAACAGGTCGTCGATAGCACACAAGTTGGTGCCTTTTGCAGAGCACTGATGATGATGATGGTCTTAATGATGGGGAACGCACATATCGCATTGGAACAGCAATGCTATGGGTGATGGACGCAACAGAACTGTCAGTGGGGCACAAAGATGGATGAATCATTTGGTTAATTATGGAAACCGTTTGACAAAGGTGAGCCAGACAAGCTTTGGAGGCTGTCCCATCAACAGCGCAACACTGCCGTGTCACATAGCCCAAGGCTTTTCTTCTAGCATCAAAGAATTAAAGTTATACTCAAGAGGTTAGTGTGTAATAATTGCACTTCTTCTGCCACTTCGATTATATCTTTGACTCGTTATAACTTATATGTATATATGTACATGATGATTTACAGATGACCACTCAATGTTTGTATGTTATTTCTTTGTGGTGAAAAATTAGCCTCTTAAGTGTAACAAGTTCAGTTAGTTTTAATTAAATCAATTTGTGAGATTAAAGGCTCAGATAAAGAAGTTAATTGAGCATATTTATTATTATATAGGAATGAAATTAAAATAAGTGCTAAAGGAGTTGGATATTGGAGGAAGAGATTTTTGAAAATTGTATTAAATGTGCACATAATACAAAAATTAAGGTTGGATTAAGAGACTTGTAAATGGAATACCTATTAAACTATTAAGAAATAAACTAATTGGGAAGTAGGTATAAGTAATTTGGTTGAATCGGTTAAATCGGAAATAAGATGTTAACGTTTTTTGAGAAAATTTTCTTGTATTTTTGTGTTTTTTCGTATATCTCGGTACTAACTCCATCATGTTTGTTTCAATTTCGCGAAAAAATTAGTACATATTAGAATTAAAACTACGTTTCAAAATTTTGTACAAACATTTTGTTATATTTTCTACGTAAACACCTTTTCCATATATTTTAAAAAATCATTCTAAAGAGTTTCATTAAACTTTTTACCTGAAAATCAGATCAAAACATATTTTTTTTGAACACGCCCAATATTCTGCATTTCGAATAAAATAGATTTTCGATTCCATTCGATATGAAAATCTTTCGTTTTCGAAAGTTGCTTAATTACTTCGAACTGTCAACAATTAAGTGCATCCATTATAAATTGTTGAAAAGAATTATGTACATTGCAGATAAATTACCATCTAAGGGGGAAAAAGAGGCAAAACTAGAGGTATAAAATTAGACGAATAATTTGGAAGAAAAATGTAAATGAATTGTTCTGATGAATTGTTTTAGTCGTTTAGTAGTCGTTTTTCAGCAAACAGATTGATTTTCGTCTATGCTAGATTTACACAATGACCATACGAATTTCTGTCACAAAACTGTCAAAATAGTGAACAAAATCAATTATTAATGAAATACATTTACACGATGTTAAAAACATGCAAATCTGGCAGAAAAAATGAGTAAAGTAATATTTTGTTCTAGTTTACAAAATAGTGGCATCACAATATATTTAGTGAACACGCCGCCAGCGATGTCAAACGTCAGTTTCACTTTTCAGTTTTTTGTGACGAAAATAATTGCAGATCTTAGATCATTTAAACGGTGAAACTAAAAATCTTCAGAAAATAGAAAAAAATTATGCCAACTTGCTTGTTGCCTATAAGATCTGGCATTATTAGGATTTTCGTGGGAATAAAATGTTGGTTATTTATGTAAAATGGTCGCTTTTTCTTAAACTCCGTCTTTCTTATTTTGACAGTTAATAGAAGAAGGACAAACTTTTCTCTAATGGAGTTTACAGTTTCTAACTTTAATTTGGCGTTTATAGAGATTTATTTAATTCCAAATTTCAACCCAATACACTCAAATCAATTTTCCGGGGTTAAAAATAAAATAATATTTTTTTTTTTTTGGTTTTTCATAGGCTTTTGAATTTTTTTATTTTTCTGTAAGGAATTGAAAATGTTACTTGAATGAAATGTCAATTAAAAATGCCACTGAAGGAATAAAGTCAAAAGCAAGTTTATACGTTAAAATAGATTAAACGCAAATGTCAACGCAACGTCAGAAAGTATTTTGTGACTTGATGATATTTTCGGTTACGTCAAAGAAATCAACGCGTAAACTATATTAACGTTGAACGCCTAATCATAGCTTATAATTATAATTTATATAATTTTACAAACCGCCATATTTTGGCGCAACTGAAAACAAAGCATAAAATAAAAAAAAAAAATATCAACGAACACATCCTAAAATAAAAATAATAATCAAAGTCTGCCAACCTTTACAAAATAAAAATCAAATATAACCTCAAAAAGGAGTAGTGATAGCGTTCAAGAAAGGTCGAGAGCTCGGAAGACTTTTAACCTCCTTAAAATATAATATACAAAATGTTAAATGAATTGAACTCGATAACCTTTATTCCAGTTTAAAAGATACAACTTATGACCTTAAAAGCCTCAACTTGTCTGTTCGTTTTGTTGGATATTTTGGACATGGCTCATAGCACACATCATGCTGGTGACAAGGTGACAATCAGCAGAATGAAGAAAAAAAGAAAAGAAAAGACAATACCGACAAATCAACAATTCACTGACTTAACATCTGCATTATTTAAAGTATAACGTGATTCTTAGAATAAAATTAAATATTCTACACAATTCTAAACACAATTATGCCACATAAGTCTCCCCATAAAATAGAAATAAAATACCATAAGTATTCATAAATAGTCCAATGTTTTATGCAGATTTTGACTTCTTCAAGTGGATTCACTTCTTTTTCTATATAGTTACAGAAATCAAGAAATCAAGAAGTCAAATTCCTATGCAAAAACAAAGCAAAAATAAAAGTTCAATAAACTTATACATTCTAATTCATAAAGACCCTATATATAAAATATTCCACGAAACACGGTTCAGCGAGGATCAGAAGCGCTTAATAAATTTAACAAGTAGGTACCTACACTGAGGATCTTATATACAAACGTTCAAGTTCACGTGATGCCAAAAGTATACTCGTTTAAAGTCTTCAAATTAATATTCAAAATAATTCTTGCATAACATGACCACTTCCCTAATATACTTCGATAGCGTGATTATTCATATGTACTCGCGTTTATTATAATATGAGAATGCTTTTATAGAACTTAAGCACGCGATATAAAAGATGACTGAATCTTCCAATAGACTGCTCTCATGCCACCCTATGAACATATACATATGTACATAATATGCTCAAGCCGAATGCTGTTTACGGGAATTTAAAGGCACATATATACCTCCTAATACAAAATGACAACTCTAAAGACCATAGAACCCTAAGCGTGATTCGAATTTCAAGTCACAGAATCTAATTTCAAATTCCATCATGTTGAAAAAAAAGAAGACAAAAAAGATGTACCTAGTTATAGAAAGTACCATAAATGCTATGTCGTTCATTGTCAAATAGAAAAAAAAAAAAAAAAAAAAAAAAAAAAAAAGAGATAAAAAAAACTACGAGAGTTGCTAGCAAAAATCTAGTACACCAAAGTGACAGTGTCCAATTAATATCCCTCTCTAGGTTTTCAATTTAAATCAAACACTTTATCACCATCGCCAAATCAAAACACTGCGTCCTATTTTCCACATTGCCATATCCACTTCCAATTCGACATCGACATCGACATTGGCAGTGATAACTGATTGCCCATTAAGTTTGCTGCATGTGTCTTTGTAGAACAGGCCAAACGCCCGTCAGCTTCCAAACAGGGCCATCATCATCATCATCTCTCCTGGCCTCTGTTAAACGGTCCTCATCCCTTTAAAAGTTCGTCATCGTCGTCGTCGTCGTCGTCGTCGTACAGCAAACATGATGATACAGCACACAGATCGAGAGAAAGAGACACGAATGTGTTTTTTGTATGTTGTTGTTTTTGGCCCAAAGTGAAAGTTCTTAGTGGGTAAACTATACAACCATTACTGACACGCTGCCATGCCGCCCATTTAAAAAGGTTCCTACTTTGAGACTATGGCAAGAGTCAATTTTTATACCTAAAGCAATAGGACAAAGTACACTCCTGCTTGTTGCCTAGAAATAGCAAATACATAAAATGCTCCGAAATGTATGCTTTGTCTACTTCAATCCATAAATACTTTTTGAATACGCCAATTTTCTAGGTACTAACAACTTTTACTTCTATATTTAAAAATAGAGTTGCCATAAATAGAATTGATTTCAAGAAGTTTAAACGTGCTTATGAAAAAGATCCTTGAATTAGATCCCCTCAAAGCAAAAATTGAAATCCAACATAAAATGGTACATTTCTAGCTTTAGTTAAAAATTGTGCTTACCAGCTTTACGCTTTAAAAATCATTGCACAAATAAAACGAAAAATCGCTTCGTATTATTTGGCACAGAATGGCGCCCAACGTGAGTGATAGTTTTAGGGTTTTAGTTGTATAGCGATCTTAAGATCTATCGTGCCCCCATTAAGAGCTAGATTAGGTAGCTCTTTTACAGCTATTCCTCCAAATATGTTACTTTGAGAATAATAATAATGACAAAAACCTTAACGGTTTAATCGCAACTATTAGCTGAGTGATACTTGCATCGTCAGAAAAATTATACACATTGGAAAAAGAGCTTCTTCTCGTCAGAAGAAAATTAAAACATTATTATAAGATTGTATGTTTGCGGTCACTATAGTCATTGACCGTCACTATAGTCATTGACCGGCAAGCGACATTTCTAACAGACGTAGCACTGCTTTCAAATTCTTTCCCTACTGTGTGTAATGTCGTATTATAAGTCCGGAGCAGTTACAATGTTTGCGAAGGTTACTTAGCAACGTAATTTTCACAACTAGATGCTCAATATTAATGTCGCTCAAGTTAGATGTTGCTTGAACTTGTGTTCATTGTTCTATTTTGTCGCATTTGCGATTTTATTTCGTTTCGATTAAAAATCATAATCGCAACAAATTATTTCCTTGCGAGCACTTGTGATTTTCTTTTGCGCGATTTTTTTAAATTAAAAAATAAGCATTTGAAATCTCGCATTACAAAATCTCGCAGTTACAAAATCTAGCTTTTCATAGTTTCGCAATAATCAAATCCCTCTTTTCAATTTTGCAATTACAAGAACTTGCTAATTTAGAACTTGAAAATTAAAAACATATCATTGTATCTCGTTCTTTCCGTTTCTGTTTCCTTCTTAAAAATTCTCGCTTTTCATAACCTCGCAACTACAATATTTCGCCTTTTGCAATCTTAAAATAAAAAAAAAACGCTTCCGAAAGTCTCGAATATTAAAATTTTGAAATTGAAAAAATGAAAAAAAAAAAAAAATAAACATTAAAGGTAAATTCAGTCAGGCGCCTATTTCAACAATTTTCTCAGACAACGGTTTTCGAGAATTCGGGATTTACGAGATTTTTGGTGCGAGATTATTAAAAACCGAATTTTATAAATGCGAGATTATGAAAAAGCGGTATTATAATTTTGCGAGATTTCGTTTTTGGAGATTTAAAAATTTAAAATCCCACATTTTGTTATTTGAGATTTTGATTTGGGAATAGCGTTGTGCGACACATCTCTAGTCGTATCATTTTGATTTTGATTTTTTGCCAAATATTAACAAAGATGTAGCAATGTGAGTTGCATACATTTCAATTATTTTGTATTTTTTTAATGAAAGAAAAATATTACTTAAAATTCCACAACGGCAACCTTGTTTTTATCTACAAGTTGAATTTAGTTCCTTCTTAGTTGTTATGCCTTCTTTATTTATTTATTCTTTTTTGGGGCCATGCAATTTGCAATTGAAATTCATTCGACCATCACAAAGAAGAAGTGTAAATGTAGTCTAACCATTATTCCGGAACATTTTTTTTTCTCGTATCGTAGCCCTCTTCGAAATGAACGTACCAATACGATTTTTTCTGCCCTTTTTTTTTAGGTCGAAGAGAAACTATAAAATTTTCATTGATAGATTCTTTTGTGGAGGGAAATAAATCGAAAATTCTGAATAAAGAACTAAAAGTCTCCAATCCCTAGTTTCTATGCGGAGGGACCTAACCTATCTCCAAAGTCTGTCCCATAGTATGAAAAAAAAAAATGAAAAGCTATACATATCTTCGTACCCAGCATGAGCAAGCTGCACAACACACCCACAGGGGTGGTGAGTGGTGAGCTATCTATCTACATAGGCTTGCTCAAACGTAGGCAAACATTGAGAGGCTCTTCTGTTCTGATGGTTGATAGCAATAGGGAAGGCCATCGCCATGCCTTGCCTAGCTATCATTTCATCTGAGAGATTTATCACAACTATTGGTTTCACAATTTTTCAGCGATTCATTGTTCGTAACACAATCTGGAACAAATCTTTTTTTATGCGAGTATACGACTACGAACTACGACGACGACAACGACGACAATAGCACAAGCAAAACTTACGAGAGTACTCGTATCTGCGAACGATAGTATCTTTTTTTTTTTGGATTTCTGGAATGACTATATGATATGAAGACGAAGTAAGTGTGGGGACGACGACAGACGACCGACGACGAGTTCCCGCTCAGGAAATGAGAATGTGGCTAGGGAAATATAATAAACTTGTTTATATGCGGAAGATTGCATTTTTTTGTTGTTGTTTTGTTTTCTATTCTATTACTGTCATGGGTGGCGTAGAAAAGAATACCACAATCCACATAGTTGGCATCAGAAGGCAATGTTAATAAAGTCATAGATTTCGAATAGCTTCGAGGTTCCCAATCTCAATCCGACATTGATATCACAACAAATTTCAAAATACAGTGCAGTTTAGTTGATTAGAATCATTTTCAATTTAAATTTTGTTTTAAGTTTATAATTTATATTTTTTTGTTGATATGAACTGAATTTTGGCATTCACTTACTTAATTACATAGATTGGAAAAAATTAAAACAATATAAAAACTCTAAAACATCATTTTCGTCCTTAGACTAAAAATGCACCTAACAAAAGTTGTTGGAAGTCTAATTTTCTATAACTTGTTCATGTTCATTTTTTCTATGCAATTGATATTTTTTTACTTAATCCGCAAAACAATATAACTGTCGTATTATGTCGATTATTTTTAAGTTGAGTCGACTAAAAAGGAGAAACAAGCTTACCGGAAAAAAAATTCTATACATCTTAAAGATTGGTAGTTTTTGCCTTAGTCCATATAGGTAAATAGGAGTAATTTGTTATAAAAGAAGCTTTTCTGCACCGTAGAAGTAGGGGTCAAGGTTTTTGTTTTTGTTATAGTGGTACCCTCGTAGACATAATCTTACGGGTCATTCATTTCGTGGTTTCAAGTTGGTAGCGCTGTCTCAATTAACCAATTTTTTTGGACGGCGATTGCAGATCATGGACTTGGACGATATGTGGTTCCAACAAGACGGGGCAACAAGCCACACAAGGCGACCAATTATGGCTTTAATGCGTGAGAAGTTTCCTGGTCACGTTTTGGTGATTACATGTCGTTAGATTTTTTTCTGTGGAGCTACGCAAAAGACCATGTTTACGCGAATAATCCCTGAACTCTAGACGCATTAAAACCCAACATTACTCAAGTAATGGCCGAGATATCGCCCGAAATGTGCGAAAAAGTGCTTAAAAATTATTTCAAAAGAATCACATACTGCGAATCTTCCCGAGGCGGCCATTTGAATGATATTGCTTTTCACCCAAAACTGGCAAAGTCCAAACTTTACAATGAAATAAAATTTTCATCAAAAATCTATCGCAGTGTGTGTTTTATCTTTTTTTTTGATAAAAATCAATCGTACAGAAAAAAATATAAAGATGAAAATTGTAAAAAATTAAATTTACAACAACTTTTGTTATGACAAATTTTAGTCTTAAATTGATAATAAGGGAGTTATTTCATGAGCAACAAACTTGTCTAAAATTCAAAATGGCGCCCAACAAAAATGTGCTAGGATTACGAAAACTATAATGTAGTCTCCTTATGAGGCTATTTCTAACGAGTGTGATCTTTGATTTTGGTAATTTCCAATGAAGATACATCGCGATTGGACTCTAATGTTTTTAGACTTGTAGAAGACCTTGAAAGACCCACCCACGTATTTCTTTTTCCATGTTTTTATCGACTCCTACAACAATTGACCCAAACGTGATATAATGTATATAAACCTAATTAAATTGGTCCGATTAGATCTAACCAATTGAACCGTATTGTATGTATTTGTTACTTATAAATATATGTATCTATGTTTGCACGAGCCTTTAAGCATTCTGTTACAATTTCAATTTAAATCTTGTCTCCTCTTTGACTCTGACTGTGGGTTTACTTTTTTTTTGTTTTTTTGTATTCTTATTTCGTTCATGCAGATGTGATTTTCTGGGTTAGAAATTGAAGAAGACCAGAAAAAGAAGTTACTGTTCCAAATATTCGGTTCTTGTCTTGTTATAAAAAAAAAAGGTTTTCTCCTGATGGGGTGGCTGTATCTATCTTTGGTATCTGAATACACAAGGTTTTGTTTGCACCGCAACAGTCAGTGATGAATTAGCATAAAAATGTATATTTTCTATGTAATATATTTTTTTGTTGTTGTCATATTTTATTAGTTTTTTTTTCACTTTTTATTTAAACATACATGTACAGTTCTTATACTATAATAAGGGCATGTTATGTATTTGTAAAAGATAATAGTTTAACTTTGATAGAGAAGACATTAATAATAAAAAAAAAAAAAACTACATTTTCGAATTTTCAAATTTTCGAAAACTCTTTTTACGACATTTACAAGTTTTTGATACTGTTTTGGATAAAGAAACAAGTTCGTTCGACCCAATCGTACACTTTTAACTTAATTCGCATCGATTTGTTATGAGACTGAAAGTTGTATACCATGCATGTTGTGTCTTTTGTGTTGTCCATCGATGCGTGGAAAATTGCTTCGTCAGTGCAGGTGGCACAGAGCACAAATATACATAGATAGGTAGGAGGTCAAAGTGTTTTGTTCTAAAAGAAAAAGTTTATTGCAAGATCAGAATAAAAGATGTGTGATGTGAAGAATGGTGATCATTTGCATAATTTGAATTGCACAATAAATTGTTATTGTTCATCGTTATTGTATTCTCTCTTTAAATTTATCATCGGTTGAATTTGATTCACGGATTTAGGTTTAAAGTTTTACAAGTATGATTCAAAATGAATGATGGAATTTCAAGTAATGTGATGATTGATTTAAGTGAATTTTATTTATGAATCGATTTATTTGATTGAATTCATCTGGATACGAAAAGATGGTAGAAGTCCATCGAAGGGAGATTATTATAACTTATTTTTAAAAGGCTCAGTAAAATATGACCGAGGGAAAAAACGAAATAATGTAGACGAAGAGAGCTAAATTCATCGGATGGTATGAATTACCACCGAGATCTTATGGTGAAATAAAGTGTTATTTGATTTCCTATATCTGTTATATGTTATTTTTAAAATTAAATTTGAACGGCACCGCTGCCGTACAGTATAGCTCATACCTATTTTATTTTTTGGTTGAAAAAATCATAATTCTTAAAGATAAAAAAAGAAATTTCCGAGACGATAAAATTTGTAAATTTGTATACAAATTATTAACAGGGTGTTTCAAAATCGTTTGCTGTAGTAAAATTTGTCACAAAAAATTGACGTAATATTTTAATCAAACAAATCTAATTCAAGCAACACAGTGCTAAATTCAAGTAAAAACACAACAATCCTTTTCAAATATAAATATGTTTGCAGGTAAATGAGGACATTAATTTTTCCTTTCGATATTTACATAGCTACTACACATATGGCAAGTTATGAATATTCGTAAAAAAAAAAAACGAACTCGAGATTTTGATCGGAGTTGACATTACGATCATATCGAAGTTGAAAAAAGTGAGTCTCGCAAATCTGTCTGTCCTTTCAGTTGCAGCTTAAACAAATGGACGTTTTTTGGACAGTCCCCACAGGTTTTTTTTTTTTTTTTTCATTTTTTTTAGGGACCAAAAACAACGTTACCTGCAGTACAATTTCTTTAAGAACTAATGAAAATCTTACTTTTCTCAAGAACTTTTCTCAACTTAAAAATAAAAATTCAGTAATTAAATAAAAAAAACTACCTAATATAAAAAAAAAACAAAACAATTTCGAAAAATTGTTATAAATGGTACCTCTATAGAACCATTTTTTTGATTTTCGATTTTCTCAAAAATGGTTCAACTGAATTTTTTATGAAGAATTTTTAAAAAAGTTGAAAAAGTATTGCAAATAAAAAAATCAGTAATTTTTTTAAAGAAAAGGCTACCATTTTATACAAACAAAATTTCCGAAAATGGATATAAATTGTACCTCGCATAGAGAACTATTTTATTGATGTTCGATTTTCTCATAACCTATTCAACTGATTTTGATCAATTTTTTTTTTATAGAAAATGTTTTAAAAAAATTGTATTTTTTGGATCTTTAATTTTTTTTTCGACTTCTTAATATTTTTAAATCTACTTGGTCGAATTTTATTAAATTTAGCCCTCAGTGGTTTTTTAACATTATCTAGCAGATTATTATAAATAAAAAAAAATAAATTATTCTTATAACCTAACAACAAGTGTAACGGTACAAGTTTTTAAAAATTGGTACGGAAAATCTCATTTTTCTCTAAAACGAATCCTACGATTTTGATTGAAATTTTTGTATAAGTATCAGGTTATCAGATGAACCGATTTTAAGACAAGAACTTCTAATAAATATAAATAATATTGCATCAGAATCAGAATTTTTAGAGAATTTGATTTTTGATTTTTTTTTCAATATTTATTTTTAAATTCTGCATTAATAAGTACCTACTTAAAAAAGGCATACTAAATGTTTTCAAAATTTTATATATGTATATAAAAAATTATTTTTTTAAGAACCGCTCCAATGATTTTCAAAATTTTTTTCCTCATAAACTGAGATTTATGTAAGCAATCAGATGGTGTCAAAAGTTTAATAAAATTATTTCTTATTAGTTTGATTATTTAACATTTTTTTAGTTTAAAATGTATAATGGTCTTATTTATAAACGTTGTCTAACTTTAGACTATACTGTCCAACTTTGGAAAATGTGTTCAAAAACCTTGTTTATTGTTGTCTTATAGCTGCCTATCTTAAACGCAAGAGTAAATTGTCTTAACCGTGAATAATGTGATATTTATTTTTATTAAATAAAGCATATTATTATTTCCACCAGATTTAAAAATAGTTAGACAGTGTCTAAGTAGACAAAAATCTAATAAATACAACTGTAAATGTTTAAAATCTATATTTAATAACGCAATTGATAAAAGTTTTGGCAAATGAGAATGTTTATGCAGACCATTGTGAATTACAAGAAAAGTGATAATTATTACGGAATAGTTGATCAGCTTTAAAATTTTAATGTTCCACCACTCTTACATTTATCAATTGTCAATTTATGGGTGCAAAACTTAATTACGAAAAATGATGGCTATTGCTCTAGTTCTGCAAATGATATTCATACAAACACGTCACGACTAGTTTATTATGTTTCATAAATAATTTATCATCAAACATAGATTTATGGTGTATCTATAGTTCTAATCAAAAGTAACTATCAGTTCTTGTATAATAAAGAATATCAATAAAACCATACAACCAACAAAGTGTGCACAGACAAATCATAATTTCATATTCCACTATATACATTTGCAGATACAACGAAGCTTAATAGCTATTGATGCTGATTCTGAAACTGATTTTGATGCCGATGCTTAGTCTAATCCTACACCATATATAGTCAACAATCATCATTTAGGTAGGATACTAGGTTACCTTTATACAAAACACTTCCCGAGATTACTTAAAGAACCAATATCTCTTGAATGTACATCAAGTAGACATAAAGAAAAACAAGCCATACACGGCTGCAAAAACTATCTCGTTCACTAAATTTGAACACCTTTAAGGTTATGAAAGGTTCGGCATCAAAGATGAACGAACACAAATTGCGTTTAACTCGGGCGATGAATGGCCGCACTCTCTGTGCAGGCAGGATCCAGCACCCAACACCCAGCAAACATCCATCCATCCATCCATCTATCATTCCTTTCCAAATACACAACTACGTGTTCGGGCAATTGTTCCAGCTCAGCTAGGAGGGTATCGTACGGTATGGCAGCTCAGCAGCAGCGTCTTGATAGCAATTGCAGAGCAATTGGGATCGGATTTAGATCTGCTGCACGCTGCTGCTGCGGAATGGTTCTTTTCTAATATCACAGAGACTCCATATTCAAACCCCTTTTGAAAATTACTCTCTGATGTCTGGCAATCATTGACATAGCCAATAATTTAATATGACACACTCTGAATGGAAAGGGCAATTCTGCGAATGAACGAACCGGACGGGAAGACACGAACTTGCTCTGTACAGAGAGAGAGAGGGAGAGAGTTCGAGAGGGACTGAAAGGGGAGGATGGAAAGGAGCTCGGTGCGCAGATCAGCAGGATTGGATTATTGTAATTTACGTAACAGACTATATAAATGGGGCTTGCTTTGTGGCTTGAATGGCAGTTCTCCAATTCCAATTTTCAGATACCATATATACTCGTACTCGTATCCATTGTGCCAAAGCTACTCCATCGTCAGTCGGTCGCATCGTCAAATCTATAAAAGAATCTTCGGCTAAGTCTTGTATAAGTTTTAATGGATGTGTAAATGCTGTGTTTAGGGGAATTCTATAGAAACGGACGTATTCAGCAGGGCGGTTCCTGTTTTTTTTTTTTTATTTTTTTTTTAAATTTTTGCTACTAGGATTGTTGTTCTATAAATAGATAATGATGATGATGATATGTGGATGTTAGGGAAGATGTAGTGTTGGACGAGTAATTATCGCCCCGCCACCGGATGGACTTTAAAGGTGGGACTCTTAAACTCTACCTTTTGTGTCTCTGGACACCACCGCCGCCGCCGCCGTTTATTTTGTCATTTTGTTGGGAGACAGCTCATTTGTATAGTTCTCTTGCTTTGCTTTGTTCTGTCATGCCACAGCCACATATAGAACCCGCATTGCGCGTTGCTGATTAGTTTCTTTTTTTTCTGACACCGCACTTTGAAATATTTTATGCTGATTGAACGATTAAGTTGATTGGACAGAAGTTATTGCTATGGAAGTTTGTTATTATTGCTGAGTGCTGGAGGGTTTGTTTTTTTTTTTTTTTTTTTTTTTTTGATATGTTACGTTGAAGGACAATAACACCAGAAGCCATAATGTGATTTTTATATATTTTTATAGATCTTTTGTTAATGGCCGCTAAAAAAATGCCAATTTTCTGTTGTAGCCTTGGGCTTGGGTTATAAATGAACAAGGGCCATTTTTGCTACCTTTATATGGTTTTTGTGCCTAGAACGTAGATATGTAATCATAATGCAATTTGGCAGCACTTGGCTTACCATTTAAAATGTAAAAGACACAAAGAAACAGTTAATATATAATTTCAATGTTTGTTAGTTGAACCTTTTTTACGAATGTAAATAAATATTCATAACACAATAAAGTCTAAAAATGCCTAATTTCAGTAATGAACCAAAAAAAAAAACATAATTTGCGCAGTTTTTTAGCGCGAAAAAATGTTCAATTTTTTTTCTGAAAAGTCCACGGGGTTTAAAAATGTTTGCGGTTGAATCAATGCATTTATATACATAAGTTTACTTCTTTCCTTATTCAATTTTAATATTTTGTATTTTGTTGGTCCTTCTGCGTCAAGATTTTGGTCAGATATCTGACTTTGATTGAAAAAAAAAATTTAGGACAAACTGATAAGTACAAAATTAAAATTCTAACATCCATATTAATAAACGCGAGATAGCTCAGAAATATGTTTAAGTCGTAGATTAAATGTGTGTAAACTAACTCACCGAAGAAGTTGATTTAGCGAAGGAGTAAGCAACAGATCTGGGATTAAATTATTTTTTTTTTTTCTCAAAATATTTGTACGAACCTTGCAGTTTTTGAATTTTTTTGTATGTGTAGAGAAGGCTATTATTAGCATACAGAACCATTTTTGGGGTTGAAAGCCCTCTCATTTATCCGCCATCTTTAAAAGAGAGTACAAAGTTATTTGCTATTTCTTGAAAATAATATACGTCTCACGAAAAATTTGTTTGTTTATATTAGAAAATAAGAAGTTATAATTAAAAATATAAGATTAAGAAAAAAAAACCCTTAATTTATATTTTTCTTAATTTTCGTCTATTTTTAATTATGATTTTTTATTTTCTATTTATCGGTAAAAGTATATTTATTTTATAGCGAATGGTCCTGTTAAATTTATTTAAATTTTGTAAATATTATTTAATAATGTTTTTAATAAAGATTTAATAATAAAAACGTTGTAGAGAATTCAAGTCTCTTCAAAATTATAGTTAAATTTTGTTTGGGTTGGGGTCATAATTCTGTATGCGCCAAAATTTGCTTTCCAAAATTCTGTATTTCAAAATTCTGTATTCCAAAATTCTGTAAATTATAAAAGAAAAATTGTTTTGATAATGAGAAAAAGTGCGCGCTTTTCTTGGAAAAATATTTTTGTATGCCAAGTATGGACAAAATTGTAAAAATTAAAAAAAAAAAACAGTAAAAGAAAAATACCAGAAGAATACCAGAATTTTCGATTTACAGAAATTTGAAGCACATAATTTTGATTTAACAGAATTTTGGGATACGGAATAATAGATTTACAGAATAATGAAAAACAGATTTTTATTCATACTGAATTTTCAATCCATTCACAGAATTTTCAATACATTTACAGAATTTTATAGAATACAGACAAACGACCCATTTCCATTTTGTTTGTCAGAATTATGGTTCTCAAAATATCATGAAAACAATTTTTAACACTCTCTTTTTTTTTAAATGGCGCCCAAATTGGGAACTTTCAATCCTGAAAATAGTTTTATATACTCACACTGACTCCCCTTCACATTCAAATAATGAAATCTTGTCTTGCTAAAAATCCAAGGTCAAGTGTAACATTAAAATGGACTAAAAGTAATTTCTACTTATTGTAGTAGATTTTTTTAAAGAATTTTCAAGAAACGTCAGTTTGCAATTCCAGAAACATTTCGTTTTTATTAATAAGAAATTTTATTTCCCCAGTTAACTCATATTCCCTGTTTTAGTAAACTTATGGATTAAAGGTGTATTAAGCTTTTTTTATTAATACAAATGTTACACTCTTGAAGTATTCGAACAAGTACGCGCGACTTCGAGTTGTGCATTTTATTTCTTTTGAACTAAAAATAGTAAAAATATTTATCCCTCAAATTGAACTTTTTTAAAAAAAGGACAAGTTCTTCTTCCTTCAATTTTCTGTCAATTTTACCTTCTTAAGACTATTTACCTACTCGTAAGATTTGTTCCTTGCTAAAAAGACAACATAACTAAAGCATTCATTATTAATAGTTTTTATATGTCTGCAGATGCAGAAATATAAAAATACTATTCTACTACGACGACGACGTCGACGTAACCCATCCTTCTAATTAGAATTCATAAAAATCTACCATTTATTATGCATTTTGCAATTTGTTTCAATCATAAATTTCCATTATGTACCTACATACATATACGCCCCAGCTATATAATGTGTTCCCCAACATAAAGTATATACCGCGCCATTGAATTCAATCACCGCAATGGTCCATTAAATGTGCTTAAATACGACATATAGTAAGCTTGTGTATAAATATACATACATATGTTATAGCAATATACAAAACGATTCACGTTGTATTTAATGAGATCCTTTTAAATCCTTTCATTATATTGCAAAGAGAATGAACAAATTACCTGCCGTTAATTAGAGAACTGTGCCTTGAGCCAAATATACCTTCTTCATTCACATTTTTTTTATTTTTCTAGCTAAATGAACTATTAAAGTGTTCTTTGTCTGTATATATATGATGCTGATGATGATGATGCTGCATTGCGTCGTCATCATCGTCATTGTTGGTCGAATGATGGTTTATCTGTGTCCATTCGTTGTTGTCGGTCGGAAACAAAAGTAAAAATATATATATAGATATACTCTTTTTCTCCTTCTCAATGACTTCCTTTATTCATCAGGGATACATTATATATAGACAACACAAAAGATAGACAGATAGATACACTAATGTCAGTTCCTTAAGTATCTATAATTACTCAAATGATTTATGAACATTAAAATTCTACAAAACGAGCTTAATTGCAAATAAGTTCGAATTCTCATTTTGAATTTTATTTCAATGAGTTTTAAGTACCATCAATGTCAGTGGTGGATTTATGGACTTTTCAGCTTTTTATGATATTTCAAAAATTCTACTTTTTATCTTATTCGTTTTTAAAAATTAAAAGAAAAATATACACACTTTTAAATGATTAAAAATTAATTAAATAAATTTAATAAAAACAATCTGATGAGGTGCTTCTTAGGCACAGTGCGAGATGAAAGTTAAACTTTGACATGCCAATCTTAAACACTAATGCAAAAATTGACTTTACATAACATTTTGATTTATTTATCTATTTAATTAATAATTAATTAATTTATTTAATTATTAATTAATTCATTTAATTATTAATTAATTTATTTAATTATTTATTTATTTATTTTATTATTTATTTATTTATTTATTGAGAGGTTATGTACAGTATGACGAATTAAAAGCACCGCCCCCTTATAACGGGTGATTTTTTGGCTGGTTTGGTTTTGGCAACACTGGTTTTGACAGCTGACGTGTGTTTAGTACCTTGTGTCACTGTCAAACAGCTTCAGTTTGATTTGCAATTTAACCATGGATCGTCTTACAAATGAACAACGCTTGCAAATTATTGAATTTTACTATCAAAATTCGTGCTCGGTTCGAAATGTTCATCGCGCGCTGCTTCCATTCAGCGATGAGGCTCATTTTTGGTTGAATGGGTACGTAAATAAGCAAAATTGCCGCATTTGGAGTGAAGATCAGCCAGAAGCATTGCAACAGCTACCAATGCATCCCGAAAAAGCCACTGTTTGGTGCGGTTTATGGGCCGGCGGCATTATTGGGCCATATTTCTTCAAAGATGATGCGAATCGCAGCGTTACTGTCAATGGTGAACGCTACCGAGCGATGATAACAAACTTTTTTTTGCCCGAAATGGAAGTTCTTGACTTGCATGATATGTGGTTTCAACAAGACGGTGCCACATGCCACACAGCACGCGAAACAATGGCGCAATTGCGAGGCGAGTTTGGTGAACAGTTAATTTCACGTTTCGGGCCGGTCAATTGGCCGCCTAGATCGTGCGATTTGACACCATTAGATTATTTTTTGTGGGGGTATGTCAAGGCTAATGTCTATAGGGACAAGCCCGCTTCGATTGACGCACTGGAAGCCAACATCCATGCATTCATTCGTGAGATACCGGCCGATATGTGTGAAAGAGTATGCCAAAATTGGACTCAGCGGATGGGCTACCTGAGACGCAGCCGCGGTAAACATTTGCATGAAATTATCTTTAAACATTAAATTGCAAGGTTCAAACTATCGATTCAAATAAATATTTCATTCATTTTTTCGAATTTTTTGTGTTTTTTTTTTTTAAAAAGTTCTAAACCTCTTAAAAAATCACCCATTACTAGTCGCCCTAAGCATTTGCCTCTGACGTAAATGGTAAATCCGCTATTGTATTATTTTTCCTTGAGTCCTTTTTTCAAGCGAAATAGTGATGGACGAGAAAATTCAAGGTGGGTGTAGTACATACTGGTGTTTTTTTGTTGTTTATTTTTTTGCAGTGCAATAATGGGTGATATTATCGTCAATTAATGTCCATTCTCTCTGTATGATGATTGTATCTGACAAACTTATTGTTACTTCTCTTCTGTATTTCTTTGAAACAAAAAAAAAAAACAACATAAAAATAAACAGAAAGAGAAAATTACACTTGGAGCTTCAATCACCTGGTGCCACAACACTTTAATAGGACTCCAAGAAAAGGCTTGAAATCGATTGATGTTATTTATCACTATTTATTGTCGCTGTGATGGGTCGTGGAACTCAAACAACCTTGCAACAAATCACTTTGGGCTCAAGTTTAACTAAAAAAATATTTACAACTTAAGATAATTTTTTTTTTCTTCTATATTCTTTTCCTTCCTCTTGTTTTTTTTTTTTTTTATTCTTCTTCTAATTCCATTCAATTGGTTAAAGATACTACTTTCGGAAAAAAAGTATCTAGGAAGATTCCAATTTTTCTTTTGCTTTGTTAAACATCAAGATTTGTTGTATAGCTTGTAATAAGTATCTACATATATAGGATAACAACACTCTATAGACGCAACGGCGGCGGCGGCGATGAATATCTTGCTTTTCTATTTGTAATCAATTGGAATTCTATTGAATTCTTTAGACACGAACATTACCTGGGCATTAAAGAGTCCCGTTTTCGTTTTATTTTTTATTTCAATATATAAATATAAATATAACTCCTTAAGTGATAAATTGAGGGGAATTATTTCGATATAAATAAAGGCTTGGCTAGGAGGGGAGTAGGGTGGGAGGAAGAGAAAATTATTATCATGATAGTGAATGAATGAGAAAAGTTTTTGGTAAGAAATCTTCTCTAAATTATATGCACCTTTGTATAAAAGTATAAAGGCGGAGAAATAGGAAATAAGTAGCTAGCTGCTTTGGGGAACATATATACATACATAACATCACGGGTCATCAAAATAAGTTAAAGAAAATCAAGCCTTCCACCTACATGTGTTGGAAATAACATAGGTATACCTACCTATAACCAACCTAAAAAAGATGCAGGTTGCAGGTGTATGATTAATGAATTTTAAATAAGCTACAAGATAATTTTAGGGTCTTGTGTGATAATAGTTGTTATTTATGGCACTTATTAGGGTTAATTAGTTGAATTGAGCATGCGTGATGTTGTTATACATAAGGCGATAATGGTTACCCATTAAATAAAATCTGTTATAATATAGCAGTGACTTTTTAATATGAAATTGACCTTTGAAAGATTTCCTCCGAAAAATAACTGTATCGTCAAAAGAAAGCACTTGATTACAATTTTGGAATATATTCTAAAAAAATTTCTTTATAGGTAAGTCACTTTTATTATAGGCTTAGGTAAAACTTTGAATGAAATTCTACTTATGCACTTTTGATCAATAAGTGTGGGAAATAAGCTCATTATCGATTAATCGATTTATAACCAATTCAAGTGGTTATTTTTAAATAACTAAAGAGAAAACTCCATGCTGACTTTAAGATGGAACTTTTATAGAATTTTATTATATTCGTTATGAATCAACTAATCGATTATGAGATTATTTCCCATACTGATTTGGGATTTTGTTTAAAGTTTAAATTTATCAGAAGTGATTTATGAGTTCATTTTTGAGTTTAAAAAGAATTGTATATTACATTTTTGAATTTTGTTTTCGATTCTTAAAAAAAAATTATTTGTTTCTTTCGATTCTTATTAAGCTTGGGACTGCAGTTTTGTTTTTTTTTATCATTTATTAGGTATCTAACAGATTTAAAAAAAAAATATTCTTATTGCCAGAATTAACAGTAACCTTCAATAAACTGTTAAATAACCAGTTGAATCCTAATTTTTTAGGATTCAGGTTTTTCTTTATACATATATTTAGATAGAAGACGTTTCGTACGTGTTTAGGTACTTCCTGAGGTCTATTCTGATAGTCCTATCGTCGTCTATCTAAATAAATATAATTAAAGAAAGAAAGACCTGAAGCCCACAAAATTAGAATTCAACTGTTTTAAATTAAAAGGTCACGAAAAGGAATAATTATTGATGTTTGATAACTGTTAAAGAAAGTGTAACTTTTTTTTTTAGAAAACGACGGGTACGATTTTGATTAAAATTTGTCCATGTTATAATATTAGTCTGTAACAGAAATAACTTTTCGTTCCTAAAAATGAACCTAAATTTGGACCAGGGCACATTTAGTTTTGTAGGGTGAAAGTGTAAATTTTTTTTTTTTTTTATAAATTGTTCGAAGACTATCAGGTTTTCGGAAGATAGGTCTTAAAATAGAAAATTTAGTAGGTACACGAAATTGTACACAAAAAAAGGGAGATTTTAATAATTAATTCGTAAGAGCGATAGATTTTGAGAAAAACGTTTGCCAACGTGCCCAGTAACTTCTTTTACACTGCAGTGATAAAAAAGTAAACTAAAACAAACAATTGATAAGTTTGTGCTAGTGTTTTTTTCGAATTTTAATACTCTTACGAAAAATAATAATTATTAATTGTAGAATTGCAGCTACATATTTTGAATGAAAAAAAAAATATTTTGACTTTGGTCACCAATTTCTCAGCAATATAGTAGTAATATAGCCACAAAAAAATTTAAGGCGTTTTTGAAAACCTGGATAAGTTTACTACAAGGCCGTCATAAAACTTTATAATTTTTATTTTTTTCCCTTCACCGTTTAATTTACAAAAACTACAAACAAATTTTTAATTAATTGTTATGGTTTCGCAATAACGGTATCTTAACAAAAATCAACTGTTTCATTTCATTACGACACATTTTTCCAGAGATACAAAAAAAAAAAATTAAGGTGTCTTCATTTTTTTCGCCTAGTGTAGTTTTTCCATGAAAATTTATTTAATATTTACAAGCGTAATTGCGAAAAAAATTATTTATTAAAATAAAAAAAAAAAACATCCCAAGTATTAATACATATTTCATTTTCTATATTTGTAAAAGTTTTAATTCTGAACTTATTTCAGAAGCTCAAATTTGTTTGTGTTAATTTTTTTTTCTTTTCAAAGGAAAGTTGAAAGTTGAAGCAACAATTAAGACAGCATTAATTTCTACATTTAAATATATACTCCCAACTTTAAGTGGACGTTGGATTTTACGAGATAATAAACACATATTTTTCTTAGTCTAATCTGTAATTAAAAATTCTTTTCTAGTTGCACATTCTTTCTTATTAAGTTTTAAGGTTTAAAAGACTTTATGGCTTCCAGGCGTAAAGTTAAAATTATTAATTAGATGAACTGGTAATAGATACTCAGCTCAATATGTTAACTGTGGTTTGGCAGTTTGACACTGGTTATATTTTTTTGAGATCAACGCAACCCCTCTGTGGGAATATCGTCAAGGCTCAAAGTTCGAAAATTCTTTGTGTTTTCAATGATCTAAGCCTTTCAAACAAAAAGCTGTACCCCGCAACCCAATCCTATCAGCAATCAAAAAGTTCGATCAATAATAAACCAAAGTTCCTCCCAAACTACTCCATTTATTTCTAACCATTCTTTTACTGTCAGTTCCTTTCAAAAGTCCATACAAACCCAAAGTATGTTTAATTCTTTTCAATAATTATTTTGATTGCACCTTCCTTGGGGAATAAATTCCCTTTGGACTAATGACTTTGTCATTGATTAAAATCCAAACATATAACACCCACCTCATCATATCCCTGCAGGGTTCTTGTTTTCCTATACTTTACAAAACACCTTCAGTCCACATTCAATTATTCATAAACTGTCATGTAAATGTAACTTCCCCCTTAAGCTTAAATAAAACAAAACAATAAAAGAAGAAAAACGAAAAAATCTATAAACTTACCTTATCCTTATTATTAATTCCTGCCTTGTTGTAGAACTCCTCGCGGGCATTATTCAAACTGTCGATTATTGAAGATGTATTCACATTCGAATCGTAGAGCATGTCTGAGCTCAAACTGCTTCCAGCTGTGTTCGTGATGCTGCTCCCTGAACTGCTGCCAATGGTTCCACCAATTGGTGTCCTCTGTTGTATTTGAACTGCTGCAGCTTGCTGCTGTTGCTGTTGCTGTGGCTGGAGGATTGGTGGAGTTGACATTGTTTTTTGTTCAATTTGTATTTGTTGTTGTTGTTGGAGTGCTGCCAGCGAAGACGCCGCCGCTGCTGCAGCCACAGCCGCAGCCGCTTCTTGCTCTTGCTGATGTTGCTGTTGTTGTTGTTGTTGTTGTTGTTGTTGTTGTTGTTGTTGTTGTTGTTGCTGCTGCTGCTGCTGTTGCTGTTGATATGTTTGTACTTTATTCAACTGTTGTTGTTGTTTTTGTGGCGATTGATGTTGCACTTTCATCATTGTCTCCGAAGGTTCCTTCAATTGAATTGGAGAAGAGGGTTTTTGTATCTTCACCATCGGCTGAACGGTTGTTATGGAAGATGTGGCAAACGATGTCGTCGTGGGCTTCATCGACGAACCAACCATCGATGATGGCTTTTGGCCATTAACACGTTTTATCGATGACGTCGATAATTTAGTCAATGATGATGATGATGATGATGATGATGACGATACCAATGACGATGACGACGAACCTGGCCTCTTTGTTGAGTTGGGTCGTGATTTCGTCTTGCTCGTGGAAACTAGGGTACGATGATTATTGTTATTAGATCTTGCCGCAACAAATTGATCCTCATCCGTCTCCCCAGAACCGATAGTTGTCGATGTTGGAATTTCTCCATCGTCGGCATCAGCATCAGCGTCATTTAATTCAGATGATATATCATCATGAATGTTAAATTCATCCTCGGCATTGCCGTCCATTTCTTTTGTAGCAGCAGCAGCAGCACCATCAGCCATTTCTTCACTTGCGTTGATGTCTTGATTGGTTGCCATTGAGTAATCGTCGATTTCTTCCACCGCCGCCGTTGACATCATCAGTGATGCATCCGAAGTTGTAGTTGCATCTTGATTTTTTGTCGTATCTTCGATCGAACTGGACGATGATGAATAGGCTGCCGCCGATTCTGAACTTGTCGCCAAACTATCGGATAAAGTTGTTTCTTGGCTATCATCAGAAGGTGCAGCTGATTCACTGCTACTTGTCGTATCATTATCCTGAGCTTGATTTGTTATGTCAATGGATTCCTTTAAACGTGCCACTCTTTCGACGATTCTTTCGAGAATTTCTTTCTGTGAATCAGGAAGATTTTTCGTATCCATTTTCAAAAGCTTATTGTATTTTTCGATATTTTGTTTAACCGTTTCGATATCAGCAGCCATTTTGGATTTTGATTGACGTTGCAATTCATCGGGAGCAACATAATGAGTGCGAGCTTTTCTATCGCTAAATCCAACCAATTCAATTACTCCTGGATAATTTTGATTGCCTAACGGAAAGACAGAGTCGATAAGTCCGACAAGGGAAGACAGCACTAGCGCCCACTTAAGAGGGTTGAGATACATTTTGTTTCTTTCGAAAATATCTTTTTTTTTTTAAAACTGTCAGACACAAATGATTTTTTTTTGTTGTTGTCACACGCGAAGGACTGGCACCACTTTCAAAGGACACTTTTTAGTGATCCTGTGGATATTTTTATACTAATTTTTGTAATTTATTTTTCAACTGCACACTCACGGTTTAAAAAAAATCAACTCGAGTATCTTACAAAAAAAAGTCCAAGTATCTTTTAAACTACAAAAGTATCTATTAGCAAAAAAAAATTTCCCGAAAAACGAAACTCCACAAATAAAAATAAGATCTTGTTTTCACTTGCAACTTCCTTAAAAGTTTAGGATGCGTATTTTAAAATTAAATCGGAACTTGTAACATAAAAAAAAAAATAAAAGTATCTATGTATCTGAGAGGATCTCCTAGTTTGTTCTAAGCGACGATTTAATATTCGGATTTAGATCACAAAACACAACATACTAGAAGCACCGCTGCGGTACAAATGTTCCATGAAGCGATTTTGCTGCGTCTTATAAAATTTCATGACCAACTTGCAGCCGCAAAAGTAACAATCTTTCTTTCTTTTGGTTTTGCCTTTTACTTCTTCATATATACATAGTTGGTTTTTTTTTTCTTTCTCGTTTTTTTTTGTGTGTCTATTTTCTTTTATTATTTTCTTCTTCGTCGTCATCATTAATATCATCATCATCATCATCAACATTATCATCAGAATAGATGATGGTCTTAAAGTCGTGGTTGGTCTTCACTTCTTCTCGTGGAGCATTATCTTTTTGTTTTTGTGTTTTTTTAGCCAAAAATCATGGTCATGGTTTTAAGAGCCATAGGTACACTAGATAGGTCTAGTAGCGCGCAAGATCAGAATACTAAAAAAATATTAAAACAAAAAAAAAAACAAAACAAAAATGTTAAATTCACGAGAATGTTGTATACGGTAGTACACTATGTTGTGAAGTTTGGTGTTATAAAGGAGGAGAACCTCTTTTTTTTTTTTTTTTTTTTTTTTTTTTTTTTTTTTGATAATGGTTAAAAAGGTTTATGAGCTACTGATGGAGATTTCGCCTTTATAATAGTTTCTTGTTGTTTGAGAAAAGTAGAATTTGCGTGTAAATTTAATGAATTTATGGGCATCTAGAGTTAAGGTCAGAGTTACAGTATTCCTCCGTTTGCTGTTATATGCTTACCCAGAATCTTGGAGCTCATTGAGAAATTTGGCAAACCAAAAACTAAGTTGACCATTTATGTAACAGATCTTGATATCTTTGGTTGGAAAGGTGAAGTTAAGTAGTTGGTTTGGTTGAAGAAGTGAAAAACAGAAAACAAAATATTTAAAAAAAAAAAGTGGCAGCACATTAAATATAATGCCATAGCTTTTTTTTAATTCAGAAATTTATGAATTTTTGAAATCAATTTATTTCAATTGTTTTTGAAAAAATAATGTTTTTAGATTCAGAATATTGAAAAAAAAGTTGTAAAAAAAATCTTTTTGAAAAAATAACTTTGCATAAAATAAAAACTTTAAAAAAAAAATTTTAGAAGAAAATTTTCTACGCCAATTTTAAATATTAATATGTGTATGTGCAGTTTGAGTCACAATTGTGTGGCGATTTTTTTGGTTTCGCTTAAGTCGTTTTGATAATTAACAATTAGGTTTTTTTTTTGGGAAATGTTTTTGTTTTTATAAATACATATGCACATTTTCGTAAATAAAAATAAAATTATTGATAATATCTTGTTTTTTGAGTATTTTTGATATTTTTAAAAAGGTAATTTCATACAAAACAAAAAAAAAACAAACACAAACATATACATATAATGGGTGATTTTTTAAGAGGTTTAGAACTTTAAAAAAAAAAAAAAAACACAAAAAATTCGAAAAAATTAATGAAATATTTATTTGAATCGATAGTTTGAACCTTGCAATTTAATGTTTAAAGATAATTTCATGCAAATGTTGACCGCGGCTGCGTCTCAGGTAGCCCATCCGCTGAGTCCAATTTTGGCATACTCTTTCACACATATCGGCCGGTATCTCACGAATGAATGCATGGATGTTGGCTTCCAGTGCGTCAATCGAAGCGGGCTTGTCCCTATAGACATTAGCCTTGACATACCCCCACAAAAAATAATCTAATGGTGTCAAATCGCACGATCTAGGCGGCCAATTGACCGGCCCGAAACGTGAAATTAACTGTTCACCAAACTTGCCTCGCAATTGCGCCATTGTTTCGCGTGCTGTGTGGCATGTGGCACCGTCTTGTTGAAACCACATATCATGCAAGTCAAGAACTTCCATTTCGGGCAAAAAAAAGTTTGTTATCATCGCTCGGTAGCGTTCACCATTGACAGTAACGCTGCGATTCGCATCATCTTTGAATAAATATGGCCCAATAATGCCGCCGGCCCATAAACCGCACCAAACAGTGGCTTTTTCGGGATGCATTGGTAGCTGTTGCAATGCTTCTGGCTGATCTTCACTCCAAATGCGGCAATTTTGCTTATTTACGTACCCATTCAACCAAAAATGAGCCTCATCGCTGAACACAATTTTTCGATAAACAACATTTCGAACCGAGCACGAATTTTGATAGTAAAATTCAATAATTTGCAAGCGTTGTTCATTTGTAAGACGATCCATGGTTAAATTGCAAACCAAACTGAAGCTGTTTGACAGTGACACAAGGTACTAAACACACGTCAGCTGTCAAAAACAGTGTTGCCAAAACCAAACCAGCTTAAAAAGAAGCAAAACAACAAAATGTCAAATAAATAATTGACGAACTTTAAAAATCCAATCCAACAAAAAACTAAATGAAAATTGTGAATGCACAATTTGTCATATCATTTAAAAAAAGAACATAATTAGCAAAACGGAAAATGCCAAACGAAAAACGGCCGCGAAAAATGACGTTTAAAATAAAATTTTAGTCATCTACATATTTCGAAAATATTCCAAAAAAAAGTGAAATTTTTATTTTTTATCAGCAAAATTTAATTTTTGGAAAAACATATCTCAAAAACAATTAACAAAAAACTAAAGACCAAAATTATGGTTTTTATAAAATTTTACAAAAAAAAAGACTTTGACACTTCTTTTTATAAGAGCAATAAATTTTAAGAAAAACGTGAGCAAACCTACAACGTATAAGTTGTTGGTTTTAATGTACTTTTTTCTTCATCACCGTGCGTGATAAAAATCAATTTAGCACACCATACCATATGTGCATACACTATGTCACACAGTGGTCAACTCAGTTGTCAACCAGTTGTCAACCACTTGTCAATTCAGTAGTCAACCAGTTGTCAACTCAGTTGTCAACCAGTTGTCAATCAATTGTCAACTCAGTTGTTGCTAAAATCGCATGCACGGACCTGCGAACGCAACGGACGCGCAAACGCACGCATGCACATACGAAAAGAGGTGTCAAAGTCTTCTTTTTTTTTTGTAGAATAAATAATATTAAATGGATCTTTGGTTGATAGATGATAATTAATTAGTCTTTGTGGGTCTTTCGGTTGCGACGAGCGATTGATTGCAAAATGAGATGTTTTTTTTTGGTCTCCGGGGCTTTTA
Organism: Epistrophe eligans; assembly: GCA_951394125.1. Classification (NCBI taxonomy): domain Eukaryota; kingdom Metazoa; phylum Arthropoda; class Insecta; order Diptera; family Syrphidae; genus Epistrophe; species Epistrophe eligans. Next base: position 16,425,580 of record OX596029.1, on the reverse strand, counting down.
TCAATATACTATGATTTTTATTTAATCTTCTACATTTATTTAAAAACATTCAACTTCAGGAAATGTTAAATCCTATTACGAAAAAAATTTCCCCGGATTTTTTCCCATTTTAAGGAATTGCTATCAACATTCAACAATCATCTTCTAAATTAAGGAAAATATTCCTTTGAGTAAAATAGCTATCGTGAATAATTCCTTCCAGGAAACTTTTTGCTTAATTTTCAACGAACATTTCCGCAAGTAAATTTTGGGGGAAAAATTATTTCGTGAGAAATTTGAAATGTGAACATTTTTTCCACGTTTTATTTTTTTTTTGGGAAACAAATTTATTTCCTATTAAAATGATGTTAGAGCTGAATAACTTATTTCAAAATTTGTTTTGACATTTAAATAAAATTCAAGAAAATTTTCAACACAAAAACAAATATAAAACAATATTCTAACTATTCTCACCTACAATTGAACATTTTGCAAAATAACAGTTTTAAAAATCGAAATATCTTAGGCATTCTTCGATTTCAAGGTGTGACAACGACATTTTGGTGAATTTTTTTGTTAAACTGTTAGAATTTGTCACTTAGATTTCTCGAAAACCTTCTCGAAAAATCATACCTTGCCTATGTTTGAAATTTACAATGAATACTATGTATTTGTGATGTCATCCGATTTATATAAATGACAAGTGTTTTTAAATTAATAAACCAGGAACTTGCTTCAAAATTCAAAGTCCATAAATAACCAAAATCAAGGTAACAAGAAACTTTACCAAACATCATCAGGCAGCTTCTTTAAGGTTTCCTTTATATAAATATATAGTATATATGTATCTTTTGCATCATGTTTTTAGTTTATGTTTATATGTTTATGTTTATGCGTTGTCTTGAACAAATCGGTCAGTCAGAGTTCAACTGCACCCAAGCAACTTTTAACTTTTTTTTATCAAGTTATCTAAATCTTTTAAGCTATTCCTTCTCATTTTACATTCTATTCAATCTTTTAACAGGACATTCAAGAAATTCAAACAAGAATTTAAATACATGAACATAGTCGCAAAAACTTGCACAATTTTTAAACAATGATGGTATACACGATAACACGGTGACGTTTAAGTGATGATTGATTCGAACAGAAATTTCTGTGAAATTCAAAGCTTTATATTTTAAAAAATATTATTATTATTTTTTTTTTAATTATAAACATTTAGCCAGTCCAGATTTCTCACAGGCTCAACTTAGATCTCAGAGATCTTAGCAATTTTAGAAATCTGAACGTAATTTCTCAGTGACATTCCTCATTTTTGCTATCAAAAAGCTGAGACTGATATTTTTTAGATTCGCTTGCTCAATTATTTTTTGTCTTAGTTGGATAATTTAAAAAAAAAAGAGATGGAGAGTGCTTTTGACTTCTTAGCACAGAGATCTTGTTCAGGTTTCTCCTTCTCCTCAGTGAAGCTGACAGAAGTTTGTTAAATGAGATCTGAACTGAAAACTTTGACTTTTGACAACATTTTTATTTGCCATTTTGTGGAGGGGCTTGTAATCTACAAATTTTGTTTGAGTTATAATGCAAAGAACCAATATTTTTGACATTTGACATTTTATGCAAATTGCTCGAAAAGATCGCTCGTAGAAAAAATATTTCAAGTACTTTTTGTATAGAGAATCCCAAAAACTACTAACTTTGTTCAAACTAGTTTTTTTAAAGCTTGTTCCGTTTACAAGTTATTTGTGAAAAACCAATATTTTTGACATTTAGACTATGAATAACTATTTTAAAGATGTCAGAGACTTTTCGCAGTTCACTTCTTACGAACAATCAAATTCCTGTAAACCAATGTGCATTTTGACCAAAATTTACCTTTTTTTTGTCTACCTTTTTTGCACGAACCCAATACCTGGCCTTCATAGCTATTTAGCTATTTACTTTCAAGAACAACCACAAGCACATTCATGATTCTTTCTATTCAATAGCTCCCCCTCAGCGAAGATAAATTTTATTTGTGTGTTTTTTTTTTTTTTTTTTTTTTTTTTTTGTTAACTTAACAACACACGAAACCTTTTGGATGAGCATCTTCTTCCTTGCGGAATAATGTCTATCTTTCCACCAATATATAAAGGCACAAGTAGGTAGTATCTCCAAAATACAAGTAAGTACTTCACTCTTCAATTTGAACTTTGGCCGATTTGGGCATCTATCAATGCGCCATTAACTGTGTTTGCATAAACTATGTAACCTGCCCGCGCGCGTTTTTTTTTTTTTCAAAATGGTAGATTCTTTTGATTGTTTTTTTTTTTTTTTTTTTTTTTTTTTTTTTTGTGTTGCTAGACAAATGCATTCAAAAGATGCAAACACAGAGATCGCAGCGATCAGAGACGCAAATTTAGTGTCGTCTAATGGACAATAATCTTATATAAATGTATGTATATGATGCTATGCAGTTTTCCTCCGATAACATAGCATAGGTATAGGTACATAATATCTATAGATTTAGAGTTATGTACGTATACGAGTATTTTCAAAAAGCCTGTTCCTTCCTTTTTTGTTTAGGGTATGTTTAATTCACACCTTTCTTTTTGTCCCACGTAAGATGAAGTTCGAAACAACAAAGGACATTCTTATTTTAGGACTTTAACTTCAGTTATATAAAAAACGGAATTTTTGCATTTTTTTTCAAGAATATCAAAAGGAGGCTATATTCATCGAAATTCAGTGTACATTTTGCATAAACGAAATTTAGGCCATGACTATTTAATAAATTATTTCGAAAACGGTTATTTTTATGAAGAAATTTATAGACATATTTTTTTGTAGGAAATTTTCTAAGCTACAAATAAGTCCTTAACATTTTTTCTGTACGAGTGACCATTGAGGAGATATTCCTGAAAACCTAGTTGCAGGGGCCTTTTACTCCCGTTACATTGTTACTTTTTACAGTTTCTTAAAGAATACATGAAGAGGCGCTGCGGTTATAAAAATCCAAACGGACGATTTTTTTCAAAGTCAAATGTCTTTAATGACAGGATTAAATTAAATGGAAAAAACAACATCTTCTTTTCAAGTTTTTGAGGGATTATGAGAAAAAAAGGTTTTTTTTTTCCAGCAATCGAAAATTGTCTAATTAAGATGGCACAACATGTGAAAATATGAATCAGCTGTCATTGCTTTTTAAGAGTATTGCCAATGTGAGTTTGTTTTACTTCATCTGACAGCCCCTGATGTAGTGTCAAAAATAATTACAAAAGTACAACGTTTAATCAATTATACCAGAGTTTTATAATTTAAAAATACTCCAAACTAAAAATTGCATTATTTTATAATTTTTGACATTTCCTTAACTCCTAATTATAGGGTGCATTACAATAAAGTCCATTCAACCTGTAGCTTCTTTAAGAAATAATTTTTTTATTTGAAGCTTATTATTTTAAACGTGTGTTTGGGTTTAACTGCAGGTTCTTTATGAGCAGACAAATCCATTCGACTTTGGAAGCCTGCTGGACTTGTCTTAAAACAACAACTGATTGTATTTGTACCCACAACCCCACTATAGGCATAAAATATACATAAATTCGTATACTTATACTCATGTATATAGAATAGGAAGATGGAAGCTTATGTGGGTAAATAAATCTCATCTGGCGCTAGACCGTAATTTGTCAATAAGAAACTAATCTGTTTCGTATGTGTGTGTGTTATTTGTGTAGGTAAATGTCGGATGAGTAGCCTTACAGGCTTTATAATATTTTCTGGCTCAATGATGCTATTCCAACTTCTGAAAACGACTTTTCATTGGATTTAGATTCTTGGTCAAACCGCAGATTTCCTTATTTCTATCCTACCTACCTACATACTTGCCAAACCGCACATAATTCATTAGAAAATAAGCTTCCTTCAACTTCAACAACAATGTTTTATGCTGGCATTGCAGACTTCTTGTTATAGTAGTAGTAGTGGTAGTGTTTGTTATTGTTGCTGCAGTTGTTGTTGGAGCTCTAAACAAGAAGAGAATAATATGAGAGTGTGGTATGGTGTCAATCATCTGACGCCATCATCCATCTCTAGGATACTAGCACAATGTGTGTGGTGTTTTTTTTTGTTGTGATTTTTTTTTTCCTTTCTCAACAATGTGCTATAAAAATGGAAATTTTAAGAAGAAGCAAAAGAAGTCAATTAGAAATGGAATTTGATTAATGCAAAACTATTTTATCAGTTTATTTGTTTTGTTATGCTTGGTATATCGTATAATGATGAAGTGCAATTAATGAAGTATTCTAATGAGAATGATGCATAGCCATTCTAATTAGATTCTTTTTTTATTTATTACAAATAATAAATTAAAAACTTAGTTTTGTTAAGATTAAGATACAATTGCATTGACTGGAAGAACGGAAAACCATTGAAATTGAATGAAAGGTCGTCATATTTTGTTGTAAAAGGTTAAACTTTTCTCATTTTTTGTAAACACCTGCTTAAATCTATAATCAGCCTTAAATCGGCAAAGATATACAAACATATTAGTCAAATTAAATTATAAGGAGAAAATTGATAATTGTTCAAACAACACATTTTATTATTTATTTATTTATAAATATTAACAATAAATTAAAATCTATTATTAACAATTTTTCAAAGAGCGCTAGCATCAAATTACTTTCAGCTCTAATTAAAAGGGTAAAAACCGAAAACTTATGTTTAATAATTTTATAATTATATAATATAGTTACATAATAGAAATAATAATAAGTATGTATGTTTGATATATTTATGGTTATGTATGTATGTAATTAGATTTTTATTTTGTGTTTGTGAAGTAAATTATCTATGAATTCAATATTTTTTTTTTTTGGATCTTGAAGAAGTTCCAGGGTGTTATATTGGTGCTGGTTGGTATCTTGAGGATCTTCAGAAAGATAGCATGAGTCCAATAGATGACTTAATGTGATGGTATTGTTGCATTTTGGGCATATCGGGGGTGGCTCTTTTTTTAAAATGTGTTGGTGAGTAATATAGGTGTGACCAATGCGCAGTCGTATAAAATTGGTTATTTTAAGCTTTGACATATCGTGGGGGAAAATTGGATTTATTCTGTTGGGGTTAATTGCTTGGTAATGGTGTATATAATGAGACCACTCTTGTTGTCGAGAATTTCTGATTTTATTCATTATTAATCCATTAAGATCTTTTCTTGTGAAAGTTTCAAATAGAAATGTTGGAGAGTTGTGAGCTAAATTCGCAGACTGATCAGCTAGTTCGTTTCCTTCAATATCAACATGACCAGGAGTCCACATGAGCTTGATTTTAGAAGGTGTTTTTATGATCGTTCTTTGGTATTATAAGGCTCTCATAAACCAACGCGAAACAATCGCAACGAAAACAAAGTTTTCGTCAGTCAAATCTAATTTCCATGATGATAAATGGGAGTACCCAAGTCGATGCGACGACCTGCGTCGCACAGTGGCCCGTTTATGAAAACGTAGTGACAATAATCGTTTATCGGGTGGGCGTATAATGCAAAACTCTTAGGTTTATTGAATTAAATTAATAAATGGTTGGACAATTAGAAATCAATAAAATCTCGTTTGGCTGAATAATTTTGCTTGTATAGCCAGCCAAAGTAGAACAATTTTTTTTATTTTTTTTTTTTGTTTCCACTATCACTGAAATATTTTCTTAACGCACTCCTTTGCGTTAAAAAATTAAAATATACAATTAATAATAATATTTAAAAGATGGTTTATTTTCTTTTTACCCCACTGTTTAGCTCATATTGTTTTTTGTTTTGTTTTTCTTCACTGTTACACTCGAATTAGCTTTAAAATATTCTGCCCTTACTTTTAATTTAAGCTTTTGACCTTTGTACTGTGAAATACAAACTATGTCTGTCGCCTTAAGTACAAAAATTCTTTTTTCAACAGAAAATTCTGAAACACCCTGTATAGCTATTTTTAAAAAAAAAAAACTCATCAGCTTGATAACACCTTCTTAAAATTCTCATTAAGACAAACAAAAGCTTGATTAGATTAAGAGTTATAATTTTAGCAACTAAAAAAGTCGAAACAGGCCACTGTGAGTCGTGCGTCAAATTTCATTCAGCGTTCAAACATAGCTTTTTATATGTCTTATTTGATAGATCACATTTTTTATTCGTTGACAAAAATATTGATATATTGCCCTCTTTTTTAATTTTTAAAAACTTTTTAATAAATTTGCGAAGTTGAATAAAAAAAAAATAAAACTAAATTCTTTTTTTTTTTACAGGTAAGTTTTTTTTTAATGAATCATCTTAAATTGGTAAGAAATTATTTTTAATAAACTAATAAATTATTTCTATTATATTTTTAAGATAAATCTATTTTCGAAAATGAAAATAACACTTAGTCGATTTAGTACGATTTCTTTTTTAACATGATACTAATACTTATTTAAAAAAATGATTTTTTTTAAATTTAATCGAGTTTTTTAGCATCACACTATCATTTATATTTTATTATTACCTATTTTAATATATCATTTTCTTAATATCAAAACATTATATTGAGACATTTTGCAAATAAGGTTAAAAATTAAATTATTAGATAAACTACCGTTAGAATGATCATCGGCCTGGCACACTCATGTTGTTGTAAAGGATTTCCCAATTAGATAAGGATCGATGTTGAAACTGACAATCTGTAGCGGCCATGTTGTTTAGTAGGCTTCTGTCCAGCGTTGCCGAAGTGGCACGATCGTAATTTTTTTACACAAAAACTTTATTGTGGCATGGTTGCACGAAAAAATTTAATATGGCACGCTATTCTCATTTCCATTTTTAATCCAAATAAAACGAATTTTGAAGAACTTATAGGATGATTCAAATGGAGTACAAAACTGACAGAAAATCTTATTTTTTGATAATACACAAATTATTTTTTGTTGCATTTCACCCACAATTGAATTATATTTTTATAATAATATAAAAACGTTTTTCCATACGACACGAAAATGGCACGGTTTTTTTTTAGAAAATAGTTACGCTCTTCTTACGTCTCGTATCACCGTTCGCAGCTCCAGTCAGTATGTGTTAGACTTAGTAAAAGAAACGTTTTCACCAAATTTTATGAGGGGATGAATATTGTTTGTGTAGATGGTACCTTTTGACTTGTACTTGGTACCTAGTACCATGGTTCCTGGTTCAGGGTACATGGTTCCTGGTACTTGTACTAACTTTTGTCTTCAGTTTTTTTAAATAAAAAATACTGATTGCTTTTTGACTTTTTGAGACACTTCTAAATTACCTATTGAATTTTACATGAAGGAAAGTGAAGGCTACAAATTGACGAATATTTTCTTCAGCTATTTCGAATTTCTTCCAGAAACCGGTGAAGAAGTGATTATAATTTAGTTCAGTTTTGTTTAGCAATGCCTAAATATATTTAAATACAAATTAATAAAAACGTGTCAGTAAGACTTTTTTTTCTGAAGATAAGAAGGCTATAGCGCCATGCAGGATAATTTTAATTTTGTTCAAAATTGAAAAGAATTCCCCTAACGATTTTATTCAAAAAGAATTGTTTTTGATTCTATTTTTCTTTTTAATTGCTTAGCCGATGTGTTTATGAAAATGTGATAACTTGTTACATAGGTATCTTACAAAATGAATTATTTTAAAAACATGTTCTTAGTTCTTTTATTTTATTTTAGCTTTTTACATTTTTTCCTCAAAACCTTCATTAATAATCCATCAACTTTTTTTTTTTTTTTTACACACAGCTTTAGAATTTCATGCAGAAAATTCCTTAAGGATTCGTCCACTTATTCAATTTTATCTACATATGTTTCAAAATAAAATTCTTTACATTTATTTTTCATTTTTTATGGAATTTCCGTAAAACAGAATTACTTCAACCATACAATAAAAATAATCCAACATTTTTCAAAAAAAAAAAAAAAACAACAAGTACTGAACAAGAACAAAAAAAAATAAATAAAATAAAATCTCATGTTAGACACAAAAATCCATTTGTGTTACTATCTACTTGCAATCATAAAATATTCACACGTCCCTAATTACAGCTCCATTAATATAGGAACTGCCGCCTTTGGAGAGTGTCAAATAATAAATGAGAATATCTGTCCATTTCCGTTGTGGCTGTGCGGTTTTTATTATTATTATTTTTTTTTTTTTATTTTATTTTGTTCACCAGAGAAATACAATTCGTATTTTTCGTATCCGACCAGATCCGTATTTGCGGGGGAAATGAAAATTTCTCTCTCTATCTCTTTGTTTTAAGAATTTGATTTCCGTTTTTAGAGTTGAACTTTCTGGCAGCAAAAAAAAAAAACATTTTTGCCAAACAACTGCGCCGCCATGTTGCCTTGTGGAATCAGCCTCATTTGAATAAGTTACTTGTATACTTAGATATTCTTGAAGAAATTCGATGCGGTGGTGGTGGTGGTGGTGGTGGTGGATGATGCTTTCCTCTGAAAGATATGAAAAATTATTGCTTAGTCTTTGAATTTAAAAAACTTAACTGCATGCGACGATCTTTGTTCGTAAAAATTGATGAATAAAAAAAACAACACATTGTGGCCTAAGCATTTCGTTATGGGAAGCGAGCATCCAAGCAGTTAATTGCGATCCAAGACTTTTTGGCGTTCCATACATAGTTGTATGGAACGCCATAGATGGCGTGTCATGTCACCGTGTTCGTTTTGTCTGTTTTTGGGATAGATATAGATACAATGGTTTAGGCTAAGATGCTTGAAGCGAGACAAGGGTATACCAATATATACAAGAACTACTCACCTACTTGTAATGGAATCACACAAATCCTCATATTTATTTTGTCATTTGGGAGAAAATGAAAGTTTGGTTTCGTTTTCTTTTCGAAATTAATTGACACGAAACTGTCTTTTATATGAAGACACAAGCTTCTATAAGAGCCTTGTTTTTTCTTTTGCTTGCTTGCTTCGAAGTTTGAAAGTCATTTTCCGAAGGTATTCATTAGATTGGAATTTTTTTGTTTTTGGTTTTCTTGAGAGTCAATTTATTATGCTTTTACCACCTCGAGCATGCAGGTGTTTTGCCTCAAGAGGAGGTGGATATATATGTATTATTAAAATAATGGTTTTGGTAATCTGAAATCAATGACACGTGAGCAACTTGGGGATAAAATGAATTTTATTGAAATCACGCATATGTTTTTAATTATGCATGCAATCAATCAATTAGGAACAAGAGTGAATTGAAAGTTAATTTCATGATTTTGGTTCTTGAAATGTCCAAAAAAGTTAGGTTAAAGATGCATTTTTTAATTTGGGTAAGCTTATAATGGGAGTTTACCTACAGGCGTGGCAGAAGTCCTGGGCATGCCTGATTTTGCCTCCAAAAAAGTTCCTACTTCAAATAAACTAAACATTTAAAACTTTGTTTAATAAAACATTCTATAATATTGGATAAATTCCCTAACGAACCGTTCGAATTCCCATTCGATCGCGAATTTTATTTTTTTGTATTGTATTGTATTGTATTGTATTGTATTGTATTGTATTGTATTGTATTGTATTGTATTGTATTGTATTGTATTGTATTGTATTGTATTGTATTGTATTGTATTGTATTGTATTGTATTGTATTGTATTGTATTGTATTGTATTGTATTGTATTGTATTGTATTGTATTGTATTGTATTGTATTGTATTGTATTGTATTGTATTGTATTGTATTGTATTGTATTGTATTGTATTGTATTGTATTGTATTGTATTGTATTGTATTGTATTGTATTGTATTGTATTGTATTGTATTGTATTGTATTGTATTGTATTGTATTGTATTGTATTGTATTGTATTGTATTGTATTGTATTGTATTGTATTGTATTGTATTGTATTGTATTGTATTGTATTGTATTGTATTGTATTGTATTGTATTGTATTGTATTGTATTGTATTGTATTGTATTGTATTGTATTGTATTGTATTGTATTGTATTGTATTGTATTGTATTGTATTGTATTGTATTGTATTGTATTGTATTGTATTGTATTGTATTGTATTGTATTGTATTGTATTGTATTGTATTGTATTGTATTGTATTGTATTGTATTGTATTGTATTGTATTGTATTGTAGTGTATTGTATTGTATTGTATTGTATTGTATTGTATTGTATTGTATTGTATTGTATTGTATTGTATTGTATTGTATTGTATTGTATTGTATTGTATTGTATTGTATTGTATTGTATTGTATTGTATTGTATTGTATTGTATTGTATTGTATTGTATTGTATTGTATTGTATTGTATTGTATTGTATTGTATTGTATTGTATTGTATTGTATTGTATTGTATTGTATTGTATTGTATTGTATTGTATTGTATTGTATTGTATTGTATTGTATTGTATTGTATTGTATTGTATTGTATTGTATTGTATTGTATTGTATTGTATTGTATTGTAGTGTATCGTATTGTATTGTATTGTATTGTATTGTAGTGTATTGTATTGTATTGTATTGTATTGTATTGTATTGTATTGCATTGTATTGTATTGTATTGTAGTGTATTGTATTGTATTGTATTGTATTGTATTGTATTGTATTGTATTGTATTGTATTGTAGTGTATTGTATTGTATTGTATTGTATTGTATTGTATTGTATTGTATTGTATTGTATTGTATTGTATTGTATTGTATTGTATTGTATTGTATTATTTTGTATTGTATTGTATTGTATTGTATTGTATTGTATTGTATTGTATTGTATTGTATTGTATTGTATTGTATTGTATTGTATTGTATTGTATTGTATTGTATTGTATTGTATTGTATTGTATTGTATTGTATTGTATTGTATTGTATTGTATTGTATTGTATTGTATTGTATTGTATTGTATTGTATTGTATTGTATTGTATTGTATTGTATTGTATTGTATTGTATTGTATTGTATTGTATTGTATTGTATTGTATTGTATTGTATTGTATTGTATTGTATTGTATTGTATTGTATTGTATTGTATTGTATAGTATTGTATTGTAGTGTATTGTATTGTATTGTATTAAAAATAATAAAACTATGTCCAATCTATACAGCTTCATATTCACATCCAGGTCACCCATCTATGTACAATGAAATTAAACTCTTATTAAAAGCACTTTCTTCCATTCACACCAACACCGTTCGCTATGTGATTTATGAAAGACAAATTATCTCACCAAAATGATCCTAATAAAACCCAAACCAAAAAAAAAACAACATATTTATCTAAACATCACATTAATTCACTTCCCAAGAAGCCCCATTTTCCAAATGAGCACCTCATCATCGTTCCCCCTGTCATAAAATACAACTCGCGCAAATCTCACATTTCTTTCTATATTAACGCACTAATCTCACATTCGCTTCATCGCATCGCATCACATCGCATCGCATCTCATAAGAGGGAGGCATTATCTGCGCTAACACTTAAAGTTTCCCTCGATATATGTATCTACCTCTGTGCCTCTGTGGCGTGTTTTATGGCCTCATGTCTGCTCATCAAAACTAAACACCAGACAAATGAGTAGTTACACCCATTCCATCAGAAGTCTATCGTCGTCGACATCGGATTTCTGCAAACATTCAAGAAAAAAAATGTCCAATTAATGTTCCAGTGAATTAGGCTCCTAATTTGTTCTTTAGTCAGAACTAAATAGGTATAGGTAGCTCCACCTAATGTACCTACACATATTGAGGTCGGATGAATTACGATATGATTTTGGGCATTTCTATAGAGGGCTCCCTTTTATACTTGCTTACCTGTTTTTATTGGTCTAATAAAATGGAATCTCATTATTCCCAGGCGGGATGATGATGCGTGATCTAGTTTTAATGAGCAAATCAAGCTAAACATCGTGTAAATAGACCAGACAACGACGGCGACGGCTTTGCTTCTTTTTAACTTACTATAACGTTGGAACTCGAAACACACTCGTAAATTATGTAGCGTTGTCGTGAGAAAACCCAACTTTTTACGACTTTTTTTTTTAACCCTCCTCGAGCCTCGAATCTCCATATCTGTAACAGGGGTGGTGTGGCGGCGGTGGCGGCATGGTGGTGCGGAGGCTGCGGATAAAATTTCCTTTTTACCAAAAGTTCCACGGTGAGATATTAACATTTTGTGCACCAAACAACGCCACAGCAAAGCCACCGCAACAACTTTCCAAGTTAGTTCCAACAACTGCGGCAGTGGCAGTCGCAGCATAAGCAGCAACTCTGGGAACATATTGTGTCTGCGAAGTTTCTTATTGCTGCTGAACACACTCATTTCTTCATTGACAGTAACGAGGTAGAATGCGAAAATGGCTAAAGTCGAAGTTGAAGTTAAGTTGAAGGAATAAGCGGTCTCAGATGGTAGATATATAATGCGGTAAGGAAAACAATTTTTTTTTTTTCACTAAGAATTTAGGTCACTTTAATCCAATTGAATCAATAATAATGTGCGACAAAATTGTCTTGATGATGGGTTTGATGGAAAATCAAAGTCAGGTATATCATAATCTCTGCATAGCATAATGATGGTCTCTCAATCAAATTAACTTGCATATGATTAATGGAAACACGGAATTGTTGTCCCCCTCCATCACCACGCACCACACCACCGATCTCGTTATCCCCCAAGTATAAGTTAGGTATATCTATTTAGTTGAGGGGAACCTTATTTTTTTCTCTCTATTCCATTGCGGTTGATGTATTGGTGATATAAAATAAAAATGTATCAGAAAGGCGAGAGAGAAAACATTCAGCCAGATAAACGATGACTTTTGACATCGAAACATTCGCTCTCATCGGATATTGGATGGATGTGAATATCTTCGTCGTCACGTCATTTGAAATGAGGTGAGATTTATGCTACATGTATTTCTGTATACAAATATGTATACTTTTGTATTGACAAAGAACGAAGCACACAAAGTGCTGCCATAACGAGAAACTACTCTAGTTAACGATTGATGGCTACGCTACAGATGAGGAGTCCTGATGTTGTGTATAGGGAAAAATTGAAGGCATCCAATTTCACTCTGTGCGCACCAAATATCTTACGGATATGGAAAATTCTGTTTTGTTTTGTGTTGGGTTGTTTTGTGTTGTGATGTCTGGAAGGGCGAGCATTTTATATTTACTGCTTTTACTGCCTTTTGATGATGTCTGCGAGTCCATGGGCTGTAGAGATTGTTATAGCTTTTAGTTATATATGTAGGACCTTATATAGTGATATTGACTTGTTTTATTGATGTTGCAATTTATTATATGGACTTGTTCTGTTTTTCGATATAAATATATGTCTTTGGAAAAAAATTGGCGTTTCGTCCCGCCGCCGGCGGCGCGGCGACGACCTTACTTCTCAGTTGATGTGATGGAAGAAGCACCAAATTTTGTAGATTAAAGGTCGTCAATAGCTATTTTGAATCCAATTAAATATAGTAGGTACTAAGTTTTCCAATTCTGTAGAAGTTTTCCTTAAAGTTATAAATCAAACCTATATTAATTTAAACATACATTAATTTTAAAAGAATTATTTATTAGATTTTCGTCTATACTTCGACACTGTCTAACTATTTTCAAATTGGTGGAAATATGCTATATTTAATAAAAATAAATATCACATTATTCACGGTTAAGATAATCTACTCTTGTGTCTAAGTTAGGCAGCTAAAAGACAACAATAAACAAGGTTTTTGAACACATTTTCCAAAGTTGGACAGTTGTATAAGGTTAGACTACGATTATAAATAAGACCTATTGTCTTTAACATTTTTATTAATTTTATAAAACTTTTTAAAAAATATTGCAATCCGTTTGAATTAATTCATTTTCTGACCTACATTTTTAATCAAATTAGGTACAACCAATTAACAATAAAACTTAGAATCTAATGCTCTAAATTTAAGGTCATCAAACCTTTCTTGACTTGACAGTGTTAAGTTATATTATAATATGATATTATAAGATAACATTAATCCATTCATAAATGATCTATTGAAATAATTAATATATTTTTCTAATGTATTGATAATTATGAAAATAAAATATAATAAATTCAGATTTAATTTAATCGTAATAAAATCGAAACGGAATTCTATTGAAAAATTAATATTCATCAAAATATTAATACAATATTATTTTACTGTTATATACGCTTACGTAATAGTTAAATAGTTTCTAAAGAAAAAAAAAATTTCAAATTAGAACTAATGCCAACCAAATAGATTTTTGTGTCTCTGGGTCAAAGATTATTACGAAGATTTTTTAGCTTTTGTCTTATTTTGATTGGTTTATTTTTTTTTTTTTTAGTTTTAGACATAAGCCGACTAAATTATATAGACATACAGATTTAATATTCCTTAAAACTTCTTTTTGTCTCTATACGCCCAATTGTTATAATTTCTAGACAAACTTATGAAGGGTATATACATATCTTTACAATGTCTCGAAATATAGTAGACGAGACTAAAAATGCCAATTTATAACAATTATAACTGTATGGTATATATTTTCAAGTGTTTTTATATACTTTTTAAAAAAACAGCGCCATCTGTTGTCCGTAAATGTAAAACAAACTTTATTGAGATCTCAGCAATCTCAGTTTTATATGAACAAGATTTTTTAGGAAAATTTTTGAGTTAAAAATATTAAACAAAAATTTGCAGCTCAAAATTTAACTATTTGTAATAATCTATTGAATTGAATTGAATTCTCTACAATTTTAGTATACAAACTTTTACAAAGAAATCAAAAATAAAATAGTTACAGTTGAAAAAATATACAAACTTTTTGTAATTTTATCAAAAAAAATTGTATAGAGAATTTAATTTTCTACAAAACTGAGGTAAAATTTTGTTTGTGGAACTCTTGATATGGCGAATAAACTTTTACCCCCCTCCGGCTACCAAATGGAGTGGAGGTGCAGCCCTGAAAATCATCTCGTTCATGAACATTTAAAGCAAAAATCCTTGTTCTATATTAAATTCGAGGTCAATGTAACATTTCAATCGACTATAAGTTAAGGGGTAAACACAAAAAATAGGATTCGATATATTTTTTTCGCTTGAAAGGTTTTACTTATTTTGCCCTTTATAGGGTAAAATATGCAGGGGCAAATAATTTCAAATATGAGATATGAAAAATACGTTTCTTCGAATTCAAAACTTCAGATTTCTGCTATTTTTTTTTGTGGGGGAAGAAGAACTGTTTAAATCACCAAGCTGATAGTTTCTTTCACTTAAAATTACTGTGGAAAAAAATTCTTTTCCTTCTAAACTTGCCTCGAAAATTCGAAAATTCACGTTTCGAACTAGGGTTCCCAACATTTTTTCGATGGAGTATAGTATTTTTCAGAATTAGCCATAAAAAATATAGTACTCTTCAAAAAAATATAGTATTCTATAACAATATAGTATTTTATCACAATCAATACTCAAATTTACATACATAGATCGAAAGTTCAATTTTTATTAATGAGATACTCGCTCTGTTTACTTCTTCTCACAATTTTTATAATTGAAAATATACTTTCTGTGAATGAACAGAATGTGGGAAAAGGAAAATTTGAAAGATGTTTTTAATTTGAATTTAAACGTTTGACAACAAGACTCAGACGCATTCGGATACATGTATAAAATAGAATCTCAAAGTGCAATCAAAGTGTGTTTGCTGTTTGTTCCTATGATTGATTAATTCAACTGAAATATAGTACTTTTGCGTACTATATATTTCTTTAACAGTATATAGTACACAGACCCGAAATATAGTACAATACTATATATTATAGTACGATTGGGAACCCTAGTTCGAACCATGGATTTGCGTTATTTTTTTTTATCCATTTTCACTATTTTTGAAGTAGTTAAAGTAAAATCCGCCCACTGCCAAACCCACTTTTATTATGATTGAATTTTCTCCTCATTAAACAACAAAAAAAAAGCTGAAATTTTATAATTTAAGCTCTCTTTAACGTGAAACATCAAACTATATGTTATTTGTTGGTAAGTCCGCCCACCTCCACGCCTACTTTTGTTAAAATTCTATCCGTATTTATTATCAATATAGAAATCTGCAATTTTGTAATTTAGCTCTCTTGTAGTAGATAACTAAAGTATAATATTTTTTGGAAATCCTCCTTTTTGTATAAAAAAACGGACCTTAGATGTACAAAATTATCGAAATTCGTCCATTTTTGTATGCTTTTATACAAAAAGTGATGACTTGAACCCCACAAAAAAGCCGTACCATATATGATTTTATAGATGAGTGCTCTTGTCGAGAGCTTTTTTCCTCTTATTTTAAAGTATACTAATTTACAACTACATAGAATCGAAAAAAGCGATTCGATTTTTAAAAGATTCACATTAAGGCCTACTGTTTTGCTGTCGTCTTTATCATCGAAGTTTCTAATTGGATCAAAGTGTCGATTTTTATTTTTTCCTTCAACGAATAAATGACTTGAAGTAAGAAATATATAACTTATTTTCCCATAAATTAAGACTCCCTCTGCTGTATACGGTTTTCTTGTCTCAGCCTTGCTTTCATGTTCAAGTCTCTTGATGCATTTTATTACAATCGTATTTAATGTTTATGTTATGATTTAGTGAAATTAATTTGTCTACTAAAGTAAATTTAGATATACACATTACAACTAATTGCCCTTTAGACAGCAATATCAGTTGTTTTTTTTTTGTTGTTCTTGTAAACAACAATTAATTACACCTAACTTGCTCAGAAGTGCTATTAGGAGAAGTGATGTAAAACGAAAAGTTTTTTTCTTTTGTTTTTTAATTTGCATAAAAACCTTAATTAGAAAAAGAATTCTTAATATTTTATTGCAACAACAACCAAAATTATGCTCCATTCCTTTGTGAAGACTCATTTCGTTGATTAATTCATATTATTATGTTGGGAAAATAAATTCAGAAGAATTTTCTTACCTAATTAAAGTTTGTGGTTTCTGTGTGGTTTGTATTTCTGTCTAGCACATCACTTTAAATAATAAAACCACACAATAATATTTCACATAACAAGAGGCTTATAATCTTCACAAATCGCTAACTGCTGCTGATGTCAAATAATAACAATGCCATGACAAATCAAACGCACAAAAATTGAGGCCGTCGTACTGTAGTGATATATTGACTTAATATAATGGTGTAGGTCAATTTTGTTGCGGTATAACAGTACTCACAGCGGGATTATTATATTGACTCCGGAGATGGTGACCATATTTTTGTTTTATAAATTGTTTTTGAAAAAAAAAAAAATAAAATAAAATACTAAAAAAAACTTTAAAAAATATATGAAATTTTGGAAATAATATCAATTGGGCTTGATGGAGAATGAGTTGTATGAATAACACGGAGCACCTGTTCAGAACTCTACTTTCCATTTGGTATGAATACAATTTTTGAGCATCTGTTCAGCTTTTGAGCACCTGCTCTGATAAAGTAAAGTTCGGATAAGTTATCAGACACATAAATATTACTGAAGGGCCATAAGTTCACAAGAAAAACTTCACTTATAAGCCACATGGATGGGTTATAAATTCCAGAAAATAACATTTTTCGCTTATGGACTTATGAGAGTAAGCTAAAATTTCAATCTACTTAAAGAAACTCCTTATAGTCAAAATATACTGAATTTAAATACAAATTCGGATGGTCACCTCAAATTCTTAAAATGGCAACGCATCGTGAAACAATCATCATGATGGCCAAATATATATTTTTTGACCCTAATTTAAAATAGGTTTCCATTTTTTGTTTATATTTATTTTAGAATTCTTCATTATGTGTATTATTTTTGTTTTGGTTATAAAAATACAAAATCCGCAGAAAATAACCATTAAGCTCTTTGGCAAATTTGATCATAACTCATCATTAATGTAGAAGCACATTATTGTGCTATTGTGTGATTGTGATTTGTTGGCCAACATTCCGCTCCGCTAGTTCATCATCACATCATATATAAAGAGTAGATATATGTCTTTGTCTATTCTTCTCCTTTATCTAGAACTCGAGCATAGTTCTTGAGATTTTAATTAACAAAAACGACCAACACAACACAACAATAGCTGCCTCTGTAGCTGGTGTATAAGTCGTTTTAAGTATATAAAACGATTGGTAGCACAAATTCATGTATTCCTTTTGTCCATTTTTTTTTTTCAAGCAGGAGAGACTTTTGTTGTGATGAGATATGAATAGTGATTAATTTAGCTTTTATCGAATAAATTGATGTTCGTTCGGGTAGTTTATTTGATCGATGGATATTCTATTTCTATTAACCTATACATATATGTATTTGCAAGTGGGCGAATCAATGTTAATTACTTCTTCGTTCAAAGAATTTTATATTGCTTTACTTAATATCAATAAATTTACGGTTTTGTCATAGTTTTAAGGATATTTAACAGTCTTAGAGTGTTTTCTATTTGACTTTATAAAATCTATTCGATTCAAAGTCTTTGATATCTAACTTACTTAAATGATAGGTGGCGCTAAAGTCCAGTTGGAATGGATTTGGGTTTCAATCATTAAGGTTATTCATCTAGCTCAGTCCCTAGCCAGCTATCTTAAGTTTCGAACGCCTGATTTGCAGTTTTATATCCTTGGTTGCCGCTGCGGTTCTTTGGGGAAGTTCTATATGAGCCAATTGTTTAATTTTCAATATTAAACAATCATTTGATAAATTGGAATAAATGTTTGCTTTATTTGAAGAATAAGTCCTCTCTGATGATCAATAGTCAGGTTCCTAGTGAAAATTTGGCCCTTAATCTTCAAAAAAGTTAAATTCTTAAAACAAATTTAGGACCGGTTGAAATTCTTGGCTTTAGGCTAAAAAATGATTTTTAAATTTATTTATTTCTAATTATTAGTATTTCATGGCGCAAGGTTATAAGTCCACGGGCCAGAAATCCATAATAGATTTTTGAAGAGCTTAGGTAGGTTAAAAGTCCAAAAAATATATCTACTGTGCATTTTCAACCCACCTTGGTGGGCCAGAAATCCACAGGTAATTATTGTGGACTTCTGGCCAATCGATTGTGGAACTCACTTTAGTGATTTAAAAAATACGGATTTTATTATTTATTATTATTATTATTTATAAAAAAATAATTAATTTTGCTTTTTTTAAGCTTAAACATGCATCTTAAGATTTCAATAGTAAATAATATTTGTTAGCTTAAATACTAGAAAAAAGCTCAACTCCCTTTATTGGTCCTCTGTACCGCTCATGCAATTCCGATGCTCCGCTTAGGGTATGTACAGTCGTCAGGCATGGCGCCAATGTCAACAGTTTTCTTAATAAACAGTACTTACCTTTAGTATGATTTTTAAAAAATACCAGAAAATATTTGTGGAGTTATAACCCACTTTCTTTCTAAAATTATGGAATATTGATTGACCCAATTTTTTGTGGATTTCTAGGTAATAAGGGTGTGTTATAAGTCCACAATTAATTTGTGGACTTGTAACCCAACCAAGTGGGTCAAAAGTCAAAGTTGTGGACTTTTGGCCTGTGGATTTATGACCCTGCAACGTACATATTTCATATTTTAGCATTGTGTTGAAATTTTGAACAATTTGGTCTTTTGACATTTTTGACAATTCCTCCCGAAATGCTGACTTCAATATTTCAACATTTTAAGTACTTTGTACTTAAAATACGTTTTTGATAACAAATTTTCTGTCAACTTCTGTTGTAAGTATTATCTATATTTAAGGAAAAATTTGTTTGCCAGAAACTGGTCTTAAGGACAGTCCATAAATTACGCCACACCAATTTCTGACGTTTTTTTTTTTTAATAGACGCCCCCTTACGGTTCGTCAACCGCTACACCAATTTCAAGGAGCTCAGAACGTACTAATGCTAAGTGGTGAACAGATACACACAAAAATTCGCATACCTATTTGAAACTTTTACAGCAAAAAAAAAATTACGAAGCTCGAAGTTTGCACCGACATTTTTGATTTGCAGAAAAAGTAAAATTTGATTTAATGTGCTCTACTTGTACTGCCTTATGCCGTAAATATTAAAAAAAAATTCGCAAATTTTCAATTTATATGCTGTTAAGTGCCGAAGAAGTAAAAATATCTTTTTCGCAAATTTTTAATTTTTGCGAATGAAACTTTTTCAAAATTACGGTTTTTTAAAAAATTAGCTTAGCTGAATTTGTGCTGCCATGCACATAAAAAAAAAGAGAAGAAAATTTCGCAAATTTGCAAACTTTTCAGGCCAAAGATAAATTTTGCGAAACGTTAAGTATAAGGACAGCCATTTTCAAATAAATATTTTTGCTGTAACGTGCTCAACTTGTGCTACTATGTACCGCAAATATTTGAGTAAAATAAAAATCCACAGATTTGCGAATTTTGCGAATGACTGTTTTTTTTTGTTGAAATTTTCGATTTTCCTTAAAAAAAAGTTTTGTTTTTACGTGCAAAGTTTTTATTGCCATGAACGGAAGAAAAATAAAAGAAATTCGCACATTTGAAATTTTAGAGTAAAAAATAATTTTGCGAATCATCTATCGCAATTTTTGATTTTGAAAAAGAAAAAAAATAGTTGTGCTGTAATATGGACAACTTGTGCTTCCATATGGCGGAAATCTTTATTTTTAAAATCTCAAGTTTGCAAATTTTTCGGTTCTTTTGTTTAAAATTAAAAATTGTTCTATTTTTTTTTTCTTTTTTTAAGAGTTTAGTTTAGGAAAGAAACACTTTGCATAAATGAATAAGTATAATACGCACAATTTTTCCAATAACTAATTCATTGAATAGAGATCGAAAACAAACTTTGAACTATTTACTAATCATTCGTTTGAAAAATGTACATGATTTGAATGCTTTTCAAAATACAAATATGTATAAACCAATTTCACAGCACACTTTCTGCATAAGATTGCATTCTGCATTTTGCATTTAAATTTTCTTTTATTCGCATTTAATAAAGGTGCTGCTGATGCCATACCTTGAGTCTCTAATTCTTGCAAACATATTGCATGTGTGATAAACAAGTCTGTATCATCGAAAAGCCTTCACTTTGCGCTTTCACAGCTTGTCGTTGGTTATACTCAGCAGATTAATAATACATTTATATTGTGTATAGCGTGCATTATCTGCAATTCCTTTGTAATTAATATATTATACTTACCTCGTCTCGGATCAACCGCACAAATTGTAAATCTAAAATGCATGAATATAATAGGCACAGACTCTAGAAATAACTTTGTTATAGCTAGCTACGGATTTGTATTTTCCAAGTCAATTTATTGTTTGCTCAAAGCATCAATCTTATTTTAATTCATATTCATACAATGAATGTAGATCAGAACAGAAGCCTCTCTATCACGCTTGCTTATATGTATGTAATAATGTATTTTTGATTTCATGTATGTATAAAGAGCAAGACGCCGCCGCCACCTAACGAACGGGAACCTCTTTCATTGAAAAAAAAAATTGACGGAAGTGGTACTTGAGAAAGCGCGTCGTCGTAGTCGTCGTCTTAATGTGCGCCTGCGTCATTTTTTAACGAACTGACAAACTCAAGAAAATTCTTATCGTTCACTTGTGATCTACCAAAGTGTGATCCCCATTTCAGAAGCGACAAAAGAAAATATCCGTAATTTGCTTTTTAATTAAACGTACGTGTAAGTATGTATGTTGCTAAGTTGAATGTGTTTGGTGCTGGGAATCTCTTGGAGTCCAATTAAGAGAACACTTTGTTTTTTTTTTTTGTTGATTTTTATGGTATAAGGTCATTAAAATTGTAGTGAATTTAAGCTAGAACGATGTATTTTATTTTTTTTTTCCTTCGACTTTAAGTCTTTCGGGTAAAGTGATAGTAAAACATTAAGGTACACAATGAGTCAGTTCACTTTAGATTAGTGATGATTTTGAGAAGTAGAGGAAAAGTTTTGTTTAATGAATCTTGTAAACAGGAGACCAACGCAATTTCTCTTTATCACTTTCGCATTTTTTGAAAAATAAAAACGAATGTTTTCTTAATTGTTTCTTATACGGTCACATGATGATGGATCTAGTCAACAGTCAATAATAGAAGCTGTGAAAAATGAAAATAGAACTGTAAACGAACAGGAACGGGACGGGATGGTAAAAGAATTTTATATAAAATCATTTCCGTTCCTCGAGAGAGAGAGAGGGAGAAAGAGTGAGGGAGAGGTAGGGAGAAAATTAGAGAGAAAAAGAGTGAAAGGGAAAGAGTAGGGGAGAATGAGAGTGAGAAAAGGATAGCGGAAGAGAGTGAAAGATAGTGATGTGGATAGTGAAGTAGAGTGAAAGATAGTGATGTGGACAGTGGAAGAGAGTAAGAGGGAGAGAATGAGAAAGAGTGAGAAAGAATGAGAGAGAATGAGTGAGAGAGAGATAGAGAGAGAGAGAGAGAGATAGAGTGAGAGAGAAAGAGTGAGATAGAGTGAGAGAGAGTGAGTGAGAGAGAGAGAGAGAGAGAGAGAGAGAGAGAGAAAGAGTGAGAAAGAGTGAGATAGAGTGAGAGAGAGTGAGAGCGAGTGAGAGAGAGTGGGAGCGAGTGAGAGAGAGTGACACAGAGTGAGAAAGAATGAAAGAAATTGAGGAAGAGTGAGAGAGAGTAAGATAGAGTGAGAGAGTGAGTGAAGGAGTGAATGAGAGAGAGTGGGAGAAAGAGAGTGAGAGAGACAGTGATAGAGGGAGACAGTGAAAGAGGGAGACAGTGAGAGGGGGAGACAGTGAGAGACAAAGTGAGAGAGTGAGAAATAGAGGTATAGAAGGAGCTACTCAATTGCCTTATTATCTGAAAAAAACAGCGATTGTCAAGAGTTATTCTTAGTTTGACCTAAGAAATTTTCTGAATTGATAGCGGAACCTAAGTAGAAATTTACTAAATATGGCTTTACTTTAAAGTTATATTGCCTTATTTTGCTTGGTCTTACCTTTATTAATCGTAACAGATCCATCTTCTCACAAATGCGCCACTGAACTCAGTGCTTGTTCTTCCGATTATATTTAGTATATCTTCGACTTATGACATCCTTTGAAAGACTATCCCTCTCTCTAGTGTTGGCTCGAAAGTCTTGCCTTTGCCTTATGCTCATTAATAGAAAAGCATCTGTTTCAACCATTTGGAAAAACATGTTTAAACACTTTTGTCTAAAAAAGACTTTGACAAACATCAATTCTAATAATTCAAGCAAAATCATCTCCATCGACGCATCTACTGATTTAATCAAACTTCACTAATAACAAAAACCAACAATCACTCATCAACGAATACTTAATCCCCATTAAGCTTTTCCACCTGCCTTATCCGCACTGCTGTGCCATATCGTCATTTCATTGACTCTTAAACAAAAAAAAATACCACACACTATTACCCATAGCTTTAATGAAATCTTCCCTCCACAATACCGTCTTATTTTCCATCTGCTTTCAATGCCTCATTTATTTCTGTCAAAAATGTAAAAAAAAATTAAAAAGAAAATCCTTCTAATTGTTTGTCATACTCCGTCAATTGTTAATTCTTTTTTAAGCCCTTGAATCTTATATAAATATAAATGAATAAAAATAAACGATTGTCCGGCCCCATTTTAACACTTTCCTAGCAAGACAAACAAATAAACAAACCCACCGACCTACAATGCATTTAAGCACGTAAATAGTATAACATTTATTCCAATGACCTGAACCTAGAAATGCCCATTTTAAGTGCATTAAAGGTGTGCTCTATTCACAAAACAAAATAACACACAATCAGCTACAACTACAGCTATACAAACGCCTTCGTATTTTTTCATAAAAAATGTTTTAAAAAATTTTATAAAGAAAAAAGAACCCAAATCATCACTCATTGCTCTATGGAGCAAGGAAAGTTATGACAGCAACAGCTTATTCAAAATAATTGTTCAAGATCAAGATGTAAAAGTTTCGAGTAAAAAATAGCAGCAGTAACAACAACAAATAGCTGAAGAATATAGCAACATGACCGGAACTAAGTATGCGGTTAGACACTGCCTTGGAGTGCACTCGCGACGACGTGATAACCATCTCATTATCGTTGAATTTGTTGGGACAGCATTATATAGACAATGCAGCTGGGGCTGAAATCTTCGACTTCAACTTCAACTGCGAGCGTGTTGCTGGAGGAGCAAAGTCAAAAATGGAACAAAGTAGAATCATTTTTTTTTTTTAATTTATTTCATCTTTATCATAATCATTGTCTAAAGCCTAAACGTTTCACCATCATCATCGCACAAACATGACTTCCAGGAGCGGAGTGCCAACCATAGTCATAGCCGCACATGGATAGCTATTGCAGCACATTGCACCAAAATAGAACCAACGAAGAACTAAACAATTGCCACCATTGACCTATACCACAATCACTGTAGGTATATATACTCTCGTACACCAATCTTCACTACTTTCTCTGATCTTGGAGCCATGGAGGATGATGCTGATGTTTGATGATGATGATGGTCTCTCTGCCATTTGTTATTAACTTTCTTCACCACCAGCTAAAGCAGCATCAAACATTTTGCTAAACTTCAAGGCTTACCCATCGATAGATCGGTGGTGGTGGTGGATTTAATTTTTATATTTTTTCTTATCAAGGTGGAGCTGAGGTTGTTTTGTCTAAGCCAAGGAATTAGCAAAAGATTTTCAATCTTTATTAATGGTTCCCGAAGGCATGATGATATATTAATATGAGTCTAAGAGACTTAACACCCAGAATGGGTGGTCACTCTGATTCCTTAAAGTATCCATCATAAATCTGATCAGTTAAAGTATTAAAAAGAAAAGAAAGATGAAGCCAGTTTTTATGGAGCACTTAAATGCCGAACAGAGATGCCGCTACTGCTGCCTGTCGCCGTCGACGCCGACGTCGCCGCTATGGAAAAGTTATAAAACCACGAATACTTCTTAAACACTATTCAACCGACCGACGATGACGACGACACGGCAAAGTCTTCGAGCTATAAGAGTGCAAGTATGTGGGGAGCTGTGACCTTTGTTGGAGAACTCGATTTTGAGTAGGTTTTTGCATTAAACTCATAAAAAAGGAGTAGGATGTACAACACATATACCTCATATCTAGACAGTTAACCGTTTGTTTATCATGATGAGTAGTGATTTTTTTTTGTTCTTATTTCAAAAGGATTTAAGAGGAAGATATTTTTAAGTAATGGGTAGAAATTTAGAAAAGGTGGGCTTAGATATTTTATGAATATCTACGATTCGCTCTAAAAATTCTTCAAATAATAACATTTTCTGAAGTAGAGGGATACAAGTCAATCATTTCAGACCACAAAATTAAAATATTATTTTTTATTTTTATTTTGAATATAAGGTCAAAAAAGTTTATAAATTTTTTAACTGAAAACTTTGAATTAATAGTCATTCCGATTATGGAATCCGCAATACTGGTGTTTTGCAGTGCAGGGATTTCTCTTCTCTTTACGGTCGTGCGAATCACTGTAGTTCCAGTATTTCGGATTCCATAATCGGCACGATTGTTTTTTTTTTTTTCTCAAATACTCAGAGCATGGTGAGAAAGAGTTCTATTAGTGCTGTGGTCCAAAATAAAAAGAAAAGAATTAAATAAATAATATTTCGAGTATTTAAAAATTCCGAATTTATTTTATATGTTAAATTTCTTTTCTTTCTGCAAGTCGTTTTAATTCTCCTTTTTTGGCACGAGTCATCTGACAGATGTTCTGTCAGTCTCCAGTCTGCTCTCACTACACAATACTTGTCATACGGTGGCTCAAAGGATGCCACAATTAGTTAAAAATAAATTAAATAAACACTTAAACACGACTGAGTCTCACGAACTTGCTCTTATGTGCGATTGCCCTGTGGTTTTAAATTATACACTTTAGACTGAAAAATTGTAAAAAAAATAATATAATTAGAAATAAATTTATTAAACAACTCCTGAAACAGTTTGGATACCAACGCAATATGTACACCAATCGATTTCTTACACAAATGTCAATTTATGAGAACAAAATTTAAAAAAAATAATCTTTTATATATAAAATTTTGAAAACTTTTGTGTAAAAAATTTCTTTAAAATCGGTTCAACAGATAATGAGATAGTCGAAAACCAAAAAAATGTTTCTATTAGAGATACCATTTTTATACGATAGATACAATTTTCTTTTCAATAATATGATAGATCGTACTGATATTAGCCCACATACGAATTTTAATCAAAATCGTAGGAGTCGTTTTTGAGAAAAATGAGATTTTCCTTAACCGGTTTTATAACATTTGTATGGGAGGTACCGTTATTTTTGCCTATAAGAATAATTTTAATTTAAAATCTGTTAGATAAACTGCTGGATGCCAAGTTTAATAAAAATCGACCAAGTCTTTTTTGAGTAATTAAGTAAAAATTTGAAACTTTTTAAAAAAATCCAAACATAAAAATAATTGAAAATTTTGGTATGCAATACTTTTTGAAAAATTCTCTATAAAAAAATTGATCAAATTCAGTTGAACCATTTTTGAGAAAATCGAAAATTAAAAAAATGGTTCTATTGGAGGTACCATTCCATTTTTCAGATTTGTTTTTAAAATGGTAGCCTTTTTGTAACAAAAAATCAATGTATTTTTGAATAAAAGGTTATGGGCACGTTTTTGAGAAAAATAAGATTTTCATTTTTCGTTAAAAAAAATTGTACGGCAGGTACCGTTATTTTTGGTCTTAAAAAAAATGAAAAAAAAACGTGTGGGAGAATGCCCAAAAAACGCTATGTACCAAGTTTAAAAAAAATCGATCCACCCGTTTAGGCTACAGCCCAAAAGACAGACAGACAGATAAACGACTTCACTATAACAGTAATGTCAAACTTTGATCAAAATCTCGAGTTTGATTTTTTTTATAAATGCATAACCTGTCATATAGTACCTTTAAATCGCAAGTAAAAATTAAAAAGAGATAAATTTCATTCTGTCATTTGGGATTTGACTATGTGTCATTTCAGTATGTTTTGTTTCAAAAGTTCCCTCAAAAGTATATTTAGTGTGAAGTGTATATGGCACTGAACAAGATCGATTCCCAGTGACGGCAAAAAGATTTTCAAATTGAATGGAACAAATAGACCAAGCTCCACTAAAAAGAGTCTAATTTTCGGTGTGGCAGTCGTGAAATAGCTATAAATCCGGCCTATAAAAACATACTGGTAGCTCACCCAAGTGTTTGTTGTTATATTTATAGTTGTTGGACCGTAACGAACAATAATATTAATGACAATACAATGCATTTTAATTTGAAAAACAAAAGAGCTGAGGTACAAACTTAAATATACTTAAATTGTTCCTTGTGAACACTTGTAAAAAAAATTATTGAATTTTTTCGGTGGTATGTTTTTCTGGTGATGCAATTTCTGGTAGAATAAAGTTATCGATGTTTTTTTAATTAAAAGTTTAACATGGTTTGTTTGTTTTGTGTCGTGCATTAGTGTTTTCTCAACTTTAATAACATTAGTATTTAATTCTGGTAAAAACTAGTTTCAGTTAAAAGTTAGAAAAGATAGAAATATGAAATTTAATATTTGTTTGTTTTTTGTTATATTTAGAGAAGTTAGAGATTTTCACCTGCAATGGAATTTCAATAAATTTTATTTGAATACTCACATTTATAAAAAAATCTTTTCTCTCATTTTAAGATTATTGAATATTAGCTGCAATTTGTGATATACCAATTTCTTCGATTTTCTGATTGCTAAAATGAACATAAGATACGTTTTTTTGATAAATTCCTGAGCTATTTACAAAAAAAAAGCTTTAAATAACTTAACTATGTGATATGAAAATTTTAGCGTCTTTCAAAATTTTGTTAAGTTAATATTCACTCTCACACATAAAATAAGTCTAAGTCTAAGTCTCAAAATGTAAAACATAGAGATGTCTATCGGGGCTGTAAGAATTAACTCCCGCAATGAAATATCAGTAAAAAAAAAAATAAAATAAATAAAAAAATGAAATGTGGATGCTGTCCCGTAGTTCCAGTAGCTTATGCTTATGAATACCAAATTTGAGGAAGTTAAAGCATTATGTACCTCTCACACCTTTCAAAAAACACGAAGGTAGATGATAGGAATGTGATCAAATCTATTTATGAATATAATATGTGGGCCATCTATTGGTTTCTTTTTAAATCATTTCCATAAAAAAAATTAATTTTTTAAATAAAACAAAATTTCACCCCAAAAAAAGAAGCAAAATTAAATTGATTTATTTCCAACTTTAAAATTTAATAAATTACTCCGCAAGCAGTGCGACTTTATATGTTGCTTAAATTCTAACAGCGACCATTAATCAATTAGAATTGTGATAAACTAAATACTTAATGACCTTCACTGATGAACACACTAATTTCTTTTATATAATGTATTTAATTTCATAAAACTTCATCTCTTGAATTTCAGAACCTTATACATACCCTCGCCGCTGCTGTTGCGTCGCGTCGCCACCACTTTTGCCATATTGCCATTGGCCACAAAATGGACATCAATTAGGAGGAAAAACAAGAAAAAGTTTCCATTTCAGACTTTCTCTACCCAAATTATATCGCGCACAATTAAATTATCTCCCGTTAAAAGCTAACGATATATAAACCAAAACCTTGCCCTCTTCTTTATATTCCCCTCCTCTGAAAATATGTATAGGTACCGCAAAACAAAAGAGGACAAAGCCAAAAAGCTGCTGAAATTAAGTCTGACTAAGTATCAAATCGTAGAGATAATGCATGACCTGGAGTATTTTTAGTCTGTTTATTTATAATTCACTCTCTGCCTTAACTCAATGATGCCCATCATGATGCCCCAGCATTCCCTGACTACCTATATAGACTTCGTATTATAGTTTACCTTGATTCCGGGATCAAAAACAAAACCCAAAAGTCAATTAACCTAATGAGTTTTTGTATTTACATTCCAACATAATAAATATACAGAACACCAATTTCCTCATCTAACACCACCACTACCAACACCAATACCACCTCCATCTGTTGCCTTTTGTTTGTATGCACATATACATATATATAAGATCGCAACCGGAGATGAAACTTTTGCTTCTTAAGATTAGATTATCTTTTCGAAAAATCGCTAATGGTGTTTGACGATAGTAAGAAACTGTCTAAGATAAAGTATCTTATTATTGTTGGTGTTTTTTTTTTTTTTTGCATTAGTTAAGTTACATTTTCTGCTTTATGATGGAAGTTTTAGCTTAATTGTCATCCGAATACAACAGAATATCGAACGCTTAGGGTGGTTGATGATGCCTAATTGGGTCACATTATCAATCTTTTGGAGGGGTTTGGAAGTTCAGTGCTAAAGGTCCTATATCTACCAACCTACCTGACGACAAGAAAATTAATTAGTTGTAAAACCTTTTCTCTCTTTCATTTTCTTTTTTTTTCAATTGAGTTGCTGCTTCCTTTCTATTTTTAAACTGTTTTTGATTCTTAATTGATTTATGTTTTTCTTTTCTTTTAAATTTATTTTATTTCATTGAAACCAATGCTCAAGGCAGTGTGCTACATTTTGCCATAATTAGAAGCGGTAGCCAGATAATTAAAATCATAATTTTAACAAAAAAAAAAGGCAAGTTGTATTAGGTTACTGCTTTGTGTATAGAATCAAAAGTATATAAGGTTTAATTTAATTGTCAAATCACATTTACTTGATGCCGCCGCGCCGCCGCGGCCTCTGCAGATTAAAATTTTCTATATTTATAAGAACAACGGTTGGGAAAGAAGACCCTTTTTTTTAATCAAATATCTTTAAAATATTTTCACAAGATATCATTAGAAGCAATATACAATAAGGGTGTGCTCCTGGCCTCTTTCAATCTCTCTCTCTATGAACCTATCCCAATCGCTTTTGTCGATGTCAACCAGTTTTATACTCCACGGTTTTAGTAGTCCTGGTCTGAGGCATCCCGAACTTTCTAAATAAGGAGTGTTAAGTTACTGACATTTTCCCATAACTTGTAGGTTAATATCTGAGCTGTATTTTTATTTGAAAATAATCACATAATCAGTGGATAAATTAAATTTAAAGATTATATTTGAATAATTTTGTCTGTTACCATTATTTTTACCATAAAATAATTATAGCATCATTTACTTGAACCAATATGCCTACTCTGCTTCAGAAAGATGTTGCATAGTTAGAGGATCAATTTTCACATAATTAGTGTTGCCAACATGCTAACTATAATTTTTTTTTTGAATAATTAGAAAATGATTCAACATGGCTATCACATCAATTTAGTTAAAGTTCAATCGTTGTGGGACTGAAATCGCATAGTCTAACCATTTTGTTATTAACTTAATTTTATAAATAGACTAATATGAAGAAATTTAATAAAACAAAACTAAAATTTAAAAAAAAAAATTAACCGTTTTATCGTTATTTTTATTTCAAAATTTTATCAGCCCTGAATTTGTGTGTGTCGAAATTTTTAGATCAAAAAATTCTGTTTTAAAATTTGGCTTGCATAAACCTGCCCCTATTTAAAGCTCTCATAGGACTTGCGTAGTTTTTATCATAAATTGCTGCAAATCGGCGTTTCATTGAAAGCTTCAAAAAGCTTTAAAACGCGAAGCTCTTTGATTTTTGATATAAACCATTGTGCCATCGGCAGTGAAGCAGAACAGTTATAGTGTACGCAATTTTTCGGAGAATTACAACAACAATTTCTGTACTTTATTCAGTGGGTTGGTATATTTTTCAGTGGCAATTTTTTTAATTCAGTAGCAGGATAGTAATATACACAGTCACCACTGTTTTGAAAAAAGCTCTCCCAAAAGCTCTATAATGACAACTTTTGTTGAACAGAGTATAGAATACCGAAATGCGTCGCAAATTTCAGTTAAAACAAAATATAAAAGTTGTGAAAATAAGTGTTTGCCAAATTAAAATAAATAAATAAAAAATAAATTGTTTTTAATTTTATTATAATTATTTTTATATTTTTTAGAGTATAGAACCTAAGCTTTGACATAAGAGCGTTGTAGAAAATATGTCACAGAATTATATTCACCCATTTCAAAGAATTTATTTCTATTAGTTTTAAGTAATTAATCCAATAACATGGATTCTTTTCTTTGGCTGAAATAAATCATTTGTTCGCTATTCTTTCATTTCGATATTTATTTTCGCACAGCTGCATACGACTGGGCTAAAATGCTTTGCAAAATTTTAGCCTGGTTAAATTGTGGAGAGTTTTTTGTATGAAAACCAAAATTTAACGTGATTTGCGTACTAGACTTTATAAATATTATTTATTTTTTGGTTAGCGAAGTTTTTGGTCCAAAATTTGGAGAAAAAAAAACGCTCACTTCGCTTCTAATGAAAAAGAATTTGTATTTTGTAATCCCAAAGTTTATATTCTGTAATATTAATGGATTTTTTTCAAGTAAACAAGTGTGCTTATTTTATTATTATAAAAATAATATTGATTTAATAATTTAAATAATTTGGTAATTAAACAGAGTTTTGGAATACCAGATTTACATTGTAATTTCCATGTTTACAGAAAAATCAGTCGTTTTTTAAATATTCGTTTAACTGTCTATTATGTTTGTCCTGGATTGTCTACGAAACGACTAAACTGATTTCAACAGGATATTACACACAATTATAAAACTATTCAAGGAGTGTTTTAGGCATATTTTTTTCTCGTTCATTTATTTATATATTTTTTTTTAATAACGTAGAAAATTTAAAAAAAATTTCAATAAAAGAACGATTGAAAAAATTCATTAAAATTTTCAAATCTGCCCTTAAATTTTGTTTGATATCAATAGTTATAGAAATATTGGTAATCAAAGACGAAAGTACCTTTTTCCATTTAAATTTAGATATCTCAGCCAAAAAAAATTCGTAAAAAAATCGAATTAAAGCTGCAAAAAACATGTTTTCTGCATATAACATTTTAATGGTCGACTTAAAAATAAGTTCCAAAAAAATTGCAGTCTTGCTAAATTTCAAAAATTGTATCTTGTACTATTTCGTACAAACACTAGATTAAAAAAAAAACTACTTGCTCTAAAATCTTAAAACTACAAAATTGAAACTTTTGAATGCTTTTTGTTTCTCCTCGATACGCCAGATTTTATAGAGACACGGCTCTTCAAAAATTCTATAAAAATTCTGTAGTACCTACTTAATACTTTCGACAATAATTTAACAAAAGATGTTAAATAAATTATAAATCCTTTTTCAAAACTGGATGTCGGTAAAGATAAATATAAATCTGAAATAAAACATCAATTTTTTGTTTACTCCATTTCACAATTTTATTTGTAAAGTATATTTTTTTTTTTACGTAGGTAAATAAAATTTGTCATCGATTTGATTTCTCTCATGCTCAACATAAAAGCGTTTAAAAATCTTGAATCTTTTGGAAAATAATTGTATTTTATTCGCATCGTTCGAAATATTTTTTTTCTTCTTAAACCATAAACAAAAATTAACTTATATTAAATATAATTTATATTTCCTTTTTTTTTTTTTTATTTTAATAGCAAACAATAAATACTACGTTCTAGGAAGATATACTCATAATATAATTATTTATTATTATTACTACTATACAGGTATTTTATATTTTTTAAATTTCTGTTACATGATATACAGACACACACTACCTACATATGTTTCTAAATAAAATAAAATTTTTAGTATACTTTGTGTATTTATTTTTAATTTCGTTTGATGTATTTTTCTTATTTCGTTTTGTTTTTTTTTTTATAAAATTAAAGCAAACAGTTTATTTTTTTACGCACATTTTCATAAAGCGATTTTCACAATTGCACTTTTTTTTCTCATAAGTTTCATCATTTTTGTTTTATATTATTTTAGCAATTTATATTTTGTTATAAATTTTGCTTTTGGAGGAGCCACAGAAAAATGTTTAGGCAAGAAATTAAACAAAAATATCATTTACACTTAATTTAAACTTTTCAATTTATAACTTAAAAAAAAAATAATGTAGAGTAATATACAATTATTGTTGTCAGGTACATCTATATTATACAAAATGATTACCATATTTTTTTATTTTGTTTTTAAATTGTTATTGTAATTTTATTCTCTTTAGCTGCATCGTTGTGTGTACAAGACTGTTTTTTTTTTATTTAAAATTTAAAATTATAAAAAATGGAATATTTTTATATTTTTGCACCGACATTTGGCACTCGAGAAAATTATACAAAAATATATTTATATATATTTATAAATATTTATTTATTTAAAAACAAATATACTATGTACATTATACATTAAATTAAATATTTATTATATTTTTTGTTTTGTTTCATAAATATCTACGATTATGACAAGACAACTAAAATTAAACAAATATTTGTATTTTATATTTATATGCTTTGTTTTTTTTTTTTATAAATAATAATTACATGATACACTAATATTTTACTTAAAGCCTATATACTTCTTGCTTTATATAATATTCGATTGAAGTAATATAAATATTTTGGTAACTCTAACAGCTTTTTGCGATGCATTTTGCATTTAATTGTTTTGTTTTATTTTCAAAATTTATTCAGAAATATATATTCGTGTTGATCGAATCGAATTAATCATTTGCCATACAATAACCAGAATATGTTTGAATATTATCTTCGAGAAAAGTTTCACCAGGAATTACACCTGAATTTGTATGATGACTCGGACAACGATGTCCTTTGGGACATTGACACAATGCATTGATATTAACTTCGTCTAGAAATTCTTGACGTTTTCTCACTGTAAATAATTTGCAGGGTTCTTTTCGTTGGCATCTTATTCGCTGTAAAGAGAAATAAATTTATTTTTTAATATATCATATTTTTATTTATTTAAAAAGGTATTTAGAAAATTGTCTAAAATCATCTAAGTGCTAGGTTATACATTATTATGCCAGAATTTATTTCCTATGTCTTTGAAAAGGAACTTCAACAATTTGAATCAAAAAAATCACGGTTATAGGTTAAACAAAGTCACAGTAATGTATTCTTATAAATGTCGCTAAACCTTACAAACACCCGGTTGTGTTAGTAAAAGTAACAAACGTTTGTAAAGTTTACTAACGGTGTTGTATTGGTGAAAAAACATACACATATTCCCATTATATTGTCAAATTTAGCTTTTCCTCTCCCCTCTTCCCACTGCCAATAAAAAAAAAGTTACAAACGTATGTAGAATTTACTATCAAAGCAAAAACATACACATATTCTTATCTTTTCTCATATTTTCCTTTCCCTTCTACTCACTACCAATAGAATTAAGCAACAAGAAGTGTAGAAAGCTTCATTCTCTCTCTTGCACTGACCCTAAAACTGACTTCATCTTATTTCGTTAAACTTCCAAAATTCTTGAAGAAAATTTTGTGGTGTTGATTTTAATTCTATGTTTATCTCATTCACTATTTATTTAAATATAATATTTCTATTACCTTATTTTCAGTTGTTTTGATTTAATTTAATTTAAAATTTATAATTACGAATATACAGTTAATTAAAAAAATAATTTACTGCTTGAAATATAAATTAATTCAATACTACAATGCTACAATGCTGGTTTGATTCATCAGTTCTTCCTTTGACAATTCTATCACTATCAACAACATCAATAACAAAAACAACAACAAATCAATATCCAATCAATACTTACAGTTAATGGCGAACATGCAAACAGATAAGTATATCCATTGATGCCATCTGTTTGGGGTTCCCGCTTTGTCAGGTATGTAACTGAATTGCGAGGACACCTGCAGTGAACAATTTGTTCGGTTACATTCGTTTCCGCTGATGTTGTCAGTGTCCATGTGTAGTCCCGGAAGTGTCTGCAAAAAGTCATAGATTTTTATTTTATTTTTTCATTTCAAAAACAACCTATGTGTCAACCAACACATAGAGAGATATTCAGAAAGAAGACAACAAAAAAAAAAAAAACAAACATACCTGCAAACTGGCAGCTTATGCACAGGATTGCATAATTTATAGTGCCTTGTCTTATCGACAATTGTATGGCCATCCTCGATTCCCAAACTACTAGGACATCCGCCAATAAAAGGAAACTCCTTTGCCCTATGTCCATTGTGACTTGAGTGTCCCGAATGCCTCATATGTGTTCCACGATTTGATGCCGCTAACGATGACGATGATGCTGTTCCTGTTTTATAGCTACTACCACGATGTACTGGCATTGGGAATTCATTGTCATGAATTTCAAATGCACCACCACCAACAGCACTTTCCGAATCATCACCATCACTACCATCGACGCCATCGATGTTATCATCTACCACATCATCCAAATCTAGTTCATCTGAATAAACTGCACCGAGTTTCTGCATTAATTTCTTAAAGTGGATACTCTCGAATTTCCTGCTACTCTCATTGTAGTCAAGCAGTCGCTTGTGTTGCAATAGCTTTTCACTTTCATAATAACTGTGGAATTTTTCGTGCCTGGAATATGAATCTTTGTGATGCAAAATCACATTGGGAATTCGATTTAAATCTGAACATCGACATTGACGTTCTATCCATGGTGTTTCGTATAGATCGATTTTTGAACAAACTGCATTTGGAGCACATATGGGTAGATCTTCTTCGGACTCCTAAAATTAGAAAAACAAAAGAAATTCAATAAGTAATAGTGCATGCATACTTTTGGGAGAAGAAATATTGTTTGCTATGGTTCTTATACACTATATAGTCGGGATCGAAAGTTTTGTTCTATAAAATAATTTATTTGTATTGAAGATATTTTTGGTTTTATTTTTAAACGTTGTCTAACTTTAGACAACTGTCCAACTTTTGAAAATGTGTTCAAAAACCTTGTTTATTGTTGTCTTATAGCTGCAAGAGTAAATTGTCTTAACCGTGAATAATGTGATATTTATTTTTATTAAATAAAGCATATTTCCACCAATTGGAAAATAGTTAGATAATGTCTAAATAGACAAAAATCTAATAAATACGACTGTTTGATTCTTATGATGATGATGATGATTTAATAACTAGAGTTTTCCTACAATTAAATAAAATCAATTCATTTTTTTTTAGAGAAAAGCTTGGCGAAAATTAGGAAAATCCATAATTTACGTTTTTAACAACTTTAAAGTTTTTTTTACTTAAGAAACTTTAACAATGTTCTGTTAGTTATTTAATAGACCCTTTTAGAGAGAGAGTTTTAATAAAAACTTTCACCCAAAAAGAGAAGAAATAAAAAATAACAAAGTCAAATCAAAACTCAAATGTCAAATGTAAAAGTTTAACAATAAAACAGCTTATTTCCTATAATACTTAAGACCCGTTAAAATCGTATTGGGATCCACAGTTGATCAAACCACCTTAATAAATTAACAACATATTATGAGCTTTGATGAACAAATAACTAATCAATTAAAAGAATTATTTAAAAAAAAAAAAAAACTTGACCAATAAACAGTATTTGAAGTCGTAAAATCTTGTAACTGATGCCAGATATGACAAAAAGTAATAACATATTTTGTGAAGAAAATATAATATTCCAAAAAGTGATTATAAAATATTTTTCGACAACTTCGTCATTTAAGAGAAAAAACGACTTTGACTTTGGTAGTTTTTTTTTTTTTTTTTTTTTTGTTATCCAATAAGATTTTTATACGAAAAAATTATATTTTTAACACTTCGTCCTTTTCAAGTAGCAATATCTTCTAACTGATTACTCGATATACAAATTTTGCACATTTTTTGATAACATTTACCGTTCAGGAGCTACAAGAAAAAAAAAACGAAATTTTCGTCTTTTAATTTTTGTTTGAAACGGTGATATCTTCTAAACAATCAGTTGGAGCAAGAAAAATGTCATAACCATTTACCATTTACCGTTTAAAAGTAAATTACAAAAAACCAAAAACCGATATTTTCACCATTGTGATCAAGTCATTTTTAGTTATAATAATCTTATGGTTTTTATGATCTGTAAATAAAGGATTTTCCATTAAGGACGGGTCGATTTTAAAATTGAATAAAACAAGTTGTGTATGAGATATCAATAAGGTTTTATCTTTATTTGAAAGCCCTATCAATGACATTATGTGTGAAATATCATCGTTCAAATGGCCGCCGCGGCTTTGCTGGGTGGCGCGGATTCGAAAGGTCCAGTTTCCGATGACTTTGGGGCATAAACCAGACTGAATTTGACCGATGGCATCAATTATGTTGTCTTTGAGAGCCTCGGTGGTTTGCGGCTTATTCGCATAAACCTGCGAATTAAGAAAGTCTCACAAGAAAAAGTCCAAAGGGGTCAAATCACACGATCTTGGTGGCCAATTCATGTCGCCTTGCGCGATATAACCATGTCATGAAACCGCTCGTGCAAAATATCGATTGTGTCTTGAGCTGTGTGGCACGTAGCCACATTCAAAAATGGGCCTCATCGCTAACGATGATTTTACGACCAAACACCCAACACCCATTTTGATAATAAAGTTTTATCATTTGCACGTGTTGCTCGACGCTGTACCTTGCCATGATGATTTGTTTTTAGAAACTAATTAAAAGACAATATTTTGACAGAAAGTAAAAGAAACAATATGGCCGCCACGATCTGTCAAAATCAACCCGTCCCTATTGGAAAACCCTTTATTTATAAAACTTCATATAAAGCTTGTCCCAAAATTCACGCAGAAAAAAATGACAACCTTACGTAGATGGTACATAGGTATCAGTGCAGTTTATTAATCTTAATTTTCCGATCTTCTTCATTATAACAAAAACTATACACCTGCTATACTGCCACATTATGTTATGACTCAGGAAGAGCAGATCAGCACTTGCCTTAAAAAAAAAAGAAAATAAATCAAAAACCTACAATGAACTAAATGAGGGTATTTCTCAAACATATTAACGTATATTTTCTACATGGAACGAACCCTCCATATGCTTCGATATTTGAAAAACGAAATAAAAAAAAATTCTTCATGAGAAAATCAGATCCTATTCCATGTTCAATATCCTCCGAGAAAAAAAAAATTGTCACCACCTGCGAGCCTATCGACCTAATCAAAAATACATAAATCTTGTTTTTTTTTTTTTTTTGAATAGCATATGGTAGCATGTAAGGTACATCTGATCATCTTTCCTGGATGTATATAAGACACTTGATATACATATCTCAGCATGAATAATAATTATTGTACGCTTAATTGATCAAATTGATCAAACATGAGTTGGGGAAATTTTAACCTGGGAACATGAAAAACGTTCAAGCAGTCATAAACTAGGATTTAAGATCAGAAAAACACGTACAATTTGGCACCAATGCCTCTCGTCCCGAAATAGATTTGGGACTTATGTATATGTACCACTCAAATGGGACAAGAGTACCTTTGGGAACTATGTCCTAAAGACTTATGATCTTATTCTTCTTATTTTTCTGTTTCTTTTTATGATTGGATAAAAATAAAATCTTTGACAAAAAATAATCAGCTTTAAATTCTGAACATTGCATGTCTCAGCAGTAAATCCTATGCACATGCTGCCAAAAATGGGAAAAAACACCAACATTTTCAAAAATCAGATTTTAATCTAAAAAAAATATAAACACTTGAAACTTTGCTATCCTCTTTATTTTAGGCCCGAGATAGGAAATGTTCAGAATTTCAAACTGCATAGTTTTTGCTTTCACACCTTTTCACTACGATTAATAGAAATCAAAAAATATAAAATATGTTTAGAAAAGTAGGCAATACTGCTAGGATTTTTTTTTGATGATTTACACATGAAGATGAGAAACAATAAAATAAATACAAAGTTCAGTCTGTACAAATGTTCATTTAGTTTGACTGTCCTAAATTGTTTATGATCCTTGTCTTGTTCTTCGATCGTATTTACAATATCTTCACAGTCTGATGGCTCCATTTATCCTACAAAATAATAACTAATGTGCATTGAGATCCATTAGTTTTATTTTAAATTACTTTTATTTTGAAAGTATTTCAATAGAAAGAAAAGAACCAAAGACGCATCCCTGGGGTACACCGAATTTTAATTCAGAAATTCTGCGGTGAATCTCATTAGGCATTACATTTCTTTCTTTGCTGTTTCGTAAATGTAAAATATTTGTAAAGAAGGTGTCTTTAGAATCTACTTAAACTCAGATCTTAACTGAAATTCTTGATTTACTTTAAAGAATCTTAAAAAAAAAAAAAAAAATGGGTAAAATCATTCCAAACTATAACTAGGAGAAATTTAGTATTTTTGTATATTTTTAAAAGTTTTTTCAAGGCTAGGATATTTAGGCTTACATCAAAACACAAAAGAAGCTTAAGCTTAAAGCAATTTTTTTTTTTTTTTTATTCTATAAAAAATAAGCTCATAGCTTAAACTTCGTTTTATCTATGATTTCAATATACTCAGCTAAAATATTTATTTCATTTACAAATCCCCTGTCTTGGGAATTTTTCAACTTTTATTTTTTTTTTTCTGGTTCATCATCCTATCTTTTTACAGTTGAAGCGTATTTAATTAACACCTAAAGAGAACGTGTTCGAAGGTTATCTACTTCCGACCTACAAGTTGAAGTATAGAAGGTAGGTAAGGTATCCATATATGTATTTAGGTATGTATATCTCTTGGTTGGATGCATTTGAGAAGATGTGTAATTTTCTATCAACATCCGCTCAATCTGTCAAACGTTTGACCTGTGTGTGTCGTGTCCGTGTCTCCTGTCGTCCAATCCGCCATAGCATTTATTTTTATTTCTATTTTTTTTTTTGTCCTTCTTGTGGCATCCTCTCTTTAAGTTTCGACTGCGATATGAAGTGGCTACTAATTATCATCAGTTGTCGCAACAGGCAACAGGCAGTCAGCCAGCCGGGCACTTGCCAAGATATCTATATGTATAAGTATGAAGGTACCTGTCCGTGTCCAACCATCCGTATAGTCAGTCGTAACGTTGTTGGTTGGTTCGTCGTTGTTGTTGTTGTTGATTCTTAAGTCTGAAGCTGCACACGCTTATCCTTGCGTCTAGAGATACCTCATCGGAGCCATTTATGTTGATTTTTTTTCTCAGTTTAATTTTTTTTTTTTTTTTTTTTTCTGAAGAAAGGAAGTTGAAAATCCCATATAAGAGATAGATACAGAGTTACTTACACAAAGTAATGAAATGAGAATAAAAAATAAAAACAACAACAACGAAAAAAAAAAATCATTTTACGTCAACGCCTACAGGGCATCATGTGGTCTTTTGTGTGCATTTTTAGTTCCGGAACATCTATTGTCTGAGAGCTGAGGCTCTGATGATGTGCTGTGAGGCCGCTTAAACATTGCACAAAGATAGTTATAGTTTTATATGGATGGACGGACACAAGGACGTTGTCGAATTCCAAAGCAACAATCTTCCTTCTATAAACAGGAAGAACCCATAGACCGGACGCAACGAATGGAATTTATTTCCGTATTTTGTTCTTGATTTTTTTTTTTTTTGCTGTTGTTGTTTTTGTTTGTGTATGTGTCCTTTTATGAATGTGAAGGGAAATAACATTCCACCTGTCCATACAGGTCACATTGCTTCTAAGGGTTTAATTTTTGTGTATAGGGGAAAAATACCGGAAGTCCGGAAGTGATTTAGGTATACCTACATACATCTAGGTAGGTATACCCTCAATCATAACCTTTAACTTGGTCAAAAAAGGATTACCATACTTCATGCTATTTAAGTGTATTGTGTTATTCTTTCTTTATGGATAGGTAGGTATATATAGCTAGTCGTTTAACACAGACAGGGGTCCGGAAATACACTTATGTGTGTTACTTCCGGATTTTCTATATGAAAACAAAAATAGAGGACCGGCGGCGGCGGCGGGAATTACATTTAAAAGATGACGACGTTGTTCATACAAAAAAAAAAAAAAAACGGAAGTAGAACTCTTAATAGATCTGAAAATGAAAATAAAAAAAAAAAAACGCTGGGTGTCTTTGTGTATATTTGTCTACGTATGGACACATCTGGCGATGGGATGGGATTATATGTTAAGCTCTATATATCGACGAGTGTGAGTTTACACAAGTGATTACGATCTCTATAATACGACCCTCGATATGAGAGTGCGCATATAAAACTGATAATACGGTTCTTCCGTTTCTTTTATTTATTTTAATTTTATTTCTTTACAACAAAAAAAAAAAAATAAAAATCTGAAGGGCGCAAAAAGAATCCCAACCAAAAGATAAAGAAGAAGAACGTATCTCTTATCCAACATAACACTATCTTCTTCCTTTCGAATATAAAAATAAAAAAAAAATCCTTTTTTGTCCAATTCACCACGTATGTACGATTATATTGTAAAATGTATAGAACAACCCTGATGTTGCATGATGTGCTCATGAATAATAA
This sequence comes from Epistrophe eligans, assembly GCA_951394125.1. Classification (NCBI taxonomy): domain Eukaryota; kingdom Metazoa; phylum Arthropoda; class Insecta; order Diptera; family Syrphidae; genus Epistrophe; species Epistrophe eligans. The sequence continues at coordinate 16,384,172 of OX596029.1, read as the reverse complement.
CAATACAAACAAAATCCGCGAATCAGGCCATATAAATACGCCATTTATGTCTTCAGTTCATTTGAATCGGCTAAAAGGATGTGCGCAATAAAAAATGTATTTTGAATAACTTTGGTACCTACATCATCATTATCATTATTTGAAAAGTAATTCAAGAGCTCAAGAGATAAACGGTAACAATAAAATTTCTACACTCAGACAATTAAACATGTAAATTATTATATTCTTGAGTTTACAATTTATTTGAGTTAAGAATATTTTTCTTAAGATTGATAAATGAAGTGTATTAATGGTGTAGGGAATTTATTTCATTTCATTGGAATCTAATCCACATGGGAATTTATTGCACTTTAATTGGGAATCTCTTTGATATTTTTAAAGTGGAATTAATTCCCACTTAATGAGACAATATATTACACTTTTTCAATGAGAAAGAACTTCACTTTAAATAGTGGAATTATTTCCCACTTAAAAAGAGAATTAATTTTTCTTCTTCTTTGCAGTTTTTTTTAATAACTGTGGCGCAAAATTTTAAACAGCCTGATGCTAAGTTATTAGCATGATACTACTTAACAATTTACTAACTTTAAAGCTCTTTAGTAAAATTCATCATACTAAACCTATTTTCTTAATAAACTCAACTGAACACGCCTAAATGAGTGACAGTTCACGCAAACAAGTAACGAAACATGCCATTTTTACGGTTTTAACTGCCAAAGTGACATTTGGAGTTAGTATGAACTATCAAGTGATGGTGATTTTAACTTTAATAAAATGTTAAAAAGTTAGCAACCTGTAATTGTTCTTGTATTAAGTAATTAATTTTTTAAAATAGAACTCGAGATTCTATATTAAAAGTAACTAAAATTGTTTTATAGAAAATAAGAAGAAAGCCAGGTTTCGCACAATTCTGATGTATCTTATTTAAATAATTTCAGAGAACCCATTTTCGTTGTCCCCAATATTCAATTTATTTAAAAAAAAATAAATTATTTTCTCTAGGTGTAAATATACCTAAGTTAATACATATAAGGATTTCACAAAGATTTCCATTTTTTTTTTTGCTTTGTTTTGTATCTGCGATAGGGGCTGATTGTATTATATTTGATGTTCTAAAAGGCTTTAAATTCATTCCTTATACGTTATCCCTCGGTTTATCGAGTCTTTTTTTTATGATGTGTATTTTTCTTTTAAACACTTGTTGGAATTCTTTGAGACAATTAGCCTGGGATAACAACGGGATTTATTTTTTTTTTGTTTTGTTTTTTTTTTGTTTTGGAGAAGAAAAATAAAAGATCGTGTGTGTATCATAAGAAAAATTCCTATAAATCTGAGTATTATAAAAAAATATTTTATTTCATATAAGAAATCATGAAAATTTAGTTTTTATTTTGAAATAGCTGAAAAAACTTTTTTTTAGCTAAAGTTTAAGTTTAAAAATTCATTTACGAAAAACATTTAAAGGAAAGGTAATTCGTCTGGCCCAAAAAAATAAATTAGTCTTTTTCAAGCTTAAATATTAAAAAAAAAAAAACTATGATTTAACAAAAAAAAATTAGTGAATATGTATTGTATACATAAAATACATAGGAGCCTGATGATGATGATAGTTTACCAATAAACAAATAAATGGTGTTTTTTTTTTTTTTTTTTTTTTTTTTTGTATAGAGGTTTAATTTTTATATTGACAGTAAATTTGACAGCTGAGGATAATTTGTGCTCGCTCTGCTTTATACACTGATTGCGCTGCAGCCGTGGCGCTCTAAATTATATTTATGAACTTATAACAGAATATTATATTTTTGACAATTAGCCGTTGCTATCAATAAACAAAATTCAGTTTTTTCTATCGGACATGTCCTATTTATGTCTTCGTATTAAGAGAGCAGAAAATCGTATCTTAAGGATCCATACAATACCTTTAATGTTGAAGTCATTTGGTACTTAAAATATTTTCCAAAGAAAATGTTGCCTTATTTTTCTATTGTCTCTAACGAAGAAAAAACTTCTTGAAGATAAATCGCACGACTCAAAAAATATAATTTTTCATTAGAAAACAAAATAAAATATATTCATTAAAAAAAAAAAGCAAAAAAAAAAAAAAAAAAAACAACAAAAATAAAAAAACATCCATTAATTCTGTACTAAGACATTTTCTGTCTCAAGTTTTTTTAGAATAAGTTAAAAGTTCGCTTGGGTCGTATGTGTGTACGTTACGTACATATATCGTATTATGGAGCTTAATAAAATTTGCTCCGCGAACTAAAAGAAAATCACAGATCATCAGATATTTAAGACAAAACAATAAAAATTTTGCTCTCAAATGGCCGGAGTCATATAGCTGATGCGCTGAAATGTCGATGAAAAATTTCCTTTGATAATCTGTATCTCAAAAAATAATGATCGTTAATAGCAGAATCATTGTTTTTTTTGTGAAATTAAAGACCAATTTTCTATTTATAAGAAGCTTTTAGTGATTTAAGGAAAAAATTTTTGTATATGCTCAATTAAAAAGTACCTATACGAAAGAATGAGCTTTTCGGTTTTTTTTTTTTTTTTAAAGAACTAAAACTTCTTTTTAAATATTGCAAAAATTATCAAAGTTTGTACTTATGTACATATATTTTAGTATAGACTATGTATGTCCAAAATTCTTGTACATTTTTAAGTCGATCGGTTAACCTTTTTTCTTTCCCTCTAATTTTCAAAGTTTCATAAAAAATTAAAGTTTTATATCTATTGCTCCTTAAACATGAATTAATGATACAATCAAATATCTATAAAAGAAAAATTCAAATTTTGAAAAAAAAGAAAAATAATTGAAATAAAAAAATGAAATTTAAAATCTTAAGAACTAGCAACAACTGCTTTAAAACCCTTAAAGAGTTAACAAATTTATAGGGAATAACAATAAAATAGTTAAACTAACTTTGTTTTAGAAAGGGTGATACCAATTTTTATTCAATAATTATTTTTGACAGGTGTCACTCTTGATAATTCCCATCTGGCAAGGTTGACAGTTTATTTTTTTCTAAAAAGTGGTTTTACAGATTAAAGGAAATATTAAAAACACTTTTTGTTACAAAGAATTTTGTCCAATAATTTGCAATGATGGAATTCAAAACTTTTACAAACATTTGTTTTCTGTACAAAATTCTTTTCTATTATAAACCAAGTCACTAAATTATTTCAATAAATTGTTTCCAAGCTGTTTTTTTGCAGGATCCAAGTCAATAAAATAGAAGTAAAGTATTTGTGAAGCATCTATCTGAAGTTGTACTAAATTCAATCACAAATAATTTGTATTCCAAGAAAATTTAAGAAATAATTTTGATCCAAAGAATACGTTATCGAAATCAGAAAAAACTTATTTTAATAACAACCTGCTTCTGTCATGTTATAGTATTTAATTTAAATCAAACACAATCAAGAAAACATACCAACATTACCTTCCCATTATTTTTCCCTTCAAAAGCTTCCCTCAATTATTTTATCAAATACAAATTTACGTTTTAATCATCGTTTTGTCTTAAAAAACAAAAAAAAAAAAAACAACATCATACCTAAACACATAAGTTTGTGGGGTAGATTTTTATATAAACACATTCAAAAAAAATGATAGACATACATCTCTCACGCACATCGATCATCATCTAGTTCAATAATAATAATTTAACGAAAAAATATAAGAAATCAAAATACCTATGTATATCCCAAACATAAGGAACACAAACTGTGAAACTCTCGAAAGAAAACTTGCTTCAGCTAAAAATGGATGCGGATGCAGTATAAACGTTGATTTCCGGGCAACTAGACAAGAACTTCAACTTGTTTTTTTCTTCTTCTTCTTTTTCTCTTGTTTCATACATGTTGTGTTTTAATATTTTTTTTTCTTTTACTTTCCACTAGATTCTCTTAGAAAGAGAAAAAAATTAAAAGAAAAAAAAAAAATCACAACTACACATGAACAACGACGATTTTGGTGTATATTCATACATACTTTGGTGGGTATAGCCATATTTTAATGTATGCCTCACTTTGTGGTGGCTAAAGGAGCCAGCAGCAAATCAACCTTACTTTTATATAAACCCCTTTTTGTCTATACATTCATATATGCATTTGATTGGTTTCGATAAGTACATATTTGTTTCTTATTTCTCAACGAGTTCCTCTCCCCCATATCATCATCAATCGGCTAACAACTGAAACAACAACAACTATCGACAAAAATCCTTGTCCTGTCAATTTATCCCCCTATCGGGGGCACAAACCACAACCACATAAAGTCTCCTTTCTTTATATAAATACAAAGAAAACAACAACAACAGCAACAAAAAAAAAAGTTAATTTCCACAACATAAGGTCAATCGAGTTGCCACTTATGCGCAACTAAATACGTTTTGTATGCAACGCACCCAAGAAAAATGCCTTTGACATCAGTCAATTCCTTACCCCTCCACCCCCCCTCCTTACCAGCACTCGGCCGACTTTCAGACGCAATATTTCATTCGAGTGAGTACACCTTCTGGTTTCGCAAGGTTTTATGAATGAATGGCAAATAAATTCGAATTGTATCTGAAGAAGCAAGAAAAAAAGATACAACAAATGAATGGAGGACTTGATCATGAATGGATGTGTGAATGGTGGTATAAGATGTGTGATGATGAAACTGGAACCAACATATAACCTCTCGCCTCTCTATCCTATGAAGAATGCACCTCTCTTTGCCAGCAGGAGTTAGTGGCAACCAGTAAAGCAATGACAAAATCGTAGAAGAATAATTATGGTTGCCAATTTGCAAAGAAATTGTTTCTAAATTCTCAATAAATAAAAAAAAAATTGATTGAAAATTAAAACTAGAAGAGAATACGATATAATTCTGCATTTTGATGCATTGGTCTGTCACACCGGAGATCTGGGGATCAAATCCCAGACTATTCCACTCAAAAAAAAATATTTTTTTCAGGGGGACCTGCCTCATGGCAGGAAGTCATAAATCCCCCAAAAGGATCTCTTTTCATGAAAAAGTGCCTCTCGCCTCTCAGTCGTTTGGATTCGGCAGAAAATCGTAGGTCCCCTCTATTTATAGCAACCATGAATAGTTTACACTTATAGTCACTAGGCCCTAGTGTGGCGTCAGCGGGCAAGTCGTTGGAATTGATTTATCAATTAGTTCACAAATGAATGAAAGTTGAAAAATATTTGTTGTACCTATACTCTCCAAATTTTTGTAGAAATCATAAAAAAATTTTTTAAAGTGGTAACCATAGAAAAAAAATATTTGCACAACTTTCCGAACGGATGAACGGGCGAAAAATAAAACAAAAACAACAACAAACAAAAAAACGCATATCGGAACGGATCTTCACTCCATCATGCGATCCAAATGGATCGATGTATATATTTGTACGATCAATCTCGGATTTAACGATGATTTTATGAATGAAATGCTAGTTGTTCTACTCGAAGATCCGTCGTCGTCGTCGATCTTCGGGAGACACGCACAAAAGTTTTGGAATTCCACCATCTTTTTGGTGTCGTTGTTTTTTTCTGTTCGAGTTCGGCCGCTTGTCGCTGATGGCTGTGTGCGTGTTTGGAGTCCGTTTGTCCAGATTTTATAAGACTTCTTCATCTTGTTTTGGATGGACAAAAAAAAAAATTCAGTCTGCTGCCAAATAAGCGGTGAAACTAGTTTTATTTTTTTTTATATCCAACGACAACGACGATGTATAAAAAAAAAAAAATACGTGTATATGTGGTTACATCCGTTGAATGGTGGTTTTCTGTTTTGGAGCCGTTGCTGCTCTCATCATCATCATCGCCAAGATCGTCGTCAACATCAGTATAACAATAACAACAACAACACCAACATCTTCCTGCTATCTGCTTTGGCTATCTGGCCTGTTGCCATCTTCCAGTCCTGACTGGACGATTAAAAGAAAAAAATAGTAAAAAAGGCCAATACGGCAAAATCCCAACGACAATGACTCCAATCTGAATGTACAGAACGGTGGGCCAAAATAGCTTCAAAGTTGGTATTTAAATAAACAAAGAGGAAATTTGTTATGTGTTTTCTAACAACATCAAAGATGCGAAAATTTCGAGCCAAAACATCTAAATAGTGTCCGTTTTGAGAGAATACCTACACTATACATTCTATTTATTTTCAAATATTATAATTTTTCGAAAACATTAAATATTAAAAAAAAATGGCTAATTTGAGCAACTTTTTTTCTGTTGGTATTCTTTAAAGTAAATATAAAGCATGAAGCTGTTTTGATGAAAACCCCTTTAATATACCACGATTTTAAAAATAAATTAATATTTTTGAAAACAACAAATAATAAAATAGAGGTAATTTGAGCAACTTTTTTCTATGGCGTTGATCAAAGCAAATTAAATGTATGAACCTGTTTTTGTGCAAACGTTTATCAACGTTTATTTAAAATAAAATAGTATATTTGAAAATGAAAAAAAAAAAAAAAAAAAAATTAAAATGAGCTAATTTGAGCAACTTTTTTTTAAAAGAAATAGCATGTATTCAAATCGTTTTAATGTAAATTATTTTCATCGTATATCACGGTTGTAATTAAAAATACAAAAATATTTTTGAACACATCAAGTCTTACAAATGTCTAATTTGAGCAACTTTTTCCTTTCGAGTTGCTTAAAACAAATGAAACGCGGTAAGCTCAATTTGATGTAAATACTTATGATATGTAGCAGTTTTCATAACAAAATATTTTTCAAAACAACAATTATTAAAAAAAAAAATTACTTTATTTGAGCAACTTTTTTCTTTGAATTTGTTTCAGAAAAATCGAATGCAAAAAATTGCTTAAATGTTAATGCATCATATGTATATCACGATTCTAATTTTAAAAACAAAAATTTTGTATAAAAAATCAAGTCTTAGAAAAGGGCTAATTTGAGCAACTTTTTCCTCCGAAACGATAATGATTACGCCCATAATACATTATGGTTTTCATTTAATATAAAACAATAATTTTGGAAGAAAACAAATATTTAAAAAAACAATTGAGCTAATTTGAGCAACTTTCTCCTTTGGTGATACTTATTCAAAATATAACTGCTGTAGGATGTTAAGATTTTTAATTTTTAATTAAAATAATATTAAAACTTAAATATTTAGAAGGAGTAAAATTTTTTAACTTAATTTTTTTGTCGACTTTTCCAATAAAACATTCCACTATCCGACAACGTCTTCAGCAGCAACAAGTTAGTTGTAGTATTTATTATTATTATTTTTCTTTTATTTTGTATCTATCAGATACTTTTGTGGTATTTTTGGATTTCATTCATTGATTTTGCGGCAACCAAGCTCCAAGACTGGAGCTGGTTGGACGGACAACCAATTCTAAAACCAAACCAAAAAACGACAATGACGATATAGACGGGACAAACTGGATTCCAGCGGTCATACCAAATGTTGGAATCATTTCGCCGCGCCATCGCATCGTCAGCCACCACCTCCGCTGCCACCACCGTATACATCCTCTCTCAAGGCAGGTTAATGTTCAAGTTTTGTTTTTTTTTTTATTTTTTTATCTTTTTCTTTATGATTTTGTGTTCAGTAATAATTTTTACTATGGCGACGTAAATAGCGATTAACGTACAAATATGTACGTACAAATACCGCGAGTGTGCGCTCGCGCGCGCGCGCGCTTGTTCTCTTGTAGTGAATCTGCCACCGCCGCCGCCGTTGTGCCGCGTCGCAGTATTCTACTTGTGAGTTATGTATTAATCTGGAGCCGAATAAATTACGAGCTGGTTTTTATTTTTTTATTTAATTTTTCTTATACCTTTTTTTATTTTCGTTGTAACTTCGTTTCAGAGTTTCCCTTGTAGGTTGTTGTTTTCATGCACAATATTCTTTACCTATATAATTTAGGTTTTTTTGTTGTTGTTGTGTTAAATAATATTGTATTCTTTTATCTCATTTTAAAGATAAAAAAAACGTCGCGTGTTTGACGCGAGCGATGAAATTCTTTCTTGAGAATAAGACGATTCAACAGGGAAGTTTTTTTTCACTGATTTTTTTTTTATTTTTGTTCGTAAAGTTCGTCTTAAGTTTTTTTTTTTTTTTGTTTCTTTTTTTCTTAAATTTTTTTAAGATGTCTTTTGATAGAATTCATAAGAAAATCGATAAAAATGCACTAGGTTGTATGTGATTTTTTGTAGATATTTTTTAATGAAAAAATTACACTTCAAAGCGCCCAATGCCCATTACTCATTATGTGAATGCCAAGCTTAGACCAAGGCCATAAGCCAAAAAATAAGACCAAAGCCCAAAATTTGGATGTGTTTTTCTTTGTTTATGAAATACCGCAACACGTTTTTGTCGCTCTTTTTAGAGCTTGGTTTTGACATAAATATGAATTATTTAAAACGTTTGCCTGCGATAAGGCTGGATAGGAAAACGGGCGATTGCAGTGGACTAACAATTTTGTTTTGAACCAGAAAGGCTACGATTAGAGAGAGACACTTTTTCATGACAGAAGAGACATGTGAAATTTTTCGAGGATTTGTCAATTCTTCACAAGAAAACGTGAAAAAAACATTTTTGGTGTTGTTTTTGTACGAAGGAAAAAAATCTATGTACCTAGATTTTGAAGCTAAAAATATTGACAATGATAAATTCAATTTTATAATTTAAAACTGCATTTGTTTTTATTTTTAACCATTTCTACCCATATCTACCACCTAGACAAACTAGACTCACAGTTAGGTTTCAGTTAAAAAGATACGGTCTCCTTTCGGCTATACTTCGAAGGTAGTATCCTACCCATCCTTGGTCAGTGATATAATCTCTGGAAAATGCGCATAACCGATTTAAAATAAATACATTTCATTATAACGCTTCATTTTCCTAAGAGTGCTTAAAGCTATTTTTTAATCATTTTAAATTATTCATTGTAAAATTTTATGAATTTAAAATGAGGACGCACAAGCGAGGATATACATATATAAACAAAAAAAAAAAAACAAACTACATAACATCACAATTCATAATATTAAAAAGCTAGAGCAAACACCTAAGGTACCTACTTGTTTTGGTAAATTAACAAAAAAAAAAAAATCTTAATCGGACCCTTTTGTTAAAAAAAATAAACTCTTTTTTTTTTTTAATTCAAGGCTGCAACAATTATAATTTATGAATTATTTCTCCAATGAATATTTTAAAAGTCTCAGAATTATAAATTTTATTTACTGATACTTTAACCCGATGGTTTTATTATAAAAATAATAATTAAAAATTAAAACAAAATGTTTCCCTTTTTCAATTTATATGAATAGCAAAACTCTTTTGCATTTTGTTGCTTACATGAAATTATTTCTATTTGAATACCTTAAAGCCAGTTTTTTTAATTCTTGAACCTATTCAAGTGCATTAAATAATTCTGAACTCGTTGAATACTTTAATCACATAACTACGAATTTTCACTTTGTTGCAAAATATGAAGTGTTGCCAAATGGCAAAAATATTAGTTCCGTTACCTGCTGATTTGACGAATTATAATTTTATTTTAAAATTGTTAGAAATTTGTTCAAAAACTGCATTTGTTTGTTTAATATTATTCCAAGAAAAATGAGCTTCAAAATGAACACTTCCACTTTCCAATAGCGAATATTTTGACATGTGACATTAGGTCGGTTCAATTTATTAGGTCCGGTCATTTTTAAATAATTAGTGTGTCTTTTATTTTTATATAATTGCAAAGATTCGCACACGGGTATGATAGTTATTATCTAATTAGACAGTTTTTAGGACATATTCTTTCTTTATTTAAAAAAATGCACTTTAGTCAGAAGTTTAGCCAACTGATTCAAGTCTCTAAGTTAGGCAACTCTTGGACAATAACACACAAATATTTAAAAATAACTGTTTGTATTTTGTAATTGCATTTCTTTCATAAGTAAGACAAGGAGCTTTAATGCGACTACTGAACAACGTGTAAATACCTACATTTAGTTCAGTTATCATCTTTTTTGTGTATTTTTTTAATAGAGGTTTGTTTGTTTTTTTTTTTTAAATTGGCAACACTGTTTTTTTTGATAATAAATTAGACATCACTGGTAGATGATTTATGGTCAGTAAATTTCGTCATAAATAGACTTACGCTAGAACAACACTAGCAAATTATAATTGCCGATATATTGCAATACATTCGAGCCAACCGGAGCTGCCATACCTACATCCCTAAAACCATCGTTCAACACTAATGACAGAAAAAAAAATGTATTTAAATTCTGTAGTCAACATGAGATTTTTGCATAGGTTACCTGTATTCCATCACCTAGAAAAAAAAATAAAACCCCACAGAATCCAGTCACAAGCCCTTATACACATTGGCAACCCTCGCACCAAGGAATTCATTAAAACAAAAAATATTCAATTTACTATCGATTTTTTTTTTAAATCCTGTTGTATACTCGTATACTACCTTTTAGCTTTGCTTGTTGAAACATTGAAATATTCTCCATAAAAAAATATTTGTATATTATTCATTTTGTATTTATATGTGCTTTAACAATATCAATTTGATGTAGTGAATTTAATTTAAATTTTATTTTATTTTTGTTATATTTTATTATTAATCGATTGATTTATTAACATGATTTTAATTTAAATAAATAACGTGCCAACTATGTATATGCACATATTATAAAAAATGTAGGTGACTGTGAATAAACCCTTTTGTATTCATAGTAGAATATTAAATTAATTTGACATATTGAGATGTGTGTGAAAAATTAAATTAAAAATCACCAAGAGTGAAAATTTGAAAAGACTTTTATGTGAAACTACATATTGTACATAATGTGAGGAATTAAAAATGTATTTATTTAATTAAACAAAAATATTTATCAGAAATTTTCTGGGAAATTTTAATTAATCAATTGGTTTAAAATGAATTTTATTTGTTATTTTTTTTTTGTTAGGTTAGTTTACCTAAGTACTTCATCAAATTAAGTATGGTTAACCATTAAATATATATTTTTTTAAATTTTAATCAAATAAAATCAGATTATAATTAAATTATGTGTGTAAATGCGGATAATTTAAAAGTGATATTATTGTGATAAATTTGCGATGTGATTAAAACTAATCTAATTCAGAGCACTTTATTGAGCTCAATTATTGTCAGTGAAAAAGGTTTAAAAGTGCAATACAGAGTGATTCAGAAATGAAATAAAATTCACAGTTTTAAGAATAATATCTTCAAATTTATTTATTTTAAAATTATTTATGACAAAAATAATGTAGTGTTGTTGAAATGTTTAAAAATTTCTGTTTTTATCTCGCACAGAATCTTACTGATACTAGATTTTAGGCGCTAAAAGTTTTTTTTTTTTGCTGCATCAACACTATTTTAAAAGGAACCATAATTAGTGATGCATTATCAAAAAAATATCATTAATTTATTATTTTAGGTAGGTACTTATTTACCAATCTGAATAACTTGTCATTTTATTGCTTTATAGGTTCAAAATATTGTATTTGCAAATGTACTAGTTAGTCGAAGCAAGTGCATTGTTTAAACAAAGAGCGTGATTTTGGTAAAATTTAGTTTCTGGTAGTAAATACAAATAAATACAAAAACTAAGTGTCACAACGGTAAAAAAATATTTAATGAAGGTTTTTTTTTTTTTTTTTAATAATATTTACAAATTCTATATTCGACTGAAATACATCAGCCAAATAGAAGTCTTAGCACTATTTTAATTGTACTTGTTGAATTATTCAAAATAGCTTTTAACGGCCTTGAAATAAATAAAAAATACATTTTTCGGCGCGACAGCTCGTGTAGAACCAGGTCCCAGTGACTCATAACTCTCAACCATTCATTTGTGCGTGTTATTGGCAGGAATAGAGGGGACCCACAATTTTCTGCTGAATCCGAACGACTGAGGCTAGAAGCACTTTTTCATGACAAGAGATACTCTTGGAGGATTTGTCATTTCCTCGCAAAAGGCAATAACCCCTGCAAAAATATTCTGTTTTTAGGTGGCATAGGCTAAGAAACGAATCCAAGACCTTCGGCGTTACAATCCAACGCACTAACCATTACGCCACGGGCTACTATTGAGGGCCTTGCTAATAAGCAAGTTGAGTTCATCCTTCATAGATTTCATGACGAATATCTAGTGTGAATTACATCCAACAAGAATAGTCCCTAGTCAACTGATGAGTCCAAGTGAGATCGCCGGGACGCAATGCCAAAATTATTGTGGACTAAAGTCCGTTAAAGCTATTTTGAAGTGATAAGTAATTTCATTTTTAATGGAGAAAGACTTCACTTTTCAAATGCAGGTATTATTTAGAGTTAGAAATGAATAGTAGTCATCAATCAAATCTCATACATTTTTTTTTTATTCTCGTTCATGTTAAAATACCATATAAAATCACAAACGTAACAATAAATTGTCACAAACGTAACAATAAATTGTCACAAACGTAACTATTAATTTTAACAAACATAACAATTTACTGTCACAAACGTAACAATTTACTGTCACAAACGTAACAATTAACTGTCACAAACGTAACAATTCTAAATTTAAATTTTAAATAATTTTTTATAGCTTTGTTTATTATTTCATAGCTGGTTAAGTTTGTTAATCAGTTAAATATTTGACAAAGAATAACTCCTAGTGAAAAATGTTAAGTTCATCTTTACTTGTATTCCTATAGATTCTTTCAAAACTTTATATAAAAAATCTTATAAATTAATTTCTTCAGCTAGTTTCACTTTAATCCGACGAAACACAATTTAGGGCACCTTTTTTATTCAAAACCTCCCCTAAATTTATTTATAAAAGGGATTAAAAATATTTTCGCGTATTTCTCATTTTAAAAATGAAGCAAATTTGTATACCCTTACTAAAAATTAATTCTTAGATATATTTTAAAATACCTTTCGCCGGAAGTGATTTTTTTTTTCAGAAGTGCATTGACTAAATTTATAGATTAAAAAAAAAACTAAATTCCCACATTGTCTTTCTGTTAAATTTTTTTCAGCAATAAATTAAATGGAAATCTAAATCCAGTTCAATTCAATCCAATCCAAAGCGACCACATATAATATTGTTTTTTAATTAAATTTCCACTTTCAATCAATTCACAAAACGACTTTTAATCAAATAAAAAAAAAAAAATCAATACTTATCACGTCCAATACTCGATCTAACCACGAAACGAGTAGCACACTCCATCAAGCAACATACCTTCAATTAAATATCTATATATCTATCTATATCTAGCTACATACATATATAGCTACATCTAAATGATTGCTCATTTCCTTTTATTGAATTAATTAACCAAACAAAAATCAACTACACAATTCACGTCGCAGTCGTTATAACCCCACTTTGTACAGCATATTACAGTGGTCATTAAACAAAGGCAATTCTCCATAGAGAAATATATTTTATATTATTTTTTTTTTGTTGCTGTACATCGTATTGTCAGACGACATTATGTTCAATAGGTCACCCACCAAAGGCGTAATTGTGTATCTTTTGGATATTGTATCTTATACATCGTTAAACGTTTTAAGATCATGTTTCATTGTTTTTTTTTTTTTTTTTGGTTTCTCGTTTGTTTAAGTAAATTTGCTGAGAAAAGATATTTTATCTTTTACAATATAGAGTGTGTCTGCAAGTGAATCTGATGACATGACAGACAAAATGTCAGCTGTTGTACATATCAAATTGTCCGCATCTTTTCATAGATATTTGTATCTGCGGGTAATATATGGATGGTTGAAATTTGAAAATAAAAAAAAAAAAGTATTGCTAAACGTCACTGTCAAGTCAACGTATCCTTGGAATGCTGAAGTCAAAAACAAAAAAACAAAAAATTGATTTTACATGCATTAATCTACTCCACTCAGAGTAGCTATATATGTATCTTTTGATGAAAAATGATATCAGATACAAACAAAAAAAAAAAGCTTTATTTTTTTGTTTGCGAATAAACATACACATTTTTCTTTCTTCTTCGTCATCTTTAATTTGATATTGTATCTTCAGGTGATCAAATTACAGGAATGCGAAGAACGCACTCTGTGATGATGAGAGAGAGACGCCCTGACAATCATAAACTTTGTACATCAGACATTCCCAGAATAATCTTTGGAATGCTTCCTGTCTGTCACCATTAAAACCACTATAACACACCACCATGACACAATATGTAATTAGTCGCCGTATCCAAGAATTACGATTCGAGTACCTACCACCTTTATCTTCTTGTTGGGTTGTTCGGGGTTGAGTATCTATAAAGGTATGTTGAGGTTGATGGGATAGGTATACCTTTTTTTATACACAGAAACTCCATCTATTGAGTTCACATTCCATTGTCTCTTTTTTTTTACATCTATCTTTATATAGATAGACACAAAGATACTTTACAACTTTATTTGTCCATTTCACTAATGAACATTTATATGGTTAGGTTAGAATGTAAGAGTATCTATCTATCTTTATGATGGTTAAAGTTTAAGTTGTAAAACCTAGCACTCTCTATAATTTAATTGTGTCCAGAAAAAGCCATATATGGAATTCCATCATTCTTCAATACAAAATAGGGTTCTGAGATAAAAGTGAACAAGTTGAGTTGAGTGTAAAGTATCTTTGTATATATTTTTTCAAAGGCCATTTGACACGAAAGTCAGTACGTGCTTCTTTAAAATTAAATGTACAAGTTTCCTTGTGATTTTATACTCTTCTTGACGATCTTTTGATATTTTAACTTTTTTTTTTCTTTTGCCTAAGGAATTCCTTTTGACACTTAACACGCCGGTGTTGACTTTTTTTTCTTTTTTTTTTTCTTCCATAAAGAAAGGAAGTTCGACCGCAAGTGCTCTAGATTTTTTTAAGAAAAAGAAACATAAAAACCGGACATCCGGTGTGTTTGTGCTGCTGCTGCAGCAAGCACAGAAATGGCAGCTTACGAGCGTACGAACGACTTGTATACGTACCTAACCTATACAAAGGGTATTTTGTGTGGATATGTGGAAAGATACCAAAAGTTGATGAACGTGTGTTGTGATGATGGAGAGAGAGAATTTTCGCTACTGCTTCAGCATAATAAAGGATTAAAATGTATCTATGTATCTAAAACAATAAGAGGTGTTGTGATGGAAGGAAGAGACTTATAATGCGAAGAAAAAATTAGCAACTTAAACGTAGGCATATATGCCGTTCGTCGTCGGTTGGTTGGTCGTGTGTGTCCTCTCCTTAGCCTCGAAGTAGTCTTATGCCGCCGCCGCCGCCGTACTCCGTCGTTGTCTTTGCCAAGATGTTCGACCCTATTTAAGGGAAGATTCTTTTTTTTTTTCAGAACCAAGTCATCATCATGCCCATAACATCATCAGCTACCGGTGTTGATGATCCGTGTGGCGTCTAATAATCACGTATTGCGTATGTTAGTTATTTAATTCAAAGGAAAAGATACTTTTTTTTTTGTGTTATGCTTAGAGATTGTTTTAATTTTTTTTTTTTGGTTCCGTTCGTGTTGTTAATTTTTGTTTGTGTCTCTTAAGAAGTTGTTCTAAGAAGTTGGGTTTTTAAATGGTAATTTCCGAAATGATTGTAGGTAGGTATTTTTTCTTTATATTGTTTCATTGAGTTAGATGGAAGTGTTTTTTATATATGATGTTGCGATTAAGTTAAGAAGCTTGAAAAGGCTTAAACACATTTAGAGAAGAAAATTTTTCAACTTGAGGTTATCTTAATTTTTTTTTTATTTTTAAGTCCATACTGAAGGCTGAGGCCGATATTTGTAGATATTTAATAGATTTCCAATACTGCACAAAAAAAAAAAACTATTGTGATTCAATTCATTTCATTTTCATTCCAATTTAAAATTAATGTATCGTTCAAGCTTCACCTAATAGTTTTGACTTGCGATATAAATATGTACATAAATAGGTAGATACTATATGACCAATTATGGATTCGTAAAAAAAATCGAACTCGAGATTCTGATCAAAGTTGACATTACGGTTATAGCGAAGTCGAAAAAAGTTGGTCTCGCAATTCTGTATATCTGTCTGTCTGTCCTTTCGGCTGTAGCCTAAACGGGTGGATCGATTTTCTTTAAACTTGGTACCTAGCGTTTTTTGAGCATTCTCCCATACGTTTTTTTCATTTTTTTTAAGACCAAAATAACGGTACCTGCCGTACAATTTTTTTTAAAAAAAAATGAAAATTTTATTTTTCTCAAAAATGTGCCCATAACCTTTTATTCAAAAATCCATTGATTTTTTGTTACAAAAAGGCTACCAATTTAAAAACAAATCCGAAAAATGGTTATAAACCATTTTTTTGATTTTCGATTTTCTCAAAAATGGTTCAACTGAATTTGATCAATTTTTTTTGTACTAGAGATTTTTTTAAAAAGTCTTTAAAAGTATTGCATACCACATTTTCATTTTTTTTTTTTGGATTTTCAAAAAAGTTAACATTTTTTTTTTTTTTTTTTGAGAACTTAATAATTCGAAAACGACTTGGTCGATTTTTATTAAACTTGACATCCAGCAGTTTTTTGACATTATCTAGCAGATTTTAAATACAAATTACTCTTATAGCGAAAAATAACGTTACCTGCCATACAAAATTTTTAAAACCGTTATGGAAAATTTCATTTTTCTCCAAAACGATTCCTACGATTTTTATTAAAATTTTTATGTGAGCTAATATCAGTACGATATATCATATTATTGAAACGAAAATTTTATCTATCGTCTAAAAATGGTATCTCTCATAGAACCATTTTTTTGGTTTTCGACTATCTCATTATCTGTTGAACTGATTTTAATGAAATTTTTTACACAAGAGTTTCTAATAAATTTGAATAATATTGTATTTCAAAATTTTAGATAATAAAATCAAAATTTTTTTTTGAAAATTCGATATTTCGAAAATGGGTAAATGATTTTTTTTTTTCAAAACTAATTTTTTAACTTCACATCAATCAATACTAAAAAATGACGAACCAATTTTTTTCCAAAAAATGCTTTAAAAATTGTATATACAAAATATTTTTTTTTAAAAAACGGCTTCAACGATTTAAAAATTTTTTTTTCTCGTAAATTGAGATTTGTGTAAGAAATCAAATGGTGTACAATGCGTTGGTGTCAAAACAGTTTCAGAAGTTTTTTTTTATTCTATTTATTTCTAATTTTTTTAACAATTTTTCAATCTAAAGTTTAATTACCACGCATACTTCAAAACCACAGTGTGATCGCGCATAAGAGCAAGTTCGTGCGACCCAGTCGTAAATTTAATTTTTTTAAACTTCTATAAAAAATCAAAATTTTTAAAACGTAATATTCGTTGGTTTTTTTTTGTTATTTTTAATGCTAATATAATGAAGGCTATAGATAAAGTATTTAAGTAGAACCAATATTTATTAAGGCATGTTGAAAAGAAATTTTAATCTAAACGATTCTAAGAAAATTCCATGTTTTTTTTTTTTTAATAAATATTTTTTGTATATACATAATTCTATTTAATTATATTTTTTTTAAATTGTTCTCACGTTACCTAAATAAGTAAGCATCACAACAACATTTAATGGAAAATATCAAATATTGATTCTTTAACTCAAATGACTTTCATTCCTACAAATGCCGACTATATCATTAAATTCATTCATAATATTTTGTATTAGATATTGATACGCAAATTCTAAAAATAAATCGTAAACATATTGTATTGTTCGATTTTAATTGAAAAAAAAAAAATATAAAAATAGGTAATCAATTTCCAGATTTTTCAAAACAATAACATCAATAAAAAAATAATAAAAAAAAGAATAATAATAAAATTATGAGCTCTTGAAATAAATTTGTAAACATTATTGTTGATAATTTGTAGATTAATTACTATATTTTTGTTTGTATTGTTTCTGTGTCAAGCCTTCGAATATTATCTTTGCCTTAGCCTATTTCATTTATTAAATAATTCTTGCAATAAAAACACATTTAAAATTATTAACACCTCTTGTCTCTCTTGAATTTGAAATTTGATTAAAAGTAAATAAAGGTCATATTATGGCCTGATCAATAATAATTATTCTAGCCAGAAAAAAAAAATAATTTCAGCCAAACCGTCTATATTAAGTTACTTTTTTTGATAATTATTAAAAATATCAATTACTATTGAAATATTAAAAATCAATTTGTGTGGTTTGACAAAAATATATTTTTTTTTGGCTAGAATAATTATGCAAGTCATAAACTTTATATTACCAATAATTTAATGACTGATTTTACCTTTAAATGATAATTTTCAATTATTAGTTTTAATAGGTTCTTTAAGATAATACCTTTATTTGCATTTGTCTTATAATTATTTTAAATTAACAAATTTGTATGTCATAGTAAAACTACAGACGTATTTGACACAATTGCATACGTAAAGAATGAAAATTATTTTGAAAACAAAAGTGCATCATCGATCACTTCTAAAGTTGTCAAAATGATGTCATTCAACAAAATATATTTTCCCCAAGACTTTCCTCTTTGACAATGACAATGAAATATACAATTTGTTTTTTTTTTTTTCTTTTTCTGTAAACTTTTCGTTTTCTTAACTAAAAACAAAGGAAAATAAATTTAAAAAAAAACCTGCCCCCAAAAGCTATGAATCAAATTGAATATTTTCGTCTGTTTTTTTTTTCAATGGAATATTTTTTAAGTGACGAATTTTTATTTTATTTAATTACCTACGTACATTTATAGTCTGCGAGATAAAATTGCTAGAGATTTTAAATTTTATAATTTTTTGAATTTAAAATTTTGTGCATTTTTACCACTTTGTTTAAATAAAACAAAAATTCAAAATAATTTTAAGAAAATTTAAAACTTTAAAACCATTTTCTTTAAATTTTTATGAAAATTAAAATTAATTTATTGAATGATAATTTTTTTTTTAATTTTTGAAAAAAAAATTATAAATTTTATATTTAAAAATTGAGGAATTTCTTAATACAAATTATAAAAAAAAATTATAAAAAAAGTTTAACATAAAGATCTTAAATTGATGTTTCAAATTTATTTTCATTTTGAGTTGTTTTTTAATAAAATTTCGTCAAAAAAATTGTTTTGTTTTTTTCAAAATTAATATAAAATATTTGATTAAATATAAATATTTACAAAATACTAAAACCGCTATTTATAAACCCAAATAAAGCATGAATTATATTTAATTAGTGAGTTAGGTGAAAAATGTTATCAATAAAACAAAATTCATGTTAAAAGCGAATTAAGACCAAATACTCAAATTAAAGCTATTTCACTGCACAACGTTAGTAACACAAAAGCGCAAATAAGAAAATTTATATGTAAAAGTTCACACTTTCTTCACCAGTTATTGTTGTCAAAGATTTGCATTAAGATTTGCAACTTAACGTGAATTAGCAGTTGATTGTTTATTAATAAGATAGTTTTATTTGTGCATTCATTTTATATCAAAGTTTTTGTTCATTTTTTATGAAGTAGAAGATAATTTAGCAATTTTTATTGAAAGGAAATTTTATGTTTTAGAAAATCTTTAAAAAAAAGTAAAAAATCATAATTGAAAATTTAGTCAACATCTTCAAAGTCGTTTTTTTTTTTTTGGTAAGCTTCTTGGATTTGTGAGAATTAAAAATGTTAATTTGCTATACTTGTAGCAAATCCTTAAGAAATAAAGATTGTTTCGCTCCACAGGCATATATAATTTTTTTTAAATATGTGGGGAGGTACCTACTAAGTCCGTAAGTACCTACCTATTATATTCCATACATTTTTTTCTAAAGTTATATTTTTATTTAGTGTGAAAAAACAAGGTACATTCTTCTTTGAGTGTATAAAAAAAATATTGTAAAAATTATAGACCAAAATTTATAAATTTTTTTTTGATAATTCATTTAAGACTTAATCCGTTATGATTCAAATCTCTAGATGAATTTCCAGAGTTGCCAAACTGTTAAATGAAATATGCTTGAAAAACACACTAAAAATCCTTCTAATATATTTTCATGATTTGTAAATCTTCAAGTTCCATGATATACAGTCCAGAAATGAATTGAAAACCATCATAGGAAACTAAATACTCTTAACTTCTGGGTTCGGATGATTCTTCTGTCTTTTCTTTTCTATTTTTGATCCCCTTAATCCAACCATCTCCCAAACCCCCATTATCTACGCCAATGCTTCACTCCCATCTAGAAAGCTTGTAAATAAATTGTTATCCTCGGACTAAATTCAGTATTTAGTACCCCGTAAGGCGACCAACAAATTATAACAATCAATAGTAAAACAAAACCGAAAATGTCCTTTACATTTCTTTACAACCTAAAAACTATCATTCTTAAAGCAGCATTTATTTGTATTATCTATATTATGACCCAGCTTTAACTGAGATCCCTGTTGGAGTTCATGAGATAACTTTCACAGTCCAATTTGCTACCCAATCTCTAAATTCACAACTCTGTTCTAACTTTCTTCTTCTTCTAGCTTTTGTTGTTTAAACGAGTTGCATTTAAAGGCCGTAAATATCTAGTAGAATAAGAATTTTGTTTAAATAATTTGTATAAGTCTATCTTGGTACATTTTTTCAATTAAACTCCAGTTAACTCACAGGATTTGAAGAGATTACTCGAGTTTAACTACGAAACAAGAATAGTCTCACACTCAAAGCTTTGAAATTAAGCTTGTTATTTTCAACCTTTTGGTCGACTTAGCTAAATTTAATTTCTTTTAAAATGTATTTTATTTTAATTCATGTAAACCTTTCATTTATAAATCTATTTTCTCCATTCCTATATCATTTTAAAATCCAAAAACAACAACACCACCTGTCGCACTATTAAAACCATCATGACGTTTACTGTCCTTGAAACTATTGATGTTAATTAAATCAATAAAACGGACGCATCATCCGTCATCTATAAATAAACTGCCAAGAATCTTGTCGTTGTCGTCTGCCAAGCTAAAAGTAAAAATCTCTTAAGCTTTTTTTTTTTAAACTGATCAACCAAAGAACTGACGTCTTTGACGAAGACAACGGTGTGGTGTAGTGCGGCTGCTATACATTAACAATAATGATGATGAAGACTTCCGATAGTGATTCGATGCCAAATGTTCCTCCGTCACAAAATATGTGTGATGCACCTTCTTTTTCATCATCGTCTTCTTCGTTTTGTATCAAAACAAATGCCACAGGTGTGACGGATCAAAATCAGATGCCAGCAGATGCTACCCATAATATCTATATATATACCTACCTACATCGTTTGGATGCATTAATCCATCTCAAAGATACATAGGTATCTACAATTTGATGTTAATGTTGTCTCCATCATATATTTTTGTATTTTTTTTTTATTTTTACGACCGAAAGGTCATAAAATACTTAGATTATCCAGCCCACTATAAATCGAGGTATATCTCAAGAGGTAAGGTTAACTACTAACCGACTTAACGATCGTTAGATTTAACAGCCATTACCGAAAGATATTTCTGACAAAAAAAAAAAAAAACACATACACTGACAAAATCAGTAACAACAAAAACAACAACAAAAAAATGTTAGTCAATAAAGCGAAGGTGTTGAACTTTTGTGTACTGTTTAATTACGGTCTTCAAATATTGATCCAGAGCTCTATACCTACATACCTAGAGAGGGAAAGGTGAAGAAGAAAAAAAAATTGTGCTGGGGTGTAATTGCTTCACACCCGTTTTCACACAATCCCCCCAATTCAAGACCTCCAAACTATAATTCAAAAAATAAAGCAAAAACAAACGGAACAAGTATTGTACAAGTCTGCTGCTCCCACATGTGTGTCCCGTATTTTCATAGTGGGCTCCCATCGGTTATTTGCTATCTCCATATGAGTATCTGTGTATTGTGTTGTCGTTTGCTTGCTGCAAAGACTCTTGTATAAAGATAGAGATACTACAGACAATCTTCCCGCGCATTTTCTTCGAAATGGCGGTGAAGGCGGTTAAGGTGGTGATGGTGATGGTAATGTTGGTACCTATATACAACTGATGGTGGTGCTGGTGGAGCGATAGTGTTTTGCGCGCCGTAAAATATGTGTCGGCTTAATAGGAGGCTATTTGGTATTTTCTTATATTATTATGGTAATATCGTATCGTGCGTTCGCGTACAAACACTATTTTTTTTTCTTTTAGTCAATTGGTATTTCGAATTAGGCATGCCACGCGTATTTTCATTCATCCGCACCGGATTTGGATGAAGTTCTTTTTTTTCATAAAAAAAAAAAGATTTTTTTGTGTTGTTTTTTTTTTTTTGTTGGTATCTCAACTCAACCGTTGGTGTTATTTTGAAAGGAACGTGTTGTTGTTTTCTTTTAATTTTTTAAGTCGACAGAGTTTTTTTTTTTTTTTTTTCTTTTTGGGAAGTTATTTGCTTTGGAATTTTTTCGAGAATGTAGTATTATTGTTTTTTTTTTTTTCTCGAAAACAAAAAATACTACGTATTTACCATATTGATGTTTAATGGTGGACTTGGTGTGATCGGAAGTTCAAGTGAAATAAAAGAGATGAGTCAAATAAATATAAGCATTGCTATGTATGAAGAAAATATGGATTTTTTTTTCCACACTGACAGACGACTGTCAGTTATACCAAGGGGGAGTGTATTTTTTGTTGTTGTTGCTGTTTGTTTTTTTAATTTTTTGTAATTTTATTTAAATGAAAAGTTTTGTTTTGATATTTATGAGGCAAATAATTGGGTTAAATTCGGGATATACATAATGTGTGTAGTTTTATTTGGTAAGAAAGTGCAATGAAGGTTTTTTTTTTTTTTTTTTTTTTTTCATGGAAAAAAATTAAGTTTTCTTGTGTTTTTTTTTTTTTGAAATGGTTGTACTTTTTCGAATAAGAAGAATTTGCTGATAAGTGATATGAATTTATTGAATTTTGTACTTTAAACAATTTATTGATGTTTTAAAAATGCCAAGCAATGATTTAGCTATTACTTAGCATTTTAACACTTTCAATAACAAATTACATTTTCGTTAGTTAGGATTTTTTTTTTGATATGGAATAAAAGCTTAATGCATAGGTGTAATTTTATAGATGGTGATTGAACCTAAATTTATTGACTGATAAAAACTAGAAGACCGAAATAAGAAAGAAATACATTTTTATTGAGGAAATCACAAGTGAAATCAGTCAGCTAGATTATATTTGGTTTTTAAAAGTTCCAACATTTTGTAAAGTGACTTAGATATAACATCTTTCGAACAATAAAGGGTAATTGAAATTGATTCAAAAGTCTTGAATCTGTCTTTTTTGAAATTTTCTAAACAATCGCTAAGATTTCCAGAGATATACCTACAAAATACACTTATTTGTAAGTTCTATATAATCAGTTGTTTTACTATATGGTCCTTCAACAAAAAATGTCAATACAGGAAAGTTAATACCTATTTCTTGTACCTTGTCTTGTTGCATTGTGGTTATGGCCTTCATAAAACTATTCTTTGTTAAAACTCTAAAAGGGTTTTCATAGTTGCATCAAATTTGTTCTAATTTATCTGTGTAGGTACTATAATCAGCTAGATTTAATTTTTATGGAAAATAATATTTCGTTAGTTTTGCATCAAGCTATTAATATTGAGAGAACTCTATTTTCCTTTTTTTTGAACCAGAAGTAGAAAGGTAAACCGATCTTAAACTTTAATTGGGGATGATAAAGAAAAGAAATTTAAAATTACTTTTGTTTAGGTGGAGCGATTGAAAGTTCAAGTGATCGCAACTCCAAAACTAGTTTCACCTAGGTAGGATAGATGGACTCTCATTTAAAACTTAAAGTCACTTGAACTTTTAATTGAATGTATTTTTATTAAATTACGAAAGTAAGCAAATAACTATAGTGAGTAAAATCAACTGAGTTATAAACGCAAATTTGTGTTTGAGCTAAACAACGTAAAGACCATGGTTAAAGGAGGATTAAATATATGATAAAATAAAATCAAACACCGTTATTTCAGCCGTTTTTGCAGTAAAAAGTATAAGATATAGCGGAAGGATGGAGGCTTGTAAATATGCGTTAAGAAAACGGATGCAAATTACAAAACCGCTTGAATTCTTTAACAATCAAGAATTATTTCGATTTTGTATTAATTAAATATTATTTAAAATGTTTGAAGAAAGTAACTTTTTAAGGACTTAATTATTTTTCGATCAGATTTCTGACTATTTTGTATTGACTTATGCTTATTATTATTTTTTATTTAAAAAAAAAAACCTTAGGTTGACCTTTGTTTAAAAAAAAAAATTAAGCTTAGGGATATCAATTTTTGTTTTAAACCAGCTAAATATGGTTTGTAAAAAGTGGAAACAATTTTTTGTATATCACTACTATTTATTCATTTTATAAGATATGTGCTAAATTTGAATATTTTACTTCAGGCTTTTACCCAGATTTCAAGTAAAAGTTTTTGAAAATTACGTGGATTTATGTACAGTAAAACCCATTTAAGAAAAACCAGCTTAAGTGAAAAACCCGCTTACCTGAAACATATTTTCAGTTAAATTTTACATTTTTCATTGGAAAAATCTCTCTCAAGTGAAAAAAAAAGATTGAATCGAACAGAACAAGATATTTTGCTGAACGCTTTCACTTCTTTTTTTATTTTTCACCTGCACGATTTTCACCACAAAAATGACATTTGAATTTCTGATATGTCACAACCATTTTATTTAATCTATCTGTTATCTATTTTATTTAAATTTTTTCTACGCAACTCCAAGAAATAAATAACATTTTTTCTAGCTTTAAATTTCCGCTTAATGGAATTTTTAAATCCGTTTCAGTGAATTTTTTTTTTCATTTATCCGGAATTCGTGCTTGAGTCAATTTTTTTTTTCACTTAAGCGGGGTTAGGTTAAGTGAAAGACCCGCTTAAGTGATAAAAATAATGTGACATTTTTTCGTTTCTATTAAGCGGGTTTTACTGTATTAAAAAAAAATAAAAATGCAAGCGGCTTAAAATTAAGAAACTTAAAGAATATTTTTTTTTTAAATTTATTTCGAGACCTTTGAGCCCCTGGTAGCACAAAAATTAAAAAAATTATAAAAAAGGCGTAATGTACATAACTTATGTAAATTGGTTGCAATATTGTTTAGTAGAAGGTACAGTCAAACAAGTTTTAATATAAGAAAATTGTGTGAAAGGCTAGATTTTAAATTTTGTTGTTTTTAAGTGCCTAAATCACTTGAAATAAAATACATATTCCCCACCTCCTATGAGCCCTTTTTCCTACATTATATTTTCTATTCATGTTAAGGTACTGGTCGGATTGAAAAAGGTATAGAAAAAAATGTTTTGAACATTTCCTTGTCTCAGGTAAAACTTTCTTTAAAGTTTGTTTCATATTTTAGAAAAACGCTTTTTAAGGTGTTGTTCTATTGTTTTGTAAATCACAGGTTTTTTTTTTTTTTTAATTTAATGACCGTTTTAATGTTTTTCGCAAGATATTTAAAAAGCAGTTACGTCAATTCTTGAAATGAGGGACGAGGGCATCAACCTTTCCAAAAATTATTTTTTTTTGATTTTTCGACCTGAAAACAAAACTGAAAACTGGGAACTTTTGCTCTGCCATAACTTTTTGGGCAATTTCTACAGGAGGATAATTTGATGTGAGTCAAGAAATGTTCAGAATTTTAAGCTGAAATCGCTTTGTATACAAAATTCCCAATACCCAAAAAGCATTTTTTAAAGTTAAAATATTTTATTTCCATTTTTTATTAAGTTATACAAAACTTTTGCATGTAGGTAGGCAACAAGGTATATCTACTTTTAGTTGACCTTCTTTTGATTTTCGCAAAACTTTCTATTAAGTAATTTGTATACCTTTTTATACAAAACACCCTTAATATTCAAAAGAAATAAAAATTATTAACAATTTTTTTTCCAGGAAACATGGAAAAAACCTTGACCTGCTATATAAAAAAAAAAAAAGAAAAAGAAGAAGAAAAGAAAATTCCTTACCCTGAATCATCAACATCATTATCATCATCATAATCGTCTAACCTCATTCTCATTCCATATGTTTAAATTTACATCCCCACTTAAAAGTCCATAGATATGGGTGAATTTAAACCAAACTCCTTCTTGCATGTGTCATTTTAAATATCAACATATTGTAGATCCAACCCACCCACAAAATTAAAAAAAAAAAAAAAAAATAACGCCTTACAAACGTCTCAGTCTCATACATTTGAATGTATAAAAACTAAAACCATATACAAATAATTTTTAGTTATTTTTTTCCTTCTTTCTATCTTTCAGACTTATGGCAATTAAAAATTCTATGAAATTGATTAACTTAATTAAGTTCGGTTCAATTGATAGATAGAACTTTCATGTCGAAAAAAAAAAAAAAAAAAATATGTAGATACTTGTAACACCCCTTTGAGTTATTTGACGAGGCTATACAAAAGCTTTAGTAAATTCATCTTCAATGAAGTATCTTTTTTTTTCTGAAATTCTGTGCAAACACAAACAAAAAAACAAAAATAATCTTACCCCAATTTGATATAATATCTTCGTTGGCATATGCTCCCACACTAACTCATTTTGACTCCTTTGATGTTGTTTCTGCAAGATTTCCATCATCTGCCTCGGTTGTCTAATATCCAATTGTTCACCACTATCCGCCGATCTCTGTTTCAAATAATTACTATTCCCTTCGAACATCACTTGCTGCTGATGCTGATGCTGATGTGTTCGATCAATCGGTGAGGATTGTGGTATTTCATAGACTTCGAGTGGTAATCTTGTTCCAATCACAAGATCACTCATTTGACAGAAAACCATTAATGATAATGTTACTGTCAGCATTTTGTATTTATAAAGCTTACGTTTATTTTAGTTCTAAAGCTGAGGTGTGTAAATATATAGCACTTGTTGTACAGTATAGTGTTATTGCTCAGATGATTGCTTTTTATAGTGCACACAATATAACTTGTAGTCCTTGAAAAACGCGCGCGAGCAATAATTGTGGTCAAATGAAAAAAAAAAAAAAATAATAATAACAAGCGAAATACACGATCAATCAATAAATTTTACACAATCGTGATCGTGAGTTTGATGTGTATACGTTACGTTTTCAAAAAGTCACTCAAAGATCATAAAAATAAGATCGTTGTTCGAATTGACTATGACTATGGCAATTCACGATACCAATCAATTGCTCTTGCATTTTCATTCATTAAAAAAAAATATAGGTACAACAGAAAAAAATCACTGTCTTTACTTTTGTTGTTGTTGTTGTTGTAAGTTGCTGGGATGTTGTTGTTTTTTCTATTGCTGTAATGCCCACAAACTACTCTCTTTCTCTTTCAATAGTTCACTTTAAGCTGCTGCTACTGCTCCACTGCTTCTCGACTATCACCGCTGACTTCAGATTAAAGACCAATAATAAGCGTCTTATTCACGACTTTTCATAGATAATATACCTTTTTGTTGTTACTTGTTACTTTTTTTTTTGTGTTGTATTTCTCTCAGACTGCGAGATACACGGAATGTGTAGTAATTTATAGATTTATTTATTTTTTATTATTATTAAAAAAAAACACACATAACGTCGTTTCACATTTCATAGAAGAATGTATAAGCGCGCGGTAAGGAAAGCAGCATAATCAATTCAACAACAAAAAAATAACGACTAACGACTTTCCGACAACTATTTATTTTAATACGAAAGACGGAACGTATATCTTTCTTCTACGTTTATTGGCGATGGGTTTGATATTGATTTACCACAGTAAAATTTTTGCATATGAAAATACCACATGTACTTCAAAGATACTCTCTTGTCGTGTAAATATAGGTATCTTGTTTTTTTTTTTTTTTTGATTCGTTTTATTTTGTTGTTATTTTCACTATGATGAATGAGAAAAATATTCGCGTATCTACATAGGAATTTTATATGAATGAATATAAAACTTGAATGAATGAATTATTGAATGAATGACAACGACCGACCGACCGGGGTGCGGCGTTAACTAGATAGGTAGGTAGGTACTCGTATTTATAATAACTCAAATTTCATGGAATGTATCTGTATCTTTTATATTAAATTAAAATCATTTACTCATTCAATTATAACAATAAATTCAGATGAAAAAAAAAATCTTTAAACAATTAACGAATTTTATAGAAAGATACAAGTTTAAGTTTTTTTTTTATTTTTTTTGAAATTGATGATTTTATATTTTCAAAATGCGCGCGTCCAAAGAGAAACAACTTCACTTTCCGAACTGATCAAATAAACTAAAAACAACGTAAGTAAAAAAATACAACATCATCGGGAAGCGAAAAACTTGAATGAAAACCAATACATTGGTGTAAGGAATTCGATTTGTTATTGATGTGTTGGTTTGATGTATTATTGTATTTGTGTGAATATGAATATACTTTAAAATACTAATGCAAATGTTGTTGGGATTTTTAGTAGTAGCGTAGCAGCAGAGCAAAAGCAGTTGGGTTAAAGTAAAGTGGTACCGAGAACGAACCTGATGTTGTTATGAATGAAGATTTTGTTGCTCTGGCTGTTGTTGGTTGTTAGTGATGGTGTTGGTGGTGGTTGTGGTACTTTGCTGCTGATGATGTTGATGGTAGCCTTCCTTCGCAACTAACCAGTACCTCAAGAGGTATTAAAAAAAAGGAGGAAAATGTTGAAGAGTTTGGAGTAAAGAGGGAACACTTTACTCTTATGAGTTTTGAAGTGGTGTTTTTTTTTTTTTATTTTTTTGTCATCTTCTATATGGTCAATTCTTTCTGGCCAAGCATAAGGAGAATTATTCGTAAGTCATTACTATTTGGTTTCTTCGTTTGGTTATGATCATAATGATGCTGTGATAGTGATGCTTATGATGATGCTGGCTGATTTTACTACGCGAGAGCAGAGAGATACATTTTTTTTGTTTTCTTAGAATCTACCTGCGCGCACAACATGGATAGGTGAGGTGTCTTATAATTAAAATACACACAACACTATCGTAAAGATAGATTTAAGTATAGGTATACTTAAAAATATTTGTGTAGGTATGTGTGTTGGGGGATTAAAAGCAAGCTTAAGATTTTTATACAATTTAATTGAGGCTACTCTTAGGTTAACTCTTTAGACTTTAAGATAAATAAAAATACACTGAAAGTAATATTTTGTTAAAATAAGAAAATCTTACAAAAATTTTTTTTTTTTTTAAATTTCTTATGGAAAATTTGTTTTTTTTTTTTTGTATAGGTATGACTCCATCCCCTACCTAAATAATTATTTAAATTTTTATACTTATATTACAGGGTGTTAGATTAATCAAAATTTAGGTTGTGCAGTAATAAGTCTTTTAAAGTGACTTTTTTCCCTTTTAGAAGGAATTTCTTAAAAGTTGACTGTAAAATCGGAAAACATATTAAAATCGAACGGCATTTTTTGTAGCCAAATACCCATTTTTTTAATTTTCTTTTCAAATCAAGTTGTTTTCATAAATATTTTGGAAAAATTAAATTTCAACCAGGTTTTTTTTTATTTTACGTTGGCTTTTGGTATTAAATGTTATTATATTAATTTTTAATTCTTTAATTTTAAGTCCAATAAAATGGTAAGATGCAAATGAGTTGTTTCTGAGAAAATTGAAAATTACAAAAAAAAATATTTTTTTTAATAACAAATATGTATTTTTAGATTTAAGCATTTAAAAAAAAACATAGAAAATGTCCGTATATTTTTTCCGTAGCATATTTCTTATATTTGTCTTGTTTTAATACAAGAAACTGATT
Organism: Epistrophe eligans; assembly: GCA_951394125.1. Taxonomy (NCBI): domain Eukaryota; kingdom Metazoa; phylum Arthropoda; class Insecta; order Diptera; family Syrphidae; genus Epistrophe; species Epistrophe eligans. The sequence goes on along the minus strand of OX596029.1, from coordinate 16,354,333 downwards.
TTTTTATTCATACGAGTCGAGAAAGAAAAAATATCAATAAGTTTGTATCTTATTTTGACTTAAAAAGATGAAAACCCAAGGAACTCTATACGTTAAGGTTTAAGATGTGTTTATAGAAAAATTAATTTAATATCTATATCTATATACCGAACCCTCCCCCTCTACCTTCCAGTCGCCCTTCCTTCAAACCGACATCCAGTGAACATGTCCATTTTGGCCTACAATATTCCTATCAGACTTTTAATAAATCGAATCAAATCAATGCGCCAAAGTGGGAGCGGGAGATTCAGAAATCTATATTAATATGGCATGCACACAGTGGGGCTGCTAGGTTTATTCTCGCTGCAGACATTTTAAAGTTCACATTTGCTTTTAACATTGTTATGATCTATAAAATTTTAAAAAGCTTTAACATTAGATAAACTTTATTGTGGACATGTCAGTGGGCGAAAAATATCTTCCTTATCATGATCGAAGATTTCATTAAAATCGGTTAGGTGGTTCAGATTTTATCTTTCTAAGACTGTCTCCATACAAAAAATAAAAAAAAAAAAAAAAACACGAACAAAATGGGCAAAATTTTATACCTGGGTCGAGTTTGTAAGAAATAAATTATCTGCCTTAACAACTGGTATATTTGTATCCATTTTGACTGCGATATTTTTTTTAGTAAGAGCAAACATTCCCATTAATTATGGAACACAACGTTGTTCCTCGGCTGGCTTCGTAGTAGCGCATTCTGTCACTCCAATTTTCCAAGACCTTGTTGATGGTTTCGGGCTGTAACTCACGAATCGCTTGGATGATATGGCCTTAAGTGCTTAAATCGTTTTCGAATTGTTGGCATAACATCGGTCATTCACGGTTCCCCACAAAAAAAGAACTCCAAAGAGGTCAAATCGCAGTTCCGAGGCGGTTAATTGACATCGCCAAGACGGCTGACAACACGATTTGGGAATTTTTTGTGCAAAAGATCGATTGATGGTATGGGCTGTGTGGCATGGCGCGCCATCCTGCATGAACCAGAGGTCGTTCAAATCCATGTCTTCAATTTCAGTAAAAAAAAAAAGTTGGTTAACATGGCTCTGTAACGCCCAACGTTGACCGAAACGTTGTTCCCAGCCTTATTTTCGAAGAAAAATAGTCCAATGATGCCACCACTCCACAATCCGCACCAAACTATCACTCTCTGTGGATGCATTGGCTTCTCGACAATAGCGTGCGGGTTTTCCGAGCCCCAGATGCGGCAATTTTGTTTGTTAACGTATATGATTTTCCGCCCAAAAACCTTGTCCAATTCAAGTTGTTCTAAGGCCCAAAAACTGTGAAACGTAAAGTGATTCATTTCGTTCCGCAAAGGTATGATACTGACTTTCTGTCAAAATTTCGAACGGGAAACAGCTGTCAGTCTCAAAATAACCTATGATTTAAAAAGAAACCACTAGATGACCCCACCCTTTATGTAATTTTTTAGACTGAAATAAATATTCAAAAAAAAAATTGTAGATTTCTTCTTATTTTTACACCATCAGAAATTTACTGAAGAAAACGACCCTTTTATTGGCTCGAATTATTTTTCGAAAAGAACTTAATTTAATTTTCTGTAAAAATCTTTCTTGAAATGAAAATATCATTTTTTTTTGTTTATTTATTAATATTTTATTCCAGTTGCAAATATTTATTTGATAAAATCAATTAAAGAATTTTCGAAAAAATAAAAAAAATGACTTCGATAATTGTATGTCCCAAAATAATTTCTTACAAACCATGATAAAAAAATAGAGGTCAACTCTTTTTTGCTATTTATTGATTAATATCCATAAAAACTCCAACTCCAAAACACCAAACATTTTTTTAAATGTCTTTTCTTAAATAATGTAAGAAAAATTAGATCGCCAAAAATAAAACAATTAATTTCCTAACAAAGTACAAACATCAAAATTCGCTTCAATTCAAAGAATTTAAACTATTTTTATGGTAGCGGACAAACACACTGACCTGTTACGCATCTTTGAAGCATCTTCATTCCTGTTATAATATCTACTTCACTTCTTCATCTTCTGTACACACACCGGATGTTCTTCTGACCCGGAAGTTATAAACTTACATAATATATACAACCGCTCTCTTATTGAGTTGTTTGGTGCTGGCTAACAACACCACCAAACATAAAAAACAACAAAACATTATAGTCTCCTCCTCAAGATTGATCATATTATTAAAATGTTAAACCTCAACACATCATAGATTATGTACCAAAACTATCCGACCACACTATGCGCACGCAATATAATAATTTAAAAAAAAAAATTAAAAACAAAACCGAGATAAGCCGTTATATTACATTGTAAATAATACATTTTCCGGTTGGATGTGTTGATGTGTGAAGATACATTGTTGTAATTTAAAATCAATGAAATTGGAATTCTCCGACTATCGTATCGAAAATCTATTAAAAAAAAAATCAATGTGGGTTTGCATGATTGATTGTTATTTAATTTTAATTCAAATATGTATATTTTTTTTTTAGTAAAAATTATATACAAATTGGAAATTTAATCCAGTTATAAATTTAAGGTGTGCTTCCTTCGTTTGTTTTTTTTTTTTTTTTTCTTTAATTTGTTTTATGACTATTAGGTGTGTCATGTTGACCTTAGGACAGAATTATTAAATATTTCGATTTAAACATTTAAATTAAAACCTTTTTTTACAACCCATCGAACCTTTTCTTCTTGGTTGGTTATGTTAAGTTAGAACAGTAAGCACTTAAAAACAAAAAAAAAATATTTATTTTGAGATTTAAAAAAAAATATATTCTCGTTTTGAACATTAATTTATTCATCATAATTATTATAGGTGGCGCAGCAATTATTTGTTTATTAAAAGAATATGTATTAATTTTATACATGTAATAGATTTGATTTTCAAACCATCTAAAAATATATAAAAAGACCAAATTAAAAAAAAAATTAATTGTTTTACCAGAATTTTAATAAAAACCGTGCGTCGTCGTTCAAAATGGTGCAGAAATAAAAACAATAAAATTTGAATTTTGTTGAAAGAACATGAATCTTCTAAAATGATAATCAGCAGGTAAGTTTTATTCTATTGGCTTAACAAAAATTTCAAGTAGCTTGGGCTTGTCACATTTTTCTTAAAAAATCAAATCTGAAGATTCTTTGAGTTATAAATTTTTGCTACTACATTTTCTGATTGGGGATTTTGCAAAGCATAAAACAATGAAATTTGGAGACGTTCAAGAATAATCGGTTAACTGTACACCATTTTCATAGCCTCAGAATGTCATCTTGTAAGAGAACACAATCATCAATAGATTTAATATACATCTGAAGAATTTTAAATCATAAGCAAATAAAAGTTGAACCGACTTTAAAAAGATTTCAGGCATGTCGTAAATAAATAATAGAAAGAGAAGTGGACCAAGGTGGCTTCCTTGGGGTACACCAGAAGAAACTATTATGGGGTTAGAGAGAATTTTGTATTTTCACTAAAACTTAACTGATAATGTACTGATTATTGTTGTATTTCTTAGTATTATCATTACCCATTAAAGACCAAGGACCTTAAAAATAGAGATAAATCAAAAATCTTTGAAATGCTGTTTATTGAGTTTTATATTAAAACAAAAATACAATTTTTTTAAAACTTTTTTTTCAAGTTTGGTATTTAGAGGGGTGTACTCAATTGAGTACACTGGCCAGATATGGGTACATTCTCTACCTAGTTATGAAAGATTTTAAAACATTCTTTTCTAACGAAAAAAGTGGTTTGACACCGCTCACAAATCCATCGAACTCTGCTGTGACATATCTGGAACCGTGGTTGATTTTTTATTTTTTTTGGACCATGTCCTCTGTTACCGCGTACAAAACTTTCTGGTATATTTGGCTTATTTGGAGCTTTTTTTGATGACTCTGAGCGTAAATAAGTTCTAGCTATGGTCCTAACAAATGAAAGGAGATTACAGTTTTCTTTGTTTTTCAAACAATGGAGTCGCTAAGCATTCACCACCATTGAGTTTAGCATGTGTGTGAATAATGGCCACCACCATTTTTTGCCCTTTATTTTTTTGCGGTAGTTGTTCACAAGTTGGTGATGAAGGTCGACCCCACCCATGCCTTTGTTGTATGCAACTAGTGGCTTTGCGGAATAATGACCAAAGTATTTTACCATCGCTACTTTGCTCCACAATCAAATCCATAACATCGTCATCGAACAAATGTTCAAAAGTTTCAACTTCGTTTTCCAATTCCAACTGTTCTTTTACTTTGGTTAAATTTTCCAAATTATAAAATGTTTCACCCATTTCAGGAGAATAAACTACATGATTGGACATTTTATGGAGCAATATTCTCAGACTCACATCTAGCTTGTCTTTCTTCCCTTATATGTGCAAGTGGGATATTGTCTTTAATTTCAAATCCATCATCGATTTCTATCTCTACTTCCTCTGGGATGTAAATTGAAATATGGGAATCAAACAAATCATCCTCACAAATACTCTTCTCGTCTGTTTGAATATCAACATCTGGAGAAATGACCATACTATATCTCTTTCATTTCCATCATCTGGAATAGAATCAACAGCCATGTAGAGATTGGGAAGCGCCTGCCATAAAAGCTACTGCAGTTTATAGTTGCAAAAGATATTTCTCTGCAAATCCAGTGAGAAAAAAAATTAGCACGGTTTTGGCCAGTGTATACTCAATTGAGTACACCACTTTTGTGCACGACTTACCATGAAGAAGAACAAAATTTTTGTTTGTAATCTATATGCAATGTTTTTTCTAGATACAAAATCTAAGGAAAAGAATCCATTATTCAAACATTTTTCGAAAGTTTAAATTTTTACCAACATTTTACTTTCGTAAAGTCACCAAATTGCTTCAAACAAGAAATGCTCGACACAAAAGTTCACGAAAAAACTTGAAAATGGTTTTCAACCTCAACAAATTCACTGCAGGTCTTAAAGCACATGTCAAAAAATGTTTTCCAATCGAAAGAAATAAAAATCAAAACCAACTTTTTGAAAAAAATCCAATTGAAATTTAGCAAAATACTGTACTCAATTGAGTACAGTGGCAGGTAATGGGTTTGTAAAGAATCCACAAAATATTAAAGGAAATTAATGAACAGAAAGATTTGAAAACCTGAAACTCATTTTACTAAAAATTAAATAACTTCGGCCACACAGCGAATTTAGGCAAACGGTTAACTGATTAATAATGTATAAATACGTACCTATTTATGATGCAAAGGTCGTTCTTATTGGAGCTGGGCCCACGCTCCATACATATTTGCCCATTGTCCTTTATAATGTTAATAGAAAATAACTTAAATGAGAAGTATACAAATAAATTTCAGTTTTTTTTTAAACAATATTTAACCAGTAAAAAATGATTGTCTATTTTTTTATTTTTAACCTGGTAAATATTGTTTAGAAAAAATTGAAAATAAAAATTCCAAAATTTTCAAAATGTGAGATAACTGTATATAAATAGAATATTATATGTACAAATGCTTTATGTTCGAAGAAAATAAAAAATTGTTAAAAATTAACATAATATTCCTTTTTTGTGAACTTTTAATTTAAAATGGTTGAATTGATTTAACAACTTGAAATTAAATTGAAATAGTTTTGACCATCCGATTTTTTTAATAAATTTAATTTGAGGGAAAAAAATTGAAATTCGTTCGGGCAGTTTTTTTAAAATTAATTTTGTATACTTGTATAATTTTTTTTGTAAATATTTTTTAGGGCAAAATTATGCTCGCCAGTCTTGAATTTTTATTAATATGTCGTGGAAAATTAAGTTTTTTTTTTAAATTATCAACCTATTTTTTAAAATATTAAATTTTTAAAATTTAGATTTTTTAAATTTAAAAATTATGTTTTTGAAATGTCAAACATTTAATTTTTGTAGATTAAAAATTTGGTATACAGCATTCTTAATAGTTTCTACAAACTGCAAAAAAATATGATCAAAATAATTTGAAACGTTTTTGAAGAAGACAAAAATAAAATTAAAAAAATGGTTCCATGATGAGCGAGGTAACGTTAGTAACCATTTTTCGGATTTTTTTTTATGAACTAAAAGCCATATTATTCACATTTATTCTTAAAATGAAACTTCTTTTCGTCAAAAATAATTCTGTTTCGAGTTTTATAAAAATGTATTAAAATTAATTTTCAATTTTTTTTTTTAATATAAAAGTGGTTTAGGGTTTTAAATGAATTTCTAGTTTTCAGCAATTTCAGTAACATAAACAGGATATCTCAACAAAATTTCTCATCTTTGCTGTCAAAATGCTGAAAAAAAAAATATTTTGGATTCCCTTGCTAACTTTTTGTCCGAAAATCTCATTCTTCCAAACGCACCTATTATCGGATTATTGCCTTTAATTGAACGATTTTTTAATTTTGTTTGTTACATTCAGAGATGTGTACAGCGAAAAAACATGTTGTAGTGCAGTGACAGGATCAAATGTGAGACAAATAACCTCGCAAGATTTGGATGTAAATGTCGCGATAAAGAATGAAACCTATGTTTATCGCACTAAATCCGAAAATTCTGAACAAAAAAATTCATCTAAAAAAGACTTAAGACTTTTACTTATTTTACATGAATATTAATTTATTAATGAAAAAATAAAAATATGACTATTTCAGTTATGCAATTCTTATGATTCGTTTATTCGCACTTCTGCATGATTGTCATTCGACAAATAAATCAATGCAAGCAAATTATTGTCTTCTTCTTATATATCAAATAATTCTACACCATATACTTTTGAGGAGTAGAGAATTATACCTTTGCACTGTTTGCAGTGAAACTAGTTTTGAAGTCAGCCAATAATAATGACTGTAAGACATAGCCTGTGCCTATTATTATTGTTAACTGAATTGCGTATAACAATGAATTAATAAAAATCTGTAGAAATGTTTAAAAAAAAAAATTAGATTTACCTTAATATCTTAACAACTTTGTATGCCAGTTTAATTGTTGTTCCTAAAAAATATCACAGAATTGTATATTGGGTTGCATATTATGTATAAGTTTAAAACAAATCGACCCACCCGTTTAGGCTATAGCTTAACAGATAGGCAGACAGACTTAGGACATTCACTTTTTTCATCCTCCCTACTATAGCAATATTCTGTTTGATCAAAATCTCAAGATTGATGTTTGTTTGCGGAAACACAACTTCCTATATAATATAAAGAGTAAGTAAAGGTACCTTCATAAAAATCGCAAGTAAAAAGTTAATACAGCTTTTATTTATTTTTTTACTAAAATTTTTGTATAAGCATATATTTTGTTTGTATTTATTAAATTTACATACATTTATTTTATTTTATTTTTTGTTTAATTTTAGGAAAAATGTATGCTGTCATTGGTCGAAGGCATGGAAAAATTGTATCTGGTGATTTAACACAAGGAAGTGGAAATTTCTCGGTTATGGCATATCTTCCTGTAATTGAATCTTTTAATTTTGCACAGGAAATTCGAAAGCAGACATCAGGTTTAGCAGCACCTCAATTAATGTTTAGCCATTGGGAGGTAAGTGATGAGATATATGATGAGATAAATTATTATATTTATATTTCTGTTTGTTATACATTTTACAAACATTTTATTTTAAATTTTGTTTAATATTAATTGATATAATATGAGTTCTTATTTTAATATTTATTCATTTTCAAAACGCTTCCTCAGATATGCGTACTTCTATATTTTTAAATACTCGTAAAAGAACTTAAGCTTTTGAATCAAAAATTAAAAATCTATTCATAGAAGCCATCAAGAGCTTTAAATGTAAATTTTGCGCTATTTTTGAACTGTAACTGCCGCAAGTCCAGTTTCAAAAATTAGAATACCTATACTTTCATCAAAATTCTGCATTTTAAAATTATATAAAAAATAAACAATATGGAAAAATTAAGAATTACGAAATTATGTAGTTATAACGAAGAAAACATTAATTTTTATATTTTTAAATAGATGATTTATTTTGTTAATAAATTTTTGTTCAAAAAAAAATATCCCTTGAAATAGTGAGAATCGACAAGATTGAATAAAAATTTAAATTAAATTCCCCTGAGCTATATTCCATGCTTCGTTAATCGTAAAGGATCTCATTTAAATTCTGTGATGATATATGTTAAAAATCTGAATACGTTCCAAAATGTTTGCTATGAAATTTCCAAGTTCCCAGAGTTGTGGTCCCAAAGGCAATGGCAGTTTAAAAAAAAAAACGTTTGTTCGCATATTTAATTTTATTTTAAAATAATGAATTTGAATTTACAAATTTTAAATATGTATAATTTCACTCGAACTAAAATATTTTTTTTTTAAATAGTAAATAATAAATAAAAAAAATTATGTAAAATATTTATTTTGTAAGTAATAAAAAATATAAACTACGCCTGCTATACCCACCTCCCGCTAAATTTAAAATTAAATAAACACTACAATCTGTTTCGCGGCATATTCTCTACAATTTCAGAGCCTTATAATGTAGAAACAAAGTTTAAGGGCGTGTTCCACAATGTTTAAGTAAATAGTAATTCGAAACATTGACGTTTAAGTGCAAGACCTCGTAAGTCTAAAAATTACAAAAAGTTATTAATGCAAAACAAATAAGCAGAATCAGAGCCACCTTTTGGCAATTTCAGTGTAACAATGTTGTTCTGAAAATTTTACAGAAAAAGGCAGTATTCAAGAACTTGTACTTGACTATAAATTGCTTAAAAAGCTGCCAGGTTTTTTTTTCAGTTCTGAAAAATATGCGTGTGAAAAAACAACGTGTGAGGTCCTGCAACTTAACCGTTGACATATTTATATATTGGCACAGGGTCACAAGTTCAGTGAAGAAAAATCCACAGTGAACCTTTTAGAAATTCCAAGAAATTCTAGATTGTGGCTTTATGACGTCAATATATTTATTTGTCAAGTAAATTTTCAGAACATTTCTCAGACAGACCCTAAGGTTTCGAAGATTTGATATTTTTATTAATAAATAAATTCTTATTAATTTTGCCACAGAACCAGCAAATATGGATAAAAAAAAATCAGTGGTGCTGTCAACTATTAAGTTAACCTAAAATAATATTTATCTTAAGATGTATTAACAAAGTAAGTTTTACTAATATGTGTTTGTGTATGCAATCAAATATTTTTTTTTTGAAACAGATTACTAGTCTATAGGCCCTTTATTCAAATTGCATAATAGATAGATAACCCCACGCCTATACAGCTATTTTAAGTAATTGAATTATAACTCATCTGATAAACTATATAGGCTTACCACACAACAAAAATCTAATCTAAAAAGCTATTTATCTCACATTTAACAAGTCTTGACTTAAATAATAATAAAAAAAAATGTTATCTAAACCGAACCCATAAAATCAATAACTTGTTCCGTTAGTTGGCCAAACCCTTAAAATATGTAAAATAAATATGTTTATAAAAATGTATATACTTATGTATCTAAAGCCGGTTGTTCACATAATTGTCTCCAACTGACCAAACTTATAAGTTGTTGTCCGCGAAAATGTTAAATCCTTTTCACCCCATTTAAACTCTTTAAACCCACTCAAAACTGTTTCAAAGCGTTTTTTCCCAACACCTATCTATAACAAAATTTACTATGGCTGCTTACAAACCATCCAAACATATACATATAGCATATTATATAGGATTCTTGGTTCAAAACAAAGAATTGAATTATTGAATCAAATCAAAACCAAAGCACGCATATATTCTAATTTAACGGTAACGTTCAGAGCAATTGCATGCAACACACGGTCGGTTTGGTTCAACAAAAAAAAAAAGCAACAAAAAAAAAAAATAGAAAAAAAACTAGGTGGGGAAGTCACGTGTAGAGGCGTGGTATTATACGCCTGATTTCAAATCCTGCATTCAATGTGTACTTAGGCATTCATAACAATACCATAAAACCTCTGTGCCTCTACAATAAAATAAAATGATGTATCTTCTGGATTCGTTTATTTTCATTTTAAATCCATTGCTTCGGTTTGTTTGCCTTTAGATACCTACTTTATTTTTTTTTTATTTTTTTTTTGTGTTTAATTTTCTTTAGCTCTGGATTTGTGGCACATCACACTCCACACTCGTGTCGTGTTAAAGCCTGGCTACTGGTATTTAACGACGATTGTTAAGCGTATATGGTGGGACGTGTGGTGGGGTAGTTAGTTATATAGTTGGTAAGACAGAACAAAACAAATAATCTGATAACCCGTTTTGCTTGAAAAAAAAATAAAAAAAAAACTACACACAGAAGTATCTCGCGCTCGACACCCTGTATATCTGAGTGTATCTGTAGTACAACCAACAGCTTACCACGCGGTCAAGCCAAACCAAAACCGCGCAAAGCCAAAGGCAAATCCAAATCCAAAAAGCCGAAGACGAAACCAAAACCGAAAGCGAAGCCGAAGCCGGTGTGCTGCTGCTGCTGCTACTTCTGCTAGCTACTTCAATGGCTACTGCTGCGCTATTGGTGCTGTCAAAATGACGAGGCTCTCAAAAGATAATCATCTTTACGTATTTCGGTAGCTGGTTCGTAAATTACTCTCGAATCACGACGTTCTTAATCTGTTTATGTCACGTAGTATTATTTTTTGTTCCTTTTTTTTTTGTGTAGGTAATCCTACTTCTCGTCTTACACTTTGTCCTTTAACTTATATTTTTTTTCTTGTACACTCCACCTTCTATTTGTTGTTGGAAGTTGTTTATTTTTTTTTTTTTGGTTTGGGATTTTTATTTTAGTTGTAGAGCCTTCAAGGTGTTTGTTTGGTTTGTCTAAAAGGTCTCTCTTGCTCTCTTTCTCTCCGGACGGTAGGCCGCGGACTTGACTTGATGTGCTATAGATACACAGATACAAAGATGTTTGATGTTTTTTTTTTTTTTTGTATATTGTTATTCAGGTCCCTTGTGACCGGTCACCGGCTTGATAAAGGTGTAAAAATGTTTGCTAGAGAGTTTTAGTTTTAGTTTTTCTTGCGCCTTAAATAAATTGACATAATTGCGTGGCTCAGGTCTGAAAGAAGACTTATCATGTAGCTACTTAGATATTAACTAAAGTTTTCGGGAACGATTTTCCGAAATAATATTTAGATTATCTAACTAAACAAAGGTCAATAATTACTGAATGTGCCATTGGAATAGGGCTAGCCACTGAAAGAGTCTTCTGTAAGCCTCGCCTCGGTCTGGTTAAAGTCGAAAAATTAGAGTATGGTCCCGTTATATCGGTCTGATTTGTCTTGTATAACTAATCTCGTCATGATCTCGGCATCATCTCCATCTCCAGGGGTATTTTTACTTTTTTGTAAAAGATAAAGAACTAAAGTTTGAATCTAGAAGCTGTTAAATATTTAAATTAAAAATTTTAGAAAATAGAATTTTATATCATTTCTGCCGAGAAAACTTAGACGTAAAGTTTTTTTTTCTAAAATGTTTTTAAGTCCCAAGAAAAGATCAAGACTTTTCGCTCATCTTGTGGCATTTTTTCCAGATATTCTCTTTGGGCACATTTTAAAGGATTCAAACACAAACCACTTTTATGAATACATATATGGTTTCGCTTTTAAAGCTTTAATTAGTTTGAAGCCGATAATTTCGTTAAAAGCCATTAAAATTTAAACAAATGAGCCATAAAAAGATGAAGTTAGAAGAAGAGGATTATGACCAACAAGACTTGTTTATTGAAGGCTTTTTTATTGTTTACTGAATTTAAAGAAAGAAAACGGTACGTGGTTGGTATAGGTAGAGAAATTAGAAATAAAATCCAATAATGTATCAAATGGAAAGTTGACAATTTAATTCTTTTCCAGAAATTAGGAATTTGTACAATTTAGATAACTTACGAGGTGATTTTCTGTTCACATTTTTATCTCTTTACCCCTTGCTGGCCCTGTTTAAATGAAAAGTTCTGTTAATTTGCTAAAATACTGCCTTTTAGCAGACCAAAATGATAAGAATCGCACGTAGTTGGTAAAGCAAGGATGGAAGGTGGGTCAGGTACTCCCACCTTAATTTAGTAAAGAAATCTTAAATTTGAAAAGAACTCTTAGTACTAAAATTTTAGTTTACCTTCTTAAGTTAGACCCTGGATCCGACGGCCTCAGTCTAAGAACCTTAGGTACATCAAAACACCACAAATTGCCGTGAGCAGCAGTATTCAAAAACTTAATTTGGAACTGTTTTTTTTTGATAATTGCTTCGTATTTCCAATTGCCAAATTTAATAAAATTTTATTATTATTCATTGTTTTTTTTTTTTTATTTTTTCTCATCAAAACAAACAACTTCATTTTTTAGCAAACTTTAATGATCCTAAAAAAAAAGATCTATTTTTTTTTTTTAAATTTTGAATTACCAAGATCATGATAAAAATTTAATGAATTTTAGGCTTTCCTGTTTATCTTCTATTTCAACTAAATAAAAAAAAATATGATCGATTTTTTGTAAAAAAAAAAAAAAAAAAAAAAAAACACCATCAAGGTGTGAAAAATACAAACCAAAAAACCCTGTGTCCACTTGAACTCAAGGGTTTTCATGGAAATTACCTCTCAGAAAAAAAAAGATCCTTTTGTTATGTGTCAAGTACTTGGCATTGTCTTTGAGTGAATAAGATTACAGGTACGCACTTTAGTGCGAACAAAAGAAATGCGAATAAATTCCAAAAACAAAAACAAAAAAAAATAAATGCTGGATATACCCATACTGGCATTGGGCCGAAGTATTTCAATTTAATTTTTTTTATCCAAATTCTTCATACTTCTTGTTCTTTTTTTTTTTCTTGTTGGCAGGAAACCACATCAAGAATGAAAGAAATCAATGGTTTCCCTCTGAAAAACGTCAATACTTAGAATTCCTCAGGGATATGTGGTGTATATATGTATGTATAGAGAGTGGCGTTAAATGCGCTTTTGTTTTGTAATCCTGTTATATAGGAATGTATGTATGTATACAGATATCGCATTGAGAAACAACAATTGTTATAATATATTTCTCGCTTCCTGGGGCGGGGAGATAAGATTTGTATAACAACGTACATGATTCAAAAAAGTGTCGGTCATTGATGAAGAACTGTTAAATTCGATTCTCTTTACGGTCCTTAAATGTGACAAAAGAAACAAAAAAAAAAGAAACCATTAAGTCTATTTGGTAAAACTTTTGTATTTTTTTTTTTATTCTTTTAATTTTAAACATCGTTTTCTAAATTTTAATGGAATTAATGGTATACTCCATATAGCAGGTGATATGATGAGATGCATTTCTATAGGAAGAAAAAATCTTACTCAATTTATGAAGGTATACCTTTCCACTCGGGAAAAAAATCTATCCTTGAATGAATCGAAAAACCATTTATCAATATTTTCTTCTTTTTTTTAAATTATTTTGAATATTTCGTCCAAGTTAGAGGTTGAAGAACTATCGACAGTTTTTTGCCATTTATCCAGTTTATCGATAATTAATTTTAAACTATCGTTATATTTCGATAATTGTTGTCCACCTCTTGCAGTAGGAACGATCTTGCCAATTTGTGCACGACGCAACGTTAGGGGAACAAATATTTAAAATTTATTTTATGTATTTTGTTAAAAATAATCAATTTTTTTTTTGTTTTTTTAGATAATTGATATGGATCCGTTTTGGGTGCCCTCAACTGAAGAAGAGTACACACATTTTGGTGAAAAAGCTGATTCAGCAAATCGAGCTAAAGTTTACATGGACAGCGTACGCAGGCGTAAAGGATTGTATGTAGACGATAAAATTATTGAACATGCTGAAAAACAAAGAACTTTGTCCAAAAATAAGTAAAATTGTTTTAAAATGTACATAAATAAATATATACGCTTTTTTTTTTTTTTTTTTAAGAGAAAATAAAATGAAATGTCGTTATTTTTTTTCAATTACATTTTGTATACTTTTGACTTTTTTCTGGTTTGACAGTTCAAAAAATATGAAATTGTTCTTCTTCATTTTGTTAGTTGGTAATAAAGAGTTGGTTATAATTCTTCTTTCTGCAGTCAGAAATGTGGAAAATAATAAGCAATTGCGGAATTCGAAGATATTGACAATGGATTTTGATTTAAATGTGGGTTAACATGTACACACCCATGTCACAGATCTTCACACAAGGGAAACGGACCCTTGTTTCTATGAAGCTACATAAATATTCAGGCTTATTATTAGTCTCACCCGAAATATATTTCGCCTAAAATTTTTTTGTTCGCCCGAACGAAATTTCGTTCGCCTACAAAAAATGAGTGAACATTTAGGCTCTCAATGGCATTACATCCCCCCCCAAATGAATGTTCATAATAAGGGGAACTTTTCAAACATGAAAAGTAAAATGTCAAATTTTCCGAGTGGAATTTGTTTCGGGCGAAACTCATAATAAGGCTGATTAAAAAAAAAAATTGGTGTTGAAATGAAAAAAACTGTTTAAAATTCTAAGCCATAATCAAAATGAATATAAGCTTTTTATTATCGACCAAAAAAATCAAATAATTAACTCGACTTCTGGATCGAACCTTAACTTGAAATTGCGATTATAGGGAAAACGGAAAAAGTGGGTCCAAAAATTTTGTCTCTCTGCCTGTCTGACTGTTCTGTCAGTCTAAATAAATTAGTTGATATTTCTTAGGCTTAATTCACCAAATTTAATGGTAAACTGCCATAAAAATGTTTGGTCCTTGGCCTTAAGAAATATCTAATTTTTCTTAAAAAAAGATTCCATAGATTTTTATGAATTAAAAATGAGTTAATCAATATAATTGTTTTTTAACACTTCCAAAAAAAAAAAACAAATTTCTCAGAACTAACAATAACGGTACTTACCATATAGCTGTTAAATCCTGTTAGAGCAATTCTTATTTAAACGAAAATGGTTCCTATGATTTTGATAAAAATATAGATATCTGTTTCCGAAAGTTATCTATGTATCACGTAGTAGAAAAGAATTTTTACCAAAACCGGTTATTGACATTTCCTGCCATAAAATATTTTTTTTTTTTTTAGAAACTTTCTAAAAATTTTTAAAATATTGCAAAATTTTAAAAAAAATAATGTTATCATTTTATTGAAAATTTGATATTTGGAAAATATGTTGATGGGTTTTTTTAAATTTAATTTTTAATTGCACATTAATAAATATACTTAAAATATATGCACTCAAATTCTTTATACAAATGTTAAACAAATGTATGTATATATATGCACAAGAAGTTAATTTAAGAAAAAATAAATTTTTGATCGTAATCAAAAACTACTTCTAAGTAAATTCTTTTACTCTCTCATACTGTACTCAGTTGCTTATGCTTTTATATTAATGCACGGTTAGAAGAAACCGTAATTTTGTATATCTATCTATATTATATTTTTCATTACAATCTCAATTTCAATATTGTTTTGTAGTGCAAAAAATCCCCTTTAGTACCTATTTATATCGCAAGTAAAAATTAATTAAATTCGTCAGCCTAACTATGTAAACAAAATTTGTAATAAGGTTTGGTAGGTGATATGGTTTCAGGTCCTGAAATGAAATCTCTTCTCGGTAGTTTAACTATTTTTGTGTAAATTTTAGTATATTTGTTTGATTAAAAAATGAAAAAAAAATTAAATTTCCTTTGTACCAAAAACCTATGTTTTAGGTACCTACATATGTGCATAGGTACTGGGGGAATTTGGTAAATAAATTATTAAATAATGTTTTTGTGTTCTTTGATGTAGTTTTTATGGTTCTTTTTTTTTACTTTTTATATAGATTTTTTTCTACTAAACGTTTAATTTCAATGAGCTTATTTATGGGAATATTGTTAGTTGCGAAAACAAAAAATAATCCAATTAGTTCTGAAAATACAATTATCTTCAATATTTTTGATTAAAATATTTTTAATAAATTTGTACGAGTATATTTATAAACAATTTTACAGAGACGAGAAGAAAAGCCCTCGTTCGAAGCGAAGATTTAACCAATAATTAATTATTATCTTTTTTTTGATCATTTGTAATTGTAGCCTTCATGGGCTGAGTTCCCTTAAATAATTAATCTTGATAGGACAGGTTCCAGAGCCCTAAAAACTCGATTTAAAAAAAAAAAAAAAAAAGAATTTGTGGATTTGGTATTTTTTTTTAAAGTAGACATTTTTAATTTGTTCTAAAAATAATGCGAATTTAATCTTTTAATTTTATTTATCTGAAATTATTCACTAACGACACTGATGTAGTATCTAAGTTGAAATGAATGCCCCAAGCCATCGACTTCTTTTGATTAATTTCTTACTAGTCTACCCATGCGAGAATTCTCACAATCACATAAAAATAAAAGACAAACAAAATATTTTAAAATGAACGGACCTAATAAATTGAACCGACCTAATGTCACATGCCAAAATATTACCAACTGTAAAGTGGAAGTGTTC
Source organism: Epistrophe eligans (assembly GCA_951394125.1). Lineage (NCBI taxonomy): Eukaryota > Metazoa > Arthropoda > Insecta > Diptera > Syrphidae > Epistrophe > Epistrophe eligans. The sequence goes on along the minus strand of OX596029.1, from coordinate 16,337,857 downwards.
ATTTTAGAGTTCATTTTTATTGGAATATTATTTTACAAACAAATGCAGTTTTTGAATAAATTATTAACAATTTTAAAATAAAATAAAATCAGCAGATATAAAAAATATGATGATGATTTTTGTTCGAAAAAATAATTTTTAGTTGGCAGTTCCGTGATTTAATTATAATGTAATCTCAATGTATAACTCCTAAAAACATATTTACCAGCTTATTGCATATTTGTGTGCTTAATTAAAACACCTAATACCATGCAATGTTTTTTTTAAATTTATTATTCATCCAAACATTATACTTTGTTTATTTCCTATTTTACTCAGGGTCAGGACTTGGATAAATGGATACCAATATATTATTTGCATCGGAAATCTAAAGTGAAAAATTAAAAAAAAAAAACAACGTTTAAATTTCTAAGTCAACAATCAAAAGACCCATCATCGTGTAAAGAAGCATTTTGTGCATCCGTGCGTCCGGTGTAATTTGAGCTAGAGCCTACCTAAACGAGTGGGCCGATTTGGTTCAAATTCGGTACAGAGAATTTTTATGTGATTCCCAACAACGATTTCGTTTTTTAAATTGAAAAATTTAAATTTCATGACTGAAATAGCGAAAATGCTTGTTAGAAAACTGTGTATCAAGTTATTGCAAGAAACTTACGAAAATAGGGATTCAAGTTTTTCGAGAAATTTGCTTTATTTTTGAGATTATTCAGTGTATATTTTTCGAATGGCTTCACCAATTTTGTTATAATTTTGCAAATTGGAAAATTAAAAAAAATGGAAAAAGTGTTAGTATTTTTTTGTTAAAATGTAGCTCTATCAAAATTGTTAATCACAAAAGCAAGTTTAATCGATTCAGCCGTGCATAGTTTTTTGATGTGTAAATATCAATGTCGGCGCGGCGGTAGGGTAAACTTAAAACGTCCAAATTTCTGTAGCTGTGCTGTTACACGTTACGATACGTTCAATATTGGGTACGTTCTTTCGTAGCTCATACTAAATCCAAAGGTCGTGTTGAGTTTGGGTTAAAATTTGGTTCACAGTTCGAACTCGCCGCGTTCTGTGGTATAAAACCAACAATTGAATATTTAATTTGATATTTACACGTCTTAACCGTGAATCCCGGATCTAGCATTTTTTTTATTTTGCCTTAAACAAACGAAATGAGAATCAAGAGTTCCTTTTATATTAAAAAAATACACATTTTTATTTTATAAAACATCTAATCATTCGATTACTTAATTCTAATAAAACTTATTTTATCCATTTCTTAAAACTATACCTAACTAGCTTACATTAATACTTTCTATACTATTCGAGCTCTTATTTATTTCAGCTTTAACAATAATTTCATCCGGTTTAATTTTTTCAGGAATGAGACCATTTTCTTTGCCACTTTCAGCAACAGCAAGTTCTTTACTCCCAACTTTTAAATGAATACCTCTGCAATTAAAAATTAAAAATAATTTTATTGTAAAAATCAAAGTTCAACTAAAAGGTACTTACAAAATTAAGAAAAACACCACCATTTGTGTAGCTATTGTTAGTAAAAATACAGCTGATCTTCGACCAATTGTAGCTCGATAAATTTGCGAATAACAAATACCACTTATAAAGGGCACAGCATTATCACAAACCGACAGCAAAGCAAAGACTTTCCCCCGCTCAGATTGTGGAACGATTTTAGATGTAATCGATCTGATCATTGGGCCAACAATTGGTCCTAAACTGCAGATAACAGCTCCGGTGTAGAAAAATGTTGGAGTTTGAGCGAAATAGTAGAAAAAACGAGCAATCGTATGAGCCCACACTCCAATGAAAATAATCGCCTTGAAGAAAATAATTTTGAGATTTTTATTTGGTGGTAAAGTTTTGTATAAGGACTTACAGTATCTCTCCATCCAAGGATCTTATTCATAATTGGAATTGCTATAAGTGCTGCGATCACATAAGCCGACGATTGGAAAGTCTTGAAGTTGCTATAGGTCTTGACATCCCATTGGAATTTTAATTGTGCAAACAAATACAAATAGGGTTTCTCGTCCCTTTGGAATGTATATAGAGCCATTGAGATCAGTAAAATTATAAGAAATGTTCTTCGATTGCCTGGACGTTTCTTGGCCAATACTCCGAATGAGTCTTGCAAGTGTTGGAAGTCAAAGAAGTCGGGAAAGAATCCACAGCAACTGAGTTCTCGTAGAGATCTTTGTTTTGGCGCTGTTTGCCACTGAAAAGATTTTTTTTTTTTTTAATGAAGTGCGTGGAATTAAAATTTCAAACACTTTGATAAGTAAAGGCTTTTAAGCATAATACAACTTAAAAAATGTTGACTTTAAAAATATACTTCACTAAAATGTTGTTAATTTTTCTACCTAGTTTAAAATGAGCAAAATGTTTCTTAAAGTGATCTTACCAACCTTGAGAAAGATAATGCTGTAAACGATTCCGACGAACATTATAGACGCATTAATAGCAAACATTGAGGCATGAGACTTATTAAGGACATTATTAAACATATAAGAACCTAGAATAAGGTAATTATTTTTAAAAAACAAAAGTGATCCTGTCAAATAGTAAGATGATCTTACCAAATGCCACTCCAGTGGGCATGGCACTCAAATAGCAGATATCCAATACTGTAACCCGCATCGTTCTATTTCTCAGCGATGAAACGTCTGAAATGTACGCAAAACATGAGGCAAAGATCGCAACATCAGCTCCAGTGATCGCACATGGAAGAGTCGCAGTGAAAATCACGTATTCCACGGGCCAAGATTCTAAATAAAAATGATATAAAATCATGATTTTTTTTTTGAGTAAAATATTGCCTACTTTGTTTTGCATTCACAACCATCATTATCGAATAAATAAATTTTCCACATAATCCCATCAGCAGTGGAAATTTTCGACCTCTCTTATCTGACCATGATCCTAAAAATAATGCTAATACAATTGGAAATATATGCGCTGAGATATTCTCCCATTGGTGAAATTTTGATGTTGTTATCTAAACAACAAAAAATTGTTAAGAATCTATAAACAAAAAAAAAATTAAATAAATATATCAAATACTTACTTGTACTTCTTTTTTGATTTCAGGAAAATTATTTAAATTGTCGCAAATTTCTAGACTATAATTATTATTAACTATACAAGATTTACGAACAAAAAAATCCTGTTCTACTACAGAGGTGAATAAAAAGGCAAACATGTAGAGAAACATTGTTGGCTCTACGGAAATATCTCGGTACCAAGGTGATAAAAAATTTCGTTTCCATCGTTGAAGGCGACTTTCTGGGAAATGATTGGTCTAAAATTAAAAAAAAATAAAATAAAATAAAACATATTTAAATAAAAATAGTTTGATTCGCTTAACTTAAGAAGCAATTTACTAATTTTTTTTACAGGTATTAAATTAGAAGCTAACTGATCCACCTGTTAAAATTCTAGCCCGATGTAAAATTGAAGTAAAGAGGCAATTTATTTTTGGAGATATTATACATATGTTTTCACCAAACATTGCAGATATAGTAAAACATACTTTAAATTATTTATGTACAAACAATAAACAGAAGGCTTTATTTAATTTTAATTATAACATGATACAAATAACAGTAATAGGCAAACAAAAAAATTACGTAACTATATACGAAAGAGTTCTTGTACAAACTTTTTTCTTCTTAAATCGCAAATAACCTGGATTAAAATTAGACCTTCACTTTAAACAAATTCTGACAGATTGGAGTGTTTATGTAAAAAGTATTTCCTGAATGTTACTATGAATTCCAATTTGGTAAGATGAAAGAGAAAAACATTATTATTTTTTTGTAAATTGCTCGAAAACTATCAATTTTTTGAAAGAAATTTTAAAGCGAAAATTGTAGCTTACAAATTTCCAAGTACTTTGTGTCCACCGGTCGGTGATTGGAAATTAATACATTTTAATAAATAAAATCGATTCGATACTGTAACAAAATCTACTGCTTTTTTTCAAAAAAAAGTGTGTAGATTTTTATAAAATACAATTTCTAAATTGATTATTTTATGTTTTCTTTTTTCACGTCTTACACATTTCCAATTACTTTATTTATGGACCTTTATTTCATGTAAACAAAAATACGTCTGTTCGTCCATGCGATGTAAATTGAGCTTAAGCCTTAACATATGAACAGATTTGCATTGGATTTGGCACAGAGCACTTTTATATGATTTGCTCAGAGGAAAAAATCAAATTTTTGTTTAATCTCATCTGGAATAGGTTTTTGGTTTTTTTCATTCCTTTGTTTTTCGAAAAAATTGTTCTTAAGATTTTCATTAAACTTCATACATGTTATATAGAAGGCAGTTAACACGGCTATTCTGGTGTTGTAAAAGCTTACAAGTCATAAGCTCGATATTAGGTATTCTCAGACAATACTTGCAAAAAACCTCATAAAGAACTCGCCATAGCAAAGTGAATGTTTTGCTGTGGTTTTTAAGTCCTACATTTTTGTTGAACATATTTATTTCACTTATCCACAAGGAAAATGATTGTGAGCCACATACATATGCTTACAACTTGATGTTCTATGACGATCCTATTTCAACGAGTTGTTTTGTCAACATTAATTTTCTTTAATGGAAAAATTAATTTCTTTCGATCTTCGACCAAGGATAGATTTTTATCATCAATTAGCACGTTTATTTGTTTATTAAATATTTTGTTCAGACAACAGAGAACATTGTATTTCAAATGTCAAACTTTTGATTTAATTAACCATTTGACATTTCTGATATCTCATTGACCATTTTTTTGTTTTAGCTTCACTGAGGAAAGCCATAAGCACTCTCTATATCTTCTTTGAAATTGACCAACTGCGACAAAAAATAATTGAACAAGCTGATCCAAAAAGGAATCTCACTGATCTTCAAATTTCTGAGATTCTTGAGATCTCTGAGATCTCAGTGAGGCTGAGAAACCTCAACTGGCTAAATGGCTCCTTGCTCCTTTGGAGAGCGATAGAATCCCTTAAAATTGTATGTGCCATATATACTGTCCTAAATCATGGAAAATGGAATCAAGGGATACCCATTACAACAAATTACCCCCAATACACCGTCAACCAAATCTGTGTATCTTCAATCCATCACATACACGGTCAACCAACCAACGCAAACGCAAATACATTGAAGATCATAAACTGTGTCTCATCTTATCGTCGGTCGCCTACTGTCGTATTGTATCGTCAATGGCCTGATCGTTGGGGGTGCCAATGCCAATATTTATGATGGAAAAATACCACGGTATCAGCAGGAATAAATCACCTCACTCGATATTATATTGCAGGGGCTTTAGCGTGGAGTTATTCATTAGACGTGATCTTAAATAAATTTAATAAACAATACCAATTTAGTTAACTTAAAATATTGGGTTTGGAAAAGTGTCCTTTATTTTATGTAATACGTGTTTTAAAATGAAATACCTATTACTTGAGTAACTTAAAAATACCTACATTATATGGTACTTGGGATATATACTGGAATTAACAAAAAACTGCAAGACCCTATAGAGCAAGTAAATTTTTTAACATTTATATCCAGCTTATTACCTTTATTTTGAAATAATGGCCTTTTTAAGGAACTGTAAAAGTTCTCGGTTGTACTTCTGTTTTAAATAAATAAAAATTAAAAGACAAAATTTCTCTTGGAAATAGTGCCAGTTTATTTGTGTCGAATGTAACCCAATTTAGGAAAGTTCTTAATTTGTTCCCACCCAAATACCTACTCATTCATGGTATATGTCTTTGGCTTGTATCTTTTAAGCTACAGAGCTAATGATGCTTTGATTCATATAGAGGCACTTTTTTTTAAAACTTAAAAAAAAAACAAATTCAAAAATTCAGTTAACATTTAAAAGAAAAAAGATTTTGGACATACAAAATAGGTTTTTAGTATAATAATAAAGATCATCCAATAAAATTAAAATTTTGAATTATCTTTTAGTTTTTTTTTAGTTTTTGCTCATTAATTTGCAAAAATAGTTTTTTTTTTAATTTTAGTTGATACGATAAAATAATATACTGTACACTTAAAATTCTACCAATTTTTAAATCTCCTCAAGCTGAATTTTTCTTTTGATAAACCACTACCCTAACACACCTTAAATACTGAATTATAATTTTTATTTACGAATAATAGTAGCAAGTACTTTCGACCCAAGCATGAACTTTATTCGTTTAACTTACATGTATAATGAATATAATGATTGTATCAATCAATCACATTATTTTATATTTTTGGAATTAATCATTTTAAGAGAGAAAAGGTAAGAAGTACCCAAATCAGTGTTGAAAATCCACTTTTATTATTTGAAAAAATAGTATTGAAAAAATACTAACCGTCAAACATTGGAGTGTGTTCATAATGTTACAAAGAGTTAAAAAAAAAGTTTTCGAAATCAAATCCTTTTTTTTTACATCTTCGAGGAATGCTGTTTTGGAATATCTTTACATGTCTTTTAAAATTCTACAGTCGTATTTATTAGATTTTTTTATACTTAGACACTGTCTAACTATTTTCAAATTCGTGGAAATATGCTTTATTTAATAAAAATAAATATCACATTATTCACGGTTAAGGCAATCTACTCTTGTGTGTAAGTTAAGCAGCTATAAGAGAAAAATAAACAAGGTTGTGGAACACATTTTCTAAAGTTGGACAGTTGTCTAAAGTTAGACAACGTTTATAAATAACACCAGTAGTTTTTACTTAAATTTTTCAGTTACCTACGTAACATAATGGTTTTCTAATAAATTAATTGCTTTAATTAATTATTTTATAATAATTATTGTTAAGTTATTAGTACAAGTTAAATATTATTATTTTTCCTCGAGAACTTTTTTTTATAAACAAAATTCTTAGAATAAATTTTTATTCATGAAACTAAATCGTAGAAATTGAATCTAAAATGTTCTAAATTGTATCACGATGTTTAAATAGGAATTGGTTAGTTTTTATTTTTTTGTACTTTTTTTTTTTTCATTTATAGCGTTAATTTATTTGTATGATTTGATGTGTAAGTTTAACTTCATACAAATTAAAAATAAAACAAATTAATATTAATTAAAATTGAGAAGTGGTACTTGTATGCTCTGGAAATTCAAATAGTACTGAATTCAGTACAATTGTAAGCCTTTTTCCAACCAAACTCAACCCACTCAAACAACAATCCAATAATGACGACACAAAAAGCCAACGACAACGTTCGCCAAGGCGAACGACGACCTCAAAGTATAATTATATGAAAGAGAATTTTGAAACCACGTGTTTCATGTGACTTGCGCATTAAAAAAAAAAAAATAGCACACAAATATAACACATTTTAACGCCAGCGAGAGTGACGCTTGTTACAAACGAAAAGATGCTGTTATACAATATTCATTGTGAAATCGATGAAGAGAAATTAACACAAATTTTATCAGCGAAATTCTTATCAATTTTTGAATTCATTTACTTAGAACACTTACCTCTTTGTCCATTGTGAATTAATGAATTAACAGATTTTCTTATGATATTTCCTTTATTTGTTTACAGTGACTGTTAAAGGCAGCTCACCAGCCGATCGATTTAATCACAACACTACCGCAGCACCAACTATACTGTTGCTGTCATTGAATTTGACTTAAGAATAACCAAAATGCATCAGATGAATATTATTCAGTCACAGTTTGCAGGTGTTCTGAAAAGAAAAAGGGAAGAGAATATTGTTTTTTTATGTTTTTTTATTGTTTTTTTTTTGTTTGATTTTATGGATCTGATAAATGTTTTGTTGTTTATTTAATTTATTTCTTTTTTATAAACAATAAAATGAGAATACTTAAGTCTTAAATTCTTTACCTACCTTATGTCTTTTATTAGTGGGTGGCAATTTTGATGTATTATAAAAAGTGACATTTAAAAGAGAAATTGCCGCCAAAAAATTGTTTAAGAGAAACATTAAAATATGATGAAGTGCTGGTATTAAGGTTTAACTTTAAAGAAGAACATAATAAAAATGATATACCTAGGTATAGGCAAGTGAATTTTTCTTGGAATCTAATTCTTATAATGGTTCTGATTTGAATACAAATTTAAGTACATGGTCATTGGTCATTCGCTTAAGATGCGAAAAGCAGCCAATTTAAGAAAGAAATGGGTTTTCTTAGTGAATGACTTACAAGTTTTAGGAGTTAGGAGTTAGGAGTTTTATTTTTATGTCCTAAGCAATTCCTGAAAAGTAATCTCAGTTTGAAATGAATGGAAGCTCAATTCCTCGAAAACTGTCACTGTTTTAAAAAAAAAATGTGAAGGTATACCTACGTTTTAGCACATTTTCAATAGATTTTGAGAAAAAAATGCAAAAACGTTATGGTGTAGTAAATTTCGGTTTCTGCATGGAATTTTTTGGGTACATCTCTTCAATATTAAAAAAAAAACTGTTTGAAGTGTTAAGGGTTAGAAAAAATCTGGTGATTCTGTTTTTTTTTTTAATAACTCCTTTGCATTTCATTTTGTCACAAAATGTGCAATGAACAAATTTTAAAGAATATAAACACTTTCAAAATTATATACTAATGAGCTCTGTTAGTTGATTCATCTTGTTGGGGATAGTAAATTAGTTAAGTAAAAATCACAATTGGTGTCAAGTTTGATAAAAAAAAAACAAAAAAAAATTACAAGTACAAAAATGTATAATAGGTATAATTTTAAAGGTTATACAAAAGTTTTAAGACTTTGAAAAAAAAAAAAGTTCATACAAAATTTGATAATCAACTCAACCATTTCCGAGAAAAGCGGAAAAAAAATGGTTCTATAAGATGTGAATTTTGTTTTGTTTTTAAATGTAAGTTTTTGAGAAAGTAAGATTTTTGTTAATTGCTAAAAAAAAATGTGTTGTACATACTTGCAAGACCAGATTTTTTCGTCTTGCCTATCATCTTATAATCAAATAAAAAAACTGATAAGAAACTCGAGTTATATTTTTTTACGAATCCACAAATTGAAATATAGTTAATCATTTAGCCTTATTGTTAGTTTCACCCGAAAAATATTTCATCTTGAAATTTTGTATTCGACCAGAATTTTGAAAGCTAGACAAAATCTTATTAGCCTACTAAAAAGAAGTGAAAATTCAGACTTTAAATGGCATAACATTCTGCCCGAAATGCAATGTTCACAATAAAGTGAATTTTTCGAACATGAAATTTCGGGTGGAACTCACAATAGGCGAAAAAGTAAAATATGTATGCCTTGATATAAATTTAAATATACTTTTTATTTTTAAATTTAAAGAACCAATGTGAACTTCTTGGTAGGAGCTGTAGGAATAAACAAAAATAAACTGATATGCTATGTTTTGCAAGAATTGTCTGGCAAACCGTTTTGCGGAAGTTCAGTTCGCCGTTTTTCGTTTCGCATTTTTTTGTTTAGCATTTTTTTATTTCGGATTTTACGTTTTGCCAATTACGTTTCGTTTTCCAAATAGTATACCAAATTATTCTTTCGATTTTTTTTTATTTTGCAATTTTCATATATTTTTTTGTTTGATTGGATTTTTGAATTTCGACAATTTTTATTTGGCATTTTGTTGTTCTGCTTTTTTTTTTATTTGGCATTCAATTAATCATCACTTTTTAGGATTAAAATCTGAACGAAAGAAAAGTAACATAAAAATTACTCAAAAAAAAGATTTTCTATACCTAATTTTATTTTTATTTTCAACGTTTTTGCAAAATGTATATTTTAGAAAAAAAAAGCGAAATATAAAACCGCCGAATATTAATTGCGTAGTAGTGATTGAAAAGCAAAATGAATAAAAAGAAAACGTAAATTGTCAATTAAAGATTGCGAAATATTTAACGACTAAAGCGAAACAAAGAAATGCCAAAAGAAACGGCCAAACAATGGTGAACTTAGAAATTCCACTTTTAATATTACCAGATACCGTTTAACTGTTTTTTAAATAAACTGCAGATAAAAATAAGACAATTCAGAAAAACTAGGATATCTATAAGAAATCTCAGCATCCAGAACATTCAAAACGACGACAGAATTTTGGTCAAAATATATTAATGTAGACCAATAAGCAAGAGTACACAATTTAACGCTACGAAGCAATTAAGCGAATCTCATGTAAAATATATTGACAGCCGAAAATTTCGCGTTGTTTTGGGAGAGTGTTTTCTCGGAAATATTCTCAATATTGCCTACAGTCAAACTATAGGCTTTGATTTTGCATTAATTTTGAACATTTATAAACTTTAAATTATTTATTGTTCTTCATAATCTATGGTATAAGAAAAAAGAAACTTTTCGTATTCTCCCTGCAAGCGCTTTTCTTCACCATATTGCACCTTTTATTTTTTTATTTAATGTATTTCAATTCCACATTTTTACCTAGATTATATTAATTGTATATAACTATATATACCTACTATTTTTTCTGATTGTAAAATTTGGTGTTTTTATTTGATTGTTCAAGAGTCCTCTAGCCGCTAACTAACTGTTAAACCGACGACGAAAATTGAAAATAGGCTTTAAATGAAGATAATTATTTTTTGATTACTGTCAACAAAAACAAAAAATATTGTTTCATTTTTGCACACGCACAATAACAGGTGTTTTTTTGTTCTAGTTAACTACATATTTGAACTATTGATAAAAAAATTATTATAAAATAATAAAACAAAATTCCAACAACACTTATCAATTAATGCCTTGAATTAGTATTAAACGGAATGATAATCCATATATTTTTTATGATTTCTTATCACCTTATCACGAAACATAACAATCTTGAACATAACATGTTGTATGTAGATTGTTTTTGAGAAACAATTTTTTTTTTTTAAATATATGACACAATTTTTCACTGATTTAATTTATTTAAATGCACTTCTATAACTGTATCAATGGAAGCACTTTACAAAAACCTGTGAAAAACTTCCAATTTTTAAACATGGACAATTTATTGTCACATATCATATTACCAGTTATAAAAGTCAATGAATCAATTTTTTAAATTGACACCAACCTAATTGTTTGCAAATAAAATTTAATTTATGGCAAAATTATTATCATTATTATGATCAATCAAAGTCCACTTGGTATAAGGTAATGTACATATGTAGATATAATTTTATTTTTGCTGATATATCTTATTACCTCAATTTAAAAATTTAGAGAATCTCATAATGTCTCGTATAGGTTAAATTATATCCTCCCTACCCATGTATTTATGTTATATTTGTTTTATTTTTTTTTTTTTTTTTTTAGTAAAACATCAGTCTTATGTTACGACCGGCCGGCGATACGATTCGACAATAACTGAAGTCTGATTATAATTTCGTTTTGAATGATTTCGTTAAGCTAGTATATGTTCATATGTGTATTTCGAGACTTCAGTTATCATTTCAATAAAAAGAAATTCAATAGATTTGTAGAAGCAGCTGTCAATTTAATAGCTTAGAATGACGTTTTTTTTAAACAAATAAATAAAATAAATTATGCAAATATTCGCTGACGTTTGTTTAGATATTATTATAAGAAAAATCAGAACAACATTAGTCTTAATATGTAGTTTGTTTTTCCTTTTAAGACTATAAAAATGTAATCAAATGAACTTGGTTCGTGTACAATCATGATTAATTTTAAATTTCTGAACGTTTGTTTCTCGGTAAAATAAAATGCAACTATATATAGAATGAACATGCTCTTTAGGTTCAAGGTTTAAATGTAGCTAAGCCTTGAAGACATACAGTCGTATTTATTAGATTTTTGTCTACTTAGACACTGTCTAACTATTTTCAAATTGGTGGAAATATGCTTTATTTAATAAAAATAAAAATCACATTATTCACGGTTATTCTACTCTTGAGTCTAAGTTAAGCAGCTATAAGACAACAATAAACAAGGTTTTTGAACATATTTTCCATAGTTGGACAGTTGTCTAAAGTTAGACAACGTTTATAAATAAGACCAATATTGTTTGATTATTTATACAATTATTGCATTATAACAGGAAAGTGTCAAACAAGTCAAATCTAACAAAAAGCCTTATCTCTTTAGGTCATATATTGTTTTAATGTAAAATAAAACATAAATTTTTTCATTAAAAGAATGGAGAAGTCCAAATTTAAAAATGTAAGTTCACATAACGCAAATATGGTTTTGACGTTTTTTTTGGAGTTATTTCTGTGTTATTTCAGTATAATTTCATTAGTAGCTTGACCAATTTTGTACACTAATTTGTATTTGAAAGTAATATCTATAATTTTGCATTTCAATTAACAAAAAAAATGTCTTGTATAAATAATATTTTTGTCCACTTTTTCGTATATAATATAATTGTCATAAAAAAAAAAAAAAAAATATCAGTTGTATTTATAAATATTGTCTAAGTTTAGACAGCTTTTGAAGTTATGAATAAACAATTTAAATAATTGTCTACGAGATCAGAGATATACTTAACTTAGGAATCACTTGCCTAGAGCCTGACTAAGGTGACATTTTATTTAATTACATAAAACATTATTCAAATTGTTTGAAACTATTTAAAACTAATTTAAAAGCTTTGAAGTTTTGGGCCAAAAGTACAAGTTCATGCAATTCATTTTTCAATTTTATTAAAAAAGTATTAAAAAAATATCTATATTTGATAAATAAATAATAATCGTATAAATGTGTTGCCAATTTTGCTTCCACTGTTTAAATATTTAAACAAAACCCATGTGCTACCAGGCAATAAAAGTCTAATTGTGATTTAAAACTTCTTAAGTATACTTAGCGATATGTAATCATATTAATTTGATTGATTTGATTAGATCTTTAATATCAATTATAAGATAAGATTTTCTACCATAGGTTTTTAATGTCGGTACATGTCATTATATGTGTTTGATAACTGATTTTATAATTTAAAATTGAACTTCATATAAGCGATTAAATAACAAGCATGTAAATAAGTAAACATTTTGTTTATTAAGAAGAAATTTGACATAAATAGTTAAATGGGTTGGTAGTGTGGGAAAATAAAAATGATTTTTTTTTTCAAAATATCCCATATTTAGTTTTTATATTTATTGATCAAATTTAAAAAAATTCTTTTTGGAAAGTATAACAGTGGACCTCCACTTAAATAAATCTATTGTTCCACACTTTTTTCATGATTACTATTCGGTCAACCAAGAATAAATAAAAAAAAAGATATTAGGTAATGAATATAATTTTATTTTAAACATTTTTCTGGAGAACTTAAGCGTACACTTGGGCGTATGCGTATTTTTTGTATATTATTAAATTTTTTTCTTGTATCAATTTCCCGAAAAATGTATAAAAATACATTTATACATACTTCATAACTAAGTTTGTTTGTTTGGTACTTTAAATTTTTATCATAATCAGATAACCGAGAACAGAAAATATTTTTTTGCAATGCTCTATCAAACATATATACATCAAACTTAGATACACAAAAAATAATCTTTTTCAAAGAATTTGCTCAAGTGTAATACCCTAAAAATTCAAAGAGCTTTAAGACTGTTCATGATGTCTATTAAGCACTGATAATGAAAAGCTTCTGCTAGAAGTAACTACAAGACAATAAACAAAAACAGACGGACGCATGGAGGTACAGGCATACAAATACATCGAAATGCGGTTATAATCATCCGCATTTTCATAAGATTTTCAGTTCAGCACTTAAAATTTCGTTTTGATTATTTAATTTAATAATTTGCACTGCACTGGTTCAAATTTAAAGTACTTATTTTAATTAGCGATAATATAAAATAAAATTATATAAAGAAAAAACTTTATATAAAACGGAAAACAGAGTATTCAACTGAATTCGTTGGAGTTTTGAAACATTTATTGAAAAAAAAAATTGTTAACTCAAAATCATTTTTTGCACGAACTGTCAACGTGTTTTGTGTTTAGCTGACGTTTATTAAGAAAATAGGTTAAGTATGATAATAGTTAAAAAAGTAAAAGTAAGTAAATTGTTAAATATAAATAAATAAAAATATATATGTATTATTAAGTATCATTGTAGTAACTTTTAAAATCAAACTGTTTTAAATTTTGCGTCATTTTATTTAAACCGTAATTGTATTAAAGATAATTTAAAAAAAAATTAGGTTATACAAATAGAAGAGTTTTTCTTCCTAAAATTTTGTAGGCTTAAAACAAGCCCACATAAATTTATCATTCAAATCACACGAGCAGTTTTCGAAAAAATAAGACTTTTTAAACACATTTATATAGGAATAGGAATTTTTGGTAAAAATAAAAAAGCTCATTTACAGAATAAAAACCTTTAACAGTCAGAAAAATTGATCTTGAGTTAGATTTCTTATGCGACTATGTATGTAAATAACTTGCAATATATCCGCTGCACAAAATCTATCACAAGTAAAAAAATACTTCGATCAAGTTGTATGAATGGAAAATATAAATATTCGATTGGATTGTCTCGCCTGAGAACTTGTTTTTCTTGTTTAACTCTTTTTAATAAAATAAACTAAATTACTTGTTATTTTATTTGCCTACTTATTATTAAATAAAAGGTCATTAACTTATGAAAATAGACAACATTATTATTGTATCAATTTACGCACAACATTTTTCATACTTCAGTACGATGTAAAAAAAAAATTGAAAACCACAAATAAATAATTGATTTACATCAAGTGATTGGGTTTCGTATAAAGGGTGGTTCAGATAAGTCTACCATAACAATCAAGAAATTAAATGAGTTTCCAAATTAAAATTTACAGAGCAGGTTCCAAAAGTTTTATAAAAAAATAGTTAATTAATTCAAAAACTGATGCATAAATTGTGTTTGTTATTTTTTTTTTAGATTCTATGACTAACTGAAATGCTAAATTCAACGAAAGTCAAATTGAGAGATTATCGCCATTTTGTGTTATAAGAGATCTATTAATAGAAGACATTTTGTAAATCCAGCATTCTGCGTTTATACATCTGACCAAACTATTAAGAGCGTTATTATCCAAAGTATAGATTTTTGAAAATGTATATTTTTCTTTTTTTTCGAACTCAGAAGTTTTATTGTATAAAACTTAAAAAAAAATTGATTTTGAAAATGTAAGAGATGTAGAAAAAAAAAATAAATAGGAAGAAGTGAATGCGTGAATTGAGGATAATTTCAAATAAATTAGACCATCATAGAAACTTTTTGGGTAAATTCTTGACGAGTCGATATTTTTCTCGTCTTTTGTTTAGGAAAGTACACTTTTTAAAATTTCAACATTAATCAGTCAAAAAAAAACATCTCAATTTTGAGTTTCGACATATTTTTTACGTAACGTTACTCTACACGATAAGTAAACTATACGTAATCATCAAAGCATACAAAGTGCAATCTGCAAAAATTATAGAAAATCTACGATATCCCGCAGATCAAAATCTTTAATAATGAAATGTTACATTTATTAAAAACGAAATATCGCAGATTATAATCTCGCTTTTTATAATGTTGCAATTACAAAATCACGCTTTTAACAATTTATTATAGCTGTAAAAACTCTTTATATATAGGCACCTGCTGCGTGGAGAATGAACACAACATAATCGGAGCAATGGAGTTGGATCAGGGGCGCAGAGAACCTAAGAAGGGAGCTTAAATCTCTTCAACACGCGTTGCTGTTGTTGTTCAAGGAAACTGTTGACTTAGGTGTCTGACTATTAAAAACAAAAGTAGACTTTTGTAATTCGAGATTTTGAAAAGCAAGATTTTCTGATTTCAAGATTTTGTATTGCAAATCACACACAATATAATAAAAACCAATGAGTTCCCGTATTACCGTAATATTTACTAAAAAAGTATAACGCAACAATTATTATATTTATATTTTAATTTTTTCCTTGTTTACTTTTCCACAAAAAAAAAAAAAAAAACATTTTCTTTTCTGAAACACCCTTTAAAAATTGTAATCTGAATTTCAGTCTCATCTCGTTTATTTATTTTGAATTCAAATTTTTTTTCCACTCTTATCTTCTCAAAAATGACATTTTATTGCTGCTTAATCTCTTTCATCCAGCATATGCGACCCATCCAGCCATACAACGTTCAAGCAACAACAACACCTAAACCAAGATTTTAAGTTATAAAATAAAATAATAAATAAAAATAAATTTCACAAAAATCCCACAATCACATATTATAATTCTTCTATTAAACTTATCCTCAGATCTTGTATAATTCTAGAAGTTTTGTCTTCTATTCAATCGGTATATCCAAAGTATATCTAATAGATGATAATATATCTATACCTAGTTTTGTAACTACATTTTATTCATTGGACACCCTTACAGGGCTTCTCTTAACTCTATAGTACGTACGTACAGCATGAATAAGAGATGTAACTCGATATACTTTGTGTTAGTTATTCACAAACGGCCAAGGAGGAAGGGGAGTTCCTTTTATAGAATATAAATGTGTATGTATAT
Source organism: Epistrophe eligans (assembly GCA_951394125.1). Lineage (NCBI taxonomy): Eukaryota > Metazoa > Arthropoda > Insecta > Diptera > Syrphidae > Epistrophe > Epistrophe eligans. Next base: position 16,321,372 of record OX596029.1, on the reverse strand, counting down.
GCATTAGTTGGGGTTTTCGAGAGTGTAGGTACTTTTATTTTATTTGTCTTCTAAATCCCTTTACCTGCAAATAAGAAAAAAACTCTCCAACTTCAAGACTATATAATACTTGCAAAGACAAAGTTTATAGAAACAACTAGTTCCGTATGTTTTTCTATGATTTACATTGAACCTAATCTAAGCGTAGGAGAATTTCACCAATAAAATGTAAGGTTATAATTATTTTTTTAAAAGAATGCATTTAATTAACAAATTCGAATTTTAGAATTTAAAATAGTAAATTATTTAATAAAAAAACTTATAGCATTATTTTTAGACTTGGAAATTGTATTTACTATGAAAACACACACACATACAAATAATTTTAAGACGCTGCGTGTTATCAGAAAGGTCAGAAATGGAGGTAATCCTTAGTAGAGGGGTATGGAGGGGATTGGACAGCGGACAGCGTGAAAAAATCATCTTTTTTTAAACTATATATATTATATATGCAGCTCTAACTATGTAATTTGATCAATTTTTAAAGTAAAAACATATACAAACATTGATTTTAGGGAAGTTTTCGACCTTAATCGTTTTGAGGATTTACTGCGCAGAGAGTACAAAAATTGCAAGGTCATCATATTTTGTGACTTTTTCGACCAAAAAAGAGTCTAAAAATAAATCTTAAAATTATTTAAAAAAAAAGTACCAAAGGAATACAATTTTGACGCTAAGATTAGGGTGGAAATAGTCTACCCTCCCCCTTTATTTTTAAAAACCAAGAATTCTTAATTGCCTTAAGAAGCAGTTATTCATTTCCCTTGGGTTTTTTTTAAGTCCAAAGTTCTTGGCTCTGAAATAAAAGTTTGTCAATCTTCTTTCGTTCATAACTTCAGTCTCTCAGAAAAAAAATATTACAATAAATAGTGAAATTCACTTGCCACGCACCAGGTGAAGAAATACTTTTCAGATAAAATTTATATGTACACATTGTAGGTATCTAATGTGGGGAAGTTTCTACAGGCAACCCAGCGGCAGCGCCACCGCAACCGCAACCGTGTGTGGATCTAACTTTTATACTCTCAGTTATAATTCAAACGCGTTTGCATGCAGATGTTATATCTACTAAAATTTATTAATAAAAACATAATTTAAAATAATTAGGAACGTTAAAAAAAAAAATGTCTACTGAAAAATTAACGGGTGCAGAAAATGGCCTTAGTGAAATGGAAATGCAAAATATCGAAACCGACCTCGGTAATAAAACATCCAGTGATTCAAAAATTTCGACGCGCAACAGTTCCGAACGTAGTCTTCCTCTAAGGAGCTACAGCAAATGGGCGCCATCTGAACAGGGTGCAACGCTCGTTTGGCGTGACCTGTGCGTTTACACAACCTCGGATGGTTCGGGTTTAAGTAAAATGAAAAGGATTATCAATAATTCCACAGGAGCTGTTCAACCAGGAAATCTAATGGCTCTAATGGGTTCAAGGTGAGATTCGTTGTGTTGTGTTGCTTCTGGAGCCCCACCATTATTTTGTCATTTTTAATCTGCAAATGGGAGTATGTTTTTTTTGTTTTTTTGTATGAATCCCTGCTAAGTGCATTTGATTGCATAATTCATGTCAGGGTGATGGTGTATTATATTACCCAGGCTTAAACTATAATTATACAACCCGTGTTAGAGTAATGAGCACACATGATGGTACATAACTCTCAGGTGAGAGATATAGATATTCTGTTTACTAACGTGGGTGCACTCATTGTTGTGTATATAGAAAATTCTATTTTTATATTTACCTACACCTTGGCTTGGTGGCCAAGAGCAAAGTCGCCGTCGTCGTGCTATAGTGATAAGGAATTTTCAACATTTAAATTAAATATTCTTGATTAAGATTTTATATATCTTTGTACAGTCATTTTAATGTTTATTTAACTACAGACGTTTCTGTACGCTGTTTATTGTATACATTTTATTTTGGATACCTATTTATTTTGGAGATGGGGTTGAATTACCGCAAGATGATGCTGAAAGTGAGTTTTAAGAAGAAAACTGAACTGATTTATGTAGTTATTTATTTCATTTTTGATTAAAAACAAAAAAAAAACTTGAGTTTGTGTAGGTATGTGACAATTATGATAATTCTTTAACGTTTGCTTAAGATAAAATTTTTATTATTAAATTTTAAGCAGCAATTTGGTTAAAATTGTGGTCTGTAGATAAAACCAACGAAGTGATAAAAAAAATTACGGAATTCAAAGGGATGACATATAAAAGCCAGTCGAACACGTGGCAATTTATTGCAGAAATTTATTGTTATTATGCAAATCGGGGGCAAACAACTTATCTTTGCGAAGTGGGTGCCTAGACAAAATTGTTTAAGGAATTTTAAAGAAATTTTAATTGTTATTTTTTACAACACATTATTTACCGCCATGTTATAAAACCCGATTAATCCGGATTAAAACTTAAATCTAGGTTGAAATTAATTTAAATCTAATAAAAAAATCCAATTTCACATTCTTCAGGCGTTAAATCAATTTTGTAAATCCAATTGGCTTTAAACTTGGTCCGGAGAACAGTTTTAGTATTTAAATCCAGACGTTGTTTACTTCTTTTCTTTTGACATTTTTTAAAAAAATACAAAATTTTGATATGAGTAATATTTTCAAACTTGTTAGTAGCTTTTGTGTAAAATATGTCATTAAAATTAGTTCAACAGATAATTAGATAGTCGAAAACCCAAAAAATGGTTCTATGAGAGGTTCCATTTTAAAACGAAAGATACATTTTTTTTCCAATAATATGGTAAATCTTTCTGATATGAGTTCACACAAAAATTTTAATCAAAATCATAGGAGCCATTTTTGAGAAAAATGAGATTTTAAATGCCGGTTTTTAAACATTTGTATGGGAGGTACCGTTTCTTTTGATTAAAAAAATAAAAAAAAAAACAAATTATTTAAAATCTGCTAGATAATGTCAAAAAACAACTTGGTGCTAAGTTTAATAAAAATCGATCAATTTGTTTTCGAGTTATTAAGTAAAGTAAAATTTAAAACTTTAAAAAAAAAAAACAAAAAAAAAAATTCTGAAAATTTTGGAACACAATATTTTTAAAAATATTATAAAAATTCTCTATAAAAAAATTGATCAAAATCAGTTGAACCGTTTTTGAGAAAATCGAAAATCAAAAAAAATGGTTCTATGGGAGGTATCATTCAAAACCATTTTTCCGATTTTTATTTAAATGGTATCATTTTTGTAAACTTATTTTTTTTAAAGCTGTGCGCCCATTTTGAGAAAAAAAAAACAAGATTTTCATAATTTGTTAAAAAATTTGTACGGCAGGTACCGTTATTTTTGGTCTAAAAAAAAATTTAAAAAAATAAAGTGTGGGGGAATGCCCAAAAAACGCTGGGTACCAAGTTTAAAGAAAATCGATCCACCCGTTTATGCTACAGCCGAAAGGACAGACAGACAGAATTGCGAGATCTTTTTTCGACTTCGCAATGTCAACTTTGATCAAAATCTCGAGTTCGATTTTTTCTACGAATGCATAACTTGCCATATACTTAGTATCTATGTATGTATAAATATATCGCAAGTAAAAATCAAATGAAAATATTTTGATTAATTTGGATTTTATTATTGAAACACATGCTACTAATGTATGTACATGTATGTTAGCTGTTACTAGCGCTAAGCTAATTTATTTTAGGGAATTTAATATTTTACAAAATTATCATTTGGATTAAAGCATTTTACATCTGAATTTATTACATTTCTTCCATTGAATAATATGAAAATAAATTTAATTTTTTGGATTTAAAGAATCCGAATTTAGTGGTTGCATTTAAAAATTCACTTCAATCCAGAGTTAATAATATGGCCGTAACGGCAAATTTAAAATTTAAAGAACATCGACATTTATCATATTTTTGCAAACCCACAAAAATAAAAAAAAACTTAAATTAAAACTTAGTTAGGTATGTCCTCTTATTAAGGCCGAGCCCCCATATACACTGCGTGCCACTTAAATAGATATAAATAAAGATTCGATATTTTTCCTACAATTAGAGAGTATGGCAATTTGATAAATTATTTATGAGACAACTTTTTTATTATTATTTGTTTAAAGTAGGGGTCAATAAAAAATATAATTTGCAGAAACAGAATAATGCAAAAAAAATCGTTAGATTTGTATAAAAAGCCAGGTTTTTTGTGCATCGCACTTTAAGATTTATAAAAAACATATACGCTTAAATAAGAAAAAATACATTGGGGTGTCCCAAATGCATTAATCTGTCTCTCTAAGGCCATATTTTTTTTTCCTTAAAAGTCTAACGCCTAAAACAATATTTTGGCATATTGCACCTCCTAGTGTTTTACCTATGTTTCCCTTTTTGTTTTGTTAAAATTTAATTTATTGCAATACCTTTATTTGGTCGGAAAGAAATAAAGTTTAGATAAAAAATATTCAGTTAGGTTGTAATTTCGAACAATTTTTGCCTTTTGTCTTACCTTCTCTAGTTATTGCCTAAAGAAATAATTAGTCTGATGTGGTCTTTCGATCAGCAAGAGGACGAAAAGCTTAAAAAACCATAGAGAAAAAATATTTCTAACAAATTTAACCAATTTCAAAAACAAATTACAGAAAATCATTCCGTTAGAAGAAAAAAAAACACGAATTAAACTGAAAAATGACTTTCTTCCAAAATCTAACTGTATAAGTAATGGTCGGGATCCATAGGACATCAACTCTTTGTGAAATAAAGAGCGGAGACTCTCCAACAATTCTTTTACAGTTATCAATTTCACTCAGAACGAGAAGCAGAACTAAATTTTTCATTTATATTTGCATTTTTAGGATTCACATTCATAAAACGACGCTTAATCAAAATTCTGGAATTTTTCGGAGTCAAGTTATTTTATTTAGACAATATAACGGTAAATAATTCTACATACAATTTGTTAAAAAAATGTATATCTCTCGACAACGACTGTTTTAAAGAAATGCTATGTAGTTGACTAATTTTCTAAGCTACAAAATATTTTCCGAATAGTTTTTCAAAAGTATTCATGAAAAACCGTTTTAGAGAAGCCTTTGAACCTCTTTAACGAAGCTCCTATCGATGGGGATTTTCTTTTAAATATCACAATGGACCTATATGTCAAAATCCAACTTTCCGAGAGTTTTTCTGAAATTTTGATACTTTTATGTCTAATTTAATGGTTTATGAAATTGAATCCTAGATCTAAATAAAATATTGCTATTTCCGTGCTATAGGGTATTTTTAGAAATTTGTCATGCAATTTCTTTACAATACCTTTACATGCTGGAATGTTAGTAAAAAATTGTATTTTCAGACAGGCTTCATAAAGATGATCCTTAGGGTCCAGTTATAAATTTCATTGAAGGCAATCATTGAAAATTATTATGGATATAGCTATCATTGAAAACGAAAACAAAAATTAAGTTCTAATTTTGAGATGTTTAGAAATTAAAATCTAATTTTATTTTGATGCCAATATAAAGCTAATGACTCAATTATTATTTCTATTAAAAAAAATCAATTTGGGTTCAGTTGAGCCTTCCACATTAAATGACTTTTATTTTTTCAATGATTGAACTATCTTATCATTGAATTAAAATCATTTTTTAAATAGGAATAATATTATTGAGTCATCAGCTTTTAATTGGATAAAAAAAAATCAATCATTTTCCTCAAAACTTAAAACTAAAATTTCCAATTATGGTTTTCAATAATAGCTATAATTGGCAGAGAAGGACCTTAGACTTAAAATTTAATTTTAACAAGCATTGATAAGCAAAAGAATTTCGTTTTTTTTTTAATTGCTATTGTGTTGTCAAAACAATTCATAAGAATTTATGAGCAATTTTTTATAAAATATATTATTAGGGTTTTGACCCTGGGGTAGATGTGAAATTGCTCAAAATTGACCTGAAAATTAATTTATTGTACCTCCAAGATTAAGATTAAGAGATTCGTTTGTGAGAAGGAAATTATATTGCTCCTAATATCTATTAAATTTCTGTCAAACTCATTCCGTTTTTCGTAAAGTAATAAAGTTAGCAGATGGAAACTATAACACAAGCGCCTAAACAAGATAATCCCCTCGAAAGTCAAAAATGTAAACAAACAAAAAATTTTCTGATTGACACTCCCTTTTTTTTTATTTAATTATCTAGTTCTTCTTGATTGTAGAATTTTGTCCTGGAACTTCTGACCTAGCATCAATAACAAAGCGTCTGTCCTTTTAGTACAATAATGCTTATCTTCAATCGTTGAGTACGTGTCGTGCATTTGTCGTTCACAAATTTTTTTATAATCCAGATCTTTAAGAGTTGTACGTCAAAGCCGTCTTTGGTTTGTTTCTTTGTGTGTCTCTATACGCCAAAGTGTATATCAAGCTAGGCTAGTGCCGAAACGATTTTAATTAAACTTCGTATCAGACCGATTTTTGTTCCCCATAAAAAAAAATCGATTTTTCTAATCTATGATCGAGCCCTTCTTTCTATGGTGGGTGGTCAGAAAAAAGTCATATTTTTATTGAACATTTTAAGTAAATATAAAATATTAAATTTTATTTTTATCCTTTCTAGTGGCTCTGGAAAGACAACCCTCATGTCAGCCTTGGCATTTCGTCAGTCTGGTAAGGTGAGCAAATTTATATAATTTCTTCTTATAGACGTTTTTGATTTTAGCCGGAACAATTGTCCAAGGTGATATTCTTATAAATGGCAGACGAATAGGACCATTTATGCATCGATTAAGTGGATATGTCTATCAGGATGATTTATTTATTGGCCAACTAACAGTCTTAGAACACATTAACTTCATGGTAAGACCTCTTCTTTTATGACTTCTTCATTTTTGTGTACACAAACCTTTTTGCCATATTATTCATTCAATTCATCCAGATTAAAAATTCTTTAAAATTCTGGTAAAAATTCAATGTAAATACATTCAGATTTAAGTTTTAATCTGGATGTTTATCGAGTGAATAATATGGCCGTTAAAAAAAAAACTATTTACCATAATTTTTCCAGGCCCATCTTCGTTTAGACCGACGTGTTAGCAAAGCTGAACGAAGACTTATTATATCAGAACTACTAGAAAGAACTGGTTTGCTAAGTAGGGCGAATACCCGCATTGGAGGTGGAGATGATGATAAGGTTCTTTCAGGAGGTGAACGTAAGAGACTTGCCTTCGCAGTCGAACTACTCAACAATCCATTGATTTTATTTTGTGATGAACCCACAACCGGTTTGGATTCATTTAGTGCCCAACAATTGGTGCAAACCCTTTACGACTTAGCCAAAAAAGGCACCACAATCATTTGCACCATCCATCAGCCTTCAAGTCAGCTATTCAATATGTTCAATAATGTTCTTCTGCTAGCCGATGGTCGAGTAGCTTTTACTGGTTCGCCAGAAAATGCCCTGACATTCTTTGCCGAAAATGGCTATCATTGCCCAGAAGCTTATAATCCAGCAGATTTTCTAATTGGTGTTCTAGCAACAGATCCTGGTTATGAACAAGCCTCGCAGAGATCAGCACAATATTTGTGTGATCTTTTTGCTGTTAGTTCAGCAGCTAAACAAAGAGATATGTTGGTTAATTTAGAATTTCACATGGCTCAAACTGGTGACTTTCCATTTGATACTGAATTAGATACATTTCTACCACCGTTATGGCATATGACATTCTTTTGGGTATGGCGTCGTGCTACGATGGCAGTTTTTAGAGATCCAGCTGTTCAGATGTTGCGATTTATACAGAAAATGGCAATAGCAATTATTATTGGTGCATGTTTTGCCGGAACCACAGATAAAACACAGTTAGGTGTTCAAGCTGTTCAAGGAGCATTATTTGTTATGATTTCCGAGAATACCTATCATCCGATGTATTCGATATTGAATATTTTTCCACAAGGATTTCCGTTATTTCTTCGAGAAACCCGTTGTGGGATGTATTCGACAGCGCAATACTATGTTGGGAATATATTGGCTATGGTGAGTTTTCAGTTTTAGAACTTTTCTCTTCTTTTAAAATGAAACCACAAACGGATCTTTAAGATTTACATTCATAATGCGATTATCAATTGATATAGTTGAAGTTTTGATCATTGGGAACGGTGCAGATATTTGTGAATTACAATTAATGAATTGATCAGTCCTTATAAACTTTGAAAATAAAATTTGTATCAACTATCAATTGATAATTTATTAAGAATTGCAATAAGGGTAGCAGTTTAAAGTTCGTTATTTTACAGCTTCCTGGAATGATTGTTGAGCCACTGCTTTTCGTCATAATCTGCTATTGGATCACAGGACTAAGAGCTACTTTCTATGCATTTGCTGTAACAGCAGTTTGCGTAGTTCTGGTCATGAATGTGGCTACAGCATGTGGGTGCTTTTTCTCAACCGCTTTTAATTCAGTTCCTTTAGCAATGGCTTACTTGGTCCCCTTGGATTATATTTTCATGATAACATCTGGAATTTTCATAAAAATAAGGTAATTTATTCAAAAAAAAAGGTTATCAACATCTAAGTTATCCATACTTTCTTATTTTAGTACACTTCCTATGGCATTCTTTTGGACTCAATACTTTTCCTGGATGTTATATGCCAATGAAGCTATGACTATTGTTCAATGGACTGGTGTACAAAATATAAGTAATATACGTTATAATATCTTATAAACTGACAGATCCATTTTTTGAAAAATAACTTTCTCATAATTGCAGCTTGCTTTGAAGAAAGTGATGATTTACCCTGCTTCCATTCGGGAAAAGATGTCTTAGACAAGTATAGTTTTAATGAATCAAATTTGTATAGAAATCTTTTTGCAATTTTAGCAATTTATTTTGGATTTCATGCTTTGGGATATTATTGTCTTTGGCGAAGAGCAAAAAAAATATAAGTAACTAAATTTTTGTTTGATTTTAAATAAATATTTTTAATATGTATTAGTAAAAATTTAAGGCAAGGGGCTCGATTTAGTTAATAAAACTTTTTGTATTTAAATTTTTTGAAACAAAACTTTTATTTTTATTCACTCTATAGACTCAGCCATGCATTAAGTGACAATTGACTGAGTGGCAAGCAACTAAGAGACAAGCGACTCAATGACAAATAACTAATTGACAAGTGACTGACAAGAGACTGAGCAACAAGCAACGGAGCTACAAGCAACTGAGCAACAAGCAACTGAGCGATAAGTTAATGAGACACAAGTGACTGAGTGACAAGCAACTTAGAGACAAGCAACTAAATGACAAGCTACTATGTGATGAACGACTTAGTGACAAGCGACTGAGCAACAAGCGACTGAGCAACAAGCGACTAAGCAGCAAGCGACTGAGCAATAAGCGACTGAGCAACAAGCGACTGATTGAAAAGCGACTGAGCACCAAGCGACTGAGCAACAAGCGACTGAGCAATAAGCGACTGAGAAACAAGCGACTGATTGACAAGCGACTGAGCACCAAGCGACTGAGCAATAAGCAACTGAGCAACAAGCGACTAAGCAACAAGCGACAGAGCGAGAAATTACTGAGCAAAAGCGACTGAGCGACAAGCGACTGATCACAAGCGATTGAGGGACAAGCAACTCAGAGACTGAGCGACAAACGACTTAGCGATAAGTAGAAGCGAAAACTGGCCATTTTATTGAGCGACAAATTTTTTAAGGAGCTAGTTGTGGAAATTCCGTTGCTAAATAAGTAGATTACGTACGCAAATCCCTCCATACATATAGTAGTGTGTCGCAATTAGAAGGCAACATACAAATTTTGGTCCCGCCTTTTTTTGTATTCACTAATTTATCCATATAACGGGATTCCAAAATCAAATGTTTAGGGAATTGTTTGAGAATGTACTTATAAAATTATAGGAATATTATTTAACCAAACAAACTTAACTTCCTGAATAGTATGCTACTAGTATACTTACTTACCCCAAACAAAGTGTTTACTACTTAAAAAGAAGAATTGTCATCCCTGGATAATATAAAAATCATTATTTCCTTTTGTTTTTTAGTAAAAAAAAAAACACATAGTATTGTTTTGTTTTATTAAATTAATTTTTATTTTAATCTCATTATACAAATTTACAATAAATAGCTTAGCATTTTTTTACAATTTTAACATATTCTTTTGTTTTGTTAATTTAAAACTACTATTTTCAGTAGATAATTCGTTTTATATATTTTACTAAAGTTATATTTTTAATTTTCAACAAATTTAATTCATTTTTATTATTTAACTAAGTCATTTTAAAATTATTTGTATAGGTTTTTTTTTATATATTTATTTGTATATATTTTATTTTGTTTAAAGATTCTTTGGTATATGTGTATGTATGACAAATCTAAAACCATTTTGGTACAAAATAAATGGTTTTTTTTGTTATATTTTTTTCTTAAAAGTTTCTACAATTCAGCTAATACTTGTTTTCTTTTCTTTTTAGTTACTTTCTCTTCTTTTGTTACAATTATACTTTTCATTAAGATCATAAGCTTGAGCTTTTTTTTATTATTTTTCACACACTGATTAAAATTTAACATTTTTCTTTATGTTTTTTTTTTACATTAAAACTACAATAGTTTTTATAGTTTTCATTTTCTTTAATAGTATTTTTGTTTTCTAAAAAAAAACATGTGAAATTGAATTGATCGCAGCAATCACAGATAAATAACAGACATACTTTGCATTTTAGTTTTTGTACACGAAGACGGATGAAAATTAATTTATAGATTATATTATAAATTGAATAGATGTTACACCAAAACAGATGAAAACATAAGCTTATAGGAAATTGTTTTAGATATTTATTATATTTTTAATTTGTATGTTTTGTATTTTGTTATATTTTTATAAATTCATAGCAAGTTTATTGTAACTTCTCTTACATTTGCGTTAAGAATTTAAAATTAGACTTGAATAGAACTCAAAAAAAAAAATATATTTTATTTTAAAGGATGAATATCATTGGACAAATTAAATTTAATTTATTTTATTTTTTATATCTATTATAATTTAAAAGAAAAAAATATATATAATTATAGAATTTTAATATCTTAGACAAGCGTTACAACTTTGACGACTTTTTGAGCTAAAAGACTATTTGGATTCAATTGTTAATAATGAATGTGTGAATTAAAGAATATTTAGTTCACAAGCTCTTAAATTAAATCAGATTCGATTGACAAAGCTCTCTTTAAGTATAGTGAATTGAAAAAGATTTAAATTGCAAGCTCTTATGGTTTTATAAATTGATAAAATTTATTTCTCAATCTCTAGCTACAGAGAAATTCATAAGCTCTAAATACAAAAACAATAAAGTGAAAAAGATCATTGCAGTTCAATTGGATTTCGAAATGAGTGAAATCTTAATAAGTATTTTTCCTTTTTCTATACGAATCTAACGATTTATTTTAATTTTAAGTCAAAAAAACCAAAAAGAATTAAATGGTATCCCATTCTTTTATCCATAAAAGCTTGCAATTTAAATCTTTTTCAATTTACTACTTTGCTTAAAGTTTTTTTCAATCCGCAATTTCAATAAATAGCCATGTTTTTAGACTAGTAACGCAGATGCGATTACGATAACAGGAATATTTAGTCGCAAAAAGTTGAGATGAGATAAGAGGAAAATAAAAACCGCATCTGGTGCGTTCCTAGCCTAGAATCGTTAAATCTGTCTTATTTTTTGACCAGAGCATTCATATTGTGAAATGGTAAAATGAATCAAATGGACTAGGAGAGAAGGAAAGAACGAGGTTAATGTTTGGACTTGCGACTTAAGCTAGGGATTCACTTGCGATGTTGATCTAGTTGCGTGATCAACATCGCAAGGTGAATCCCTAGCTTTATCCGTCAATAAAAAAAGAAAGAACAATTTTCGATTTAAATTTCAACAAATAAAAAATTCTAGTCAAACGCACTTATCGTTTTCAATCGCATAATTATTAAGTTGCAAGAAATGGTACACACGGTTTTAATGTAATTTCACATATATGCGACTGAAAAATAGCAGCGATTAAAAAAATGAAACAAGGTCTATTTTTTAGCGTTTTTTAATCGCAAAATTAAATATAGATAAAATGAATGGAATCAAATGAGACTCCAAGCACTTCCGATTTAATTCAGAGTTTTGCCGTATTGTCTATAGTCACGCGAACAAAATTGCGTTCTTTCTTCCTTATTTGCATTTGCGCAAGAAAACAAATCTACTACATTTTGGCTCAATATCTGCTTTACAAGGATGTTTATTTTTGCATTATGTGACTATTTGCTTAGCATAATTTGCGCAAGTCTTGCGTTTAGGAATCCGGCTATTTTTCTCAATCGCAACGTTAGAAAACCACATTTATGCACTTTGCTTGATGGAATATTTTTTCTTGTAATTTTTATTTCGCTCAAGCTTAAAAAAAAATTGATTAAAAATTTAACATGATTTTTTTCTTTATAAAAATGAAATTTCAGAAACCTTCGACTTTATATAAATTTAATTGATTAATCTTTTTGGCGATCATGCTCTTCAAGTGAGACGCAAGGAAAATGTGTTTAAAGATGACTTACAGCAGTTTTTTTTAGAAAATTAAAAAAAAAAATATATCTTTACTTGATTCGAATAAGATTCTTTAAAAAAAAACAGGTAATTGGGTCAGCGAGCTATAGGTTTTTCGTGGCGAGTTAGGCACGATTAATCGCTTTTCAAAATCTCCTTTACAAAATCTCGCATATAATGGAATATATAATGGAATATTAAAATTCTAAAAATTCCAAAAAATTCTAATCTCGCATTAAACAAAAAAATCGCACGCATGAATTTATAAATATTTTACTGAAATGCAAGAATATAAATAATCGAGTGATCGAATTCACGAAGTTTTACTAAACAATTTTTGTTTCAAAATAAACTGTGCAGTATAACCCAAAAACTATTTGAATTATGCCTTTTGAGTCCGAACCGCCCGCCCTAAGAAATTCCCGTCCACAATTTCTCATTAAAAACGAGACTCTTATAACTTTCGCTTTGATACATTTAAAAATCAGAGATAACTACATTCAAAGAAAAAAGGTCATCAGGGTCTTTTGGGAATGATGTTCAAATAAATTAATTGAATCTAAAAGAAGACGAAATATAAGGGCATAAAATTAAAGATAGTGGATGATGCTTATCAAAGTCCCGGGTATTATCAAGACCATTATGTATTTTTCCCATTCCATTCGTTACAATAAAAGAAACTTAAATTACCATTTACTATAGACAAATATAGATATATACTCCAGGCAAGCATCCGCCCCCAATTCTTCCTCTATTCCATTTTGTAAACCTACTCTATTGTGTTTGTTACATCAAGAAGGACATAATTAGCACTTCCTTTGCTGTTTATCAACGTCAAACTTCGGCTATTGGGGATGACATATGCTTGCGTTGACAATCCTATCGGGCACATAGACTGTGAATTTTTGATGGGACTCCTTTGTGTATCCAATTTCAATAGTTTCGTCCATTCATGATGGTCATGCGAGTCGTCCTTGTCCTTGATGTCATGGATGTCCTCATTTTCGAAACTCTTGCTGCTGCTGCGACGATGTTCCATTGTTGTTGTTGTCACTGTTGATGATGTTATCGATTTGGTTGTGTAGCTTGTAAATTGAATTAACCGTTCTGACTTGAAATTCAAAACTGTCTCCTTTTTGACAAGATTCTTGGTAGATTCGGCTTGCCGAAGGCTTATCTGTTGTTTATTGCTCAAATCCGAAAGGCTTATGTTGTTTTTGAGGAGAATCTGTAGATTCTCGATGGAATCCTTGAGTGCTGCCTTCTCACACATGAGGTCATATTTCAGTTCGGTGATTTTGGTCTTAGGGACAAATGTTTGTTTATTGGTCAAGGAGTCGGGTGTGCCATCATCGCCACCAGCACCACCACCACCACCACCACCACCACCACAACCAATACCAGTTATAGCTCCAGCACCACCACCCCCACAAGGCAAGGTTTTTACAATGGACACATGTTGACTGCCGAAGGCTGTCATACTTGAACTGTTCGATTGACTTGGGGTGATTCCGGCACTATATGTTGTTGTTCCAAAGGACGATGAGATATTATGCTGACGGCACAATGATTTGCGTCTCTGTGATGTGAGATTACTCATGTTGGAATTCATGTCAACTTCGTCGTCGGCTGATAAAATATCCTCCGAGTTGCCGCTATTTTGGTTGGGTAGAATGTTTGCATTTGGTTCGATAGTTGCTTGGGGACTTGCAAGCGATTCTGGTTGCTTACCCTTGAGAAAATATGTAACCATTGTTCCTTTTCCTTTGACGTTGACATTGCCACGACACGTAAGCAGATAGCCTCGATGTTCCAGAATATTGAATGTTTCTTGGGTGACCTACATTATATATTTTTTTAGAAAAAACAAAATAAAAAGGTTTGTAACATAAATTTCAATTTTAATAAAAAAAAAAATGTCAAATTATTCAGTCATGCAAAATTATCTGAAATGAAATATAATTTTGTTAGTGACAAGGGAATTAAAATTTGTTTCGAAAAACCAAACAAAAAGTCCAAGGTTATTTGTGGGGCTTATTGCAAGAGTCTACTCATATTTTTTTTTTTATCTTTTTATCTGAAAGTGGTCTAATATAGGGATGCTTTATTTTAAATTGTTGGGACACCAGCCAAGATTATGGTGACATCCTCTACATTGGAAATGGGGAAATTATCTATCACCGATATGCGATACTGGGTCATAAACTAATAAACTTTTTATAGATATGTAATAATAAATTTTTTTTTTATTTTAAATTGTTGGGACACCAGCCAAGATTATGGTGACATCCTCTACATTGGAAATGGGGAAATTATCTATCACCGATATGCGATACTGGGTCATAAACTAATAAACTTTTTATAGATATGTAATAATAAATTTGAATGTTTTAACCGATGTCTTGGATAATCTCTAGAAATACTTTATTGATCGAAATGCAATATGCTTTATTTTAATCTTTAGGTCAATGAGAAGGTTTATGTACTTTGTCATTGTTTATTAAAATTAAAACTTTTATTTTGAAACAAAAAATCGTTTTTGAATCGTAAATATTATTTTATGAAGTTTTTCCAAATAGTTACTTCTTATTTTTAATCCTAATAAAAATTAAAACTAGTATCTATTTAATATGAGTAAAAAAAACATGTGGAAACATAAAAAAACACCCTACACCTACCTACACTTTTAATTAAAAAAGATAAGGTATCTAAAAACCCCCATAACGACATGATATTCAAATCCCTAACCAACCAATCAAAAAGATATTCATTAAAAACTCTTGTTTCCAAATATAAGTACATACCTATAGTTATATGGGAACCCTTGACAAACCGGAAAAAGATGTTCATTATAAAAACTCTTTTTTCATATCTATTTTGGATCCTCTGGCAAATAAATACCTCTTTGTCAATGTATATATACCTACAATATACATATAGAAATTATCTTAGATAAATACCACAGCTCCTATAGCAGATACCTATTTGATTCTATCCTTCTGCGAAATTGTCCCATTTATTCGTTTATCATCCCTATAACTATTGCTTAAGCCACACTACCATCAGGACTCCTTTTTATTTGATTCCCTAAAATCATCCATTGACTGCATGATGCCTTACCAAAACAATAGGTGAATTAACTTATCTATTCGAGCATCTACTAATCGAATTACCTGAATGTGATCAATTAGACCAGTTGAATCCATGCGGGAGGCGACATTAACAGCATTGCCCCAAATATCATATTGTGGTTTCCTAGCACCAATTACCCCCGCAACCACTGGACCAATATTGATACCTAAAGCCATCATATTGATATGTATGTAAATATATATGTTTGTATGTACTGTATATTAATTAAAATGATAATATCTTAAAATTATGGGTTAGATTTTGGTTTAGAATAATGAGTATATTGGTTCTGATGGTAAGCTATATGAATTGTATCTTATTGTTTTTGTTATTGTCTTTGTGTGTGTGTTTTTTTTTTAGAGCGTTTTGTGGGTTTTAAATAAGACTTACCTATTCGCATTCGAAAGTTATTGAACGAATGTTTATTTAAATCGTCGATTTTATCAAATAGAAGCAGCGCGTAGTCTGCCATGGCAGTTACATGGAGAAAATTCTCCATGTCACATGTGTTGGCTGTAAGGCCGGATGCGGCCATGTATGTGGCCCCTGTGCTTTTTATCTTCTCAATGTATCTGCAAAATAGAAATTTTTTTAGTTTTTTTGACTTTGTAGGTTCTTGAAACTTTTGATAAATCCCTGTTCAATAAAAATTATCAGCACATTATCTTATTGGAGACGGACAGAATTATCGAATAGCCATTTTTAATTGAAAGCAAATTATTAAAGCTTTTTGAGTGATTTTTTTTTTTCAAAAAGCTTTTTAATAAAAGCTTTTCAAAAAGCTTTTTAATAAAAGTACAGAGTTGATGGGGAAAGGTAAAATTATAGAATTAACATTTTCAGTTGAAAACATAACTTAGGGCTTTTTGAGTGATTTTTATCAAAAAGCTTTTCAAAAATCCTGTTCAAAAAATATTATCAATATACAGTTATTGGAAACGGCAGAATTCTTCAATTACCATTTCCAGTTGAAACTAAAACATTAGAGCTTTTTTGAGTGATTTTTTATCGAAAAACTTTCGGGATTTAATTAGTTAATTTTGAAGCTTTTGAAAGATCTCTGTTATTTTTGTGATTTATGATGCAAACTATATGAATATTTTTAAAAGGAAACAAATTTATACAAACTATCTTTCTTCCCTAGGGCTGGCCACGAGATGGTACAAGACAAGACTTTCAGTTATAATATCATTGCAATCGCAAAATGTCATAAACAGGCGGGCTAATGTTATTGTCTTGGTTTTATCAAGAAAACGATGAAATATCAGACTTAGGTTTGAATCCAAAAGCTGCTTAATATTGATTTTGAAAAATTCAAGCTTATAATTTAAAAATTATTGAAGAATTAATAGGACAGAGATTCGTGAATTAGGATGTTTTTTTTTTTTTTTTTAATTTTTGACAACTTATTTTATTTTAAAAACTACGTTTCAACTTTTTTAATATGAACTTGAATGGAAGAATGAAACGTTCTCAATTTTATTATTTTATTCTCCTCGTAAACAGACATATCTCACAAGCGTTCAAATCCGTGGATACCATCAGTGTCCACTTATGAGAAAGTTCGCTATAATTTTACAAACTAAACTTGAACTATAAGAACTATTCTTAAACTTAATTTTCTTTTTGAACTTATAGCACAAGTTTGATATTTTTATTGAACAGACATTAAATTCAATTAACCTCACTCAAAAGTTTTTGTGTGTCTCAATGCTTTCTTTATAACTTAAAAACATAGTAAATCAAAGACTTTTATAGCTATTCACAATTTGATACCCTTTAATTTTACTCTTATTTCAAAAGCAAAGTACAAAAAAAAACTGAAAACTTTCCCTTTTAACCTTTCAGTTTGTTTATTTAATTAACAAGGTAAAGTAACTTACCGAAATCTTTCGTCACTTAACAACTCATCAAAATCAGCTATAATTTCATTTAACAGTCTTAAACACTCAACTCCTTCATTATTTGACTCAAGTTCAACGTAGAACTCAGAAAAGTTGGGTATTGAAGCAAACAGGATACACACACTATCGCATTGTTCATGGTAGAGATCCTATATATAAGAAAAAGAAATTAAAAAAAAAAGACGAATAAAAATAAAAGAATTCAGCGAATGAGTTAAAATAAAAACTCCTTAGACACCCAGAGTTAGTTTTTTTTTTTCATTCAATTGTAATGATCCTTGAATCTCATTACAAATGCAGACTGCAAATTATTTCGTTAAACCAAAGCAAAGTACTTATGGTGTTCGTGTTGTGTATATGCAGTTTGGCACTGCCACATAACGAATAAACACACAATGGATCCTTAAGAATGGATATTCAACTAAAGTATACTCTGCAGTCGAATGCACCTCTTACTTACTGTTTACACATGCAATTTAAATAAATGCATTGCACGTAATGGGATTGCAAGTGTATCATCTCTAGAGTGCATCTTCTCTTCCACATAAAGGATGTATATATATAAATGTATGTACCAACCTCTTTGTTAAGATACTTACGTCGATATTTTTATCCCTGCTCAAAAAGTGTTCAGCCACATGCACAGGAAGGATATTCTCCAGAAGTTTTCTATTGTACGCCTGTAAGTGCTCCATGTCCTCCTTTTCCTCTGATAGCATAAAGATATGTAGGAATAGAAGACAGAAAAATCACATAAAAGCTTCTTTAAACAGAATCACGTGCTTTAAATTTATTTATATTTCACTGGGACATTGTTAAGGGATCTCATATTGCACCAACCGACGACGCACGGCACCACTCTAAGTGAACAATATCCTTTTTCATTAACTTACCAGTGGCTTGCAGCTTCCAGATAAAATCCAACCTGTACGTTGCTTCCGTTTGATGGCTGTGGAATATGAGGGCCATAACGAACGTCAATAGAAAAATTAGATCAATTATGTATCGAAATAATGTTTCCTCGTTCCTGGAAGAGTTTTTCAAGGATATCCATAATGAAAAAGGATTCATTTATATTATTAGAACTATTTTTTGCTTTTTTTTTTACAATATTTCAGCAAAAGTAACTTACTCTAATGAAATGCGAATCCCTCGCTTCGAATAGTAACACATCGAGTAGCCGATGTAGAAGAGGCCTGTCGATAGCAGGAGAATGATTTTTAGCAAAAGCCGGAGCACTTGGTAAATGGCACATGTCATCGTTGATAACAGAGTTAGAAGTAGAAAGGTCTGAAAGCCAGCCAATTAGTTCAGGGGTGGGGGGGGCAAAAAGATGATTATAATCAAAGTGAGGCTTCCACTTACATTAATGACTAGATAGTGATCACAGAGCATGACTTCGTTCTCCCCGTCCCCAATGCCAGTCCTAGCACCAGCACCAGATGTTGATGCTGTTGTTCCATTGCGGATGGAGGAGTTCGTTACTTCTGAAGAAGACGTGTCACTTAGGTCTTCGAACATCTATATTTATATACAAAATGCGTGAGGAATAATAAAAGGGGAATTTGAGAGCTTTAAGAAAATATAAAAGGAGTTGATTCAAGAGTTTGTGTTACAAGTATGTAGTATACCTATACCTACCTATATATGTACCTACGTAGTTCTTTAAATAATTCTGAAGCTATAAAATATTTCATGTCTAATTGGTTCAGGTATTTGTTGATTAGATTATTATTTTGGGGGATGTGAAAATTGTTAATTTTTGGACATGAAATTCTATTTGCATATAATATGCCTTGACCTAAACTTTCAGCCTAAAAACTAAATGCTTAAGCAATTTTCTTCAAAATTGGAACTTAGGAACCTTAAGATTCCATTAAGGTTTAAGGTTTTTGACTCTGTTAACTACAACCAACTGTACCTGTTAAAATATACATATCTACATATTATATTGTGTAGATATATAATACTTTTTTATCGAAGGCTTGAAATGAAAAATACAAAGAATCTTTAAAAGCGAATTCAGTATGAGGAACCGTAATCAAGATATTTGTAAGAAGCGGTTTTTTTTTTAAATTAGCCCTTGGCTGACTATATCTACCTTAAGTGAAACACTCCAACTTGTTTGAGGTCCACTTCCACTTCTGACCGTCACCACCACAATTAAGAGGTAGCTTCCTGTATTCATCGGACCAATGATGATTACTTGCTCAGAATGTCAAAAAGGCGTTTTCCACTTCTGAGACTATAGTGAAGGGATTCTTTAAAACTCCATCAGCTTCATCACTTTTACGTATTTAGCTTTTAATTCGTAAAAATATTAAACTTTAAGTTTTTAACAAACTTGATATTAAGATGATGGGGTGGAAAATCAGGTCCTTTTTATTTATTGAGCTGCACTGCACCCTAAACGCAGATTTTATCAAAAATTTGGTAAGTACCATTTTTTGAAAATTCTTCCGACATCTTTTTTTTTATTTTTTTTTGGAACAAAAAAATTCGTAAAAACCTAAAACACAATTTTTTTTACCATTCTGGAAATTTTTTTTATTGAAAAAACGAGCCGTGTCAAAAATTGAAAAAAAAATTAATCTGATTTTATTAGGAATAAGCCTATTACAAAAAATATCACTACGATGATGGAAAAGTCCGAAACAGTGGGTATTGTCATATCGCCTATCGGTCTGTACTTCCGTGCATTGGTCGCGTCGACTTTACAATTTGGGTTAGAGCCGAAACGGGTTAATCGATTGACTTACTTCAAATATAGCTCAAAGAAATTTTATGTGATACGGATAGCTGCCATACCAAAATTTCGGATGATCGGCGTGGCAGTCGTGAAATAGCTATAACTCCAGCCTTTAAAATCTTGGTGGTAGGTTAACCAACTGTTTGTTGTTCATTCAAACCTTCAATTTCGGTTTTATTCAAATTTATTCAAAAACGGATCTAACGATTTTATTTAAACTTCGTGACTTTAATGAATTTAAGTGATTTTAAGAAAATTGCTTTAAGGTTTTTGCTAAAAAAAAAATGGCATAGCATACAAAATGGGTCATTCATTTTGTGGTTTCAAGTTGGTAGCGCTGGCATTTGACACCTGTCAAACTCAGCTGTCATGTGAAGTTTCATAATGTTAGTTAAATGTTTGCCCTTTACAGTAATGGATCATTTAACAATCAAGCAAGGCATTAAAACTTACTTAAAAAATGGTGATTCAAACGTAGCCACTTTTCGCGCTTTACCGACTACGCGAAATTTGAAATGATGAAATTTTGAAGAGAGTGGAAGCGTTACTGATGTCGTAAGGGCTTATGTTGCTGATATGATCCGAATTTATTGATTTCCCGGCGTCCGCAGCAATTAACCAATTCTTTTGGCCGGCGCGATTGAAAATCATGACTTGGACGAATTTGGTTCAAACAAGCCGGGTCAACAAGCCACACAACACGACCAATTATGCCTTTATTGTGTGAGAAGTTTCCTGGTCACGTAATTTCAAGTTTTGGCGACACGACGTCAATTGGTCACCAAGATCATGCGATTTGACACCGTTTGATTTTCTTCTGTAGGGCTACGCAAAAGACCGTGTTCACGCAAATAATCCCCGAATTCTAGACGCATTAAAAACCAACATTACTCAAGTTTTGGCCGAGATACCGCCGGAAATGTGCGAAAAAAGTGGTTATAAATTACTTCAAAAGAATCACATGCTGCGAATCTTCTCAAGGCCGCCATTTAAATGATATTGTTTTTCACACTTAATAGCAAAGTCCAAACTTTATAATGAAATAAAATTTTCATCAAATATGTATCGCTGTGTGTGTTTTATTTAGCTTTATTTTAGAAGCCGAATGAATAACCCTTTATGATTTTGACGCGTTTTGAGAAAATTGCCTTATTTTTGAGTTATTTACCTATGATTTTTAATTTCTGTACTGATGTTATTAAAATTTTGCTTATCAATATATCAAACAATATTGCATTAAATGATATTTAAAAAAAAAAATAATTCAAAACGTAGAAAGTGTTTTCCTTAAGCTTGAATAATATTCCTTTCATAAAGCTCATCATCAGACATCAATAACAATAGGGCTTTTATGAAGATATAGTAGGAATACAATAATGGCATTTGATACAAAAAATCAACGCAAAATCTGTCAACATGTTTATCAAAAAATAAAATCATCATCTTTTCTTTAATTTTGTTAAAAAAAAAATAAAAAAAATTGAACCATTTTAAAAAGGTATTCTCACCTTTTACAAAGGTAAAAAATTTCCGTCACCGAAAAAAAAAAAAATAAGCAACACGGATGACATGGAGGCCAAATTACCACACTTTAATATCCAACAAATTGGTAGCTTTTTTTACTGCTTCTTATGATACAACAAATTGTTTTCAACTTAAAAACTTCCTGTTAACGTCCTTTTGTTGGCAAAATAATATAAGTGGGTATACCTTACACATTTTCCATTAAAATTTTATTTTTTTTAAAGGAAGTGTGAAAATTGTCAAAGATTAACTTTGAAACTGCCCCAAAACACTATAGCTCTAAATATATACATGTACGTAAATGAATACGGGTCGAAAGAAACATAATATCATTTTAAACCATAGTTACCATATCGAAATAAAAAAAAATAAAAATGATATCGAGAAAAAAAAATCCAAAGGACGTTTTATCATTCAACACGTTTTGCAATCGCAAGTGATATAAACACTTTTGCCAACTTTAATGGAAAAAGTTTCACATTTTCCAGCAAAAAAAAAAAAATTGTCGCAGAGAAAAAATAAATGTACGAGTATCTGTGTAGAGAAAGAAAAAAAATGATTTCTCTCACAGAAACGAAGATTAGAAGACCACTAACAATTTCCATTTAAATAATTTTTGAAATATAAACACATCACAAAAAAGGACGAAGGGGAAGAGAAATTGTGATACTATTTACTTTGAACTATCATTAGTCTGTATATGTGTATATAAAGATAGGGTAGATTCATTGAACCCTATATGCAATGTTTAAATTTGCATTTTGTTATCATGAACGATATTATGATGCATCCTTGGTATCCTTTAAACCAAAGAGAGAATATGAAATGCAGAGAAAACTTAGTCGGAATTCTTAATTTTCATTATCATTAGTTATTCAAGGAATGATGAGTTAAAAGCTTATGTAGACTTGGAGAATGGTAGCAGATTATATATTTAATTTTTTCTTTTTAATTTAAAGCACAAAGAGTTTAAAAGAATTTTTAAGACAGCAAAAATACATTTGCGCACATGAGAATTGTAACATAATATTTTCAATGAAATACTTATACTGTCTAAAAAAAAAAAAAAAAAACAAATGACTTCAAAGTGTAGTTTTCTTTCACATCAATAATTTCGTAGGTTTTAAAATTACCCCATCATTTTCAACAGAAATAAACAGCACTCCAAGGAATTTTTGATCAAATTCTTCTTTTACTGAGAACCATTTGACAGCTTAGTAACAAATGCTATGAATGTAATTTTGAACACAAAGGTGTGGCAGGTTTTCTTCAAAGCCTTTGGTGTGGGTGGGAGATTGAAAATAACGATTTTATTAACTTTTTTACGCTCATTTTCTGCATTTTGAACAAAATCGAATTGAAATCGATTTTCAATTTCACTCGAAATGAAATTTTCTATACGATTCATTGGTTTTCGAAAATTTCGTAATTACTTCAAATTCGAAAAAGTTGCTTAAACTGTCAAAATTGAAGTTTCTTCCATTTTAAATTATTTTGAAAAAAAAAACAATTTCACTGCGGACGAAAATGCAAACAATATTTTTGGCATTTTTAAAGGAAAAAAATAAAGACATATGTACATATCTAATTTATTATATCTCGTACGTTTTTATGTTTTTCCCTTAAATAAAAATAAATAAATATTAAAAACAACAAATAAATCTAAATTTTTTACTTACATAAATTTTGTACAAAGAAATATACAAAACTAAACTGCAACTGCATCAATTTAAAAAAAAAATATATGTATGTACTTCACAAAAACAACGACTAAGCGAATTTAATAAGTGCAGAATAATGGAATGAACCCGAATAAGGAACATCATTTTAAATTTTAGAAATTCCAATTCCAAAATCATTATTAGCATTTCGAACAAAATTCTCTTTCGTCATTTCGTCACATTCAATAAAAATACTAAATGATGCTATGTAATTTTCCCTATGAAGTTTAAACATATTAATCATTACGATGCAATTCATAGAGTTCAAAGATGTACTTAAACTTTTTAGAAGAAACTTATAGCCTTTTTTGAAGATTACACACAAAGCAAAAGACCAAAAAAAAAAAATTCACAACTGGATCACTCGAGCTACGTGAAATTCGGCCCCAGAAAATATGAACCAAAACTTGAAATGAAATAAAGCCCAAAAATGTAGGCTATTTTCTTTATAACAAAATGATGCCCCATTCAAGAAGGCCCCATCGAAATGGAAAAAAAAAAAACCTAAAAAATAAATTAAATAAAACCCCAATTTGTTTTGACAATGTTTATATTTTTTTTTTAATAAAGCGCTGCGGTCAAAAATATTTGCATTGTAACATAAAATTTCTGTAGGTATAACACTTTTAGTTCTCCTCTTTAGCAATCGATGAATTTTCATGTTGCATTCAGGCCAAATTTTTTATGCTTCCAAAGCAACAGAATAGGTGAAAAAAATCGAAGGATATTTTTCAGCTATTCTGATACTCGCTGGTGACCGACCCTTAAATTGATTGCCAGATCCGAAATAAGCGTTATTTTGCTAGCTCTGAATCCTCGATTAATATAACTTTTTTTTATAATAATAATACTTTTTGAGAAAAACAATGATGTTTAAGTAAAATAAAATAAAGCCGCAAAATGTTTTTTTTTTTTTAAAGTAAAATGAAATTAAACAACAAAATTAATGTTAGGGTCATATTTGATTTTTATTTTTATTTCATTATGAAATAAAGCCCAGACAAAAAAAATTAATATATATCACCCCACAATTTGAGAATTTTTATTTTTAGGTTTTGGGGCATTATTTCATTTTTTTATTGGGACTTTATTTCGTGGTTACTTCTTTCCCAGAGCCAATCGCACAAACTTTCTATTTTATGGACAGTTACATTTTTAACAAAATTATTTTTTTTTTAATTTTTTTTTTTTCTTTAAAAAAGATCTTTTCAAAATTTTTAAATACAACACTATTTAGCCCATTCCGAAGCATTTGCCTTATAAATTATTATAACAAAATCGGTCAAAAATCTACTCATAAGTGCATAACTCAAAAATAATGCAGTTTCTCTAAAAACCTTAAAACTTTATTTTCGTAATTCGAAAATAAAAAACGCTCAAAAGCATTTTTCTTACAATGACTTTGGTCATTAAAAATACTTTTTAAAGCCGTTGTTGAGAAAAATTGAAAAAAAACCGGAAATCGAATTTTCCCTCAAGGAAATCCCCTAAAATTGATCTGTACCAAGTTTTAAGTGAATCTGTTGCGTCTAGGTGAGATACATTCAGTCAAAAAATTTAGGGATCATAAATTGTATTAAAATTTTTTATTCATTTTTGAGAGGCAAAACTGCGGAAATAATGGTCGTATTGAAAATATAAGAAAAAGTTTTAAGGTTAAAACGTTTTCTTTCAATCTTGAAATACACGTCATATTTTTCAGGTATCAAGCTCAGTTGGTATATTATTTACAAAAACCAATGTTTTTTTGTTTTGAAAAATCAATATGTTAAAATTGGATAAATTAATTTAAAAATAAATTTTTAAATGCACATTATATTATAAAATACTTAAAATTTGCTTAATTTTTTTTTTTAAATATTAAAACAATTTTATTTCTAAGAAATTAAATTTTAAGAAAATCGCTTCAAATCGATATTGATTTTTTTTTGCACAAATTCATATCTAATATATATCAATCTAGTACTTTTGTTAAAACTGCAAACCTTTTCAGACCTGAACAGCAAGTTTGTGCACCTTGCTCTTTTCTTTCGTTATTTAGTAGATTCTTCACCTGACCCTAATATTAACTCCTGAATACTCTACTACTTTTAAAACAATTTAAAACCGACATAATCCTTTGATTTATTATGGCAAGTTAGGCCCCACTGTGCGGCGTAAAAAAAATCTGTTACACGCTAAAAACAAAAGAAAATAATTTTCTTCGTAATTCGTTTCACTATCAAATTATAATTATTATTTCCAATGCCAAAAATTTGTTTCGTTTTTAATCATTTTCAAATAAAATGACATACATAATACATATGTATGTATGTAGCTATTATAAAAATTAACGGTCGTATTTATTAGATTTTTGTCTACTTAGACACAGACTAACTATTATCAAATTGGTGGAAATATGCTCTATTTAATAAAAATAAATATAACACGGTTAAGACAATCTACTCTTGCGTCTAAGTTAGGAATCTATAAAACAACAATAAACAAGGTTTTTGGACACATTTTCCAAAGTTTGACAGTTGTCTAAAGTTAGACAACGTTTATAAATTATAAGACCATAAATCTTTAAATAAGTTTGAAAAGTGATTAAGGAAGTAACTTGTATCAATATATTTGTTTTAAAATGTTTCTACAACTGTAATGTAACGAGGTAACGAATTTATGCCTATTTCATTTACGTATAGTTTTTTTTTGTCACCCTTTAGACATTATTTACCGCAATTTACCTCCATAAATATCTTGACTTCTTTACCTACTCAAATCGATTTAACAGACTTGAATTAAAAAGCTTCCTATTCTCTTGCTGATGCTCGATGGTATAGGATATTGCTTACAAGATTTGACATAATATCTTTTCTCACACATTTAAATCAAATAAATTTAATTTATCAACTAATCTTCTTCTTTATATAAATCTACTTTATATATAGACTTACAATTGACAGTCCCGTAAGGAATCCAATCAGACTCACAGTGAAAAATCCAAAACACTGTGACAGCACTCGATTGCTATGGATTTTCTCTGAAAATCCTCTCATTGAGCTTAAAGCCTGCAAATAAAAATACAAAAAAAAAAAACAAAAGAAACGAAAATAAAAACAAAAGTAAATAAAAACATTATTCCTCGAAAAAAAGAATCTAATTGATTCATGATATATGTATATGTAGGTATTTTTTTTTTTGTTATCAATAAAAATCATACTTTCACATTGAGATCATAAGAAGCGACTAAAAGAACTACAAATAGCAATAGGATAATAGCAGCACCGGTTGATAGATAAGTTAAATAATTTCTGAAAGTAAAATTTTATATTTATAAATTATCACGTTTGTAAGGTCCTTGTTATATTTATACAACACTTACTGCTTAAAAACTACTAGACGGATAGTTGTTGTCCCTATCAGGACAATAAAACTGCAATAGAAATACAAACTCAGCATTCGATCCGGCTCGGAAGAATACTAATATAGGAAGGATTTTATTAACAAAAGAAAAAAAAATGTGTAGTATAAGATAAAGGATAATTCTGAATATTATATGTATTAACAATCTACCTTTCTTTCTAAGGAAGATTTCTTAAAGGATAACAGCACTGACTTACAGTGCTCTGATCTCAGATGATCTATACTACGAGCGTCTATAGCTCGCATAAGGTACTCATTCACTTCGTCCTCTGGGTCCTTAGTCATTTCAGAACCGTCTGTGAAACCAAATCTATGTATGTTCCAAAGATCCTCATTAATTTATTCCTTGTCTCTTTTTATAAATCAACATTTTTCATGATTTCATATATATGTACTTACTTTGAGGCATTTTTCTGTGTGGCATGGCCCATCATCCGCAGCTCCTTCGATATGTTTCCATTAACCTGAAGTTTATTTCGAGATTTCTTATTCTAAGAAATAAGAAATAAAATTTAAAAAATAAAAAAATACAAAAGGAAGAAAAATTGAGGTTGACATTTTTTTTTTTTTTAATATTTATTCTGTATGTGTGTGACATTTTAAGGTTTTATCTTACTGGCCTATAAGTATCTCCAGGTACGATTAAATACGTTTCTATTTCATGGTCCTTTAAGTATGAGTTACGTTCACCTCCTTTGCCCTCTTCGACTTCATAGTCTCCATCTAAGCATTTAAGGGTCTCTTTTGTGATGTGAACTCGACTAAAAATTAAAACAAATAAAAATAAATATACCAAGAATATATATGCATGTATATCCCATCTAAATTGAATATAAACAGATTTTTTTTGTTATTTCCCCATTTTCGTCCTTTTTCCTTTTTTTGTTTCCTGATTAATGTTATCATCCACCACAGATTCAAGCAGAAGCTTTGCGTTTAAAAGACATCAAGGACCTTTTTTGTTTTGTTTTTTTTTTTTCAAGAGTCATAAATATAAATATTTTATGATTAGAACACAAAACCAGCATTCGGTGGTGCCTTAAATGACGTAAATAATTGAAAAGGATATTAATTTGCGTACTTTGGTTTTGTTGTTGTTATTGTTATTGTTGTTGATGTTTTTTTTTTTTTAATGAAGAGCTTTTTATTAACACAGGATCATTTAGCTAATTAGTTTGTAATAAAATATTTTATGAGCTGTATATTCTCAACATGTACAATTTTCAGGATTAAACCGAATGAAGTCCTTTAATTGTATAAGGACTCTGTCGACAACGACAAGTACTTTGTGATGTTCTTGATGTGCGGGTTATAAGGAAGTTTAATTTAAGGTAATTGTAGATATTAAAAGCGATTTATTTAATTTTCTTCTTAAACGATATTTGCTGGCAATGTCAAAAGGAATATTTAAACTTTAAGGGATTATCAAAAACGAAATGAAAAAATATGGATTAAATATGGACGAATTAAAACACTGAATAATAATTTTTATTTTAACCAGTTTTTGTAATTTTCTCCCGTTAGATTTTTTTCTTGAAAATATATATCAAGTTTTTGATTGAAAAATAAGGTAGTATTTCAGGCGTGTGATAAGATGCAGAGTACACTTTCTTATTTTAATGAAAAGGAGATCCCTTTTCAACATTAAGATTTGTTTTGCTTTAGACTAATCTTGTAAGTTTTGCCATGATAATAGGAAAATATACCAATACGCACATGTAGAGGAATATTTAATACTTAACAGACTCTTGTGGACTTTGGATTCGTGGATTTTATTTTATGGACTTTGTCCTTGGGAATTTTAAATTTGTGGGTTTTTAAAAATAGGGGCGAAATTAAACTTGGAGATTTTGGTTTAAGGGATTATTATGTCAATAGCCCTTCTAAGAATCCAAAGATTTTAAATACTTTTTTTCTAGTAAGTTTTTTGTCAAATCTCAAATTAACTGCTGTACTCAGTGATGTTCAAATCCATGTAAAAAAAACTATTTTTTACCTTTTCTACGTTAAAGTAGGTAAAAAACGCATAAATAAGTGTAAACGCATAAAGTGTAAAAGGTAAATACTGTAATTATCTATCAAAATCTAAATAAATAAAAAAACTTTTCGGTCGTTCAAGTGCCATGTGTTGAATTTTGTATTATGTGTATTATGTGTATTATTGTGTTATTACATGATTGAACGAGTACTTTGAGATCAAATTCAATTATTGACATCGACAGAACCGTTCTACGTTTTTTTTTTTTACTTTTTTACCTTTTTTACATAAGCATGGTAAAAATAGAGCAGGTAAAAAACTAACGTAAAAAACGTAATGTAAAAAATTCGAGCACTGGCTGTACTTCCTTAAATCACACCCTTTTATCAAATTTTGAGTCTATCAAAAATATGATATTAAAATTGTTTGCAAATTTCAAGGTCATTTATATTTCAAAAAATCCAAAAACTCAAAATGTTTAAAAACAGTTTAAAAATATGAGTTAAGTTTGCATTACATTTACAGTTACATTTGCCCTCAAAAGTTTGTTTTATAAACAATACACTTTTTGGGCTTTTTGTCTCCAAGTTGTGTTATATTAGAAAATATAAGAATAATTATAATAAAATTAAAAAAATTAAAAAAAAATTATTTTTTATTTATTTATTTTAATTTGGCAAACACTTATTTTCAAAACTTTTATATTTGATTTTAACTGAGATTTGCGACGCATTCCGTTTTAATATCGCCCGATGATGGAGTAGACACACTCCAAAACGCGTCGCAAATCTCAGTTAAAATAAAATATAAAAGATTTGAAAATAAGTGTTTGCCAAATTAAAATAAATAAATACAAAATAAATTGTTTTCAATTTTTTTAATTTTAATATAATTATTTTTATATTTTCTTTATAAACAAATTGGTGGTGTAAAAGCTCATCGGGAACCAAAGTCTTTTATGATTTACAGTTCTCAACTATTTCTGTGTGCATATTATTAGTTGAAAGGAATACAGAAGTTCAATAATGTTCTGCCTAATCCAAGGGGGTCTCTACAAAAACTATCAAATAATTTATTCTTATTTGTTTCTGTTCTAATACTATAGAATGGTATAAGCAATTGGTACAAAAATATTGTTTAATATAATTCCATTAAGAGTTGATTAAATTCTAAGTTTAATCTGGTATTCCATTAATTTGTAAGGCAGGCAAGCAAATAAGCACTGTGTAAGGCCAATAATATTAAAGTTTCTAAGACTCCACCATATCATCCGCAGTCGAATTTTGAATTAAAAAAAAAGAAAATGAGAACCTAAATGTAAAAACACGCAAAGACAAAGGGCTGAATCCACTTCGCCACCTAAACAACATGATACGAAAGATCTTTTAAGAAGATAAAAAAAAAAATAGTTCAAGCAAAAAATTATATGAAGTATGTATATTTTATGGATTAAATATTTTCGTTTATTTTTTTTTTCATGAACTTAAAAAAAATATATTATTATTAATATTATTATATGGGAGAGTATGATAACTGTGGCGCCAAGAAATTATAACGGTTTTTTGTAGAACACTTTAATACAAGCATTGTTTACTATGGGAGGGGGGTCTATCTCTCCCCGTTTGGGCGTGAGGGGCAATTTCATGAAAAAAGTACTAAAAATGGAAAAAAACATTAAACAATAACGGTAATATCTGAAATTAAGTATTATACCTTTTTCTAAATCCAATACACTGTTCTACAAGCACTTTTTGAATCAAGTGAAATCTATGCATATTTTTTGAAAAAAATGAGTTTTAAACTCAAAATTTGGGAAAAAAAAAATAAAAAAAATGTTTAAAGTAAAATTTTTCAATACTTGCAGATTTTATATTATTTTTTTTTTCTTACAATTCGTTGCTCTTGTTAATTCTTTACCAACCCCCAACCCATAGTAAAATATGCTTGTATTAAAGTGTTCTACAAAAAACCGTTATCATTTTTTGGCGCCACAGTTATCATACTCTTGCCATTATATTAATATTATTATTATTATTAATAATATTATTTAATCATATCATTATAACGAACTTAAAACCTGTGTATATTTGAGTACAGTATATTCTCAATGTACTCTACAATAACGATCTAACAATGAATTAACAAAGTATCAGAAGTGGGATTTTATTATGTAAAATAAAAAAGCTTTTAAGAAAATTTAATTTTCACAATTTTATATTATGTGTTCTAAAGCAACTACTTGATCTTTACTGCATACAAATTAACATATTTCACTTTTTTGTCTTTGATTGATTATAAATATGTACATATATCCTTTTATAATAAATTTTTAATTAATTTTGAAAACAAAATGACACATTTTCAAAAATCAAAGATATTCAAATTTCTGTCATAAATCACAACATATGTAAATATAATAAATTTTTCATATCAATCCAACCGTATCGCTACAAATCTATGTACGTATATCTGCAATTGAAATATGTGTTTGAAAGCCTTCAATATAAAAAAAAATATCAAATAAAATAAACTTTATGACATTCCGTTAAAACAAAAAAAATGTATTAAAATAAATTATATGTACATAGATATATCTCATATTTAAATTATTGTGATATCATTCGTGCATTGTTTATAATATTATATGATCCTTTGTGACATTTATTGAGTTATCACGCTTCAAAATCAAAAGACTTCACAACGTGTGTCGTGTCGTGTCGTATCGCGTCTCGCTTCATTGTTATCGGCATCGTCATCGGTGTTTCAGGAAATTAACTCTGATAAATATTCATCTAAATACCTTTTCACGTTTTTCCACCATGATTCCATGAGTGGCTGGATGGTTGGTTTGCTGGCAGAGTTAGCTGGGTATATATTTTACATACATATATCAGACCCAAAAATGTCATAGAATCCAATTGACATACAAATACCTTCCATATAGGCACTAACTGATTTATCCTTGTTGAGTGTTTCATTCTTCATCGTGTAAAATACCCCAACCCACAGAAAAATATCACAACCAACCCAACAACGCCATCATCATCAACATCTCGTCATCATCATCTGGCTATATGAATATCCCCTCGCAGGTTATATACAAACATACATACGTGAAGTGTGGGCTTGAGAGTGTTTTTGAAATTGAATGATGATTGAAACGCCAGGTTTTTCACAATGCCATCATAATATACTATGGCACATTGAAGCGTATGATGTGCCATTCCATTCCAGGTGAGTCATCATCAACAACAACAACAATAAAACAAGAAAAACAACAACAATAAGAGTAAAAGCAACCTTATAACAAAGGCGATATATGTGTATATGTGTATGACGGCACAGAAAAGAAGAGATCAATTCAATGAAGTGGATACCCATGTACATATATGCATTATTTATTTTGTCCTTTTAAATCTGTTTTATTTTCTTTTTGTTCTTCCATGATATTGGAATTACTCTTTTCGCTCCATTAGCTTGGTGCTTTTTAAATGATATTTACACACACCGACCGACCGACCATATAGGCTTTTAGAATTATGTCAATATACACACATATTCAACTCACCCAGGGATACCTCCACTCTCCATATAGTTGGCCAGTGTCACATCATTTGACCATACATCGAATTGCCATTTAACCAGGCCCAACACTCCACAATGTACACGTCCGGTGTGAATGCCAACCCGCATGTTAACATTGACAGCCATTACTTCCCGAACCAATCTGTGAACAGATAAAAAAAGGAAAAGAAAAACAAAAATCCGTTTTGTAAAATCAACCCGCACAAAATAATAAATCTCGTCTGAAATAAAGGGTGTTTCGAAAAGAAATCGACTGTCAAAGTGACAGGTTTAATAAAATTAAAAATTTTATAATACGATGATAGCTTGAAAATTTAACATAGATAATTTTAAAAAAAAAAAAATTGCGTGGGTCCAGATTACCCCCGGAATAAAATCAATTTATCCGCATTCATATCGTATACAAAGTTAAACAAAACCATAAACAATAATGTAAATATGTTTTAACAAATATTTTTTTCAATCAATATTTTGTATTTAACTTTATAAAACCATTTATAGCAATAATCTTGTAGAATGTTGATTTTTAGGGTTTTGCATTAAAATGGGTATTTTTTATATTTTTTTTAATATAATAATACCTAATAAATTGATACAACGGTAAATTGGAAATTGGATTTTTTCACCATAGTTCTACACCAATTAAATAGCCATCATCCTACAAAACTTAAAGCTTCTAAGCCAAACACTTAAAAAGACAGAAATCAAAAACCACACAAATTCAAATGAAAATAATTTACAAAATTTATTTATTTATTTATTTATTCCCATTCAATTCATGAAATAATTGCAAAATTTTTCAATTGAATATGCCGGATACTTATAGCTAAAATATTATTTAAAAAAAAAGGTTTGTAACTCAAAAATCTGTCCAAGCGTTCAAAATCTGTCAGTTGGCATGGAATTACTCCCGTATATTTTTTTTGTTTGTTTATAAATATCTCAACTGGTTCACTGTATACCAGGAGATTTATTTACTATATTCATTGATAAAATAATATCATAAATGAACAAAAATGAAAAAAATTGTTCAAAACTGATCAAACATTAAACTTGTATTTGAAGATTTCAATAATTTCAAATATGAATTTAAAAAATGTCTGATACATTGGGGCTGCAAAAAAAAAATGTATCCAAAATATATAAAATATAAGCAAATATAAGTTATTATTATTTTTTTTATTAATGAAACACCCTTTATTCATATTTGTATACGTACGCAATAGCATCAATCATATCCAATCCCATTTCAACAGCACAATGTGCGTGGTCGGGTCTTGGTTCTGGCAAGCCTGAAACACAATAATAACAATCCCCTAGAAGTTTTATCCGCAAGCAATGATGCTCCGCTGCCAATCGATCAAACCTGCACCAAGGACATAAAAAGGATATGTGTATATGTAAATAAGGTATTGATATAGGTAGTAAATATGCATGCAATGAATTGCATGGTTAATTAAACCCTGCTATTCCTTTTGTTTTCTTTTCGATTCTGTTTTTTGTTAACAAAGCATCATAATGTTAATGAACAAAATTAATACCTGGCAAATAATTCATTTAGAAGCCGAACTAGCTCTTCTGCTGTACATTGGTCGGACAGGCTTGTGAAACCACAGATATCAGCAAATAGAATGCTGTGAATTAGAAAATAGAAAGAAAAATAAAAACAGAATTGAGATTAGTTAAAGTCATATAAATATAATCAAACAGGATGTTTTGTGGACACAAATTTCCCACAAATGAATTGTTTATTTTTGTTTTTTTTTTTCTTTTTCTTGTAATTATTTTACCAAAATTTTGATTTGATTTGGAATTGCTTTTTGTATCCCACCTCTTAACCAATCTATCTTTTTCAATACATTTTGACGTCAATAGAAAGATTTGTATCTAACACAATACTGCAAATGACATCAAAAAGATGTCATGAAACGATATAATGTGTTTCAATTCGTCTTATTTCCGACCGAGTATCACCTTTCCCTGCCTCCCACATCTTATATGTGTATTGTATAAGGTGCGAGGTTTTGGTATAATCATTATCGAGAATTCAAGGATATGTATGTATATTTATAATATAAATACAGTATTGTGCATGAAAATTTGGTCAATTTTTATTTTAGAATTTCTTACATTTTTGATTAAGCTTAGTTTTAAGTCCAGCTTTAAGCTTAAAGAGTAAAAATAAATGTTGTTTTTTTTTCTAAAAGTTATTTATTTTCTTTAATTGTCATCTTGTAAGAATAAGTTTGACAGCTGACAGATGATTGGTTGTGAGATGTAAAAGTAAAATTGTGATGAATTATCTCACACGAAAGTATAAGCTATAAATTTAAAGGACAATAATATGCACAATATATGTAATAAATTATATGTAATAAATTACAATATAAACTTAACCTAATAGCATCCACCTGAATGGGTTAAACATCCACAAAATCGATACTTTTAACTTTTAGACTTTTTACCCTATCCCAAAATGTATGTGTTGAAAATAACCAATCACAATTTAGTTCAAACATTGCGGAACACATCGTTATTCTATAAATATTTGTATTTCTATAAATTTCATAAAAAGTATTTGACTTATTGAAAAGTCATTTATTTTTCTGAAATTATTTTTGAGAATAATTTATTTGCACATTACTGTATATTAAATCAGAAAGGACATATATGAGTTTATTTTGAATGGCAAATAAAGCCTTCTTTCCTTACCTTACATTTTCATGTCGTTGTATATAGATTTTGTGAAATTGTGTATCCCGAGGCTGGCCTGCTATATCGTCTTTCATTTCCATTGCGACATGACGTGGCAACACAGATAATAGAAGACGTTCCTAAAAGCCGGAAATATATTTAAAAAAAAATATAGAGTCTCAAGTTCTTTTTTTTATCATTATTAAATTTTTAACAGACATTTCGTTTTCTTTGAATTAAATTCGGAATTCAAGGTTTTTATTTTTTCATTTTAAGTATTTTTAGATTTAAAATTAAAACCTTGACGATTTGGATTTCCTTTAATTTTTAAACATAATTTATGAATGCATCAAGGTCACATCTGCATAGCAAACTTGATTAAAAATAATTTAAATATGATGATTATGAAATTAATAAATTATATAACAAAAACTTGAATACATTGATACGAAAATTAAATAATATATTCCTCAGCGTCAGCATAAACTGTTACATTCCTATTAATAAAAAATTCTTAATTATTTTCTAATACATAAATGAACTTATACGTTTATCAAAAATAATATGACGAACATATTATCACCTACTTCATTCATGAATTCAAATTTTTATTAATAAACAATTCACTTCACGTTAATTATCAAATTAAAACGAAAATCTACTTTACAAAAAGAATTCTTGTGCCGTCAGAGACTAATATTTAGTCCTCACAAAAAATTAATTGTTTAAAAAAGTGTAAACTTTTCAACACTTAGTTCTTTATTAGAATTTGTAAATAACATAATGTGTGAACAGCGGCGTTTTGGTTTCTAATTTTTGAGGGATTTTTAATTTAATCACTAGTTAATCCACTTAATCTTATGATATTTATTAGCTAATTAACACGATTTAACTTTTGTTTGTTTTATTAATAAAACGTACTTATTTATAAAAATCCGTGTTTGATTTGAATTTATTAATGAGCGTGTTAATGTTCATCTCAACCTTGATTATTTTAAATTAGTTTCAACAAACATTGAAAGTGTATGATGTACAAATTTTAAGATTTTAATGTTCCATCGAAGCCATAAATAAAAACATCATTGTCAAATTTAGAATCCGCAGTGATTCTCAGTAGAGCGATCTATTTTCACGACAAATTGATAAGGAGGAAAGAGAGCAATGTAATGTAAGAGAGCAATCCTACGGATCCAGTATATCATTATCATTACTTACTAATAGTAAGTAATAATATAAAGATGAAACAATTATTTAATTTTTTACGCGTAAACTCAGAAAGTATTAAAGTTATTTACTTGAAATTTTAAAACATTCTTTAATTTTATAAGATTGTTTAAGGCCTTTTTTTTGTTAGTCTAATGCGTTTCTCAAATAAGAATATTAATTTTTGTCAACTTTTTTTTTTGGAGTTCATGTGATATGTTTAATAATTTAGAAAAATAGAATTGTTTCATTATTCTTAAAAGTATGCGAAGCAACGCCAGCACGGGTATGCTAGTTATGTTATATAGACTAAGA
The DNA here is from genome assembly GCA_951394125.1 of Epistrophe eligans. NCBI lineage: Eukaryota > Metazoa > Arthropoda > Insecta > Diptera > Syrphidae > Epistrophe > Epistrophe eligans. Next base: position 16,284,578 of record OX596029.1, on the reverse strand, counting down.
GCTAGCAACAGATTTATATTTTATCCATTTCAACAAGGATGAAACTTTGATCACACAAACATTTATGGTCATCAAATACAAAAAAACACTATTTTAACACTCCGGCTCAGCCAATGAGGTCTTAATTAATTTTAAAAGTAAATTTTTTTACCTAATGAAATGAACTAGAGTATAAGACTGAGGTTTTTTTTTATTTGATGGCCATAAACCTTTCTGTGACCAAAGTTTTTACACTTGTTCTAGACAGAGGGATAGCGAGAGATTAACTTATTAAAGTTAATAAAAAAATACCAATTTATAACACTTTTTGTTTGTATAAGTACTGTTTGTGCGGGCCCCTCATGGCCAGCGGCCTTCACAACCGGTGGGCATACTTTGGGCAACCAGAGTTTTTTTTTTGAAGTCTCACGAAGCATGTTAATGAATTTTGCCACATTCACTTTTAATGTCGATAAACTGTTATACTTGCTACTTTTAAAATTAGGCATTTATCTAGATTCATCCTTAACTTATTTCATACAGTTATAAAGAATTTGTCACAAAAATATTTGGCCTATTAAAGAGAATAAAAATTAGTATAACACTCTTATTCACTAGATTTAGTCTTTTTGTTTAGATTTAAAATTAATAAAGACCTCACTGAACGAACCGAAGTGTAAATCTAAGGTTTTTGTAATTGATGACTATAAATCTTTCCGTGACCAAAATTTCATCCTTAGTGAAATAAGTTACATAGGTAAATCCTTGTTGCTACTTCTCCGTCTGTTATGTATTATTGGCCAAAAAAATTAATGTAAAATACCAAATCGGCATACAAAAGTTTTTAAAAATTCCCCTAAATCGGAATAGTAGAAAATGTAGGTAATATTAATATCTTTTTTGAGGGAAGAAAATTTCATCCCTAACGTCTACCTTCGAATATCTATAAAACTCAACACACTGAATAATAAAATATTGAAAAAAAAAATACTTCATATTCCCTCCCTGATGGCAAACGTCAAAATAGAATACATAATTTACTTCCAAACAAACAACATTCATAAAAATTCCGTTATGTGAAAGTTGATAAATTTCTTAAATTAAACGATATTCCTTTTATATACATATAAAGGGGGGGGGGGGGGGGGGGAACCTCCATGGTAGCACCACAGTGCGTCGTCGTTGTTCGCGTTAGGTATTTTAAAATTCAATTTTAGTTTTTTTTTTCCATCAAAGTAGAAGGTAAAACACAAACAAACTAAACATAAACAAGACAAAGATGAAGAAGAAGAATTAAGGTAGGTACATTAAGTTCTCAGTACATGCAAATATGTACTTATATAAATTTTATATATCCTTACCTGTTGTTGATTTTCTCTTTGTGTCCTTAGACGCGCCTCAATGCATTGACGTGTCTCAATAAAAGCCTTTCTTTGTGCCTTCTCCTTGGGCCAATGGGTAAAGACTCCCGCTAAATTAGTGCACAGTAACGCTAATATCGAGCACAAAAGCTGCCAATATAGAAATATAAATATAAATTCAAATTTAAAAGAAGGGAAGAAGGTTAAGTTTGAACTTTGCTCCTTGAATAAAAATTTAATCCTTGCCCTTGTATGCCACCCACATCAGCAATCCAACTTCACTGTTCAAACATAAAACTCACCTCTTGCCATAGAAACCTGTCGCTATTACAAAACGATGAATAAATATGCGCCAGCGAAAGCAGCACCCCACCAATAAACGCTTCCCTTAGCCGCACAGGAAGCATTGTATAGGTCATGTAGATGAATATCAAACAACAAGCGCTACCATTAAAGGACCTCCTGTAAACAACACACACACAATCTATTGCGTTATTATAAATGCACACAAAAATACCTCCTGTGTTCCATGACAGAGAAAGAGGAAGAGGAAGACGAAGGGGACAATATTTACCTTGGCACTGTTGCATAACCCACAGCCACCTCAATGGCAAGGAAAGTGGCCACAATTACATAGGACACAAGGACGAGGAAGATCTCATTCATAGCCGGCTTCGAAAGTATACACAGTAGACCTGTTGCAGCAGGAAGGTTGGGTGGTTCGGTGGTTAGTTGTTGATGGTGTTTTTGGTTTTGGGGAGTCAAATTTGATTTATGAATTTGCAAAGAAAATAATACACAACAAAACAAAAATGAATACTCGAGGATTTTGTCATGCCTTCCAACATGAACGCGCAGGAAGGACCCTCAAACCAAACCAACTGGATTATAAGTAAATTGATTTGGAAATAGAGCCATTCCGACAAGGTCCACAAAAGACAGGTTGTATACTTACCAATATAGACAACTCCGCATATAGCCAAAACCACCAGCAGGGCAATAACTTGATCCGTTAATGGAATTGTTGACATTATAGTGGAGAGTTGCTCCATGGGGCTATCGTTATTGTCGTGGTCGTTGGGCAACAAAGAGTGGTTCTTCGTCGTAGACACTTCATCATCCACTGCCAAATTTAATTCGATTTCATTGTTCAGGTACACAACCCGAAAGTCATTTTCATTGTCATTGTACCTTTGTTGTTGACCGTTGGCCACTTCTATCCAAGTACTTATCTGTCGTTTGAATCTGAAAGATATGAAATAAAATCTAAGAGGACGACTCACAGAGGACATAAATAAAATAAAAAAACGAAGCTAAATTGATACACAATAATATCTTCTCACGACGACCAACCGACGATGATATTCTCAAGCAATATTGAAGTGCCATTTTTTGGGATAATAAATTGATTTTCTCAAGAGGAAATATATAGGACAAAAAAAAAAAAAAATAAAGAAAGGAAAAAAATTAGAAAGGAAAAAGGAAACATGTTATGGTTCATTCAATTAGGGGATTTTGTTACTTCCCAAGGACCACTTCAGGGTGACTTTTTTTTTATGTTCACATACATATATGTAAGTATTCTTTTATTTCTGGGGTAGGCAATATTTCATTATTCTCGTAAAAGATAAAACTTAATTGGAGGAGCTTGTGTTATTTTGAAAAATGAGATGAAACAAGAATTTGAGATTTAGAAGTGAAGTAATTAATCTTAATCCAACTTATATTACCTACTGTATGCGGCATCAGGACTCTTAATATACACTAAAAGATTTGGACTGTATCTAAAGAAGTTCGTTCTAAGGAAGTTCCTTAAATACCTTGATTAAATTTTTCACTTGTTTCCTAGGGATTTTCGTTTTTTTTTTTTTTAATTTTTATTTTCAGTTTAAGTGAAATGAAATTTTTACATAAATAGAATTGTCACTTTATTAGATTACATTTCACATATTTTATTTAGCAACAAAGGAAAAACATTGATTTTTTTTCCTTATTTTAAATTTTATTTATTTTATTTTTATTCCTTAAAGTCACAATGAGCTGAAATTAAAAAAAAAAATCATCGGTCTGCAAGAAAACCCACAATGGACTTTTGACCCACTTGGGTGGGTTACAAGTCCACAAATCAATTGTAAACTTATAACCCACCCTTATGAGCCAGAAGTTCACAAAAATGTGGGTGAATATTCTATAATTTTAGAATTTCTAAAATTTTCTAAAGTCATACGCAAGGTGCTGTTTATGAAAACTGTTGACATTGGCGCCTGCTTGATGACTCAGCATACCTTAAGAGGAGCATCGGAGTTACGTTATCGGTACAGAGGACCGAAAAAGAGAGGTTAAAGTCATTTGAACCCACTACCCGGCACATCAACCTTGAGCGGTTTTATAGGATTGAAGCAAAAAAATATTATTTCCTATTGAACTCTTAAGTCGCATCTTAAGCTGCCTTTCTGAACTGGCATTAAGACCCATACTTAAAGTGGGATTAAAAAAGGAATTAAAATCCGAAGATTTTGTTTCTATTTTAGAAAGGAAAAAAAGCCCGCGGGTGTGAATTCCTTTAATTTTGGGAAATAAAACCTGTAAGCTTTATATCCGTGGGGCTTATTGCATGGGGAAAAAAACTAATTCAGTAAAAAACAAAAAACTATTTTTTACTTTGCCAACTGTTTTATTGGACAACAGTACTGTGGCTGGCCCGCTACGCGGGTTCCAAGGATTTTAACTCCCTCTTTGGATCATCTGTCCCACTCACGCAATTCAGTTGCTCCGCTTAGAGCATGTTCAGTCGCCAAGCCAGGTAGGCGCCAATATCAACAGTTTTCCTTGGACAATAGCATAAAGTTAAAGAGTCACATTTTAAGTATGGGTCTTAATGCCAATTCAGAAAGGCAATAACTCGTGGGTCTTAATGCTTTTTGTGGTGGGTATGATTGCCACTCTTAAAAGGAAAAAATAATACGCGGGTATTATATCCTTTTATTTTGGAAATAAGAACAACGGGCTTTATTTCCGCGAGTCTTATTGCACTGCACTATTAAGGGTATGTACTTTTAAGGAAAAAAAACTGGTCCACCAAATTTCAGTTTTTGTAGGAATTATTTTTTAATTTTGGCCCTTCTTTGCCAACATATACTATTCTTTTAAAGTTAAATAAACCGCTCTTTCAAGCTTAATAGATAATATGTCCAAGTTAGTTTAAAGATGGAAATTATGTTAAAAGAATTTGATTTAAGAAAATTACACTTTGTATAAGTGAATCAACCGTATTTGCCAAACTTATCATAAATCTATATTGATTCAACATAAAATACTAAGTTCCACTTTAAGCACCCTCGGGATTGTATGTATATTTTGTACATAAATGTTTATTATATTATAGTTTTCCTAAGCCAGTGTAGACTCTTAACTTATAGATTGAGATAAAAATGGGTTATGTAGAACATTTTAGAAAAATTTCATGATTTACTTTGAAGTTTATCTCTTTTCTAAATTCAATCGAAAAATATAAAAATGTTTCTTTATTTTTTTATGTTTCTGTTTTAATCTAAGGTTTATCCAAGCACAAGGATTCTCATGAACATTTTATATAAAAAAGTCCTCCATTTTTAATTCAATTTCAAATTGTTTCTTTTCACACTGAATTTTCATATCCAGGATCCCACACGCATTTTATGGCATATGACACTTTAAAAATATCCCATTTTCTTCCTTCGTAAGTATTTTATATTTTTACGGTTGTTGACCACTCTGTTGATCTTCTCAAGAAGTCCTTTTTTAAATTGAATCTAAAAGCATATCATATACGAATTCAGAGGAAATATTGTTTGTTGTTATAGGTTCGAATGCTTAATCCATAAAAACAAATAATATTTTTTCTCAAACAAATACAAACAAAAAAGAAAAACAACATTAAATAAAATAGAGAATTTAACAAAAAAAAAAATAAGAACCTTTTTTTCTAAAAATAAAAAACAATAATAAAAATAATAAAAAGAAGTGTGAAGCATCCACTATAATATAAGAACAAAACAAACAAAACTATGTATTTGTTTTCTAAGGACCTATTCCTATCTATTACAATCCTAAGCTCTTTTAAAAAAAAAAAACAAAAACAACAAACAACTCCAGAATACATTATCCCCTTTTTTGCCTTTGAGATTCGATCTAATATTTTTATGCCACCGGCAAGCATCCTTTATGACATTTTCTTCTCTCTAAATGTTTACTTTGGTTCGTTTCCTTTATCTTTTTTTTCTTTTTCAATCATACAATCATAATAGTATCTATATATAAATATATATGATTTTTTGGTACCTAATACATATATGTTTATTGTGAATTTTGGGAAAATATTTCAATTTAAGAAAAGTTTTTTTTTGGTTCGTTGTAGGTATGCTTTTTCTGAGTAAAAAAAAAAAAAAAACCCTTGAAGACATTGTGTTTTCAGTTCATTTCTAATATGAAAGCTAATTTTATTTTGAATGATAAAATACACAAAAGAAATAAACCTTTCAACAAATGTATGTATAGAAGAGAGAAGACTATATGAATGCTTCTGTCTGACCGTTAGTTGCAGGATATGTATTACCCTATTTTTTTTTTTGCTTTTAAAGAAATGTCAGTTCTCAATTCCTTAAGAAATATTTAAATTCTAAATGACAAAAGGTTAAGGAAGAATATATTGAAAAATTCTTTGACAAATACCCGAAATAAACCTACCTTACCCTATTTTTTAAGCTTAAAGAGGGGAAAAGTTACCGACTCAAAGTGACTTTAAAAAAAATTAGTACTTTTTCTTTGTGGATATTTTAAAAGTTAGACATGAACAACAACCAGAAATCTTCGTCAAATGGCCTTTGATTTACAAAATTTAAAATATATCTTGTAAATTTTCAATGCAACGTTAAAGTCCATTAGATTCCCTTTTATTTGTTTATTTTAGAGTAACTCTTGAAAGTTAAGTTCATCTGATCCTGATAGAAATACTATCTATAACTTTTTTAGTTTTTTAAAACAATACAAACCTTTTGCACAAGAAAATACATATTTTTTAAGATTTTTATTTTAAATTATATATTTTTTTGCAATGTTTTTTTATGTAAAAATTATTTATGGAAAACAAACTTTAATTTCGTACCTAAACGATTTTTAAATTTGCTGTTTTTTTATTTTTAGGGGTTTAAAAAAAGAAAGGAAATATACATAAATTTTTTTAATTATGCATAAAAGACTATCTAGATATTGCAGGGGTATTCTGAAATTTTTAGTATTTTTATGGAGCTGTGCATAGGTTCATTCGAAGTATTAATTATATTGAAAAATTTCAAACACCATTTTGGAGCATCAACTGTGTGAATTATTACCAATCATTGATCCAAAGTACCTATCCCAAGATCTGACATCTTTTGCATTTCTTTTTAAGTTTCATTTCATGGTTAAGAAAGCTTAATAAAATAATAATAAGGAAAATAGGACATAGGACACTAATTTTTATTTTATATCCTTTTCTAAAAAAAAAATATAACTTTAAAAGTTTAAAAACTGATTTAAAAAAAATATAACGAGGTACAAATTTAAAAAAAAAATATTAACGGACATCGTCCCTAAAACATTTGCGCTCAACATTCTTATGTTTAGTATTTTCCAATATAATATCCTAAAGAAAAAAAAAAAAACATAGTTGCAGTGATCTTTAGTTTCATACATTTCTGACCATTTTTTAAGCTAAGAAAACAATTTTTGCCAACAGTTTTTACTATTTAGATTTATTATATTTTTTTTAATCATAAGTTTGAAAATATTGTTAAGAGGCAACTTAAAATCGATCAAAAATTCTGAAAGTTATGAATTTAGTTTTAAAGAGAAAAATATGTTCCACATACGCCCCAGTGAACGAAGTATTTTTTTTTCTCTCGGGAAATTAATGGCAACATCTGGGCTTATTTTTTTTTTTTTAACTGGCCATGATACATAATTAACTTAAGAGAAATCCTATGGCTAAGGATCTTGTGAAAAAATCACTAACATTGACATTTACAAGCGTTTCGCATGAAAATGTTTTGTTGTTATTTTATACAGAATTAAAAGTAAATTGCACAACTAAAATGCACAAGCTAGCTAGGGTTTAAATCTAAAATGTGGCCTAAGTATTGAATATGTTTGAATTATAGTTTTTAGAGAATGAAAATTTATAAAAAAGTGTAAACAAAATTTAATATTACTAAAAATAATTCTTTTTTTCTTTGATTTTCTTTGTTTATATAAAAAAAATTGTAAACGAAATATTACTTTAATTATTAAGACATAGTTTTTGGTAAAATTGTAACAGAATTAGTTATTTATGTTTTTACTAAAAATCATTTAAAATACATTCCCAGACTTATCCTAATACACCTTCTCATTTAATAAAATAATTTATACAAAAGCAATCCTTTCGCACCCTACCGAACTACATATACATATGTATAAAACATACAAAAATAATGAATTCTTTATCAAAATTATAATGTGATCCTTTATTTCGTATGCATATAAACCTACCTTGAAGTAGTTTTATATCGATACTTTCGGAATTTCCGTTTCTCTCGGAAATGTGAAATTCCTCCATTGTCCGTTATCGTCTCTGGCAAAGACCTTCCAACCAATCCAACTGAAGATGCCACTAGATTGGCTCCTTCCTGCTGGCGTCTCCATGATTCTATGCTAATTGGAAAATTTGTTGAAGTCCTATCACTACCATCACCATAAGTTCCATCATTCACGCTTGCCCCATAGGATGGCGAAGAACCATTATTATTGAATGTGAAATTAGATTCACTGTCCATCGAATTGAATGGAGAAAAAGTTTGCGAAAAGTTTTTATAATGGATATTCAAAGTTGCCAGAACTATATGAACTGCAATAAGGGTAAGGATCAGCATTAGGAGAAGGCCAAGAGTGTGTGTCGTGTTGCTTTGATTCATTCGCAGGAAGTAACGTTGGTAGAGCATTTCCACCTGAAAAATAATAAAATCAAAAAAGAAATGGATGTTATAACTTAAATTAATATTACAAACTTCCTATGAAGGCTTTGGGGTTTATTTTCTGTACAAAAAAAAAAGTTGGAGCTATACCTATAGTCATTTTATTTTTCAATTACCTGTAAGTTTTTAAATTGGTGGGTACTGCACATTCGTATTACGAGTTTATTCAACCGAAACCAAAAAGAGATGGTAGGACTTCCGGCGGTAGTGTTCGCTTCAAGGTTTTTAGCGTCTACATCGTATCCTGTGTTAGAAATAATGTAGATAATAAAATTTCAGAAAGCATTATTTTATAATTTTTAGAGTTGAAGATATATTTTTCTTTTGTTTCGTTTTTTTTTGTTTTGTTTTTAATAAATATTTAATAATAATGTTGATTTATTTTGATTATTTTTAGAAATTCCATCTTAGCCATTGCAGCTATTTTTTTTTTAAAGGCCAATGAAGCTGAGGAATATCCAAACTGTAATATTTAAAATGGAGAACATTTCATTTAAATTTAAACAACATCACTGTTTTTGTTGTGAAGTTGCCCTTGAAATTTTAAATTTCATTGCCTTTACAGGTATACAAATGAAAAGAAAACACTTGTTAACAAATTTTCCTTCCAAAAAATCGATTTTCATTTCAAGTAAAAAGGTCCTTTATATAGATAAGTGTTTATAGACATACAGTCATACACACACATAATGAAACAACAAAATTATGAGTACATAGATTAAATTTCAACAATAAGCTAACTTCATTTCAAAAGTTTATATTTTAACCATACACACACATTATTACCAAAAAAAAAAGAAAAACATTCCTTAACCCTGCCAATAAAATTCAATATTTTTCAACAAAAAAAAAAAAGGTTTAAAATCCCAGATGATTCCCTCATTGTTATACCTCTTAAGGCAAATAAATACAAAAATCTAATAGACCACAAACACAACCTCTGGCAGATAATTTCAAATGTTTTTTTATCCTACCGAGGAAATACACCAGCTTTAACCTCAGGCAAGGAAACATAGAACTTTTTAAGCTAAAGCATATTTTTACTTTAGAAGTACAAACTTTAAAAATATCTAGCTTTAGAAAATTTCAAATCACCAGCAAAATAAAAAAAAAAAACCCATAACAAAATTCTTCCTGTTTTCACCTTTAGGTTGATGCTATGAGTACATTTAATTTTGATTATCTTTAATGAATGGGTTGTGCCAGGTGCCAGTAGCAGCCGGTGAGAATACAGTTTTGTTTGTTTAATATAATTTCAAAATATGTTAGCTTTAGGAAAAATTGATTTTTAAATGAAAGGAAATTGTAATGACGGGTGATAGTTGACATCTGAAAAACGACTATTAGAGAAGCTTACGCCACGCCATGCCATGTCATTGCCGCCGTGACCCTATCAAAGTCTACATCTAGCTATCGGGATTTCTTGGAAAGTAAAAAAGATATTGAAATGATTTAGACTGAGTTATGTATGTAGAAGAAGATTAATAGATATTTCAGGAATTGTTCAGAAAAACAATTCTTACGTCACGTTTTTACAAAACTAGATATTGGAAAAACGTTTTTTTCATATTCTAACGGGGATATCTCGAAAACTCGAGGTGATAACGAAAAAGGTATGACGCATTTGAGTTCAAAGTCCAAAAGTATAATAAGCCACCTTCTTAGGTTCTCGTGTCTTGGTTGCTCGTATTTAAAAGTTAAGAAAATGAAAAAACCTTTTCTTTTTCATATTCTACCGAAAATATCGGAAAAACCCGAGCTGATAGCGGAAAACGAATGACGGATTTAAATTCAACGCCCAAAACTATGCTAAGACAAACTCTTGTATTCTCATGTTCAAAAGTTTAAATATGTATCTCAAAACCCCAAGTTGATAATAGAAAACGAATGACGAATTTGAGTTCAACACCCAAAAGTATGCTAAGACACACTCTTGTCTCGTGTTTAAAATTTATAGGAAAGCGTTAAAATGTTTTTTTTTTTTTTAATATTCTTACGAGAATATCTCGAAAACCCGAGCTAATAGCGAAATACTGATGACGGATTTGAGTTCGTTGCCCAAAAGTATGCTAACCCACCTTCCTGGATTCTCGAGTTTAAAAGTAAATAAAGCAGAAAAACATTTTTTTTATATTCTTACGGGAATATTGCAAAAACATGATTGCGGAAAACAAATGACCAAAAGTATACTAAAACAAACTCTTGTCTTCTCGTGTTTAAAAGTTTAAATAATCTCGAAACTCCGAGTTTATATCAGAAATCGATTAAAAGATCTGAGCCTAAAAGAATGCTCGTGTTTATAGGTTAAAAATTGGGAAAAAACATTTTCTTTCATAATCTTACGGGGATATTTCGAAAACCCAACAAGCTGATACAGAAAAACATATGATGAATTAGAGTTCAAAGCGCAAAAGTATGTGAAGAAAAACTTTTGTCTCCCTGGTTAAAAACTTGACCGAAATTTGTAAATCTGTGTTATTTATTAAAAAAAAAAAAAGACTGAACAAACCGACCCTTATCCGAATGCAGCGAAATTCACAATACCGAAGAATTTATAAACTACCGTACCTAAGTTTGTAAAGTTAAAAAAATAAAGTATTCACTACAACATAAGAAAAATCAAATTCCACAACTCACTCACTTAATCTCCTATAAAATTTAAAATCTAACATTTTTGTCTGCAAATTGCTTTATAATTTGTTTACCCTTTTTTTAATAGTTAAAAAATAGTTGACAAAGAAAACAAAAGAATAGCAAAATACTACAGTTTAAGCTTGGCAGCAATCATGTCCTTAATGTGGGAAATGTTGAAATCCTTGGCAAATTTTTGATACTTAAATAAAAAAATTAAAAAAAAAAAACTTTTTAAACAAAAATCCACCTACCCTGGTGCTGTTGATGCAGTAGCTGAGCGGCCTCGTCTCGTTGGCAAAGCATCGGACTTGTACACGTTGAACCCGAGTTAGTCGAATCCAAGGACTCATCAATATTGCATCTCGTCACACCTACCTGGGGGTTGACAAAAAACACAAGCACATCAAGCATAACACAAAATGCATTACATGATTATAATAACAAATGAGTTTCCTGTATTTGTGCTTTGCCTGGATGATGATGCAAACACTCTTACACTCTATGCCACTGGAAATGGTACAATTTTTTTTTTTTAATCGACAAAACGACAACCAGACTTTAAAGTAAATACAAACATTTTTTGTTTTTTTTTTTTTTTTTTCTTAAATTCCCTTGAGGCAAACTATGTAGTGTATAAGTTATATAGAATTTTGTTGAAAGTACTTACCGCTATAAGACTGCTACTAACAGACGATTTGCCTCCCTTTGAGGGGTTAAAATGTTCGATAACTTCCCAATTGGATTTCTTCGGGGTAGTGGGTTGAGTTGTTGGCAATTGAATTTGCGGTTGAGTGATGGTGGGTACTTGTAGCTCAAGTGCTGGTTGAACAGAACGGGGCTGTTTGAGTGAGGAAGATCGACCGGAAAACTTTCCAGATGTTGTTTTCTTCTCCTTTTTGTATAGACAAGAACCGACCGATGAAAACGGGTTTTGAGGTTATATAGATTTTCAAATGGAATAAGAAAATAAAAGACAAGGTTCAAGGTGATGGGACAGAAGAGAAAAAAAAACTACATAAATATATACTACTACTTTGACTGTTGCAATGCAATATGGAAATGGGTCGTTTGCTGTGGAAAACTTTCATTTTCGTTTTTTTTTTTTTCTTTTTAAATTTAAAAGAGCAATTTTCAAGAAATGAATGTATTTGGATAAAGTGTACTTATGCAATAGCTACTTACATCTTTCTGTGAGTGGCGAGTGCCCCTCAGAGACAATCTCTTGCTCCATTCTTTTTTTTGGCTTTCTGAGGAGAAAGATCGAAACATGACCGAAGGGTTGTTGTGTGAATTCATGGCTGGAAATGAAAATTGGAATAAATTTTTAAATATGTAATTTGCATTTGCAAGAATTTATAAACTTAAGTATTAGATTATGATTATTATATTTGCTAAATGAGTTTGAGGGTTTTAGAATTTCTGAAATTTTTTTCTCAATTTGTAAGTGGGTAAATTTTTTTGTATTTAATTCAAAATGGTTTTCTTACTATAGTAAGAAAACTTCTTTCGTTAAAGACGATTTGCGAAATACCTACATTATCGAAAATACAGAAATAATGTCGTCGTCTATATCGGTGGGATCGAGTGACTGTTTCCCGAATTGCAGCTTTAAGATGTCCAACGGAGTTGACAACCATATAATGTACGTGTAGTATAGAACGCAACTTTCCGTACCAGTACAAATTTTGAGTAAAAATAAAATAGCACTTTATAACCACACTCCTCTATAGTGGCGCATAGTGGAGGTAAGTTTAATTGAAGAAAATTTTGGTCTAAATAGATTTGAACCTAAACCAAGCACCCGTACAACCGAACTAATTTAATAAATTAACAACATTGTAAAGAAGATCATTACGAGGCTTCTATTTCGTAACAATTAAGGCCATCAGTTTCTGAGTAAGATTAGTCTTTGGTTCAAATCTTCAAATGCTTATTATCTTTGAAAGAATTTTTTTTTAAATAAGTCCAAAAATAACCTACCCTTATTTTAGACCATCAGTATAGTTTCTATGGGTGTTGCAAGGGGTAAAATTCACTTTTAGTTAAATATCCTGAAAACTTTCAGTATTATTTTTTTGAAAAAGTATGAAGATAAAAATGTTGGCTTATGCGATTTTACACAAAAAATATTGTGAACATTTTTTTCTCCGGAAAACAGATCTCGAGGAAAACTTTCGCAAACCTAAGTCACTCTAAATTTAAACCAATGCTTTTTACTTAGTTGGGTAAAAGAAGCAAAATATTTTTTTTTTCTGAAATATCATGGGAACATCAGGTTTTGTTGTTGGAGAAAAATTAAATTTAAAATTGTAAGTACTTTTTTTTCAAAATTAAATGCCATTAGGAAAATAAGTGTTACAAAATTTTGTAGGTATTTTCCAGGAAAACTGATATTTTTTGAGCAATTAAAAAAAAAAACTAGATTTTCTCCCCACAAAATCAATAGCACTGGTCTAAATTAAGTGTAGGTACTTTTCAGGAAATTCTTAATACATTAAAAATAAGCTCTACAGGAAAATTCAACTTTGTTTAAGTGTTCTGCATCATGACTAAAAGAAAAACTACACAAACAAAAATAATATTTTGGGGCCAGATTCTAAAAACGTAAAATTATTTTCGGTAGCTCCCTGCATAAAAAATGTATTTTTAAATTACATATTATGTAAACAGTGATTGTTATTTTGTATATTAATATTTTAGCCATTTTAAAATTAAACTAAAACTCAATGAAAACTTTTTTAATGAATGGTTATAAATAGAAAACGTTTTTTATGCGTAAAACATTCCACTGAGCATTCCACAAACAACTGTCCTTGGAAAAACATGTTTTGATGTTGAACGCCATCTATCAGAAAAATTTTAAAACTAGATATTAATTTCTGAGAATATATTCTCACATCATAAGAAATAATATTGTTTTAATATAAGCTCAATGAAATAGATTTTTTTAGTGCTCAGTAGTGCCATCTATCGGAAAAATTGATTTATGTGGTCTTGTCAATTCTTATCAAATTTATGTTAGTTTATGCTCAAGTAGATGGTAAATTATAATTTTTTAACAAATATTCAAGAGTTTAGTGTTCAACGCCATCTATCGGTGAAATTCACAAGAAATATATTTTATCTAAATCGGATGGCAAATTTTTGAATTTAAGCTAATTTTGATATTTCGGTGTTCAACGCCATCTATAGAAAAAAATAAAAACTTTTTATTTTCACTTCACTTCACTTCACATTTCACACTTATTGTTTCGAATGGCAACACTGGCCATCGTGTATTTCAGTTTTATTTTAACTCTGTAAAATAAAATGTAATAGAAGTCAGTCTCGATCGGTATTTTGCCGAGAAAGAAGATTTTCTAGATCTGGGAATGGAATAATAAAAGTGGGTTTTTTGTATAATTTTCCCACATTAAAATTCGTTGTTTTTTTTATTTAAACAAACCGGATGTTATACACTTATTACTTATTATAATTTTATGCTGTCACTAACAGAAAGTTCTTTATATTTTGTTTACATTTTAAATTCCTTTTTTATTTTTTTTGTTTAAGTTGACTAAAATTGGTCGGTCTATAACACATATCAACTTCTCTATAAGCCTATATAAGTCGTCGTTGAATAAACACTATCACAATAACCTTCTTCTTTTTTTTATTAAAACCAATTCAAATTGAGTGCAATCCCCTGTCAACATTTCAATCAGGAATATACAGATTGTCTCTTGTGAGTTTGAATCTCCTGTTTTTGTTCAAATAGCGTATAACCACAATGAAGTAGGTATAGAACAATATCCATCATACATACATACATACATACATTCATATAATATTACACTATGGGAAGATTCCTTAACCGATATTTGGTCTATACAAAGAATCTTTTTAAAGGAAACAAAAAAAAAAACTTGAATACAAAAGCGGAATGTTCTTGAATAAACAATTTGAATTTTGTTTGCTTAAAAGGTGAAGTCTAAAATACAAAAAAAAAATGAACCCACCCAAAATTAGACCCAAACTGGCAATTCCATGCTATTATTTTCAAAGTGTTTTTGTAAAGTCGTGAAGATGCGAAACGAAGAAAATCCTTTCAAACAGTCATCCCTTATTATATGTATGTATATGTATAGTCGTTGCTAAGTGCTAACAAACTTGCTCCTGTCGCTACCTTGTCGTTATATATATTTCTTTTTCATAAATACATACGTACATATAAAACTCTCTATCAATTTGTACAAGAAAATCTTCTTCGATTTCATGGAATTATTAATGAGGTGGCTTAGAGGCTGGCTTTTACCTTATAATTTTTTTTTCCAATTTCAAAGCAGCAGTAAGGATTAAATTGAGAATGATTGTAGAGAAGAAGGAGAATTTGATTTTTTTTTTTTTGAATGATGAGAATACTAAATCAAAATCATTAAATTAATGATTAAATTGATGTCATTAGAGATTAAAATATCTCTTGAAATTTAGAATTTTGTAAAATATCTTTTAATTTAACACACAACAATATAATATGGATGAATCTGTTTTAAAGTATAAGGTGGAGGGGCAACATTGAGGGCGAAGAGTATATAGAATTAGTTGCTAAGTGCATAGAAATTCAATTTATTTTGAACTTGTATCCATCGCCTGAAACAAATATGCACTTCAGATAGATTGAAAGATATTATAGGTACTTCTAGCAGTTCAATTTCAATAAGTGTTCCCACTTTGTTCAGTAGAAAAGTTTTTTCTAACTTTGAAAAAATGTCATTTAAGCCAGACGACGACGCTGGTATTGCTGGTATCACAACCAACAGAATGGGGTGCTTATCGATGATTACCTTCTCTTTCGACCCAAATTGGATGACATGGATGTAAAGGACATGTGGATCTAACAGGATGGCGGGCGTGGCGCTAGCTGATACATAGCTGATGGACATTCTGCACGAGCGTTTTGACATACCTAATTATTTCACGCAAAAAAAAATACTAAAGCTGTCAAATCGTATGATATCGTTGACTAGTTTCAACGATATCATACGATTTGACAGCTTTAATATTTTTTTTTTTTAATTCCGTTGGCATATGTCAATAAACTGCATAAGTAACGGTTCCCTCAAAGTTAAAATATTTCAAGCCATCGATCAAATTCAACTTGATCTATGCACCCTAGTCATCGACATTGGACATATCGAATATGTGGCACCAGCGAAGCCACGGGGGCAGCCATTTAAACGATGTCATTTTCCATTAGTGTTATTCGTATAAGTTTAAAAAAAAAAAAAAAAAAAATACACATAGCAAGATCCAACGATCAACTCAGCAAAGTTGATTGTTTAATTTTCTGCTCTACTACATACATACATATTTACTGGACCTGTAATGTCAAACCAATTATATTTATAAATTAACTTAACGGCAGTAACTTGTGAAAAACATTCCGTTCCAGTTACTGGAAGCTGGATTAATATGACAGATGAAAGTATTTGGAAAATTGCAAATAGTTTAAAGGTGAAGGCCAATTCTTTTAAATCATATATAAGTAATATTGACATATGCACTAAATTAATTTTGACGAAGTTTTTTAGAATGTTTTAAAAATAGAAAAAAAATTATTTAATAAATTAAGAAAAGTGTAGTTTATATATTAAATGAAAAAAATAAACAAGCCTTAGCTTTGTTTTTTGATTTTAAGTAAAAAAAATAAACATTAATTAAGACCAAGCCAAAGTTTGAGTTTTTTGTTAATATCTCGAAAACATAGACATCAGATTTTCGATTAAATTTAAAGGCATAAAATTGTAGATTTTAAAATTTCTACACAAAAAATTTTTTTGTTTTAGTAAAAAAAGCAATAGTAAAAGTTCGTTTTTTTTTAATTCCTGTTGCAAAGAATTATTTTTTAAGCAGAATTTTAAAAAGCTCCAGCGAGATATTTACAAAAATTTGCTCATTGTATCAAAATACACATCTCACCACGATTTTAAACCTCTGGTGCATATTTAAAGCCACGCACATAAATTATTATAAAGCTCTCCAGAAAATTGTTTTCAAATTTCAATAAATACGCTTAATTATAGGTGTGTTCCTTTATTGTCCAAAACTACACATTTCATTTTTGTATATATATAAACTTTGACAAACTTGGTGTAGTTTTGGGCAAAAAATCACAGAGTTTCAAAGCAAAGGAACGCACCTTATGTTTCTTTAAATCTCATTATCTTTAAAAAAAAATCTTCTGTTAGTTTTTGTGTATTTATCGTTAAACCAGTGCGGCGACGAACTATATAAACCCTTAAACCCTGCAAACTATTAATTTTTCTAAACAAAGTGGCAACACTCCAACAATAATTTCCTCCCTTGGTCAAAATGTTATTTTCATGATGAGATAAGCTTAAACGATTTCGGTAAACCCAATTACAAAATTGAATAGAAGTACCCTACTTTATACAAACTATACAAGAAATTGATTTAATCTGATGGCTTCACATACACATTAAAAGACCACAAACAACCTCAATAATTAGAAAATTTGATTTGATGGGATTCAGTATAGGGTATCTATAATAATCTGTTCCTCTTATTACTCTTATTACGAACCCTTTACAAAAGTTCAAAAATTATTTTATCATAATTTAATTCCTTTCGAATGTTTTGTGTTTGTGATATGCAAAGTTTTTCTATATAATATGAGAAGAAATAAAATAGGAAATGAAGGAAAAGAAGAAATCTATTTCTTCTTACTGACTTTAAAGAGCAGTTATTGGTTTTGCGTAGAAAAACATCGAGTTTTTAATCAAATTTTTCCTATAATCCTTTTAGAGAAGTTTAGAGAAGTCATTTTCTTCATGTCTCATGTGCTCATGAATCTCTGGTTTTATTATTAGTGTAGGTAAAGGCAAAGTTTGTTGTCAAAAAATTAGAATGATGTCGAAAATATCCCTTTTTTTGAGCTAAAATTTACGATTTTAGATTTTATATGCAGCGCGGTAACGGCTAATAGCTTATAATTTTCAATTATTAACCATTTTAAAACCTCGAAACGCAAGAACAGGTACGAACGACCAAGTCTGGGATTTTATATAATTTTGTAAATACATCATCTATCTACATAAAATAAACCCATACATTGTGTTGTGTAAACATTTTTGTATGTTAAACAAAAAAAATCTGAAAAATGTAAATTTTTGACGAAATTATTTATATAATATGTTAGATACAGATATTGTAGCTTATAATAAACAAAACATAGGGATGAGTATTTTGGATGTTTAACGAACAAAGATTATAGATATTTAAAACCCATTTTTTAATGTGTAAATATCTATGCCGGCGGTAGGGTAAACTTAAAAGTGGACATTTCTGTGACACTTGTGATCTTACACGTTACGATACGTTGATTGGGTACGTTCGTTCGTACTTCAAACTAAATCCAATGATCGAGTTTAGTTTGGGTTTAAATTTGCTTGACGTTCGAACTCGTCACGTTCTGTGATGTAAAACCAGCACTTGAATATTTAATTTGATGCTTACACATCTTAACCGTGGGTCCCGGCACTCACTTTTTTTATGAATTCTATATATTGCAATAGGGTAAGATACTGTTATATGTCACTGTCACTTTTTTTGGCGTGTTCAGTTGAAGTTTATTAAGAAAATAGGGTAAGTATGATTCTATTAAAAAAATATTTTAAACTATAAGAACATTTTATTGAAGTAAAATATTAATTAGTATTATGGTAATACCTCAACATTTAAAACCATTAAAATGTCACACCAAAGTGTTTAGCATTATTGAATAGTGACACGTTCAACCACACAATATACATACATACTACATATGTAAGTACAGATAAATCTAAATTCTGCAAACTTAGGAGTAATAATTTATTTATTTATTTATTGGAGACCGTTAAATGCTAACGTTACATATTATCTCTTAAATCTAGTTATAATCTATTGCTCTTAAAAACATAGTCTTGAACTTTATACTTTTCAAGTTGTCATTTACAGAAGATATAAGAAAGTAAAATTTATTATATATTGCAATCAATTGATTCAAAGGACTATTAGCACCATTGTTTGACCTACTAAAAATTTGGCACAAAGGTTGCCGTAATCTTAAGCTTGTGTGGCTAAAGTTAAAATTCAGTCTGCAAAGAACTGAGGAAGATGAAATCTTTCCGTTTAATAAACCAGTAATGAAGCAGAATTGGATATATTTTCGATGGTTTTCAAGTGATGGAAGATTTATTAAAACCAACCTATGAATATACAAGGGAAGTGCTGATTCCTGGGACCAAGGAAGAAAACGGAGACAGAATCGCAAAAACCTTCGCTGAACTGATTCAAGCCTTGATTTGAGAATAGAGTAGTGAGGTGCTGTGTGGTCTCAGCCGTACTCAAGAATGGGTCGCACAAACGAAATAAACAGAAGCTTGAGAACATAGGGATCTTTAAAGTCACGTGAGAAACGTTTAATAAATCCTAGTGTTTTATTAGCTTTTTTAATAATGTGATCTAAGTGATCATTAAAGGTCAATTTTGAATCTAAAATAATTCCCAGATCTGAGAGTACTGAAACTTTATTTAAAGGGTACGAATCAAATTTGTAGTTATATGTCAAAGGCCTTTTTTTGCATGTAAAGCTCATAACCTTACACTTGTCAACGTTTAAGATAAGTCTGTTTTTATTGCACCAGTCCCTATGTCTTAATAGATCGTCTTGTAGTAGTAAACAGTCTGTTTCAGATATTATTCTTTTGTAAAGTTTAATGTCATCAGCATAAATAAGAACACAAGAGTTTTGGACAATTGAGACGATATCATTTATAAACAGGATAAACAAAATAGGCCCTAAATGGCTACCTTGAGGTACGCCTGAATTAACTATAAATTGACTAGAACATACATTGCGAAAAGTTACACTACAATGTCTGTTTTGTAGATACGAAGTAATCCAATTAAGAAAATTATTATTAAATCCTAAGTTATTATTAAATCCTAAGTTATAATAGATATCTTTTGAGCTTAGTAGCCCAAGAAAAAAATAGACTCTCAAATTGAATAAATTTCGACAAAGTAAGGTGGAGAGTTTTTTTATTTATTTTCTAAAAAGTACCATAAATTTGAACTAAGGATTTTAGATTTTGTCATTTTTGGGGAAGAAAGAACGTCAATATTTAAACAAGGGCAATTTTTGGTTTCGTGTAAAAACGAAATTTTTATTAAAATTTTGACTATCGAGAAGACGGAAAAATTGGTTTTCGTTTTTTTGTTGTTGTTGTTTTGTTCTTCATATCGTGTGGTTTTTCAACTTAATTTTATTATTGTCTTTCATTCTTTTGTCATAAAATAATTTAATAATTAAGTTGTATTTTATAATTTATTGAATAAATTAAATCAATATTTAGGTACTCTTTTTCTACACGAGGTACAGATTTTTGCATATGCAATAGAAATAAGAACCATTTTGACCTTTCCAATGATATATAGGTCAAAAAGTGTTACAATATACTTAGGACACAACTCTTGATAGTACAAAAGTGCCCATTCTACTTTAAATTAGTTTTTGTTTTATTAAAAATTCGTGGAAATATGAATACTTCTTGTGTATTTTTACCTTGGGTGTTTTATATTTTCCACTGAAACATCAAGCTATAAAACTTCTTAAAGTCTTCAGATACGTATAAGTTGTGAACAACTTTTTATTATATGGATGCTGTTGGATGAGTTTTTTTTTTTTTTTTTTTTGATAAAGGGATCCATTTCACTTTTAACTTTGACTTTGTTCTTTATTGAATATTAAATAATATCTATTTTAGAACTCCTTGGAATATTTGTTCTTAATCAAGATAACATAAAAGAAAATATTTGATATTTTGAAAACCTATTGGACATGTTTTGATATTAAACAAAAATAACAGTAAAATCAGATAAAGATGTAGTCAATACTTCTTTATTTATAAAAAAAAAAAATAAATTTGGAGGCGTGACAACTCGTATAAAATAAGTACCTAATTAGTTACAAATCTCAAATATTTCTGTGTGTAATTGGCAGTAATGAAGAGGACCTACAATTTTCTATAAATTCTAACGACTAAAGTTTGAATCACTTTTTCATAATTCCTCCAAATAAGCGGTATCCGTAAAAAATATTTCTTTTTTAAGGTGGCAAGACCTTCGTTTTCAGAGACTAATTTTAGATCAAAAAAATTGATTTTTGGAAAAAATTTACTTGTCAGGTTTTGAAAATAAATAGGTGCATTAATTTACTTTGAAATTCTGTGATCATCTGTCCAAATTTACACAGTCTACTT
Source organism: Epistrophe eligans (assembly GCA_951394125.1). Lineage (NCBI taxonomy): Eukaryota > Metazoa > Arthropoda > Insecta > Diptera > Syrphidae > Epistrophe > Epistrophe eligans. The sequence goes on along the minus strand of OX596029.1, from coordinate 16,263,275 downwards.
TTTTGTATATGAACTTTGACAGACTTTTGTGAAGTTTTGAAGAAAAAATCTCAAAGTTTCAAAGGTAAAGAAAGCACCCTATAATTAAAATTCTATATAATCATTAAAATTTTAATTTTAAATCAATCAAGAAACCGCAAAAATATCGATTAAAAATTCTGTAGTTTTATATGCAATACCTCCAAAACCAAATCATATATTTATGGCCTTCTAAAACTTATAAGTTAAGATTTGAATAGTCGGATCTTTAAGGCTAAAACGTCTTTAAATGAAAGTGAAGGCTTCACATGATTATAAGTTGCAAATTTCTAACCACAAATGCAAAAAAGAGGGGTGTTTCAGTGAAAAATCAATTCAATTCTTGGCATTAATTCAAAAATTACTGAAAAAAGTTTAGAATTTTGAAAAACCATAAAATCTTACAAAGTCAATATTCTCCAATGTTCCTTTAATATAATGTTAATGAATGTTTTGGTTGAATACCACTAGTGGGCGGTATTCAGCTAGTATACAGCAATAAAATATTATAATGTTTAAAATCTTCGTTTCTAAAAAACAAATTACACTTTACTTTGAAAATATTACGTTCGCTAGAACAAAATTCAACTCTCTTGACATCAACAAAGTTTTGTTTAAGACACACGTAAAAATGGTTACGCCTTCATTTGGACACTCGCATCACATTAATACGATCAGCCAATAAGATATTTATCTTATATCCATCCACAATTTCCAGAGATATAAATATTAGTATAGTTACAATTTAGTTTTATTTGATCCTTTACTATATATGTAACTGCAAAAATAATCTCAGTATCGTTCAATTACAATTTTATATCAGTATATTTATTTTGTTTTTACAAAATAACACCGCTTGTTTACTGCACTGATGTTTGAATGAGTATATTGTAAATATTATACTTATCGTTTAATTTACCCCAACAACAGTTTTCAACCTTTCTCTTCTCAAAGATTATAATATACACAATGTGTAGGATACTTATTTACACCAAAAAGAATTAATTACAAGTAAACAATATTGTGTTTTCTTTTTAAAAATACCGAACGCAAATATCCAAAAAGTTAGTCAATATTTATATACATACACAACATATACATATGTAAATGCGGATTTATGTACTTTAGCATTTTGTTTAATCGAAATTATCTGACTTGCAATAAATTTACTACCTATACGTATATTTACTGGAAATACATATTGTTTCTTAATCTGATCTAAGTGTAGAGATAAATTAAATTTATTAGGTACATATGTATATAAAGAAAAATTAATTGGCTGTTGAAAATCACTTGTTTATGGATGTAGTCTTCTTGAATAAAATCAAAGATATTAATAGAAATAGAAGTAGTTTCGTTTTTATTAAAATTTACATTTTTATTTTTACAAACACAAATGTAACACCCACTCTATGTAAAGTCAAGAAAATGTTAAACTTAAAAACAATTTAGAAATAATATTTATATTTTTACCCTTTCGTTTTCTGTTCATTCGTTTCAAGTACATATTCTTATATTGCAATTTCGCAAAATAAAAAAAAAATAATTGAAACTCAATTATACGCAAATTTTGATTATTCACTGAATTTTTATTCCAAAAATGTGCTGCTGTTTTTTTTTTTTTTTTTTTAAATTTCTACCCAAAAGAACATTAATAAGGATCTCAAGGGAGATGTTAATCTGAATACCGCATAATTATATTTTTTGTAATTAGTTGAATAAAAGTATCAACAAGACAGATTATTTATAATCTCAATTCTTTTTTTTATTTTATCGAAAATCTAAGCAAAGATATCTTTTTCATTTTAATTGTCTTTTTCTCCAACTCTAAATCTCTGTATCCCTTGATAATTTATCTGAGAAAAACGAGAAGATTGGTCAAAATTTTAATTGAACGAAGTCGTGCTTGTAAATTTCTCTAATTGGTAAACAAATTTCCTTCAAGAAGAGATATAATGATATAAATGAATAAAATGCACGACAGGGTAGCACGAACTTGTTTAAGTCTTAATATTTTAAAAACTATGCATTATGATAAAAATAAAATGCACGACTGGGTCGCACGAACTTTCTCTTTTGTGCGATCACACTGTGGTTTTAAAGTCTTAATCATTTTAAAAACTTTTCATCTGATAAAAGAAATTTATTAATTATTGGAGCCTACATTTTATACCAGCTGCCAAAAATATATTTTTAAGAAAAAAAATTGGTACGCCAATTTTAAGTATTTTTTTATGCGGAATTTTTAGATTAATTTAAAAAAAAAAATATCCATCCATTTTCGAAATATCGAATTTTCAAAAAGAATTTTGAAATTTTTTTTTTTAAATCCAAAATTTGATTTTTTTTTAAATTTTAAATGCAATATTATTAAAACTTTTTAGTATAGCTTTTGTGCAAAAAAAATTCATTAAAATTGGTTCAACAGATAATGAGATAGTCGAAAACCCAAAAAATGGTTCTATGAGAAGCACCGTCCTTAAACCAAGGTTATGTGTTTTTTATCCCAAAATTATGGTAGATCGTTCTGGTATTAGTTCACACAAAAATTAAACTGAATCAAAATTAAAGGAGCCATTTTTGAGAAAAATGAAATTTTTAATACCGTTTTTTAAACATTTGTATGGGAGGTACCGTTATCTTGGTCATAAGATAACAATTTTATTAAAATCTGCTAGATAATATAAAAAAACTACTGGATGCCAAGTTTAATAAAAATCGACGAAGTCGTTTTCGAATTATTAAATTCTCAAAAAAAAAAAAAAGTTTTAAGCCGTAAGGTACCGTTATTTTTTGGTTATAAGAATATTTTTTGTTTGAAATCTTTTAGACAATTAATAAAAATCGACTAAGTTGTTTTCAAAATATTACGTTTTCAAAAAAAATTAAATTGTTTAAAAATCTAAAAATCGAAAATCAAAAAAATTGTTCTACTGGTGGTAAAATTTACCATTTTTCGCAATTTTTTTCTCACAGATTTTGGGCCTTTTACTAATTTTTTTTATTAAGTTGTGGACACGATTTTGAGAAAAAATAAGATTTTCAGCAGTGTCAGCAGGTGCCGTTATTTTTGGTCTTAAAAAATTTTAAAAACGACTTAGATATACCAAGTTTAAAGAAAATCACCACCACCCATTCGCAGACAAATAGACAGGCAGACAGACAGAATTTCGAGACCCACTTTTTTCGACGTCGCTATCATCGATATGGCAAGTTTGATCAAAATGTCGAGTACGATATTTTTTATGTATCCATAACTATGTAACTAGTTGTACCTACATATGTATTAATTATTCCTTTTTTGTGACCTTTTTTAAAAAAAAAATTACTGTTTACACGTATAGTTGTGTTTTTAAATTTTGTGAAAATGTCAAAATACTTTTAATTTTTATTTATCCTACAAGTGGCCTTAAAATTTTTTTTGTGTATCAAACTTTTCAATCATTATAAGAGATAAATCCATAAAAGATCCTTCGTCCTTATATGTAATCTTCTATGTATTATTAAATTATTTTAAAACCCTCATTTCTTTGAATGAGTTAAACAACATGACAACTAAATGAAAAATGTTTTCATCACCTTTTAATTTTTTTTTCAATTATTAAATCCTAATTCATCACACGCCATTTGAAAAGGATATAAAATTTAATCTTCAACAGAAATAAAAATGCCTTCAAAAAAAAATATATTCCAACACAAGGACATTGATTTTCTTTTATCGATTGACAAAAATAAAAAAAGAACTTCATGTCTCTCTGGCACAAAGATTTTATTCTTAACAAATTTGCTGGCGTTATTCTTGACCTTGCTTATAAAACCTGAATGATTCAAATAAAATATATAAGGCTTTTGTATAGAGACGAGTATATATAGTTAGGTAGGTGCTCAGCCAACATAGTATATTTTAAGAAGCCTTCATCATTCGGGTAAGAATAAGCACACTTTTAAATGAAATTACTTTTCTTTAAATTGAAAATGGATGGGCTTAAAGGGCTATACGATTTAGAGATAAGAAAAAAAACTAATAAATATAAAAAAGGTGTTAAGAGTTTTGAGATTGTAAATAGAAGAATGATCTATTATTCAACTCTTTCGTTCAATGCAAACGCAAAGTGCTTGCTTTTAAGGTTTTAGGCTATAAAGTAGCTAACCCATTGTTAAATAAAAGTAAAAGTTACAAATTGATTTTTAAAAAAAATTATTTAATTTGATTAAAAATAAATATATAAAAATTGCTTAAAAAATAAAAAAAAATGTATAATCATAATTTAATATTATTATAAATATAAAAGAAGATGCTTGTATTTCAATTACATTTGAACGGCTGAACGGATTCTAATGAAATTTGGCATAGAATTCGATGTTGTAGAAATTGTAAGATACAGTTGCGGGGGCCAGCAAAAGAGATAGATGAATAATAATTTACTTTATGTAAAACTGTTATGACTAAATGTGTTCTACACTACAACACTGCGAACAGATATAATCAAAAGATAACCTATAAAAATGTTTTTCAATAGAAAAATGATATTTGTTTCAAAAACTGAGAAGCTGTTAACAATAATTTAATTAAAGCACCTTTAAATTTTATTTAAATGAATTGGATAAAATAAAAATAAAGTAAAAAGCGACTTCATTCATTTTCAAGTTACTTTGCAATAAAAACTTTAGTAAGCTATAGTTAAATATCTTTAAAGAAAGGAAAACTTGCGTCCAAACATTTTCAATATTAAACGTGTTTGTCTGTCATCTAAAGATTGGGAAACGAAAAAGTTGTGTGTTCACTTTTTAATACTTGTGGTAAAAATTGGAAGCGTATCTAAATTCTATTATTTTTCTTGAAAATTAAATTTTTTACTATAGAAATTTATTTTTTTAATTTTTCATGCAGAAAATATTTAAAGAAACAAATCGAAAAAAAAAATTTTTCTAGGGAAAAAAAACAAACAAGTAGGTACACTATTTTAATTATTTTCTTAAAGAAAATTTTATAAAAAGCTCATGAAGTTATTTTGAAATTTGAAATTTTCAAAATATTAATTATAAAAAAAGGCAGTTCTCCGTATGAAATATTAACGACGTTTATTTAAGGGTTTTTATGTAAAAACATTATAGAAATCGATGGACTTTTTAATGTAAAAGTCAGACATCCAAAAATAGATCTATGGAAGAGAATCTTCCTCATATACTTGCCTATCATTACTATGTCATATTTGATTGAAAATTTCGTGTTCAGTTTTATTTTAACGATTGCAAATTAAAGCAATGCATTGCATTTATAATAATTTTTTAAAATATTTTTTTTTAAATATCCTGCAATGAATTTTAAAAAATTATGTTTTTTTTTAACTAAACCATCCATTTTCATAACAAATTAAATTTTCAAAAAAAGGTCATACATAAAATAGTTTAACTCTTATAGTTGATCGAGTAAGACAAAAAATACCAGAAATTGACCAAAGTTACGCTGTCTTTAAAAATTCACTATCAAATTCAATAGTAATTCGTGATTTTTTTCAGCTCCCGGAAATTACGCCAGATTTTTTTTTTTGGAAAAAATGCCAGACGCATTTCAATACAAATTTCTTTTCTGGGAGACTTTCCAGACTTTCTGATTTTTTTTTCCAAATTTTTTTCTGGCATTTTTTCCATTTCTTAAAATAGGAAAAGGCCCTGATTAAGAACAAGAGCCAGAAAACTGTATTTTACTTAAATTGTTGTAAACAAACAACAGTTACATATGTAGATTGTAGGTATGTTAATCATTGTGTTTGGTTGTCCATGCTGCAGGGAAATAATAGTAGACACGATTCAAGTTCACATATTGTTACATATTCATATTGTTAATTTTTGTATGATTAGATACAAATAAAAAGATGAAGTTATGAAAAACATTTATAATTTTACATTTAAACAGACTTATTGATTGCATAACAATTCTTCTCGAAACTTATCGCCAACTACGTCTATTATTTTATTTATTTATTAAATGGCTATATAAACAAGCAAAACTGGCCCACTCACACTCAGGCCAATAAGTTTTCTTTTTTCTGCCAGGATTTAAATTTGACCCATTTCTGTTGCATCATCAAAATTCAAAACTATTATTATATTAAATATATTAATATTTCATGAACCATGATGAAAAAAATATAAAATTATATATTTGTGTATATATATACACAAATGTATTGTTTGCTATTTTGTTAATATTAATAATGTTAGAAAACACAAATTATGTCAGTCTGGTAGACGGCCCCCAGCCAAACCAAAAGGCTTTTTTTTGTCAAAACAGAAACTTTATGTAAATGTAGTTTTGCGCCCAAAATATTACAAACAAAATTCTGAAAGTACCATAAAATGTTGATTAAAAAAAAAAAGCCAAAACTACACAAAAGTCTATCAAAGTTCTTATAAAAAAATAAAATAAAATGTGCGTTCCTTTGCTTTGAAACTTTGTGATTTTCTGTTTAAAACTACACAATTTATTTATTTTTTTTTTTATGAACTTGTACAGACTTTTGTGTAGTTTAAGGCAAATACAAATTTGCAAAGTAAAGAAACTCACATAATATTACTTCCGATATTTTATTTTCTGATATAAAACGCTCTACATTTTTGTTTTCATCATATTCAAATATTTTTTTTTTAAATCTTTGAATGACAAGAATTTAATTAGCGAAACTAATTTAAATTTTATTGATTTTTTTTATGCTCTTGAAGCAGACAGAGCAATTGGAATATTATGAAAAAAAAAATGTTACTTGATTTTATCCTTGTTATTGAAATCTCTCCAAAGACACGACATTATTTTTGTGGTCTGATTCTTTCCGCAAATTTTCGACTTGACATTGACTGGTTTTTTTTTTATATTCAAGCTCTTAGTTATTGTAAGATTATTGTATGGCAGTCGTTACAAATTTCAAGGTCGAGATTTTAATAAAGAAAAATAAACATAATACATAAAAATTATAATTATGAAAATTCTAATGTCATAACAGTTCAGTAAAAGAATGATTAAAACTTGCTTTCTTAGAACCCACAAATTGTTTTAAAACGAAAAACCTAATAAATTGAACCAACCACATGCCAAAATATTACCAATTGGAAAGTGGAAGTGCTCATTTTAGAGTTCATTTTTACTTGAATAATATTTAACAAACAAATGCAGTTTTTGAACTAATTATTTACATTTTTTTAATAAAATTATAATACGTGACATCAGCTGGTAATTTCGCTTCGTTCGACACCTCGAGACTCTAAAAAATAATATATATGTATGTATATGATGACAAATAATTTAAAAAAATGTTTGTTGTAAAAAAGCCATGGGCATTGGGCATTGATGAGTTATTCAGAATTTGCAATTTTTTTTTTTGCAATATTACTTTAAACGTGGATATTATTCTAATGTAAAATTAAGAACTTAAACGAATCCTGTAGGTATTTAAACAAGGAATTTAAAAAGCATTGTGGATGGGTCCCTGCGAGACATTAGTTTAAGTAATTTTGAAACACCCAAATTAAATTTTTAAATCGAATATAATTTATGTGCAAAAAAAAAAACTGTTTAATGAAAAGCATTTCTCTTTTACCTACGTGGACTTTAAGCCAATATTATTTTTATTTTTAAAATAGTGTTCTTGGAAATACTAAAGCACACAAAGTACTTGCTTCTATTAAAAAAAATCTTAACAATTATTTCTTTCACAGAGAAAAAAAATTGTCAATTAAATCATTATTTTGTCTCATTTATTTTAAACATTTTTGCACAAAAATCCTCTTTGGAGTTAAAATTCCCTTGAACATCTCTGCTAAGGACAGTTTAAAAATGCAAAAACAAGAAAAATCCATTAAAAAAATATGATAGAATTAAATTTCCTTTTAACGAACTCAAAGAAATTCAACGAAACCCAAGGAACAATTATTAATATTTTTGCTGGCTAATAAAATTCTCATTATTTTAGCTGTCACTTCTTTGTAAATAATCTTTCTATCCTTTAATCAATTTAGAAACCATCAAGAATATATCAACTGCAATGCTGATTAAATTTAATTTAATTTAATTTTTGTTTTTTTTTTGTAAAAACCATCACCCTCACAATTACCGTCAGAAACAACAGTCCAAAACAATTTATTATTATACATCTCAAAGTCAAAAATGATTCCTCAACGAATCGAATAGGTATGGTAGGTAGGTAGGTAGGTAAGTAAGGTACACATGGAAGCAACTTTTTGATTGCGCATTAATTCAATTTTTATTCTAAAAACATTTTAATTACTTGATAAACTAATCCCCTCCAGCTTGAAGCAGTAGCAGCATAAAATTTAAATTTGATAGAAAATCTCATTTAATATTGAGATAAAGTAAACAGCAAGAAACAAAAATTTGATTTTTTTTTTTTGTTATTCACTTTTGATTTTCTAACTTTAATTGGCACCTCCGTTGTTTTTTTTTTTTTTTTTTTTTGCCACCACATTTTTCCACCTTGGAATATCTCTCGTATTCACTTCTGCCGAGTGCCGCCGCCATGCCACCGTAGCGCACATTTTTTTGTTAATCACCACAACGAAAATCCATTAAATCCAATTTAAATTTCATAAATAAAAACGAAAAAAAAAACAGAAAATTGTATTAAATCAAATTGTATCTTTAAGTAAGAAAAGAATGAGATATTTCATCTTTTTGAAAACAAATTAAAAAAAAAAAAAACCAATCGATAGGGGATATCAAAAACTACCCGCAGGGAATATTTTGAAAATTAGCATAATTTACTTTCTGCGGAGATCCTAATGGAAAAGAGATAAACAACATGGAATTGGAAAATCGAAAACACTATATCCATGTATGTAGATAAAGATATTGTTGGTATCGGAAAGATACCCATTTTTTTTTTTTGAAGATGAAAAAGAGCATTTTTTTATCTTTCGAACAAAAAATATTCAATATTCATATAGTAGCCCGTAAAAATAAACCAATCACGTACAAGCAATTATCCCCTCCCCTCACATTTTCACCCACCTTCATGTGAACATATCCTGGATCTGATGCGAGATTGCCACAATTCGACACTGGGGGGCTGTTGCTTTTTTTTTTTTTTTCTTATATTTTGATTACAACTTCAGATTGAGGTAAAATAATCCACGTTCGGTTCGGTATTCGGTGCTTAGCTGGAGGTATCCGAAATCAATTACTCAAAGATAAAAATGAAGATCGACAGCAAACACTTGTGACACACAGGACGTGATGGTTCCGAATTCAATTTTCTTGAATTATCCTTTCTTTTTTTTTTTTTGTTTTTTTTTTTTGAGCTGTTGTTGTTGTTTTTGTTGATGTTATTCAATTTTAATAAAACGGCAATTTTATTTATTCAAGAACATTCTCAAGGGAGGCATTTTTAAATTAGGTATATTCTTCATTATAACAATCCTCAAAGCACTGATAATATCTTCATGATACACACACTTACACACTTTACTTTTTCTTTTCTTTTTATTTTATTTTTTTTTTTAAATAATCACTCGCAGTGAAAATTTCACTTTAATTAGTTTGGCCTAAAAATAAAATCACCCTCTTTCACTTTATACTTTCTGTATCGCATGCATTTTTGCATTTCCGAATGCAATAAATCGCATCACATGCAGCGCACTATAGATACAAAGGATACAATGGATATGAGGATACAACAATGCACCATCGCATAGTACAATCAACTTTATACAATGAACCCGGTTTGAAAGATTTCCAATTCAAAGGTGAAAACCTGAACACCCAGGTTAGTTATTGGGGTTTGTTTATTTTTTTTTTTTTTTTCAATCAAGAGTATTCACTTGCACCATCTACACACATACTACACTAAAAAAAAAGAAGATATTTCATCTTCATGGTGCACTTTATGTAATGTAGATCCTTTTTTGAGGACACATTTTTCTTCCAAATTTCTTCTTATTCGACCGAAGTCGACGAGGGAAAACGCGAGACTAATGTTTTCAACACAAAATCAGGAAAACCTTACTGAATTTTTTTAGAATTCAAAGATTGAGCTTTTGTGAAAGATGGAAAAGCTTTAGGAAAAATTGAATTTGTTGGATTGGGAGAAAATAGATACAATTTTATGTAGGGAGAGCAAGGATGTTTTGTTTTGGTAATAATAAATCTCTCAGACGCAGACCACCTGTTTGGTAATGTTATTTTCCGAAAGCATTAACATCAGAGAGGTAAAGAGAGAGAGAGAGAGAAATTTAACGAAAAAGAACACTTGTGGATTTCGTTAAGTTCTTGTGAGAGAAACAACAAATTGAAAGAGCCATTTAAATCATGAAACTTGTAATAAATTTATCTAGGGGGTTTATTCAACAAGTTAACTTCGAATATACAGTTTTAGGGCAACTTCCTTCGCATTAAGATATTTTCATGTGAAAAGAATTTTGTTTTCCTTTATTTTTTCTTTCATCGTTGGAATAAATAATTTGATTTGAAGTTTAATCACTCACTTCGATATAATTATTAAGATCATTTTTGCTGCTTTTTCGCATTGGCTCTTTTAATCAAAGTCATTATCTATGTAACTTCTAAATGAAATCAGATTTCAATACAAATTCAGAACGAAATTGGAATATGTTTAAGAATCATCGTTTAACAAGCATATATATGAAATGAAACTGTTTCCTGTCATTTATTTTAGTAAGTATGCTTATATTTTCGTTAAACTTAGAGGACTAAAGTCATTTTCCCCTGGAACTAAGATTAATTTAATAATATAATTATGTATGTTTATTAAGAGAATAACTTTAGCAGACATATGAGGATTAACAAAATGTAAATATCCCTTACCACGTCTAGACATATGTACATATGTATAACACGGACTACCAGACATGGTTGAATAAGTAATTTTTTGAAACACGGTTGTTTTAAGAAGTCCATGTAAGAAGTTTCTCTTTATATACAAATCTCATTAAAATCTTTTTCTTGTTTTGTTTAGATCCCCTTTAACCAGATTACATTAAAAAGTTTAAATTTTTGGTGTGGTTTTTCCTCGACAATATTTTTGTGGTATAAGGCGTATAGAAGGTCGAGGTTTAAATCCGAATATATTATCTTACATTTTTTTTTTTTTTTCAGTTGTACCTAATGACTCGAAGAAATGATGCATCCTCCGAAAGTAAGTTCGTATCTTTTGTCATAATAAAGTGCCTCTAAACTTAATTAATACCAATTACTTACTTGTATTTATTTTTAAAAATAATTCTTTCTAATAATTGCTGTACTATAAAAGACCAAGTCTTAATGTGTATCTACCTTATAAAACCAATAAACTAAACTAAAAACTTACAGTCGTATTTATTAGATTTCCTTAGAACACTCTTGGACAGTTGCCCAGCTAGCCATTGTCTAAATAGTTGGACATCTCCTTATTTATAAACGCGTTCCAACAGTGGCCTACAAATGTTCTCATACACTCACTCACATCCCTGTAATCTGTCAATTTCGTGAGCATTTGGATACGTTCAATGAACATTTCGTTCATTTGAAGATTATTTTTCAATTTTTTATTCATTGAACGTTCCCACTTTAGAATAGGTTTGGACAACCAATTTCGGTGTCTAAGTTAGACACTCGATGGAATATGATTATAAAATAAGGTTTTGGACTTGGACAGCTGTCCAAAGTTAGACATACTTTGGAATGGGTTTATAAATACGACTATTAGTTGTTCGATCTAGGTAGAAATGTAAGTAGGTACATAGGTCGTCATCACTCCAAAATTTTGTTTTATTATTTGAATTGATTTTTAAATTTTATACTTAAAAAAAAATAATAAAATGTTACAAATTGAAAAATTGAAAAAAAGTCAGAATTACTTAAACAAAATTTATGTTTGTTTGATTTTTGTTTAGGTATATTAAAAAACAATTATTTTTGGAAATTTTTTAACTTAAAATTGTTTGGATTATTTCCAAGCCCGGATTCAATTTATAATATTGTTAAAATAAATATCCTTCGAAGAGGACAGTAATCCCGAAAAAAAAAAATCTAAAAAAGTCTAAGTCATAATAAAGAGCTATAAAAATATAAAAATAAGGGGTGAAATCGGCTAAGGTGATAAATGATTGTCATATCAACGATAGCCACATGTGATTTTCATTGAGTTTTCCGTGTGGGTAAGGTGATTCAACTCAATTCAATTCAATTGAATGCTTTGATTTTTTCAAATATTTGAAATAAGCTATCGACATTATAGAATGAAAATTACTTTTTTTCAATAACATTCTTATATTTTTTTATCTTCTGGAATGTAGGATTTTTTTGGATCACAGAAATTTTTATTTTTGTTTATATGAATGGCTAAAAAAAATAACTCAGAAAAAGTTGTACAATTTTTGTAGGCTGATGATAACTCTACATGTTCTGCGGAAGAAATATCAAATTTGCTGGAAAATGACTGTCACATTTTCGCTGTGAATGCTTTTTGTGATATCATTTCACATAGACTGAATTGGTTGATTGTGACTCCCACTTATCGCTAATCACCTAACACGATTCCACCCCAGGCGATTTCCTTTGCATTTTCCAATTTTTTTTTTTTTTTTTTTTTGAAACCCTATTTTCTTTATAATTATTTCATTCATTACAGTTAGGAAGAATTTTCAAAACTGTTTTAGAACGATTTTCCAGAAAATTGAAAAAAAAACGAAATCGTTTATTGACAGCTACCCGTTTAGGGAATCACACAACAATGTAGTAAATTTGAAGCAAATCGGTCCACACAGTTTAATTTTAACTCAAAAATGACAGTGGACGCATGGATGTAAGGACGCACAGACTACACGGAAGCTCAGATAAATAGACCGATGAAATTTATGATGATCCCCACTTTTTCGGACTTCTCCATCATCTTAGTGTTTTTTACAACTCTAAAATATTTTTTACACTAAACCAATACTTACCCTATAGAGCAAGTTAAAATTAAATAAAAAAATAATAAGTTTAATAAAAACAAGACAAAAGCTAAGTTTAATTTAAATTTCAACCCAAGCTTGTACTAAATAAATAATAAGGGTATTCAATATTCTTGCAACGTCGTAAGTTTACAAATTGTGTAAAAAGATAAGTTTACACAAAAGTTTGCATGAACATTCTTTTAAATTTATTTGGCTTAATGCTGTGTAATTGAATCAGCTATTCGTTAAACTTCAAAATTGAAATTTGGTGAAAGAGAAATCATTAAAATAAATGGTTCCTTTCACTTCGATGACAATTCGGAAAGCATAACAAATAGTACAAGTAAAAGCATTTACTTTTATTTATCCATATGGCCCATTGTATGGATTTGTGTAAATAAACACTGCTGTTCAATAATAGTCAGAAAATGTAGACGTCTTATGTAAAAACGTATGTTTTTGTATAAATTACGTTTTTATTCACAACTTTTATCGCCAACTAATCTCAATGTGATAGATATACGGGTATTTTTCTGAACACGCCTAATTCTAAAAGTCACAATGACATTTGGTTAAGTTTAATAAAAACATTTGGTTAATTTTCCGCAGCAAAATCCTTGGGAAATTATAACCAAATTGTCTAATGTCAAATTCCTTTTCTATTGTTGAAAGGAATGTGTAAAGAATCGAATTTTTTTTGTGATTGTTTGGTGCTTGACAGCTCAATTAAATGAAACCTATTGTTATTATCGCAAAATGTAAATTTTTGTTTATTGCAAAAGAGCGTACAAATATTTGATATATATTCTTAAAAAACAACGAAATTCAATTTGAGATTTTAGAAATTTCGAATCTTGCTAGTTTTGTTTTGTTTTGACAGAAAAGATCGATTCTTTTTCTAAACAGCATCGATTCTTTGATTGAAAGGAATTCCAAAAATTGACAGTTCATTAACCTAATAAAAAACTTAACCAAATGGTATACTTATTCATTTTTTAAAATCATTGTGTGAATACCCATAATAATCATAAATTGTAAAATGTTTACTTTTCAGATTTTGAGTTCTTATAACAACTTGCCAAGTGCTGATTGTGCTAAATAAACGGAACATAAACTATATTCTTCAATTTTGTTTTTTTTTTTTTTGTTTCAATAAGATAAAATAATTTTATTATAATAACATCATAAATTTACTGTTCCTTATTCTGTAAATCATAAAAAAAATATTCTCAATACCTCAACCTTGCAACAAATAGAATAAACTTAATTATAAACATAAACACGTGAAATTAAAACCTAATTTATGAGTCAAAATTCACGAGAAAAACCACATTGAATTATCAAAATTATTATGATTTAAATACATTGAACTCCTTCGAACACTAAACACATCATTTATGAATTTAATAACTTAGACAAAAAAAAAAATAAACAAATATGTAGATTATTTGAATAAATTCAATAGAATTGAACAAAAATGTAAAATTTGTTGAACTGAATATTTAAAAGTACACATAAACATACTTTTTCTAGTGAAAATTTACAAATAGAAATAAAAATTGATAAAAACAACATTGATTTGGATATTAAACACATGGCCCACCATGGATGAACTTTTCATTTAAATATTATGAATTTTAATCAAGTTCCATAAATCCGCAAACAGTATGTATGTAAATATTAATGAACACTTGAAATTGAATGAAATATAAAAAAATTTCATAAATTCTTTAGCTGTATTTTTTTTTTTTATTTGAATTATATTGGCTACTATATTAGGCCAAATGCACACTATAGAACCAATAGATAACGATGGTAGTCAGTGTCGATACAATAAAATATTTTTCCATAAAGTAATGAGAGGAGCGAAAGCGTATCCGGTATCGATGGAGTAAATTTATACTCATTGTGACTTTTATAAAAAAAAAATATTTTATCAAATCGAGATTAGTATCGGTATCGACACTAGATATGGTATTGAATATGACCTAAAGTTGTAGATATGAATTTTTAATTTTTCTGGTTAATACGTAAAAAGAAAATATTACCTTTTTAAAAATCAAACAATGATCAAGCATGCCAACAAATTAACAAAATTAAGTGAACCGGCTTTCACTTATAATCATCTATGTTCCTATACGA
Organism: Epistrophe eligans; assembly: GCA_951394125.1. NCBI lineage: Eukaryota > Metazoa > Arthropoda > Insecta > Diptera > Syrphidae > Epistrophe > Epistrophe eligans. Next base: position 16,248,170 of record OX596029.1, on the reverse strand, counting down.
ATCAAAAGAGTTATTATAAAAACATAAAATTAAGACTTCTTCAAATAAGGTCGCGGATGATTATGTACGGTGTTCGTAACTTAATTTAAAAATAATGGAAATAAATTAAAATAAAACCGTGATGTAGTCTTAATTCTTATCTTCTGATGAATGTGAACTAACCAAATGGTCTTATTTATTTTGGAATCGTGGTCTAATTTTTACGCAGCCATATTTCCAATGACTCATAAAAATAATTTGTAAAACGACGCATCTTTGTACACTCATACGATATAATGCAAAAATATACTAAACTATTAAGATAGAAATCAATCGTACATTTCACCCTCCAAATTCTATTTGTTCTCATTAGTTGTTTTTTTGTAATTTTATTTCCTGTCGATGAATGGATTTAAATTGTAAAAATAAGTTTGTTTTGACATCATGCCTATTTTTTAAGTTAAAAACCGCATCCATATTGAACAAAATTTCAACTAACAAAATTTTCAACACAAAAATGGCGTTTGTGAGGTGGTCGTGGGATATCGGGATGTGTTGGAAAAATACAGATTTAATGGTGGGAACAGAATAATATTGACTATTATTGTCATTTTAAATAGATCTAATAAATAAATATGCATTTCCGTTTAAAAAAAATTCAGAATTTAAAAAAAAAAAAGAAATTTAAGATTAAAAAAAAAAAGAAATCACATCAGTCAGGATTTTATTTGAGGATGCCTTATTTTAAATAATCGAGAATTTAATTTAAAATCACTTTTAGCTTAAACTTCAAAATATACATTTAAAAAGGAATTTTTAACGCTAATAAAGGTTTAATGCGCCTTAATGGAGGTTTAAATGTAGTTTAAATCAAATTAACAAAGCCCAGTTTAAATAAATTAACGTTATAATAAAATTCAAATTTTTATTCAATTTGGGTTTGCATTTGCTGAAAAATTAATGAAAAATGAGTTGTGTCGGGCGTTTACTTCTTGACCGATTAAACTTTTTGTAATGCACCTCATATTATATATATACATTTTTTTACAGTCTATAGCTTCAGAAAATGTTATCAAACATCTCATGTTCATCCAAATTTTTGGTAAGAAGTAACAAAAACCCCAGCTTCTTTATTCCTGTTATTGTTTTTTAAATTAAAAAAAAAAAAATAATTTATTTCGTTCATCTTGAACGGATGAGAGTTTTTTTTTTTTTTTATTTTTCGAAAATTCCCTGAAAACATTGCCTTGCGTCTTGAATGACTTATAACATTTTTAAGTGGACAAGAGAGTTTTAGATTCAAAATTGCTTTTAACACGGTCCTTATTCCACCAAAATATTTGCATTTCGTCCCGGCGACTTCACTTAGACTCTTCAAAAGAGTTTTATTTCATATCAATATTAAATATTTTCTTCCTTAACCTAAAGAATATATTTTTTAAATTCATACTATAATGGCTTTCATATAAGTGAAGTAAATACCCTCAATTCTAAATTATAAATTAAATAGTTCTTTAAAATTTTCTCTTTTGCTACCTAAGTAAAATATGTGAGGCACGTTTAAGCTTTTATATACGTAGGTCCATGTAATTACTTTGGATTCCACACAGGAAAACTAAAAATAATCCAATTGATTCCAGTTGACTTCATTATAGCTTTCATTTTCCTTGTCTCATCTCTTCATTTCTTCATTTAAACCCGATTATCCTTTTTTTTTATTTTGCTCATCTTTATATTTTTATTTTTCAACTTATTTAGCAGAAAATTTAAATTGCTTGACATACAATTCGATATCGAAATAAACTTAAATGAGGGTTGGATAGTGTTATGGTTACGACTTGATGTAGTGGTTTAGTAGTTTATGGATTGAGTGAAGGAGATAAAAAAAAGAACACAATATTGTTACTTTAAAATTATTACAATTGCTTTTGTAATTTCTTTTTCTTTGGTGATTTAATAGAAATTTAAAAAATAAATTAATTTTAACTTGTGGATGGGAATTTTAGTCATGAAATATAAATTTTCATTTACATTTTGCGTAAAACTTAATTTAATCGTATTCGTGACATTATACTAAGAATTTATATCTCACTTTATTCTTCAAGTAAAAGGATATTCTTATCCTGGATTGGTAATAAATTCTCATTACAAACCATTAAAATAAAGTAAAATATTCTTAACTTAATTTTATCTTGAAATATAACCTACATATTTGTAGGTCTCTGCATAATAAAATGAAGGACTTTATTAAAAGAAAGAAAAGATGCGCATAAAGGTCACATGAAATATCCTTATTTTTTTTTTTTTTTTGCATTGAGTTCTGAAATAAATGAAAATGAATATTCATCACTGATGACATAAAGGTCCGCATTAAGGTTGTTCACATTTTATTCAAAAGAATTTCCTTTGATGAATCTAAAGCTTTAAGTGAATTTAAATGTCGACGTCCTTTTAAGGTAATGCTTAACAAATCAGACTAAAGTTTTGCAAGTGACACTTTGATCTAAAGATTTTTTTAAATTTTAACCTAAAACGTAACAGTGTCTCCCATTTTATTTTAAACTTTTGTTGACTATTTACAAACATTCTCCCAGACTATATGTCATTATACCTATTATTATAACAGTAAACCTTTTATCTTCAAAACAAAACCACTAATAGTCTTGAGCTTTAAGAGCAATTACGTTTAGGATCCAATCATGTATTTTATTTCCATTCGAAACCTTCAGTTAATTTTTTAAATTGCGGACAAGACCCACTGGGATTTTATTGACTAAGCAAAAAGGTTCAACCACCAGAGTGTATAATATAGTCCAGTCTACAGACATAAACTTATTTTTGCACTTCATTAATTTTGTGGTGGATTACCCAAAATCTGTTGTTAGACAGAAAATTTCATTGAATTTACATACGCAAATTTTATATAAAACCTGCAATCAATTTATACATACAGAGTCTATATTTATGTATATAAACTTGTGTTAAACTTCTTTGTTTTTATATTCTTTAGGAAAAAAGATAAAAAAAAAACATTTTCCCATCGATCAAAAACAAAACAGAAAAAAACTTTCCTAGACGTTTCTCATAATATACCACATTTGGCATTTGTTTGAATTTTCTTTCGTGGTATAGACTTCATTATTTTGCTTCAGTGAAACAATTAATTTAACTAAATGGTTACATGTACCTATATTTGAACTGAAAATATGTTAAATAATAATTGTTTGAGAGCCATACTTAAGACAAACACGAAACACCTAATTAAAATTAAATAAGAACATATAATTAATCTTTAAAAGCAAAAAGGATTATGATGGAAATGAAGGTTTTTAAATGTTTATTCTTTTTTTGTTACGTATACGCCACAGTGATCACAATCAATTGATTGATTAATTGGTCAAAGCGCGGACTGATATATAAGGGTATTTTGGACTTTTTTCATTGTTCCTTGTAAATCTTATATTTTATTGGTCAAGTTAATGTTTTAAAACTATTCAGGAGCTGAGTTCCATTAGTATCGAGTTTTAAATAATTTTTTTTGCAGAAAATTCATAATTAAAAAAAAAATTGTTAGCAAAAATTTTGTGACCGTTGAAAGCTATTTTGAATCGAAAAATATTATTTTCAATAATTGCAAAAAAAAAAATTGTATGGCAGTTACCGTTATTTTTTGTCATAAAGAAAACGCGTGTCTCGGAAATTAAAAAAAAAAAACAATGTACCAATTTTAAAGAACATCGACCTACATATATTTCTAGGCTGCATCGTGTATCTGAACAGACAAAAAAAAGGTCAAAAGTGCAAGACCGAGTTTAATGATTTTTTTTAACGAATCCATAACTTGTAGTAGTAAAAATAAATATGGACAAGATAAGAAAAACAAACCAGTACAAAAATCGTGTTTTTGTAGGCTTATTCCTGGGGATTAGCCGCATGATTTTCTGAAATTAACTTGGAATTTATAAACATTGTTTTCGTGATCCATTAATTATATCCCAAATTAATTTCAACTACGTTTCTTTTAATGATAAATCTAAATTTAAATCAAATTTAAGTTTTTTGAAAAAAAAAATAAATAAAAATATTGTTAAACCAAGCTTTAAGTTTTTAGAAGATCTAATTCAAGGGCCCAATATTAAAAGTCTGTCTCAAACTATGATCTCAATGAGAATTCTATAACACGTTATAACTTAGCGAAGAAATATAAGTTAAAACTCAATCATGTTCTTATTTTTCAATCAATTGAATATTTTAGGAGATCGAACTTTTTCAAAAAATTGGCCATTAGATTATAAATTCTTAGAAATTGACCATGCAATATAGAAAAAAATTGAATATTCCACTTTTGAGTGGAGAATATTTTAAATTACAATGTTTTCATGCTTTGGAAAAATAATTTAATTTTTTCCTAATTCGTAAAAAGACAAAATTAAAATATTTTTAAGTGACATAAAAATTTAAAAATTTTCAATTTAAAGAAAAATTAGATTCAAAGACCAAAAAAAAAAAACTCTGCGTACCCAAAGTATGCCCACCGGAGAAAGAGAGGGCTTTGGACCTGTGGGGCAATATAAACAGATCTGTTCTAACGCCACATTCATATACCTAGGTGGTTCCAATAAAATGTTAAGTGTCGCGTCGTCGATCCCATAAATTATTTGAGGTTTTAGAATACAAACAAAAATAAAAGTTAAAATTTTGTTTGATTGATTGCACTCAACTCAGAAATTCTATTTATCATTTCACATGCCACACTCGAATACCATAAATCATTTTTCAATACAGTTGTTTAAGAAGACTGCAGAAAGCCCAGATAAATATTAATTTACCTATGATATCTCCCATAAACATAATATGTATTTAGCTGAATGCATTTTGTATTTATTTGATTTTGTGAAACCTTAAATAAATTTATTCAAATATTTGTTATTAATATATGAAGATACATACATAACATATACATATGTATGTACCTAATCTCTATTTTCAGATGAATAAATAGAAAGTATTTTTTTTTTTTATTTATATGAAATTCGTTCATTTTCAAATGACATTATTCTCAAAATAACTTTAAACAAAAAGCCACTTTGTCATCTGGAAGTCTTCATCAATTGAAAATATTATGATGAAGTATCATCTTAGCTAAGCTTATACAATTTTCACTTAACGCTCGAGTGATATCAATCAAGATGAAATTGTATATCTCTTATTCAATGTTTTGTATCAAAAGCCCACTTTAGTTTTGAAGTTTGGACTTTTGGTAGAATAATCTTAAATAACAAATAAATAAGGGGATATATTTATGTATGAAATATATGTATATGGATGTTTTTTGTGGTAACAATAGCTTTTTGTTCAAGTATAATCATATTAAGGTATAGGAAGATTCTCAGTTTATGTATATAGAGCTTTACTACAATAGGTTAGTCAATTTGGTTAAGATGGATTTGTTATTTGAGTATCATATCATGAAGTGGGTTGCTAATAAAAGTGACAACAGATTTTGAAATCAAATTCAAATAGATAAATTTCAAATATATTTATTTATTTCAATCTTTAAATATAGGGTGTCCATAAAGAAAATTATGACATCCTTAAGGGGAACTTGACATTGTCGAATTTTCAAGTTATCTTAGAATTTATATGAACATTGTTGTAGTTATCTAATATTTAATAAAAGCTTAAAGAGACTTATTAGTTCAGATTGCCCTTGTGGTTAATAATTTTAATATAAGTATTAAGTAGCTAGGTACATTAAACAAAAAAGTTAAAAGTGTCAAAAGAAAGGAATTTTTGTTTGATCTTTTTTTATGTGTAAACATCTATGCCGGTGGCGGTAGGGTAAACTAAAAACATGGAAATTTCTGTAGTATATTACGTTGTGCTGTTACACGTTACGATACGTTCACGTATATTGGAAACGTTCAGTATTGGGTACGTTTCTTGGTAGATCAAATTAAATTGTAAGATCGAGTTGAGTTTGGGTTGAAATTTGGTTGACAGTTTGAACTCACCGCCATCTGTGGTGTAAAACCAGCACTTAATTTGATGTTTACGCATTTTAACCGTGAGTCCCGGCACTCACACTTTTTTTTTGTTTGCCCCTCCTACCTAAACTTGTACAATTTTTTAACTAAGCCGCCCACTATTATTTAAAAGTAAAACCCTTTACTCTTCCTATTGGTTTATTTCGAAAGTGGTTATTTTTATGCAAGAAATTATCAACATGATTTTTGTAGGAAATTATCTAAGCTACAAATTAGTTGTTTACAATTTTTTCTGAACAGCTAACCATTTGGGAGATATTTATGAAAAACCATTTTGAGGCCCTTTAACTACCTGTAAAATTGTTAGTGGCGCTCATATCGATAGGGACACCATATGAAAAGGCTATTACCGAAATTCAGCTTTCCAGCGATTTTTTCGGAGTCTTTAATGACTGGACCAATAATTGAGCAAGTGAAAAATATATAAGTGGGAATAAGCTGTCGAGGGATCTCTCTTGCCGCTGCTTCAAACACAAATTATACAAATAATCAGTGGTAAGCCCGCTGTGAATAAACTTATCAGATCACTGATGGTAAAGAAGCATTAAGAGCAGCTCTCGGCTCAAGCACAAGACTAGAAGAATAAACGAAGAAATGAAAATGTTAAGTTTCTTTCAGTCTTTTGGGAATGCAATAATTAATTGTTCAAAACTTTAGTTACAAATGCTGAATATTTTAATGCATTATTTCAGAAAGAAGAGGTTCTCAAAAAGTACTAAAAGAAAATTGAAACGCTTCGTTATAATGTTAAGTTTTATTAAAATATCGGTTCATTCTTTTACTGATTTTTTTATCAGCTGAAAAGTTTATCCATTGCTTTTAGTACACTCTTTATTTAAATCCTTATTGCAAAATACTTTTATTTATAAAATTATTTCTCTGAATTTTTCGGACATTATATCCTTTGCTGCTTTGCTAGAGCCACTTAAAATTCCAAAGCACGTTTGTTCAAATAAGTATTTCTTTAATATAATCCAAAAATTATTAATTTCCATATATATAGCAAAAAGCTTAACTTTTCGTGTGTGTGTGTGTGTGTGTGGTTATGACTAAAATACACATGTTCTTGTTGATTATATTACATCTCACTTACATTTATAATTTTTCAAAAAAGAAACAAGTTTAAAATAAATTACCTAAACTCCATAAATATACCTTCGGGGAATCCTTAGAAAAAAAAATAAACTTTCATTATTTTTCTTCTAGAATAATATAAATCTACAATTTCAATGTATGTACATTGAAAAGTGAGACTAATAAATTCTCCCAGAATACAAAATTCCTGTTTCTCATTTTGAAACACACAAATTATTATCATACTCATAGCCAAACTAAACTTTTCCACACATTTTTTTTTTCGTTGCAAAAACTTTTGCTTTCATTTTAAGGATTTTAAACTTTTAACAGTTGAATAATAAAAACAAATAAAATAACTACTGTAGTAAGAGTGTTAAAATATGCATGGAAGTTATTCGTTGAAGAGACTACCGACTGACGACGATGACGATGAGTTGTTTGTGTTCTTGGTTCTACGTGTCATATAATTTGCATTTGAAAAGTTTCATTAGAAGAAGTTGAAAAGTAGTAATAAAGACGTGTTCTTAAGTTTTTTTTTATTTACTTACTTTTTTTGTTCTTTTATCACTATTAAAAATAAAACGATGTGCATTTGAATTTTTTTTTTTTAATGGAATTACTTTAAAGCTCTGAAAAGCTCTTTTTTAATTCATTATGCATATTGTTCCAAAATATTTTTTAAGATACCAAATGTATCTCAAAGAAGTCTTCATCTTTCATGGTTAAGAAAATAGTAATTCTCGTATCAAAACCCAAATGTCATAAGGTCAAATAGAACATCCTTATAGAAAAATGCTGCTTATTGTTGTTCCAAGGCAAATGCTAAGCATTCTATATGAAAGCCTTTAGTTTCGTTTTATTATTTAAATAACCTATAAAATTCATTGTTTAAATGCCATTTAACCAGTTCAAACTTCTGATATTTTACTAAGCAAACTTCTGTCATATTCAATGAGGAGAAGGAGAAACCTGAACAAGATTTCTTCACTAGAAGGCAAAAGCATTCTCCTTCTATTTTCTTATAAATTGATCAACTGCGACAAAAAATAATTGAGAAAGCGAAACCAAAAAATATTAGTATCAGCTTTTTGATAGCAAAAGTGAGGAATCTCACTGAGGAATTACGTTCAAATTTCTGAGATTGCTGAAATCTCAGTGAGCCTAAGAAACCTGAAGTGCCATCTTCTAGGTGGCGCAAAAGTTGTCACCCTATCGGAAGATGCTATAATTTTCGCAAATGATGGCAAATGTCAATTCTTCTTTGCCATTTTTGTAGTAAACAGATACAAAATATACATATTAATGATAATATCATTAGCGTATTCATGTTTGCTTTGCGCATCTGTCAAAATCGAAGAAAATGGCCGATCTAGTGCCCCTTCAACTGTCTATAATTTCAATATTTTCTTGTTGTTTGTAATGATGCGGTGAGTAGTTCTTGTGGGCACTCAAACAGCTATTTTTATTTTCTGAGACTTTCAAATGTCACAACCTGTGCAATTACTTTAGATTTGTGTACTGTGTGCAAAACAGACGCAGACGTCAACAATACATAAATCCCTTTACTTCTAATCCTAAAGAACGTGAAATAATTTTTTTTTTGCAGATATTATATAATCTTCCGAAAGGGTTATGATTTTTGCGTCACTTTGTATAATTTAACTCAAGATTTTTTAATTATTTATCAACTGAACGAAAAAAAGTAAAAAAATAAATTTGGTGCTGTGAAAAAGTTACACCATTTTTTAACCACCATCGCGTCATCGTCGGTACAAATTTCATCATCGTTTATACCATCAAACACCTACTAGTGCATACTTTCAGGCTTTTCTGTCAAAACTCTGAGGAAACAAAATCTTGGATTCGCTATGCTCACCTTTTGAGTTAGAAAAATCTCTGAGATCTCATTTTTCTGAACACGACAATTGCATTAGGAGGATTATAATTCGAATACACACTTGACACACAAAAATCATTAAACTGGATGCAACTGAGGTTGCGTATGAGATGATATTTGGCAGTACTGCTCTGCTCATCGTTCGAACCTTACTCCAATCGGAGTGAATTTAATCCAATTTTAGAAAAAAAATCTTATCCGCCACTCCACTTTTTGGAGGTCAACTTTTTTCCACACTGAAAAATTCAAACAAATTCTTTAGTCAAACCACAAGAAAGAAAATCGAAGCATTGTGCTATTCAAGTTTTTAATCAACTCAGACTCTGATTGTCTTATTTATAAACGTTGTCTAACTTTAGACAATTGTCCAACTTTGGAAAATGTGTTCAAAAACTTTATTTATTGTTGCCTTATAGCTGCCTAACTTACATAGACACAAGAGTAGATTGTCTTAACCGTGAATAATGTGATACTAAGTTTTATTAAATAAAGCATATTTCTACCAATTTCAAAATAGTTAGACAGTGTCTAAGCAAACAAAAATCTAATAAATACGACTGTGAATGTCTAAAATTCTATTCTGTTCTGAAACGAAAAGAATGTATGCAATTTATTTTTTTTTTAAATATGTATATCTGTTAAAATAAATTTTTTTGTTACAAATAAATTTCTTCAAAACTTGAGTTTTTCTTTTGTTTTCAAATCTGCTCTGGAAATTTTCGATTTACTCCACTTTTTTTTACAAATTTGCTCCAAAATTTTACTACTGAGGTTCTAACCCTACTGCTCAAGCGTGTGAGAAAAAAAAAACACTTATGTAAGAAATATTGTTAAACTTAAGATACTTGAGCTTAATAAAATTAAAGTTAAATTTTCCTCTAACCTACCATCAGTCAAGTCAAGTAATTGATGAAATAAACTAAATTAAACTGAAACTAATTAAGTATGCACTTATGTATGTATGAAACTGCTGGAATATAAATATACCTACCCGCATGTAAAAATTAACATACCCACTACTAATTTAAATTTAAAATATATTTTTTGTTTTTTTTTTTCGTTAAATTATTGTCCATTAAACAAATCTATACATACTTTTAAGAATACACACAATAGATAAAATAAATTAATTCACATGAAAAAACAACATAAGGGTTGAACACTTCCGATGTTAATTTCCTATCTTTGAAATTTAAATACCCGTGTGGAATAAAGGTCAAACAAAGGTAAATAAAAAAAAAACATTTTGTTGATCCAACAAAGATCAAAAGCTCAAAATGAAAATGGAGAGTATCCATTTGACAAAGAATAAACCAATATATATTGCTCCCTTGCGTGCTAAATGTTGTTCATTTCTGCCATCCCTCCCAACATTCGGCGAGATAAAAGACCAACAATGAATACTAATTAACAATACAAAGTTGTTATTTATATTGGTTTTAATGTGAATCTTCTCGTTTTGTTGTTGGCACACAATTATTCTCATTAAAAAGGACCTCTTTGTTACTTGTGGGGATATAATACATGCGTTTGGTTGATAGCTGACCGCATGTTTCTATTTGTTTCAAATGGTTAATTTAACAACTAAACAAACAATCAACCCCTAGTGTTTGTTTGTTTGAGAAAAACAATCATGTGGAAATGGGTTGTGTCCTGTTCCTGAATTGGTAAATAATGATTTCAATTAAAATGGGAAATCTAATTTTTATTTGTTGATATAATGGGAATTAAACAAATACTACCAACTTACTTGTGCAATAATATTAAAACACTTTATTTCACTTACAAAACCATACATATATAAGTATGTAGAAGTTTAAACTGTTGAATTAAATTATAAAATACAAATTGTATTGTTCTTGGAAATATAAAATTTATATTGGTTGAAATGTTTGGGTGTGCTTTTAAGCTAAATTTTAAATTTAAATTAAAAAGGTATTAGTAATATCTTAATAAATAGGTAAACGAACTTATGAAATAATTGTTTTTATTCTTTTTGTTTTAATTATTGATAATTTGCAAATTAGAATGACACTTTTATTATCAATTTTGTATTTAAAAAAAAATTTGTTGATTGCCATCTACGTACCTATTGGTACGCAATGGAGAATATAGAATTTTGGAAGGATGCTAGGGAGCTCCAGTTAGAGAGATTTATATTAGAAGAGTTTAATATGTTTGTTTCATTTCATTTTGAACGCGACGAGTTCGAATTGTCAACCAAATTTCAACCCAAACTCAACCAGATCTTTCGATTTAGTTTGAAGTACAAATGAACGTACTCAATATTGAACGTATCCAATTTACATCAACGTATCGTAACGTGTAAGATCACAACATAATGTGTCACAGAAATTTCCACGTTTTCAGTTTACCCTATCGCCGCCGGCATAGATGTTTACATTGTATATTTATTCACTCACTTTATTGCTAATAAAATATATATAACCTTGTATTTTTTGAGTTGTTAACAAATTTTTATGGCCTAACTAAAATTTATTTACCTGTTTTTAATAATCATCTGTTCGAATAATGACACTACAAAATTCACCTTTGCCTTTGGGAGAATTCTATAAATGTCATCGATTCACAACAATCCTCACATGGAATAGTCATAAGAGCTTGTGACTCGTTACTCCTCACAAGGCAAAGGGAAGAATTGGGTTGTAAGAAGAACCAAGCCTTATGAGCTGTAGGTCTTAAAACAATGGGAAAGTATTAAAACTTCAATCTTTTCCTAATGCAATTTTGTAATTAAGAAATAAAAATCTTTTGTCGATTTTTCACAGATTGATCCTGATTTCTCGGTGGTTTAAATGTAGTAAAAATTCTACACTAGGTATACTTAGGTACCGACTATTATATTTTTGTTTTTTGAAGATTACAACTTGTTGAGAAAACAAAAAAAAAGTGAAATACTTAAGCAAAACTATTTTATTTGAAAATTGGTTTACGCGTCATATTTAAAAATTTTTATTATTTGTATTTTATTTTCGCCCATTTTTAATTCAGGGGGTGATTCTGGTTCTGTGAAAAAGCGAATCGAAACTTGTTACCCTTTCACTCTAATTCCGATTCTAATTCTGCGAGAATGGGCCTTTTTCTTTTTTAGTTCAGAGTAAAGCTCTGAACAGAGTCTGAACACTCCGAACAAACGTTGTCTACTCTGAGAGTTCATATTTATTTATTTTCGGCATTTTTACTGTTTTTGTGTTTTTTCCACTTGTCAATATTCAATATCAATCAATCAATCAATTTATCAATTTATTCTGAGCTCATAGAGCGTGCCCTGAATATGGTCTGAACATGCTCAGAGCGAAAAAAGAAACACAAAATTGGAGCTCTGAATGCTCTGAGCTAAAAAAGAAATACGATTTTTTGTTGACAATTCTGGCTCTGAACTAAAAAAGAAAAACGCCCAATGTGAAACTAAACGTCAAAAACTTCCAAACAAATAATTTGCTTCTACGCTGTCATTTGAAAGTGAATCTTTGAAAAAAAAGTGTGAATACGAACAAACAATATTCAATTCAACTACATCTCCTTCTCTGTCCTATCCATGAAAAAAAGTCTTTCTATTTCATGCCTTTCTCTTTTCTTACCAAAAAATAAGAAAAATGAGAAAATTGCATTGACTGAGCATGCGCTTTTCAGAAGAAATATTAAGGTGGTTCGGTATCGAAAATATACATACTTCGTTGGATAGTTTCTTAGAACTGGAATAGCTTTTTTTGTACCACGCTTTTTTGAATTGAAAAAGTGAAAGCAATGCATGAAAGCGAATATGAAAACCATTAATGCAATTCACTTTTTCACCGAACCAGAATCAGCCGTCAGATCAGAATCACAGTTCTTTGCCGACAGCCACTTCTACCTAACCTAACCTAACAATGACAACATTGTTAGATATATACCCATCTCTTTTTTTCTTTAAACTACAGACGCCATTAGCAAATTAAAATAACCATCTGTCAAAGTAAAAACTAATTTTTGGAAAAAATAATAAGGGTGTGTGTTCAAATTACTAGATTTAGAATTCAAAATTCAAAAGAAAACTTGGATCTTATATTGTTTTTATAACATGTATTTTCTAAAGCAAAACCAATCTGGTTCAGATCTAGGGAAAAATACAACGCTGCTATTAATAATAGAAAACTATTAAAATGAAAAAAAAGATTAAATTTAAAAACTGCTTAAATTTACTTTAACATTTAAAGTTAAACTTACAAATCAGAAAATTCTTTAATTACATAACTACGTCCTTCATTATTAGAATATTTATAAACTTTTCTCCTAAATATTCTTTAATTCCACACGAAAATAAATCTTATTTAATTAAGCCTTAAGAACACATAAAACAACCATGGTTTACTTTTTCTTTTTTTTTAATCCTGTTTAAGTTTCAAATTCATGTTCTATTGTTACTGAGATTTCGTTAACTTTAAGTTTTTGTATCATCGAAAAGTCTTTAAGGAGATTTTTCACAGATTTTAAAAATATTGACATGTGAAATTACCCAAAAAATTCCGAAGGTATTGGAATGGAAATCATTTCTTCAAAAGAATGTTCTGAAGTCATGAACATACAGATTTATCTGCGAGAATGTAGGTATGATGAAATATCTATAAATCCTTATACCATTAATGAGCTCATGTTTTCATAATCCATACAATATATGTATGTACATATATATACACATGTTCATGTTCCTATGGGAATCAACATAATATCGTTACTAATTGAACCCTGCTGATGCGAATAGCAGAAATCCACTCGAAGCGTTTGTAGCTTATTCTGTGCTCATTATCGTCAAGCTAATCGATTTATCGTTAATAAATTATGAATCACAAAATTGTGCTATCAGCAAGTTTGTCTTGTTGTTATATTTATGTATACGGAAGAGGTTAAATGTATAAACTTATAATATAATATGGATACAAATGGGTATAGACATTTTGGGTTATTTAAATATCTACACGCAACTCAATGCTTTAACAGAGTGTTTACATTTAGTGGGGGAAATAGCTATAAAATTTCTGTGAGTTGGGATAAGTTTTATGAGAATTTAACTTTAATGAAATAGTCATTTTTTTTTTCTTACCTTTTGAGGTCAATGATTTTTCCTAAGAAAGACAAAAATTCGGTGTGTTTGCGGACATGTCATGACGTGAAAATGAATGGTTTACTGTTTTTTTTTATAGAAATATAAATCAAAATAGACGTTTGAGTCATTTTCAGTAGAAAATTATTTATTTTGGTCTATCTTTCACAAAACCGAAGAAAAGCTACCTTCCAGATAATGCGTGTTCATAGAAGAAACATTTTAAATGGCCTGTCGTTAAGACTTTAGCTCGATACTATTTAACAATTTAATAACTTTAAAACTCTTTACTAAAACGTTCTTAGTTTTAAACATTTACCGTCGTATTTATAAACGTTGACTAACTTTGAACGACTGCAATTTATAAATAAATATGTTTAATTGTTGTCTAGCAGTTAAGATAACTTAGACAACGGAATTGGTTGTCTTAACCTTGACTAGTGTGACATTTTATTCATTCAAATAAAGCATAGTTAGAAAAAAAATTTCGAATAATTAAAACAACAAATATCTAATAAATACGGATCTTATTAACTAAAACGATACTAAACCTATTTTCTTAATAAACTTCAGCTGAACACGCCTAAAAAAGTGACAGTTCATGCAAGCAAGTAAGCAAACAAACCATTTTTACATTTTTAATTGTCAAAGTGACATTTGGATTTAGTATGATACTAACAGTTAAAATAAGCATTTGAAGATTTTATATTTAATTAAATGGTAAAAAGTATAGCGCGATGCTAACTTTTTTTAAACACCATACTAAAAATGTTTTAAGTTCGTAATTAATTGTCTTTTAAATTTTGCGCCATAGATTTTAAATAAAAATAAAAAATAATAAAATCTAAACCAACGAATTTAAATAAAACCCATGTATAATTTAGTTTTTGTAAAAGCCCATAAATCCTCTTAACAAAGAAAATTTACATTATTTTTGTCTACTCGCTACAAAAACATATACTTCTTTGATGTTAAACGTCAGTTTTTCTGTCAGTTGTTTTTTTGTTTTTACTTTGATTCTTTTATTTCATCTAAATGTTTTAATTTAAATAACTTCACATTTGAAAATTATTATTACAAAATGTCTTGAGGCCTTTTGAGTTAGGTACCAAGCTTTATTTAATCAGTGACATGTTCTTTATTTGATGGGTATACAAAAATTTTAACTGATTCAAGTTTTACCGTCTGGTGATTTTACATCCACAGAAATATTTTTCCAATTAAAAGAGAATGATTTGTTTCGTAACTTCCAATAAATGGATATGTTTTATTTTTTTTTTTTTTGGGTCGTGAAAAAGCTATTATTTTTTAATGGTCATAAATAAAACATTCCAGTCATTTTTTATCAACATTTATAGCAATAAATCGGTAAAGTTACGTTTTAATTGACTTAATCGGCTATTTGACTTACTTATAAGTTAATCCCACACATGTTCACAAATTTCAATCATGTACAATTTTCATGTGTAAATGGGCATGCCAACAATTAAGCTGTAAGCCAGTTACCCAATAATCTTTCCTTGCAAAAAAGGAAATCCTCTTGATAAAAAGTCATAATTCTATATTTTTGTTTATGTTCAATGTTCACTCGGGCGTATACGTACGTTTTTTATTTATACAAACCCAAATAACATTGACGAAGATTTATTATTGTTTATAATCTAATTGTTTGATTTTCATTTTGAGTTCATTACATATTATTATGTACTTTGAAAAATACGAACGTTTTTAATTTAATTTTCTTGATAAAAACGTTATTTGTTTTATAAATTTTCAAATGTAAACAAAAGCGTCTTGTGCTTTTTTTTTAAATTAAATTAAATGGAAATAAAAATAAAATTATGCCAACTCATTTCTCATTCAGTTATTTATATAATTTTCAAAGATGCCATGAAACTCAAATATGTAATGTACATATATATTCTAAGGACGGATATGAGGAGATAATACGTCTACATACATAGAAGGAAATATTTATAAGAAAGTTGAAGGATTTAATGGTATATCTTTGCTCTGCGATCTTTAATGCAAACATAAATTATGTACATAGAAGAGTCATTTAAAGTTAAAAGGTGTTTATCTTTTTTCTGAAGTTTGTTTATTTTTTTGATTATAAATTCATCTTAACAAAAATATATATCACTGTTGTTGGGTTTTTTTTAAATTCTAAAAATTTTTTAAGCAAGCAAAGCAGTTGTCATGTTAAAAAAATCTGATAAATTGAAAATTGCTTTTAAGTTTGATAACGATGGTTTTAAATAAAAAAATAACATTTCTGACAAGAATTTAAAATATTACGGAAAAAATGAACAATTCCTACTTTGGTGACATTTTTTAAAAATAAAAAAAAAAAAAAACTACAAGTAAAAATGTCAACCCTTTATTTTATTTATTTTTAGTAAAATATTTCAAATAAAAAAAATATCTTTGATACAAAATTTTAAAATCCCATTTTTTGACAAAAATCAATTTTCAAACAAAATTTATAATTTACTTTTTAATTAAATATATCTGCAATCCTACAAAGATGTCTTTAAAATTGTTCTCCTGCTTTCAATGGTAAGTGGAAAATTTTATAATTAAATCATAATTTATAATTTCAATTTAAAATTATTTAAATTTCAGGTTTTTAATTCCATCACTTAAACAAATAAAATTGAAAAACTACCAAAAAAAATTGACCTCGAAAAATTTATGTTTTTCAAAAAATTCCCTGCCTCAACAAAAAACCGATGCAATAAAACCGATTTTAATAAAATATTTAGAGTTTTTTCTGATAAATGAGAAAAACAATTTAAAACTGGTTTTAAGTAAAATCCGGCTACTGACACGCCCAGTTTTATTATTTATTATTTTCTCGACCCACATAACCTTTTTAACCAGTTTGATATTTTTCAAAAATGAAATGAAATTCTGAGTCTTAATTTTACTCTAAATTAGTCATATGTGCTTAAAAATAAATTTATAAAAATTTAAAAATAATCAGCTTTTTTATTTTTCGTAACCAAGAATTCAATTGATTTTAATTGAACTCTTAGTTAAAAATTGTTATAAGATTAAATCTTTTGTTTAATTCTAAGTGAAGTTTTAGGTAAACTACAAGAGCTATACAAAAGTTATTTTATTTATTCTGCACAAATGTTTTTTTTCTTGTTTTTTTTTTTACACGTATTCATGTTGCTTCAGACCACGATAAGTATTGAAAAATTCTCAAATTGTATCGTTATTTTTCGAGACAAAAAAATAACATGATTTCATTTATTTTCTTTGCTCGACTCCTTTTTGGTGAACAAAAGACTCAGCAGAGCAAGCGAAAGTACTTATAGTTTAAGATGTAATGTTCAATTTCCGAAAGTGATTTTATTATAGTGATTCAGTTTCATTTACTACGTTATTATGTTTGTATATAAAAACAGGATTCAGTTGCCTTCAAATAATTTAAAAGGAAAATAGGGAAAAGGAAAATTGTTGTACAAATGGAACGGAAAACTCCCTTACTCAACGTCCTTGATTTTTTTTGTTTTCAATTTTTTCTCAAAAAAAAGTTTTTGATTAAAATTTGCACCTTAAAGTGTTTTTATGAAGGTTAGGTTTCCTTTGCTGAATATTTAAAATAAATAATAAAAAACATACTATGTACGAAAATGTTTTATTGTTGATGAAAAATACATCAAACTTATTTTTTTTATTTAAAAGCTAAAACATTAAAGTACATTTTCTGAAATGTAACTTTAATATTTAAATTCAACTTAATGTCTTATGTGGCAGTTTATGCTGAGAAAAAAGTAGAACTAAAGCATTTAAGTTAAACATAAATATTTTCAGCAAATGGGCCTAAATTTTGTAACTTCCTGAACTTTTAACTTTTGTCAGTTGAAATCTCAATGAATACAAAAATAGGTATGAATCAAAAACGAATTCAACTTGATGTACAATTTGTAAAATAAAAAAAAAGATATAAATACAATCAGTCGTATTTATAAACCCATACCAAAGTATGTCTAACTTTGGACAACTGTCCAAGTCCAAAACTTTATTTATAATCATGTTCCATCGAGTGTCTAACTTAGACACTGAAATTGGTTGTCCAAACCTATTCTAAAGTGGGTACATTCAATGAATAAAAAATTGAAAAATAATCTTCAAATGAACGAAATGTTCATTGAACGTATCCAAATTCTCACGAAATTGACAGATTACAGGGATGTGAGTGAGTGTATGAGAACATTTGTAGGCCACTGTTGGAATGCGTTTATAAATAAGGAGATGTCCAACTATTTAGACAATGGCTAGCTGGACAACTTTCAAAGAGTGTTCTTAGGAAATCTAATAAATACGACTGAATATGTATAACTTTCTCATGCATAACTTGACTTCCCTGACTATAACATTATACCACTCGCATAACACTTACCTATTATTATCGTCTGCTTCCGTTTTATGTCCATTAAGTTAAGGTAAATCCAACAATAATGCCTACAGTCTAACATGGTCCAACTTATGATGGCAATTCAACAGGATATTACATTTAATTCTTTGCATTTACCCATTCTAAAACATTTACCCCAATAAAACCTCGTGTCTTATAAGAATTTCCATATTGGTACATAGGTATAGGAAAAAAGGAACTGCCTAAGGCCTAAGGGTTTTATATGAAATGACGAAAAAAAAAACAAAATTTCATTCTAATTTACATAATGGAATGGGTGCGTAAAATTTAGAAAATTATTTAAAAAGGCATTTCAGTATTTTGTCGTTTAGCATCATTTTTATGTTAAGGTATCATTGAAATTTAATGATGTTGTTGAACATTTCTATTTGAGAGTGTTATTATGTACATCAACATAGCTTTTAATGAGAATTTTATGTAGAAATAAATATTTCTATTTAATTATTATTTTTGAAATCAATTGAATTGTTTTGAAAATTAAAAAAAAAATATATTGCAGTGATAATCCCTACTTGAATTAAGTTTATAAATTATATTTTTTTATGTACCTATCATTATTACTATTTATATTGTATTTATATTTGAATCCTATTTTTGTGGGCTTCAAAAATAGGATTCAAATATATTGAATTAAAGGTCTCGAAAAAGGAATAATTATTATATTTATGTTTTTGTACATATGTATGTACATACCTACATATATTTTTTGTATGTATAAAAATTAATGTTTGTCCTAGAACCATCTATAGACTAAAATATTTCTGGACCAAATACGATGAAATTTTCATAGTTTTTTTTTCTATTAGTGGCAGAAATGTTTAAATTTTTCCGTAAAATCCACCCACTGACACGCCCATATATATTATATTTTAATTTTCTCATCAATCAGCTTCCATAAAGAAAAAAACTAACTAAACTCTCTTAAAACTGAGATTTGACATATTCAATTTTTCCACCCATTGACATTTGTATTTTGTTTTTTTTTTGGAATCCCGCCTACTACCACACCTACTTTTCTTATACATGTGGTGATGGTCACCCTAATCCAATAGTAGTGCATACCTTTTTATGCAGATATCGTCACATAAGAGTACATAATAGGTACATATATAAGAGCAACATCAGATCATCACATCATTATTCAGTTTTTTAGTATTCACGGTTGCTTGAATAAATACGGTTGTCCTTCGGTTGCAACAACACTTTTTTCACTTACTGTAATATTTATTTTACACTAAAATTATAACTTTTATTGAATTAAATTTTAACTTAAATTCTACACATCTGAGTTGTATCCTTTAAAACATGAACGGCGTAATTTCTACAGCTGTTCAATTTGACAATAATTAATTTGGCAAGAGTATGATAACTGTTTTAAAAAACTGGGTTTAAAAAAAGGTATAATACCTACTTAATTGTAGGTATTACCGTTATTGTTTATTATTTTTTTTTTCCATTTTTAGTACTTTTTCATGAAATTACCCCTCCCGACCAAACAGAGGGAGATACACCCCCCCCCCCCCTCCTTCAGTAAAAAATGTTTGTATTAAAGTGTTCTACAAAAAACCATTATCATTTCTTCGCGCCACTGTTATCATACTCTCCCCATTAGGTTAATTTTTTTTAAATTGAGGAAAACAAAATTAATTAATTCTGTGAAAAAAATCTTGAACGTTTTTTCTATAAAGTATAACAAGACATATTTATGTATTAAAACAAGCATAATTTCTATATTGTAGGGTAATGTAACGTTGGCTGGGCTCCACTAGTAAAAAATAAAATAGAAACATTCCACAGTCCTTTGACATGACGCCACCGGTTTTTATTTTAAAATTCATAATTTTTAATAACAATCCGAAAAATAGGTATAGGTAAGTATACCTATCTTCTAAAATTTAGACAGTTGTAATCAATCAATTTTTGTGAAAAGAGGCATTTTTGTATAGATACAGGTAGTTACTTCTTCTGGGATAGGGGTCATTAACTTCATTATATTTAGGATAAATTTGTATTTTATGAGAAGTCGAGACGAAGTTTTTTTATTTCAATTTTTAAATTGATGGTGGAGTATCAAAGTCAAAGAAGACCAAAGTTTTGAACACGGCCAAGGGAAGTGATTATATAATATAACATAAACAGAAAAATCGCCATTTTCGTATTTAAAAAATATTGTATCACGAGTTTTTATAAAAAGTAAAGAAAGTATATATCTTCCCTATATGACATTATTATATAGATTTATATTTTTCAGAACATTTACATTTTTTCAAAATTTACTGCCTCTTACACCTTATACAATTTGACAAGATTTTTTTTTTCCTCCCACGGACATTGATTTCAATTTCCATGCTCCTTAACTAAATTTGTCAGTTTTTGATTACAAAAATATTTTTTCCACCAACTACATTGCAGCTTAAAAAATAAAAAAAAAAAAAACAAAGTAAAACTTTTCTTATCCAACCCTTATCCGTTTAAAAAAAAAAAAAAAAAACCAAACAAACATCAAGTAGCATATTTTCCACTCCATTTCAAAATGATAGCGGATAAAAAAGATATGCCACAAATTTCAACATGCCAGTCAACCCCAAGCGAAGAAGTGTTAATAATATTGGAGAGAGTAACAAAAAAACAGCAGGTGCAAATGGCTTTATGTAAATCGATTTGATTTACCTTTTCAGGCCATGATGGTACCTACAAAGGTTATGCATGAGATTTAATATGCGGAGTTTTTCTACCTTTAGAAAAAAAAAACCTTGAAAAATAAAAAAAAAAACACAGGACAAATATTTTATTTTCAAGACGCACTTTCAAAGGTGAAAATATTATGACGAAACATTTTTTTTTTTTTTTTGCTCATCCCCCCCACAAATAGAATGAGTGATGATGATAGCTGCAGGTTTTGTAACAAAATAATTTTTCCATTTTGTTAAGCCCCATCATCAGCATCAGCAGGGTGGAAAACAATTCCATGTACTGTTTATGCAAACGGTCGATGTTTTTGTTTGTAAAAAAAAGAGATTTAAGTCCCTTATGTTTCTGACTTGGATATCAAGGGTTCTTTATATTGGAAAGTCAAACTACACACATATGTATACATTTTTACATATGTACAATGTACATATGTATGCTTAATTATAAAACTTTACGTTAATTGGTTTAAATTGAGCGAATTAGTTGATATTTCTTTTTTATCAAAAGGAAGGAGGATTTTTAACTAAAATCAAAAACGTCGAATCATTCTCATGTTCATCCTCCATTATTTCTAATGATATTATTTCCTTCAGCTAATTTTGCCTCCATCCATGCTGGTTGTTGAAATCACTGAATTTAAATTTTTTGACAATTTGTTTAATACTTTCAATTCAACTCATCGAATTTAATAAGTTAACTGTGGATAAACTGAATAGATATTTCTCTGACAGATTTGCCCTCCCTATTACTATCGAAATAGGGAGGGCAACAATATAAAAATCGTTCTTTCCATAGTGTTGCCTCCTGTGTTTAAAAGTTAAAAGCTAGTTTTTATAGTGCTGCAGTTTGATTTCAAGCGACTTTTGACAACTTAAAATTAAAGTTACAATGAAAAACTGCTTCTGAGTCAACTCGAGTTCAACTCTTTTTTTTACAGAATGTTGCTGCTCATAAATTATAATCATTGGCTGTTTACAGCAAAACAACTAAACATCACCCTACAAATTCACTTGTTTCTTTAGCACCACCAAAACGCACTCTACCTACAATAATATTATCATACAAGGTCATGACCATTCAATACACTTTACATGCCAACATCATAAACATCGGCCGCTCCAAAATAGCGGTAGTTGCGACCGAAAAATAGAATCTTTTTTGCACAAATCAACACCATCATCGCTCCCGTTAAACGGAACTTTGGATCAACCTGCCTAATATTGCCCTAGCATGATGATATACATACTTTACTTGTTATCTTGTCATCATCATCGATCGTCTTCTCTCCCGAATAGCGGTAGTTGCGACCGAAAAAGATACGAAAGTAGGTCATCAAACACAAGAAAAAATGGGTAACAAGATTACACACTACACAGTCCATTATAGTTCTTTGTCAAATGGAGACGTTTCGAATAAAGTTTATTTAAATTAATTAATGGAGTTTTCCATTGGTAAAATAAATCAATTTATTTTTGATTCGGATCTGTCAAAAACACAATTTACCCTCTTTTTACTTTCCATGGGGCAAAATAAATTGATTTATTTCTGATTTTAAATCAAATTTTCAAATCTAAATTTTTGGGCAGATTTATTCCTCAATTTACTAACACCAATACAAATTTAAGCTGTCAGCTTGACAAATGTAGTTTTTGATTTGAAAAAATGGTTTTGCGAAAATTTTGCTCAAATTGTTAAATAAATACAATCCTATTGAAAAATGGAATTCTTCTGATTCAAGTGATGAAGATTTTTTTTAAATAATGAAAATTCTATTTAAAAAGGAAAAAAAAAAAACACCGCGTGATAGATTATGTAAAGGATGTAATTTCACAGGCAAGAAAGTACACCAATAAATACAGTGGCAAAAAAAATCAAATTGAATTCATTTATGGAAGTAACTTATAGATGACAGTCATTCTAGAATTGCTCATTTCTAAACGATTTTTTTTAAATACTTTATTTTTTTTTTTTTTTTTGTAAATATAATCAATGACAACCAGGACGGAACACCCCGAGGATACCAAAATTAACCGACTTTTAAAATTACGTTAACATTAACAACAGTTATTATATAATTTTTTTTTTCAAATTTAGAGCTAATGTAAAGGGTTAGGCCCAATATGTGCTAACAAATTTATAATTTATAATTTTGTACTCCTTTAGATTTTAAGTTACGAAATTATATATATTGTTCAATAAAAATATCGTCAAATCGTTGAATCTTTATGTTTAAATAAATATCTAAACACAAACAGAATTCTTAAAATATATATAAAGTTTTGTTTTGTTTCAAGTCTATATCTATATGTGTACATTTTTGTCCTTAAATATATCAAGGATAAAAAGTAAAAAAATAATAATATTTTAAATTCATCTATACCTACCTATAATTTCGAAGGAATTTTCAAACTTGTTAATTTTATGAAAATGTTTATTCAACCATTAACCTGAGATGTAACCTTAATCTTATGATTAATTCTGTAAAATCTTTGATGGTTTTAATTTGATTTAATATTTTTGTGATGCTCACTAAATTTTATTTTATGACTGCTACACTCTTTCTTTCTTTCTTTCTTTGTTAAATTTTCTTGATAAACATTGTGAATGATGGTAAGTTATTGGCCCTTAAGGGGAGAATCTCCGACCTTACAATAGTATTTCTTGCATTATTTTTAATTGTTTGGATTCAAGAATGACGACGTCTAGACAACAGAACTTTAGAATACCTTTTAAGGGTTTTTTTTGTAACTAAATATTTTTCTTTGCGAGAAAATTAATGTGGAGTGATGAAGTTTAAGCCCAGTACCTATAGATAGGTTAAAATAAATTGGCTTTCAAATGATAATTAAAATTGCAAAAAGGCCCGCTTAGGTAGAATTTTACTGCGGAAAGAATATAAGTTGTACATACATATATGTTTGCATTGATTTTTCTTTTGGTTTGCAACAATTTCAAGAAACAAAATTTGTTTCTTCAGAGTTTTGGAGGTGAGTATTCATTACATTATGTTTGGGGAGAAATTTCCATTTTAAAACTGCAACTATTTTTCGTAATGAAAAAAAACATAGTTTTTGGGTAATTTTTTTCATTTTTAGATTTATTCCTTTTTTATTATAGGTATGGTCAAATTTTGTGTTCTTAAAGTTTTCCATGAGTAAAGTAAGTAAGTAAGTTCTTAATTTATTTTTTATTTGAGTATTTTTTTTTCTTTTAATTTAATAAGGGCCTATTTTCTTCAACTATGTGGTGATTTTTCTATTTTTAAAATGAAACAATTTTTTCATAATCAAAAGAACCCCAAACTTTAGGGAATTTTTTTGGTTGGGGGTGATTTTTCATTTGGAGCCAAACCTCATGTTTAAAAATATAAAATGTCAATTTCACCCCAAGTCACACTATAAATTACTTAATTTTAAAAAAGTATCTGTTTCTAAAATGATCTTGAAGTACATATATCCTTTAAAAATAAAAACTTAAAAAAAGCAAACAGTTTTTAAATCCACTACCATTTTTTGCTTGTATTAACCCCAATTTCCCCTATACCTATGAAAATTGATAGGTAGCTAAATTAAAAAAAATAAATGTCTAGCGGTTAATTAATCCCCAAATAATTACTTTTCAAACACAAAGAGGCTTTTTAAAGTCGCCTATCAGTGACGGCAAAAAGTTTTTCAAATTCAATTGATAAAATGACTAAATGTCACTAAAAGGAGTATGATGATCGCCGTGGCAGTAGTGAAATAGCTATAACTCCAGCCTTTAAAAACTTGTTGGTAGCTCAAACAAGTGTTTGTTATTCATTCAAATCTTCAAGCCAGATATCATTTTTTTGCTTTTACCCCATATCACCCTATAAAAATCTTAATTTTATATTCATTTCTTCCCTCAGTATTTTGATATCAAATCTGAGGAAATTGACCCAGGATTGCTGAGAAAAAAAATTCACAATCGAATACTATTTGTTTGTTCTACCCCATTTCACTCTATAAATGGAAAATTTTGGAAAATAATTATAAGGCCAGTACAGCGTGTGTTGCTTTCACTTCCAAAAGATGGCGTTATTTTTCAAAAAGTATATAAAAACACTTGCGTATACATTTAAATAAATATCAAAACAATTGGTAAAAAACTTTTAACGATTTTTTTTTCCTTTAAATTGCTTCGTCATGAAAAAATAACACATTTTTTGTAACTTTTACGACACATAGAATATTGATTTTATGCTTGGATTGGAACTCAAAGGAAGAATATATTTACAACCATATTTTGTCATTCCAGAATTTAAAGCCAAAAAGCCCCAAACTTCGATTCTGTTATCTAATAATTCTTTATGTAACTCAAACGTTTCTACTTTTCTAAAAAAAAATCCTTTATCAATCAATTTTTTTTATAAAAAAAAAAAGAATCGATGTGGAAATTCTCTTTACTATCAATAATATGTCTATGTATGTGTATGCACAATGTATGTGCCTAATCTAAGTATTCCGCTTACGTAACAAAAAAAAAAACTTTAGCCTTCCACTTACCTACTTCAATTTCAAAAAAAAAAAAAAAAAGATTTATAATGACCCATTGTGCAATATTACACAATACACATTGCATAACCCAAACCATTATACGTGCTTCGTTATCGAACAAAAATGAACTGACACACGACATGTGACAAAATTGTGTCAATTTGCAAATATATATCAACTAATGACTATTTGCGTTCTGTAGCCCTGTTGTTACAATTTAACAAAGTACCTATACATTACATAAGTTTATACGTGCGTAACATTTACAACAAAAGGTCACAAAACTCCAAATAGGCAAATATGTGAAATCAGAAGTATAAAAGTCCGTCTTATTGTGAGAATCATTTGACTCCTTTCCTGTCCTCGTTTAACTATATATAGATACTTATACAATCTTTCAGGTGCTTCCTTATTGAATAAGTTGAAGAAAAAATAAATAAGGAATTTAATACCATTGTTGTGATTTTTTTTTTTTTATTGTGAGATTATTGTGCGTATCAAAAAAGGATGTTCCTATGAAATTGTATGGATACAATGCAAATGCCTTTCGTACAATTTTGTTGTGCGAATCAAATATAATTGAGTCTTTTTCAAAGGCACATTCCTGGAAAATTTTCCTTTCTGTTGTTTGCTTGAATTCTAACAATTTCAAAGTAGCGAGCGTGGCCATGGTCAAAGCTTAGAGCTCTTCAAATTGGTATTATATACAACAAAACAGAGATTCAGAAATAGTGGGACTTAAAGAGAAAGACAAGTATTATAATCTCGTAAGTCCTCATGCATAACAGACATGCATCATGGCATGTGGGGAAGCACTACCATAGTATTGGTAGCTTGTTATTTCACTTTTTGCTGTATGTATTTTTATTGCAATTTTTGTGGTCAATAATGTGGTAAAATTTCAACTTATTATTGGTAGCTGTTTAAGAAATTATGATATTAAATCATTTAATCAATAAAACTAACCAAGAAAGAAAAATCTGAAGCCCACAAAATTAGGATTCAACTATTTTGAATTAAAATGTCACGAAAAAGGAATAAGTTATTTTTATTCAAATCTTAAGTTAACCAAATTTAAGCACTAATTTAGTTTAATAATATCTAATTATGAATTTTTTTGGTATGTTATGCAGAATGAAAAATACTGGAATTCTGTAATTTTAATACTTTCGAATATTTTCCTTCCACCAAAATTATCCAAATAAACGCTTGAAAATGTCTTAACCAAACAAATAAACATTATATTAAATTTTAAAATGACAAAATATTAATCGTTACAAAAAAATGTCATCGTAAAATGTCTATGAATATACTTTGATAAATAATAATTACAAAAGCCATTGCCGCAAAATTTTGAAGATATTCAGCCTTATCGAGGTATTCGTTCGGAGAATTTCCGATACGAAAGTATTTTCCGATCGGAACTCAGTTTTCTTTCGAGATATTCGTTGCGGAACGAAATAAAATGAAGCAAACAATCGGGTTCGTTCGTTCGTTTGTGAAGTTCCGTGCTATGTCTATTTTCGTCGATATCAAATCGACCAATTTCTCTTGTTGGGTCCTAGTCGCAGTTTTCTTTCTGAAATACAAATTTATTACACTAAAGAAAACAAATTATTTATTATTAATTTTTTACTTACAATTTTTTAGATGATTCCATTTTGGCTCTGCAACTATTTCTCATCGAAGACCGTGCGTCGGAAGAAATTTAACGCACAACTGTCAAAAATTATTTACTTTTCGCATTGTATCGCATTGCGTTGAAGCGCGTTAATTTTTTTCGGAAGATCTTTCCGATGTGTCAATCGGAACGGATACCTCGATTGAAAATTCTCCGATTTCGAACAGATCGGAAAAAATTTTGTTACGAACGGATACCTCGATAGGGCTGATTAGCATGATACTACTTAACAATTCACGAACTTCAAAAATTCTTTACTAAAATGTTTTTAGTTTTAAACATTTTTTAACTAGTATCGTTCTAAACTTATTTTTTTAATAAACTTCAGCTGAACACGCCTAAAAAAGTGACATTTCATGCAAACAAGTAAGCAAACATACCATTTTCATATTTATAATTGTCAGAGTGACATTTGGAGTACCTAAGTGTGATACTAAAAAGTTAAAATATGCATTTGGAGATTTTAACTTTAATAAAATGTTAAAATGATAGCACGATGCTAACTCGTTTAAAATTTGAAAAATCCTTTTTTTAACATAGCATAATACTAAAAATACTTTAACATCGTACTCAAGCGTCTCAGATTTTGGACACTTGTTTTTAAGTTTAAAAAAATAACGCGTTCAAGAATTCTCAAAGACAACCGATGTTTTTTTTAAGTGATATTTTAAAAGAATGTATATCAATCAAAAGTTTCTAATTATCATGTATTGTTCCTTTGTAAGATATTCTTAAATAACATGCCTGAAATACTGGCCAATTAAATGCAATCTAAATGCTCCCATAAACTAGTCAGAAGAAATAGAAGGATAAGAGGGATTTTGGTAAAGTGTCTTTAAAACAAGGCATCTATGTATATACTATTTTATAAATTCCTACGTACATCGTCTAGATTGGGGCTCAAATACATATACCTACCTTTAAGTAAAACAACCAAGAACTAACTATATTGATTCTATCATTTTCAACGCCACCAATTTAACGATAGAGCTCAAGGATAACGATGAACAAACTATTTATTTAATTTTTTGTATCCCCTAAACTTTAAAGCTGTGCTTTGTAATCAAAACTATATGTAGTCAACATTTCATATCAAAGGAATAGAATAAACAACTGAAATTGTATCGCTGATTTAAGTAAAAAAAAAATAAAAATAGTGGCAGTTAAAATTGTAGCTAACATTGACATTACAAAAGAACTGAAAGGAATAAATAAATAAAAAAAAAACAACATTTTGATTAGAAACTTTTATATTTAAACACAGAATTACAATATTTACTAGCTCTTTTGCCGCTGTCTATTGGACAAATAAAGAAATCGATTTTAAACTAAACTCCCGATGAGTTAGTGACTACATTATATATGTATGTATGTATGTGTGTATGTATGTACATATGTGTGTATGTCAAAAATGAATAGCAAAGTGATTGTTTGAAGTTTCAATTTTGTAGTGTTTATCTAAAAGTTAATTTTAAAGAAGAAATTTAATTATTTATTTACATCATGAGAATTAAATAAAAATCAAATATTTTCATAAATCTTGCTTATCTTATCTCAAAAAAAAATTCGTAATGAAAAAAGGTCAGTCAACAAAGAGTGGAAGGAAATATGAAAGTATTCCTTTAAAAAGGTTCAAATAAAGCTGATTAATAAAAGGTCTAATAGCATTATGGTCTAATTGGTAACATAACAATATTTCTTTCGCTTTCTATTAAAAAGGGAATCAGCCCTTAAGTTTTTTTTTACTTCAATACTCTTCCTTGAAAGAAGTATTTAAAAGTTTCTATACTTAACTGCATTTTTATTCAATCCGATACAGTATTGTTTTACGCTCGAATAATCTTTTCTACAAAAGAATTAAATATTGTGATTAAATACAATTTTTTAATTCAAAGACAAAAAGCCAAGACCGATACATAATGGAAGTGACATAACATTTAAAGTTTTTTTTTTTTAAATCGAACAAAGTGTTTGCTTGGCCATTTGGCAATGACAAAATTTTGTTAAGAAGCCAAAGTATCTTCGTTAAAATTCAATATTTATTTAGTTATCTTCCAAAGCCTATAACCTTAGTTTTAAAGATCGAATCTTCAAAATTAAGGTATTAAAATCGTGAAATCTACTTTTTTTTTTTAATTTAAGCCCAAACTTTTTCTCGCACTTTTCCCAAACAGTAAAGAAACAGAACTTACATATATGTATGTGAATGACACGCATGACATGATGTTTGACTTTGATTCGTCAACTCTCATACTGACATTCTTTCTGAACTGTGAATTTCTGTCTGAAGAAATTTCTTGTAAAGAAAATCACAAAAATCCACAGTGCACATAAAATCACAGAATATCAAAGTATATAGGAACGCACCTTATGTTTGGCTTTCATTCAGCTACTCTCATACTGACATTTAACTGAATTGTATATTTCTGAAGTGACATTTTCGAAAGGTTTATTTAATTTATCAGTAAAAAAATCAATAAAATCAATATTACCTGTTTGTGGCAAAGGCTTCAAGATTTTAATTTTTGTGTTTACTGGTGTAATTAAGTCTCATTTGCATATTTGCAAGTCAAAGATATAAAACTGATAATATTGTTACAATTTTGACAAATAATGTTTCACACATTTGGTAGTTTTGAGCAGAAGAGAGGGCTCATAAATGAATACAAACATTTTTTTTTTTTTCCTGACAGTTCTGCTCAAGAAATTTCTTGGGACAGAAATCGGTAGATTTACGTTCTGACAAAGAATGTCAGTTTGAATTCAAATTTAAAAAAAGCGTAACTTTTATTTTTATTTTAGTTTTAGTAAATGTGAAGTTTGTTTTATTATTTTAAAAATCTGTAAATTTATGAATTCATTTTTATAATTTTTTTTTTTCTGAGGAAGAAAATCAATTTACAATTCATTATTTTCTGGTATTTAAAGTGTAGTGCTTTTTGAGACCAGAATAATTTAAAGTTTTTTTTATAATTTAATATAAAACTAAAGAAAATTGTATTTTTATAATAAAAAAAATATATATCTACGACAGTTTTTGATATTTTTTTGGTTTAGTTATGATTTTTCGAATATATTTTTGTAAGTGATTTATCATATATCCGTGGCAACTCTAGTTGATTCTAGTTTTTGACGTTTAAAAAGTGCAAAAATGTTTGCGAATAAAACAGTGCAAACGTTTTTAACAGTTATTTCTTTGTGAAAGAATTTCATCCCCAACTTTAAAAGTCTGCCAATTTCTGCATATACAAGTCTGGAACAAACTTAATATTTATAGTTAATTTTAAAAAAAGAAGAGAAGTGTTTTTGAATTCCAACAAAAATAAATAATTATAACTTGTTGCCATTAAAATGTCAAGTAGGGTTAAAATAAAGGTAATCATAATAAACAAAAAGTTTTTTTCTATTTTTACATTTGTTTACTATTTTAGTGACTGTAAATATCTACTGCCATGTGTGTTTTTCGTATCTATGTCTTTTTTTTCAATTCTAACCATCTGCTTCTATTGACTTATTCAGGCTTATAATATCAAAGAATACATTTTTTTTTGTATCACCTTACTTAAATATCTTCATCAAAACATTTTTATCTTAAACTATACTGTACACTCTATATAAAGCTATGAATTTGTTAACATATGTATGTATACAGGATAATAAATATTAAAGTAAAAATAAGAATTCTAGTGTTATCGTTTGTATTTTATTGACAAAAAAAATAAAATCATGCAAACAGAAATTTATAAAGGCAATATTTCTGTGATATTTTTAGTCCGGGAGGGGATATCAAAATCACATAATACATATCTCATTTCGTGGTTGTTGAAATTAGCGATACCAATCGATATCGTTATTTCTATGTTTTACAAAACCGATTGGTAAGTGGGTCCCTTTTATAGGCTAGGAGTCTGTTGAACAATGTCTGTGTAGAGTTCTGATTAGTTATCTGACACATAAATATGAAACAGGGTCATAAGTCTACAGGAATAAAAATCACTGTTCTATTGTAACCCGCCCAAATGAGTTATTAATCCACAAATATTTGTTGTTTTTTTTTTTTTTTTTGTTGGACTTTTGACATATGACCCTGTGCCAATATTGTATGCTTCGATTAACTAATCAGACATTGTGAAACAGACCCTGAGTATAACCAACATATAAGGGACTTGTATAAGTGGGATATCAAATTAAAGCTTTGTGTGTCCTCTTTACGAAACCAGTGGTCTGACAGATTTTTTTTGGTTTTTGACTTGAGTCTACTAAAAATTGCAAAAATATTTTTTATGGTTGAATTTATTTTAGTTTTTGAGAAAATTGGAAATATGTAATATTTTTCTTCAAAGAATCATTTTTTGGAAATTCCAACTTTCAATTTTAATCAAAATTTATAAACTGAATTTTAAAGTTATTTAAAAGTCTAAAACATTAATTATATTAACCGAATTTACAAGGAGACCCGAGCTCTTTCCGCCATTGTGGAACATTTTTTATTTAATCTATTTATTTAGTGGCCGGAGTGAAAAAATGTTAAGCTTGAAATTGTTTTATAGATCGAATTCTCTGCAGTTAGGAAAGTAAGTGCCGAGAAAAGTGCCAAAATTTGGTGGTAAATTATTGAAAAAACTATTTTTCATGTTCTAGCCTCAAAAAATTATTTAAATCAATGAATTTCGAATGTAAAAGTTATAAATAAAAAAAAAAGGATTGTATGGATACCAAAAATAATCTCACCCTTTCTCTCAGACACCCGTCTACTTTACATGAAGTTGAAGACATTTAAATTTTATTATTTCTTCAAACCCAGCTCACCTTAGTGTTTAACCTTTGAACTTTGACCTTTTTAGCTTCCATGTTTGATTTAGTAAACAGAAACTTCACGAATTTGAATTCAAAGTGTTAGACAAATATCATAAATATCAGAAAAAAATTCTTTTTTTTTTTCAAACATACATATACAAAAAAGTCGAAACCATTCAGCAGATCAAACCAGATGAATTATAATGTTCTTTCTGTTTCAATTCACTTCACTGACTTAAATGGAATGAGACTCCCTAATGCTGAAATCCTTAAAAACGAAAGAATTTGTTTTCCTAAATAAAAAAAAATATATCTAAATAGATAGATATATACAAATCAATTTGTTAGACGGTTGAATACTTTGACAAACAGATAAGTGTCCTTATCAAATCGGTATTATATATATGTACCGTTACTTATATATGTATATATTTTTCATTTCAACCATCATTTGAAAATTCGAAAAATTTTCAGCAAAAAAAAAGAAATGGAATTGAATTGAATAATGTTCTGTTAATGTGAATTGATTTTGAAATTGGTGTAAAATGTTACGCTAAACTTGACATTCAAAAGTTCTCTTAATGGTTGAGTACACAAAAGAAATGAGGGTGATACTTTTTATTTGTTGTACCAGCAAAAGTTTGCTTAAAAAAAAAAAAAATAAATAAAATTGAAAGTAATACTTTATTTGGTGTTTCTAAGAAGTCAGCACGATTCGTTTTTTTTTTCGAAAGATGTGTTCATTATTAAGTTGTTATGGAATCAAAATTGATATTATGAGGGAAAGTTTGCGGTTAATGAGGAAGGACGTAAATGGATCTTTTTTTAAGGAGTGGTTTAAATAGAGTTCTAATTACCAATTAAAGTTTGTTTCTATTATTAATTTATGGTTAAAGTATAAGCAACTGTTTACGAGAAAATAAATTAATAAAATTTCAGTTTACAGGAATTTGATTTCACAAAAAGTTTATAATTAATTGAAGAATTTTATTTATATACAAATTTTATTATTAATTGGAAATTTTAGCTCTTTAAATGGTCTAGTCTAACAATTAAATGAAAATATGTATGTATACATAACATATACAACTTTATGGATTCAGTTTGCTATGTACTGAATTTAAGGTTCCTTTTCCGATCTCAGGATGAATTTTCAAAAAAAATTTACTCTAAAAACCCTAAGGAAAAACTGAAAAAAGAAAAAGACATTTTTTCTAAACGTCAAACAAAAATTTACACTATTCATGCACCTGGAACACATCCCGGATATTTTGCATACATTTTACTTTGCATCAGTTTGAAATTTCAGAAAGCATTTTATGCAGTTTAAAATAAAAGAGCAGTAGGATGTCGTTTTGGTAATAAGGGTGGACAAAAAACCATAATTTACGAAAACAAAACAATAACAATAGAAAAAAAAACTTACTTCGCTCGAAACTCCATAGTTTGTTTCACTTTCAATTCAAACGTCAATTTGTCAAATGAAACCATCCAAATATAATTGGATGCGGTTACTGCTTGGTTAATGAACATCGCTGTAATTTTTGGGATGCGTTAAGAAACTCATGACTTTGTCACCATATTTTCTCTTTTGACTTTCGGAACCCATGACTTTGCATTTAATACGCATTTTCGAACTCAGACAAACATAGAAGAAACATTATCGCTTTTTTGAGTTTTTGGCTTATCAAGCTTATCTTCTACAAAATTTAAAATTAAGACATACCATACGAAGAAGTTCATGCAGCCTCCTAGTGCTGCTTATTTTTTTATCTTTCGGAGATGGGTTATAAAATATGAACGCAATTCAATTTTGAAACTATAAGAACTAAAAAAACAGACAAATTTCACCAGCATCTACACCTATTTTTAAAATCCATTTATGAAGCATTGCCAATTTTGTCGACAGTCAATACATACATACAATTTTATAAAATACAAATAATAGAGGGAGAAGATATTAAATCCTATCGAAGAAGGATGATGGGTGAAAAATGGCATCAGGTAAGTTCTAGACTATGCTATAAGTCTACGAATTTTTTATGATATCCTATTTTTTATGAGAACTTGCATTCCTCTCTTCAAATATTATTAAGTGCTTTTTACCTTGAGAAAATGATTTCAGTATACACTTGTGAGATTCTTCATATAAATATCCTGATTGAAGCAATAAATCAGTTCCGAGGTGAGAAAAACTGCTTTAAAATTGAAATAATTTAAAAAGTTACATCAACATCAAGCACATTTAAAAAAAAAAGTTATCGAATATGCTTTACCTATGCTACATATTTCGAATCAGTCATTGGAAGTAGATATGTTCCTTCGAAGAAAATAAAAAAAAAATTAAATGGGAAAAGAAAGAAATGCATGTAAATAATGTCACAGTCATTAGGTATACACCGATAAGTACTCTTTTTATATATTATGTACATATAAATATTGCAATTCATTGTATAAGACCAATGACCCAAATCCGGGGGCTTTAAGTGCTTGAAACTGATTGATCAACTTTTCCATTTCAATTGTTTTTTTTTGTTCATGATAAAAAATATAAAAATAAATCATTTTCAATTCATAATAAACTCTGACGCAGATAAATAACAATTTAACAATTTTGTTACAGATTTAAAAATAATAAAATGATACATTCTCGATGATTTATATATGTATGTATTTTTTGTTTCCAAATGTAATTTTTATTTGACAAATTGAATTAAAAAACTAAAGTTCGAATATAGGAAAGTGGATTTATCGCCTTTATTTATGTTTGTTTGTATAAATAAGGTCAAGGGCATACAGGCAACTAGCTTAAGTGTTTTATGTCTCTATACTTACACAATTTTTAGTTTTCACTATTTTGGTTTTAGACGCGCAATTTTTTAGCCGCAAACAAATATTTTAATGAGTACGTTTGCATTTGCTACAGATAATAATTGCAACCTTAAAAAAATATTCTTTGACGTTTTTTTTTTTGATCAGTCAAAAAAAATTTAAAATAATATTACTTTTTCTTAAAATCACAAGTCTTTGCAGTCGCGTTTGATACAATTTGTGATCTATTTAATTTTTGCGACCAAAAAAAAAAAACGCTCAAAAAGTAGATAACCTAATTCATTTTTTTAATCAATCCGATTTTTCAGTCAAATATGTGTGCATCATTTAAAAAAATTTGTCTCATATATCTTCCGGAACCCATTTTCATTCGTTGTAATTTTAAAATCGCGAATGCATCAAATTATTGCCATTCACACACTTGTAGTTTTCAATCACTCGATTTTTTAACTGCAAACAACATGTATATGAACATATCTTTTAAGAAGAATGAATGCATTTGTTATAAATAAATCGCAACTTTAAAGAAATTTATTATTTGTTGACAATTTTTTTATGAACATCCCATTGGAAGTTATTGTAATTGGTCCGATTTATCGAACTGAAAATGTTGACATTTTTCGACGATTCGAGGTGCCATCATCATCATTTTTAGAGAGATGTCTGTATGTGTGTGTGTATGAACGTTCGTACGTCGTTCGTGAGCATTTCTATCGTTCACTATATATCTCGAGAACGAATAGAGATATCGACCTCTAGTCAATTTTATTTTACAGATAATAACATCAAAAAGTGCAGAAAGGGTTCCCAAAAAAATTCAATTTACGGTTTTATTTACTACAGCAATTTAAAAAAAAATTGTGAAAAGTGTTTCATCTCGAATATTTCGAGAACAAAAAATGCCATCGACTCGACTTCAGGTTATTTATTCTTAATAATAATGACGTAATAAAGAATTGAAAAGAATTTAAAACAAAATCAGCGGGCAGTTTTTTTTAGATCAAAAAACATGCTAAAATTTTGTGAAAAACGTGTTTCGGTTGTAATATTTTGAGAACAAACAATGATATTAACCTCACGATAATTTTATTCTATTCACGATGCCATATTTGGTTACTGATATAAATTTTTAAAAAATTCAATTGACGGTTTTTTTTAAGCAAAAAAACTGAAAAATACTAAAAAAATTTTAAAAATGTTTTCCGAAATATCTCGAAAACAAAAAAAAAAAACAGTCGACTCCAGAATAATTTTATTTTACACACAAGGCTGTAGCTATGAATTGGTGGGTTTTGTTAAACAAATTAAATTGATAGTTTTTTTTAAAGAAAAAACATTTGCCAAAGATAGGTACAACTTATAAAATGCCCCAACTTTTGTTTTTATTTGTTCGCTTATTGAACATTTGATAAGGTCTTTTATGATTTTGAATTAGGAATTTTCTTATAACAAAATAACATTGGGTCAAAATAGCTTTTAACGGCCTTTAGTCCACAAACATTTTTGTCGTTTCGTCCCGGCGATCTCACTTGGACTCATCAGTTGACTAGTGAGGACCTTGTCAATACGCAATTTTTGTTAAGTTCAGTTCACCTGACATAGATTTGATGAAAGAATATCTAGTGTGAACTATATCCAACAAGTAACATTGGGTGTCCAGTTGCCACGGGCACCAATGGGAGGTTACCAGTGTGGGTCACACACAGCCTCTTTTTTTAATTTTCAATCGTTGCGATGTTTCAGCTGCATATTTGTATGCATTCACATTTCTTGTGACTAAAAAACGTTGCAACCGAAAAATCAAGTGCAAGCATTTTTTGTCTCAAAAATTTATATCTCAATTGCGATTTGTGAGCATAAAACGTATAATTGCATTCGATATATGTATTTTACCTTGTGACAATCGTTATGTCGCCAAAAAAATAAAAATAAACAAATTTCAATCTTTTAAGCGTCGAGATTTCTAGTTATTGTGGTTGGTCATTACCTTTGGAATTCATATTTTCTATTTTTTACGACTGAATAGTCAAGCAAGATTAAAATCGCAAGTGCGTCGAAGTGTGGGAAATATAAAAAATAATGATAGATGTTTAAACCCACTCCTCTAAGTTAGTATATATAGTCAAGCTCTAAATCATTCACTTTACCATATTGCCATTGACAACCATTTGTTTTTGTTCAAGTCAAATAAACAAATCACCTTAATTTTATAATCACTTCTTACACGTGTTTGTGTCCTTTCATCAACCTACGTGCTTTACATTTTTTTTATAATTCAATAATAAATTGTGATATTTGTTTTATTTTTCCCAAATAACAAAAAAAAAACAAAATAGAATTAATGACACACTTTATGTACATATGTAAAACATCAAAGACTTTTTGTAAACATCATTATATTACACTCCCCCACATTAACAGTTAAAAAAAATAAAAACATAAGCGATATATCTACACATCGAAATAAATATCCTGAAGCAACAAATCTTTAAAATGTTTTGGATTCAATTTCAAACACATATAAAATATCAATATAAAATAACAACAGAACAAAACACATTTTCTTACTCTGATATGAGGAGTGTTTCTCGAAAATCAATTCAATAGATATGTAGGTTTTATTTTTTTTTATTTTTTGTTAAAAGATTTCACACGAAATCATTTTCCTTTTTATTTTTATTTTTTTTTTTTTCAATGAAAAAGAAAACAAATTCTGACAGCAGCACTGGAAACACATATCCTGTTCCATAAGGTCATATTAAGTTTAATTCAACAAACACTCAACCCTGCCAAATTTGTTTTCGGATATGTGTATAAATGTAGAAGAATTGAGTGACGTTTATTCTGTCTGACACTAAATGCCAATCAATATGGTTGTAGTTTTTTTTTTTGACATATCAAGGTTAATGTAAAGGTGTAAATTTGAAGGAATTTCTTTTTATGATAATGAGGGAAACTGATTGATGGTCTGAAAATAATATTAAATGGCACTTTAGACAAAATGTATAAACAAAAAAACAAATGAACACAATCCGTTGTAACATTGTTCAGTTGCAAGTCTTTTACTGAAGGTTAAGATATTAGATTAGGCAAAGGTTATATGTTTGTGTCTCTCTCCGAACCAACGCCAAACATTCCGAACGAAATACGAAAAAACTTAATTTTATATTTTACATGAGATTCGCTGAATCGTATCATTGCATAATTGCATGTTAATTCGAAATCATTAGAGCCGTTTCCAAGAAAATATAAACAAATTGAAATATGGAAGCTGTATCTGTTCTAGATGAGCTAAAAAAAAATAAAATCTACCAGATTTGAAGCAATTCGATCCGCCCTTTTAGGCTCACACTTAATATACAGGTAGGTCTGTTTTTTTGGTTTTTTTGAGACAAAAGTTATTTCTCACCCCAATAACTTTCCAAAAAAAAAAAAAATTCGTAAATTGGGAATTTTTTGTATTTGAAAATATGTTCCCAAATTCGATGATAAATAAATCTCTAAAACGACAAGCCTAACATAATTCTCCAAATCATAGGGCTGCCTTATGGATTTTATTTATATTTTGTTAAAAAATAAAAAAAATAGGCTGACATAAATCAAGGCCACGATTGAAAAATGAAATTAAACCGTAGTATTAATTCATTTCACCCAAGCAACTGTTAATAAAGAAAACTTTTGATATTGGCGCCTGCCTGACGATTGTACAAGCGAGCGGAGCAACTGTGAGTTGCATGCGTTGTTGCACAGAGAACGCATGCAGAAAGTTAAAATCGTTTAAGCCCTCGAATCTGGGCAAGTCAAAAAACTTTAAAAAAAAAGGAAAATCAAACAAGTCTCCAAATTTGGGAATCTATTTCATAGATAAATATGAGGCTTAATTTATCTTATAGTAAACGCTGTTTTTAGTGTTATTTTATCTTGAAAAAAAAAATATTTAAAATTATTGGTGCTGCTTTTTGTTTTGTATTTGAAATTGGGGCTTTACGTCAGAATATAGTACGAAATTTCTAAACCAAAAAAAAAAAAAAAAACATTGTCAAGATGGAAATTTTTTTTAAAATTTGTTTCAGACATCAATTTTAATAAATAATGCATTAAAAATGTATTTTCATACCACAGAAAAATTTGTCACCGATACAGCGTGGTATGGCGCTATCGGTAAAAGATTGATTCCGACACAATACACCACACCACAACACCACAACATAACACACAAGACAAATATGACTCTACATTGAAGCGATAGCGATACACGACTCTACAACACACCACACGAGATAAGTGTGGATCCGGCTTAAGAAATAATTTTTGTGCTAGAGCTTTGATATTTTTTACTGAAAATGATTTTAAGATCTAATCTTAAAGATTTTAACAGAAATTTGACAATTTTGAAACTTGACACTTAGAAATTACCAACCAAATTTTAGGCTGTGTTTTTTATTGCATATTCTATTTGTACCATATTCTAGTCTAAATTGTCAAGACCGTATTTCAAATTTAAAAATAAAGAACTGAATTCAGCGTCCCAAAATCATTAATTGTACAAAATTTTAAAAAATTTAAATGTAATATTAAAAACGTCAAAACTATATTCCCATATTTTGAATTTTTTACTAAGAACCTGAATTTCATAAAATAATTTGATAATTGCAGGGACGAATTTTAATCAAAATCGTTAAATCTGTTTTGGTGAAAATTTGAAAAACATTTTTTAAAAAATCAACACGTTTTACTAGAACAAATGAAAATGAAACTGCCTGAATGAATGCATTCAGGGTCAGTTTTATTTTGTGAAATTGTTTAAGGGGGAAACACATTTTTTGATTTTGAGATGGAAAGTGCACTTTATTAAATATTCGGGACATTTCTTATTGGCTTGGGGCCAAGGGCCAAAATGAAAAACAAAGGGCCCAATGGTTCCATCGGTCACGTTATGGCAACTCTGGTAGGTACATGTATACTGATTTTAAAATACCTCAATCAAATTTTATTGAATTAAATCATTTGTCTCATGTTTCTGTCTAAATCTCGAAACCAAATGTTTTTTTCAAATTAAATTCTTATATACAATGTGATATGTGATTGAATTCAAAATTATTGTCTATCAATCACTCAAATCAATTTAAATCAATTTTACTCAAATAAATGTATATACAAAAAATAAATTCAAAAAAGCAGACACATTTCCGACATACACACAAATATATCTAAAAAAAAAATATTTTCTCAGTGAAGCGGTCAATTAGTACTGAATTATTTGGACAGACATCATAATTCTCCTGTTTATAGTATACACATATTCGGAAACAGGCTCATACCGTAAAGCAAAGTGGGTGTTGTTTTCCAAATAAACATCATGATTATTTGATTAATTTGGGTACATGCATCATTAGCGTGAATCTACAAATACAACCATAAAGTTAATATTTGAATTTTGAATGTGGGTAACTTAAGAGCATTAATTTGACTACCGTATGGGAATTTATGGCATCAAGAAGCCACAAAACAACATGATGCGTGAGGGAGGTTTCCGATGTTAAAATTCGGGTATTCCGCATATAAAATAAATTTAATTATTTTGTATGTTAACCATTCATCTGACATAATGTTCAAATATACAAGTTTATGAGTACCTACCAATACAACCTACAGGATTTGCTTTATTTGAAAATTAGATGGGAGAATTATATTGAAGGTTTGCTAAGTCAGTCGGTTAGGGGTATAGGTTAGATATAGAATTTTGGAAAGTTTTATTCCGTAGAATTAATTTTTGTTATTTAAAATGTATTATTAGAGAATTTTACCTTACGGTGTTTTGTTTGTATATAAAATATGAAACTCTTGAAAGTCTGATAGGCGTAATCAGCATATTAATTACACAAAAGCTATGGAAGATTGCTTAAATGTTTTCTTTTTTTTAATTTTAGATATTTCTTTTGTACATAATATAATTTGTTGTTTAAAAAGATATTTCGGTAGAATTTACTTAGGTTATTTCCGACTTCTTTAAATTCGGTTGAACCTAAAGAGAAATAAATAGAACAACATTTTGTGAATTAGCTTTGAATGGTTAAGGTTCATTAAAAGTGTTATTTTCAGGAAGCCAATTTAAATCGTTTTCTCTTCATTAAAAATGTATTACCATTCAGGAGAATGTTTTTTTTTTTTAATTTTCGCTTAAAATATAAAGAATTTCCTTTTAAATTTCAACTGTTTAATTCATTTTGGACAAAACTGGACTGATATTCGGGATGACTTCTGTTAGAAAAAGCTGGACATTAATAAAAAAAAAAATATCGAATAAACTAAATATGTACATATGTATATAATAATTTTACTTAACACAGTAAAATTGTGTATTTCAAAAAAAATAACGTCTTACCGACTTAGAAATAGAATTAGCCGTGATCTAGAAATTGCCACCTTTGTATCGAGATATCAAAAAATAAAAATACAACCATAAAAAAATCCGTAAAATACGATATATTATACGATACGTAAAAAGCCACTTTAAACAAATCGATTTTTTGTATCTATTGATTTGCAATTAAACAAAATGCATGATGCAAATTTATCTCGCATGATGTTTTTGCGTGATATTTTTTTCGCATGATTCTTTTATCGCATGATATTTTTTTTTTCCTGCATGAATTTTTTTCGCATGATATATTTCGTGTATTATATTTTTCTCCCATGATATTTTTTCTCACGTTGTATTTACATATATTTTTCGTATGATATTTTTCTCTTATAATATTTGTATCCTTTGACATATGTATTTATTGTATGAATTTTTTTCGCATGATATATTTCTCGCATGATATACCTATTTCACGCATGATATATTTTTAATATGTTATTTTTTTCTTGCATGATATTTTTTCCACGCATAATTTTTTTCTCGCATGATATTTATCTCTTATAATATTTTTATCGTATGATATACTTTTTGCATGATATATTTCTTGAATGATTTTTGTTCGCATGATATTTTACAGCTATGATAATTTTTTCGCATAATATACATATTTTCCCATGATATATCTTATAAAATTTTTGTCGCATGATACTTTTCGCGCATGATATATTTCTTATATGATTTTTTTTCGCATGATATATTTCTCGCATGATTTCTGATAAGAAATTTTTCTCGCATAATATTTTTTCCCGCTTGATATTTTTCTCGCGTTGTATGTATGTATATTTCTCGCATGATATTTTTCTCTTATAATAAACTAAACATGTAATAAAAATATGCGAGAAATATATTTTTATTACATGTTTAGCGCAAGATATATTTTTCTCCATATGATATATATTTCTCAAATGATATTCTTCACTTCATGCATGATATATTTCTCACATGATATTTTTCTCGCATGATATAATATTAAGTCCATGATTTTCAAACTATTTATAGCGAAGATATTTTTAAAATTTTTCATTTCAAAAGAAATAAAGTTATAATAAATTCAGTTGATATTTGTTTTTTTTTGTGTTTTAATTCTGTATGGAGTTAGGCGGGAAAAAACGACATCTGGACTTATCAAAGTCATCACAGCAAACAGGCCTATTACTGTGATAAAATGGGATCACTACCCTTACAGCTTTGTGGGAACCATGCAAACCAAAAACTATTCAGCCATACCACATTAAAACAAAAAGAAAACTCAAAATTATTTATTTTAATGAAATAAAATTAAATAAAACAATAGAATTTAATTTCAAGGTAAATTATAAAATTAATTAACTATATATTCGATGACAATGATCGTCATTTTGTTTTCATGAAAAAAAATTTTTCATTCGATGACTCAGATAATTTGACGTTTCCATACAAACTATCGATAACAATATGATAATTAGTATCGGTAATACAGTTTTTATCTGGACTAAAGTTAAGTTCCGAAAATTATCTGGAAGTTGTTAGTGTATTTACGTGTAAATCGCTTTGCTCCGATGTCATTTTTTTTCTTCAATTCTTTATGGACTTGCAAAAAAACACACCTATTTTCTTGATTGATTAAAATGAATATTGTACAAAATTTCGTGATATATTTATTTTTTTCATTTTAGAGCTTCCGAGAAATAAAAGACATAAATTTAAAATAAAAGTATGATGCGTAAATGGTTTTCATTTCAATTTAAGGTTACTATTTCTCATCTCATCTTATGGTCTGTCTGGGTTCAAAAGTGTGAATTTAACAAAAGTTAAAAGTCCCATAAGGATATAGACTTTCTACCTTCCTTATATATAAAAGAACTCTTTCATAAAATAAACCTCATTAATTATTCAATTTCAATTACTGTCCTGTACATGAATTGTACAATCGTACATATACAAAAATTCCTTCCATCCATGTTGATGCTCAGTTCTGTCAACCAAGGGACCTTTGTTCAAAATAAGGAATAAGGAGTAGCAACTGGCAATCTTCATAAAGTAAACAACATCCCATAAATATATACATATGTATACTACCTAAAATAAAATCAAAAGTTTCTGTTTGCAAAAGGTCATTCCTATGGGATATTTCATAATGTATTATGTGTGTACTTGCATACATAC
Organism: Epistrophe eligans; assembly: GCA_951394125.1. NCBI lineage: Eukaryota > Metazoa > Arthropoda > Insecta > Diptera > Syrphidae > Epistrophe > Epistrophe eligans. The sequence continues at coordinate 16,204,532 of OX596029.1, read as the reverse complement.
ATGAAAGTACATATAAAGTCAGTCCTCGTAATTAAGAAGCTCATTCATGCGTTTAATGTTGTTATATATTCATACTGATTGAAATAAATACCATTTCTTCCATAACATACATATTATATACCTGTACTGTGACTGTGAGCCTTTGGCTTTACGGTGACGTAAATTGGGAGTTGTTTGTTTGACTTTTGGGATTTTAATTGTAGAAACATGATTTTCTCATTATGAAACAAATTGTTTCGTTGACAGTTTTGACTTGGTTTTATTATTATTATTACATTTTGGTATTTTCATAGGGAATATAATATTTCAAGGCATAATTATTATTGCAAGGTATGTATGTTTATACATATATTTTAATTTTTGATATTATGATGCTGGCACTTAGTTATTATCAATTTGACATTGTTTTTATTGCAGTGTTGCAAGTTTGTCAGTTGGGATGGATTTATGTATTTGGCATCCAAAGGGTTTATCAGCTAGTCCTTAGCTTACAGCATTCTATAATATAATTATTTGGAAATTAAAAAATATAAACAATGGTTAAAATTAAATGTATAAAATTTCTATCTACTATTTTTATGACCTTTATCCTATAAAATTACCCAAAAACTATGAAAGAGGAATTAATCTGTTTTTAAATAAATAGAAAGGCAGTCTTTTTAAAATTCAATATTTTTAATGTGTTTAATATATATTAAATAAAAGATATTATGGATTTTTTTTTATTTCTCAAATTTGTTTTCTCAAAAATCAGTAAAATTTAGCAGAAACCCAAAAATCTTGTAAAATTTGGTCAGTTTATAATTCCTCACTCCTTTCTAATTTTCCTCACTAATTTTGCTCTTTCAAAAGTTGAGCAGGCGAATCCAATTTTTTTTCCTCAGTATTTGAAACAAAAACTGAGAAATTTTGCTGAGGAATCCTGAAATTTCTGAAATTACAGAGATCTCCAAGATCTCTGAAATATAAACTAGCCAAATATTTGATTTAACAAAACAAGAGTTATTTATACTTTTGGCCGCTGAACTCAAATCCTTCACCCGTTTTTCGCTATCAACTCTGGATCTCAAGATGTTCTTCTTATAAAATTTAAAAACAGTCATTTTTTTCTATTCGTCGGTTAAATTGCAGGACCTCGAAAGTCGAAAAATTCAACAAAAAAATATTATTAACACAAAAAACCCCGCAGAATTAGAACCACCTTTCGGCAGATTTTTTTGATTTACAGAAAATATCCAATTAAGAAAATGGTAACAAAGTCATGAGTTTCTTAACACATCCCAAACGTCAGCAAGTGCATTAACCGAGCAGCAAACGCATCCAATTTTGTGTGGATGCTTTCATTTGACAATTTAACATATTTGGACTGAAAGTGAAACAAAAGTATGGAATTTCGAACGAAGTATGTTTATTTTTTTATATTGTTATTGTTTTGTTTTCATAAAACTAGTTTTTTATAAAGCCTTATTTGTTGTGGTTGTGGTTTTATTAAACAAATATCTTACTGTTCTTTCATTTTAAACTGCATAAAGTGCGTTTTGAAATGTCAAACTAAACCTGAATATTATGTATGCAGTATGTGAAGCATTCGAGATGTGTTCCATATCGCCCGCTATCTCACGAACTGACATAACTGTTTTTTTTTTTTCAAATTTAACAAAAACGCTTCTTAAAGGTGTCGGCCGTTGTAAAAACATTTTTTTTCGATTGTTTAATTGTTTAAGGAAGAACTATAGCTATTATATGCATTTCCCAAGACCTTAAAAAAGCAGTTACGCCAACTCGTGAGATGAGGGACGATATATGCTCATGAATAGTGTAATGCTACTGCATCGAAATATTTTGTTTAACGATTTCGAACTCAGCCATTCTTTCCTGTCAGTAGAACAAAATTGTTGAATTAATTGAAAAATTATGGAACATTTATATGAATTTAAAAAATGATAATACACAAATTTGTGTAAATTTTGGCTTGTAACGTAAATTATACAAGTTACAAAACATTTAGCATATTATTATCTAAGATTTACAAAAAGAAAAAATTTTAATGAACAAGAAAACAAAACAAACTTGAATCCCAAAGTTTCAAGATGATATTAAATTTATAATGGGAATTAAATAGAAATAAAAAAAAGGAAACAAAACAAAATTAAAAAGAAAAGAAGTCCAATAGAAATAAATTTCAAGAAGTTCCTTCCTACGGATACTACCTACCTTCTTTAGGTACATAAATATAAGTTGGTGTCTACTGTTTTCTAGTCCTTTCCCTTATACATACATATATTATGGCTCCAAAATAGAACAGCCAACATCTATCGAACTTGGTCGTTGTTATTTTCCTTTTAAACAAAAAAAAAAAATTTTTTTTCTTCATCAGTTGGTTAAACAAACCAAGCATAAATCCTACTCCAGGTGGAATAAATAACTGGACTATATAGGAACGTGTTGGCAGTCAAACATCATTGAGGTTTACTATTAAGTATAAATAACCCAGAACCCAGTTAAAATGAGGCCACAAGAAGAACAATATTGATTCTACTATGCTCGTGTTCCTATAAAGGTGATGTTTGATTAGGTAACAAAACAAGCAATATTTAATTGAGTGCGTTGCTATTCGTAACACACTTGATGAGGCAGTGCGGTGCGGCGGCGGATGACCCATGGCGAGGTGCTACTGTTGTTGATGGGTTCATTGACAAGACTTATTTACGGTTACCAGGACAAATAAATTGTTTAACGAACCATCAAATGTGGTTGGGAAAATTAAGTACAAAAAGGAGTAGAAAAGAGATGGGGGCTGGTATTTGTGGCTTCAGAAAAATTAAAATCGATATTTGAACAGATTGCAGACAAGATCTTACATATAGTTTCAATATACCTATTAATTCAGACGACTTTGATATACATAAATGCGACATGCAAAGTTCTGAGACGCTGTTTTTTCTCATAATTTATTTTTATTTTTTCCCATTCCCATTATGGTTGATTAAAAGTTTTATTATTTCTCACACGAAACCAACACTTCCTCTTTAACGATAAGGCCAAGTACGTACAAAATAAATAAATCATAAGACACAAATATATTATGTTTGCCGCGGCGGCGTGTAGACAAGTTTCTGCAGTCGTTTTTATGCAAATTGAATGTAATGATGATGTATAAGGCTATATGAAACGAAACGAATTCACCAGCATCAACAAAACAGAATTTTTCCATCCAGGACATAAAATCCACATATCTTAACCTGACTTTACGACAAATTTGTGCGATATATATATATGTTTGTGTGTACGATATATCGATGTTATTGACTATTTTGTTTGCTGCTTCCGCCGCCGCTGCCATCACACACAACAAGGAATGATGAGTATACTAAAACCTCGTTATTTGAAAAACTCACGTTTTATCTATACGATGAGTGATTATCCCTTCTTGCCACAATATATCACACGTAACATATTCTTTTATTCAATTGTGTCGTAAAAACTAATGTTCCGATAAAAACAGTCGAGTGCTAAGACTGCTAAGGGTTGAGAGTTAAGTTGGGCTGATGGAAGTGTGTCATTTAAGCTTATGTTGGTGCATAGTAAAAAACAAATAAAAACAAAAAACGTGCCTGATGTTTGTGAAAATAAGGAACAAATTTAACACACATAGATAATTCAATGATGTAAAGGCGCAAACATAACATGTTTGTACATATGTCGGGCGTAAAAAAGGAGTGAATCCGGTGAAAGGAAAAACTAGATTTCATGAAATCGGATCTTTAATAAAAACTAGAAGTTTCTTTAAATTCAAATCTGAATTAAACAATTAACTTGTGACACAGAGTTATTGGTTGTATTGGAGTTCTACCTTAATCGTTCCATGCCACCCTCTAACACAATCATGACAGCCAACTGAACAAGGCTAAACTGTTTTGGATCTGATAGATACTGTCGTTAATAAATTCAATTTTTCATTCCATTTTGTTAGCGTCACAGACGAAGTTCTTTTGTATTTTTAACTACGCATTTTTCTTTTAATAAAGATTTAAATAAAGTTTTCTTTGCTAATAGGTTGCATCGTGTAAACCTTAAAAAAATGATATAAAAAGAAAAGAAAAGAAAAGAAAAGAAAAGAAAAGAAAAGAAAAGAAAAGAAAAGAAAAGAAAAGAAAAGAAAAGAAAAGAAAAGAAAAGAAAAGAAAAGAAAAGAAAAGAAAAGAAAAGAAAAGGAAAGAAAAGAAAAGAAAAGAAAAGAAAAGAAAAGAAAAGAAAAGAAAAGAAAAGAAAAGAAAAGAAAAGAAAAGAAAAGAAAAGAAAAGAAAAGAAAAGAAAAGAAAAGAAAAGAAAAGAAAAGAAAAGAAAAGAAAAGAAAAGAAAAGAAAAGAAACTGTGATTTAAGGAGATAATGACCTTATTCTCAATTAACTCGTCCATGAAAAGTAATTCCCTATCTTTTTTTTTCTAACTTAGACGCGAGCCGGAGGTCGCCTAGTATTAAGATAATCTATTTTCGATTTACCTATATTTTTAAATTGGTCTTCGGCCAGGGTGATCAATGTGGTTGTGTGAGTCCAATAACACCTTGAATACTGCCTATAATAGTTTGGAAAAAGGTGGTGCGTTAATAAGAGAAGAATAAAAATGATATATGGATGGGAGTAAAAAAAAGTTGATTGTGAGGATAGGTTTTAACAGTCAGTAGCATGTGTTTTTTTCATCTTTAAATCATAAATGGCTTTTATTTGATCACTCAGCAGAAATTTGTATACCTTATCCCTGAAGCAACCTCATTACTTCTTTTATTTTACAAACATTTTTAACGAAAAAGTACATACAGTCCAGATAATATTATTTTTTAAATCAAAGACGATTCACGCAAAATAAACACAAGAAGACATAATTCTTTTGTCTCAAGAAGTTCCTAAAAAAAAAATATATAAAACATAAAAAAAGAAACTTAAACAAATATCCCATTGATTAAATTATACCTTCATTAAATACTTCCATCCAACCTATTTCAATATAAACTTGACCTTCGTTTAAATCTTTTGTCTTTTGTTTTCTCATGAAATACAAATAATAATAACAATTTTGAAAATGTCACTGTCAAAACTCTGTTACTGTACTTAAAAAAAAAATAGAAAAAAAAACATCCTTGAGGCTGAATTTGAGAGGTTTTAATCCAATTACAAACTTTATTTCAACTTTTACCACAGTTAGGTATCAACTGAGTACTGCTTTGTGGTAAATTGTATTTCTTTTCTTTCGCATCGGTAGCCTCTAGAGAAAATTCATTTCCGTCTTTAGGTATTTCTTTCCGGTAAACTTAATCAATTTTGTGAAATAATGGGGTCAAATGAGCGCAGTTAGTAAGTTGTTGATGGCATTGTTATGGAGCTAGGAAATATGTATTCTTAGAAAATAAATTGCACGACTTAGTCACAAGTATAGGTACTTGAACTTGTAGGTTGTAAATTGCTCAAAATTTTTATGATACACCAAAGACGCTTGATGTATTGAATCTGCGGTAAAGTGAGCTATATCCAGTATAGTGATCAAACAAAATTTTATACAAACTACACTAAAAGGTAAAAATCTCAATAATAAGTGAACACACATTTTTGCATCTATACTTACAACATATCGACTGGCTTTTAAGATATTTCATCGTTTTTTTGAGAAATCATTATTTTTATTATATAAAAACGAAGCAACATTATTATGTCCGGCGTAAACTCAGAAAGTATTAAACTGATTTACTTGAAACAAATTTTATAATATTATTTATAACTATAAGATTGTTGAAGACTATTTTTAGTTTTTCTAATTTGTTTATTTTATCGGAATATAATTTTTTTAAATTTTTTATCAACTTTTTCTTTGAGGTTGACACACATTTTCACTTATACGTCAAAATCTTTTGGATACTTCACAAAAATAGAAATTCTTCCATAAAGTCAATATTTAAACACACATTTTAAGCCCTTAATCTTTTCTTAATTATACCTACAAGCTGGTACCTAGGTACCTACAAACAAATTATTTTTTTTTAAAAAGGGGATTGATTTTTCTCACAACGAGGGCATATAAACTTTTTTTTAATAATATAATATACATAAATTAGGGGTATTTTGCGAAGCAACGTGAGAACGGGTCTGCTAGTTGAAAATAAAAAAAGTATCAGCAGACGTCCGTCGTAAAAACAGATAGTGAGTGGACGGAGGCGGCGTGAGTGAGAAACAAACTTCTGTTTTACTTTCTCTATCACCGCTATGTCAAGTTTGATCGAAATTTCGAGTTCTATCTTTTATAAAAACTAAAAACTAACTAAACTAATAACTTGCCAAATAGCACTTATGGATTTATGAATAAAATGCTAATGTACCCAGCTTCCTGGACCCAAAAGTTTTACTTAAAGTTAGCAAGCAATAAATAGGTATTTAATTATATTTTCAAAATATTAATCTCTATTCCAATCCTAATCACCCAACTTTCGTTTTTCCTGTTTGAAATTCTGGGAATAAACGCAAATAAGTTGCTTGACTTGCTTAAAATTCAGAGAATTTATAATTTTAAAATGGTTTATTAATCGACATCAACATACTTCTCGTATATAATCAACTTAATAAACCACGCGTGAAATGAAAACGCCTGACTGCATTTTAATTATAAAACCTGTCAAATAAGTGCATATAATTTCTGCCTACACATATAGAACCTCAGATAAATTAAGCACAGGACCAGCACCCATCATTATCCTATATTACCTGCTGAGTGCTGGTTTTTCATACATACATATATGTATCTATACAGTGAAAATTGGTCAAAAGTTTTCAAAATTTAATGCTTAAATGAACCACAAAATATTAAAAGTTTTGATATTTATACTATGTAGGTTAAGCTAACAGAAGAGAAAGTTTCCCCAAACCTCAAAGAGACCAAAATATGTCTCTGTGAAAAGTTCGTTCCTAAAAACTTTAATTAATTCCACTACCCGTCTATCTTTCTCTCTCTATTCCTCTCGAAAAATGCTTTCATCTGTTGCTAATGCATATTAACTCTCACACACACCCATACACACATCTCCATAAAATTTCATAGAAAACCCAAAGGTATTCACTTTGATGTTTATAAGTCGGAATCAACTTGATTTTTGTGCGAATTAGGTACATACATACATAGGTACTTCCTTTTCAGTCTTTATTGGGCAGTAAATAGGTATACAAAGCGTGTGGTTTACCTGCCAAGTGCAGGTCTTGGTCCTTGGTAAAAGGACTTTTTTGAAGTTCTGCCTCTTCGTCCATTCGTCAACCTTTCCTCTTTTGATTCACAAGTAAATGACTGTGGCAGAAATTTTATGTTTTGTCTTAAGGGGATTAGTGCGTTTTCTTTATTATTCACTCTCGGTAAAATACCATGATACAATATTCTATTTATAGAAAAACAGATTATTACAGGTACATAAGTATCACAAACTTTACTCACCCACAATTTCTAACTGTCAGGTTATTTTCTTTGTAAGATATATTTAAGTTAAGTTGTTAGTAAAAATGCGAAATGAAGATGGACGGACGTACTTTTTCGGTGGACAGCATTTAAGTTGTTCGAAACAGTGTAAACTAGAAATCATGAATTAAGTAAGCTTTCTCTTTCCTTTTTTGTTAACAATTCCATGAACTTTTTTATTTTTACAAATTAGTAATTGAGCCTGGAAACCTTTATGTAAAATTAAAACTATAATTGATGTTCAAGTACCTTTGCAAATCTTTGCGTAATTTAGACTCAAAGTGTGGGATGACCTTTTGAAAAACTAAAAATAGTTCTAAAAGCTGTATAAAGAGGGGTACATTTTGGAGGATTTTATAAATATTATTATCACAAGAAAGATTGGAATACTGAAAACTGACTTAAAATTTTAAATTACGACGCCTTATTAAATTAAATATTTTCCAACACTAAAGTAAATTTATGTTTTATTTTAATTAATTTTTGTCTTACAATTGTGTTGCAAAATGTTTAAAATTTAATTTGCAATCTAAATTTAAAAGCACTTGTACAAAAGTCAAAAATAAACTTTTGTATGGAAAACCTTCTCAAGAATTTTATTACTCTTCAAGGATTAACATAATTAAATTTAAGTCTTGAATAGAATTGAATAGTAAAAATATGTAAGGATATCTGCATATATTTGTTTACTATACATACAGACTCAAAATAAAATTCTATAAACGATTTGTGAAAATAAAAATAAATTACCGTTAATGGGATTGAATCTGTGTCCCATTGCACTCGCATTTAAATCGATTTTAACAAAATGTTAAATGCTTTTTATGTGGTTGTAAGAGAAAACACAAAACTGCATTCAGAAGTACATAAGTAATATGGGAGTTGGAAAAGGATGCTTTTAAGTCATTTCATTTCAGTGATCGGTGATGTTTTTTTGCTAAAAGGACTTTTCTACATACACATACACATATATAATATATCCGGATGTCACATCGTAAAAGATGAATGTGCATTGGTTGATGGTTGAAAACATTTATCATTTTGTAACTTCTGTAATGTCACAAAAAATACCACAAGAAATTCATTCAATATGTATCTTAATCGTTGTTATTTTTTTTTTTTTTTTGTTAAAAAAAATAAGAAGAAAGGAACAAATAATTTGCTATCGGAAATGGTTTTGTCGTAAACGTAGTCAAGCTTAATTTAATTTGATGTCAAGTTAGATGATTAAATTTTGACGTCCGATGAAATATATTGGATTGCAAAATATTTTATTTTGAACTGTCGCATGGCACAATACAAAACGTCATCAGCTCTTCAACTAAAATAAAATAAATAAATAAATCTTGTCTGAATGCGTATTTTGTTATATTCCTATTAATAAAATATATCTTCTCACAGCTTAGCTAAAATGTTGATAAACAATCGCCAGACTACTTTCCCGGAATCGGCTGAAGCGCACAGAAAAACTATGTTAAGAGGCGTGAATTACATACTTGTTATCGATAGTTTGTATGAAAACTCCATTTTTTTTTCTATGATGGCGTAGCTAATCCCCGTTGTTTTGATTTTTTTCAACCAATTGGGATTGCAAAAAAACACACCTTTGATAAATTCACTTTTGTAAGAAAATCCAATCTTCATCGCTGAATGCATCCATTATATCGATTGCAGCTGTCAAAATAATGTATAATCACCATTTTATTATTATATTTGGCGAGGAAACAAGTTTGGTTATTCTATAATTTTTTGTTTAAGTCACTTTCATAAGGAAAAACAAAATCTTACTAATTTTCCGTAAATTCCTGTTAAAGTAGGTTTTTGAACACATATTACTTTGTGTGTGAAGAGGAATGTCAAACAAATCTCCCTAAATCGTTGATCGTGGAGATTTCGTTCACTCATTTTTGTAATTTCTAATTGTTCAGTTTCATTAATATCCTTATGTTGATTTAAACTTTAAGACTACAAAGGATTTGATGTAACCTGATTTAACTAAAAATAATCAACTTTAAAATATTTAACAACCTTCACTAAATTTATAATTTATTTGAAAATTTTAAGCATCCCATTTATCATTCAATCAGTCCTTTTTTTTAAATTAAATTTCTTGTTGTTGTTCATCCAACTTTTATGGAAATTATTGTTAGAATAACTTGGAAAAGCTACTCAATTTGAATTATTCAAAAGTTTTATACATTTACATATATAAAATTTTTTCGAATCAATTACAGTCACTCAAGTTTAAAGTGATTTTTGGGCTACCTTTTTACCAATTTACTTTTAAATATTTATTTAAAAAAAATTCCTTTGTGAATTGGTAAGAAATTTGTTTTCGTTTTTATTTTTTTTTGTTATTTGAAGAAATGCAAATTGGAAACATTTTTAGATTTAGGTAAAATGGTGACATAAGTTGTGAATTGAAAAAAAAAAAATATTACCTATTTGACATAGAAAAACACCAGAAATATACATATTTTTTTATACTTTTATTTCTCTTCTTTGAAACAACGTTTATAATAAAAATTACGAACTCAAATCTTCATAACCTCTTATTATCTCATAGAATATGTTCCTCGATTGCACATTTTCTAAAAATTTCTCCACGTGTAAATTTCTCCCCACAAAAACAAATCCTGAAATGACAGTTGATGACAGTATAAAACAAAAACAAAACCGAATGGAGACAGGAATAAATAGATTTCTTAGAAACAAGGAAAGGATGTTTTGACGCTTTCTTTTATTTTTAAATTCCCTTGAGGAAACAAAATCATAAGCTTTTTTTTTTTGTTTGGAAGTCTCTTCGCTGAATACAAACTAAAACTACATGTTAAGTTAAAAGGAATGTCAAAAAAATGTCTTTAAATTGTTTACCGGATTGGTCTTGTACACTCCCCTTGCTTCCTGCCCCTTTCTGCTTAAAACAAAAGTTGCTGTATACAAAAATCTCCTCGTATAGAAAGGGTCATCATATTCTCCTATCGCTTCTGAATTGGCTAATGACATTTCTATTTTAATTCGGAAGGGTATGTTCGTAGAAAATGTTTTTTTTGGGTGCGTTTAGAGAGCAGTACAGTGATGACAATGAATGATTTGAAGAATTTATAGAAAAAAGTTTAAAAAAAGCAGTACTTGGAATTTAAAAATTGTTGTGTACTGACAGCCATATTGGACAGAGATTTAAGGTTAACTCTTTGAAAGTAAAAATCGTATATTAAGATAATGTCCCATTCATAATTTGCAATAAAAAATACAAGTTATAATAAAATTAATCCAAATTCAATGTGCTCGTAAAAGCTTACTGTAATCAAATGCCCTATTTAAATAAATCCTTGCAGCACTTACCGTATAAGTCTTGCTACAAATTATAAATCTTCCATGTAAAGTTTTTTAACGACATACACATAAGTTAGTCTTCCCCAATACATTTTCATCGGCCACTACTCTTTAAGCTTATCATCTTTTGCAATGATTCTATCCAACAAAAACAACATTCACATAATTTGAATGTTCTTACAAAATCTATTCCATAGAGCATGGCTTTTTGCAAACAAAACAAGGAAATTAACTTTATCTGTATCCGTATCGAGTTTGCCAAACCACATATATTTAGCCCCTGTAGGTATATTTCATCTTACGCTTGTTATTGTGACTGACTTTCAGAGTTTCACCAAAAACAGCCAGCCAGCCAGCCAACCAGCATGGCTTTGGCTTCGTTGTTTTGTGCAAAGAAACAGCCAAAGGCAACACAAGTGAATCTTTAATGAGATTTCACTTTGAGTTTTGTGTCGTGTTTGTATATGTAAATGTTCTCAGACAGTAATCAAAAAATCTGACCTTGTTTTGCCTCATATTCATATACATATGTATATGTATGTGTATATAATAAAAATGGTTCGAGTGGAGATATACATTTTGGTTTTGAAACGTGTGTATCTACTCAGTTGGAAATGGAGTAAAAATAGAACCAAGATAAGTTGTCCTTTATTTGTTCTATATTAAATATTAATGTCAATTATTAAAAACAACAGGACATTAAACTTGTGCAAATTGTAATTCTTTAAGGATATCTTGCACCTAGCAATTATATTGTTATTGACTTTCTACTTTCAGAAGTTAATTTGTACAAACATTTGTGGTTAAATGTTTCAATCATAGCATTTTCTGTCTTGACTTATGGTTCCCAAGATTATATCGAAAACAAGCTCTTTAGACACACTTTTTCAAGATGGGGTTTAAATATATAGGGCTTTCAACCCTGAAAAAGGTTTTTTTATACTCATACTAAGACCCTCTATACCTACCCAAAAAAAAAAAACAAAAAAGTATTTTCCTACCAGAAATGAAAGTTCAAAGAAACATTAAAAAATGTCTGCTTATTGTAGTAGATTTTCTTAACAGTTTTTCAATAAACGTCAGTTTACTATTCCATGAACATGAAATTTTTAACTCGCGACTTAACTCCTTCTGAAGTTCGTAGTTTAGAGGTGAATTAAGCGTTTTTTATTAATAGCCTACCAAGATGTAACTGTTTGAAATCCAAATGTATACATCTGTCAATCAACCAAAGAACAATTTTTTTCCTGACACTCAGTTTTGTTAAAATGACACCTCAGCTTTTCCCAGACAAAGACTAACAGAATTTAATTAACAGAAGTTTGAATAAAGTCTCTTGCTTGTTAACGAAATTAAAAAAATAATCTTTTACAATTTTTTATTATTAGATTAATGCTCAAAGGAATGATATTTCAAAACTTTATCTTCTATGCTTTCCATCATTTTTATGTTTTAAAATATTTGATTTATGTTCATCTCGGTTTCTTAATGTACTTAACAAATATTTACCAAAACCTATACTTACCTACTTTATGAGTACCTAATATCTCAATACCCTCAGTCAGTTTCTATATTTAATTCTACCTATACATTTCTTTTTTATTTCTCCATAATGGATTTTTGAAATGTATAACAATCCAATTCATTGCGAGAATCATGATCCATAAGGATTATGCTGTCAGATAAATTTTAAAATTTTTTATCTTTCAATAAAAGTAAAATTCATTCGTTTGGATTTTTATTACCATAACTCAATTTGAGAAATCCATTTGCAATGAAAGTTTTGCCATAATAACCCCATTATCCGTATTTTATTTGATTATTTTGAAGATATACAGTAGCAGTCCTATTACCCCCATTAATAAACTCGAAATAAACATGAATTATTTTTAATTAGTAAAGTAAGTGTGTAATCAATTAAATACACAAAAAATTAATTAACCCATGTTAATTAGTTAATTCACCCAAGTAGATGGATTAACGAGTTATTAAGTTAAAAAATACCTAAAAATATATTTATGCCAACGACTTTAAATAAAAATAAAGCAAACACTTATATTGACACATATTTAAGTTACAAGCTCTAATAAATAAGAAAGTGTTTGTAAAAAATCTCAGACTTTGTGAGAATGTGTATGTGTAGGAATTAAATAATATTCTTTGGCGATAGCAGAGTTTTCTCTTTGAATGTAGTAGATTTTCGCCAAGTTTTGCTACCTAACATGAATTTTAGCAGTTGATTGTTTATTAATGAATTTTATTTTAATTCGTGAATTAGTTTTTGATCAACTTTTTTTTTATTAATATGAATGTAGTATTTGACAGAGTATTACAGCCAATAAGTTTTCAGTCAAGGATAACTCATGGCTAAGTGACGTTTATTAATATGGATTATAGTTCTTTCAATAATATCCATCTTTGAAGTTAATACAAATTAATAAAATTTAAATTATCTTACTTTAATGATTTTGCTGTATTTAAATGACTATATTATAAACTACATAAAAATACCTATAAGTAGCAAGAAAATTGTGTGATAATAGGTGGCTTCAGCTCTAAAGAAATATTATTATAATAAATGTGGGCATCAATATTATACGGATATATACAACATAGTTTAGTTACCTTGAAAGTCTTGCCTCCAAGTATAATATGGTTCAAATTATAATAAATGTATTATTATCTTTTATCCTCCAATCTCCATCCACAAGGATCCTTGACAGCTCTGTATAAGTTAACTAAAGGTAAAGCCAACTCTTAAATAGTTTTAAGATAAAGGATAAAGCAAAGTAACTCGGTTTATAACAATTCTGACATTGATGGAGTGAGTTTTCTAGAACCTTAGGGTAACTTGTTACTTTTACATAGATTATATGAACGCTTTGAGCTTTGATTAAAGATGATGGGTTTGTAGGTTGTATTTTTTTCATTTTTTCTTTAAAAAAAAAAATATGTATTTTACGAGTATAGTATATACAATATAAACATATGATACATCATCAGTACCTCCTATCCTATCCGTGATTATTAAGTTTTCAAATATCACGTATATATTCTCTATAAAAGATGTACTAAAGAGCTTAATTAATCAGAGAAGGTATCCTTTGGAATCGGAAGGTTATTTCAAAAGTAAACCATGGATGGAATCTAACATTCAGCAAATAAATATAAATTTGCCAGATCTTCGTTTCATATAAATAAATAAATGATAGGGGCTCACGGATTACAATTAAAAGAGCATCATTCAGAGCTCTCCACGAGACTGAAACGTTTTTTTTTTATTTTTTAGCTCTCGTTATGATCTCAATAAAATTATAAAATTTTAAAAATAGTAGACTACTAAATTAATATAAAAAATATGTGTTAAAAAAGTCAACTGTACACCTCCTATAATATGATTTATTTTATTCAACACAACCAGAAATAAGAAAAGAGTAAACTCTCATTTAATTGCGATGTGGGCGCTTTCATTAATTCCAATTTGATGCACCATACTCAACTCATTCACAAATCATAACACCATGATCCGCGACATCCTCAGGTCACTTATTTAAATCTCCTGCATGTTCTACACACAAATGAAGAGCTAGTCAATATGCTACAACATGCTTAAAAACAATTTTCCAACGTCGTCGTAGTCGTAGTCGTAGTCGTGATCCAATAAAATGAGATATACATACATGTGGAAGAATGTTTTTGTATGCCAGTCCTAGCAATGGCAATCAAACTTTAAAACAAAAATGTCTCTCACATACGGAGGAGCTCGTACTTTACATACATACATATATCTATATCCTCTTGTTGCTAAAGTGCATAACATATGGATCTAATGGAACGCAAATTGCATTTGAAACAACCCACAAATCGATTGGTATTCAATCCACGTTTAAGGACTTCGTTGACTTGCTCTATATCTATCTTATATGCAGTTATTACTGTGTTCTGTCGTTTCTATCCGCATATATTTATATGTATGTGCTTTGCATGACAAGGACAAAGTTAAAGGGTTTATATAAGCGATGATACTCTGGACGCGACGACGCACGCAGAGAAGACGCATTTTATACATAAATTCCAAAGTAATTAGTTGTGGCAAGTGACAGCATCCGCATCCGACAAAGTACCTTCTTAAAGGGAATAAGACATTGTGTGTTGATAGAAGAATGCCCCAAGTTATTTAGCGTGAAATCTAATTCTCCACGAAGTTGTTTAAGTTCTGTTAGGTGGAAAAACTTATAACGATAATAATATCATCAAACTGACGGATGACTTTTGACTTTGGTTATTTTTGAGCAAGAAAATATTTATTTAAATTTTCTATTTTGCTTTTACTATTAAGCTTTTACAATAAAACTGCCTGTGGGTACAAAAAAAAAAGAATTAAATTTGCAATAGAATATCACCATTCATGAGAAAAGGATTTCTTCTTCTTTAAAGCTAAAGATTTTCTGATGAAAGAACAATTTAGGATTCCAAAGCATTAAGAACAGGAAAAGATTTGAATTATTAATAATAAAAAAAAAAAAACAAAAAGGTCCTCCTCATCTGGGTCGAATTGGGTAGTGTTTCGCTAAGATAAGAAGAAAAAAATCTTCACAGAAGACTCTCTTAAATATTTATTTTACCTTATGGAAAACTAAGTGATGAAAAGGATGCGCTAGAAAAGACTTAAACATTAAATTTTACTGACCTACTGGGTTTTTGATTCGTGGTATATATATATATATGTAGATGTGCACACAGATACACAAGAAGATAAAGAATTCATAAGAAGTCCTTGATCTTAAAATCATTTTATGAATCATCACTAGAAAATGAAAAACAATATACTATCTATTTCTATCAATGAAATTGAATGAAATTGACAATGAATAAAACCTACTTTACAATTGCAGCTGATGTCGTTTTGGTAGCGTGATGCTTAGGATATCGGCTTTAGGAGAATTTGGTACTGAATTGAGAATTAAACAACCTCTCTTTTTTTCTTGCGATATATAGGTTGGTACTTATTCCTTTTTCGTGACCTTTTTTATTCAATATATTTGAATCCTACAAAAATATGATTCAAATATATAAAAACGGCTCAATTGATTTTGATCGATTTATTTTATAGAAAATTTTTAAAAAAGTATTGTAACCAAAATTTGAATTTTTTTGATTTTTAAAAAAGTTAAATTTTTTGTTTTTTTAAGAACTTAATAATTCGAAAACAACTTGGTCGACTTTCATTAAACTTGGCATTTAGCAGTTTTTTAACATTATCTAGCAGATTCTATATTAAAATTATTCTTAAGACCGTAAATAACGGTACCTCCCCTACCAAGTGTTTAAAAGCCTGTGGAAAATATCATTTTTCTCAAAAACGGCTCCTACGATTTTGATTAAAATTTGTATGTACGATCTACCATATAATTGGAAAAAAATGTATCTATCGATTAAAAATGGTATTTCGACCTTCTTATATAATCTGTTCAACCGAAAATCAAAATAATTTTTTGAAAATTCGGTATTTCGAAAATAGGTAGACATTCTTTTTTTTAAATAATTTTTAAACTCCGTATTGATAAAAACTTAAAAATCGCGTACATATTTTTTTCTTAATGTTTTCAAAATTATTTATTTTGAAAAACCACTAAAACGTTTTTTTAAATTTTTTCTTATAAACTGAGATTTGTTTAAGAAATTATATAGTGTACATCGCGTTGGTGTCAAAACAATTTCAGAAGTTGTTTAATCAATTTATTTCTAATTATATTAATTTTTAAAAAAATATAATTCCGGCTCATCATAGAAATGGAAAATATGTTGTTTTCTTTCAATAATGTTTACAAATCGCGATACAAAAACTAATCAATTTCTCAATGCAAAAGTTCCAATTTAATTAGAAGCATCATCCATTGGTGGTGATATCAATGTCAAAGTCTTGCACAAAATTAATTTATCACCATTCGTCAACATACCTATCACATCTCCACACAACTCCAAATCACACTAAACTTTACTAATTCTTCTATATCTTTTGGCACCAGAGAAATGAATATTATACAAAATGCCTGAAAGCGACACCACAAAAATAACTTTGCAGCACCAAGACTCCATTGCTCATTTTACCAAATTCCATACAAACCACTTTTTTAATAAACAAAAGTCTCTATATCTCTATGCCTTTACCTGCCTTGCCTAAAGAGTCAGTAAATATATGTAGCTAAGTTCTTATATGGTAAAAGTTAAATCGAATTCTGAGATTCAATGATGTGGCTTCACGTTATTGGAGCGGCGGCGGTGGTGCGGTGGTGGTATAGGAAGGCAATCTTTCAAAAATGGGGTTTGCCTGAATACTCCAAGGACATGTTCAATTAATTGTTGGGAATGGATTTTGTGTGTTGTTGTAAGATGTACATACATATAAGTAGGAGTATAAGTATAATATCATCATGGAAGTACCTATACATAAAGTGCTCGAGGATCTGCTTTTAAGGTTCAATTTTTTATTTGTATGTATAACCCCGTTTTCAATCATGAAAGAACAAATATTATTTTCGAAATATATTAATACCATGGGGTTATCAACATTGCGTAAATATTTATTATTTGTGTTTGAGTGGCATGAAATGGGAGCCAAAGTTAACTCAACTTCGACTATATAGGTATTGAGATTTAAGGATGTGCCATTTGTGAGGATTTTGAAATACATAAAGGAAAGGTTACGTGTATAGGTAAATATAGTGAAAATTTAAAATATAATTTATAATAATAATTTATTTTATAGGATTTAGCAACATAACCTTCTGATTCAAAAGGTGAATAGAGCAACAAAAAAAATACATAAATATAATAAAATTTTTAACCGCTCTATATACTTAGGAAAAGTATTGATTGCGTTAAAAAAAGCAAGTTGATGTTGGACTTAAGACACAAAAATTGATGATGTCCTACTGCCTGACAGTCTGTGCCTTTAAAATGTATGAATTTTTGTTTCCTTTTATTTTATTTCATTTATTTCAAAATCGCCCAAAAACTAGGACATAAATCTAATGCATCCCTATTTATAAAAAACTTAACTTAACTCTAAACCACGAGTTGACTAAACGATGAAAAGGGAAGTTAACTCGTGAGTTAAAATTTCCTGTATTAATAAAAATAAAAACAAAACTTCCAGGAAATAGCAAACTGACGTTTATATTTCACGAAAATCTACTACTTTAAGAATAAATTTAGTCCATTGCAATTTTACATTGACCTTGAATTTGGATCAGAGCAGGATTTCTTTTTTGTTTGTATATACATAAAACCATATTTTCGGATTTGAAAGCCTTTTCATTTGGCAACCATATTTGAATTAAAACATTCTATTTTAATTTTACATATTTATCAGTCCATACAAAAGTTCCTAAATATAATTTAACTTCTCTTCAAGCTAAATCACTGACCCAACTTTGTCGGTCTTTCTTGGATCCTTTCAAAACGGAATGCCATACACCATTAGCACATTTTCTGTATATGCATGCACAAAAAAAAACGATAATCGAGAGTACTTTTTTTTTACTGAGAAAGGACTGAAAACAGAGAAAGAAAACAACAAAAACAGTTATCTTTTTCAATGTGTAAAAGTTAGTGCCAAGCGCAATAGTTCAATAAAAATTTATTTCCGAAAAAAAAAAAATAAACTATTTAAAATCAAAAGTGAATATTATTTAAATATGAAGTCAAGTGATCACATAAAACTGTTTTTTTTTTATTTTGGTTGTAAAATGTCATAAATTGTTTTCGGTACTCGATTTTCGCATTTCAATGCCTGTCTCGATTCGTTCATAAAGGGTTTTCTAATAAGGACTTGACAACTCTTCAATAAATCGATTGTAAGGTGTGCTGTGTGGCTTGTGGCACCATCCTGTTGAAACCACATTTCGTCCAAGTCCATATCTTCCAATTCGGGCCAAAAATATAGGTAATCATGGCGCGATAACGCTGGCCATTCACAGTAACGTGACGATCGTTATCGTCGACGAAAAAATATGGCCCAATAACGCCGCCGGCATGCAAACTGCACCAAACAGTTATTTTTTGTGGATGAAGTGGTGATTCATGAAGCAAATGTGGATTTTCACCCGACCAATAACGCATATTTTGCTTATTGACGAACCCAAAAATAAGCTTCGTCACTGAAGATGATTTTGCGATGAAATTCATCATCTTGGCGCATCTTCTCCAGAGCCCAATCGAAGATTTTCATGATGAAAATGTTGAGTTTACTGAATAAATTGACAATGACAGTTCGATGATTAGTGAAAGGGTGCGTTCACAAATTAAATTTATTCAAAGTTGTCAAGTCCCTATTCGGATACGTTCTAGATTCGATTTGGTTCTCGCTGAATTTGGTGAAATAGTAAGCTCTCTCCCTCACCAACGCAGTTTTCCAGATCCATGTTTGGATCCGTAAACGGAGTCATCCATACGTTGTTAACTACGTGCGCAGATCCAAAGCGGAATCGTTTTCTTGAAGGCTTCTCTGTAATTTAGTTCAGATTAAGATAGTGATTTTATCTTATATCGACAATTTATCACACGTTGCTAAGGCACAGTACACATTTAAGAGTCATTAGAGTTTTCATATTTGTTCAGTTCTGCGCATCTGTCAAAATCGAGGTATTATGGTGAGAAAAAGGTGGATCCATTGCCCCTTTGCTTGTCTTATTTTAATATTTTCTTCCTGTGTGGGCACTCAAACAGCCATTTTAAATTTTTTTACACTTTCAACTTTGACAACCTGCGCAATATATTACCTTAGATTTGTGTACTATGTGATAGTAGCGCAGAACTGAACAAAAATGAAAAAAAGCTTATGTTATTACATTTAATATGTGTACTGTGGGTACTTACCAACATATTATACACTAAAATGGATTCTAGTTTATATATATTTGTACTTTATACCTTTTTCCATTACCATTATATTCTTAAAACTAATTAAATTAAAATCAACTGAACTGAAAAGAACTTTCTACCATGAACATCAACACTTGTGGTATTTAATAAATGAGCAATACGAATCTATATCACACCTGCTTAGAGTCAGAACAAATTGTCCTGATTGGCACAATATATACCCACCTGTCTTTTCTAATAAAATACCTAACTGAGAGAATATGTGGACTACACAGCATAAGGAGCCATAAATACACTTGAACTTTCTGTTACAAGACTAAGGTGTCTACAGCACGTACTTAGACGAAACGAACATAAAAAAACCGCTGAAGAATTTTCGAGAGATTTTTTCTACCATCATAATATGCAGGTTCTTAACGTACCTAACCTACCAACGAGGATAATTTTTGTGTGCTCTTGGCGTATTGTGATAGTGTTGCACAGCAAGCTGTTGATGGTGTTACCACAAAACCCTTTAGGATAGAGCAAGAGCAGATGCTATAGAAAACATATCCATTGTTACAATATGTAGGTACTTCGTACTTCCATCATACATGGATGTATGTAATTTCCTTTCTGCCACAAACTGAGAAGTTGAGAATCGATTTTCGGTTTTAGAGGATAACCACCTTATACCCACTCGTCTTATTTGTTATATTATATATTATATTATTGTCGTTATTGTTGAGAAGTGTGAAAAGACGAAAATATAATACAAAGGCTGTAAATATAAGAATATATGTATGTAACAGAGCTTGCATTATCAAGCCATGATTGATTATGGCACACTTATGATGGATGATAATTAATTAATTTTAAATGCATCATTTCGAGATCTAGATTTTGATGGATTGCATAAGAAAAATGATTAAATGCTTTTTGGTTGATGGAATGTCATGTATAAGTAGAAGGGGAAATGTACATAAAAGTCATTGTGGTTGTGGATGACATTTATTTAAATTTTAAATCAGTTTTACTTAATGTCAGAAATCATTTATTTTAATTAATTCATCACTTAATTTTCTCCATTCAATCAACTAGAAGTTATTTATGTAAAATTCGCATAGTAGCAGCTGAAGCGAAACTTAAAAGTCCATACAAAAATGAAACAACGAAATCATAAACGAAAAATTTCGCTCTTCTCTTTTGCAGTACGCTGTGAAATTGATAATTGTAGCAGATTATTTGAAAAGTCTTCACTCCTTTTTCGCACTGAATTACTTACACGAACCATTAATTGTGTGTATGGAAAAGTTAGACCACAAACAAATTTCTTTACGCATCATCTGATAAAAATCTCCGTTAATATTTGTCCGTAGTCTTTTCGTTTACGTTTTCTCTGTTGATTTAGAGACCACAAAAAATTCGTTTTGATTCAGCTGCGTACTATGCTTAAACAATTAGTTGCTTTACTTACGAAAAATTATTCAAGCACTCTACAAACGAGACTGTGGAATTTATCTCCAAATAACGGTTTGAAAATGAACTAAAAAACATGCTTCAGATTGTTAAATAAATAAGTCTTCAAAATTGTCTTCTCTGTGAAACTTTTACTAAACCAAAAACGAATAAATATTCATTTTAAAAATAAAAGATAACAAACACAAAACTTCTATTAAAAAAAGGAAGCCAATTTATGAGTTTTTTTTCTATAAAAATACTGTCAAGAAAGGTAAATAAATAAAAGAAAATTACATTATTATAAATTTGTTTTGTCTATGTTTTGTCGAAAAACAACTAGCGTTAACGAAAATGGACAGTTATCTTCTTGTAGCTATTAAAATTTGCAGCTTTTAAATGGGTGTTGCAATTAAACTCAAAAGAGAAACGTCGTTAAAATTTGCAGTCGCCTAAAAGCAGTCTAAGCAAAATTTTCATTTTATATTAATACTTTTATTTTCATTGTTACATACAATTGTATAAGTCTAAAGTTAAATGTCAATTGACATAATACAGAAAGAGATTGCCATTCTTTTTTGATTTAGAAAAAAAAAATTCAGGATTTTGGGACTTTAAATTTTTTGGATTGTGGGTTTTCGTGATTTTGGGTTTTCTGTATTTTTGGTTTTTAGATTTTGGATTTTCCGTATATTGTCTTTTCGGGATTTTTGTTTACGGGATTTATGGTTTTTCCCGATTTCAGTTTTCAGGATTCTAACCATAACCGTTATAGTTTAGTAATGCGGTGCTCAAAAAAAAGTTCAAACAACAACCATTGCATTTAAAAAATTTTGGAATTGGTTTTTAACAAATTTACAATATCTTTAATAACATTACAGTTTTGAAATAAAAGAGCAAGTTCGTGCTCAATTTTGTGGATATTTTTATATTAAAATAAATATTTTTTACATTTTACATAAATATTATAATAATTCATACATTTCATACATCATACCAACATTTTTAAATATTTTACTTCACATTAATGTATAAACTGTAACTTTAACCTTTAGACATATCATTTTATTTAAATGAATATAAGTGAGAATTTTGGTTGTCACCTCGCATTTATTTATTTCCTTAAAATTCATCTAAATGAATATACATAATTTAATAAAAAAAAGTACACCAAAATTGTCTTCAAAATCGATTTGTTTCAAATTTTTGAAAAAAAAAAAATTCATATCATGATCAAAGCACGTACTACTAGGTTAACAATAATATTCTATTTTTTTGTTGCGGAAATCCTTTCTTTTTTTTAAATAGCCTCATAACAAACGTGCCTTTCACACACACATTGTTGAACCCAAAAAAAAAGCCAACCAAACAAACCATATCATCCAACAGATGTTCTAAATGGAATTTATAAGTTTTTTTCGTTTTGTCCCGAGATCGTATCATTCAAGAATTGCTCCACTTAAATTGCACATTAAATGTTCAATTCCAAGCAAACATGGATACAAATAGATATATTGTACGTATATTCAAAATAAAGTTCAAAATAATAACAACAACATCACGTTGAAAGCAACGACGATAGAAAGCAATCTATAGTAACTAAATGCATGTCCTTAAACGTTAAAGAAACCATGTAATAATATTGAATTGTTTGTTACCCCCTTCCGATTGAATGTCCTTTTTGAGGACCATTATTGTTATTTTGTGGGGGTTTTATAAGTTGGTCTAGATTACGGGACATAAACTCTCAATCAATAAGTTCTTGTGTATAGGTACCTGTGCTATAAACAATTCGTTTCTTCTTTTATTTCAATTCAAATTGACCTTCTTATGTAAATAGAAATAAGGAATAGATTGATAATATTGCCTGTGGATATTGGAGAATAAGGATATTTAGACATGTTGTTAACATATTATTTAATTCTAGAAATTATATAGAATAATGTTAGTCTCATATAAAATGGTATTTTCCCAAATTAATGTTTCGGGCTTATTTCGCTTATACGTGGAATGCAGAACAATGATGGTGATTATTTACTTAAATTTTATTTATAATATAATTGGTTTAAGTATACGAAAAGTAACACGATATATGTACATATAGCATACCTTATGATTTTGAACCAAGTGGAAAGACTGTTAATATAATATGTCAAAATATAAATTTGCTATTATCGCTTTTATATTGTATACGTAACCTTTAACTTGTAAAAGTGTTTAATTACCTAATGCATTAAATCTTAAGTCTTAAACTTCTGTTACATGTGTAAAATTTCAATTGTCTACATGAAAACACATCTAAAGTAACTACATAATTTAATACATAAAGATCTCTATAGGTATACCTACTTACAACAAAAACCATCAAATCTTATTACGTAAATAGGATGAGAAGTCGTTGTGCTATATGAACGTAAACTTCTGGAGTTTTTAATTAAATTTTCATTGTCATTAATCTTCATAATGTATATACATACATACATACATATATACTATAGGTATACCAAAATAAAACAATTCCTCTTCAAAATACATTAAATTTGTTTTGTTTTCAAAATACTCAGTATGGTGAATAGATTTGTTTTTAAATGTTTTCGATTTAATAATAATTATTAATATAATAACATGAGAAGAATTAAATACATAATAGCTATGTATATACTTCCTTGACAAAAAAGATATTTCACAGTCGAGTAGAGTAAACAATAGAATCGTATAAACTCATTAAAATTGTTAAATAACATCTGTCAAGTGTCAAAAATCAACAGTTTATAAGGACCCGGTGTTTTTGATTTAGGAAAATATTGAAATAAAAGGCTTAAAGCAAAATTGCAAGTGGTCTCATTTTTGTTTTTTTCTTTTAATTAGTCAGACACCTTCATAAGTTACATTTTATTGTCAGAGTGTCCAAAGAAGAAGAAGAAAAATATTATGATTTCCTTCTTTACTTTTAGTCTCTTTATTAAAAAAAGTATAAAGTTCAAGTCAAATGGACATACTAAGATGAGAAAGATATTTAAAATGTCAAATGAATTATTAATTTCAGTTATATTTTACCTGTACAATTACAATTTAATCATTATTGACGTTCACTATGGCGTATACGTATCAAAAATATCACATTAACTTGCTCCGGATTTCTTATTTTAAATCATATTTATTTACCTTCTTCAATGAAAGTCTTTTAAAATAATTGAAAAGTAATTTAACATAAGTTTATCCAAAAAAATTTAACCAATTACAAACTGTGTTATCTAATCTAGAAATAAAAAAAAAAATAATTTCAGTAAGACAAGTTATTTGTAATAAATAAATTTAAATTAAAAATAAAAAGAAAAAGAAAAATAAAACCACTTGTTTGACATTAATGGCTAACAATCGCAAACATTTAATCTTTATAGCTTGGACGCGGTAAGCTTTTGTGGGTTTTTTTTATGGGAAGTAGAAAAAATAGACACACATACAATTACGAACAAAAAATAATTCAATGACGGACAACGCCATCATCCTGATGGTTTGCCACGACGACGACGACAACGATGGTTTGTGTAAATAAAATGGAAAAAAAAGTAAGGAAATTGAATTGAGTTGTTGTTTACTCACAATTTTCCGCAGTTTATAACATCAGAGGAAAAACAGAATGTTTTGTTGGGAATATTATTATTTTATTTGAAAGAAAAATAAAAAGAAGATTATGTTGTTCCATAAAAAGTGTAAATGGGTAGGTGAATTATCTTAAAAAAAATATTATTTTTTTTTGCGGTCAGTAACGTTTAACAAAAGAGATCCTTTAAATTTCTTAGATACCACCTTGCCTTAAATTAAAACATTTCAATTTGAACAATTGTTTTGAGGATATTTAACAAAACGATGAATAAATATTTTATAAAAATGTAAGGTAGGCATATTTTATGTTTAATTTTCAGTTCATTATTATATTTATAGAAAAGAGAAATAAATAACTCTATTTCAATTATAATTATGTACTTTGTGTAACACAGAAATGGCACATCGAAGTCATTAAAGAAAAATTTCGTTCTGCTGTTCGTCGTTTTGCAGTACCCTATTATGACGAGCATAGACTATTTGGTGAAATATTATACTCTTTTTTTGTGAAAAATGAACTACCCAAACAAATAATTTTGGGCGGAAAAATGACATTTGAGTTTTATATTGCCGGAAGCCATGGTGATTTTTTGCGTTTATTTTTTTTATTCTTTATTCTTTTTTGTTGCATTTATTGAAACATTTTGTTCAATTATTTTAAAAATAAGTCACCACTCCTACAAAGAAAAAACTACTCAATTAAAAAGATTTACATTTAATTTGGTGTTCCGCTAACCCATAGACTGCTCTTAAACGTTGCAATTGCCCCCTGCAATTGGGTCGTGCGGGGGACGTATGCGGTGGCCGGAGTAAACAAAGTTCCAGAGATTGAAATAATTGCAGAGTAATCGCTCTTTCTTCTTTTTGTTTTTTTCCTATTGTTTGAGACATAAGCGCAGTAAAGAGTGTGAAGAGATATTTCCTTCTCATTTAACAAAAATTGCAGCCATTAAAATTTGCAGCATTTAAATGGATGTTGCAATCCAAAAGAAACTCAAAAGAGAAACGTCGTTAAAAATTGCAGTCGTCTAAAAGCAGTCATACGGACAACCTGGCACATTAAATGCCAATTTTACCGTATTAAGTACCCATCGTCTAGAAGTAAATATAAGTCCCCTTTCACACGAGGAAAGAAGTTTTTGTATATTTTTTGATGTTTTCTTTTAATTTCCAATTTCCACCAATCGTAGACCGTTTATTCCTATTGCTTGGTGTCCTTCTCCCCTAAAAACTGAAAGTTGCTGGAAACTCAGTTTCATCGTGTGAATGGGGACTTAATTGTATCGTGTACCACAAATAGCTGGAGATATTTATACTGTCAAAATATATAAATCTGTAATTCACATCGGACAATTGAAACATCAAACATAATAAGTTGCGTCATCAGAAAATAGTAGCAAATAATCAGTTATTCAGTTATATCGCTAATTGATAATAAAACAAATCTGATATTTACCCCTTCTATACATAATACATAATACATAATACACATGGAAATCCTTTATTATGCAATCATTTACCAATTACCTCTATTTATGGTATTCAACTTGCACCACAGAACAAACTGAAAATGTGTTAATTAAATTATATAATTTAATTCGACATAACATTCTCTGGTGACATAATATATAATAAGCCAATGAACATTCCTGAATTCTTCCATTAATTGGTTCATTATACTCGCTTAATCCCTGTGCCTCGCAAAGATACTCGTACATACTAAAAAGTCAACTTCGTTTAAGTGGTTTTAATACAATTTTCTACATAATTAAACTTCATTCTATATGTACAGTATTGTATATACATATTTTGAATTAAAACTAAAAATTAAAAAAAAAAAAAAATGTTGAAGAGCAGAAAAATGCAAACACGATTAAGCTCATCCTCGGAAGTCATTACCATCACAAGCATCCTCTATAGCTATACTATTAGACTGCTGACTTATCCTGAATAATGTGAACTTATACACATTTGCTGTCATTATCCTTCTTATATATATTCTCTGACGTTTTGATGTGGATTTTCTACTTGGTCAAGTGGAAAAATTGCTCAATAATGTGACACTGGGCTTTTGTCCTAACTTTGAATACATTTTATATCATGATCCTGAATCCTATAAATATGTACATACCTACTTGTGTGCATGGTGAATATAAGCTAAAATTATATTCAAATATGTAGAGAAAGATGGAGCGAAAGTCCTATGAAGGTTGGTTAGGAAAAATAAAAGCTTAAAAGATATTAAATAAAGAAGGTAGAACGTTTACAAAAAAATCTTTGTAATCCGAGAGGATGTAAATAATTAATTGTCCATTTAATTATGGAATAACACAAGTTTTTTTTTAATACAAATTTAAAATTAAAAAATTTAGCCATCATGGGTACATATAAAGTCAACGTAATTTCAGAAAAAGTTGAGAAATATATCACCCTAGTAGAGTTTTTGAACTTCAATGTCAAATTGATGCCAGTAGTTTCGAAAGTTAGGAAATCATTTCTTTTTTTAAAAAATCATTCATTTTCCATCACTTAACAAATTTAAATCGACGAAGTTTCATCAGCCATATCGTTGACAAGTAAACACCAAGTGACAGCTATAAACGATATATTAGGCGTGTTCAGGAAAATGAGACTCCGGAGGTGTCAGCAATTTCAGTTACATGAACAGGATTCCCCATCAAAATTTCTCATTTTCAACTCTCGAGGAAAAAAATCTTGGATTTGCATGCTCAAGTTTTTAGTGAGAAAAATCCCTGAGATCTCATTTTTCTGAACGCGCCAATTAATTCCAATTCCAATTGCAAAGGTGTGAAAAATTGTTTCTACACAGCACTTTTGTTCTATTGCAAATTATAGTCAACCTAACCTAGACAACAGACACATTTGTGACTAAAAATGGTCGCTATGTACCTATTCCATTTTTTGAAATAGAGTTAATTAGGTAGCTCTAATTACCTTGAGGTGGGATTTTTTTTAAGAACCACAAATTTAATGGATGCAAATGAGAACATATAATATCCTTACAATCCTTTGTCTATGCATTTCTGCGTTGGAAAGACAAAAGCTATCTTGCACATAAAAAATATAAAACAATTAAAACTTTAGGAGGTTAACCGATGAATGTTTATATGTAGGTACATATATACGAATAATTATTCTAGGTCGAGTTGATTAACCTTTCTTGAATCTTCTGTGGCAGAAAATAATTTTTTTTGTTCTTGTTTGTCAGGAGACAAAATTATTTAAAGCTTTTTCGGTTATTTTTACAGGGTGCCAAATAATTAAAATGTTAATATATTTAACGAATTTAGAGAATAGATTATATTTCTCATTTTAGACACTGACTGAAGCATACATTTTAAATATTTAATTATAATCACTTGATTAAATTGATATGCTATAGACTATTGATATTATAAATGGGTTTTTATATGATAAACGTGCCTATCTATATATATGTAGATACAAACACGCAGGTGCAAAGCAATCAGCAACTAATATTGAAGATGTATGAATAAAACACAAAAACTTAGGTGTGTGTTACCAAGTGCGGTTTCTTCCAATCCCGGAGAGAATAATTGATTGACAAAAAAACAGCATGGGATATTTAGCCACGCCATGACAGAAAATTCGAGATAAAAACTATCGATAACAAAGATGTAATTATCGTCGGTAACACAGTTTTCTTCTAGATAAGATATTCTCCTTAAATTCTGTGGGTAAGCCAGCATAAAGTCGTGTTTTTTTGGAAGTCCCAAGTGAATTGGACGAAAAAACTATATTGGAAAGAAACGTTCACGTTTCTATACAAAATATCGATATAGGAAACTAGTTATTAATTCGCGCCACCACCGGTAACGAAGTTCTGAAATAAAAGTAAGCCGCCAAAAATTTTACTTTAAGGGAATGGTAACTTTAGTGTGTAAAGCTTTTCAAAAACGATATTATTTTAACACGTTTGTAATTTCAGTTTATGTGTATGATTGCGATATTAAATATACAAATTTGTAAGTGAAACTTAAAAATGATATCCTCTTCAGATTAAAATCTCGTGATAAAAAAAAAATTTACAACAATTGTGCCCAACTAACGGAGGATAGCGTGGCGAAACAGATACTCACCCTGTACAACCAAAGTCTATACGGTAAAATTAAATACTTTTGTTTTACTTTCTGTTAACTCTTTTACATATTTTATCGATTAAAACAAAGAATTCTTGTATATTATGTACCTTACTTTCTTTATACTTTCTTTGTGTCATGGTATTTTTGAATTTACATAAATATATGAATTATTTCCGAACACTTCTTAGTTTGAAACTTTTGTGGTTTAAACTAATTAAAAAGTTTTCATAGAGTGATTAAAATGGGGTCACACGATCGATTAATGTTTTAGTGCGAGTGTATTCTAGTAGCAGCATATGTGGTTAATTTTGCTTAAATTTTTGGGGAAAGTTTAGGAAATAAAGTAAAAGTTTTCTATATAGTTGTTGTAATATACAGTTTTTGCATCATTTTCAAATTTAATGGAAACTTTTTTTTCGGTTTAAACACTTTGTGAGAATTGAAAGAAATTATGTATGTACATATCTTTCCTTTAAGTAAGATAATACCTTCACCACTTTTAAGGAGAGGGATGAGAATTCGATCATGGTGGTAAAAATACCATACAAAAATTATCCAGGGCAAAAAATTGGTGTGGTCGAATTCAGAATACATGTATACCTACTTGAATTTTTGGTACCATGTTCCAGACTTTCGAGATTTACAGTCTTGAGTGCAAAAAATCATTTTTTTCTTCGAGAGTAAAGTTTTTAACATATTTTTCCTTCATAAAACTCTTTACGCGGGTAAAATTTTCTACATTTCGAACGAAAGCGAGTTGAAATTGATTTTCAATCGAAATGAAATTCCATTTTCTACAATTTATTTGTTTTCGAAAATTTCGTAAATATCTAAATTTAAGTTACATTCATTTTAAATTGTTTTGTAGGTGAAAACAAACTGCAGATAAAAATGGATGCAATATTATTGGTATTTTTAAGGGAAAAAGGAAACGGAAAATTGAGAGTTATAAAATCTAATATATTAACATCTGCCTGACATAGCGTAAGTACCTTAAAATAAATTGTTCTGATAAATTGATTATTATTATATTCGTTTGCCTCTAAAATTAAATGTATTAATTTTGAAGATTTGAATTAAATTATTAATTTTATTTAAAAGTTGGTAAGTTAGTCTCTGATTTTTTGCGAACAATTTACAGATATTACTTTAAATGTTTTAGAAAAAACAAGAAAGCTGTCACGTAGCAGACAGAAATGTTGTAAATGGCTCTCTTAAAATTTAAATTTCAGCGAAACTATTAGGCATAGATCAAAAATGTTTTAGAACCGAATTAAAAATAAGTACCAAAGTCGATATTAACAAGAAAAGAACCTCAACAATATTTCGTTTTTTAAAGCAATTTTCTGAAATTCTTACATAATTAAAGGGGTAATTATGAGAAGTTATTTGATAGTCCCACACCCATAATATGATTTCTGATAGGTATTGAATTCGGCAATCTATCCTTTTTTGTCAGTGTCTAATTAAAATTAGAAATTCCTGGTATCGACTTGGCATTTTCCCATGGTAACACAGTAAATTTTCCCTTATTTTGTCAGATATTTCTGAGGCTGAAAGATAAATCACTTGGATTTTGGACACCATTCGCGATGTCAGATTAGCTAGATTTTCAGCTGATTAAATCATAACATTATTATGTGGGTCCATCATTCTTTTCTCTCACAAGCCTTTATATGTTTCTGCCAGCTCCATAAATCAAACTTTTTCCTTTTAAATTGAGAGTTTCACTTTTTCATGGAATGCCTCACTTATTTTTTTCGCCAAATGCAGAAGAAAAAAAATATAACTATTAGTAAAAATCATAATTTAAATTAAAACATTTCTTGTAGATTCTAGAGGATTTAAAAGCGGTGTTTTTTTAATATTCGGAATAAACGTTAATAAAGTTCGTATTTTTATAATTTGTTGTTTTTTTTTTTTTTTTTTTTTTTTTTTTTTTGTGAATATTTAATACATAATAAAAGATTATATATGTATACTTTAAAAATTTGATACAGATAAATTTATTATGAATTTACTAAACATGATATTTTTATATCTTATAATAATAAATTTTATGCTTACTATTTCAATTATTTTGATATTTTATAATTTGTTGGTAAACCAAAAAAAAAATAGACGTTATTCTGTAGTCCCAAATAATAATGTTTGAAAATAAAAAGGTTTTCACAAAAAAAGAAATGAATTATAATCTTAATCAAAATAATCACTTGTGTCCTCCTCAGAACTGCCATTCTCCTCAACATCAGCATTTTGGGATTGAGTTTCGGTTATGTGGAAACTGGACAGGTAATCTCTCATCGCATCAACAACAGATGTCAACGATCTTGTGAGTTCCCGGTAAGAGGCATTGACTTCTGCTTCAGCTGCGTCATCTTAATTGAATTAATAAATCTAGATACCATAGACATAAACATAAATATAAATACTCACTCTCTGCAGCGGCATTTTCCAAGTTCATATTTAACTCCTCTAAGTGCCTGTCGACTTGTGCAACTTCATCGTCAACAACTGCAGCGGGTGCGGGTAATGCAGCGGCAACTGGCAATCCTATTCCACCGCCAACTATACCACCTACACCACCAGCAACAGCTGCTGCTCCAGCTGCTCCAGCTCCTGCAGCATTTTGTTGAGCCCGTAGATTGAATGTTGGCAAAATTGATTGGAAAAACATGGAGAGCGAACGATTGTTGTCTGTTGTAGGGCTGCTGCTGGATGATTTCCTAGATTATCAATATAAAATTAATCTGTTGACCTTGAATGTGATGAGAAGTTTCTTGCAAACCTTTCGTAAAAATTGATCGACTCCAGCGGGGGCAGTGGGTCATACAGATTTATTTCTTTTTCTCCTGCTACAAATTGTGCCAGTGGAACTTTTTTTCCATAATCAGAAAGAATGACGTGTCGAAGGATTGCTCTGGGAGGTGAGACGTATCTGGAAATATTACGGATAATAATGGTTATTTAATTCTCATCACAAATGAACTTACCTTTGTGATCGTTTAGAATTAAAATCGTTGACAACTTCGTCCTCTTTGTCAACTCTATCCAATACAGTGTTTACGTTTCGTTCAAGCCAAAGCAAAACATTCGTATCCCGCCAAACTATTTTGGCTCTGCAAACGTACAGCGACACCAGTTGGTGCAAGGCTGGCGATTGGCTATTACAATACAAACACGTAAAACTTTGATCTTAAATTGATGAAAACTCAATTCACCTTCCAGATATTCCAGAATTAAAATATGTAGCTGCAATAACTCGAGAATCCGTTTGAACTGAAAGTTCATCCAAAAGTGGTCTAAGTACACCGGGAAACATAAGCAGCGCATACTGCAGAGCCTTGTCTGCTTTCTCACAATCTGAAAACAAAAAAGATAAGTAATTGACTTTATGACAATCGGCTCCTCACCTCCAAGTAAGTAGAACAAAGCCAAGGCATAGGAATATGCCATATTGGGTAACTGTGATAGATTCCTCTTAGCGTCCCAATCCTCATAGAATTTCACCAACCATGCATATTGCTTACTTCGCAGTGCGTAATAATCTATAATGAGAACCATTGCGAGTGGATCAACATCTGGATTCAAACTCAATATCAACTTTGATAGTTCAAATGCGGTACGACAGCACGATCTTGCCTCAACATACTGCGCCTGTTTGAAGAGCACTATGAAAAATCCCCGATTTTCTTGTCTTTTATAATCCAATCGGGAATTCCCCGACACAAGACTGAAACTTGGATGGAGTGATGTTTCCAATACCAGCACAGCTCGCTGAATAAGATCCGATGCCATTGCAGTATCATCTGTGATTTTACACATTTCACTCAATTGAATTAAAGTGTCCACGTGGTAGGGACATCGTGTAAATAAATTAACAAGTTGATCCGAATCTGTTGTGTCTAGAGCTGTCAAAAACATATTCTGCACACCCTGATAGAATTGACTGTGCTCAAAGGCGAACCATTGTGTTTTATCACCCGATGCTTCGGTGTTTTCTGGTGGGGCACATGGTTTCATTGTGATTATGTTCTTGGTCAATGGTGGCCAACTTTCTTTTGCTGTGACCAGATAGGTTGATTTTAAAGTCAACTTCTGACGACCACGCTTATTTCTGAGAAATAAACCGTTATATTGATTTAACTCATACAATGTTCTTATTTATTTATGCTTACTCAAGCTTTACAACACGTTTACCAAATGTCCGACGCATTTCGTTAAGTGGATGCAGGTTTTTCAATTCAACGGAGAGTAAAGTTTTGTCCAAGTCGACTCGAGTTGCCGTTGCAGTGTTTCCAGATTCACATACTTTGCCAATAAATGAATCAATGTCGCTTAGATATTTGTCCGTTAGCTGCAAATGAAACAAATGAAAGAAAAAAAGAAAGTTTTTAAGGCAACACATTTGGCTAACAAGCTAGATTTTTGAAAAGTTTATTTAAATATAGATTTTGTCGAAAAATACTTAAGGCTCTCTGAGTTGCTATACACTTTTACCAAAACTCGGCTTTTAGTCATTATTATAAGATAACAAAAAAATGATGTTATGTTGATGACAGCTTTTACAAAGTCCGTCAATGTGTACAAGGGCTTAATAAAACACTATTATCTTCTCAATGCACCTAGGAAATCTATATTTTCTAAATATGGAAATGGATGTGACCTAGTTCAATTGGGCCATTCATCAACACATTCGTCCGGGTACAGGTGTATCGTGCCTACCAATATACATACATTTACCTATCAGTTACCCACAACTGGGTCACTGAACTACTGAACTAGGTTCCTAACCCAGACGGAAACTGCACATTTCTATAATAGAAGTGCACAATATTTGAAGAGGAATTTATTTTTGTTTTACCTGGAGAAACAAAACAAAAAGCTGAACAAGCAGAAAACTTACATCGTTATCCTCACTGCTGATGTGGTTTCCATGATGTTTAGCGCTTTTCTTCTTCCTCTTCTTCTTTTTCTTCTTCGAAATAGGTCCCGAGGGGAGATTAGCTGCTGTAGATGCATGCTCCGTCTCGTTGTCATCCTCCTTGACTTCACTCTCTGAGGGGCTTTGTTGATTCAGCTGATTTTGATTTAAAAAAAAAGAAAAACAAACAATCATTAAAAATGCTGAAATGTTGGCATTTTGCGAAATAAATTAGAAAATCTTTGTTTGAATTTTTTTTTTTGCGAGAAACTCTATCTGGAGCATGCGAACTAAACTATATTTTCCCCGAACGAGGTTGAGTCGTATTCATAAGTTTGTGTACACTTTTTTTTTTCCTCCATATGCGGGGTTCTTCAAGTGGACATAATAGTCGAGGCCAGATTTTTTTTTTCTTTTTTGACCAAACTTCTGCCATTTTTGTTTCTTTTTTTTAAAGTAATTTCAATAACCTACCAAATCAAAAGGATTTCTATTCAATTGTCTGCGCTTATCATATGTTGCCAAATCAATTTCGTCCGTATCATCGGATCCTTGATCTTCGATCCCATCATCCGGTTGTAGTTCCAGTTCATTGTCTCCTTGAAGCTTTTTCAGAACTCTTGACGACATAGCTAAGTTGTTGATGATTAGCGAAATTTATATTTGTTTATTAATATTTTGAATGTTATATTTAGCCAATTAGAATATTAATAAAAACAGAAAGCAAAATCGATAAAAAATTTGAAAGGAAAATTTCTATGAAAAACTCCTTGCACCTTTCTTTTACTGCTGTCAAAATGGAAACCTCTATTTTTTTATAGGAGATCTAGATGGGATAAAGAGTATTGTAGTAGATTGTTAGAGGATGACATTTTCAATTTAAGGCGAGAGCACAAGTTGTATATTACCTTAGTGCCTGTTTACACAGTCGTTTTACTGAATGGCGCATCTAGTGCGAGGGTAGGTTTTAACTGCATAGAAACGAGAAGGATTCTGGGATGGAATCTACTCTTTTCGTTTCTACGCACATATAAATCTACCTGTTTCATTGGATGTAAACAAATTTATTTAATACTTAAAAAAATGCATGTTATGTAGATTTTCAGCATGATGAAAGTGGAAAAAAACTATATAGTAATACCGTGTTTATTTTACCAAAATAATTGGTTTGTTAGAAAATATGTGATTACTGCGCTATCTGTAAATTAACTAATAAAACGCGCCCATAATAGGTCAATAATATATGTACTCTATGGTGTGAAAGGGGACTGATATTTTTGAACAATTTTCTTTTTAGTATGGCAACTCTAAATTACAAACACAAATGTACTAGATTTTTTCGGTTTTAAAGACAGCTGCTGCTCTGTCACTTTTTTTGCATCAAGCATCAACAAAATTTTGCAAAACGAAGAGCGAAACCTAAAAATGTCTTCTCCGGCACCAAAGTCCCCAGAATTATCAGATAAAAGTAGAAAATATGATCGCCAAATAAGGTAAAATCCATTATTAAGAAGTTAACGAGTAAATATTATAAATTTCATCCCTAGACTTTGGGGTGAAAGCGGTCAGAGTCTATTAGAAAGTGCAACAGTCTGTTTAGTCAATGCAAATGCAGTTGGATGTGAAGTTCTAAAAAGTCTCATCTTACCCGGAATCGGTGGATTCACAATTGTGGATGGGTCTGTTGTAACTGAAGAAGATATTGGATCAAAGTAAGAATCAAACAAAAAGCTGAAATGGATGAGTTAACATTGCTCTCTCGATATTAGTTTCTTTTTAGAACAAACTAGCGAAGGAGAATCGAAAGCAGCACAGTGCATGCAGTTCTTGCAGGAACTCAATGCTGATGCTAATGGTGATTATGTCGATGAAAGTATTGAATTCATACTCAGCAATCGTCCGGAATTCTTCAATAATTTCGATGTGGTGATTGCATCTAACTTAAATGAAAAAACTCTACTAAATCTTTCGAATAAACTCTGGGATGATAAGATTCCTTTTGTTTATTGTCGCTCTTTGGGGTTCTTCGGCTCGATTAGATTGCAAGTCAAAGAACATTGTGTCATTGAAGCCCACCCTGATGATAGAATCTATGATTTGAGACTAGAAAAACCGTTTCCTACCTTGAAAGCTCACTTGGAGGTAATAAGCGATTTTTGAGAGTGACTGATAAGGTTGGACATTTTTTTTTTTTTTTGGTTTACAGTCAACGGTTGTTACTCCAAAAGTTCCCTGGTTATTTGTGCTAAATAAATTTCTATGTGATTGGAAAAACAACAATGATGGACGCATTCCAAAAACTTACAAAGAGAAGACTGCACTCAAGGAACTTATTCAAAGTGGTAAGTTTATTTGTAATCGATTCGAAATGTCCTTAAAAGTCTTCCGATTTAGTGTAAAAAACCTCACCTGGTACCATGATTTATTCTTGTTATTATTAAATTGCTTATAATATTCACGCCTGTTTTGTATTTGGTCATTAAGTCTTATTCCTACATGTTTGTTAAGTTAAAAAAAAGAACCCGGCAAAAAAAAAACGAGTTATTTAATGAAACATGTTCAGAAGGCCTGCTTTTTACAGATCTTATTTCTCATAAACTCTGTTATTTTCAGGTATGGCCAACGATGAAGAAAATTTTGAAGAAGCAATCAAAGCTGTGAACACTGCCTTCGGTGCCGGTTTGGTATCGCCAACAATTAAGGCCATTCTCGATGACGATTCATGTGAAAATATCAATAAACAAGTCAGTCTATAATTTTCAAATTACAAAAAAAAAAATAATAATATTTCTCTCACTAGAGCTCTCCATTCTGGATAATGGCCAAAGCTCTAAAGAAATTCGTTTTTAACGAAAACGAAAATTACCTGCCTTTGCCAGGAGTTCTGCCCGATATGACAGCTAATACCGAGTCATATATAAATCTTCAAAACATCTTTCGCCAGCAGGCATTGCAGGATGCTGATAATATTTACCGAAAATGCCAAAACTACTTGAAAGAATTGGGCCTGCCACCAGAAACAATTACCGAAAAAACCGTTCGTTTGTTCTGCCGTGAATCGGCTGGTTTAGCGGTTGTTCGTGGTACCAAACTTGCTGATGAGTATGAGAAGTCCAGTAAGATTGTTAATATTGGTAAAATAATTTACAAATCCTTCAAAATTTTACTTTAAATTCTGAGAATTGCTTTGAAATTTTAAACTTAGTTGATAACTTTGAGGCACAAGGAACTTTGGCCGAATATTATGTGGGTTTTTTGGCTTACGAACGCTATCAAACTGAATTTGGAAACATTCCTGGTGAATTGTATGTGGAAAATGATACGTCGAAGCTAAAAGGAATTGCAAACAAAATGCTAGCGGATTGGACGGTTCATGGGCAGATTAGTGATGACTTAATTCATGAAATCTGTAGCTACGGAGGTTCTGAAGTGCATACTGTGTCGGCATTTGTTGGTAAGATTATTAGTTGAATATTAAAATAGACTGAAATTAACTAGTTTTTCGGTTCTTAGGTGGATGTGCTGCTCAAGAAGTAATCAAGCTAATAACCAAACAATATATACCAATTGATAACACGTTTTTGTATAATGCCATTACTTCCGAGACAACAACAATTAAACTATAAGTGATGAGCAAAATCTAAGAAAAGTAAATTATGCTATTATTTTAGGCAGATTTTTGTTTTATTACGCAATTGAGCATGGTAAGGATGAGATGTGTTTGATATTAGAACCAGAAATATAGTTCTTACTTTTTTGAAAAATGGAATTCGTTTGTAAAACGTTCCAAATCCTATCTTTTGACATGCAAAGTGAAACTGTTGATATCATTCAATCAAAAAGCTTTGTATGGAAATATCAAAACCAGATGCATAAAAAACCCAATTATATTGAGCATTTAACCGCCAATTAAGATTCAAAATAAATATGTACTAATAAACTTCATTTCGGCTCGAACTAAATTAAATGGTTCAATTATTTTTGTTGGTTAAATATTGATTTATTTTCTGTTTAGCGTTCATTTTTGTTTGTTTTAAACATCCATGGATTCAAATTGATGAAGTTCAATAATTAAACCAAATTTTGTTGAAATTAGGTGTGTTTTTTTTTAAAACTATATAAAAAATTATGATGAGTAAAAGCTTTCAACAAAACGATGACGAACAAATTGGGTTAATAAGTTCTTTTTGTATGTAATGTCGAATTTCCTTAAAAAAAAAAAGGTCTAATTTTTTTCCAAAAAAAATCGAATTTTTGTAAAGAAGCGATTTTTTTTTGAGATTTTGTGTGTGGTGCTTGACAGCTTAATTAAATGAAACTTATTCTTATTACCACGAAATGCATTTTTTGTTTATTGGAAAAGAGCGCGCAAATATTTAATATATATAATTCACTGAAATTAAAATTCGTTTCAACCAAAAACACAGTTTGCCTTCTTAAAACACAGCGTAATATAATTTGAGATTTTATAAATGTCAAATCTTGCTAGTGTGTGTGCAAATCGATGTAAAATCTTTCTGAAATCTTCTAAATATGCAAGATTTGTTTTGACATTTTCTAAACAGAATCGATTCTTTGGTTGAAAGGAATTCCACATAAAAGTTATTGGATTAGCTTCCACGTGTGAACATTAAGATTTTTTTTCTTTCAAATAAAACAATTTCCAACTTCACGAACATACCCTTGTGAACCAAACCACTGACAATTCTGTCAAATCTTTATTATTTTGGAAAACGCACGACAAAACGAAAGCAAATTTTCCTTTCCGATTTCTTTATTTTCCAAGGAAAATTTGTATTCCACAATACGAATATTCATCGGAAACCCAAAATAATCAATCCTTTAATAAATCCCGACTAGTTATTTAATCCTAATGGCTTTGAGGTAGGTTCTAAGATAAGCAATCGTAGTCTACAATAATTTGTTTTACGTAACCTTTGTGCGCCACAACAATAATTGATTTTTTATTTTTCCTCTCGCAGACTTGCAATAAAATCTGGTCTTGCTTATGGTGCCATGCACTATACCTGCAGCCTTGGCGTGTGGGGCAACAGCGTTCAAGCAGAAAAGCTCTACAATGAATTAAAGGACCAAGCAAGGCCACACGTTAATAGTTTACAGAAAAAACTGCCTTTCGATGTGCCGAATCTTCCGAAGACAGGAGAAGTTCGATTCCTAGCAAAGCACTATTACAATAATGGTGTTAAGAGTACCTTCCATTTTATCCTTATGTTACCATGCTATGCTGGCCAACTTATCAAAAAGACAAAAGATACAATAAATAAATCGTTGGAAGCACCTACTGCTAAGAACTGAGTGTCAAAAAAAAAGTTGGTAGGTTGTGTTGCGATAAGATTTGTGCTGTTATTTCTTTTTTTGTTCATCTTGTGCTGGCCTCATGATTATGTGCTGAAAATAAATAAAAATCTTTTAAGTTAAATTGAATAATTTTTATTAAAGCTATTTCTTTTGTCCATGAAATCTGAAAATTTTACAGGAGTAAAAAAAACTTATTTTATGAATTACACGAAATTTGTCTGATCTGAAATAAACTTATGACAACAGCAAATACCTTTAGAAAACAAACGGTTTGGTCAAAATACAAAACAGTCATTAACAAATGTAACAAGAGTTGAAATTTCAAACAAATATGGCAACATAATGCGAAGTATTAGCTTAAATTGGTTTTCTTTGTTTATTTATGTTTCTATTTCCAATTTTTTAACATTCATGATTCCTCATACAAGACGATTTTACTTTGGATTGAAGGAGCTACCGTTGTGGATCGATAAAATGCAACTCGTCTTTGATTTGA
The DNA here is from genome assembly GCA_951394125.1 of Epistrophe eligans. NCBI lineage: Eukaryota > Metazoa > Arthropoda > Insecta > Diptera > Syrphidae > Epistrophe > Epistrophe eligans. The sequence goes on along the minus strand of OX596029.1, from coordinate 16,164,913 downwards.
TAAGATTGACCTTGAGATTTCTTTCTAAAGTTATCAAAAGACTATTTCTCACAAAGTGCAACGAGTCTTGAGTACAGGTCAAGCAACTACAAACAATATTGCTTTAACATCGCAATCCAGATTGTATACCTTCTTGTTAAACATTTCTTATGCCACTGAAACGGGCCGAATAACAGAATTAAGTTACATCCCTGCCCCTTGCCAAATATAGTGTTAAATGACTCTTGATTTGTCCCCTTTTTAAAAGGAGCTACACGAGTATCGTTTTTATTGTTTTGGATTACCGAATGTTGAAAAAAATAATATTTTAATAAATACAAAAATCCTTATTAATACGGGGTTTGATTTTTTTTTATTATTTCAAATAATTTTTTTTTATAAACAATTTTATAGCTGGCTGCACTTGTTAATTCGAATAATCTTATAAAAGTTTTAAACTTATCGTCGCTGTTTTTTTGTTTTTTTTTTTTTTTACTTATTTAGTTTTGTATTTAATTCGCTGAATTTTTAAGAGAAATCAAAGGAGAAAATAAAAAGGAAATAAAAAAATTACACATCATAATCTCTCCTCAAAGGAGAAAAAAAAAAGATTAAAAAAAAATCCGTTTTCACAAGTGTAAAACGATTATGCTTTTGTTTCAACAGCAGGTGCTGATTCTACTTTTGCTTTCGCTGCTGATTCCGATTCGCTGGCTACCTTCTTCTTTGAACCCTTTCCCTTCTTGGCACTCTTTGAGGGGTTAATTGGGGTGTTAACGAGTTCCTGAAATGAAAGAAGGAATTATAAAGTTTCTACAGTAACTTTTTTTTTTTAATTAATTTTCCATGATATGACGGCAGGAACAATGTCTGAGATTGTTTTAAATTCAAGTTAATAACTTTGAATTTTGCCATAAGACAAAAGAAACAATATTTCAATTTTTTATAGCAAGGTGTCTGGTCGCAAAAATCATAAATTATATCTTTACGAAATTTTTCCTTGCATACTAATTTTTACAACAAATTTTTGAGAAATGTTCAAATAGTCACTAAAAGCCAAATACCAGAAACAAAAGAGAATGTTAGGGGTGTTATATTGTTTGAATTTATTTGGGATTTGATTAGGAAATTCTTTCAAACCTTTTATAACCCATAGAAAAAAACTGTGGAGAATATATTCAATTTCTATATAGCAAAGTGTCTGGACGCAAAAATCATTAAGAAAACTTTTACGGAATTTTCTTTGCAAAAGAAAGTTGTTTTCGGGGACAAATCTCAGTATGAGTCGTAAGGCTTAGTTTTCAACATTCTCTGCCATCAAAGAGGCGACTCTTTTTTTACTCATTAATCAAAATTCAATCTCAAAATTTCATAAATGTAAAAAAAAAGAACATGAATTACCTTTAGTTCAGGTTGAGCTATACTGTGCTCACTAGTAAAGTTCTCCTCAGCGAATGGGATGCCGGTAACCAAATTCACACCATTTGGCATAAGCAGGACAGTGTGTTTGAATTGAGCCACATATTCGGCTAAAAAGAGAGTAGACGCATTCATGTTCAAATATTTCGTCAGCAAAATATACACGAGAAAATTATACTTACTTGGTTTCTCATACAGCACTTGGAATGGTTCAATCATCTTGTGAGAAACACATTCAACAACACCCATTCGTGCTTTAGTCTCCTCGTCGAAGTGTCGCAGATTGAAAGGCATATTTCCATATTTTGTCTTAACCTACAAAACAATAATATAATATCATGTTTACTTTTAGGTGAAATATCATGTTATATATTTAATAATATTTTTTTGATTTATATCAATCCCTCGCCTCAGATCTCATAATCTTGCCGTCATTAGGTAAACAAACATAACTTCATCAGCTATTTAGCATTTCTCCACAGAATTCCACAAAAGCCGACTCAATTATTGTTCGTTAAGAACCCTCAAGTGCGTAGTTTTTAATCACTGGCTAGGTGAATGCTTGATTGTACAATGAACATACAAAATATTTGTTTATAAATAGAAAAATAAACTTGCCTCAGCTAGGAGAGCCCTTGATGCCTTTAATTTAAGTTGATAGTTTTCGTCGGTCTTCTTGTAGATTGAAACTTTTGTGTCCTTCTCACGACCCTTCAAATATAAAAAAAAAAAAAATTATTTCAAGACAAGTTTGTGAGATTTATGACCTTTTACTTACAGCTCCTTCACCTGAACTGACAATAACATCAATTGCGTACACCTCGTGGGTTTCAAAGGTACATTTTTCGTGTTCCTTGCGTTGAGCTTCGCTTGGATTTTGAATAATTGTCTTCTCCCCATCGATTTTGAATTGTTTCAGCTGATGACTGAGCATGCCTTCGATTGGTTTGCATTTATACGATTCGGCAACTTGTTGTACGGCTTCAGTGATTGCATAGTTCTAAAATTGTAATTATGTTTTAAAGTTAAAATTTCTGATAAAGTTTTATTGATAATATTTTGAGAAAAAAAAACTTGTTAAACATTCTAAACGAAAAGTGTGAATATTGCCTTACTTTTCACGGTTAATGTTCTTTTTTCTAGACAAGCATGAAGATAGCTTTAGAGATAGAAAACCCCAAACACCATTAGCTTTATTGAAACATGTTTCAAATAGATATTGTCACTTTTCTATTTAATTCATGTCTGCTACTTGACAATAAGACAATTTCAAATAAGAGGAAAACTTTTTACTAAGAATGTCTCCCTTGTGGCTTACCAAAGATCATCTTTTATTTGAATTTTTGAAGCTATTTCTCTGTTGATTAAATGTTACTTACACTAGCTCCATCTTTAATCAGCCTAAGAGCAGCTTGCACTGCCCAGTAAGCAGCTAGGGTAACATCTGCCTTTTTGCCTGTTGCTTTGTTCTCACTTGATGCTCCAACGACAATAGTATGTGCAGCTACTGCAATAAATCCATCAATATGTGCACCTAAATCTCTACAATAAAATTTAACCATTAGAATTTTATTTGATAGTTTTGTTTTTTTTTGTTTATAATAAAAACCTACATTTTCACAACATCTCCTTCTTTCAGAATGCAATCGGGATCATTCTTTGTTGGTGAAAAATGACACACACAATTGTTAACTGATACACAGGTTGGGAATGCAATTCCTTTTTTTAAGTCTTTTTCCTTTTTGAAAATCTACAAGAAAATTTTTAATGACTTGAATTTTAAATGTTTTTTTTATTCATTCTAATTTATTCTAAGGTTGTATATTTTATTTTGTCCTCAGATCTCATAATCTTGCAATCTCTGGGAATCCATTACAACGCCAAAATGAGCTACCAATATTGAATATGGCAGAAAGTAATCCATTGTCCTATCACCCCGAAGGAGGGCTATGGAAAACTTTCACTTCTTTGTTACAACTTCAAACCCTCAAGCGCGTGTTTTTAATCATTGAACATATTTTATTACTATTTAAATCTAGGGGGAAGTAAAAAAACAAAAACTTACTTTGCCAGTTTCTTCAGTGATTTGATTGTCACCCTTTGTACAGATTTCCCTCACAGAGGCATCAGCAACACAGAGATCGATGACTGCTTTTAATGTTTCTAAAGAGAAAATAAATGAAAATAATGAATTTATATACCTACATAAATAATAAAGTTAGATAGAATATTCCGTCACAACTCACAAGCTGATTCCTACATATTTCCCATCTAAAAGCGCCTAAATAAACGGTTTTTTGTTATTGTACCTACACCACGAAAACGAAATAAATGTTCTCTAAAACGCTTGTTACGAACTCTCTTCCCCTTTAAAACTAATACAAAATTTTGAGAATTCTAATTTAAAATTTATAACTTTTGCAAAAATAATGTAAAAGTGGTTTTTGACTTTTTATAATTATTTTTATAATTAATTAAGGAAATGGCAAAACGTTAACTAACAAAATTTGATGTGTTACCTCTGAGTTAAATCCAGATTTAGATTAATTGACTTACTGAAATATCAGCAGTTATTTCTAACGGTTTGGAGACTCAATAGAAAGCCCAAAATAAAATGCTTGGGTTTAATCATTATTTGTATGTATTTATGTACAAAATACCAACGAATTGTCGACAGTCAAAAATTCGGAACCTTCTTGTAAAAAAAATTAAGTTTTTTCTATGTAAAAAAAAAATGGAAATTTTCCTCGATAGTATAGTAGTCAGTATCGCCGTTTACATCATGCTTTATGTTTTTTATAATATGCGCACCTCTTAAACCGAATTTCCAAAGCCAACCTTTATTATGTATTAATTATAAATTTTGTTCGCTGTAAAAAAAAATTAAGGAGAGTGATTTAAACCGACAACAACTAACCTAGATCAATGTATTCTTCCAGTTTAGTGCAGTTAAATATACCCATCTCTATACGCACATAAGAAAGAAGAAGAGCGATGTTGTGTGTTCACCTTTTGAATGCGAAGCAGGAAAGAATCGATACTGTGCAGTTCGAATTAAATAAAAGAACTAAAAAGACTAATATAGCTGCATAATTTGTTTGTTGCTAAATGAATAAAAGAAAAAACCTAATTATTGCAAGATCTCTTAAAATAGCAGCAGCGTGCTGATGGCGTGACGAGACGGTCCGTCAACCGGCTTTTTAACAAAAAAAAAAAAAAAGGAGAAAAAAAAAACAATAGCTATAACTCGGTATGAATCAACGTGCACTCATAATATAAAAAGTAGCAAATCAATTTCACTAAGTGGGCTTCCAACTTCCAGCTTATCAGAATTTATCGAAAAATGTAACCCATTTCTGTACAATATGTATTAGCCGCTTCTTAAAATTTAAATTTTGATCTGAGAAAACTGATTTTAAATACCTAAATATAATTAATATTCGGTGCTAATAATTACACAATCTCTTCGTCTTACATCTTTATTTAAACGAACAAAAAAAACATAAATTCTACAAAAATCAAAATTCAAGTTTGAAGGTTAGAATTTTGGCAACCATCCGCGTGGCTCTTTTTTTTTTAAGAAAATGTGATGTGGACAAAGATGGTTTTTTAAAGACTGAATTTTAATGTTGAATTTTCACTTTCATTCGTTTTGCTGTCCATTTACCCATTAAATTTTTACTTACTATTAACAATTTCACCAGCCAATTTATATTTGGTCACAACTAAATCCTCAGCGATGGTTTTCTCTTGGACTTCAACTTCGTCGGCCATTGTTGTTAATTTGTTCGTTCTTTTTTCTTTTTTCTAACTTTAAAAGTAAGTCCGAGAATTTGTAAAAATGTAAAAATTATTATTAAGACACGTAAGTAAATTTTAATTACTTCGTAATAAGGAAATTGTAAGAATACTTGATATTTAATACGACTACAGAGGCGAAAAACAAACTCAAAAGATTTCTTTTGTATTTTACATCCGACGCGGCAGCACTATTTTGTAAAAGAAAGCGGAGCGGGTGCCACACGGAAGAACGAAGACAGAAAGATAAACGAAAAAGAAAAGGGAACGTCATAAATTTTGATTTTAGTTCAGTGGAATTTAGATATGAGTTGAAATAACAGATGGTGCTACTGCAGGATCCAAAGTTCGAGTTGGGTTAGGGTTGGATTTTCGACCCCCAAGGTTTTGAGTGAAAATTCTGCTTTATCCACTTTCATACGAGGAAACAAGTTGCTGGAGATTTTTTGACATTTTCTTTGTGAAGATGAAAATCGAATGGATGGATATATGTATGGAATCAAATGATTTTTCTCAGCCAAAAAAGACTGCATTTTGAAGACAACGATTTTTAAGCTTCGTTTCTCTTTTCGTTTCCTTTCGGTTGCACAATGTTTTTAAACACTGCGATTTTTAATAGAAAGGAACATCTCTTTACACTCTTTACTTCACTTTATTTCCCGATATAAAAAAAGCACACAGAAAAAATAGCGATTGTTCTGCAATTTTTTACGCCTATGCAATTAAAAATCGTAAGGTGTAATTGCATCGTGAAAAAACAGTCAAAGGAATCCAATTCAATCCAATCCAATTTAATTAAAATCATTTGAAATAATAATGGAAATAAATTAGGTATTTGAAATGGTTGTTTATAATTTCTTCTATAGACAATTTTATGTTTAAAGGAAAGCGAGAACTGGTTCCGGACCGAAAAAAATCCCAAAAGGATTGATTTTTTGTGGTTGAGAGAAAAATAAATTACGTACAAAATGGAATATTTATGACCGCACTCCTACTCGTGTGTAGCCTTTTTTTTTTAAATATTTTTGTATCGTTTCCTTCATAACATCCCTGTATTTTCTTAAATGAAGTTTTTTTTTTTTGCTTTTGCTGCCTACTTAAATTTTCAAAACATCGCCATCAATTTTCAGACAAATACTAAAATTTGAGGACCTATTTAATTATTTGTTAATTGTAATCGTAATTTAACAAAATGAATCGCTTATTCGGAAAAGCAAAACCAAAAGTCCCACCACCAAATATTAATGATTGCATTGCTGGGGTAAGTTAACAAAATGTTATAAAATTTTTTCTGTTCCAAATTTTTATCAACAAAATCTATAGATTGATACCCGAGCTAATAGCATCGAGGAAAAAGTTAATAAATTGGAAACTGAGCTTCGTAAATACCGTGAGCAGATGAGTAAAATGCGTGAAGGACCAGCAAAGAACTCTGTCAAACAAAAAGCAATGCGAGTTCTGAAACAGAAGAAGGCGTAATAAGATTTACGATCATTTATCATTTAGTTTATTTTCAAAATACCGTTTGTATATTTCAGCTATGAGCAACAAATTGAGAGTTTGCGTAATCAATCATTCAACATGGAACAAGCCAATTATGCTGCTCAAACTCTTAAAGATACAAACGCCACAGTTATAGCTATGAAAGACGGGGTCAAACAAATGAAGAAAGAGTTCAAAAACATTAACATTGATAGCATTGAAGTGGGATGCAAAAGCCCTTTGAAAGCACCTTGAAACTAACATCTCTTTTTCTTTACAAGGATATCCATGATGATATGGCTGATATGTTGGAGGAAGCTGATGAGGTCCAGCAAGCATTTGGACGTACATACAACATGCCAGAGGTCGACGATGAAGAACTCGAATCAGAATTAATGGCATTAGGTGATGAAATTGCATTGGACGATGATACAAGCTATTTGGATGATGTTGTCAAAGCTCCAGCAGCTCCTGATAGAGAACCCGGAGCGGATAGCATTAAACCAACAGTAAGTCTTTTGAATCCTAAACCGCAAAATATTTATTTTGAAAATTAATTTTCCAGGCCGGAATCGAAGTCGACGAGTTTGGCTTGCCAAAAGTACCAACTTCTCTCAAAACCTCATAAGGCAAATTAATCTAATATTTTTTAAATTTTTTTTCTTTTAAAGTTAAACAGCTTGTTAATCAAAAGTTTAATTTCTTTGCAATACTAAAATTTTTATTAAAAAGCACGTCTTTCTGTTTCATTTAAGTTTTAAGTTTAGATACCTATCAATAAAAAGTAATGAGCGTTTTCAAAAATTATTAATAACTGAGTTTCGATTACAAGATATCTATTAACAAATATCAACAAAATAAATACTATACACATAAGGGCAGTCGAATTGCGAATAGGGCATTCAAATCACTGCAGTAGGGAACGTGAGTTCAGCTCAGCGAGCATGCTCAAAAGTGGCAAAAGATAACTTTTGCAACTTTAGCACATATTTAAACGAATCATATTTTTGCCGCTTTCGAGACAGATGCTATACGAAAAACAACTTTGTCAAAATGTTTTTTTTTTTTTCAAAATGCTAAAAGCTAATTTAAGTTTAAGTATTTAAAACACTAAAACATATGGTTAAATGAAGAAGCTTCTGTAAGATGTCTAGTTCTAGAGAAAATAAATTAACAAAAATAATTTTAATTTGATTTGTGTTTTGAACTTTAATATTCGATTATCTCAACCCAATTGAGCATTTCTAAAATCACATTCAAGTTTAAGACAGCAAAAAAAATTTTTTGATTAACTATATTTCAAGTGAAAACGTTCCATAACCTGCAATAGGAATATGAAAGGATATAGAACCACCCTTAAAATACCGTCATGCTTCCCTGACTTTGATTAAATTCTTCAAAAATAAAATTTTGTTTACATTGGATAGTTTCTATAGCAACCACTTTGTCGCCCTTTATTCAAAACAAAATAAATTTCATTCGCATTTCCTCTTATGTTTCACGAAGGTCACTAATAAAAACTTTTCTAAATAAAAATGGATCTTTCCGAAATAATTGCGCTCGATCCAAACTGTTTAAATAATGAACTAAAGGATGAAATATTCAATGCACTTACTGGTATACAAAGCATCGATGATTTTCCTAGGAAAAACTTAAGAAAAATTCTCTCAGTCTGTTTGGTCATAATGAAGCATAAAGGAGAGCAGGTAAGTACCTACATACTTTTTTTTTTAAATATTCTTTTCAAATTAGTTTTTTTTTATTTTAGGTAAATAATTTACAAGAGCAATTGGAAACAAAAACTCAAGCCGATAGTGGAGGTATTTATTTCATAGTATATACACAGGCGATTTATAAAAAATAATTATGTATGTGATTATAGATGATTCTCGTAGTGAACGAGCTCATGAAGAGAATGAAAAACTTAAACAAATGGTCAATAAATTGGAAAAAGAAAAGGCGGTTTTTAAAATAAAAATCAAAGAAGTTGGTATATAGTTTTTAAAAGGACTGGACTTTATTTAATTTTGATATCTTTCAGATGAACGAGGAGATAATCCACTTGCAAAAACGTCTAACAGAGGCAATGCATTCTGCCGAAAGTGACAAGGATTCTTCAGATCCTTTATCGGAATTAGATCGCCAAGAACAACTTCTCAAAAACATAAACTGTAAGAATAAGCATATTAAAAGGCTTTTAAGAGAAATCGAGGTAATTTTATAAAAGCCAACAATGGCGGAAACTGTATACCTAAAATGTAAGACAATCTTTCTTAAAGGCACTTCAAGTTTCAAACATTGAACAATCAAAAGCTATAATTGAATTGGAAAAACGACATCATCAAGCCAAAATTCAAGTTCAAGATTTAAGTTCAAAAGTTATTCTTCTAGATGGAGAAAATAAGGCTTTGAAGGGGAGCGTTAATGAGCTTAATGCAGAACTAACAAGATTGGAAGGAAATATTACATATTTGGAGGATGAGCGAGAAAAATCTGAATCTGACTTGAAGAGAATAATTGAAAAACTCGAGACAAAGGCTAAATCATGGCAATTAAAAATTGATGAAAAAGACAAGGAAATCAAGAAGCTAAAATGTAGACTTGTTACCGTTAACGAAATTTCCTTACAAGAAGAAGAAATAAGCGAGAAAACAAGTGAACATGATCAGGACAGAATAGCCGAAGAATCAACAAGAATGATGCATGTAAGTTACATCAACTTTTTTATAAACATTTTTTTAAATTATTTAATTTTTATTAGGCAATTGAGGCTCGGGACAGAATCATTGAAAAGCTAGAGTCAAGAATCAAAAGTATGGCTGAAGAAATGATGTCATCCACTCGTCTTATGAACAAGATTTCTTCTGAGCGCGAAGAGGAACATTCCATGAACACCAAAAAGTCACGTTCTTGTTGTAAGGCTTTGGAAGAGAGTTTAAGTGCAGCAAACAAACGATGTCAAGAACTTTCGGAACTTCTTGATAAATCTGAAGAAGATAATATGTTAAAATCTAAACAAGCAGCGCAGGCTATTACGGCTCTTGAAGATTATCAGCAAGGCAAGGACGGATTGTCGAATGCATTGAAGAAAATTGGAAGCTTGGAACACAAATTGACCGCTCGGGAGAGACAAATACGTGAATTAGTTTTTGAACTTAATGCAATGCACGAATTGTCCAATGAGAATAAGCTGCTTAGGAAGAAATTGAATATTGAAGATGATATAGTTATAATAACAAAGAACCAAGCAGCAAAAGAAAGAAGCAAAGAGAAGCAAATTGAAAGATTGACATTAAAATTGAGATCATCGGAAGAAATGCGATTGCAGTTAAAACTGGAGAAGAGTGATTTAAGGTAAGAACCAACTTTAAAAAAATAATCAATGCCAATAGAAATTTTGTGAAAATACAATTTATTAAAATAAGAATGGTTAAATTAATTCTGTTTTAATCTTAAAACAATCTTTTTGGTTTAGAAAACAACTTATTGAACTTCAACAATCGCATACTCAGCCTTCATTTTCATCAGAACATGCATCGGAAAAATTACCAGCTATGCCAAGGCCGGAGATATATTGCGACAACTGCCTTAAAAATATCGCGGTAAATTCTATTTTTTTTAAATTCCCAGAATCTGTTGAGTTAATATAAAAATTATTCAAAGGTGCTTCCAAACAATGATGTTATAATCCAAGATATCATCAAAGAGTGGGAAAACAAATACTACGATGTTGTTGAAGAAAATGATAATCTTCGTGTTGGAATGCAAGAGATTCTTGAAAAAATCCGTGAATATGATGGTAAAACTCCTATTAATCAATTTTTATTATTTTAAACTTAAAATATCAATTATTTATAAAGCTACTTCCGATTATATCACTATTAATTGTGAAATCCTGGAGCGTCTCTTAAATGCACTAGATACACGTAGATTAATAAATGATTTTAATCCAGTGATGCGCATTCAAAATGAACTTTTAACCCTAAAAGAACGAGAACATGCTTTGCGAGAGCAGATAAATGCTGCCAAAATAGAGGATGAAAAACAATCGCCAAATGAATCAATCGATGGATTAAGAGAAGTTGGTGAACTAGTAGATAGTCCGGTTTCATCGCTTCCATTGATACCAATAAGTAGCTTTACAAGGCCAACGACTCCAAATAAAACCCTAGATACATCACTTTATCCGGTTATTATTGAGGCTGACATTGAACACGAATCGGTGAAGAAAGAATTCTTAAAAACTCTTGAAAAAAATCGATCTTTACAGCAAGAGATTCAGCGTTTACAAGTTTTTCAAACTCAATTCGAAGAACTTACATCTCAGATGACTTCTTCAGATAGTGACTTAACGAAATATTGCTCGATATTAGTTGAAAAAATTGCAACATTAGAAATTCAATTGAATTCGAAAACAAAAACTTTTGATTTCCTTAAAGACGACTTTGATCGCACCTTAAATGAAACCAAAGCAACAGAGATGAGAAATATGACACTGATTGCCGAACTCAAAAAACAAGTTAACGATCGAAAGATTGAAATAAATTATTTAAAATCGGAAAACGAAGGCTTGATTAGGAAGAACTCCATTTGCAGTCCAGAAGAGTATGCAGAAATGCAAAAAACCCTCTTTGATTTACAATCACAATTAGCTTCTCTAATGGATCAGATTTTGTCAGGAAAGATTCCTGACATCAAAGTCGATGCAATTTGTACCGACTATGGCGTAATTCAAGAAAACCTGGAACTAGACTTCTTAACGGTTCAAGAATATGAAGAAATTCAGAAGCAGAAGAAAGAACTTGTTGCAGCTAAGAAAGACCTTCAAACTAAATGCGATCATTTGGAAGGTCTTCTTGAAATTTCTAACGAACAGGTAAGTTATCATTAATTAGTTTGAAATGAAAATTTTTACATAGAGAGTGATCTTGAATCCTTAGGTGATGTCCCAACAAAAATTACTAACTGAAATCACTGACAATCACATAAACCTTCGTCATTTGGTTGCTGACCTCCAGAGTTCTAATGAAGATAAGTTCTTAATAGCAAAGACTCAACGTGATTTGGATAGTGGTGAGTTTAATCAATACTTACTTGAAGATCTAAGATTTGTTAAAACAGGTTGCCTTTTGCAGCAAAGAAAGAAATAAATTCACTGCGATTGGAGAAAGAAAAATACGAAAAGAATGAAGAAATCTTAAGAAGCGACCACAGAGTGAAAATTAAAGAGCTTGAAGATCTAAACCAAAGCTTCCAAAGTCAAATTAAAAATAACGAAATCAAGAAAAAGTAAGCTAATTTTTCATTCGGGCTAAAACGATATTCTCTTAAGTTTCAAATGTTAAGTGTTTTTACTTCTTTGTTTTCAATACTTGCAAAATTTATTTATTTTTTATATGAATTGATATGATGTTCCAAAAACTTGAGTTCATATCACCATTGAAACTTGAGCTTATCGAAATAATGTGACAATTTAATGACTAAAATTCCATTTCTATAGGTTTCTACAAAAATCTTTAATGAATTTACGCCAAAAATACTTCAAGTTCACTCCGTTGATATTTGTATCGAACTTTATTTATGCATACTGCAAATTTACAAAGCGCCTCAGGGATGAAGAAAGCAGAATGCAAGAACAAATTTCAATGCAGATTGACAAAATTTTGTCTTCCAAAATACAAACTTCAATTGAAACAGACAACGTATCTCAAGACATGATCAAAGTAAGAACTCCAAATAGAAATAACTGAATCCTTTTTAAATACATTATCAACTTTTTTTTTTTGTTATACCTTAGCTTGTTAAGACTGAAACAAAAGCCAAATATTTTGAAGATCAAGTTCAGGCATTGAATGAGAGGAATATAGCTCTTCAAATTGAAATCGATAAACTATGTTTATCAATTGTGAAAGAAGATGAGCACTGGAAAACAATAGAAGTTTTGTTTGGTGGAGGACATCCAACAGAGGTTACAGAACAAGAAACTCAAACTGAAACTGTTGGTAGGTCGACAACGTCCATTTAATTTTTTAAATATAAAAATAAATTTTTTTTCAGAATTGGTCGATTCAATTACAAACACTGAACAATTCGATAAAAACCAGGAAGAAATCAAAGTTCTTCCAAAGGTTGATAAGAACTTGTCGCCCATAAATTCACCAACAAAAGAAAAAGTAGAAACAGAAATAATGAATTCCGAGACGCAAACTTATCCAATTGTCATGACCAATAAGCAGACATCTCCAATTAGAACTCCTTTAAAGGAACCAAAAACTGTGGAAGAACTACAATCAGCATCCCAAGGTGTTCAAACTTCTCCGTTGAGGCAACAAACAAAGCCTTTTAAAACTCAGGGTGTTCAGACTTCTCCCTCCAGAAAACTGGAGTTCACAAAAGATTCTCAAGCGGTACAGACTTCCCCAAAAGAATCACCAAGTCGCCAGCTGCCCTTAGAAGATAATGAAAAATTTCAAAAGCTAGAAAAACATTTATGCGAATCTGTTTCCTTAGCTGAAGAAAGGAAAGTTTTATTGGAAAAATCTGAGTACAGGTAAATCGAGTTATGAATTATGAAGAAAAATGTTAAATATATCCTAATCTTTGCAGAATTTTTGAATACAAAAAAACTATTGATGACATGGAAAAAAAATTTAAAGAACAGGAGGAGAAGTTGCAAATGCAAAATTCAAATAACTCTGAAGAGAGAGCAAACAGTCAATTTGGAATCATTGAGGTAGATTCTTTTTTTTCTTTAATTTGTTGATTCATTTACTTATTATTACTTCTATTCTTTTAGAAAACCATATTATCTTTTCATACTCTTCTTTCGGAGAAAGACAGGGCTATTAATAAATACCAGGAACTCCTTACTTCTGAAAGAATTGAAAACGACGAAGCTTGTGCTAAATACGAAAAGACTATAGAATCCCTACATCAGACGATGAATGATTTTAATGCAAATATCAAAGCCAAAGATGAAGAGATTTTAGAACTTAAAACCAAAATGCAAGCTTCCAGAGGTGCTGAAAAGGAAAAGCTTGAAATTGCATCAGGACCCGATGATAATGGTGATAACAGTTTACAAGAAATTTCTGATGAAAAAATTGAAGAAATGTTCAATGATGATGCAGTGAGTGAAGCATCAGAAAAGAAACCGTTAGGAGTCACTAAAGATTATGCAGTGGAGTTAAAGAATAAAAAGAAACACTGGGAAAATATATTGAGAGTTAAAGAAGAGGAAATAGTTTTGTTGAAGGAGAAGTAAATATTTTATTTGATTTTTATTTAAGAAAAAAGTAACACTTAATTTTATATTTTTACTACGCTAGACTTCAACTCTTTAAGGAAAAGGAGAAAAATGATTGTGAAACAAATCCTGAAATCGAACAGCTAAGGATATTACTAGAAGAAAAGGATAAACATATTAACGACTTGATGGACACTCTCAGTAACTTTCATGTAATTTATTTTATTTTGTATAAGATTTAGGTTTGTTGTATGCGCCGTTTTAATTTCTTAAGTTCTTTTTTTTTTAAACAAAACCAGCTTAACGATGCGTAACGGCAAATTGAGAATTTACTTTAAATCGTTTATGCAAAATATTTAATACTTTGTAGTAAATAATGTTAGACAGCTAAATTAATTCTTTTCTTTCCAAATTCAGCAGTCTTAAAACAAATTGAAATAGCGCCCAATCAAGATTCGTTAAACAAAATAACGGTTTTTTTTTTTTAATTTTCATACACAGGATGATCAACAACGTTTTTTCAACGATTCGTCTAATTACTCAGCAGATCAAATTTCTCAACTTGCAGCAAGTCTTACTCGATCTGAAGCCACAAACAAAATCTATCAGGCACAACTTGAAGCTTTGCGTCGCCAGTTAGGCAATCTCAATCAAAGAGAAAAACAAGCCCGTGATTTAAACAATTCTCTTCGAAATCAATTGATCAAGCGACCAGTTGTTTCGATAAAAACCGAACTTAACGCTCGTTTGAAAACTGAAAATCTACAGAAAAAAGTATGCCAACTCGAAACTGAGCTTGAGGACGCACAGCTCCAAATAAAGCGTCAACAAGTGGTTATAGATGCTAAGCGGACAAAAAGTAGTAATGAAGTTGGTCTTTGGGAGAAGCAAAAACGATGGCAACAAAGTGCTGAAAAGTTCAAAGCTAAATTTGAGGAGGCAGAAGTTGCTTTGGAAAAGCAAAAGACTTTACTCCATTCAGCTAGGACGACTATATCTCGTTTAGAGAAAGATAAACAAGTTCTTGAAGCTAGAGTTGGAAAAGGTAAGCATATAATAATTAATGTATATTGCATTGATACATAAGAATATATTTTATTTAGCCCCAAATGCCTTGAAATGTTGCCGTACCCCATCATGTCCGAACCTTCAAGGCACCAAGTATACTCCATCAGAGACCCCAGAGACATTCACCGGGGAAAGTGATTGCAGCAGCCCAACAAGAGCGATTCATTTTCTTGGCAGTAATCATAACGAACTGATTGAAGCTTTAAAGGCACGAATAGAGATGCAACAAAGGAAGATTATAGCTATGGAAATGGAAGGGAAAGGCAGCAATACTCTTACTACAGAACTTGAAAAATTCCAAGAGAAATATTCAGCTATTGAAGCACAGAATATTCGCCTCGAAGCTAGAAATCTTCAACTGCAGCTTGACAATGATTTGCTGCGGCAAGGTGACTCAGGAGAGAGAATGCAGAAACGGTTAAAGCATCTAGAAGAGTAAGATTTATTTTCAATAGCTTTAAAAATGCTTCAGATACAAATTCTTTTCGTAGTTACATAATCGCTCTAAAAGAGGAACTAGCTCAAGTCGAAGCCAGAAGAGAATTAAACTTTGAATCGAAGCATGAAAGAAAGTACGCACCCGGTCAAGCTGAACAGACAATACTTTCTCTAAGGAGTATAATTGAAAAACTTAGAGCAGACAATAGGTACCTAAAGGATGGGTCAAGGACATTTGACGTTAGGGTAGGTTTTAGATAAATAGTTCTAAGAGAGTTATTATTAAACAAATACCTTTTAAATGCAGAGCAAAGAAGCTCCGACCGAACTAACTAGACTTCAAAGCATGTATACCGAATCGTTAGACAAAATTTCAGCACTTCAGATTGAACTTCAATTGAAAGCTAGATGCCAGAATTGTGGAAACAAGGGTCGTGTAAGGAAATTAACTTTACAGAAACGATTAAAAGCATTTAAGATTCGATTTTAATTTGCAGCTAGAAACATCTACAAACGATGAAGTGCGATTGATAAAAGATCAATTATTTAAAAAGACACAGCTTTTAGAAAAGGCAAAAATTTTATTAACTCGAGCTGCTGCCAAAGAGAAAATTCTTAAGGAACAGGTTAGTAGAAAATATCTTAATTAGATATAATGTATGTAATGTATTTAATAATGTTCGAAACATTATTTGTGTTTATTTTTTATTTATTTCAGCTATCGTTGTGGAAAAGAAAGTGTTCTGAATTACAAAATGTCCCGGTCATTGATGAAATAAGTGAATAGGAGACGAATCTCCGTGTTTGTAATTTGATTCATTGTGAAATATATACACGTATTTTTGGGTTTATTTCAGCTTTATTGTAGACGTTATGTTTTATTTATTGCCCAGTTTTTATAGTGCATAAAAAAAGATCGATTGAACACCCCGATTAAAATATGTAAATATATTACAGGTAGATAAAATAGTTATATAAGTTTTTTTTTTTTGACAGACTTGCATATAAACCTTGACTTCTCTCCATAACTGATTGTTTGACGATTGGAAATATTGAACACAAATCATGTTTTTAAACAAAATTGTATTTTTCATAAATTAGTATTTATTGTTTTAGAAAATTTAACATTTAATTTCAGTAGGTTAATTCATTTCGATTTCGTTATAAGTATATTTGAGTTTTAATGTAATAGCATTGGGTGTGGTTGAATCCGCAACCATTAACTCTTGTCCATCGCGTAGACCAAGTTCAGACAATGACTGAGTTAAATTAGCTCGTGTTCGTTCTTCAATACTCTTTACAGTCGACATGTAAAGAGTTTTATTCTTGCCATCAATGTACGCGGTGATTCCTAATAAATGGAAAAAATTCATAAAATCATCATTGATTTTACTTTTACACAATTTCAAAACCTGGACTCTTCATTTGGTAAATTGGACTTTCGCAAAGCATTTTGATGAAATCCTCCAGAGTTGTTGTATTTGGATCATCAACCAAAACCTTTTGAGGGACATTACTACATGACAAACAATTATCATTTTTCTCAGCTTCATATGTGAATGTGTAAATTCCGGCCAAGTCGTTAAAAACCATGTAGTTCTTCATACTATCATAGCAACTGGTTGTAAGTTTGAAGACCTTCAAATGAGGAAATAATTATAAATCTATTTTTAAAAGTTTGATTTACGAATAGTTACCTCGGTAGCGCAAGCAGCAGCAATAATAGCATTTGTACTTGCTACTGCCGGTATAATATGCTTCACAACGCCTTGAACCAATCTAAGGAAGGAATTTACTAAGCTTCTATTCAGAGGAAAAATGTTTACCCATCTCACCGATAAGTGACTCCGGAGATATTGAATTGATGAGCTCTCTCTAAAGATTTTTCGTAGATCCATGAAATGTGCTGTGGATCATCTCCATCAAGCGGAGCATCAAATGGGTTCTCTTTCTCCCATTGAATAATTTTCACATACTCAATACAATGCTCCGGCAGACGAGGGGTATTCGCTATGGTACAAAGGGGATAGTTTACTTGTGGAGGGAATAGACCTAGAGTGCATTCAATGCATGCAGTGTAGCCAGGCAAAATGACACGGGCATTTCCTTTGAAACCCTCGGTTCCACCATCGATCATCGGAATAATGGTAGAAGGATCGATAGATCCGTCATCTTCGTAACCTAGCATAGCAATCAACATGCCATTGATCCACCTTCGTGCTACAATGGAATCAAGTCCGCAAACGACAATGTGAAATTGCTGATAAAATGACTCATCGAAATCTTGGATTTTTGCAAAGTGTGGAGTAACTTTGCAGGTAGGAATTCTAAAAGATCATCAAGAAAAGGAAGCTAAACAAAAAATAAGACTTATTTATAGGCTATAGCCTACAAAGAAGTATTTTCTTCTAAACAAAAGTAGCAGATATGAATAATTAAAGTTAAACTACATACATAGGTAGGTATTTCCCTACAACTTACCTGGCATTAATAAAATTTGCAGCACATTCCGCTTTCGATGAACCGATGTCCTTCCGCCGAAATAGAAATTGCCTATTAAGATTGGATAGATCAATTGTATCCATATCGATTACATGAATATCTCCAAAACCCATCAGAGCAAGATCTTTGAGCAATTCACAACCTAAACCTCCAGCTCCTTGGCAAACAAAATAAAGTATTTTATTTTACCAATAATTCCACTTTCTTACTCTTTTTGTAAATTCCTTACCAATGACCAAGATTTTGCAAGTGTTCAATAAAAATTCAAGATTATCAGCAGACGGAGTAAAGTCGGCCTTGCAAAATGGTCTTGGACGTTCCAGAATTTTTTTCAAATTACTCCATCTTTTATTTAGGTGTTTTGTACTAGCGTTAGGAGATGGAGTTTCTGTTGCCATGTTTTTGTCTATTTTATTAACTGAATTTTTGGAAAATAATTTGCCGGCAAATATTTGATTTGAGTTAAAAATTAAATTCAACCAAAATCAAATCTTTCGGTGTTGTCTCTGGGAAAACGTCAAAATACGAAAAAGATAATTAATTAAACAGGGTTGTTCTGGAGGTAAACGCAAAAGAAAAACTGTGTACAGGCCCTATTGCAATTTTTTGGCAATTGTTTTGCTCTGTGCGTAAAATCCCTTCATGACTGACAGCCATCAACAAAATTATGCCAAAAAATAAAGTTACCATTTTGTCTCACATATAGGACTCAAAATCAAAACCAAACTGTAGGCGTGTTTTTTTTGCAATCGAAGAATTGCACGAACAAAAAACGACCACAGGGATTAGCGATAGCATCGACAGCAAACGAAATGGAGTTTTCATACAAACTATCGATAACTAGTATATAATTTTTCTGTGTGCATAAGTTAAGCCTGGAGAATTCTCCGCGTTAAGCTTAGCCTGTAAGGGATTAGTTGTTGTTGTATTTAACATGGTGAGGTCTTTTTTTTCGTCCAATTCTATCCGACCTTACAAAAAAAACGCATTGTATCGAAACTAGTTGTATGTGCGCGCCTGGCCTTATACTACGTTTCATTAGAGCCGAAATGAGGTATTTTGTAAATTACAGAAAAAGTGTTTTCATTGCAAATTTGATAATTTCGTTTGACAGCTCAATTTCATCGCTTGGTTTTGTTGTTGTCTTTTTCTACAACGATTTTAAGACTGTGACTGCTCACTACGTAGTGATGGCAGTGGGATGGTGAAATTAGTGAGATCGAAAGGTAGGCGAAGTGATAGGTATAAATAAAAATTAAAAAATTGGAAATGGTGAATTGATAACAGCAAAGTTATTGAAACAGATTTAATTGCTATACATGCAACTTCCAACTACTTATTTATTTAACTCAGGGTTCATGGTGCTCAAAATCAAATTTATTATTATATTCCATCATACAGCAATACACGTGAGTGAAAATAACAGGTGTATACACCCAATGACTATTCACTACGTAGATAAAAGTTACAATCTAAACAGGGTCTGAGAATTTCAGGTTACCAAACAGACCTCATTGTGTGCCTAATTATTTTTTTCAGATTACCTACCCTTACAATAAAACTGTTCTCATTTTTTTCTTGTACAAACTGTCAAACATAGCAAATTTGCGCATATAAACCCATAACAAAGTTTATTCTCTGTCATTCATCATTTTTACTTGCAAAGCGCTTTTCTTAAGATCGATTAATTTTCTATTCATCAATTTTTTCTTTCCAATTTCAAAACATTATTCCTTTTAATTCTAATAAAATCTCTTAGTAATTTAATAATAAAAAAAAAACAAAGAATTTCAAAAGTTATATTTAATTATTTTTGTCAGCATCAATAACTTGAAATGATAGTGAAAGTGAAATAAGTGCTTCCTTCAAAGAAAAATAACCCTTGACCAAATTCAAGGTTATTTTTCGTCTTCACCCCAAAATGTTAGCTGAAATATCCAAAAAATTTATTTAGAAAATAAAAGAAAATATAATTGCAAATTTTTTGCAAAACAATCACTTTCGTCCTTGAGTGAAGAAAACCTTTTATTTCGCGAGGAATAATTAACTCTCAGACGCATTGATATAACAACAATGGTCATGTAAATAAATAATAAAAATAAAAAAATAAAAAAAAAGTATTAATTCAAGAAAAAAAAGAATAGCGAGAGTCACGAGACCGACAACGACCACTTCATAAAAACAATAACAGTGTTTACTTGCATTTGCTGCAACAAACAAATAAATAATTACGAACATTTATGTTTTTTATTATCAAAGTTAAAAAAGAAAAATGACAGAAAACTCAACCATGAATTCAGTCTTATCGTCGGCAACAGACGGACAAGATTCGGACACACCGTCAGTTTCGATGGACAATTTCTATCCAGCTCTAGTTCAGTGCTTTGGAATCATTATTTGTGGGTAAGTTAACGAAGTTTGAATGTCATCTATTTCTATATATAATGTGGGTTAGTTAAAAAAAACCATAACGTAGGTGTCTGGCAAAATTTTCTGCTGACGCAAGCATCCCTCTATTGGTATCGTATCGTGTGGCATAAAATCTAATTGAAAGGGGATGGTTTCTCATTTAGTTGTGAATATGAACGTGGGTAGAACATACAATTCGTATTGCCTTTTACGCCCAAAGTCTCGGAAAAGCGGGCTTGTTGTGCAGGAATGCGAAGTGGAAAGGTTATCTATTTTTGACGAAACATAAATTTATCCAGTGCAGAGAAACGTGAGCGATTTTAATGGAATGCCGAATTTATTTCGACCCATTTTCAGCAGTTAACAAAACGAAGATATAATTATTCAACTATAACAACAATTTTAATAATAATAGGGACTTTGGCATTTTATTAATGGAATACATAACTTTTAAACTAGCGACATATTAATAAAAGGTAAAAATGTTATTTATAAGTTTCTAGAGTACTTATAAGATGAAGCAGTTAATTGACTGAGAATTCTATATACCTACATATGTAACTCTTTTAAGAAAATCAATAGGTTAAACATTTTAGTTGATATGAAATATTGAAATTAAAGCTAAATTTTCGAAAACAATACACTGTGTCTACGTTCAGTAACTCTCGCATTGATAAAATTGGTTGAGAAACTTAGATAAATGGAGCAAAACTCATACGATTTGTTTCAAATTTCATAGTTTCTGGTGTGATTTTATCGATGCGAAAGTTACAGAACGTAGGCACTTAGCCTATTTTTGTCGACAACATGGATCAACCAACTTGTATCCATTTTTCCCGTGGACACTTTATAGGTACTTACCTATGTTTCATTTATTTGACTTTTTTTTTAAAAGATTGTTTAATGTATATCTCGTATATCTCGAGAACGACTTCACCAATTTTTTTCTAATTCTGAAAACACATTAATAAGTTTAGTTTAGATAACATTGCATTCCAAATTTTTACTTATAAAATATGTTTTATTACAGTCAAACATATCAATGAAATAAACGATATTTTTTATTGGGTACCTACTTATTAGTTTTCACAGATTTTTGAATTTTATCAGAAATGGCTATAACGGTTTTGATTAAACTTCGTACCTAAAGTTTCAATTTTTTTGGCTTTAAATTCACATACAAGCAAAATAGGGAAATCATTTTTGTATCCCTTTTTTTATTAGGAAGACCAACTTTATTCGAATTGTAAGAAGTTATTGAAGTACGGTGGAGTTCATTAAAGTAAAAGATTGGCAACACTCCCACATTTAGGTCCCTTTTCTGTAGGCAAATACTGCATGTATGATGAATACATGTATGATGACGAGTGGTCTTAATCGGTTGCATTCGTGGGACAGGTGTTTATGTTTACTACATGCAAACATTTCATAAAAAAAAAAATTCTTAAATGATGCAATAGCTGTTTAAAAGATCACGAAACTAATTATAATTTAAGGGGCAGTCTTTTATCTTAATACGTTTATTAATTTTTGTAATGAAAAGAATGATGATTAAATTTAAAACACGTCAGACAACTTAATTATTTTTAAAAATTATTTATTTATAATTTGTTCTCTATAGATTAAAATTTGAGTTGTTTGCTTTATTTTTACTTAGGTAATAATAATTTTATCCCATTTATATTTCTCAATATTGTTTTCCCATTAAAATTTTCGTCGGTTTTATTATATGTAAATTATTTTGAGTTCTTTTAATACATTAAGGGGTCTGCCCTTCTGTTCTTTATTTTTTGTTCAACATTTGCGTATTCATTAAAACAATAAACGGTTGATAGTAAGATTTTCAGATTCAATTTATTTTTAAATGTTTCTTGTTTTGATTTTGAGAGTTGAATGAACAGGTACCTACATACATACATTCCATATTTACATATGTATATGAAAGAGAGTTAAATTAATTAGTTTTTTTTTTTAATGACAATGTCCTGCTGTTTCAATTTTTATTGTTTCTCGATTAGATTTGTCTATGCGAGGGTTACAGAACTTAGGCAATGGATGGACAAAAGCAAAGTAATGACTAAAGCAAACATCTTGTGTTTGAAATGCTTTAATCCCTTATCAAGGTTACATTTATACGCTATCGCGTTTGAATGTTCCTAGGCATCTTCATAACCAAGTAGTTAAACCAAACTTTTCAAAAATTTGTACCTCTGTTGTTAACTTAAGGATGAAGTCTGCTTTCATTGATAGGAGGATGACTTCAGTTCTTGTGTTTCCATCTAGCAAGAGCCTCGCCATTTCTTAATCGCTTTCGCGATTTTTTCAATTATAATGGACTAGTTTTTGATTGCAACTTTGTTCCACGGTTTAAGGTAACTAAATTTTTGGAAATACCAGAACTGACGCAAGCCCTAATGTATTTTATGGAAAATACTGAAAAAACATTTTTTTTTTTGAGAGAAATTTGTTTAAAAATTAAAAACTCAATTTTTGGTACTTTAGTAAAATCAAAATAATAATTGGGCAATAAGTAGCTGTTCAAATGTGGAAGAGATTACCAATTTTATCAGAGAAAAATAAATCAGCTTTAATACTTTGTTGTTAATAATATAATATGACCTTTTCTAATTAATTAAACTACATAGTTATAAAATTCTACAGAAGATTCATTAATTCGATACACGAGTTCGTAAGTGACTTAAACATTGAATTGTCAACCAGTTCCTCTTCACTTGTTATTGTGTGAATTTGTTTTATTTAAATACATACATACAAATAAGCGCACCCATTTTCGGTGCTAATGATTCTTTCAGGCACGTTTTTTTCGTTTTTATTATATAAAAATTACAGTGTGAATTGTTTTCATTCAAGCGAGCAAAATGAAAAAAAAATCTGCTTTCACGTGATCTTTGGTCAAATTGCTATGTTCTCATAAAAATGAAAAAAAAAACAGAGTTTCAATGTTTTAAACTTCCACAATGAATCATTCACCACTTTATAAAGTCCAATAAGATGAGTTTTAAATTATTCAAATTAAGTTATAATGTATAAATTATAATGAACTCATGTGAGTTCAGTTAGTGATAATAGGTTAATAGTCCTTTTTTCTTTCGTTGCTTCAACTAATAAACAAACGAAAAAAATATACATATAAATTATACTTAAATCTTCTGCTAGTTAATAATGTTATTATCAGTGACCAAGTAACACAACAATTATTGTCAGTATCAAAATCACGATGATTTTAATTTTCCTATCATCGCAATGAAGTGTTTCTTTTATAGGCTTTTGATGCTAATTAATGTCCGCAGCCAATACACTAATAAAATTTGGAAAACAAAAACCACACATAATTAAAATAATTATTATGTTTGTTCATTGTTAGAGGTAAGCAAGCACACATGAGAGATTAATGCAATTTGGAAGTTAGCGTTGGGAAATCCAAACTGCATAATGAATATTGAATATATCTGAAATCAGTTGAAAAAGTTTATCATACTCTATGAAATAACGTGATGTACCAATTTAAAAAAAAAAAGTAAATAAACATACTACGACTTATATTTGAATTAGCTTAAGTCAATTCCGTGCTATTCGCTAGTTATATTTACCGTTATTTTTAGAGAAAAAATGTATATTTAAAATCAATTAGCGATTCAAATGAAGAATTATTTTTACGAATATCTACTGTAATTTTGTTACGTGCTTGTAATTGGAAATATCAGCCTATAGTTTCTGATTCGTTTTTTGGTTAGTGAAAAACAACCCACAGAATAAAATAAATAAAAAAAAAAATAAGATTTTTGATTTGCGGAATTCTTTATTCACAAAAGAAAATTCTTTGACAGAAAGAACTGATTTTATTTTAAATTAAATTTCAATCAAAAAATCAATACTCATATTTTGCAATTATTCAATAAAATTTATAAAAGAGGAAGTATATGTGTACACTGTACATATATGTACATATGCGATGGTATACTTGCTATCTATAATATTCTTTTCGGTATTATGCAATCTTCTTTTGTCTGCTTTTATGAATTTACAAGATTTTAGATAAAAGCCTGTTTTTACAGTTTAATTGGTTTAATTTGAAGAATTAGTACTATATTAATAACAAACAAAAAACCGTTTATAATCCTTCATTGTATAATAATTGATATGATTTATTCAGGCTATTACTGGCAACGTTATTAATCCTTAAAATATTAAATTAAATCAATTAAAAGTTAACCATTATGTGTTAAAAATTAGATTTCTGTCCCGAAACCAATAAACAAATCAAATTGTAATTGACCTGGTACGAATGAATTTCTGTTGGATATTCCCATTATTTCCAGTTTAATTTGAAGACAATTTATGAAACTTGTTATTCTTAAATGAAAAAAAAAATAAAAATAAAAAAAATATTCATTTGCTCAAAGTCCAAACAAAACAAAAATAAATGCATGTCATTGTAAGAATTCGAATTAACATGTTAACTCATTTGGTCACCCTATAGTATACGAGATAATCTCACTTTCAATTTATTCTATCCATACGAATTCACCGGTTGATTGTGGTCAGTTAAACTGTACCCCGGCAGGAGGCGTGGGAAATTAATTATTATTCATTAATTTATGTAAATACATATAGCTTCAGTGGTTGTGCTTATGCATCATAACAAAAGGTTTAATAGTCGTTTTGTCAAAACAATGCATTGGACGTATAACAGCATCACCAAATACCCGGGAAATGATATACTGTGGCAGATGATTCGTTTCGTTTAAATGATACGTCACAATCACGTAATGAATACAAATTATCATTTCAAAATGATCACGACATCAAGTTGAGAATATTCAATAGTTACGATTCGACATGGTATAAGTACCGACCGGCTTACTGGCATATCATGCGTCATTATAAATGTTTTTTTTTTGTTTGTTGAAAAAGTAATAAAGGAAATTACAACTACCTATGAATATATTATTAAGTTCCTCTTCACTATCAGATTTTTGAACATTTAAATTAAACAGAAAATTTCTCTTTCCTTATCAAGCATCTATATTTGAAATTGTAATTATATTTGCCACCCTATTTTCTCTGTAATTAAATGAACTCTATCAAAATAACTGATAAGGAATTCATTACGATTTGCAGCCTCAATTAGTTTGATTGAAATTCAATTAAATTGTTTCGTTCTTTGTGCAAGAGATCAATGCAAATAAAAAGATTACTTGATTGATAAATTGATTTTTATATAACATTTTGACAGTACAAGTGCACATTTAATCTAAGTAAATGTATGTATGTACTGTTTTTGATCGACAACACCGTTGACGCATCGCCTTGTTCCATGTTCAATATGGCACTCATCAAATGAGCAATATTATTTAATATCTTTTCTGGCGATACGATGCTTTGCATTTAATAAAGGTAGATACATTAATTTGCACAAATTAAAAAAAAAAAACCATCACATGAGAGAACTATTAAAGAGTGGGAATCACCCACATTAAGTTGTCATTTGATTAAAACGTGGTTAGAGTTTGGAATGCTAGAAAATTAACCATGCATTTCAAAAAAATTATTATTTGTTTTGTAGCACCAATGAATGTCAAAGATTTAAATTGTTGGCAATTGAGTCGTAGTAAAGACTTGAGATAGCTTTTTTTTTTTTAAGTTCGATTTATGTATTTATTCAGTAAGTAATTTAAATAATTTAGTACCTATGCAATTTGAATTTTTTAATAATAAATGAAGTAAAAGGTTATCAGACTCCATATCTTTTGCTTGGAAAGAAAAAAATTCAAGTTGTCTTGTTTACTACTAGCTTACTTACCGCTTAAGAAAAATCTTTATTTTTCATATATTTTTGTACTAACTTTCTAATTTATTGATTAAAACTAAAATATGTAATAAAGTTATTAAAATGTATATAATCTAAACTTGGTTTCCACTTGTAATTGAATTGGCCCTTCTCGACAGTCTCTACTCGACACTTTCAATTGTTTTGAAAATTGTATCATTTACTTATGGACACATTTTTCATAAACATCTTTCTCTTTCGGTTCGCAAATTGAGTTAATATCAATGAATTGATTAATGTAAATTTCACTAGGTAATGAAATGCTGCAAATTAAAAGCACCAATGGAACATATGAATATTATTTTTCTGTTTTATTTTGTTATAAAATATTTGATTTTTAGAAGTACATATTTTCATTCTGATCCCGGAGCTTCCGTTTTTTATCCTTTTTATTTAATAAGAAACTTTTGAAAAAAAAAAAAAAAATTGTTAATAGCGGGTTCACAAGACCCATTTTAGTTACCCTTAGTCTAATGTGTTTATAAATAACCAAAACAATAACATACATATCGCTCATTTGCTTCAATATCGTCATAACTAAAAAAACTTAATTTTTCAGGAAATGAGTTTCAAATTTTGTTTGCGATGGCATTTTTGTGTGGCTCATCAAAAACACAAGTGCTCTCTCGTCGTCAGTTTTAGAAGCTGAAATATCACGTTCTGCAGGATAATAGAGTACTTTATTTACTTTATTTCTGAATTAATAACTTAAAATTCGTGATTTTTGAGTTATGACGATATTGCAACAAATGAGCGATATGTACAGTGCCGGTCAAAATAATAGCAGTGTAACCTCCCGATTAATATATTCTAGTACAATGCAATGTATGGGCAATTAATTACATTCTTCAATTACTTTTTTGGTACTAGAACATTTTGTCTTCCGTTTCCGGAAAGAAAAAATTCCATGACATAACGGTTTTTTCCCAAATGTTACTCGAATGCTCTTAAAGTGTGTATCTTAGCGGTCAAAATAATAGCAGTTTTAGCTAGCTTATTGTAATTCTGTATTGTTTTTTGATCCTGTGTATATTTAAATTATAATTATTTTAAGTTTCAAGGTAAGCTTTCAAGGCCTCATAGTATTTACATATTTACACTCAGATACACTTACAGTATGGGCCGTAGTAAACACTGCACTCCGGAGAAACGCCGAATCATTCGCCAACTTCTATCTGAAGGAAAAACTTATTTGGAAATCCAAAACACTCTTCAAATCTCTGCAAAAATGATTGCAAATGCAAAAAATTATGAAGAAAAACCTGAAACGCGCGGCAGAAAAAAGGTTTTATCTCCGAAATCGGTAAGGAGGATTGTAAGATGCTCGAAGGCCTTACCCCACTTGCCTGCTACTGAGATAAAAAAAAATTTAAATTTGAATGCAAGTGTGGAAACATTTAGAAGAATACTTAGAAGAAATCATCTCAACGCCAGAAGCCCAAGAAAAGTCCCACTTTTGACAAAAAAACACATTGCCAAAAGACTTGAGTTTGCCAAGACCCATGTTCATAGGCCCCTTCAGGATTGGCGAAATATTTTATGGAGCGATGAAAGCAAAATTGTTTTATATGGCAGCCCTGGTTTTCGTGAATATGTTCGACGCCCACCAAATGCTGAATACGTGCCTAGGTATACCCGAAAAACCATAAAACATGGTGGCTCTAGCATTATGGTATGGGGTTCCTTCTCATACCATGGTGTAGGTCCCATATACCGAATAAATGGTGTGATGGATCAGCACGTTTACGTTGACATTCTTCAGGGAAGCATGTTGCCTTACGCAGAGGAGGAAATGCCGATCAGATGGGTCTTCCAACAAGACAATGACCCAAAGCACACCAGCAAAAAAGCTAAGGAGTGGTTTCGGGTCAATAATATTTCTGTTCTGGACTGGCCTCCCCAATCACCTGACCTCAACCCGATAGAGAACCTTTGGGCTGATGTTAAAAAAATGGTTGCAGTCTCAAAACCCACCAACAATAATCAGCTTTGGATTACAGTTGAGACTGCATGGAAAGGTATCCCATTGGAGAGATGTCAGGCTTTGGTGGATTCTATGAAGCGACGATGTGAGGCCGTTATAAGCAATAAGGGTTCTACAACCAAATACTAACAATTTTTCTTGTCATTTTAATCAAAATTTTGTTCTTTACCTTAATTTTTATGAATACTGCTATTTTTTTGACCGGGGTAAATCTTTACCTTGAAGTTAAAATTTTTTTTATTTTTATTTATGTGATAAAATCTAAACTTTTCTTGTCATAACCTGGATTCAAATTAATGTGGCTTAATAAATATAAATATTTATAACGATTAATAACCATAGAGTATTTATTTTATTCAATTTTTCCGGTGTCTCCTTCTCACTGCTATTATTTTGACCGCAGCTGTATGTACATATATAGGGTGTCCCGAAATCACCGCCACAAAAGAAAAACAGTAGGTTCCTGAAGTCATTTCAAGACGACAAAATTAAGAGGTAATTTTCTCATTTTCCGTTCGGTTTCGACTTATAACGGTTTTTATGATTTTTATTCTTTTTTCCTTTGACTGGCTCTAACTTTGCCAAACTAAATACAACCCAATTTCTTTTTTTGTTTTATTTTTTTTAAGCATTTTTAGTTTGTTTTTTTACTTCGATATGGTATTTTTCACAAAAACACGTTATTAAGTATATTTTTTTTATTTTATTACGAAAACCCTTAACCCTTCTTAAAAATTCTTAACATTTTTTTACCTAAAAATACATTTAAAATTATTAAAAAAATAAAAAAAAAAAAAGATGCTGCAGAAGCTAGATTCTTCGAATTAAACATAACCATAGCCATAGATTTCTAACGATCTTACTCTCACTTAAATCGTTCTAACATTGAACACTTAACGCTCAGCGTGGTTTTTTATTCGTTTGAATTCATTTTTATTCAAATATTTATATTTTCTTGATTTTCCTTTATTTTTTATTTTAAAATCGGTTGTAGTTTACCAAAGTTAGAGCCAGTCAAAGGAAAAAAGAATAAAAATCATAAAAACCGTAATAAGTCGAAAACGAAGCGAAAACGAGAAAATTACCTCTTAAGATTTTCGACTTGAAATTACCTCAGGAACTCATTGTTTTCTTCTGTGGTGGTGATTTAGGGACACCCTGTATAAATGCTTTATCCAAACTCATGTTTAAATAATAATTTAAGTTTTAAGAAAATTTCCGACGATAAAATAAATAAAATACATAAGATAATGAAATAACTTATTTTATTAAGTTCAATTTCAATTTTGCGAACCGTTCAAGATCTCAGTTTACAACGATAATTATTCTGAAAACACTTAACCAAGTGTTAAAATACGCTTTAAGCTAATGTATGACACCAATAATTGTCAAGTTCGCGGTTTTTTTTCTGTAACGTAATCAACTCATTAATATCCATGAAAAGTAGATTGACAAATAGGAAAAAATCCAATCATGATATAATGTAATTACTGTCAATTAATTTAATGTTCTTTATTATAGAAAATATTCTCTTACAAAACGTTGTGTGTGTATGGAAAAATTTCTAATTATAGAATGAATTTTAAGCCTCTAAGCCATATAATTTTGCATCAAATGCTTAGAGGCACGTCAAGAGTGCCATAAATTTTGTATTAGTTTAAAAGAAAGGAAGTTAAGGAAATTGTGTGGATTTAAAGGTTTATTATGCAATGAATTACCTTGTAGTCATAACAACATAAATGTAAATCGATGTTAATTCTTTTCTGTTAACTTCCGTTGATACTATTTTAAGGATGATAGTGTTGAAATCTAACAAACAAAACGGTACATTTTCTGTTGTATTTTATCATACGAAAGAAAACTATAATAAGAAAGAATGTTTTTCTATTTTCTTTCTCTTTTATTTCCAACTTTTCGCATGGAGATACAAAGTCAGTAGTTAGAATATTGGACGTTCTTATTAATTTTATCGAATGCTTGAGTGCTTAAGTTTGTACAAATATAATTTTTTTGCAAAAAACTACACTCATTGGTAGAATAACAAGTACTGGTTAATTTATAATTCATATTAATTAAATTGGTTTATTTATCATATCGAAAATAACAAATCAATCACTTTAATGAATAAACCTACCCCTTAATGTATGCATAAAATTAAAAGGCTTTTCAACACTTTATGATACAAAATGAAAACATTATTTTATATTATGTTTGTTTAATGGAAAACTTATTCCATTGATTTTTTTTACATAATTCAATTAAAGTGCGAATATCTAAAGCAGGTTGTAAAATAAGCAAACGATTTCAGATTTCGTTTTGTGAATTAAAAAAACACATTTTCGTGAATCACAATTTAAAACGAATATAAAAATAAAAAAAAAGCGAAAAAATTTTTCGAATCGCTGAGAACAAAAGAATTTCACGGATATATATCCTGTGATGGAATCGAAAAATTGATCCATGCTCCAGAATTGAAGCAAGGTAATTTATTCCTCTAATTCCATTTCGCACAATCCCAATATGTATTTACAAAGGTAAGAGCCTTAATAAAATTATTGTGCATTTTCAGAAAACAGATGCAAGCCTTGATTATTAGAAAAAAATCGACGTAAAGATTCGATATTAAAACTGGCAATGAACAATGTAAACAAAGAAACTGGTTCAAAGAAGTTTTAGTACCAGGCGATTAAGAATGAAGATGATGGGGTTTTTTTAAATTTTAAAACAATGAAACAGTTTATGTTAAAAAAGCCGGTTTAGAAGATATACATGTATGTATACAAATAAAAATAAATTTTAATTTAAAAAACAAAAAAAAATTACTTTCGTGAGTAAAGAAATCTGCTTTCATTAGTCAATACATCCGTGAATCAAACATTTTTAATTTCGTAAATCAAGAGAAATTCTTCATATTTTATACGAAAACTCATCAGCATACAAACAACTATTTGAAAACTTCTCAATTTTGCTATGAGATTTCTTGGTTCGTGGAACTAATATTTTATTTCATTGTTATTGCAAACGTCATTTTATTTCTATTCTCCAAGAAAACAGCAAAAAAGGAATTTTGACTTTACCAAGGCCCTAGAAAGTTTTACACTAATACTAAAAAGAGCCTAGCAAGGGTTATACTAGCGAAATTTTGTAGGGTTTTGCTAACGACGACGTAACCTTTTGTTTCGAGAACCAAACAAAATTAAGTAGTTTACTTGGGATTCGATTCGGGGAATTGCTGCTTACCAATACAATACGCTGGGTTAATTAGCAATATAGAAGTGAAAATGAATAACTTTATTTATGTTCTCACCTTGGAATAAGATCCAACATTTTTCCATACATTGACACAAAAATTGGATTTTGTAAAAATGTATACCAGTTTTCCGATAAAGAAAACAAACAGAACTATTGAAAGTGTGATGAGTAGCAAGGCAAGACATGGTTACTGGTTAGTGGTATTAAATTAAGAGAAGTTCTGACTAATTCCTAAAATCTAAAGGAATTTTCTCAACTAATTTGGTTTGCCGTCACTAAAATGTGTATTATTTTTTGTTCAATATATGTATTTGAATCCTATTTCTGTGGGCTTCAGGTCTTTCTTTCTTTATCTACTTTTCGATATCAAAAAGTAGATAAAGAAAGAAAGACCTGAAGCCCACAGAAATAGGATTCAAATATATTGAATTAAGAAATAAAGGTCACGAAAAGGGAATAATTATTATTTTTTGTAACATTAGAATAGCATCACAGTATTTATTCAGTAGAAATAAAAACCAACTGATTAATTTTTTTACAGAAAATAATCACTATTGCCCCCCTTGTTTTGAGTTGCCTCAGAAATGTTACCGTTTAAGGAAAAATAAAAAAAATCCTTAAATCATCGCAAACGATTCTTTAAAGATCTAATGAAATGTTGGCCCATGCCACCTTGCGTGTTTAACAACCCCATACATTTTTAATGAAAGTAGGATGGTCAAGATAATTGCATGTTTAAGTCAAAGATACTCAATTATAAAAATATGAATCTTTCGTACGTTTCACTCTACAAAACCCATTTGTTTACATTTTTTTATTTGTAATTTCATTATTATCATTGTTATTATCTATGAATCTAACAACAATATAATCATCTTTTCAATGTATTGAAATTGATCTCACAATATCAAATCGTGCTCGGTCTGTTTAATTTTGTTTGCATACCAATATCTAGGAAATATTATCATCCTTTTGGATATGGCCCTATTTCACACGTACTTAAGATCAGAAAAAAAAAAATAAAAATTTTTATTTAGAAATTATTTTGTATTATTATTCCCTGGGTTCATAACCTGTTGAATTTTAGTTAAAAAATATAAGAGTGCCGGTAATCAAGGTGAAGATGAACATAAACGTTCGCCCATATGTTTACGTATCGTGTACGTGTGACAGGTAACGTGCTACACGAGACATCTGCCTCCGGCGTGGCGGCGGCGTAGATGTTTACACATCAAAAAGAAATGATTCAACTTCAGGTTAAATTTATTTTAGTTATAAATTAAAAAGTTAAAGAATTCAGTTTTTCAAAAGAACAAGTGCAACGTTTAAAAATTAAAAGAAGGGTGAAAAAATTTACCCAAAATTAATGTTGGTAGTAGTGAGTTCAAAAATTAATATATTTGTATATACATATGCATATAAATCGTGATACTACCATATATGGAAGATTGCTGGCTTGTTGATGACTGAATATAATCCCATATACCTACCTACATATGTATGTATATTTCTAACAGTAAGCTGCAAAAATCTGTATCATTACTGATAAGTTGTATGATAATCAATCTAGTGAACTTGTGTATATCTAAACGTCAATTTGAGTATTTTGACACAACAATTAATCCTATAGTTAAAGGTTGTTTTTATCATAAGAACTTGACTTAAAATTGAAAAATATTAATTTAATACAAATTAAATAAAAACAAAATTTTCGTTTGTTTGTTCTCATCAGAAGATGTTGATTGATTTACACGACATTTTCCGAAAAACAACAGGGTTGCCAATGACTTGCAAAGAGTTTTATAAAAGTAAGCCAGTTGCGCAAATAGAAAACATTCAGTTAAAAATAATAATAAATAAAATGTATTATTAAAAAAAACCTTCATATAAACAATGCCAGGCCCTGGGCAAAAAAACAAAAACAAAAACTTCCAATTTAATGACTATAGGAATTCTAGTCTTTTTGGATATAGTTCACACTAGATATTCGTCATGAAATCTATGTTAGATGGACTGAACTTAACAGAAATTGCGTATAAGGTCCTCACTAGTCAACTCATGAGTCCAAGTGAGATCGCCGGGACGAAACGCATAAATTTTTGTGGACTAAAGGCCGTAAAAAGCTATTTTGAATCAATAAATAAAATGATTGGGCAAAAAAGTTTCACTTATGTACATAGGTACATGTATGTACATTTGTATATACATATCTATGTATGTATGTATGTATGTTTATTTAAAAAAATAATGTATTATTTTTTACTTGCCTTGACACCTAGTTAAAAGCCAAAAACAAAAATCTAAAATCATACTTATTTGCAAAACTTTGACTTTTATTTTTGATTCATTTCAGGCAGTAGAAACTTTTGTTATTTTGTATAAACCCCTAATTTAAAAATAAAAATTATATAATATCGAACATCAAACCGTTTTTCTGTGGTAAATTTATGCATGACAATTTTTAAATCAGTATTGAACATAAATGTCAAACAACTGTCCTAAATGACAGCATAATTTGAAAGTTTTCTGAAATGGAACATCTATAGTAACCTCTGTTTGTTAACATCCCTGAACTTCCAATTTCGACTAAATTCACTCTAAAGTTCTGTTTATATAAAATAATAAAATTTAGAAAATTAGAAGTTTTTTGCATAGATATGTCCAGTTTTAAGCTTTTTTAAGAATAAAAAAAAATTATATTTTATTTATGAAAAAAATTGTCAAAAGTAACTTAATTTTGGCTACAGAATTTTAGATCGATATCGAATATCGAACAGATAAATGAAAACAATTAATTAAATTAGTGCTTTTATGATAAAGATTTTTAGAGCGGACTTTAAATAAGAATCACACCACTAATTGTTTTTAGCAGTGCTTATAAGTTATATGTAAAATACATACATACATACATATTACATACTAACATATTTATACACATATGCACACATTTAGTTCTAATTAAGATTTAATTGTCTTATTTGCTTTTAATTCAACACCACCCGCCATCCGATTCGAATTATCAATAATTATTATAAACAAGTACATATGTAACTATATCTTAAAGCACACCCCAAGAGCGCATTACAAAGGCCTAGTTTGAAAAAGTTGCCCGTGTCACATTATTTATTTTTGTAGATAAATAATTTTGAAAAATAAAATAATTGCAATAATTCGGCCGAAAATGAGACAACTACATATTTTAAAAATTATGGCGCAAAATTTTAAACGATTTAGTACGATGTTAAAGCCATTTTATCATACTAAAAATGCTTTAACATTGTACTAAATCGTTTAAAATTTTGCGCTTATAAATTTAAGTTGTAAAACTATTTTTTTAAATCAAACTTAAAAATCTAAATAAAAATAAAAAAAAGTGATGGTAGTATCCCGTGGCGTTATTGTTAGTGCGTTGGACTGTTACGCCGAAGGTCTAGGGCTCGATTCCCAGCCTATATGCCACCTAAAAAAAAAAAAATGTTTTTCACGGGTTACTGCCTCTTGCGAGGAATTGACAAATCTTCATGGTTTTATTTAATTTATTAGATTATTTGTACAATTAATCATCCAATTTTGTTTTTGAATTGTTTTTTTTTACTAAATAAAATAAATGATTTTATTTGGACCTTTACAATTTTTTCTGTTAAGTGTTTGTATACTGCAGCTATCTAGTTCACAAATGTCAAATATGATTGACGTACGATGCCATTTGCAAAAATTATATGACATCTTCCGATAGGGTAATTAATTTTTGCGGCACTTTTTAGTTTAATCAACACAGCTTGGAGACAAAACCATTGCATACAAATTTATAAAATGAAAAGCTGATAATGAATTATGTTTTTTTTTTTGTTTTTAACTAAGATTTGATTTGATTCCAATAAAACAAAGTGATATACATATAGAGAGTTTGGTTTTTGACCTTTTTAATCAAAAATAGCTCTCAGAACAACGATAAACAAATACAAGGCAAGGTATTCTCATTTACTATGTGCCATCACATGTTGGAAGGCAAAAAACGATAGTTTCATTTCATTTGATTATTTTTATTTGTTTTTATATTTTTTACATTTCTTATCACTTAACAAAAATTAAGGACAGGGTGAGCGTGGCTCACAAAGTTCTGTCAAAGTTCATATAAAAATAAAATAAAATAACACTAAAATTGTTAGAAATTGGTAGTAGTTTTGGAAAGAACAGAAAGAACAAAACTATTATTTTTCAAGATTTATGCGAAGATTTTATAATTCTTGAAAATTTTTCCTGTATAGATGCGCTTTCCAAAATTTTTAATAAATTTCTTAATTGAATATAAATTATGGTGATTATGTCAATAGGCCTGAATAAACATTAAAATTTCTGATTTTGCTTAAGTACCAGGAATGGCCTTAAAAACGATTTGTATCGGAAGTGATGCACGCAGCTTGTGATTTGAAAGGAAAAGTTGACATCGCTTGAAGTAAGAGTTGCTTCGTTACACTTCAAAGTAAAGTTAAAAGATACATATAAGGCGTGTTTTTTTGCAAGCCCCGTCGAATAGGACAAAAAAGAACGACCATGGGGATTAGCGACACCATCGCAGACACAAAATAGAGTTTTCTTACAAATTATCGATATCAAGTATATAACTTACGCCGGTAATACAGTTTTCCTGTGTGCTTAAGTTAAGCCCGTAGAATTCCCCGGTCTTACAAAAAAAAAAACGGCTAAAGCTTTTAAGATCCAATCATAACTTCACCCTAATTTATGTAAATAAATATGTCATAAACTGTTGTGTCAAAAAAAAAGGTTGTTTTTCTGAAATTTCGATAATTTAATAAAATTCAATAAAATACACCTTTCATTCTTCCTGACTAACATCATTCAAACGGTATTATTTTTGAGATTTAAAATCACTAGGCCCTGGTTCCTGAAGAGCTGTCGCGCCACTAATTTTCTATATAGAAACACTTGAGTAAATACGCTGTGTAAGTTATCCAACTAGGCAGTCGATAGTCTTTGCAATTAAATTGGGAAATTATAGTTATGTATGTACCTATTATTATAATTGGATGACAGCTGTATCTATAGTCTTAAATTGTACCTTACAATCACATGCACATAAATATGATAAAGGTAATATGATCATTTAAAAAAAAAAGCTTTTCTTATCGGAAGTGAATTTGTCTGTTTGGTAATTTGAAACGTTATACGACGTAGTACGACGTTCGACGTCACACATTTTGCTGTCAAATCTCATAGAAATTTCTTACAAGTATAGTAAACTGTAGCAGTTAACAAACAGACATATTATTATGGGCCCTATCGCGAACGACATTTCCCGGGAAATATTTCCCACGTTCGAAAAATTCGTATCGTGAATGGTGTTCGAAATTCCCCTCGGAATTTATTGCTATCGTGAACAATATTTCCATGGGAAATTTGTTGTAATTTCTCTGGAATTTTTTCTTATTTATTTTGGTGGAGAAATTAAGGCGAGACGGAGGAATTGAAACTTTTTTGATAAATAAACACAATTTTTTAATTTTATTATGGGACGAACTCAACAAATCAAATCAAAATAGAACCAGTATTATGGAAAAGAATACTATAGAGACTGGATTTACTACCTACAGGGTAAATAAGATTTGACAAAATTTGTCCGAAATGCATCTTCATTTTGATTACCTTCTTGCAGCAAAAAACGAAAAATGCAAAACCAAGAAAAAGATCACTCAGTTTATATTTTTCGAAAAAATATAAATTTTTCTTTCTTTGCTCTTCCGCGGTTTGAATTTTGATCTATTCTGGACAAAGTTTTTCCTCGAAAATGTTAAGGAAGTTCGACAAAACTTCACAGAATGTTGACTGGGCAAGGCCTCCATCGTGGTCCTTGCCGACTCCTCTTTGGTACCCACCTTCAGCAAAAAAAAACGCAGACATGCACTAAGCCTGACGATGTGTGGACACTGAACAGTGTTTTCAGATAGAGGAATTTTGTTCTTCTGCGAAAATTAACACCTCGTTCAAACGGAAAAATATAATTGGCAACATGAAAAATTCAATTATTTTGTTTGTTGTACCCTAGCAAGGTATCGAAGAGGACAATTTTATGCAATTTTATACAATTCAGTTGAAATGATCGCACCCAATATTTCTTTCTTCACATGGATGGGGAATTTGTTTGGGATATTTTGTTTTATTGTAAAGGGAATTTCAACTTAAATTTTATTTTTTTTAATTATGATCCTTTGATAACACTGCACACAATTCGAAATTGATCTCCGAAAATAATTTTGTTTTTTGAATGTTGGTAGTTTTTTCCCTGGGAAAAATTTATTCCGAGGGAAGTTCACGATAACTAGAAATATTTCTTGGGAATGAAACTTTCCGTGGGAAATAAAATTCCCCGGGAGATTCCCGATAGGGCCCTATGTGTAGATTTTCCAAAGTAGATCGTCTCAAAAGATGTCGCTGCAATCAAAGAAGCCATTATGCAAATTAACTATAGCAATGTTGTGGGCTTTAGAAGTGCGCCACAATAGTCAGCGTGTGATTAAATTGAAATTTATAGTATAATTAAATAGTTAATTACCTTGTTGTTTATTTGCGAGAAGAGTAATTTTATTTTATTTTAATTGTTTTACTAAATAATAATTAGATATTAATAACTTTTAAACTATGTGAGGAATATTTAAACAATGATAAAGGTATACACTGCAGTATAATTGAATTCAACTATATCTACCCCCTTGAATGCAACTTTGTAAATATGGTTAACTTTTGAATAACTCAATTTATTGAATGCGACAGTAATTGAAGCTAACCTACAAAACAAAGCAAAATAAAACTCAGAAGCATAACATTTCATCATATTATAATCATTTTTTTGCGCGTTGAATATGTTAAAAAAAAGATTATTAAATGATGGGACTACAGTTATAGTAGCGTGAATATGGATGGAATGGATGGGTGTCTTGTCACGTAAGATGTCTTCTTTGAGATTTTAATTGCCAAACACATGCAATATTAATATATGTTTTTAATTTGATTGTTGCATTTATTCACAATAATCTTGCATTTTCTTGAATAAAATATTGTGAAAGCCATTGATCAAAAGCTTAATCAAAACAAATGAATATTCAAATAGAATTAACAAGAAGATTCTAGTTTAAACCGTTTTATGTTAGCATTCATGGGACATGATTGAAAGTGTACCGAAAAGGCAAGGAGGAGAACAGTAGCTATATAATCCAGCTATACAGTATTTTAGATCAGAGTCAATAACCCTGCAAATAACTTAAAATCGAGTTAACTAATGAAGCAATGGAAAAACTATCGAAATCGCTTTTTTTAAAGTGCCACACTTTGTCAGTATTGAAAATTCTAATTTATCCCCGAAACTAGGATAATCTCGCACTGAAAATCAGAAAGTCTAAGTGTACAAATTTGTGAATATAATTTAATTACATTTTATGCATTTCTATTTTTTTTTAGATACGTCGCTGGTCGATTGAAAATCATATCAAATGCTGAAACCAAAGGTCTAGGCACATTCGTGGGTACATTTGCCCTTCCATCTTTGATATTCCTGTCTCTAGTTGAACTAGATTGGATGACTGTGAACTGGACGTTTCTTTTATCGATTCTGATTTCAAAATCGATAGTCTTTTTTTCTGTGATTGGAGTGTCGCTACTTGTTGCTAGACCTCTTAACTATGGTCGTGCAGGATTGCTGGCAATCTTTTGCACGCAAAGTAATGACTTTGCAATTGGGTTTCCAATTGGTAAGGTCCCTTAAATATGATAATTTTTCAAAGATCAAATTATTAATAAATATAATTGAATTTTTTTTTTCCAGTCAATGCTCTTTATAAAAATGTTCATCCTGAATATGCAGCTTATTTATATCTTATGGCACCTATATCGTTGGCCATTCTCAATCCTATTGGTTATATCTTGATGGAAATCTCACAAAAAATCGAACAGAAGAACAAATTAAATGGAATTTTGCCAGTGTGTCCAGCTGCACAGCAGCCATCTTCGGAGAATTGTTTGTTTGGTGAAAAAACAATGGTTGTTCTGAAGACATTTAAATCGATATTTTTTAATCCAATGATTTTGATGACTCTGCTGGGTGTTGTGGGAGGAATTGCTTTTCCTGATGGATTACCCGAAATCATTGCTGGAGTCTTACGTGTGTTGGGTAACTCATTTTCAGCTACTGCTTTGTTTTTACTCGGCTTGAAGATTGTCGGACAAGGAACGACACTGAGGGGATCGGGTTTTCTGATACCTGGGATTTTGATTATTGTTAAAATGTATGCTTTCTCTTGTTTTTGAAAAAAAAACTTATACAGCCTTGGCCAAAAGTATTAGGCATCCTTTATTTTTCGCTGTATTTTATTGAAC
Source organism: Epistrophe eligans (assembly GCA_951394125.1). Taxonomy (NCBI): domain Eukaryota; kingdom Metazoa; phylum Arthropoda; class Insecta; order Diptera; family Syrphidae; genus Epistrophe; species Epistrophe eligans. The sequence goes on along the minus strand of OX596029.1, from coordinate 16,125,097 downwards.
ACTTATTTTTTCTCTTTTCTTTTTCTTGTACTGAATTTGAAAATGACGAATAACGTTGCAAAAATGAACAACATGTTGAGGCTTCACTATTATGTCCCGTTATTAATGGAAATACTAAATTGACCTAATTTTAGTGTAAGTAATCACTGATTGATTGTTGCTCCGAGCGTTATGACGGTATAAGTACAAGTTCTCAGTTTAATATTTTTTATAAGTGATTTCAAAGCCTATCAAAAATGCCAAAAAAAAGTGAGATCAGTTTATCAAAACGCATTGAAATTCAATTGTTATTTGATTCAGGCAAAAGTCAAAGTTCAATAGCAAAACAAATTAAATGCTCGCGTTGTGCCGTACAAAGTGCCTTAGATCGGTATAAGAAGACTGGAACACATCTTAATCGTGAAAGAACCGGCAGAAAAAAACTAACCACCCATAGGGAAGATCGGTTTTTAATACGAACGTCCATAAAAAATCGTAAAAAAACCTCAACTCAACTTGCTGCTGATGTAACGGAACAATTTGGAAAACAAATTTCTGCACGAACCGTTAGAAGAAGGCTCACAGAAGGTGGGCTCAAAGGTTGCAAGGCGAGGAAAAAGCCATGGCTCTCGGAAAAAAACAAAAAGTTTCGCTTGGAATGGGCAAAAATATACCAACATTTTACCGAAGAGGATTGGTGTAATGTCTTGTGGTCAGATGAATCAAACTTTGAAGTAAGCTCTATACTGAAGCCCAGTACTTGTAAAAATTAACAGTTGGTTACGGTTGCCACCTCACTTATTTTTTTTTGAGCTTTCAAAACAAATATTTTTTTTGTTTGATTACAGTTGTTTGGTAACCCTGGTACCACTTTTGTGAGGCGGAGAGTTGGCGAAGAATTCAACCCCGAATGCGTAGTCCCAACTGTTAAACACGGAGGAGGAAGTGTTATGATCTGGGGCTGCATGTCTGCGGACGGGGTTGGAAAAATGTATGTTTGTGAAGGGCGTATGGACTCAAAGAAGTACATTAACGTTATAGAAAAAATGCTGGTGCCATCTTTTAGGCATATTTTTGGCGACACAAACATGCGGAATGTCTTATTCCAACAAGATAATGCACCCTGTCACAAGTCCGCCCTTTCAATGCGGTGGTTTATTGAAAACAACATTGACCTGCTCCCATGGCCTGCACAGTCTCCGGATCTGAACCCAATTGAGCATCTTTGGGGAATTTTAAAACGCAATATCCGTAAATATCCTACAACATCGAAAGAAATGCTAAAAAGCGTTTTAAAACAAGAATGGGAAAAAATAAGTTCAGAGGAGTGCCGCAAACTCGTAAGGTCAATGCCTAAAAGGATTGCGGCAGTCATAAAAGCCAAAGGTGGCACCACTAAATATTAATTTTTTTTAATAAAAATAAGTTTCTAACATTATTGCATACATTGTTTCTTTTCATCTTACTTCCTTTTTTAAATATGGCAACATTCTTGGGGTGCCTAATACATTTGGCCAAGACTGTAGATTATAATTTAATTTACTATAACATTTGTATGTATCCTTGTGTGAATCTAGTCTTGTATTACCACTTGTTGCACGTCAAACTGTCAACATCATGCAAGCTGGAGTAAACTTTAATGAAACCACGGAACTTAGTACTTTTGGATTTCTTTATGGGACATTTCCGGCTGCACCGGGTGCCTTTGTAATAGCAACGCAATATAATATCGAAGTCGAATTGGTAAAACAGATGCAGATTTGGTCTTCGTTTTTACTCTGGATCCTAAGTTTCTTTCTCTATTTAGATTGCTAAAAGTATGGTAGCATGTACTTTCATCAGTGCACCTTTGATGTTTATCTCAGCAAAAATGATTTCTTTGACTAACTTGAATCCCGCTGATTATCTCCATGAGTTAGACGAATTTTCTTTCGACATCAGTGTAACTGGAGTTATAGCATGTATTTGGATACTTCTTCTTTTAACATTGACTAAAAAAGCCAGAAGAATGCCTCATAGAATAACTTTGTGCTTGGTTCTTTCCCAGGTATGTACATATATAGAATTTGTGAGTTTATAAGCAAACTTATTTGGTTCTAGCTCTTTTGCTGTGTCGGTGTAATTCTTTGGTCCAAACTAGATCATGTCAACAAATGGATACCTTATGTGCAGTTTTTCATGTTCAACATAGGAGCTTATAGCAGTAGACTTTGGACTGCTATTCTAGCAATTAGTTTGCTCTTCCTGCAGTGTCGAAGTCTATGCTTTGTTCTTAAGATGTGGCCCTACATGGTAAGAAGAAATAAAGATCCAAACATTTGAAATGGTCTTAATGATAATTTTGTTTGCAGATAATGTTAGCATGGGGTCTACCAGGAATCATCTCTGGTCTTCTTATTGCTTTCGATGATAACGTATTTTCGGGTGGAAGGCATAATCCAAGTTTTCAATATGGAAATGCACAAGCGGCAATTTCAGTGTTTCTACTAGTTATGTGTTTCATTGGTGAGTTTTGGAGTTAACAATTATTTTTGATACATGAAGCATTGAAAAGAGAGTTTTTGAAATAGTAAAATGACAGTTTCTAGTTACAGAAAACTTTGTTCAATAAATAAGTCGTAGTTAGTTATACTCAAAATCTTAAAGATTTTTCTTCAAAAAATGATGACAAAACAACATTCCGAAAAGTTATGATAATCTCATATGATAATTCCATTGAAATCAGTAGGTACCTTGAGTTCAAACGAATAGCTTAAAAATAAAATGCAAAGTTAATATGCATTTTTAAAATATGAAATTGGTTATGAATTCGGTAAAATTTATTTCTTGGGTCTATGAGTTTTTCAGTGATGACTAAGTTTTCAAACTGATCAATATTTATAGAAAAATTCAGTAATTTTTTTTCAACCCATATTTCTACATAACCGGATTATTTTTGTTTATATTCCAGTAACCGTTGGTTGTTTAGTTATGCACCAGAGGTATAAGCGTCGATTTGAAAAATATTTGACCCTAGCCAGGGAACTATCTAATCCTGAGTCAGGTAAAAATTTCTTAGCATCTTTGAGAAATTGTGTTTTTCAATAACTATTGTTTCAGAACAATCTCATATAATTGGAGCATCGATATCAACAGCAGATCTGTTGGCAAATGCAGCTGATCAAAGAAATTCAATTACTCGTCATAGAAATACCTCTCTTTCATCGTCAGAAGACGAAGAAATTGCAAAAGCAGAAACTGACTGTGGTAGTGGTAATGGCAATGGAAACTGTTGTTCTTCATCCACGAATCACACAACAGTGGTTGATATTGAAGATTTATTAAATCGAGCTCAAGGCAGCAAAGCTGAACTTCGACATCACAATCATCAATTTGATGATGATGGGTAAGTAATGGCCAAACTTCAATCAAATCCAAGCAATCAAACTCATTGATTTTGCTTCTGTAGAAATTTTGGTGGGATTCGCGCAAGTATGTGCAGTCCATCCTTTAGCTGTGCAGGGCCGTCTCGTCAGAATTGTCAAGCAATCATTCAGCAATATGAAGAACAAGCAAGGAGAGGATTGGAGCCTTTAGAGTTCCCCAAAGAAGGAGACGAGCATCAGACCCTTAAACATACTGTACTGCTTATTATCTTACTTTGTTCAATGTTTGTGGTTAGTATTTTAACATGATTTACTTAAGATTTAGACTATGAATATATGATTGTTTTTAGAGCCTAGCTGTGTCTATATGGACCTTAGTGATGGAAGGAATGTCAGGAATCTACTTAGAACTCAGTTTTCTAGATGCATTCCTAAACTTTGGACAAAGTTTGATTGTCCTCGCTGTCTTCATTACTGATACCGGTGAATTACTCATTCCTCTGGGAAAATATTGGAGGAAGATGTGGTAATTACAAAATAAATTTCAAAAGTATATTTTCTTCTATGAAGGTTTTCTTGTAAAAGGTATGGCGCTAATATGTTAACTCTACCTCATTGGGCCTCTGTGACTCCTGAGACAAAACACATATGTGAGCAATTCCGCAATCATCATTTGGAGAATTGTAAAAAAGATATAGCAACAGACAAAAGGTGAGTCGAAGTTATTTTCATAATAAGTTTTCAAAACGAAAATAAGGATTTTCTCTCTCTTTAGATGGCGGATTAAAGTGTACCATAAAGTATTCTATGGCAGTGACTTTGTTAATTGGCTAATAGAAGTCGGACTGGCAAAGGATCGATTGGAAGCTATTCACTATGCAAAGCATCTGGTAGATGGTCGAGTAATGCGACACATAAATAATGTCTATCACTTTGAAGACAGAAATCTCCTTTTTACCTTCTGCAGTCGAATGTAAGAAAAGGCTGCGACAATTTTTTTTTTTAATTATTTTTTGAACCAATGTGGTGCTGTGATTTTGTGATGGGCATACAATGAATTTTCGATAGCTACATGTTTTGATTTATTCTGTGTATACAGCCATCGCAGGAATTCTCATCTTGTGGCAGCTTTTATTCATTGGATGTCTTTATGATGTGTGAATTTTGTTTTATGTGGATTTAATTAAGACGTAGTAGAAGTTTTAATTGAAGAATAATGGTGTAGATGATACTGTTGTCTTAAAGATTCAACAAAAAACTTCCTTGCAGAAGATTTTTTTAATTTAAACCAAAGAACTAGTTCTGCTCTGATGACAAGACAGATTTATATGCTTTATTGAGCTAGATCTAACCTACCATTGATTAAAACTAACACAATTGTAAATACTATGCTACTAGTATTGGAATGTACGATGTAAAATGTATTTTTAGTTAAATTCTTAAGTTAAATCTCACATTAGTTTGAAAATATTTATATCTATGTGTTTAGAAAATTTTTATATTTTAATGTCTATTTTTATTTTGTAATTGTTTAAATGTCAACCGTTTCACTCAAAAATGTATTTGAAAAGAAAAACCTGATATAAATCAAGTTATATTTAAAGTCATCATTTTTTTAATAACTATACATAATACCTATTATATGAAGATAAAAAATACATTCATAATAGTAATACATATAATGATAATAATATAATAATAATAATATAATATAATAATAATAATAATAATAATAATATAATAATAATAGTAATATAATAATAATAATATAATAATAATAAACATCATGGTGCATCACTTTTTTAGGGACAATTGTAGAATATACCTACAGCGAATATTGTTTTTTATAATAAATATATACATAATAATAAGCTTAACATAAAATGTAAAAGCTTGTGAAGCTATTTAATAATTTACTGCTAATATGATTAATAAATATAAACATTTTTTGGTCACATTAGCGAGTCAAATATTTTGTTTTCTTTACTTTCAGAAATTTATAAATTTGTTCTTAACATTTCCAATCACTAAAGCTTGGATATGTGTATCTATGTATGTTCTTATGAAAAGATCACCGAAGGGGTCTATAAGAAAAGATTGGTAGTTAGTGACAATGTAAGCAGTTATGTGCAACATTGCATAATAATGTAAGAGGCATTGGCCGCGTTCGAGTGATAGGCAGATAGGGTATCTAAGATAGTTTTGCATCGGATATGTTTTCGGTTTGCTGTCAAAAGTCAAAACAACTGACAAGACAACCAAAAAAATTATTTTAAAAAAGTATTTTGTATTTTATATATATTTATGTGGAAAACTAGTACCTATTTGGCAACTTTTTCCTTCTTAAAAATAACCACAAACTAGAAATCCTTTGCCAAAAAAGTAAGAGAATATAGACAGCTGAAAATCAGCGGACACGTATCTTAGATGTCAGCTGTTTTTTTTTCACAAAAATCCGAAAAGTTTTAGGATACCTTTCAGCTATATTTTGGAAGACAGCTGGTTTTATCATCAGCTATAGGATTACAACAACAACCAATCCTGATCGCTTTTAAATTTTACTCGAACGCGACCATTTGCTCGAAAAGGCACGTGAAAGATTTAATAATGTTAACAACTGCAACCACTGATCTCTATATTGAGATCAGTGACTGTGACTGCAACAGCAACTACAAATTCCCAACGGACTTAGCTTATTAACATACAGGGATGTCAATTTCGTGAACATTTGGATACGTTCAATTAACATTTTATTCATTTCAAGATAATTATTTGACGATTCTTTGATCATTGAACTTAGCCAATTTATAATAGGTTTGGACTACCAATTCCAGTGTCTAAATTAGACCGATGGAATATGTTTATAAATAAGGTTTCGGAGTTGGACAGGTGTCCAAAGTTAGACATACTTTGGAATGAGTTTATAAACAAGACTATACATTTTTTTTGTGATTGCGTCACTAATTAAATGTTGCCTGTGCGCTCCTGGCTTAAAAGAAAGCGTCAAAAACTCTCCAGCAACAAAGCTTAAAAATCGCAGTCATCTAAAAGCAGTTATAATAAAGGATGTAAAAACCAATTCAACTAGTATGAAAATGTCAAAACTCGATTTATGAAAAATAGAAGGAGAAAACAAATAAGCTTACGCATAATTCGAATTTAAAATGTGATGAGCTGTCAAACAAAAGGTGGTTACTTAAATTCATTAGAATTTCCAATTCCTGTGTGAAAAAAAAATAATTTTCTATTAAAGATTTCCTTTTTATACAATGTTGGACAATTTGAAAGTGCCCCATTTTCATTAATTGTGAATTGGTCACAACGTAATCTTCGCCACCTACCGGTGACCGAAAGAAGCTTCCCGCTGTCAAAAATGACAACCTTTGACAGCAATTTTTTTGTTTCTTGAAATCAGTTTTTTCCCAACCTTTTAATCGTGCAGTTGAATCTTTGAGAACTGAAGCAAAATTTAAAGACAAAGTGACGAAAATCTTATCTGAGTTTTGTGTGAATAAGAAGTGTATTCATCCAATCCCAAATAAAATTACGATAGTAGTTGATAGTTTCCAAATTTCTGTGGCGCTTAAAAGAATGATCGAATGCTGAAACGCGAGTTCCTATTTCACTTTTTTTTTCTTTTTTGTCGTCTATCCCCTTAGATCCCACACTCAAGGTTGAGTGCCTTACATCGTTTTGGTTGTGTATTATTCTTGTAGTTTGTTTTCTTGTTATAATTTACTTATTACACCCACCCTCTTTGACATGCAAACACGTTGCGAAGTATCAGTCGACAGTGCATCGTTGTTGCAACTAAATATCTTATAATGTCGGATAATCTGGCCGTGCGATGGATGCGCCGCTACAAGTTCTTTTTCCTAATCGGTCTACTCATAATAGGTTTACAAGTTTTTCTTGCTTATAAATCGCTCGGCATTCCTGATCTGAGTTTCAGCTCTGGAAGCAATCTCTTTTCGTCTTCCTCCATCGAAAGGAAATCAAAAATTCAGCAGAATCATAACTCTGTTGCTGACGACGAGGATCTTAATGGAGGTCCTGTGAAGCGGGACACAATTAACTCTGGCGGACACAGTGGCAACCTGAATGTGGATCAATTAGGCTTTCAGCCATCATGTGATATTACAGCAAAAGAAGCAATTTCTGCGCTTCGTCGAGCAAAGACGAAAGAATGTCGCAAGCAAATAGCGGATGTTGCGTGTACCATTCAATCGATGGAATTCTATGCGCGTCGCCTACCGAACTATTGTTTAAATAGTAATTACACTGCAAACAAGCCACTCGGCTGCTATCGGGACGAGAAAGAGTATCGTCTTTTATCGGGATACTTTACGAATTTCAAACGAAATAACTCACCAAAGAAATGCATCCAGATGTGCCTTCAGTCGGGCTTCCCATATGGCGGAGTGCAGTATGGCACGGAATGCTTTTGCGGAGCTGATATGCCACCATCGGCAGCTAAGCTGCCTGATTCAAGCTGTTATATGAAGTGTCCTGGCGATGCAAAAGAAGTTTGCGGTGGATATTTCACTATGAATATATTCGAGACTGGAATTGCAAGTAAGTTTAAAATGTTTTAAGGAATCGATTTAAAAAAAAAAGACTGCTATAAAATCAGTTTTAATTTATTTTAGTTTAGCCTTTTTGCCACTTTAATATATAACACCACTAAAACTATGGTTAACATCGTTTACATAAGATCAGTATAAATCGGTTACATAATTTCTGAAGAAATTGTATGTATGTTATGTAGGTGATATTTATATATATGGCTCTTTATCTATTAGTTAAAAAAATCGAATTCTAGATTTTAATCAAACTTGACATTACTATGATAAGGAAGGCCAAACAAGGGGACTCGCACTTACGTCTCTTTGTGTGTCTGTTCGGCTACAGCCTTAAAGATTTTTCTTCAACTTAATATGTATAGATTGGTTATTCAATCAACGGACCCAACTAACAGTACCTGTCATAGTCGTTAAAGAACATCTCATTCCATTCCATCTCAAGACCAAGCTAACGGTACTTTTTTGGCGTTAAAGAACATCTTATTCTAAAAAATAATAGAACAAAAGAATTACAAAATTTTATTATACATATGTACATATGTACATTCACATAAGCTAACTCGATAGAAAACGTCTGTCGTTTATTAATAGTAAGTCTCATAGAAACATTGTTTTCTAGTTCCCCCAAAAAGGTTCAACTTATTTTGACAATGTAAAAATCTTGTGAAAAGTATTAATAAAAGGTAGGTACATATGTTTAAAGTTTTTTCCGTTTTTAAAGTAAATTACCTATAATTTTTTCTTTTTATTTCCAATTTTTACAATTTTTCATTTTAAACTGCAGGTAGAGGTCGAAAAAGTTTTTCCAATCATTGTGATTAATTTTAGAAATTAAGAATTTAAGAAGAAAAATATCTATGTTTTTATATCTCCATTCCCAACGTCTAGTTACTTGTGATAAATAATTATGCTGTACATGTAAAGCGTTTTGCATTTCTAATAATTTAGATAGGTAGGTACATATATACAATTTTAAAAGTTCCGTTTTTAAGTATACCTACCTATATTATGTACATACATATGTACATACTTTTGACTTAAATTTTCTCCCTTTCTCCCTTATTAGGTTTCTAGTCTTTATATTAACCTTACATCTTTAATATTTATATCCTAGAACCCCAAATGCAGGCACAGTTGACTTAAATTATATATCCTAAGAACTCCTTAAAGAAAAAAAAATTCGACCTTATTCCAGAATATTTATGAATTTATGCAAATAATAAATAAAAATAAACATTTTACACAAAAAAGATCTAAATCGCAATTCGAGCCAACTAATAAAAAACTTTTATATTTTTTTGAGAACAATGCATTGGAATTTATTAGATTGATTATTTTAATTACATGTTATAAGGTAATTTACCAGTTTGCGTACCTACATAGCTACATACATATCTATCTTTTTCTTTTGCCTATTTATTTCTACTCTAAATGGAAAAAAACATTTTTTTTCGTTAATTTTCAGAATTCACACCGCAAATAGCTGAAACTGTTCCAAAACCGGAAACCGAACGTGTCCGAATCGCTTTTCTACTTACATTGAATGGCCGTGCTCTGCGTCAAGTGCATCGTCTAATCAAAGCGCTCTACTCACCAAATCATGTGTTCTACATTCATGTGGATTCGGTAAGTACATACCAAGAAATGCATGCCTTACTTAGTCATCATTCAGTACCATGCAATGAATTAAGTCGAGTACCGCAACTAGATATTCTTATTGATATAGACAATTCAACGCGTACGCACGCACATTACAACCTCTCGAGAATAGTTGCATCCACCACCAGCTATACTCTTCACTAAATTCAATCGGAGGAGAGGCATATAGGCAACTTTATTTTGCTACTGACTATGCACATCCCCTGATCTGGGTTAGTAATGGAATTATGTCAAGTGGCGGCATACGGCGATAGGAGCGATTAAATAACCAAATTACTACAGTGTCCATCAGCTATTCTCTTATGAGGGCTGTTGTTGGTGATTGCGCCCCACACGCGGGCTTCATTATTATAATAAAACGCAATTACCTTTCGTAGAGTCAGCTTTTTGGCTTTGAAACAATATTTAGATTATGTAGATAGATTGTGTTGTCTTATAACTAATTCGGTTCATTCTTACATCAGCCATGAATAGTGCTCTTTGTAAAGCAAATACCTGTTGCTGGGCACTTCCCTAATACACTTCTTGCCTAAAAGCAATTGCGCCATCAGTTCCATGGAAGAAGTCATAAAAGTAGAAAGTCTCTACACTTGCATTTTGTTACCAATCAAAACTACTTAATATGCACTTAGGAATATTTACTCTTTATATTATGTGGCTATGGTGGTTGGGCTATGGAGTACAAGGCTTAACTTAGGTAGAGTAAAAAAAAACATGGTATGTATGTATGTATATAAATAAGTTGTTGAGTTTTATATAGAACAACTTCTTTGTATTATGAAATATGGGTACTTGTTTGAAGTGGCAGAATGTTGGCCCAATGCCAAACTTTATAATTTATCTCGAAGTGTCTTATTTAAAGACTCAGAGAGCTTGGAGATTGGAAAAAAAAATGTTGTTGCATAATCAAAAACAAAAAGAAAATAACCTACAACGCTTACAAGTGGTTTGTTCTCGATAATAAGAGAGAATAACATAACTGTTTATTTGTTTATTAATCTGTAAAGTCATTTGGAGTTTATATCTTAAGTTGTTTGTTTAAAAAATTATCGCTTCGAGTGTCCATACATCTAATAATTAGAAAACTTATTTACTTTTCGAAAACATATGTATAAATATCTTTTTTCCCATTATAATGTTGCCTCTTAATATGTTTATCGCTTTTGTTTTTACAGCGCCAGGACTACTTGTACCGTGAGCTATTACATCTTGAATCGAAGTTCCACAATATACGTCTGGCTCGAAATCGATTTTCGACAATTTGGGGTGGAGCTTCTCTCCTTACAATGCTGATGCACTGCATGAGTGATCTTCTCGCATCTGACTGGCAATGGGACTTCGTGATAAACTTAAGCGAAAGTGATTTCCCCGTGAAATCGGTAGAGAAACTAGCTAATTTCTTAACAGCCAACAAAGGAAGGAATTTTGTTAAAAGTCACGGTCGTGAAACTCAACGATTCATCCAGAAACAAGGTTTGGACAAGACATTCGTGGAATGTGATACCCATATGTGGCGTATAGGTGATCGCGTTTTACCTGAGGGTATACAAATTGACGGAGGAAGCGACTGGATCGCTCTGTCTAAACCATTCGTGCAATATGTCACTGACAACGAAAACAACGAGCTATTAAAAGGCTTACTTACAATCTTTCGCCATACCTTGCTGCCGGCTGAGTCATTTTTTCACACAGTCTTGAGGAATTCCCAATTTTGCCAAACCTATGTGGACAATAATTTGCATGTGACGAATTGGAAGCGGAAATTAGGATGCAAATGCCAATACAAACATGTCGTCGATTGGTGTGGATGCAGTCCGAACGACTTCAAGCCAGATGACTGGGCACGGCTGCAGGGAACAGAACAAAAAATGCTTTTCTTTGCGCGCAAGTTTGAACCGATCATCAATCAAGCAATCATACTACAACTCGAAGAGTGGCTCTTTGGTCCCTATACAAGTGAATATGTTAACTTGAATTCTTATTGGCAAAGTTTTTATCATCATTCTGATAAACATTCAAGCGCCGATGATCTCTATCTGACTATCGCTCAGAGTATCTTGAGAATTAATAGAAGGAAGTTGCATTATGGTAAATTTTCTCTCCACGAGTTAACGAATTTCTTAAGCAATGACGAATACAAGGGATTCCTTCTGCGTTATAGTGCTCAACGATCACCATCGAACATTACTATTGATTTTGAGACTCGAATTCGACCGACGCAGTATCCAAAAGTAGCACGTACTTCAAAATTTGCCAAACGTCTTCGAAACTTCGAAGTTAGCTCAGATTTCGACCAAAAGGAACAGATCTCAAGGAACTTCGGAAAATTCCTTGGACCTTCCACCGACATAGTATTAAGTTTTACCTTCATCGGTTCAGCACACACAGACAGTCATTCCTATAATATGACAGTCCTATGGATTGATCCAATGGGAATGCTGCAGGATTTCAATGAAATTCACATCGAAGATACCCAATCGGATGCAATTAATTTCTCCAAAGCCAATCTTAAACATCCATTAAGCCCTGGCATATGGACTGTGAAATTGATTGGTCGAACCTCAATCTATGCCCAGACGAAATTCCTTATCTCCCCATTTGCTTTCGAACATGGGAAAGTGATTCGAAAGGAACGATCCCAAACAATACATTTGGGTAGCCCTCAAGACATATCATATCCAAAAGATTGGCAGCAATATTTGCCACCAGCTGAAGATATCAAAATATTGAAAGAACTCGCTCAGGTGAATTCCAAGCGTACCGGTAGTAGTTTATTGAATTGGGTCGATGACCTGGTCAGTAAGTTTTTTCTCATCCGGGAAACGTGTATTGCAAGCAATGTGCCCCTCAATGATTTATCATTACCCTTATGTAAAGACACTGACTGGAGTTCTCTAGCTCCTGACCCTAAAAGTGATGTAGACGCGTTGCTGCATCGTCGACGTAGATAGGAACAAGAACAAAAAATCCAAAATACTTAGCTTATTTATTTAATTGTTTTATGTTTATGGAAAATATTTTCCTTTGTAGTTTTACTTGTATAGTATTTGTTATTTTTTAAACCTAAAAACCTGGTCTTGTAAAAAACACACCTTTTCCTTCACCTTTCTTAGTAAATTAAGCTTAAAGAAAAGAAAAAAAAACAACAGCAAAAAAGGCATTTGCTTGCATACATTATTTTTGATAAAACAAACCAAAAAAAAACGACATATATATATTTTAGATAAAGAAAAATGTGTAAAATTTAAAATTACACAATTTTTATCAATTACAGATTTTATGGAAAAATTGTACCTACGAGATTTTAGTTGAAATTATGAATTATACTCTTAAACTATTATTATTATTGTAGGGCCTGATTGGCCTTGCTGGATTCAGACCGTTAATTTTAAATGAAACGTTATTTCATAGCTATGAACTGTGTTTTGTCAAGTAATTCTTAAAAGAACCCCCCACCGAAGTATTTCTTTTTTCTTTTCAAAATTCACACCGTTCTGCGGATACGGTATTCACTTTCTAACTTTCAAATGTATTAATGTTAGTCAAACCATTTCAGCCACAACAGTTGAGTTATGGTACAGTTTACACAGACAGTCAGTAGAAAGGAATAAAACAAAGAGAAACCAATAAAAAGATATGTATGCCGGATCTCACGGTTAAAACGAGCGTTAGTTCAAACCAATATAAATATGAAACAAACTTCATGTTAAAGTGAAGAGTTACAAAATTAATTGTAGCAGTTTTTTATCTCTTTCTTCATTTTATAAATATTATACTTCTGTTAACATATTAAATTGTTAAATAGTCCAAAATGCTTTTATGGTTTGGATAACGGTCGGCGCACACTACTTGTAAGTTATGGGGGTTATTGGGGGATTAGTTGTTGTTGTATTTAACATGGTAATTGTTTAGCCCCAACGTCGTTTTTTTCGTCGAAGTCCCCCCGGTCTTGCAAAAAAACACGCCTAAAATTACCTATACTATTTGCTTTTTTGTCATTAACCTTCAGGCAGTTTATCGATGAATTTAAAGATAAATACAAAGGTGTATTCCAAATTTGACTATCATTGTTTATCCCTAGCCAGTTTGCACGTGATTTTACTCCCGTGCTCCTAAAGATTTTGATATCGCTCATTTGCTGCAATATCGTCATAACTCAAAAATCACGAATTTTGAGTTATTAATTCCGAAGTAAAGTAAATAAAGTGATCTATTATCCTGCAGAACGTCATATTTCAGCTTCTAAAACTGACGACGGGACTGTATTTTTGGTGAGCCACACAAAAATGCCATCGCAAACAAAATTTGAAACTCATTTCCTGAAAAATTAAGGTTTTTTAGTTATGACGATATTGCAGCCAACGAGGGATATATATAGTAGGTTTTCCACGAATCTTATTTATATGATAATATTATATTTAATTATAATTTTGTTTTCAATTTCCATAATTTCTACTCAATATCTTTAACGCATTTAGCGCTATTAGAATAATATGTGATAAATTCTTATAATATGTGGTTTATGTACAGGTACATATAATTAAAAAAAATATAAATATTATAAAATAACATTCGACTATAAAAGTAAAGTCACCTATTAATTCATTATTCATTAATTCGATTTAATTTATATTCTATGTATAAAGACGTAAATTTTATAGAATATTAAATTCGTAACAAGAAAAATAAAATAAAAAACAAAATGACAAAATGGCGTGACAAGTTCATTATTATAGTGTACATACATATGTACATATTCTTTTGATCGCGAAAATATTATAAATTGTTAAACTGCGCAAAGCAATGCAAGTAACGTTGCCTGGATGTATTATATTAAGAAGAAAAAAAAAGTATTTATAAAAATAAGTCTTTTAAAATAATCACTAAACTATAGATTTATCCTAACTTGGAAATGATCATGAAATTTTAACTAAATTCAAACACAAGTAATTTAAACAACATTTTATATCTTTTTTTTCTGAGCTTTTGAGCTACATTATGAAGGATTATCTGTATCATTGGAAAAATTAAAAAAAAAGAAGATTTACAAAATCTGTATATAAAGATATATATGCCAATGCATGAAGTTGGTTAGACTAAAAATTTATTGTTACAATAACAATAAATTGACATAGCTCACATTTTACTTTTACTTACGGAATAATAATTATATTTTCTGTGCGCTTGTAAAAGAATTATATACATATCTTAAACATAAAATTCGAAAAAAAATCAAATAAAAATTAAAACATTTTTGCTCTTATTATTACATACATTTTTATTATATTTTAGAAATTCTTTAAATAAAATAAAAAATCTTTAAAAACAAATAAACACATGTAAATATTTAAGAAAATCAATTTTAATATGTATAAGAAAAATAAAATTTATTTTTAAATTATATAAAATTTTTTCATTAATTTGATTTTATACAATTTCTCCTTAACCTAAAAGATCCGATGAGTACGATGTAAGACTCTGAATGAAACCATATAATAATGTTGACCCACGATTTCCTTTTTTTTTGATTTTGGGTTTCTCTTGGGATTAAATTCTCCTAGCCTAGTCACAAAAGCATTACCATTTTTTTTCCTTAAATGAAGAAAATGATTATTTGGTGTCAAAAAAGCCATGCCTTATCAAAATATAGAAGCAAAAATTGGAATGAAATGAAACCACAAACTTTGGGGAACCTTTTGTGTTCTTCGGCTAGCAACATTCAATATATTGTTATTCAAGCCCTTCGAAAAAGCTCGTTGCACTTTTTTTTTTTTGTCAGCCCGACGAGCTTCTGGAATTGTATCTGATTTCTTTCCACTTTAAATATGGAATTTGTTAATAAATTGACTAAAACCCCACTTATCGAATTCTAAAATAGATATGACAAGTCATCGCCACGACAATTATTTTCTATTTTTAAAGATTTATATTTTGGTTTGTAGAATTTCCGATGAACGTATTTCTTATATTTAAAAAAAACTAATCTATTTGACACCGTTTTAAAATAGATTTTCGACCCCACAGCATATTTAACATCCCCTCTAATATTTAAATTTCAAAAAATCCCATCAGTGTGCACTTGCATAGAATTTACATAATTTTGTCATCTCCAATTTAACATAACTTTCAGCCCTATTCTGCCATCCGATCCGATCAAATTTTTCGATTCACGTGAATTGTTCACTTAATTTGTCACAAATTATTCTTTAAACTCTTTCGAGCTCAGAGCTCTATCAGTAATTATTTTTGTCTTTCTTGAGAGAATCTTATAGTTAAAATTTTATTCTTATCGTAATTAATATGCTTTTTAGAACAATCGTTTTCTTCCGACGGATAGCAGAGTACGAAAATTCATGCGAACGTTTAGCAGAATAGGGCTGTATATAAATTATTTACATGTGCGGTGCCAAAGCCAACTAGAAATACTTCGTGAGAGACTATACCAAATTGAGCATTGTTTTCAATGAACAACATTCTTGGTGCTGATACACATATAAGAAAACATTTTTATGCAGCGCTAATGTTTATACAAATGTATATATATTTGTTCTATACAAAATGTTATATTTATTTTGTTCCGAATGAACGCACACCTCTTTAGGGTAGCTCATCGAAGCCATATTTCTGTTATTTTAAAAATTCTCCGATTTTTTTGAAACTTCTATAAGTTGACAACACTAACTTATTAATTTTTGTAGAATAATAAAAAAATATGGTTGTTGTATACGTACATAATTATGAGTTAACTTAGTTGCTCTAAGTTAGTTATTTATTTGAACACGATTTGTATTTACAGCTTTTTAGCGAACTTATATATACATATATGCTAAGTGTTATATAAACAAATCTTCATCTGGATCCTCTTCGTCGAAGTCATCATCCTTATCCGGTGTGTAAATGATATTTCCCCCACCACTTCCCTCAGCTTCACTAGTTCTGTTAAAAAAAATATTTATATTTTTATTAATACTTAACCTTTTACTTTGTAAATTAAAATGTAATTTTACTTCTCGTATGGCATCTTGAGGGCATTCCTAGCTATTATTTCATCTTCGTCTAGCTCAATTTTAAAGGTACCTAGTTGCTCTGGTTTAACAGGATCTTTTTCGACTTTTTTTGCTGTTTTCTTGATGATTTCGACTTGAAAACTATCTTTGGTTTTAGTATAAGTATAGTTCTGAAACACAGGAACTTAAAATATCTTAATCCATAGGATGATAAACTCCAAATAAAACAAACCTTATTTGTCACTGCTCCACCAGCTTTTTTAGTCAAAATGGACAGTGTATTTTTTGTTTCTAAATAGAGTATATGATCAGCCATATACTCAAGGCATGCCAATGTGAATGTCTCGAAAACATGCTTCTTTGAAGCCCACAAAAAGATTTGTTTAATATTGCGATTAAATTTAAGTTGATGAATGAATTGAAAGAGGTCTGATTTTTTTGGATTATATAGAAGCAGATCACTAAGAGGAGGAAGAATAGCATTCAATTTATTTTCACTATTGGAACATTCCTCTAAGAATTTTTGGTAGATATCCTCATTAGAATTGACATCTTTTTTTGGACTGAATAATTTTATAGCACCACTCTGTCCTTGTTCTTTGAGAAAACCATTGATTGTTGGTAAGGCAATTCTTTCTTGTCCATTATTGTCTAAAAGCAATAATTGTGTTATTTATTATATAATATTGGGTGTTTTTATGAGTGTATTTACCAACAATAAGAACAAATTTTTGAGATGATATTAGGTTCGATAACATTTTGTTTTGTGTTTTTATATTAAAATAGGTATATTTAAATTGTTTATGTTTTTTTGGAACATGAAGAGCAACCACAGCCAGCTGTTATTTGTGCACATGGCTCGAAATGTCAAACATTTGTTGCGATTGTGAATGAGCCCTTTCAGAGTTCAGAATTCTCAAATCTTTTTAAACTAGGTTTTCATTAGGGCAAATGAAATAATTTCGTTGAAAATTTCCAAATTTTATTTCTCTATTTTGAGAAACCTAAAATAGTTTTTTTTTTTGTTGGCAGATAGATGGATATTATGCACAGTACACAAATCTAAAACGCTAATGATATTACCTTTAACATGTGTATTGTGGGTATTATGTTTTAAAAATAAACACCAGCAAAAAAAGAGAAAATGAATACAATTTTCTATTTTTCACATTTTTTGAAACACATAAAATGTCAGAAGGACAAAAAATATCAAAAACAAACGAGCTATCAACCAAAATTAGAAAATTTCGGAAACAAATATTTTTTGTGGTATTTGCAATACTATTTCTT
This sequence comes from Epistrophe eligans, assembly GCA_951394125.1. NCBI lineage: Eukaryota > Metazoa > Arthropoda > Insecta > Diptera > Syrphidae > Epistrophe > Epistrophe eligans. The sequence goes on along the minus strand of OX596029.1, from coordinate 16,107,214 downwards.
TTTGGTTCTAATGTTAATACTTAGCGGATAAGGAATGAGATAGTACCTATGTGTAAAATCAGTAAAAACCTCACATATAGCCAGTTTGGATCCGAGCAATTGGATTTCGCATCTATTTATAGACACAACATGAAATTACAAATACAACAAGGTAAACAAATGGGGTTTGGAGGGTAAAACGTACGAAAGATTATTCATATTTCGGTATCTTTGATTTGGATAGACTATCCTTGTGCACCCGTGCAATGTAACACACGGGCAATGTAACATCAACCTTAAACTAATTTAAAGTAAGTTATCTTCTATTGTAATCTAGCACATTTTTGACAGTTAGGCGTAGCCAACAAAATACTAGGTAAACTTTTCTTTTACAAATCGGTAGCGTTTAGAAAACTTTTAAAGAAAATAAGTGCATTTAAAACATGGTTGATCCAAATCGAAAAATTAACCGTCTCACCGACAAAGATATCGAATTTCTTGACGAATGCGAAGAAGAATTCGCCTTCCGTTTCACTGATGAAGACGAGGAATTCGTAAAATATTGCTCCCAGCCCCTGCCGGATCCACCAGTAGTCCCAAATTGGAGCGAGAATAGACAATTCATTCGGAACCAACACAATGGAAGAGGTGGTGGAAATCGACGCTGGAATAACAATCGCTATCGTCCTCATGGTGACAATCGAGGCGGCGACCGGAGAGACCACAATCGAGACCATCATCAAAGGCGGGACAACAATAATTGGAACAGGAATAGATAAGAATTATAATTTTGTATTGTTTTTTTTTTATTGCTCAAAAGTGAGAGAAGAAAAAGAATACTATTTTTAATTAAATGATTTGGTCAATCCAAAGCAACAAGAATGGATAAAGAATAAAAAAAATATGAAGAAAATGTTTTTAAAGCTATTTTTGCTGTTTCGATTATTTTCGTGTAATGTGTGCCGAGGAAGGAAATTCGTCGTAAAATGCCTGAGAGGAAACCTTTTACAATATGGTAAGTACTTAATAATCTAAATCTACATAAGTTAGATGGATCTTAATGTTTATACTGTCGATTCAGTTAATTCTGCGTCTTTGGAGGATTTAACCGAGGTCCCCATTCCAACTCCCATGGCATTCAACAGATTCGATGCTGGCCCTGAACCACCCACTTGCGACTTGTAGCTGTCCATCATATTTTTCAGAGTATTCACATTAATGTCGATTGGTTTGAACGATTCGATGTCATCAAAGTCATCCTCCCCAGTCGATTTGGGACGTCGTTCATTGCTTTTTTCAAATGACTTTCCAATTGTTGTCTTTGACAACTCTTTGTCCATCTGATTCATGTACGCTTTGATATCGGACTCGATGTGCATTTCGGAATTTGTCATTTCTTCGATGTTCCTCTCTAGATCCTCTTCGTCCTCGTAGTCACTCATCTCAGAATTCGATTCCCAGTTGTCCTCGGGGATCACAAAGTCGAGGAAATTTTTGACGTGTGTGGAGAACGCGTCTGGATCAAAACTAACCGATTGGTCTGGTGATGGAGCAACAATTGGATGCTCCTTCACAGCCTTTCTCATGGAGGCATTCTTCCGGATGTTTGACTTTCTCGGAGATATAACTGCCGGAGCATCGTCATCAATCCCATCAAATTCAGACTGTCTGTCTAGAAACTCTGTGATGTTCGAGGTAAATTCCTTGGCATTCATATCACCATTAGGTGTAAAAAGTTTTTTTGTACCATACTTCTTGGTCAACATCGTATCAAGCTCCTCAGAAGATATGTCCAGCCAAGAGTCACTATCGCTCCGTGGAAGACTATTCTCATCTTCCCTAAGTTTCTCTGCGCTGACCGGATCCAGAGAGTGAAGCATTTGTACGATTTCCTTGCCCACCACCGGTCTGGTGCGAAATCTCATGCGATTGGAAGTAAAAAAGGATTTGGCATCCTCCAAGAGTTGATTGTACTTCGCCGATCCTTCTAAATTTTCCTTAAAGTAGCCTTTGTTGACGAGACTTTTAAGATAAGCACGCCATGCGGAATCATTTTCAAGACTTCCGTTTTCCTTCGCCTGCGATGCTAAGATCTCAAAGCCACAAGCGATTTTTACTCCCAACAGGTCCTCCTTGTACTCCTCAGGGCTGGTGGCAGCTGCAAGATTCCAACCCGTTCGACGATCAGGCACATACGCACTATGCATCAACATTGCATAGAGACAGCGTGTGAACTTCACAGTCGTTCTGACTCTGTCTTCCGGTGGAAAAAATCTCATGGCCCGACATGCCTTCATGTCGATGGGATCCCGTTCGCAGAAGGCCCTGCATGCGGGTGCTATCAATGAAGGCTTCTGGGCTAAGATTGAAGCCACACCTATTGGAAGATGAGCAATTTGTGTATGAATAGCTTCCAGACGGCGTTCCTTGGTGAATTCTTTTAAGCGCTCATCGACGCAGCTTTGGATGTCACCGGATACCCGATAGAGGGTTGGATTTTGTGAGATTTTCGACAGCGCTCCAGCCACTGAAAGAATATTCGCCGTGTTCGATGGAGAATTCTGCACCAGCAGCAACTGACCTTCGGCTATATACACCTGAGGTAAAGAGCGAAAGAGAAATAATATCAGACAACAATAGAAACCCAACCCAAGCGACTTCCGCATGTTGCACATTCATAAATAACAAAAGCACACACAAAGCCATACAACAGTGAACTGCAGAGCCGCACCGCACCCGCTAACTTACCCTTTGTTCGCATGTGTTGGGGTTGGCCCACTTTGGCAGGTAATCGGCAGCTTCAATCACAAGAAATTCCCCATCAGCATCAACGACGCGAGCCACAACTCCCTCATTCTCACGTGTAATCTCGTAGAGAAGATGCACGATGAACCACTCATCTTGAATATTATCACCATAGTGGCTAATCCCATGTAAGTGGGGTGGCAAGGGAACTAGCAGGGTGAATCGGCACGAGAATAATAACTATAAATAGGCATCAAAAATAAAATTGCCACAACTCACCTTGTTTCTCGTTGTTTTCTTCCTCCCGCAGACTTTCCTGGGCTTCGGTCCGAATGGTAAGATTAAATTCATCCTTGTGCCATATATAGTCTTGGGTGATTTGGTCCACTTGTGATCTAATTTTCTGGAGAAGAATTTCAAGGTGTGTTTCGTCTTCGTTGTTGTCTTTGTTTGTCGTGGTTGGCGCTGCTAGAGGAAAAATAAAATATTCAACAAAATCTTCTTCACGGACGAATTCAAGATTGGCGCTGATGATTGTTGGAGTGGTGGGATTGTTGGTTGGAGTGCTGCTGGTGCTTGGAGTGGATGACATCTTTTTTTTCTTAGAATTTCGTTCAAATTCTTTGATATGTAACACAAAAACACGAATCGCGAATTTTATTGAAATTTGTTTTTCTTTAAATAACCAGTTTGTGACCAACGTGAACGAATGCGTACAATCGAATAAAAGACGATTGAAAATGAATCAAATAATGACGCTTTTTGTTGAGGGAATTTTTTCGTGTGACAGCCAGTCACCACACCAGTGTTCAATGGAGGAGTTGCCGATGTATATTCGACATATTTAGTATTAGGTACTACTAATGTGTGATTTAAAATGTTTTAATTGTTAATTTGTCGCGTTGGGATATATTTTTAATTAAAGTAAGCAGTTCTCTGAATTGGAAAAAATTTCCACAAGTGAAAAAAAGACGAATTTTTATGATATTAAATATACAATTTAAGATAGATGAAAATGAATTTTCATGTTTTTCCGAAAATTTGCCTTCGGTCATAAACGTTGTCTAACTTTGGATAGCTGTCCAAGTTGTAGATAAACATGTTTAGTTGATGATAATAATAAGAGTAATCTAACTTAAACAACGGTTTGGTTGTCTAAACCTTGGTTAATTTTACTTTTTATTTCATTAAATTAAGCATATTTCCAACTATTTTTGACTATCAAGACACTGTCTAACTTGTCGCAAATCTAATAAATACGCCTGATTGTGTTTTAATTGTGGTATGATACACTACATTGTACTTACTTAACTTACTAAGATGGCATCTCTATCTCTATTTTTTTTTTATATAATTTGAAAGTGAACCTTTTTGACAGGTGAAACTTCCAGATATGGTATTGAGACAAATTTTGCATACTAACAGAGAAAAAAGCTTTTTCTTTGAACAACAGCAACTAACAGAACAATGCGATGGGTTTGTGTATAAAATAAACATTAATGCGCTTTTTATAACTTTTTTTGAAAACTGAAGAGCTTCCGTGTACAGAATGTCTAATTTACAGTAGAGTCTAGTAATAGCCGTAAATAATCCTTATGTGCTGTAGATATTAATAAAACAAATTTTGGGTTCAATTTGCGAGTAAAGATTTGAGATTTGACCCCAAAATATTAAGCGTTTGAAAGGAAAACGACATTAACCGCCATATTATTCACTACATATGTACATCCAAATTAAAACTTAAATCCAGATGTATTTACATTGAATTTGTATAATTTACATCCGGATTTAAGTTTTAATCTGGATAAATCAATATATAGCCGTAAACCTTCGGAATATTACTACGTTTACATTTAGTGTTGGGGAAAGGTTTTGAATGTCACTTCGACTCTTTGCCTATATACCTGCTTCATTCAACTCGAAACCACTTTTGAGTTATGTTATGTGTCACTGACTTTCCAGCTCGACTTTGCATATTTTAGATTTTCTGAATTAGCGATAAAAAAGCACTCTTACTATTGCCGGAGGCTGACTCATTGTTGTTGTTTGTATATCAGCAGTAAAAAAAAGCGATGAATATATGTATATGCGTGTTCAGGAAAATGAGATTTCGGAGATGTCAGCAATCTCAGTTACATGAACAGGATTTCTCACCAAAATTTATCAGTTTTGCTGACAAAACTATAAAGAAAATAATCTTGTATTCGCTTGCTCAAAAGCTTTTTTGAAAATTTTTTTGGATAAACTTAAAACTAGATTTTTCAATGCAAAAAAAACATAAAGTATGAGGCCATCTAACGCAATAAATATCACCATGACACCATCAAACAGAAACGGAAAATCTGACTTTGAAAAAATTCAAAGCTGAATTTTGGTGAAGAGGTCATAGGCCCCATCGTAAATAGTACCCTAAATTGTAACCACTACTTTTGATTTTGTGGGCTGAAGGGGACAAAAATCAGTTTTTTTTTTTTGCAAATTGCTCTAAAACTGTCAGTTTTTTTGTATATGTAAAAACAACGTTCGCATAGGTACACACGTATTTAAACTTAGATCTCTTCGATCGGAGGAATTTACTTACATTCACAACATTTCTAAGAGAACCCTTGTATAAAAAGTTAAGAATTAAATAAAACTCTCACTCTTTTATTAATTCATTAATATATATTTTGTTTATATTTTATTATTTACAAACGTTTAAATAATATCAAAATTTTATAGTTTTTATTTTCATAAAAAAAATTATACAGAAAATAATTAACATTTATAAGAAACCATACATGTGTTAATTTACATTAATTTTTTGTTTAAATATAGTTAGTTACCTTAATTATTGTATAAATTTAAAAGAACAAGTTTAAAACTTTTTCTTTTTAATCTGTATTTCTTAATAATTAAAATTTACACAAATTGTTATACAAAAACTTATCATTTTGAAACAGAATTGTTAGCAGGTGTCTTTTATTTTTAATTATTATTAAATTTAAGCTTAGTAAAATGAGTCGATTTATTTAATTTGTATATTATCGAAACTGACTGAAACCCTTCGGAACAGGATTTTGTATATTTGTATATTATTTATTTATACTGTTAATATTTCACTCATGAGGGCATAGGTATCCGGATTTTTTGATTTCAAATAGAAACGACCATGTTCACGGCTATGGCATTTTGGATTAGGTATACATATGTATATAAGGATGTCTGCCACCAAAAGAGTCATTTAGTAACGATTGCTCTCTCTATCTGAATATTTGCCACTCATTTTACTAACAGAATAACGATCAGAATATCCATCGTATTTGTCTGCTTTGTAATTGATTTCCTGAGGAGTATAACCAATATTCTTTTGCCAATGATGAGTCCAATAGAGATCTTCGTTTCGAACTTGAGATGGTGTTTTTGCATCTCGACAAACGTATACACAGTATACCATGCTTCCGATTAGAGTTAGGAAACCAAAGATCAGGAATATTATTCCTAAAACCCTAAAATTATACAAAAAAAAAGTTTTCAAACAATCAGAATTTTTTTTTTTTTGAAATATGGAAAAACTTACCAAACGAACAGTGGCTCAAAAAATTGAATGACAATTACAAAGCCTAATGTCACTAGAATAAGACCTAAATTAAGCAGAAGCATGAGGCAGCATACACCTTTAACATTCGGACAAAAAGGATTTGGGGCTGACATCGCTTCGATTTTGGCACCTCTGTGTTTCTGTGATCGCCCACTACGGCCTGTTTTCGCAGTACTTGCCACGGAATAAACACTGCGTGGTCCACCACGGGAATGAGGTCGATGACTGTAACGACTGTAAAGAATCAAAAATAAAAATATAATATTAAGAATAATTTTTTCTTTAAGGTATGTACATATGTGCTGCAAACTACAGATATTACAGATATTGAGAGAACTGGGCTTATTTTTTTGGACCATGTAACCGAGGGATTCGTGGACAGAATAAACTTAATTTGTGTACATTTAGATTTAGCAAATATCGAGCTCCTGGAGTAATCTGTTTAATGAGTTTAATTGATAATTCTAGCAGATTATTTGAAAAATCTACACAATTTTTTTCGCACTGAATTAACCTTTTCTAATGCAACAGTTTAAATTAAATTATTATTTCATGTGCGGTAAATAATTGAGCAGACTTACAATCTATACAAGGTGATATGAAAATTTTGTGTTATATTTTTGTAGCCGAATGTAATTTGTTTATATATTTTTATTTCTCTTATCAAAATGAATAAACATTTATTAATTTGTATTGCTCATTTTTCATTTTAAACATTAATTAACAATTCTTATTACTCAGTATTGAATGTGTAATATATGCAAAAAATATAAGCTTTTTAAGCGAGCCTTATCGGCTTTTTTTGAGATTTTATACAAAGCATAAAACAAACAAAAAAGTATCTATACATATGTATGTTACAGCGAATCAAGTGAATTGTTTAACCTTATTTTATCATTTGTCATAACAGCAAATAGGTTATTATTATATTCGAAATATTTACATTATGTTGACTGAGTGTGAAAGAAATAAAAATATATGATTTAAAATGAAATAACCCAAAAAGTTGTCTCTTTGTATTTTAAGACATTGTTATTTTATACACCCCAAAAACCAACCAAATTACATTAATTTAAAGAAAACAAAATTATTCTTAAATCTGTAATTTCACTCAATGGATTACAATGTCCAGGAAAAGTTAAAGTCTTTAATGCATATTTCAATAACTTTTTGAAAGAAAAAACACAATAAAAGAAATTTTAAATATTAAAAAAAAGTTCCTTGACATAATTCATTCTCCTCATTAATAATAATCTTCAATAACATAATGTTTGTTTTTTACTGACTAAGTAAAATTAGGATGTTTGTTTCTATTTTCTTTTCCTTCTCCAGAGTATTGGTTTTGGGTAAAAAAAATTAATTAATAGAACTTTACAGTGATGATAATAAAAACTAAGCAAGTATTTTTTGATCCATAGAAATTTTTTGTCGGTAGAGATTTACAATCGTATTTATTAGATTTCCTTAGAACACTCTTGGACAGTTGTCCAGCTAGCCATTATCTAAATAGTTAGACATCTTCTTACTAATAAACGCATTTCAACAGTAGCCTACAAATGTTCTCATATTCTCACTCACATCCCTGTAATCTGTCAATTTCGTGAGCATTTGAATACGTTCAATGAACATTTCGTTCATTTAAAGATTATTTTCCAATTTTTTGTGCATTGAACGTTCCCACTTTAGAATAGATTTGGACAACCAATTTCAGTGTCTAAGTTAGACACTCGATGGAACATGATTTATAAATAAGATTTTGGACTTGGACAGCTGGCTAAAGTTAGACATACTTTGGAATGGGTTTATAAATACGACTTTTAAAGTTCTGGGAAACTGTTTTTGTTTTTTTTATAACTATTTAATTGAATCCGTTGAGTAGAATTTCTACTTAATACCTTGCATCTTTTTACTGCCAAAAGCTTGTCTTCAAAATCAAAGAAAAATAAAAGGATACCTGCATCCATTAAAAACAATTGAATTGTTTAGAATGTGAAGGTGTTAAGGGACAAAATTTGATGTGTTGATTTATGGTCTTTAAACCTTTTATTTCATAGAAGTAGAACTGCTTAGAAATGTTTTCTTAAGGCTAGAGAAATTTAGCAAAAATCCATACAAATAGAGAAAAACACGTAATTTGTGACGTTTTTATTTAAATTCAAATTATTAGTGTGTTTTAGACAAATATCAGTCAATCCGCGCGTTCAAAACATGACAATTTGCATCTGAAAATTCAGATTTCTGAATTTTTTAAGCTACTGGTTGGTCAGCTGTCAGATGACTCTAAAAGTCATCTAACTTCTCATGACAGCTGCCCAATCAAAAGCCAGAAAAATTCAGAAATCTGAATTTTCAGATGTAAAATGTCAAGTGTTGAACACGCGGAATGTCACTTAACACTTTCTCATTCTAGACGTTTCAATTGTAAACCAGCCAATTTTATCTGTCAATAGGTGAATGCCAAAAACAAGTCAAATTTCCATAAAACTTTAATAGTTGGCGTTTTTCTTTTTTGGCTCTGAGAAGATGCTGAGCGATCAGAGCAAAGCTCTGTGGAGATTATGATCAGAGCCCTCAGATTTAATTATGAAACACTCTTGAGCACTGACCTGTCATTTCATACTAAGATAATAAATTTTTGTTTACCTGAAGTGGAAGGACGACCGGTTCGAGAATCCATTTTTTAAATTCGTTTTTTTTTGTCTTGTCATGTCTGTAAAATCACATAAAAAATATATATGAAATTGGCTTCGCTTAGCGTTTTGCTCCATTTGCTCGGTCATTTTATTCTGAGCATACAGAGCATGCTCCGAGCAAACTCCCATGGAAAAAAGAAACACGACTTATGTGCTTTGATTTGTCTGAGGTTAAAAATAAACATAGAATTTATTTTTGACAGCTCAGTGATCTGCTCAGTAAAAAAGAAAAACCCCGAGTAAATAGGTACATATGTATGTTAAATGAACTCGTCCCCCACAAAAAAGAACAGAAAATATAAAAAAAAATTACAGGATTACAGTGTGTTTCATGAGTAAAGCTTGTCCTAAACAACTTCTACTTTGTTTTCCATGAAGTTGTACAGAGAAGTTAAGAAAAACATTTTTTTTGCACTAATATTTAAACTGGATTAACCAACATTTTTTTTTTTTTAAATCAGAGCATGTGCATACAACAAAGTCGTACATTTAATTTATAATTTTGAAAAAAATCAAATTTCTTTTTTATTTTTATTATTAAAACAGTAAAACATCCATAACAACACAAGGTACCGATCAAGTGGTTTGGTTACATTCTATCCTGCTGTAGGAAAGTTCTTTTCAACTTCCTGCCAAAAAAAATTTATTCTATAATTAAAAAAAAATTACGAAGAAAATAATAAAACCTTTTGCTGTAGCAGCAATTTGTTAGAGCTATACAAAGTCTAATTAAAAGGAAATCTTTTATATTAATAATTGTCCTGATGGGCACTTGTAGAGGAAGTTGTTGCTTTTATATATGTATGTATGTGTTTTGTTTATAGACTATGGTTTTCAAAAAAAGAGTTTTTTAACTCGCTTATTTGGAGAACATTAAGGCGATATTTAAATTTAAAAATAGGTAAGTATATATTTTTGGAAACTTTGTTTCATCGGAAGCTTTTGTAATGTTTATATTACGAATTATGGGTTTACTTTTGTCTTTAAAAAAATAAATAAATCTTCGACGACACGTAAGGGAAAAAGTTTCATCGTCGTTCCGAATTGTTCGCTTTGTTTTGGAAGAACACTAATTTTAGTGAAAATATTTTCAATTCAACATTTTTTCGAACAACCAGAATTGACAATTGACTTAAATTACAAGTTCACTGTGGCGTATGTGGGCTTTTTTGGTAGGAGTTTTGGAATTATAAGAAGTCAAGTTTTTTTTTGGTATTTTTTAGACTTTTGCGAACAATAAAAAAGTCCACCCTGTTACAAAATATAGTGAGGTGCAGCCCATTTTTTTACCTATGTATGTATGTATTTAAATTGACCGTATTTATAATATTAAAGTCAAATAAAGTATAAACTTCAAATTATTAGAATAATATTTTTTGTATAGAAGTATGTATGCATATTTTGTGTGAATATATATGTATGTAAGTATACCTAAATAACATATATACATAAAAGTATAATAAACGACATCCGTATTTTTCTTTTACAAAAAAAAAATTGATAAAACAAAAATCTCACTGGAGTGACAAACTAATTTGAATTTTATCTCGAAAGTCACACGTTTTCGAGCTACAAATGGAGAGTGCCTTCAAGCGAAATGTTTCATGTGTCACGTTTCCCACAGTAAACTCTGAATAGAATTTGTAAATCCTCTCTTTCTATACTTCTTTATCTGTACATGTACACACACAACTTCAACAACAGCAATGTAATAAAACTAAACGAACGTTCATGCTCCGTTAAATGACAGCTCCTATGCACATAGTCATATATCTGCTATCGCTCTATATGCCACATACTCATAGTCTCGTAATATATGTACATCTACATACGTCATAAGAAAAGAGCTCCCTAAAATCCAATTGCTTCCCCCAGTGGAGAAAAAAGAAACAAAAATTTGAACCTCATTTATAATATTCTGTCTGTCCTCACCTTATTTCCGATGGTGCTTTATAAGCAGCACTCGTGACATAAATATCACTTCCAGCGTCGCCTCCATGGTCATAGCTGAGTGCAGATGGTGCTCTTGGTGGTATTCGTGTTGGTGGGCCGTTTATAACACTGGGGCCCAACGACCTTGGTCCGCCATTGCTTACCGAACTGCCACCACCCATGCCACCCCCAATTCCACTATCCGTTGTGTGGACTCCATTCATTCTTGTCTTGCGAGCTGAATTATAATGTCCTGGTGAGGTGCGCTCGTTTGCCATGGTATACTCGGACATGGTGCGTTCCGATGGTGCACGATGTGATTCTTCACCATCGGTGGAATAGCCTCGATTCGAATGCGAGTGCACATATGGTGGGTCAGGCGTTTGTCTACCATGTGTAGCTACATAATGTCCACTTTTTAACCTGAAAGATACAAAAGAAAAAATGTATAGATATACCTTGCAATAAGTAACAATAAGGAATATTGTGAAAAGGACAATGTTTAATACTTTTTTACTCGGCGTTCGTGCATGTTCGCTCTTTTTTAACTGAATTCCGCTTGCGCTAACAATGCTAATGAATATTTGACTAAGGAAGAAAGGAAAGGAATTTTTTTTCTTTTCTTTTCTTTTCTTTTCTTCTCTTCTCTTCTCGTTTTTTCACTTGGTGACTCGTTCAATGTTTTTTTTTTTTGTGTTTTGTCCTCTTGTCAACTTTAAAGTCCTTTAATTGTAAATCAAGGAATTTTAATTTCAGTCAAGAAAATATACACATTCTTTGAAGGAACAACAACAAAAAAAAATCAACGCCAAAGGATAAACATAAATATCTCGGTGCAGAAAAAATGTCCTCTTCGCTACGGTTGGGAAGTAGTTTTCTTTCCACTTGGATATCCTTAAGAGGATATTGTATTTTCAGCGATTATTTCCGGGCATTTAGCATCCATTTTTATCTGAAATAAGAAGTAAAACAGAAAAAAAAAATCAACGATAAGAAAATGAATAAATAAAAATAAACAACGAAAGACGTTGAATTGAAATTAAATGAACACAACCACTACATACATACATAGATACAATAATATAATGCTCGTTAATGCTAGTTGCTGGTGTCTTATAGGTATGTATATTATAGTGTGGTGATCTGGTGTGGTCGAAGAAGGATATATTTTCTTGTTCCCATTCATACATTCATACACTACAAAACAAGGACAACGACGCAACAAGGATAAAAATAGACCCCCAACTTAAAACAAAAACAAGAAAATTGCAAAATCTGTGCTCACTTACTTACTATAACGAGAGACAAATATTTTCCTTAAATAATCGGTTTCCATGCTTTGCATTTAAATTGCTGACGGTATTTTTGAAGAATTTTCTTCTTCAGCATAAGATGAGAAATTTTGTAAAGACTTCAATTCACAATTAAAGGGGGTATGAGGATTGGGAATTGTTGTTGATTGACGAGAGTATACACTGTGGAATGGGTTTCTTAAAAAGACATTAAAACTGGGTTTAATCTATGTAATGTATATATAGCTAGAAAATATAGAACAAGAAGGATCACAGAATTCTGGAGGGCGGTTTAACTTTTGTGGAAACACATTTTAGTGTTTGTTTCATTGATTGTATGGTAATTTTAATTATGGCGCCATGTTTTTGGGTTTTGTTATAAGTTAAATAGGTTTTAAATAGGCTTCCGGTGAAATGAGATTGAGGTTAAAAAAGCCTTTGAGTGAATGAAGCATAATCCAACCATTTAGAATATTTCTGATGTATTTCGTTTTTCATGCTCTGATGGTATCTAAAGAATTTTAATAAATGATATGACAAAAGAAAGGAAAAGGAAGTTTACTGGAAACTTTTAATAATCATCCACTTTCACTTTTATAGGTAAAGAACTTTATGTTGGCAACACTATTTTAACTGGCGGCCATTTTGTCAGCTGTCAAGTGATTTATTTTTAGTTTGGTTTGGCATTTCAACATTTGTATAGACTGACGCCTGACCAACGCTTCGAAATTGTGCAAATTTATTTTGAAAATCAAACAAATTTTCAATTTCACCGTTGTTGTCTGTAGCGTTCTCGACTATAATCATTTTTGAAGATACATGGACCAATGATTTCGTCGCACCAAACGGTGACTTTTTTGACAGTCTCTTGTGGATTATCATAGGTCTTAATGCCACAATTCTGTTTATTGACATGAAATGAAATGCCCAATGAGTTTATCGAATTACATTTTGTTTTTCAAAATAAATAAATTTCCAAACAAAATAAATACCAAACAAACATCAAAACAACCAAGAGCTGTCAAATCGGCTTTCTCAGAAAACAGTGTTGCCAATTTAAAGTTCTCCGCTTCTAAAAAATTGCACCCTTTATAATAGAAAAGATTTAATGTGCGGGCGTAAGCCCCAATAAATATTTTTTAACTCTTCAAACACCTTGCTGGAACTGAAACCATTTTATAATAAAATGAGCTTAAGGTACGATAAATATATAGTCAACAACCAACCCACAGAATCTGAAGTTTATTCCTTATACCTCTACAACTCTATGGCTTACTTTTTATTTTTACCTATTTTCCGTATAAATAAGAATACAGACAAATCGTTACATGATTGCCGATTTCCCTACTCCTCCCCCCCACCAAACATCTTATTACAGATTTCTTTTTTGATTATGGACACAAAAATATACGCATTGTCGGCACTCCAAAAACAAAAACACACAAGTACTCGATACCCTATATATAGAGAGAATGTTTTCGAGGATGTGGACACGAGATGTCCACTAAAAAATATGTCTAAGCAGATATCGGCCTTAAAAATATATACAAAAAAAAAAAAAAACAATTTTAAAGTATTGATCGGAAGCGATAAGGTCTACTGGTTTCAGCCAACAACTTCTCGCCTTACTGTATAGCCTATAGCTAGTCAAACCTTCTTCGGAATTGAAGAGATTCCCCTTTGAGTATCCAACACTCCACAAAAAAAAAAAAGAAGTTAACAATGAATTTTCACATTATTATTAGTGTTTTTGTTGCTTCTTTTTTTGTATTTTTTTTTTCATCGATCCTTGTTCCTCGCTGAAATTGCCGATGGTATAGAAGACCATCGCCATCAGGCTGGGAGGTATGACAGTGCTTGGTCTGGGGCTTAGCCATGCTTGGCATAATGGTTGCACATGGTTACACAGGAATTGGATGGTTTTCCTATTTCAATTTCTGTTTTATTTTATTTTTGTTTTCCACTTACATACATATATGTATATGTGTAGGTACTGTACATTTTAGTTGTTTTCATTTTGTTTACATATAGCCTGTGCACAGAAACATATAGGAATGCCTTTTCGGCATGGAGTTGCTCTGTTCGTGACAAGAGTCTTATTTCTTGTTCAGCTTAAGTTAAAGCTTATAAAGTTGTTCTTGTTGTTCGAATGAAACATTTTAATTTGCTTATTAAATTGAATTACTTAAGAGAAATGGAAAACAATAACAATGCAAAAAAAATCTTAAAGATTTAACAATTATTTATCAGACTGAAGTGAAAACAAAACTTATTAGAAATCAATGTTGGATGTTGTTTAATATATTATATGACATTTTTATCATCAAATTTGAATTATAACTTGTCAAACATTGGGCGCCATTTCAATTTTTATATAGATTTCAAAATTTATAACTTATCAAACTTATAACGCATTAAGTATCATTTTATAAGAACATATATACATATATATATACCTATTTAAATTACAGTAGTTTTATACAATTTATTTAACAAAACATAGCTGCGTTGGGTGCCATTTTATATGTACTTTATGTAATACATATACAAATATTTTTCTCAATATTAAATTATCTTTTTTTTATTACATATTGTTTAATCTTTATTGTCTGGAATTGATTTTTGTTAAAATTTTCTTGACAGCAGGCGACAATACATAATGAAAACAAAATTCATAAGAATGATGTTTAAAATAAAGCAAGGACACAAATCAAATTTATTTTATTTGACTTAAAATTAGAACTTCCATCTCTAACCCGGAGAAAAAAATTATCAAAGGATCTATGTAGATTTGTTATTATTTTTTTGTCTATGTATATATTTATGATGTTTCCTTCGTGATGTTTTTCTTGAAGTTGAAACAAGGAGTCACAGTAACGTGAAGTTTCAAATTCATAAAGAAAAAAGGTACGTATACACGAAGCTGTCACTAACATTAACTTTGCCCTGTTGTTGTTTTTTTTTTCCTGCTATACGATGTTTTTTTTTTTTGTGAAAAGATTGTGTTGTGTTTGGGGTTTTTCTTTCCCAAAAGGTATTAACTTTGGAATGATGAAAAATAATAAAATAACATTTTAAATTCCATGGTAATAAAATTAAATTTAAAATAGCATTTTTTTTCGAAAGAGAAATATGACAAAAGCAAAGATGCACACTTGACAACGAAATAATGAATCTAAATACAATAAATATATTATATGTTTATGAAAACAAATATGTATCTTATCCTGTATTACAATGTTTAAAGATTTGCTCTTGTTCAAAACTTATATTACCTGGCTATATATGCATTGAAGATAGTATACAAGCAAATTATTAAAGAGTAACACCCCTATTAATAAACTCAAATTAAATATAAATTGTTTTTAATCAGTGAAGTGGTAAATCTTATCAATTAAACAAAACTGAAGTTAATTCACATTAATTAGGTATTTCACCTAAAAGGTGAATTAACGATTAATTAAGTTAAAAATACCCAATATAATTTCTCCAAGACTAGTGATAAAAAAAACAAACGCTAGTGTAGTAGACTAAAAAATTATATTTGGTGACAGCTGAGTTCTTATTGAAGGTAGTAGATTTTCGTTAAGATCTTCAACTTAACGTGAATAAGCAATCAATGGTTTATTAATAAATATTTCATTTCGTGCATTTTTCGTGATCAAAGTTTTTGGTGATTTATAAATTAAAAGATAAGTTAGCATTTTTATTAATAGAGGTTGAGGTATAGATAAGTTTGGAAAAAGTCAAAATACCGACAAAAATCTATATTTGCTTTAATTTTTTTTGTACATATTTAAACCTGTATGGAAGATATTAAATAAATAAATAAATAAATAAAAAATAAATAAATAATAAAAGCCTTCAACAAAATGTGAAAGCTTTGAATAAATGTAATAGTCTCCAAGGCAACCGTAAGATTACTTATCTAAAATTGCGGCTGTTAAAAGGGAGAATTATAACTGATAGCTTTAGTGGGAATATTAACAAAATTGGTCATCGGACAAGCTTTTTCAGCCGATTCCTATAGAAATGTTTAACTTTAGTCAGCTGTCCAACTACAAAACTTTATTAATAAAAATTTTTCATTGACTGTCTAATTTAGATATTCTCATTGGTTGTCAAATTATTTTTAGAATTTAGTAGCACGTTCAATGAAAAAGGTGTAAGTCTACTATCTAGTTACGAATTGAAAAGTTATCTTGAAAGTTTGTTGAACATATCCAAAAGTGCATACAATTAACACACATTACAGGGATGTCAGTGAATATATGAGGACATATTTAATTAAACTGTTGGAATGCGTTTATAAATATAAGGAAGATGCACAACTCTATTTTAACAAATGGGCAAACTGCCCTAAAAAAATCAAATCAAATATAATAGTTTTTGTAGTAAATAAATAAATTAAAATTATTTGTTAATAATTTTTTAAAAAGAAATAAATAATAAAATAACGAATGTTGAAGGAAGGAATATGTGGAAATCAACAAGAACAAACTTCAATCGATAAAAATAAATTATCTCCTAAAATTGATAATAAAAAAACCATCCGTTTAAAACAATTATCCAATAAAAATAATAATAAAACACTTTTTCGAAATAAAAAATAAAACTGCAGGTATAGGATTTCTTCAATAAACTCCCCGAAATATAAACAAACTCAATCGTCATCCATCATTTCAATCAATATATCCTGAGTAGGACTGTAGAATATTTGAGTGGGTGTAGTGTACGTATTATAAAGCAATATAGTGATAGAGACATCAAATTGTCCTAGAACAATGGCAAAATGGTGGCAACAACAAGAACTATATCTATCGAGAGTATATTCCCTCCTTGCGTCTCCTCTGCCGAAACCAAGTGAAGCGTGACAATTGAATGTGAATTGTTCTTTTGCTGCCGATAAAAATGGATTATTGTGCATCGATGTTGTTTCGACAATTGCTTTTCCATTCAATTGTTCTTTAGGTATATGTACCTACCTATTTTTTTTTTTTGCACTTGCAATCCTATAAATGTTGCATGTTTTTGTGTTACGGCCTTCCGAAAAGGCTCGATTTTTAAGTGTGCAGGCATTTATCAAGTTGTTACCTTTATCTGCCATAGCAACAACGACGTTGTCCGTGTACTATATCTATGTGCATAAATTTCAATCGATTCAAATTGAACAATCGAATCACTTTTGAGCCGATAAAAATTGTCGGCGGCCAGCGGCGCAGTGTGGCAGAACTCCTCCATTGGCGTTGTTCGTTGTGTTTTGCCATCATGCCATGGTGGAGCAAAATAATGATGAAAGCAGCCTATGGCTAAAGGCGGCGGCAAAGTTCCTTTTTTTTTTATATGTACAAGTATAACAAAACCTCACTCAAGTAAGTTGGTGGTCTCTAAATTGTTCTAGGACTATGAGGATGCGGACGAAGGCCAACGAGTAGCAGCTCTCTATGCCTTTACTTTGTTTTAACCACAACACAAAACAAAACAAAAAAGGGATTGTAACCATCATCTCAAGCGATTTGCTCCGGAATTCATTGGACTGCCATTTATGGATGTTGCTTTTTGTTGTTTGTTTGTTGGTTGATTTAGAACATGACCGGGACTCATGTAATGGAAAACATTGTATTTGAACCTAAAAGAATGCTTTATACAAGTCAGCGAAAGTTATTCAACCGCGAGGGCAGAGGCGATATTATATTATATATACATTGATTGGAAATTGTGGTGGTAAGGATAGGTCTATAGCTTCTAGAATGGAATTGTGAATGGAGTCTATATTTTTTTTTTTTTTCAAAGTCAATTCCATCAGTTTTTTGTATTTGAGTAGATATTGATTTCGATTTGCCGACTTTCCGGGATCTTTAATGATTTGGGTCTTGATAAGTCAATGTGATGGAAAAACATATATTCTGAGTCATCAGAAGAATTATATAGCAATCATATTGAGATTGATTTCTTAAAGTCTTTGGCATCAAAATTTTGTGATTCCACAGAATTTTTCTTTTTATACTGGAAGTACTGAAAACTAAAAATTCGCACATATTCTTAACTCTCGTTTATATACTTTCATTATTACTTATTAATTTATGTCTGCAACAATTATTATAGGAAGATTGAGCTTTCCTTAGGCTCTGTTTAAATTTAGCTACATTTAAATATTTTTGGTTAGAATGTTCAATGTCGAGTGACTTTTATATAAATAGCTCTACGTGGTCATGTGGTCTTGGAATTCCAAAGAAAAAAAAACACATACATATCTATAAAAAATTTAATTAAAATTATTTACCAATGGCATTGCTTTTAGTTTTAAATAAAACCAACCATAAATCCTATGTGATTTTAAAATAAAAATAATTTAATTACTTGCATTCCCACATAGCTTAAGGTTTACATATTCAAAGTCATTAAATATTTTATTACTTCCTTTTATTTACTCATAATAACATTCAATATACGGCAAATGTCATTAAAAAGTCTGCAAGCCCCTTTTTCTAATTGGTTATAGTATAGTGCGTGCAACTACATATCAACTAATCTATATCACCATCCACAAAATGAGTTAATATAGTTTAATCAATAAGCATTTCCATATATGTGAGTAAGTACCTATAGCTAAAAATCCAAAAAAACATACAAACTAACACACAATCCTATGCAATTAAATAATAATAATATCCCTGTGAGGTTCGTCTAAGTAACAGGCCTCCAGGACATAGTTTTATTATCGCAGTTTATCATGAAACTAAATAAGGTGGTCATGCGTCGTTTATCTAATTACCAACCTGCCAACCTGCCCTTATGGAATGCACACTCTATGTTTATGTACTGAGCGCATACATAAACATAGTCATGCACCAGCTCATGCTGTGGCAATGTAAACTCATGCCATAATGATGATCCTTCAGGAGCCTTTTCATAAACATATACAAATGTACGAGTATAAACATGAAAAACATGTACATAGTTGTTTTCTTTTTTGATTTTATAGAACATTGCATTTCAAGCCTTCATTAGCATGCAACAAGTGAGGCAATTAAAAATTTCTTAAACACATTAATTAATCGATTAATGATAAAACATAACTACTGGCTTAGGCAGTTGTAGGCACAGATACTATAGAAGCGAATCAGGTAAAGGTATCTATAAAAAATGTGTTAAAGTTTTTAGATTATTTAATTAAATAAGTAATGAAATTAATGAATGAATAGTGAGAAAGACGTCAGTTTAATTTTCTCCATTTCGACTGAAACTGGATAACAGAATATAAGAATTAAATGACATATTGCTTTAATTGCGTATTAATAATAATAATATAGGGTGTCTTATGCCAGTTTGACACATGTCAGACGAGATATTAGCCAGTTCACTTTTCTGAGATCTCACTGAGCCAACTTTTGTCCGCCTGAAACCTGAACAAGATTTCTCCCAAGAAGTCAAAATAACTCCTATATATGTATAGTTAAATTTGGTAACCAAAAACCATACACTGCTTTCTCTGCAAAAAAAAAAAAAAAAAACAAACCAAAACAAAAAGACACCAAAACGCATTTCAATAGTTGTTTAAATATTTCCTCATATATATTCACTGACATCCCTGTGACCTGTCAATTTGGTAAACTTTTGGATATGTTCGTTGAACATTTCATTCACTTCACGATAGCTTATCAATTTGTTACTAGAATTTGTTTTATTTTGTTCATTTAACATTTATATGCACTTCTGTGTATGAAATAAAGAAATCTTAACAAGAGGTCTCTTCCATCACAAGCAATCTCAGACTAAGCCAGATTTAGTAAAAGTAGTAACAGAAATTGTGCGGCCTGCGACCAACAGCTATTTTAAGTCATTTACTGTTTCACAAAAAAATCTGTTTCTGGCAGAAGACAGTGCTCAAATTTAAACCGGCTATTTTTAGCTGGTTGGCAAATGCCAGTTTGACACATGTCAGATGAGATATTAGCCAGTTCACGTTTCTGAGACCTTACTGAACCAACTTTTGTCAGCTTCATTGAGGAGAAGGAGAATCCTGAACAAAATTTCTCCTCTAGAAGTCAAAATAACTCTCCATATATGTATTGTTAAATTTGGTTACCGTACACTGCTTTCTCTGGAAGAAAAAAAAAAAAAACAAAAAAAAAAAAAAAATACATCAAAACCAACCTACATATGTATATCACAAAGTAGCTGCTAACTCTCCTTGGATCTTCTTGCTTAAACCTCTATTCTGTCATCTCATTGAACGAATGCGCCATCATTCGATTAGATTTAGGAAATCGCCACAACAAAAGCTATAAACAAGCAGCGGCAGCGGCGGCGCGAGTCAATTCGAACTCGTTACATCCGCGCTGCGCTGCACTCAATCACTATCACAAGGGTCGCAATTGACGGAAGCGTGGTGTTGTATATATAAAGTTATAGTATATTCCCCTCAATTTCCCTCACAATCTTGTGCAAGTTTGATTCTCGCTTCGGTAGACATGCAAAGAGTCAATAACTACTCTATAGTGATTCAAATCTAAACATAAATCTAGTTCAGGCGATGGACGGTAACGTTGTCGTCTATTCGACAGAAGGCTACAGCAACATAGTCTTATATTGCAGCAGGCGTGACAATGGTTCTCAACTCTGGGACAGAAATTTCACGATTAGCACATTAAGGTTGAACGAACATTAAAAAAAAAGCATCGAGCACGCCTCCCAGAACTGCAGTGCCTTGAGCTCCATCTATGTATATAGGGGGACTCTGTTCGTCAGCAGTGATCTCTTGTCATCTATAAAAGTTGAGGAGAGCCTTGTGGTCTACTCTAGGATCGACAGAAAGGCGCTCTGTGCTTTGCAACAACTGGGAAATGTTTATGGGGCACGATAAATCTCGATACTGCGAGATGGCAATCAGTGGGTGCTGGAACGCGCGCGAGCGCACGCGTATCCATGCAGTCAATCTTGAGAGTCATGGTGATACCATCAGGGACAGAAATGGGACAGTATGCCTCGACTTCGTAAATTTCATATTATTAGCCGATGGCAAAAGATGGTGTGTTGGGAACTCTTTTTATGCTCACTGAGCAATGCTAGTTACCTCGATCATAAATATACTTTACGGAGAGTGGAGTATCCTAGAGGTATATAAAACTGGTCCTATATAATCAAGGTGAGCTAGATTGCTGGTGTTAGGTATAGTGTCCTGATTTCTTCTTAGCGTTTGTTTATTTTTTGAAAAGGAATTATATCGTAATATGTTGTTCCATTATTTTGATGTTAAAAAAATAGATGTGGTTTTAATAAAGCTTGATGGACAGTGCTAAGGTAAATGTTACTTATACATTTGGGTGGGAGTTGATCTCTATCACGTTATCATATCGACACAAGGTTACTCTTTTTATTTAGTATTACAACCAACTTTTTTCACCATCATATTAAATTACGTTAAGATGATACCAAAATTGTTTATTTTTTTTAAATAGGTGTGTTCATTTATTTTACTTCACTAAACTGTCAATTTCTAACAATTTTAGTACAATTTTATTTTATTTGTGAACTTTGACAGAACTTTGGACTAAAATTCATAGTAATTGGCAGTTTTGGAAAGTAAACAAACAGATGTTATATTATATGAAATCACTATTTTTTAATTCTTTGTTTTTCTTCTTGTCGTAGAGAGAAGTTTAATAACTTTTTAGAAATGTTGTTCTAAATATTTGATAGACTGCTTTTAGACGACTGCAATTTTTAACGGCGGCGTTTCTCTTTTGAGTTTCTTTCGGATTGCAACATCCATTTAAAGGCTGCAAATTTTAATAGCTGCAAATTTTGTTAAATAAGAAGGAAACATCTCTACACACTCTTTACTCTGCTTGTGTCTCAAGCAATAGGAAAAAGCACAACGAAGAAAGAACGATTACTCTGCAATTATTTCAACCTCTGCAGCTTTGTTCACTGGAAAAAGTCAAGTTAATCTACAGCTTTCTTTGGTGGAAAACCCTTTCCACTAATTTTTAATTTCTTTCCCTAAATTTAGAATTAAAAAAACATCGTCAAACAGAAGATGAGCCGTATAAGTTCTTCATTTGATTTGGACTAATGTTATTATGTAGAATGAACCTTGATCCTGGGATTCAAAGTCTTTTGTCAGTAAGAATATAAACTAATCATTAAAAATTTTAATTTATATAACACGTAATTATTTCAATGCCAATCGAGTTGAGAAAGAACTGTCACCTGTCACAACTTGTCACCATTTATTATTTATAAAGAAAGAAACCCGATATACGTTGACATAACTTTCATCAAAGGAATTGAACTTTTCAAAATTGAAACACTGTCAAAGGGATGGTTTCAAAACTTTCAGTGAAAGAACCTTTGAAATTTTGTTAGATCTCAAAAATTAAAAGGTTATTATTGACATTCAAAAGACCCACATCAACAAAAGTGTCTTTGATTGCACAAATCGAAAGTAAATATGTATATATGTATGTATCTGTACACCTAGACCATTTCATTGAAAAAGAAATATTCAAGGATGAAATGGAATATTGTATTCACACAATAAGAGTATTTCTTTATTTTATTTAGATAAGAAATATATGGAAAAGATAAAGTGATTATTGTGTCTTTTTTGATTTTAAAATTTTACAAAAGAGCATTTCCGTTTAAGTACAAGATTTTGAGTCATCTGATGCTTGAAACTTAGACAATTATGGACTTGCCCTTGTGAAAATAAAATTATATATGTACCCACATACAATGCATAAACTAAAAATCCATGATAAATTATTTGCTTACATATTTTCATTTCACACGGATTGACTTGAAACCAACAAGTGAGATGAGGACATGCATGAGGTTTTTGCAACAACAATTTGGAATGGGAACAATTCCTACAGACACTTTAGGTGTGTATTTTTGCAATCACGGGAAAAATTGGTTGAAAAAAATGACAACGGGGATTAGCGACGCAAGCAAAGCAACAAAATGGAGTTTTCATACAAACTATCGATAAAAAGCATGTAATTCAGGCCAGTAACAATTTTTCTGTGCACTTTGATTTCTTTATTTACTCCCTGAAAATTCTCTAGGTTTAGATAAGCACGTAGGTTATTGGTGGTGTTGTTGTATTTAACATGTAAATTATTAAGCACCGACGTCGTTTTTAGGACTTCCAGAAAAACACGCACGTAGCAGCAAATTTTATGACCAATTTTCCAATCCTAACTTGTACCAGTTTTAACCAAAATTCTCCAATGTGCTCAGAAAATCACTTTGACTAGACTTAGTTAGATCGTAACATTGTTTCAATCCCTTCCCCTAGCTCCTCTCCTATTGTGCATTTCACATAAATGTAGGTATACCTATAAGATGGATAGACAAATATCCATTTCATTCTGACAGTTTGCCAATCTTCTATCAAAATTATAATTATTATTATTATTACTTACCAACTGACTTTCTTTCACTTTGTGTTCACCTTTCATGGGTAATTTCAAGCAAATCAAATTCTAAAACATGACCACAAAATAACATTAAAAAGAAGCAACTACATAAGTTAAGTAGGTAATATTGCTATAAACTCTGCTCCAGATTGCAGAGATGCGGAACAAAGAAAAACAAAGAAAAGAACAAAAAAAAAAAAAAGAATCAGAACACTTGAAAACATTTTAATCATTAATCGCCTTTCCCCTAAAAGAGAGAAAACAAAATATTCAACCAAAACAATGGAAACTCCATCACCACCGTGTCGTCGACTCATCGGTCGTCCAGTTCACCCATCGTCCACATAATTTTACAATCTACCTTGGTGCTTTCAGTGAAGAAGCTGGGACATTTCTCTATAGGCCAACATCATTGCCCTCCCTTGGGTTTTGTATGTATGTATATCCCCCCTCGACGGAAAATTGATCAACTTGCAGAAAATTGAAGAAAATACCAAAACAAAAAAAAACAAAAGAAAACGAAAGATTAAAACCATACCAAGTCAAAGATGTAAACTTACGGAGTTAATTCAGCGAGACCGCTTCTACATAACTCCCATCATCAGAGTTTACAACTGGTCCCGTTTTTGTGTCTTTCTTCGACATCTTTTTTTCTCTGCCTCTTGTTGTTGTTATACTACTGACTGACTTCCCCTTCACTATAGATATATAGATGTATATATATGGTACATAGGTTGGTAATATTGTGTAGTGCTCAATATGATTGCTATTACCGCAAAAGACGAACACATAAATTCACTATTTTTGGACAGGTACTTGGCTCCACACTGGACCGGAAAATAGCGTGACTTGATAATCTGACCTCTCCCCAATGTTTGATTTTGGCTCTGGAACTGTTGCAATTGCAATGCTATTCGCATGCTATCTAGCTTTTGGGAGCGGGTTAAAAATAAGCAACAGTAATAAACAAATCTATACAAAAAGAAACAAACTGGGTGGAATCAAAGTTGCAGTTACGGCACATTCCAAGCCTCAAATAAAACGAAAATAAACTAAAAGTAAATAAAAAAAAAAAGAAGTGATATTGCACCCAATATAAAGAGAAACACTAGACAATACAGTGGAGCCCAATGATTTTAGTTGAATGCCGTTGTTACTAAAGACTTAAATAAGATCAACTCACTTCAGTTCACTTAACGTAAGTGACATTTTAAGGGAACAAATCGTATCATTTAGGAATTGCTAGAGCTGAAAAAAAAGACAGGAATTTGAAGTACAAACAACAGTTTTGTTGTAAGATTTGACTGCAATTATGTCCAAAAAATGAAAATGTAGGCTTTAAAAGTGTATTGCACAAGAGACACGACCAGCGAGTTGAGAACTGAGAATGGTCAGTAGTCACTGATGTCTGAACGCAGCCATTATTTAAATGTCATCATTGACAGGCGGTATAAAAATAATACATATTTAATTTAACTCTAACTATTAAATGAAATAATTATCAACTACTTATGTAAAACAAAGAAATTGTGAAAAAAATATTATACATATCCAGTCGTATTTATAAACCCATTCCAAAGTACCTATGTCTAACTTTGGACAGCTGTCAAAGTCCAAAACCTTTTTTATAATCATGTTCCATCGAGCGTCTAACTTAGACACTGAAATTGGTTATCCAAACCTATTCTAAAGTGGGTATGTTCAATGAACACAAAATTGAAAAATAATCTTCAAATGAGCGAAATGTTCATTGAACGTATCCAAATACTCACGAAATTGATAGATTACAGGGATGTGAGTGAGTGTATGAGAACATTTGTACATTTAAGACAAAGGCTAGTTGGACAACTATCCAAGAGTGTTCTAAGGGAATCTAATAATACAATACGACTGGAACTGTCTAAACATATGCAGTCGTATTTATTAGATTTCCTTAGAACACTCTTGGACAGTTGTCCAGCTGGCCATTGTCTAAATAGCTGGACATCTCCTTATTTATAAACGCATTCCAACAGTGGCCTACAAATGTTCTCATACATTCACTCACATCCCTGTAATCTGTCAATTTCGTGAGCATTTGGATATGTTCAATGAACATTTCGTTCATTTGAAGATTATTTTTCAATATTTTGTTCATTGAACGTACCTACTTTAGGTTTGGATAACCAATTTCAGTGTCTAAGTTAGACACTCGATGGAACATGATTATAAATAAGGTTTTGGACTTGGACAGCTGTCCAAAGTAAGACATACTTTCGAATGGGTTTATAAATATGACTGATGGTGTGGGAATTTTTTGAACATTTTACATTTTAATTTTACTCATAAATTTCATCTTGATTTGATTTCAGATTAAAAAGAAAAGAAAGTAAAATAAATTATGTTGTTTGTTTGAAAAGTATTCCACTGTTCAAAAAAATATCTAACCACACCACATTTCTGAAAAGGGCTCGAGTCCGATTTTGTGTGTTTCCTTTTTCTCTTTCTACATTCCAACATCAAAATCTGCAGTGAATACAAAGCATATCTTTTGAGCCCGCAGCTCGTACTCCGTACTCGTACCTTATATTTAGTGCTTTGCAGAAGAAAATCAACAACAATTTATTGTGAGGCATGTATCAGTTCAGAAAACTAGAAAAATACGTTCCATATGCACAACCTGTCTGTATCTCGTGCTGATTAGAGCAACTCTCTTGGCACAATTATTGCTTGCCAATGGGATTTTAGTGATTTTGTTGCTTTCCTTTTTTTTATAAAATTTAACTCTAACTATTAAATGAAATAATTATCAACTACTTATGTAAAACAAAGAAATTGTGAAAAAAATATTATACATATCCAGTCGTATTTATAAACCCATTCCAAAGTACCTATGTCTAACTTTGGACAGCTGTCAAAGTCCAAAACCTTTTTTATAATCATGTTCCATCGAGCGTCTAACTTAGACACTGAAATTGGTTATCCAAACCTATTCTAAAGTGGGTATGTTCAATGAACACAAAATTGAAAAATAATCTTCAAATGAGCGAAATGTTCATTGAACGTATCCAAATACTCACGAAATTGATAGATTACAGGGATGTGAGTGAGTGTATGAGAACATTTGTACATTTAAGACAAAGGCTAGTTGGACAACTATCCAAGAGTGTTCTAAGGGAATCTAATAATACAATACGACTGGAACTGTCTAAACATATGCAGTCGTATTTATTAGATTTCCTTAGAACACTCTTGGACAGTTGTCCAGCTGGCCATTGTCTAAATAGCTGGACATCTCCTTATTTATAAACGCATTCCAACAGTGGCCTACAAATGTTCTCATACATTCACTCACATCCCTGTAATCTGTCAATTTCGTGAGCATTTGGATATGTTCAATGAACATTTCGTTCATTTGAAGATTATTTTTCAATATTTTGTTCATTGAACGTACCTACTTTAGGTTTGGATAACCAATTTCAGTGTCTAAGTTAGACACTCGATGGAACATGATTATAAATAAGGTTTTGGACTTGGACAGCTGTCCAAAGTAAGACATACTTTCGAATGGGTTTATAAATATGACTGATGGTGTGGGAATTTTTTGAACATTTTACATTTTAATTTTACTCATAAATTTCATCTTGATTTGATTTCAGATTAAAAAGAAAAGAAAGTAAAATAAATTATGTTGTTTGTTTGAAAAGTATTCCACTGTTCAAAAAAATATCTAACCACACCACATTTCTGAAAAGGGCTCGAGTCCGATTTTGTGTGTTTCCTTTTTCTCTTTCTACATTCCAACATCAAAATCTGCAGTGAATACAAAGCATATCTTTTGAGCCCGCAGCTCGTACTCCGTACTCGTACCTTATATTTAGTGCTTTGCAGAAGAAAATCAACAACAATTTATTGTGAGGCATGTATCAGTTCAGAAAACTAGAAAAATACGTTCCATATGCACAACCTGTCTGTATCTCGTGCTGATTAGAGCAACTCTCTTGGCACAATTATTGCTTGCCAATGGGATTTTAGTGATTTTGTTGCTTTCCTTTATGACATGCACCACCATTTTGCTCACCATCACCCACCACACCACCACCGATCCAATTTGCATTTGACGTTTATGTCCCTATAGGCAACTTGGATTTCACAAAAAGCAAACCAGAGAAAACATCCTTGTATACCGATGCGGCATCCAGTATCTATCAACAACAACAAAAACAGAAAAAAAAACAAGCAACTATGTTTTGTTTCGGAACTTAATTAATGCGAACTTGTGATCCTTGTCTAATTTTCTAATTTAATTAGCTGTCCTCTACAGAAACCGAATGCGGTATATTCTCTTGTGGGTAATATAAGCCAAAATCATGCTATAAATTTGGCTTTTTTGGTTTTGTATAGACTGAATAACACCTTTGAAATTGGATTTCGACACGAAAGACACACCACTTTCATGAATGAAACGAACGTACCTACCTATGTACGTATAATATAGATACAACAGGGTGTCTTATTCTTATGTGTCCCTGCGGGCCCCAGCCCGGAGACATCGCATGTAATTTTGAAAGTTGTATAAGGGATGTGGTGGGATGGAGTAAGGTGCTATACTCTACTCTTGTACCGGATACACACTCAGTCGCAACGGTAATTGGGCTCGTTACTGGGTTAAGCTGTTTTGTTAACTCAGAGAGGGAGAGAAAGATATACGATAAGAAAAATGGGATTTTGTCTTTTGAATGAAACGTGATCGGATATTGGCTTTGTATTTAAAAATAAATATACCAAATAACTTCCATTATCGTATAATTGTCTATTTGGTCGGTTCGAGTTAAATGGAATTAAATTTAAATATATATAAACCAAAGCACAACACATTGGCGTTGTGACTTTTCTGCTGCTAATTATGTATTTTTTGTGGTGTGGTCGTGGTGGTGCAAGCGAGAGGTGTTAAAGTTTTAAGCATACCTACATATTTGCTATAAATCTCCCGGCACGCGATTGTGTAGGTAATATTATTTTGTTTGTGTCTGTGGGTGGTTATCATCAGCTTATTGCTTGGATACTGAAAGAAAATAAAAAAAAACATCATACTTGATAATAAAAATAAAATAAATTAAGGTTTTCCACTTTTTCATAGGGTTTTATAATGTTCTGTAAATTTGTGTTTTTGTTTTTTAATTGTTGACAACAATTATTTCTCTTGCCTTTATTTATTTTTAAGCTCTTTATTTCTTTTGAATGGTCGTCTTTTGAAAAATCGTTAGTAATAAAATAATGATGAAAATTCTCTTATTTGGCTAAAGTCATTGTTGAATTAATAATAAAAGGTTTATTTAGGCTTTTGGGACCAGGTAGGTTGAATCTTCTTTTAAAATGGTCGTTATTACGTGCAACCTCATTTTTATTGAAAGAATTTTTTTGAATAATTAAAAAAAAAATATAATTTATCGAAATATTTCTAGAAATCGAAACATTTAGGTACAGTCGTATTTATTAGATTTCCTTAGAACACTCTTGGACAGTTGTCCAGCTAGTCATTGTCAAATAGTTGTCCATCTCCTTATTAATAAACGAATTCCAACAGTGGCCTACAAATGTTCTCATGCACTCATTCACATCCCTGTAATCTGTCAATTTTGTGAGCATTTGGATACGTTCAATGAACATTTCGCTCATTTGAAGATTATTTTTCAATTTTTTGTTTATTGAATGTACCCACTTAAGAATAGGTTTTGACAACCAATTTCAGTGTCTAAGTTAGACACTCAATGAAACATGATCATAAATAACGTTTTGGACTTGGACCAGCTGTTCAAAGTTAGACATACTTTGGAATGGGTTTATAAATACCACTTTTAGACTTCCAATTATTTCTACTGACGCAATAGTTTTTCAATTAAAAACGAATAAAAAATATAAGGCGTGTTCAGGAAAATGAGATCTCTGAGATCTCAGCAATCTTATTTACATGAACAGGATTCCTTAGCAAAATTTTTCAGTTTTGCTGTAAAAACTAGAAACTAAAACTCTGAGGAAAAAAAATATTGGATTCGCTTGCTCACCTTTTGAGTGAGAACAATCTCTGAGATCTCATTTTTCTGAACGCACGCCAATTCACTACACGAATGCTGAGTTTACACGAATGTGTCAAATTTTCTGCTGTCAAATTTTCTGCTGTCAAATTTTGTTAAAAAGCAATTTCACTTAAATTTAACAAAGTTATCGAAACTAACGAAATAAGTCGACTTATTGGTTGAATAAAAAAAAACAACTGTTATTAAACTTTGCACCTATCGGAACCTATTAAACGACAGATATCAACCTACTTAATAATTATAAAGCTCTTTACTTCTTAGTATTAAACTTTTTTTAACCTTTTCTTAATAAACTTCAGCTGATAACGTCTAAAAAAGTGACAAAGTAAAGTCGTACTTAACCGTATAAAATTTTGCACTAAAGTCTTTTAAAAGTGGAATACTTTTAAATTACAAAAGAAAAAAGAGAAATCGAAATCAGAGGGAGGAGTTACGTAACCATTTTGTAAACTTATTTAACGCCTCAAATGACAAATATAGAATTCAAAGTCCTATATGACAGTCTAAAAATACAACGATTTTCTTGGAATACTAGACACCCTCTATTTTTAAACAAATAATTTTAGAACCGGATCGGAAACACAAATTTTTTCCATTAACAAACATTTCAAATCATCTCAAGTAAATAAACATTTCCTTACTCAATACGTACTTAATCGTCGTGGAAGTAGATAATAATTCAATTCTTTAATTTTATATGAATAGAAAATCGTTTAGCTTTTCTCGTTATACCAGAACTCCAAACTAATCTTTCACTTTCATTTCTATTTATTATGTACATATTATGTACATAGCTATGTGACATTCTTGAAGCTAAATTAACGAAAGAACCTATCTAAATAAATATAAATCAGCAAACAAAACCATTTGTCACTAAAGCTGAAGCGCCCTTCTGTTCCTTCAAAAAAAAAAAAACCAATCATGCTCCGCCTAACCAATCTCAAATTGAAGTCCGCAAAAAGATTCCTTTTCTCATTTTTATCCAAAAATAGCTTTTCAAATAAACCAGCCAGCCAGCCCCTTGTTGTGGAGAGAAAGCCCATCGATCTTCCATCAACTTAAGCATTTGCTACTTTATTTGTAATGATTTGCTTATTTATCCACTCAGAAAGGCCATTCATATAGTCAGTTAGTCAGTCAGTCATTCATTTCACTCAGGCTTCAGTTCAGGCAGTAAGTTGTTCGGGTCCAATGAAAGGCTCTTATATGCGAATCTCCTTCCAGTGGAATAGACTTCAACAACTTACACCAAAGAGGCTTTTCATCAAACTTAATTGCTTCCGCATATATTCACGAATCGTTTTGCCTTGCCATGGAGCATAACTGTGGCTGGTGCTTATTGTTGCTCAAAACTATTTCAAGTACTATAGGGAGATATACCCACGTCCGGGTTGGACTTATCTGGTGCAGTCAGTCCTATAGTTTTGCTTATTGCAACAACAGCTTATAAGTATACGTAACTTTTTGAAACTAATGACGAGGAACATCATTTTCTCGACGACTGAACGACGACGACGTTGTCGACGATATGATGGCCTGTTGGGTGAGTTAACTCAGATTATCTAGAGCTGCTGCTCCGGATTTTCCATCTGCTTAACTGGTCGACTTTTCGTCTACTTGTCTAAAAACAAAAAAAAAAAACGATGTTCAAATTAAGTTTTTACATAAAAAGTCCTGTTTCCCTTCTACCATAGTTAAATGTCCCCTATTTCTCTCTCTCTCTCTCTCTCTTTCGAACTCTCTCTCTCTGACGTAATCGGTGATGAAGTTTGAAAGACACTGTTGCTTTGCGTATTATAACGATGTTATTGTTTTATTTCTATAACCAGAGTTAAGGTATATGTAATAAAAGTTTCAGTTCGTCGGATTAATTTGCCTGAATTTATGTGTTCATGGATTGTTGGCTGAATCACACTGCAAATACCTTATGTTTTGGCTATGACTCTGTGGGATGTGTTTTCACTTAGTTGCTACTGAGTTGTGGCAAAGAAGAATAATATTCATGTCGAATCTATGATGGCGATGTGTTATAGCTGAAGGCAGTAGATTTATTTCCATCAACAACCTTGGGTGGGTATAATGATTTCTCTGCATCTCTTTCAATGTGAAAATGTAGGCGAATAAAATTTGCAAAAGCTAAAGCTATAAATTTTAATTTGAACATATGGGAACGTTTTGGTATTTCGATAAAGTTTATGTTTCCTCTTTTGTTATAAAATAAAAAAAAAAATGAGGGCGTATTTTGTTGCACAATTATTAAGTATAGGTATTACATTATGTTGTGACCTTTAACTTTGAATTGAATTTAGAATGATGGCAAGCTTCAGAGAAAAGGTATAGACATGTTTACATAAATAAAGTTGGGGTTAATCAATAATAATTTGTTTGGAATTTGTTGTTAGAGAAATTTTATAAGAAAACTTCTAGTATAGACCGTTGCTTGCGTTGTTGCTTCGCTAATGTTTTAAACTAAAAAATTGAAAGTTTAAATACTGACTAATCCCTGATTAATAATGTGAAGAGAAAAACAAAGCGAGTTCGTGCCGAGAATCGCCGTCTTTCTAGTTATAAAATACAATTTTTCGGACATTGAACTCTGTGAAGTGCGGAGTGTTGAGTGGGAAGTGCAGAGAGCGAAGTGTGGATTACGAAGTGCGGAATATGAAGTGCAAATTATGGTTTATGAAGTGAGCAGTGTCGAGTTCGAAGTGCAAAATTTCGAGTTCGAAGTTCGAACACATGCTCAGTTATAATGAAATCGAAAGATTTATAAATTATACGAACAAAAAAATTGGTTAAAAAATGAAAAGTTCGAACTTTTACAAAATTTAGAATTTAAATTTAAAATTTAGAATTTATGGAATAAAAAATTATGCAATGATAACAGAATTTTGAAAAAAAAAGTTTAAGATTTAAAGAAGTATTTATTCGTAGATTTTTAAAATATTACCTTATCACTTCAATAAACTGATATATATGAACGTTTAGTTTAGATGTTGCTTGGTATTATATATACCTACCATATATAATTCCCTTGCTAAATTAAAAGTGTCACATCTGACATCCATCCAACCAACAATATTGAAATCTTTTTCTTATCTCCTTCATTTAAGAGAAATTTCATTACAAGCACACTAAAAACTACTTCATGTGCAAGTAGGAGACTTGTTAAATCTTCCATGGAGAA
This sequence comes from Epistrophe eligans, assembly GCA_951394125.1. Taxonomy (NCBI): domain Eukaryota; kingdom Metazoa; phylum Arthropoda; class Insecta; order Diptera; family Syrphidae; genus Epistrophe; species Epistrophe eligans. Next base: position 16,074,303 of record OX596029.1, on the reverse strand, counting down.
GTACATACATATATATTAGAACACAAAAGAGTAATTCTATGCAACAATCCATTAAGTAGATATCACTAAAACAGCATAGGACACTTTGCCATAAAGTGTCACCTCAACACTTGAGCGACAAAAAAGTCTTTGTCTTATGTATGCATATAGTAAATGAAAAGTAGAATGAAATTAAAGTTTAACTAAGGATAGGTTCAGATAAATATGCAGTTCATTGCACCCTTATACTCAGTGTGCAAAGTATGTTCTTTTACTTTAAGAAAATTCTTTGTTACTTTCTACAGAGGAGAGTATTGGTTTTATATGAAAAAAATTAACATTACGAATTACGATGATAGAAGTTAAAAAAATTATTTTCGCAACGGACGTAGGTACTCTTACTCTTTACCGTATAACAATGTAATTGTATTAATATATTATTTCAACACCCGCATTTATAAGGTATCCTTAGAACACTCTCTTGAACATTTATCTAGGTAGTTGGACATCTTCTTATTTATAAACGCGTTCCAATAGTTCTATAAATATTTCCTCATATATTCACTGACATCTCTGTAATCTGTCAATTGGGCTTTTCATTTCATTGTCCCCTTTCACACGAGGAAACAAGTTGCTGAAGATTTTTGACCTTTTCTTTTAATTTGCAATTCCCACCAATCATTGACAGTATATTCCCCTTACTTGGTGTCATTCTCACCTAAAAACTGAAAGTTGCTTGAAACTCAGTTTCTTCGTGTGAAAGCGGACATTCATTTCAAGATAAATTTTCAATTCGTAACTAAAAATTGCCTTACTTAGTTCATTGAACTTACTCACTTTAGAAAAAGGTTTAAACAACCAATTAGACTGTCTAAGTTAGACAGTCGATTGACATTAATAAGATTTTAGAGTTAGACACTAGAAAGCAAAGCTTTAGAATGGGAATATAAAAACGACTGTAAGTCTTCAATACTTGGCAAAATTTTCTCTTTGAACTAAAAGAGATCAAGTTCATACGATTAAGTGGTGTCCATTTAATTTTTCTTTGTATAGGGTAGGTATGTAGTTCTTGTAAGAATAACTTTGAATTTCAAAATGAAAACATTTAGTCATTCATCAATTTTGTGATGCTTGAAAGTAAATATTCGACTTCTGCAGAAGGACATGGCTTAATTTATCATTATAGTGTTGTTGCTATGATAATATTACTTAATTGAAAAAGTTTTTCTTCCACGAAAGAAAAACTTATGTTCGCTCTTTAGGCATTTTATTTGTAATTTATTAATGTCCTTTTTTTTGTTCCGAATGGTAAGGTATATAAATATAGATATAGTATATAAATCCCAAGTTTATATTGTTCATCCCGTTTTGTTTTGAAGAGGATTTCAAGAAGTCTTAACTGGCCGACTTTATTAATAAGATAAAAGATTTATTGATTTAATAAAATTAATGAATCTAACAAAAAAAAAAAAAGAATTGATATAAAAATAAATCTCTGTTGTGCAGAGTTTTTGTGTTTGTTTGATGATTTGATTAATACACAAGGCAAGGATAATATTTTGGTTTGTGATTAAAGGACTTTCGGGAGTAGGTATATTTATTTTTGGTTGTCTTCATTAATAAATTAAATTATACGAGTTGTAGGTATAGAATAAGCTAAAATTGAATTTTTTTTTTTCAATTATTTATTTTAGAAGATGCGCGGTCTTGCATCGTTTAGATGGAGTTTAATACTTAGAAAGTTGTTTCTTAAATTTCCATTAAGAGTTGGTTAAAAGTTTGGAACATATTGTCCAGGGTTCCCCAACTTTCTTTAAAGTAATTTTTGGGTAAAATACATATTTTTACATTTTAAATTTTTAGCTGTTTTTATAATTAATATAATTAAATTCTGAGAGTGATTTGTGAGATTTAAAACATTATATTCTAAACAAAAAGTCTATGAAGAATTTTATCTTTACATAGTATTAGGTTTATCTACTTATTAACAAATAATAATACCATATATTTGAACTATGTTTTGTAAACCATATGCTAGCTTGGAACTTTTTATTTTCAACAAATTTTCCAAAACTGAGTTTTTTTCCTATGAGTTTTGTCAGCAAAATATTGAAAATTTGTGCGTATTCGCAATAGAAATTTTACATTAACAAACAGACCTAATATTTATATCTGTCAAATTTATCTGGGTTTGGTCACAATGAAGAAATTATGAAATTGAGTTACAATAGTTGCGTTGAATTCGGCTTTTATTAAATTTTAAGAATTTTTAAAAGGCAATTCGGGTATATCGTACACCTTACTTAAACTGGCTTTTATGTATTTCTGTCACTAAGGACATATTGAGATTAAAAAAATAATTGATAAAGTTATCCGAATAAATAATTTGTATTTCGATTAATCAGTGCTTTAAAAATGTAAAGCACATAAATAAAGACTTAAACAACTGGTACTAGTACGTGCAATACAAAAGCAACATTGAAACATATAGCTGTCGAAACTAAAAACTTTCATTATTATTGACGCAAACTATGTATATGAATATGAAAAATCTTTGTGTTTGCTCAAGCTAGTTTTATTATAGTAATTTTTCAAGACGATATTATTTGACGTTTATCAACAAGAAGTAAGTCTTGAATTGTATGCAAAGTTAAAATCTATTGTGAATAGTTCTATATTGAAAAAGTTTGTATTCGTATTTGTCGAACATTTAATTTAATATTAATTTTTCATTTAATAAAGCTTTTTAATAAATATAGCAATTCTCTCATTTATGCTTCATTTGACCTTGAAACTCTGTGAACTTTTACAGACTCTTGTGTAGAGTTTCAAAGAAAAAGAACGCACTTATAATATTCACTCTTATTCCACAAGGACAACAACACAACTGCGCTTCTAAGTTTTATTTTCGTTTTACTAAAATACCTTACCGGAATCAGGGCCATTGTGTGAAATATTAATTTATGTAAATAACAAAATAATTGTTATCGCTTTGCAATTTAGCATCTGTCAGTTTTCACAAAATGATGGCTGTCAATTCTGACATTGACAGTTTCATGAATGGCAAGTTCTTAGTTGATAGATATTTAGATAGATTCATTTATGCTATTTTCACTTAAAATTGGAATCGAATTTAAAAAAAGTAAGAAAATCCAATGCCTAAATTAAAAAATCCTTTTAAAATCGATTGTTTGTAATAATTTATCAGGCAATTATTTAATTGCGATTGTGATTGTGAATCATTATTAATATTTATTACCTATACCTCTGTTCGTTTACTTCCCATACCAATTTCACTTAAAATTTCTGTCAAAGTTCATATGTATGTATGTGTGTTGTGTATAAAAATAATATATGAAAAATATATTTGAACAATAAAGTTATTCTAAAATTGGTAGAAATTGGCAGTTTTAAGAAGTAGACGAACAGACCTATTTTCAACCAGGAAATCTCTTGCCTTGCGTTTCAACTCACAATCTTATTAAATAAATTTATTTTTTTATTTCATTATTTATGGATCATTGAATTGCGATTTATTTCCAAAAAAAGAATAAACAACTATCAAGAACTGTTAAAAAAAGCAAACAATAAAATTTGGAATTCTAAAAGACTCCTTGCTCTCCCATCATTGCATTATTTTATTATGTATATATTTTTTATTTTCTATTCAATCGTAAAAGTCAACAACTTTTAAATCTCATTTACTTAAAAGATGATGATACAAAGAAAATAATAATATTATTTCTGTGAGTCTTATAGAGTCGTTGTCGTCGCAATAATCGAAATAAGACCAAAAACAAAGTTATTCAACTTTGTTGGTTGTTGACGTTTTTGCCGGTATTTCAGACTTTATTGACATGTATCACGAAAACGTGCCTTGCATTGTAGGTACTGTGTTTTTGTTTTTTTTTTTTTTTGTTCTTGTAAGATGTTGTTTTTGCAAAATAAAAACCAATGAAGCTCCAAACGAGCGCAAACAATAAAGCAAGTAATCTGTGTTTTTTTTTGTTTGTTTGTGTTACGCGGCCCATTGTCATGAATGACTTTGTTGAGTTTTAATTTAAAATGCAAAATTTGTCTTTGAACAGGGTAAGTATTTATAAATTATGGATTTTTCAAGGAAAACATAAATGTATGTATGTATTGAATGTAAAATTAATTTATTAAATTAATAAGTACCTAGCTAATACAATAAATTATTATTTTAGTACGATTTTTATGAGCTTATAAACTATTATTGTTTTTAGAGGATATTTTGGCAGGGTTTTCCTTTCTGTTTTTCTTGTTTTGTGTTTAACTTCTTATAATTTTCAGTTTCATAATATGTAAGTTATATCATCAATAAAACTTCCATTAAGTTTATGAAGCGAAGTTCCAAATTCTGGAAGTTACAGTTTGTTTAATTTTTTTTTTGTACAACATTAAAAATGATTCAAGTATCTTTCAATAAGGAACTTTAAATTTTAAATTAAAATAATGAAAGCTAACTGACGCCTAATTGGCACCTCATTATATAATGTTGAATTTATTATATATTTAAGTTTTTGTTATTAAAGCTGTGCTCTTTTAAATAGATACCTACCTACGCAACACACTGGATCCTTTAGTGAAAATAATTCCATTAAAATTCTTCAAAACAAGAAGAAAAAACATTTTCTTTTAATTCAAATTCAAATTTAAAATAAATATGGCTTAAATTTGGTTAAGAGAAAACAAAATTTATGTTTGCCACAAAACAGCAAAAGTCCACCACACCACGCCACACCACGTTCATAATTGGTTTCTGTATAAAGCTACTTGCGTGCTTGCTTTAACAATGTAGGAAAACAATTAGCACGCCACAGAAACGAGGAGGCGGATCCTAATTATTCGGTTCGGGAGCCCATCAGGACCGGGCTAGCTAACTGATGGGTTCCCCTATATATATGTATATCTGGACTGTCACTTTAGTGGTGAAAACTCGCTCTATGGAATTTCGCTTGTGGCTGCAGTATAATTTATTCAGTGACGATGCCGACGACGACGATGACGACGTTGATTTTGGCCCCGTCACTCGAGCTTGTATATATCGACCGTGTCATTTTTGCTGGGCGTTAATTTGGGTAACCAATTTTTTTTATAGAATTTTTGTAATGGTTTGAATTTAAAAAAAAAATGGCTACCGTGGACAGTGATGATAATTTTTTTTTCCCAAGAAAACACTTAGGTTGAAAATTTAGTCATAAGTATGTGGTTGGACAACCAAAACGATAGAATTTACAACAGCAAAAACACCAACAACAATATCTCCAACAACATGATGTTCAAATAGAAAAAACGCAAAACTCCAGGGAGGAACAAAACACCAAAGCAGGTGTAAGGATATTTCTGTTGATTTATTCATGCAACGCAGATGTTTGAAGCTTTTATTTGTTTAACGTAAAGCAATTAAGTAATGGAAATTAATTTCAATTTGAATTAAGTCAGTATAATATAGAGAAGGCAGGTATTTGAGTACGAGAACACGAGGATCTGTTGCAAAGGGACACAAACCACTGGCAGTGATTAATAATGGCATCACATCGTTCAAGAACACAAGGCACTTAAGGTGTGGGTATAATGGTTGGGATGGGTCTTATAAATACATATATACAAAGGATTTAAATGGCGAATTTATTGTACGTGTATGGAATGCTTTGAGTAGGTTTTAAGTAAGGAATTTAATGAGAGAAAGAGCATCTCTATATACCATCGGGAATTTAAAGCAACATGAAAGAAAATAAGTCACATAAAATTCTTACAATTCTGTTAAAAAAAAAAAACAAAAACAAAATATACACAGCGAATAAAGGATCAAAATAATTAAAAGAGGTTTAAAAAGGAATTCAAATTTGATTTTAAAGCTGATTAGGTATGTATATGTATGTATACTCACGATGATGTCACGAATTCTGAACAGAAGACAGATGTAGGGTGGTTTATGTAAAAAGGAAGCACATATTTGAAGTAAAATCTAATAAACACAATGTTTTCCTATAACTATTACGTATTTCAAAACTATCAGAAGTCTAGACAAGAACAGAACTATTCATGGCCGGCCCCAGCCAAACTTGCGCCCAGTGCAAGATTTGTAAAAAGTGCCTCTTTTTTATATTTGCAAACATACATACATCCTACATACACTGATACACATGATCCACATTACCCAGGAGGTAGACTCTGTTTTATTGAGGTGGGTGATGTTAGTTAGGCTGGAAGAAATAACTTAGCACAGTTGTGATGGATGTTATTTTGGGATTATTTAAACAAGTTTTGTGGTTAAAATTCAAATGGTAGTTCGTATTTGTTTGCACAAGATCAGATTACATTTTCTTGTTCCTGGTAATGCGCCCCCAGAATTATGCGCCCTGTGCATTTGCACATCTTGCACATATGGTTTGTCCGGCCCTGGAACTATTATACGCGACACCGAAAATTTGATTCATCTTTCTTCAAAAATGCCTGTGGTGAGTTGTGGAGTGGTGTGTCACTCTCAATATCGCTTCAATGCATGTCATATCCGTAGAGCCAACCTTGTCTCGTGTGCTTGGTTATGGTGTGTTGTGTCGGAATCAATATTTTTCCGATTGCACCTTAACACGCTGTGTCGGATACATATTTTTTCTGTGTGAAAGAAAAGAAAGTACTAGGAGCAGAGATTTAGTTAGCAGCGAAATAAAAAAATTGACAGTTTGCAACACTATAATCTTATTATTGTGCACAGTCGTCAACACAACACAACTCAACACAACTCAACACACCACATGAGATACATATGTGTGGTTCCGGCTTTAGTCTTAGGCAAAACAAAGTCCGTCATATTTATTAGATTTCCTGAGAACACTCTTGCACAATTCTCTAGTCATGGGGAATTCCTTTTAACGAAAGAATCAATTCTGTTTAGAAAAAGAATCGAATTTTTTCTGTCAAAACAAATCTTGCATATTTCGGAAGATTTCAGAAATATTTTATATCGATTTGCACACACACTAGCAAGATTTAAAATTTCTAAAATCTCAAATTGAATTTCGCTGTGTTTTAAGAAGGCAAAACTGTGTTTTTGGTTGCAACGCATTTTAAAAATGGCCTCGTAAATTGAAAAATTTTGGAAAACTAAGTGTTTTTTTTGTGAAGTATCGATTATATCAAAATTGGTACGATGGATTTTCGTAATTAATTTTTTCTTATTCATTTACAGGGTCTTAAAAGTAGTTTCAGTAAAATCTACCTTCTGCCACGCCTCCTTTAACTATACATATTTGAGATTTTTCCTTATTTAACAAACCTATATTTGTATTTTGTAATTAAGCTATGTTTAACATAAATCATGTTTAATTTGTTTGGAAATCCGCCCACCCCCACGCCTACGTATTTAACGTTAGGAAAACCCAAAAATTACAGAACAAACATTTTTTATGAAAAAGGATTTTACATACAGGAAATATAAACAAGAAATCTTAAGAAATACGATTATTTAACTTAGAACTGGTCAAAGTTGGTATAAGTAATTGGTATTGGTTTTATGGCATTTTTCGAATTTTAGGAATATTATCTGGGGATTGAATTTCTTTCGACTTGCATTTTTTATATTTTGTCTCACTGGAGTTGGATTTTTTTCCCAGACCTGATCCCACTTCGACAGGGAAATCGTTAAAGAGTTTGATCAATATTATATTTGAATGAGAGGTTACCTACAATGATGTTATTCCCAAACTTCAAATCAGAATTTTGACTAAAAATGGAACTCTGATGAAAGTTCCTTTATATTTGCTGATTGCTGCATGTATTAAATTTAGATATACTATATTTATATTGTCACAAACAAGCTCAATATGGAAAGATTACCATTGCCTTCGCAACAACACCACTAAATAACACCACCTAAACCATGCAATACGATACGAGATATATGTATATACGATGCTGAAAGGTTGATAATATTAAACTCAATTTTCTCAAACCTGCCTACCTAACAGACCGCATGTTGTTTTTGAAGCAAAATTTGGCTTGGCTTTTAGCCAACAGCCAGTGTTTGGAGATAATTTTATTAAATTGCACACAATGTGGAATAATTGAAATGATAAAGGAGCTTTGTCTCTGATCTAAATGGTGGATTGGATGCGGGTTATATTGTTTGGGGTATATATCCAATGCCACTTCCGACACACCACACCGTGCGTCGTCGTCGTCGTCTGTTGACCATCCGCCCATCGCTGCCGTAAGCCACAACTGAATTAAATGACAAGCTGGATTATGCTGGTGAGTTTAATTTAGTACCGAGTTATTGCATTTTGAATAAGGTTTGTGCAAATATGGTCAGGCATATATTTATATGTATTATATACGAGAAGGTATACAATATACATATGTAGCTTCCAGCTGTCAACAAATCATTTAATAACAAACTATCTTTAGATATCGATTTTGGATTTAATTATGTGATTTAATTATATGATCCATAAAGATAAGTGGATGCTTTTCACTGACGTTTAAAATGTATAACCTAGAAAGTTATATTTTGTTGTTAAATAACTCAAAAACATTGACAGCTATAAGTTAATTGAAAATTTACATGCTTCATTAAATTTTTCTAGCTCTATAAAATAATCTTTTTAACATTATAATTAAATCAAAATCACCAAAGGCCTAGTTCATCTTTTAAGCATAATTCCAAATGTCACTTTGACAATTGCAAATGATATAGGTATGTTTGTTTATTTTTTTGCATGAACTGCCACTGTTTTAGGCGTGTTCAGCTGTAGTTTATTATGAAAAGAGGTTTAGTAATATATATTATGATACTATTACTTTCAATGGGTTCGTTGAAATGTTTACCTTCTGAGTCATTTTCTGTGTTCATATTTAAGTTTTTGAGTTCCAAATGTTATTAATTAAAAAAAAACATAGGTCACACTAAAAGCAATATCTTACATACATATATTTAATTCTTGTCCACTTTGTTGTCTTGAACAAATCTATAGTAAGAAATTTGGTGCGAGTGTATATAAAAAATTCATATTCTCTAGAAGTAACTCAGTAGAGTTAGAACTTAAAAAAAAAAATTCAACAACGCTGAATTTTGGTGGAGAGCTTTCGTTTTGCAATCTAATAAGGAGATCAAAAAAGTAGATACTCTAAGTTTGAACCAAACACTTATTTTTTCAAAGGTGAAAGTGCAATGGTAGTCCTGTTCGTTTACTTCCCAGAACTGGGAATTTCTACCAATTTAAAATTTTTTATATGAAATTTTACAAAAGTTGGTACTAAAATTGGTAGAAATTGGCATTTTGAGAAGTAAACGAATATTAAGTTGTTTTTTGTATTTTACTTTTTTCGAATCACTGCGGAGTAAAAACTTTTTTTTTAGTTCAGAGCTGAGCACTGAGCAGAGTCTAAACGAACAGAATAAAGTTCTGAGCAGAGTATGTTCAGAGCTCTCTGATTTAATTATGAAACAACTTGAACACTGAACTTTCATGACATACACTCTTAGTTTTTTCGTAAATTATTTTACCTTCTGCACTAGAGCAACCCAGCCTCTTCCGCCATTTTTATTGTTTTGACGATGTTTTTTTTTAACTTCCCGCCTTTAAAATGTCAACTCCGTTTACTCTGCTATTTTATTCTGAGATCACAGAGCACGCTCTGAACATACTCAGAACACAAATTTGAAGCTCTGAACGATCAGACCGAAAAAAGAAACACAATTATTTTTTTGACAGTTCAGGCTCTGCTCTGAACGCCTTTTATATACTGTTCGCGTTCTATTTTCCAAAACACTATTGCTTTTATAAAAACATTTTATAAACTACAATACAATTTTGACTTGGCATTTCTTCCAAAAAAATTGTCAGTCACTGTTAGTCAGCAATTTAAAAATTGGATCTGTTACCCTACAAAATTAAAAGTCCTGTTTCAAATTAAAGATTTTGAGGAAAAGTTAAGCTTTGTCCGAATTCTTTTCGAAGTGAAAGTTTTATTTTCCTGTGCTTAGGTGGGAACCTAGCATAATAGGGAGACTAGTAGCCCACCCAATGTTCTAATGAAGAGAGACAGAGACAACGAATGTATGTACTTAAAGATTTCTAACGCATTCAAATTCATGATAAAGAATTCACAATGAACTGAATTTCTGAATTAGTTGGTGAAACAGGCCTTTTGAACACAAATATCTGGGTTATTTTTTTAGCACGTACTACAAAAACAACATTGGATCTAGGTTTCTATCGGGATTCCCTTCATGGATTCAGAAATTAGTTTAAAACTCTTGCGAGTGTAAATTGTAGTGTAAAGAAAAAGGACAGTATTTTCATGAAAAATAAACAAACATAAGACAAAAATAAAAAAAAACGGCTATTGTTTTTACAACTAAACAAAAATTGAAATTACATTTTCGGACATTTACTATTTGCTGCCTTAATTCATATAGGTCAAATGCCTTTTTTTTAAAGCATCAATTTTACTGTTTTTTTTTTTTAAAGTTTAAAAAAAATTCAAAAGTCACATTAAATTCCCCAGAAAGCGGTATATAAGAACTCATAGAGTTATAAATATTTATTGTTGAATGCATTTTCTTCTTCTTTCTTCTTTTCTTCTTTTAGAGTAATTTCTATTCGTATCTTAATAATTTAATATGCTAATAGAAGATAAACTCGCCAGTCCTTTAGTACCTACTCTATAAAATAATTCTTAACTAAATTGCGTTCTAACGGAAGATAATAAAATTCTCCTCACTGAAATAAAAAAGCTCTACGTTCATCACCCTCAAGCGTCTCAAACTCATTTTTGGTAAATAAAAAGATTCACAGATAATTTCAAAAGATAAAAAAGTGCAAGACTTTACAAAAAAAAAAAAACGTCCTGTTGTAGTGGTTAGAGTCCTGATGGCAGCAATAAATTCACCAATGTCAGTACTTTAGTGACAAAAATATTTTGCGTATATATTTCTTTGTGGATTATTGTTGATGCTTTCTATTTTCATTTTCACTTTATTTAAAAAAATTGCAGACCAAATAATTTGTTTAGCTTAAAACAACGTCTTCCTTTTGCAGATCTTTAAAAAAGAATTGTATATTATTATATACATTGGTATATAACTGTTTCTCTTCTCAAAATCTGTACTTGTCCTGATTGTGGACAATAAAGTTTTTTTCGATAATTCGTATATATATATTGAATATAGTCTTTTGGGAGTTAAGACTTGTTTGTATATAGGGCGTATATACCGGTATATGTACATACGTCTTTTTGCGTCCATTCAACAAGTAAAAGAAGGATTGTAGAATTGCTTTCTTGAGGAGGGTAGGTATATAAATAGTTGGGTAATGGTATTTTGCTGATACAGCAAGGATATAATAAGAGAAAACCAACAATGGACAAGGAGGTGAACGATTCAACACCAGTCACCAGCATCGTTTCGTATAGTTTTTGGATCGTAAAATGTCCTTTTATAAGGAGGTTGACTCCCTAGAGTGCAATGTCTGGCTTACTATATTATATATATAGTGCACAAGTTTCTATAACACGCCCCTCTCTTCTGTCTGTATTTGTAATAGCTCCATGGGGTATTTTGTAGTTTTTTGTGTGAAAAAGTAATTTTTTAATGGAGCTTAACATCTAAATAAAAAGTTTTATACGATCAGGCGAGCGCTAAACGAGTGTATATGCGTCTTCTATGCCATATAATTTGATTTTGGATAATTTAATGACCTGACCAGACATAATCATTAGTCGTAAATACCTAGAATAATTGCTATATATATATATGTATGTATGTATATAAAAATAAGGACTTGGTTTTTCGTACTTACGGATTTTTATATACATAATAGGCATTGGAGTGAGGAGTTAAATTCTGAAAAGAGAAATAAAGAAAATTATTTTTATAAAAAAATTTACATTTTTACTTGGATATTATAAAGGCAAGTATTGATTTGTGCGGTCCGTTTGTCTGTGCGTCTGGGAGTTTATTCGTTAAGTTTCATTTTACGAATTGAAATGTTATAGGTATCTTGAAATGTTTAGTAAATGCACCCAAGAGTTCACAAAAGTGACAAACTACAGGGATGTCAGTGAATATATGAAGACATATTTATAGAATTTTCGATTAGTGTCAGAACGACAGTCTTATCTTCTGAAAAGAAGATAAGACTTTTGATTGCAAAAGCGAGATGATAAGACATTTAAAACAAATTTAATAACGAATGATTTTTGTACATGCATTTGATTTAAACAGTAAATGATAGCGGTAAATCCTTTAGCAAGACGTATAGTTCTATAGAGTGCATATACAATTTTTGCGATGAGTAAATATATAATTAAGATTTTGTGATCAAAAATAAACATGAACAGTGAAAAATTAAACACGTATTTTTTTAAGTCGAGTAATTTTTTTATTATTTTAAATGTTGTATCAACTAATGTTATTAAGTTTAATAAATGTATGTATTTTAGGAGAGAACTTTACCGGATTTGACGAGATTAAAAAGCGGGATTATAATACATAGGGATTTTAAATAAGCGGGATTTTAGAAGAAATAATTTTGAAAACAAAATATTTTAGTAGACAGGATTTTAAAACATTTTTCTCGGGATTTTAAAAAAATGGGATTTTCAAAACTGGGATTCTGAAACCTTTTAATTACACTTAAAATTATTTTCTCGAAATCGCTATCTCAAAAAATTATATAAATTGAAAAATTTGCGAAGATTTTATTTAGGAAACATATTTCGGGACAACGAAGTTTGGGTTTTGAGTTCTTTGGATTTTGGGATTTGGAGTTTTCTGGATTTTGGGTTTTATGAAGTTAAGGTATTCAGGATTTTGAGATTTTTTTTTCTGAATCCTGATTCTATTATTTTTGGGTTATTCACCCTCAACTTTTAAATGGCTTAACCGATATTGTTAAAATTCTTCTTAACAATTTTAAAAATAACTTTTTCTTCAAACAAAAAAACAAAACGATGTATAATGCATGAACGTTATTGAACCATTAGCCCAATATCTAGCCACATAATAGTATTTAAGAACAAGTACAAATTCCCATGATATACTCTTGTACTTTTTTTTTTAATTTCTCATTTTTTTCTTGTACTTTATTTTAATTTCTCATTTTTTTTCTTCTTATTTGATTTCTTAATAATCTTGCAGTGACTGTATAAGTTATTATTTTTGATATTTTTCAGGTCTTCTATATGTATATCCCAGGAACTATAGGTACCTTCTTGTGTTGAGCAATTTAAATTTTGCTACAAATCTGTCCCTGGTGGGAAATGGTTGTTTTTTTTGTTTTACTAAAATCTGTGCCATATCAAAAATTCGAGACAGACGTCTATAGACCTTTATTATACATATTATAACCCTTCTCATTTATTTTCAACCCTAAAGAAGCCTAATCCAGTTATTGTATGTATTAACTTAAAAGCTAAATTTTGATAAAAGGTTTTCAAGGCTAAACATGACAGAATTTGAGAAATATCATGGATGTCACAGACAAACATATCCTCTGTACATCTCTGTCAAATTCGAAATAATATTAACTTATGAAGATTAATCATAAAACTAACTATTTATATGTATTTGTATGAGATGAAGAAAATCACGTATATTATAGGTACATGATAACATTGAATTAGTTAATGTTCAAATTTGGAAACCATAAAACAAAAAAATTACATCTTCTGCGGTTATGTTTTTCTGCATCATCCATCTCTAAAAATAATTGCCTCCAGTTAAATTTGAATTTGACACAACCTGAAATATAATAACCAAAGCAATGGCAATCAAATCAGTGTTGCGATATTTTGGGGGCGATTTTAATTGAAAGTTCAAAGTTCAAGTTTGAATATTTCGACAATGGCAATTTTACCATTCAGAAGTCATAAACACAAGGCCTTGCGGGCGGGCGGTAGGTATAGGATAGGTCTCATTATTTTGTTATTGGATTTCAATCTAAAATCATTTTCACTGGTTTTGGGTTCCATCCATGGTTTGGTTGGGTTGAGTCTTTGAGAGTGCCATGCGGCATAAAATAGAAAAGCGTGCCCCTCTATGCCTTTGAATTTGTTTGTTGGTTCTCATTTAAATTTCAAATTATTTGTTATTTCTAAAAAAATAAATGGATTGAAATGAAAAACAATTAATTTTAGGCATGATATATTAAATGTGACTTATTGTTGATCACAGTTTGGATGTTTAAAGTACAGAGACGACATTGCTTTAAGTCTTCAAGGCAAAAGATTTGTATACTTACTTACTCATTATAACATGGAGTGCTGCTTCTTCGTTATTAAAGCCAAGATTAAATTATTTATATATTTTTCTTTTTTTTGCAAAATTATTTCTTTATGTTCAGACAATTTCCTACAAAGATATTAAAACATAGTAATACTCGTGTATACAAAATCTACCTCCTATGCTCGTGTCGAATTGGTTATACACGCGCCTTCTTTCTCATTTTTGCAAATGCCAAATGTCGGCCACATGCCAGAAGTTCCTAATTGTCTGTTTTACAAAAAGGGTATATTCTGGAATGATAATAACAATAAAAAAACTACCCACTCATCTTATGACTTGTACAAGTTAGAATATATCCAGTAGGTTCTACATAAGTACATATGTATAAGTAAAAGGGGGTCTCATGGATGAAAAAAATAAAAAAAAAAACAAAACTAATGCAGAATGGGTAAACATGGAAATACACTTTATTTAATACCCTCATAAGAATTTATTCTTATATATAGGTTTAAGCTTTTTTAGGTAAAAAAGAGTATATCCGGTCTTCATTTTTATTTTGTGAGATTGAAACGGATGTATAGGTATCAGAGGGATTAAATTCTTAGCGGAAAGAAAAATTTAATTAAAGTAAAAACAAAAAACAAGGAATTGAAAAGAGTTAGGTGATTAGATTTTACTCAAAAGGTTCTAAAAAAGAGTGTTCCACCTTAGCTTTCGAATTTAAAATAAAACATCGTGCTCTTCGAAACTATTCCTCTCTAAAGCTGCTAAAAATTTTTTTAAAAATAAAAGAGAATTTATCACAAAAGCTTTATAGTTTGTAACAAAAAAATAAGAAGCTTAACCAAAGCTTAAACGAATCAGTTCCTAAGGTCAGAACTTCTAAAAGGCTTGCACTGAATTGTTAGGTTAAATATTTTGGAGTTTAATGGAAATACATTTACAATACAATTGCATTTCTTTTTAAATTATGTAAATTTAATTTTAAATTCATTATAGCTTTTTATTAGAAACTACGTGTAAGAAGCTTTTACTTCGGACAATTTTTCTAAATGAGGATTTTAATGTCAATTAGGTATAAAAATTGAAATAAAGAAAATATGTATTGTGAATTCATTCATTAATTCCCAAAATAACTGTTTAATTAAGCTTCATTAACATCACTGTGCAGATTTTAACTCTATAAAGCTTCTATTAAATAATTTTATTAGCCCTTTTGCAAGTTAATTGGAAATAACTTAAAAGTTGTTAAATTTTATATTACTGCGGACTTATTAACGAAAATTTGGGCATCGTTATCCTTTTACTTCGTATTCAGGATCTTTGAAATGGGAAGAGTTGAAGCTACTAGTTTTTAAACTAAAAAAAAAGAATAATCTTCAAACACTAAAATATCTATTCTTCCTAAAGTAAAATTAAATAAAAAAAAATATAAACAAAAATTCATTGCACGTATCGGTAGGTACACAGCATAAAGAAAAATAATCTATTACCTATACATAAAAATTGCAGAGATCAACCCAGTTGTTTAGGAAGCAAGTTGTTTTTTAAAAGATTTGCAAAATTGCGGGAGTTATTTTTAAGTACTCCATTTTATTTCACGTGTAGTAATGTCTACGAAATAAAAATCTTTTCCAATGATAATTCATCATAACTTACTCTCAATAAACAGAAATTCAGAAGACAATAAATTTGTACTAGAATAAATGATTTTAATCTTTTTAAACAAAAATTAAATAAAACAAAATAACAAGAGTACGGTCCATCCAGGGAAAAAGGATGTTTTGTTCATCTTGCCAGAGAATCTTAGGAAAGTCATAAAAGTAATATAGTGTGGTTAAATTCAAAGAAGCTTGTGAAACTTGTCCCTACAAGAACTTGGTCTGTTGAAACTCAAATGTATACTTACTTACTAACTACCAATCCTTGTTTCTTATTATCTTTCATCACTTTATTTTTTTTTATATAATATACATAAGAACGCAAATCTTCGGCACTCTAAAAAAAAAAAATCCTTACGACAACATTTTCCATTTTGACACAAACATACTGGACATGCAATTATACGTCGCAGCCAATGGATGAGCCGCCTAAAGATCACTTATCGCAACTTGTGTGTAATTAAGCCCTTTGGCTAATACCAACCGACTGACGACTCTGTGTCTTAGCCCAGACTCAACCGATTTGTAAACAAAATTCCTCAACAGAGAGTGAAATCCCACCAAAAGATAGTCCATCTTCTTTTGCACACTGTCCCTAAGGCTAAGCTGTCAGTGATGTTGCACAATTTATATATGTATGTATATGTACAAAAGGTTTCTTCCAGCCATCATTGATCAATGATGATGCGGATGGATCGGTGTGGTGGCAGTGGTTGTGCGCGGCTAAATGTCTTTTCAGTGTACTTAACATTGATTAAGAATGATTAGTTGGACGAGTTGGAGGTGTAGTCTCAGACAGGCTGGGCAGACGCGCAATTCTTTGATCTTTCAATGAATCCCGATAAAGTGGAATGTCCACAGGACATGACATACCCAGACGGCGAACACACATCGCATCGGCATGCATATAGGCCAGACTAAAGCTTAAGCCGACTAATTGTAAAATTATGGCCGACTATACATACAATCAGTATATATGTATGTACCTATGAAGCTCCGGTGATATATAATGCGACGAGAATCAGTTGGCTGAGGTCTAATGGAGGTAATTAAGGATCGTTGTGAGAGTATCTTTTATATCTGTCCCGTATCTAGTGAGCTGCCATTTTCTGAATGTTTTGCTACAGTTATTGAGTTAACTCATATATACACACATAGATATACCTAGATGTCGCTGCAACCACCGCCGCGTCGGACATTGCCGCCACCGACAAAGGCGGACCAATCTAAACGACGAGACACTTATACGATCTGACAGTTGTATAATGATTTCCTTGATTTCCAGAATCCCACCAAACTACAATTACCTAGCTCGTATAGGCCAAAAGAAATTATAGTCTGTCTACCATATGGGTGGTCTTCGTCTTAGACTATGGTTAAGGATTTATTATGGAATTTAAGCATTCTAAGCGAGAAATTGTTGTTATCAAAGCTAATTAGTCTTAAGAAAAGATGGTTACTTGAATGCCTTATTCGGCGCGGATTATGACAAATATTTAATAATTGACTTCCATATTTTGGATGTTTCTAGTTGTATGCAGACAAGGAAAATTGTTGTTAGGATAATTATACAGATTCAAGCCCGACCTGGGAATAAAAAGTGTTTAGAAGTTCAATATAGTTGCATGATTAACCAAAAAATATGTTCAAAGAATTTAATTTTACAGGTGAATGTGAAAATTAGGCCGCAGAATTTT
The DNA here is from genome assembly GCA_951394125.1 of Epistrophe eligans. Classification (NCBI taxonomy): domain Eukaryota; kingdom Metazoa; phylum Arthropoda; class Insecta; order Diptera; family Syrphidae; genus Epistrophe; species Epistrophe eligans. The sequence continues at coordinate 16,056,712 of OX596029.1, read as the reverse complement.
AACAGGGTTTAGTTTTTGAAGAAAACCAATCTAAATAACGGATTACAACAAAACAAACATATCCGGAGAGCTTTGGATAGTTCCTCGAACGCGACCATTATTACAAAATCTACTCTCTGAACACACCCCAAACTATAGACACGCGAAGAATACTAGTCAACCCATCCTCTCAAAGATGTAGTCATTTCATTTAACGAAATGTCAGTTTGTTCGGGAATATTGATAATGAGGTCAATAACTGTGCCAAGAAAAATAAATCGAATAAAGATTACTCTCAAGTATTTTTCTTGTTATTTATTTAGAGAGTTTCATTTCCAGGTATTTTTACGATGGTAGAATTTAGAGAAGCCCGCATAAAATCGTAATAATCTGTTATTTTGACACTGGAATTGTAAATTTTTCGAACGCATAAGAGCTATTTGCCCATTTTTCTTTCAAAACGACGCACGATGGGACTAAAGTTACCATCAATGGAAAGCATAATAACCAGTTTTCTATGATCATAAATTGAAAAACTGGACCTAAGTTCAATAATCGTGAGATCAGTCGTTTTGGTAATGTTTCTTGTCCGCCATTAAACTACGATTTGACGCGGTTAGTTGTTTTTTTTTTTTCATTTTTTCATGATCTGCCAATATCGGAATAAATCCAAGTTAGCCCCTGAAAATGTTTTTCAGTCAATTTACCAACTTATCTCTGACAAATGTTTGTAAAACACTATCAAAACAAAGAAAGTGAAAAGTGACACTTTCAAAACTGCCAGATACTGTCGCCCTCTCTGTTCCGAATGTGAAAGCTCATAGTGTCGCACTTTGATTTCGGATACATTTTTGACAACTGAAAGTAAAGGTTAATCCTTCACTGAAAAACAGCTTTCAATTCAATTCGGGTTCAATTTATTTGCCGGTTTAACTAATTCTGTTCTAACACAGATTCAAATCAGACCCTTAGTCTATAAACTGTCTAGTCTAGTTGTAGAGGTTTTTGGAACCTTAGCAGTTGTTTTTCATCAGCGTGAAATTAAGATAAATTTTATATTGACATATATCTTATTATATGTACATATATAACCCCTTCAATCAAATCCAAGCTTATTAATGTTTTTAATAAATCAACCATTAACTCTTATACAAAAACGTCAAATTAAGCTTATCCAACACAAATTACAACAAAACGTCCATATACAGTCTGCCAACACGCATCTTTTTTTTTTTTTTCCTCCAAACTTTTATACTCCAAGGGATCGACAGCATTATTATTGGCTTTTAAAAGTCAGATGTCAGAATGATAACAATCAACCAAGCAGACCTTGAACTTACCCCGCAATAATCGTCTATACTAAAGTGAATGTTAATATAATATTATTTTCAAGCGAGCGAATCATCCCTTATTGTGATATATTACTTAACTTGTTATTGAACTTTATTTTTTTTTTTTATATCCAGACAGACTTTTTAAGTCCTGGCCTTTTTGGTAAAACGTAGAATAGGTATATAGAAATATATTTATACATAGGTATGCTCCTGTCAATCAATAACAAATGTTGGGTGAACTCTGATATTCTATTATCCTATATATAGACACCCTACTCCCCCCCCCCCAATCATTGGAGATGCCATCAGGCAAATAATATTGGTGTTGTTGCCCTTGATAATTAAGTTTGCATTTCATTCATGCAAAGGCTTTCGTTTTCACGTTTGATGGTCTGCTTGTTTTTTTGGCTAAAAAACAGTTTTCGAGGAAAATCACTTGCGGTGCCGGTGGTGGCGGTGGTTGGTTTTCCATGTCATTTTGCATGCAAATCAAAGATTCTCTTGTCCATAGCCGTACAAGTCCCCCAAGTGGTTTAGCTTTATATACAAATAAATAAAAAGAAAACAAAAGTTGGCACCGCAATATTTAAATTCACTGCACACGTAAAAATGAGAGTGATGTGCTGTTGTGAAAAAAAAAAATAAAAAAATGTACAAGGTATCACCATGAGATACATCTCAGCGATACAATGAATAATTTATCGCAAAAATGTATTTATTTTAGGCGTAAGCCCGATACAATACCCCTGGGGAAACCATGGTTTTATATATGGATTTCCATCGAAGATGCTCCCTTAAAGGATTATCGGATTGAACATGTTTTGCATTTGATCCTTTTTTTTGTGTGTTGTTGTTGCATCCCAAGTGCTGCTGGTTGGCATCGCGTCGGGTCTCGGGTGGTGGGTCGTTCGCTCCATCCGTCATCATCGTCTTTATTACCCTTTCAAGTTTTTATATCTGATTGCAGGATAGCAAAATTCCTTTGCTGAAATCAAGTCCCAGTTAAAATCTTTAGGTACATAGCTATTTAAGTATATATGCAAATTTTTGTGCCACCATCAGTCCTAAATATCATCGCCACCACCGCCGCCGGCCAGCAGTCGTATAGTTGTAGTCACTCTTCGAAGGATACAAACAATATCGCGAGAACGATGCGAAAGCGACTACAATACCCCAAGACCAAAGTGTATCCCTAGAAGTAATAACATTTATAATAACAGCGAAACAAGAGAACAACAAGTTGTAACATTTTACGAGCTGCTCTTAAAAAGTGGTTCACCCTCACTCACTCCGCTGGCTATATTTTAAGCGTTTAAGGGCAAGGTCTTACCCTTTAATTTTTTTTTTTTTTTTTAAAGGATTTTTCTTTGCGCAAATAAAACAAGAGTCACTCCTTAAGCCAAATCAAAGTAAAACAGTCCTTAGGGGAATCTGGAATGTTGTTAGATGTTATGATTCCCTTGAGTGGGCAAGGATAAAATAAAAATTGAACAAAACTTAAGAGGACCAACTTTTCAGGCAATTCAAGAGAATTTCAAATAAAATAAAATAAAAATTTCAGAGTGTATTAAGATGCATTTTATACATTTCTCAGTACCTGTTTGTTTGTTTGACAACATGTAAATTGCTAAAGTAATTTTTATACACAAGACGTGTTGATAAAATCGTGAAGAATTTTTGATAAGTTAATGCCTAGAAGTAGGTTTGAATATTTATATCTTTACCTTTGTATAATGTACCTATGTATGTAAAGTTGAAAGCATCCATCAGATAGGTTGAAATGTAAAGCCAAGAGAATTTCGGAAGAGCTTAGAAGTTTTTCAATTCGTTAATTCAACAGAACCTACATGCCAATTCATGCCTTCAGTTTATCAGCCTTTAGTTAGTAAAGAATTTTTAAAGAAAAGTTTTTAAAACAAATAATATAAATAAATTTATCTTCTTTAACTTTATTTACTTCTTCCTTTATGGGGCAAATATTGGTTTCGTATAAACAAAAATAAAATGCCCTGAATCACACTTACTTGTTTTTGCGGTTAACAACTAAGATAGAACTACATTTTAACACTTTTTTTTTAAGTCCGAATTTTTGTATCATTATTTTTTTTTATTTTAAAATTTAATATTGTTTGAACTATTAAGAAGCATCAGATTACAAAATTAGAACAAAATCGGTCATTCCATTAAAGAGGCCTAGGTGAATTAACTCAATTACTCATAATCCCTAAAGCCAAAATCCCTGAACTAAAACCTTGTAAAGACAAAAGACTCAAGATTAAATATATCGAAGACAAAATCCTGAAAAGCTTAAAAAGAAGATGTGCAAGTATTGAATCATACAATTGGTGTTTTTCTCTTTTACCTCAGAGCAGATCACTGAGCTGTCAAAAATAAATTCTTTTTTACCTCAGACAAATCAGAGCACATAATTCGTATTTCTTTTTTCCATCGGAGCTAGCTCGGAGCATGTTCTGTATACTCAGAATAAAATGACCGAGCAAATGGAGGAAAACGCTGACCGAAGTCAACTTTACTTTTATTTTATATGTGATTTGCAGACATGACATGGAAAAAAAAACGAACGCCATACATTAAAAATGGATTCTCGAATCGGTCGTCCGTCTACTTCAGGTAAACAAAAATTTATTATTTTAGTATGAAATGTGAGTTCAGTGCTCAAGTGTGTTTCATAATTAAATCTGAGGGCTCGGATCATTATCTCCTCAGAGCTTTGCTCTGATCGCTCAGCTTCTTCTGAGAGACAAAAAAGAAAAAAACGCCAAATAAAAGCGCGCAATTTTATTGAGTGATTCGAGTCGGTCGGTATTCATATTAGTTTGTGTCTGAATAGTAGAAGTCGAATTCACGTCAAAATAAGTCGAACATCGTCAATAGATTAAAAAAAATTGGATCTTATTTCCTTATACAATTTTCTATATGTCAGTTGTCATAAAGTGTTGGCTGTCACTTTTGACGTTTACCCATTCAGAAATGTCCCTTTTTTTCAATCTCGATATTCGAATTCCCAAAAAGCATTTCGAACTAAAGCCTAGTACGCTGTTGATGCGAAACAAAATTTTTCGTTGGTCTCCAACACGACAGCGAACTGCTTAGGAAAACGACAACGAAAAATTATCCACTCAAAGTGTCACCAAGACACCAATCGCAAAAACAAAATACAAAAACACAACGCATAAAAATAGCAGAGAGGTACATATACAAACACGAATACAACTCAAATGTCACTTTTCCGTACACAATAAATTGTCTGGATAATTAATACTGTGCAAAAAAAGAGTGGAGACTTCTCCAAATTGAAGAATAAATCCATTTGAATTCACAATAGGTTATTGAAATGCAGAAAAAGAGCGACAATGTATGAAGCAAAATAAATAAAAAATTTATTTTTGAATAAAAATACCTTTAATATTTTAAAAAAATAATAAAAAAAAGCCAATTTAAAGTTGTTATAGGAAATGTGAAAAATTTTTGTTTTACCAAACTGTAGGTATATCTTACCTCTATTTTCCATGAAAAAATTACATGAATTTTGCTAGGCAAATAAGATTATTTCACATTTGCCTATTTTGTTCCTATATGTATAAATTTCTTTATTTATGAGCAAAGTTATAGCTATGCTTGTCATATTATAACTTTCATGTGAAAATCATTGTCAATAAGGTGTTAAAAATAATTTTACACATTTTTTCTTTGGGTGTTAAATTTTACGTAGATAAAATTTGATCGAAGTCTAAATAAAATATCTTCTTTTTTTTAAGTTTATTTTGCAGGTACAGTTATTTTTAAAGGTAAACTAAATTTAATTTCCTCTTTAGAGAATCACATCATTAAAATATTAAGTCCCAAGTTCGAAGGAAAAATCATTTCAGCGATTAATTCAGACAGACAGAAAAAAGAGATAACTGCAAACCCAACATTTTTGTGTTCTCTATATAATTGTAATAACAAATTTAATTAAAATCTTGAGTTAGATTTTTTACGAATCCAAAACTTACCCCTTACCTTAAACTCATACCTGAATTTATCTTTACCTAAAATTATTCAAAGTTTTGAATAATGTCATAACAAAGAAGTGAGCGATTGCATTTTTAAAATATATAAAGGTTTTCTCATTTTCAATTCGGTCTTTTGTATTTATGTTTATTAATTCAACTAAGATCACTTTCACTCCTTATTCTGAGCGGTAAATCTTTTTTTTCCGCTTTGAGATTATGAACTCCCTACATATGAGATTATTTGCTCTGGGGAATACAACTCTTTAACCGCTATAGCTTCCATATCACTTTCACTGGGAAATGAAATCGAAATCAATCGAAAATGAAATTTGATGTTTAACATTTCACAGATTGTCGATTTTAATTTATTCGAAACCAAGTGGAAGGGAAATTCAATGTGGCAAGAAAAACAGACGTCATTTAAAATTTAAGAATTAAATACCATACCGGCAGACGGCTTTCATGCCATGCTTGTAATTCTTTATTTTAATTTATCATGTATCTTTTTAAAAGAATTCTTAAATAAAGATCTAATCTAATCTAATCTAATCTAATCTAAATACCATTTTGAACTAATTTGATTATGTACATATGTATTTTGTTTCAATACAAAATTATATTTAAAACTACGCAGAAGGAAATAATTATTATGATATTAGATAAAGGTATATATTATTAAGGTTAAAAGCATGTTTTTTACTCTTGGCGTAAAAGGCAAAAAGTTTGTAAAAATATAATTTCTTTTGGATTGTGCCACCCAAATGACAGATTTCAGCATTAAAAAAAGATGGGTTCGAGATCGATTAACACATTTTTAACCCGTGGTCCCATATTCGCCTCACTCTCCCCTAATTGAAAATATTTATAAAATAATTGAAACAGTCGCTCTATCCAAAATACATACACATAAAATACAGTATAAAATTATTTGTTTCTAATTTTTTTTTTCTTGAGTACCTATGATTTATTTTAATATAAAAATATTATCATAAGGTTTGGCTAACCACTTTGGCTAAGAGAAAATACGTGCGACTCAGTCGTGCCTCTTATTTGATCAGCGACTAAAAAGGTTCCTTTTCGAATTTATTATTTTGAAATATTATAGTGCGGTCGTTTTAAAAAATATAATTTTTGTTTACATAATTTTAAAATTTGTAAAAAGCTTTTCAGTGTCTTTTTTTTTGTTGACAAAAGTAATATTTCTTCCTTATTTATTTCTTCCTATACGTAAAAAAAAAAATGTATCTAAATAAAGAAAAATTTTATTATGGCACATTCCTTTTCTTTCTTCTTAAGACTTATTCTATTTTTATATCCCTCCCTCGCTATTATGAGTTTTTTTTTAAATTTTTTGTTTTGAAAATAATTCACCACAAACAATGGCAAGATTATGCTTGAAATATCCTTTTTTCGTGTACCACAAAAAAATTTGCATTAATATCTTTTCCATAGACCTGTTTATTTCCATATTTCAAATTGTGCGCGATGTCTATCCAGGTTTCATTTTTTTCCCTCAATTATCGGCTCCATTTAGCTTTTGTTTATCAAAACCAAAAAAAAAAAAAAAAAAACAACCCAAAAAGTTTTCTTTTTGAAACGAAATAATAATTTAGACAAAGTAAAAACCAAACCACCAGAGTGATAATAATCAAAGATGATTGACCCAAGAGCACTCTGCTGGCCTAAAAGAAAGATAAAAACCAAACTTGAAATAATGGAAACAAAAATAAAAATTATATGAATGAGTGTTTTTTTTTTGTGCAGAAAGCTGCTTACGCCAACATAAAATAAATTTTGGGAAATATCCTAAAATTAATTCAGTCATGAATAAGAAATAAGATTTTTATCACCATTTATTGTCGTACAAATAAGTGGGTGAACATACATAGGTACTCGTATATACATATATAGGAGAAATTATTACTTTTCTTTTTTTTTGTTTGTATTTAAAAGAAAATCTTTAACTTACCTTAAGGATATTTTGTCTCTGTTGGAAATATGTATTTTTAAAGTTTATTCACCACCTAAGCATGAAACACTTAAGATTTTGTTAAATTGAGGATATAACATGAATACGTCGACGACGTTGGGTGCGTCGTCGTGCGTCGTCGTCGTCTTGTAGTTGATTTTAAATATTTTTTGAAATATAAGCGAAAATAAAGTCTTCTAAATGATATAAAATTGCTACAAGGAAAAAGAAATTCTAAATGAGTATGAGTATTGAGTAATGAAGAATAAGTCGCATGGCGATCATAAACATAAACGTGCGCGGAGATTATTTATGTATAAACTAAATATTTTTCCCCTAATAAATGATTAAAAAAAAAATGTATTTGCGTAGAAAGAATCTCGGAGGCATGTCTGAAAGTATATTTTTAATTTAGTAAACATTTTATTAAAAGAGTGATCTATTTCAAGTAACATAGTGAGAATTATGACTATACATGATTAGAGGTTATAAGTACTTAAAATTTTGTTTTTTTTGAAAGCCTTTCTTCTGAAAAGAATGTCACTTGGTTTCAAAATCGAAGCCAAAAGAAATTGAAGAATTGAACGTAAATGGTTGACTGTCTAACCATAGCTTAATTTTCCAAACCACAATATATACAAAAATTGTGCTTAGTACCTATTCTACTTGACTGATGTATTTCAGTAGTATATAGAATTTGTAATATTAAAAAAACCTTCATACACAATATTTTGGTTTTATACCGAAAACAAAGCATAAAATTAAAAAAAAATTCAATGAAGACATCGTTCAATATTCGTAGCTTTCGATAACAAATATTTGTTTGCTATTGGGCTTTTCTTAATGCTATCTTTGTCTTTTTCTTTCTAAATTGACAGTTCTAGTTGCAGTGAAAACAATGCAATACAAACAAACTTACATATACTTACATACGACAAATAATAATAGGCGTGTTTTATTGGAAAAGTTATCCGTTGTATTGCACGATCTTACATGCATTACAAATACAAAATCGGCAGTAGAATTACGGTCGATAAAAGCTAAAGTAAAATCCCACTGTGCATGGATTTTTGACGTTTATTTCAGTCTCAAATTAAATTTTGTTCTTGTTGGCACGATTGATAATTGAATTATATATTTATGGGTGTGTTCATGGAGTAGTTATAATTTTAATTTTCCATTGGTCAAACAAATCGATCTTTTTGATATTATTGTTGGTCAGTTTTTATTTTTAAGATCTCAGACAACTCCCTATTTTCATAAATGTAAAGGCTGTTTCTCACTTTCTGGTTTTTTCTTTCGTTCTCTTTCTTTTCGTAAGTTGTTTTAAAGTTTTAAACACTGCTATTTGTAATAGATGTTAACTTTGTTCTTTACTCCGTTTATATATGTACATATATAAAGAATTTAAAATAAAATATAAGCGAAAAATAAGCAAACAAATTTAAGAGCGATGATTCTAAAATTCCACCTCTAACATTATGTAGGTACGTTATAATTGATCAATTTCAACAAATTTCGATTCTCATTCTGAAAAAAAAAATGTACCTATTTTGATCAAATTCTGTACCAAAATCAATAGAATTTTGAGATGCCGGTTTCCTAACGTGGTTTATAATTTTAATTTATTTACGTTGTGAAACTTCTGTTAAAAAAATAATTATCTAGCAAACATGTATTTATTTATTCTGCAAACATTAATTTTGACAATAGTCTACGAACAAGCCCTTTCTCGTAGGTTAACGTTTTTGTTGTGTTTTCTATTTAGGGTGCAAATAAAGATCGTGGCTGATAAAAATGACAAAAGAAAGAAAAAAAGTAGACAAGAATATAATATAAATTTATAAATTTTATAAAGGGAAAATTGGACAAAAGAGGAAACCGAGACGCTGTTGGATTTCTATGAGACACTAGAGCATACATAAGTGTTCAACAGTACCAAATGTGAAATATAAAAACTATGGCTCCGTTTTTTTGTGAATTTCTTACTGTACTATGTATATATTCCCAAAAACACACGGCTAAAGTTTACTATAGTCACGCCTTTGAAAAGTTTGTTTTCCCTACAACAAGGGCTATTATTTTCCCGATTGAGGGTCAAATTATTCCAGAACTTTCAAAACTTTACCTCATCTAAGTACACTTTTTTACTGAATTAGTTATCGACACTACTTTTCCTTTGTTGTTGTTTATTTTGTAAAAATTTTGATGCACTAGGTGTTTACCAATTAAACACACATTCTTATCAGTTTTTAAAATATACATTACTGCTGCTGCTGGGTAAAGTACATTACCTACTACGTTTATCTCAAAGTCTACACCTCTTAGCAAAAAAAAAAATATTATAATCTTTTTTGTGTAGAATTTCATAAGCTAAATATTTCACATCAACATTTTTTCGAAAGAGAAAAATTATAGTTTTCTATAGACATTTCGAAAAAGCGGAGCTTTCGCCCTGAAAATTATATTTTAATATGTGTTTGCATGTATTAAGCTGAACTATGGCCAGAGGTGATTTTCGGCTATAGAAATAGGCGTACATAGGATTTCTAAGTTATAACCCATCACCAGCAAATTTTGCTCCAAAGGGATTAAATAATTCTGTTTAAAATACCTATACCTAAAAACGAATCGATCTTTATGACACTTACCTCGCTCATTTAGATAAAAATACATCAATTCTATTAAATGACGACCAACAAAAAAAAACCCCTTAACCAGATGTTTAACTTTTTTCTCATTTCTTTAAATAATTTATGACTTCTTCAAAACAATCTAGGTACCTAAACAAAAACAAAGCAACGTTAAATGATTTCAGGCACATTAACCCTCCTAACCGATTTAATCCCAAACAACTAGCAAGGTTCTTGTTCATTTATTTGACATATCACGTACCTATTCAAAATCATTCTTATTCCCTACCATAACCGTATATGTCAAATAATATATGCCTTTTGAATTTATTTTCCAAACCACAAAATTTCCATTACACAATTGAACCAGAAGAATCCGTCCAAATCACCAACATCAGAAGAAAAAAAAAAAATACAGAAAATAGAAAATCTCTTAATAAAAATAAAGGCTCTGTCTACCGCAGTGAGTCTCCAATTGATGCATGACCAAAAGGTTCAAACGAACAAAACTTTTAACCTTACGGGCACCATTAAAGGGTTGCACGCAAAGTGACCAACCAAAGCATATACAAAAATATCCCATGGAATTCAGTTTCAGTACCTATTGATGTTCTCTTCCTTTTAAAAAGGATTTAAAAAAATAAACGACTTTTGAAATGTCACGTATTTTGACAACGATATAACCGTTCTTCGCATTCCGTCGTAAAAGTAATACTAGTGCCTGAGGGGTTAGGCAAGTCAGTATCAATATCGAAGTATATAAGGACTCTTGATGGAACTTCCCTATACGTACATACAAATGAACATATACATAGGTTAGGTACTCGTTTGGACTTGAACTATGAAATAGAGACAGAGAGTTGTAGTAAATACCAACAGACCTTCAACCTCAGTCAATTGCTTTATTTTCCATGGCTGACCTTTTTTTCTGTTTGACCAATCATTTTTTCTGTTGTTGTTGTTGGTATTGTAAAAAAAACATTTAGTACTCTGAATGGGAAGAATTTCACAAGTACAAAAAGTGTTTCTTGTCCATTTTTCCATAGGAATTGAACCACTTTATAAAACTGCTTCACACTGATGAAATTCACTCTTCATCTTTGTCCTTATTCTCTTCTTCCAAGTTTTATCTTTAGCCAGTTACAAGTACCTACCCTTTCAAGTGTTAGAAGTCTTTATTTGATTTATTTATTGAAGGGTCTGTCAAAATGAAATTTGTAGAACCCGGGCTTAAAAAACAAAAAAAACAACAGCTCACGCCTTATGATGCCTTCGAATTTAAGAACCCAAACCATGTGTTCACACGACACCACAAGCGACGCGAAGACAGACGTGACAGACGCCTGTAAATGAAAACATCTATGTTTCCGGTCAATTTAAGTTCCATATCCACTACAACTAGAGGTTCTGAGAATTTTGTTCACAAAATTATGTTCTGTGGCCCATTGCCTCACACACAGCTCCCCATATTATATAGCTAGCTGGTGGCTAATTGGTCACGTTTGATGGTGGGATTATTACTTCATAAATCATTGACATATTATAGTTCGTCTTATGGTCAAAATAACCACCACCGCATGAACTTTGATCTATATTATGGTGTTAGCTAAGTTTTCCATCGGTGTCGGTCTAATGCCATTATATGGTATTATTATTAGTTTGCTATGTTATTATAGTGCATTTTGCAATAATTCACAATCAGTTACTTAATTGAGTTGTGAATTATATTTGGAAATGTCCCTTTGGACATTAATCAAAAACCACATTGGTAAAAAAAAAAAAAAAAAAAAACAAGAAAGTATGGTGTCGTAATGAGACCACATGTTGATAATGTTTTGTTGGAGTTCGAAGTTCGAGGTACTGATGTGTGTTCATGGCAGGTTATATTTAGTTAAGGTTATTAATTTTTTGTTTCTTATAGTTAATTATTACTTTGGGGAACTCGTTAATAAGACAGTACGTAATTATAAAGCAAATTTGTTTTTATTTGACATTTATAAATAGTAATGTGATGAATTGTTAGGTATATGTAATTCATAATTAATGTGCTAAAAATACATACAACAAAAAAAAACACTAATTATAATTTTGTTCACTAACCTCAAAATATTCGTCCTTCAAAATACGAATCCGAAGCTGAAAATATTTAAAAAAAAACATTACTAAACATTTTTTATCTATAGTTTATCTAAATACAGTTTGTGATGTTTTATAAAATTAAATTTAAGAATTTATTGCTGGAATTTTTTAATACATACCTAAAGTTCAGTTAAAAAATTGTTACAATTTAAAAGATCATAAAATGATTTATTTCAATAATGATGACAAAGAAAAAAATCAATGGTGATGTTAAGTTTGAATGAAACTAGTTTTTGACAATGTATAATTTGTTCTAGTTTATGGATTATAGGTTACTCATCTATGTATGTCGCAAGTATACCTACTAACTTCTTCTTATGATTCAAGGTTATAAACTGCCCAATCATTGCAATCATTTTAAGTATAACGTGAATAATGATACCGGAATAAAAATACATTTTATGGCAATTTTAAGCAAAAAGCTATTTGTACGTGTAATAAGTACCAAATGAGTGATTCATTTGGATGATTTAATATTTTCAAAAATTAAAATTAAACGAGAAATATAAATATTGTCCTTTTTTATTTACATTTATTTTTTTTTTAATCAGTTATACCTATTTATTAGATTTCCTTAGAACGCTCTTAGACAGTTGTCCATTGTATAAATAGTTGAGCATCTCCCTTTTTATAAACGCTTTCTAACAGTTAATTAAATATGTCCTCAAATATTCACTAACATCCCTGTAATTCTTCAATTTCTTGAAGTTGGACATGTTCAATGAACATTTCATTTAATTTAAGAAAAAAATTTCAATTCGTTACAGAAACTTTCCTTACTTTATTTATTGAACGTTCCAACTTAACAATAATGCTTGATTTATACGAATGACAAATTGTCAGTATTTCTGTCAAAATCTAGTCATTATTCTTTTTGTTGTGTAAATGGTCGCAAATATGTCAGTATTTTTGTCATTAAAAAACTGTCAACTGACATTAAATTTTGGCATTATACTGACATCGTGTAAATACAGTGCGGACAATTTTTTTTTTCAAATAATGACAATTCAATGAAGTTGCTCATTCTTTACTGCCAATTTACCAGTATTTTTCATCAAATGTCAAACTGAAAAAAAAAAAAAACAAATTTAAATTGGCGGTTCGTTTTGTTTGTGTCTGGTTGAAAAGAGAATTTGCAAGTAGAGTAAAAACATCTAATTTTTATAAATTATAACAATAAATTAACTTTGAATTAAAAATTAGGAGAATGGAAAACATCAGCAACAAGAAAAATATTGGTCGGAAGCGGAGAATTGAAAAAAAGTGGTCGCCAGAAGACGACCGAATTTTGGTCGAGATGGTGGAAACCCGAGAAGCTCTTTGGGACTTCTTTTCTCCAGAATACAAAAACAGAGATTTGAAGAGCTTAAACTGGTTCCAGATAGCGGAAAAACAAACCACAGCATCGAATATACAATTTCACAATTGGCGATATTTTTCGTGCCAGAAAATTAAAATCATCTTCAGACATTCGTACACAATTTTTGAATAGATCCCGGTCTCTGTTGCGAAGCTGTCCCAGCAGCGTTTCAAAGAAGCCTTTCTCTTAAAATAATGGCCGAACCCAACAGGACCCTTGCTTCCTTTGTTGCCTGATTGAAGCACGATAATCTTCTTCCTCTTGATCTTCAAAAACCAATAATGCACCTAGTAAGGCAATTTTTTTTAAAATTTAATTGCATTTGAACTTAAATGTTTGTTATGTTTTTTGGTTTCAATCACAGATTGCGGACTTTAATCTTCAAATGCAACTTAGTTTTTTCCTCCTTTTATTTTAAAAAGTCCCGTTAAATCTTTAATATTGGCAGTCGTTTAAATGCCTTCATTTCCACCCTTGTCATTAAATTTAAAAAAATATTGTCAAAGTGTCAACGAGTCATTATTTAAGTTCCGTGTCATTAATGAAATAATGTATGCAGTATTTTGGCAGTAAAATGACAAAATACTGAACATTTGTCATTCGTGTAAATCCAGCATAAGTTTGGACAATCAATTGCAGTGTCGATAGAAAATGATTAAAATAAGGTTTTGGAATTGGATAGCACTGGTAGTACCTAATAGATGGTCTGTGTATTAGTATATTAGGTACCTGATCAAAACGTAACTGTGAATGATGCTTTTTATAGCGCTATGACATTTGCTATTTGAAATTTAAGTCCGTGATTTCCACGACAAACGTTTGGTTTCAACAAGACGGGGCGGCGGACATTAATCGCGTCATCAAAAGTTTAATTCAGGTTAAGTTACAATTGTGTTATTCCGTCAGGTCGTGATATACATACATCGTCCGTAGATTGAGTAGGTACAACTGAAACATCAAAAATTTTTTGCTATCACCAAAAACTATGAAAAAAGTAGATGCGAATGATTTGACGCCATTTCATGGTGCATATAAGCCAAACTGGCAAGAAAACTTAGATAAAGTGAAAGAGTGTGAAAAATTCAGAATGTATTTAAAATTCTCTTGTTTATATTTTTGTCACTCACATGTTTTCACACCGACTTTCATCCAGACGATTCATGTTTTATATGTATCTATGTCAATTCTAATGACATGATTTCAGTTGTCAAATGTGTGTTTAGAAGTGACAACCAACGTCAATTTTTTTTTTCGAATTTACTATGTTAATGAGAAAATTTTAAAGCCTAAATTTCTATTATTTTTAACTTTAATTAAAAAAAATAAATAGAAGGCTTTAAAAATTGCGGAGAAACCATTTTGAAAAACTTGAATCATCAAAATGTATAGCATCAGCAATAAAAAGCAATAATTGTTTTTCTTTTACCGAGCAATAGTACCATTACCATTGCCAAAGCGTCTTCATTTGCAATATTCAAGATAATGGCAATGAGCTAAGCCATTTATTGCCTTAAATTGCCAATGGATTCGCTAGGTTAATCACACGATGCAATTTGACTCGTTCGTGTATGGACAGCTTTACGGAGCAAAAAACATAAAATTAGAAAAACATTTTATTTTTTTTTTTAAATCAAAAGCACAACGCCGCCGTGATAATCACATCTGGATCTTATGTCCTCTTCGTTTGACTAAGCGGGTTTTACCGATAAAATATGTCACTTATAAATTAGATATGAAAGCTGTCAAAATACGAATATACATATTATGTATGCATTTATGCAAACTGTTCACTCTTTCATCAATATTTTTTAAAATTCATTAAACGTTCAAAAAGTATTTTTAATTATAATTTAACAGAGCGGCCACCTGGATAGTTTGTTGCAATCAATTTTTCGTTTATTGCTCCCATCAAAAGACCACAACTTAAACCACTTATTATAGTAGTTTTAAAATAAAAACAAACCTACTTCAATTTACAGTCACTGCGAAAAAACTAGCTAGCCTAGCTGCCTATCTAATCTACCTACAATTTTATTTAAATAATTTAGCCAGTTTTTCGTTATTCGCCTTTATTATACCTACATATAAGTAGGTACATGGTTCACTTTCGATCAACTAAATTTAAATGACCAAAAGGCCTTTATAAGAAACTAAATATTTCCACTTAACGGTTTGCGATTTTGTATTTTAATTCCCACAAGCATTTATATTAAGTGAACATCACGGTTCAATGTTGAATGAATGAATTTAAACTGGAGAAACGTGTTCCTCTGTCAAATGACTCACAATATTTTTGTAGGTATGAATTAAAAAGTCCAAGAGGCCTAGTGGCAGCAGTTAGGTATAATAAAAAAAAGCTTTAAAGTCTAATAATATAATTCGAGTGGGCGATTTTATGTCAGTATTATCTAATGCTATAAACATTTTATTTGATAGATATGGTTTTAGGCTACAAAAATAAACAAAAAACCCACCCTTTGCATTAATACCTATGTACCTATAACATCAGCAGCGGTATGTTCAGTTGTGGTTGGTAGCGGAGACGTTAAAGCTGCCTCCAAAAGACCATAGATCATTTTTTACGCCTCGGTAAATCAGCAATCAAGATGTTTGTTGTTTATATGAATTTAGAAAAAAAAAACCTAAAAACCGTAACACAAAAATAAGCTTACAGGTGGTTGATCGCACCTTCTAGCGATGACGCGACGACGACGACGGTGGCGGTGGTAGTGGTAGTAGTTGCAGAATGAACCAACAAACGTCAGCCCAGCATGAAGCCGCTTTAGTATAGGCACTACACTAGGCTAAAACAAACCGACAAATAACATAGAAACACTTGCGTAACAACACCCAAGAAATGCAAAATGAGAAACCATCAAGACTCATGAGGCTACGGCAAAAAAAAAAAAAAAAAAACAAGAAACACATAAACAGAATGCAGCATGTTAAAGGTACGAATAATGCGGATTTGCCTGCATTTTTTTTATTTTAATTCCATCGCAATTAAGTTTCGTGAATAAATACCTAGGTTTCCTCTACACGCCCGACCAACCAACCAGCCAAACTAAGCCAGCTTGCATCAGCCCCATGGGCATGGGAGCATTAATTGAATCAGCTCAGGCACTCTGATGGCGCACACCGCCCCATTAATTGTGCCCATCAGCAAGTCGGGTCTAATACAAAGTATCCACATCCACAACCGTCTATGTGCATCTGTTCCAACTCATTCAGCACCAACCTATAGAGAGAGACTTTGGCTGGTTGGTGTTATAAGGTAACTCTACATCTACTATGCCTACTCGCAACTCCGCACGCTGCGGTACCGTTGCATGATGAACGGCAACAAACTAGAGGCAACAAGAACCTTAAGAGAATAGTATAAAATGTATAACCGTCAAACTGTTTTGTACCGGATTTTATCGTCCTACGGTAAAAATTGTGGTGGCTTATTGGCATGATTTCGCATGAGTGTGTGCAGTCTCGGTCATTACGCGAATTATCGCATGCAATATGTAGAATGTGCGCAATTAGTTTGCAACACATAAATACAGGGCTGTATTTATTAATTTCAAAAAATGCCTTGAGGCGAAAAAATTAATTAATAAAGCCGGATCCACACTTATCTCGTTAGGTGTGTTGTGGAGTCGTGTGTCGCTATCGCTTCTATTTTTTTAATAAGCGTAGAGCCATATTTATCTCGTATGATGTGTTGTGGTGTGTTATGTCAAAATCAATCTTTTACTGATTGCGCCATACCACCCTGTGTCGGAGAAATATAGGAGTGTGTTCGGGGAAGTGAATAAGTAAATAGCGAAACAAAAAATTTAAGTTTGCAAGACAAAATTCTGATTATTTTGCACATTCAGCGACTTAACACATCAATCCACAACACACCAGACGAGGAAGGTGTGGTTCCGGCTTAAGCAATTGTGATATTTGAAGTCTCGGAAGACTGTTAAGGGTACAGTGTTCCAAGTTAAAGGTAATTTAGTTTCGGTAGCTGAGTTTTGAAGACTATCAAAGACCCACAGTACACAAATCTATAAGGTAATATATTGCACAGGTTGTCAAAGTTGAAAGTGTCAGAAATGAAAAAGGGTTGTTCGAGTGCCCACAAGAACTACTTGCCGCATCATTAGAAACAACAATAAAATATTGAAATACGATAAGAAAAGGTGCATTGGATCCACCATTTTCCTTGATTTTGACAGATGCGCAGAACTGAAAAAAAAATGAAAACGCTAATGAGATTACCTTCAATATGTGTACAGTGTCAAAGACCATCTGTATTAGGAACACAAAACCAAAATGAGTCTTTCAACAAATATTTTTCTTCCGGGTTAATTCAGAAGCAGTATTTTAATGTAGCAGTACTAACTTTTACTTAGAGTTGTCAAAAATCTATCGAAATCAGAGTGCGCCACTTTCGAAATTCACTTCCACTTATCGAAACAGAGAGGGCAGAAATATGAAAAATGCTACTTCTATATATTACTATACTATTACTATTTAACTATTTAATACTATTTGATACTATTTAACATACGTCTTTGAGAAATATCTATTCAGTTAAACCAGTACAAGCTTAATGTCACCACATAATTCGTTAATTTAATTTGGTAGCTAAATTAACTAAAAAAACTTTATTCAGGAGTAAAGTATGATTTATCTCTAAAATTGACACTTAAAACCTCGGCCTAAATGGAACATTGTGTGTATGGTTATTAATGACAGGTGCGCATTTAAATGACTAATCAATTTCATGACCAAATACGCCCCTGTTATTGTTCAAGCAAAACATAAAAATATGAACCTTCATTTACCTACATTCCGTTCTCGCGGATTAATTAGATACAGTTGAAACACGGTGGCGAAAAACGTGGGAAAACAATTTTCCCAAATGAATTCCAGAAACGGTTCTCTGTTGTACCTAATCGCTAACGGAAAATCAGTGGGATATGAAATGTTTGTTGTTATATTGTTGTTGTGCTTTGGACATAGCAAGCAATGAAATGAAACACGATAGCTGCAGGGGCTAACTATAATTTTTTTTTCAAACCTATTAGTCTCCTATCTCTCTTAGATCTATATGTATCTATGTGTCCAGGACCCATGGTATAAGGTATGCAAAGTCGAATAGATCACGAATTTAAATGAAATGGGTGGGGTGGTCCCAAGTCCTAGATTCCATTAAGAATTCATGGTCCATTTGAACACATTTGAGTTCCTTCCATAAGAGCTTGCAACAGTTGTCTTCCAAATTCCAATTAACAGAAAAGTAGGTACGTATAGGTACATTTATATAAACCTACCTCCGGTTTCCTTTATAGCTCTTTATGCCTTTTTGACAAAATTATTTTTTTTTGTGGAGCTGCTGGGCATTGAAGTCATGGCACCTGACACTGCATAAATTACATAGGTAGCGCGAATTTAATGTACATAGGTATATTCACCGCCAACGCCACCGCCGCACCCAGTTTTCTGTGTAGATAGTAAAGTAAAGTCGGTTCGGTTCGGTGCCGTTCCGTTCTGTTATTAATGTACAAAGGTTGACACACACAAAATACAATTGTTTTGAATGAGGAGGGCAAATGCATTTGTCATAGCTGTGGGTCAAGTTGTTGCTTAAAAAGCTATAAGGTGCTACGCCTTGTGCTTGTATGTACATATATATATTAAATATAGACTTCAGAAAAGACAAGTTGGATGGGGTTTGGGGTCTGAGGTCACAGACGAATGTGTATTACGAGTGAATGTGACGTCTGGAACGCGGCAACTTGTTACATTATTTGCGTGTTATAAAGATAAAGACACTTTTGTGCGGTTTATGATGTGAGAAATGAGAAATAAGAAGTCGCAAGTCAGGTAGGTATGTTAGGTACCTATGTGAAAAAGTTTACAGAGAGGAAATTTTATTTTTGGGCGATGCATGGGAGATTTTTGTTAGATATAATGTATGTAGATATGTCAACATTGTTGGATTAAGAGAATAATGTCATATTTACGACTACACCTTGTTTACTGTTATACCTATGTATGTACGGGGAAATTAGTGATGATTGTTATTGCAAATGATTATGTGAACCGCAGACGACATATAAGTCGAAGGAGTTATATAACTCAATTCAAGGAGTGGTTTTGTGGTTATGAAGTAGTAAGAGGTAGGTATCTATAGATAAGATTACAGCTATGTGAATTAATGTTGCGGGGAATATTTTAATATAGAAAAATTTTAAATTGTTCCTCAACATAATTGTTTTCCCTTCAATGATGAAATTTCACTTAAAGCCTTGCACCTACTCAGTTTTAGTGAAAATGATATTTTCATACAAAAGTGACGCCTAGAAGAATGGTATGAAATTCACATGAAAGTAAAATATAAATTGGCTTGGTTCAATGCTTCTTACAACGCACGTTTACTAAAATTTTTCAGTTTCCTAATTCTCACTTGTCGTGATGTAAATTCAACATCCAGCAATCTGTTTGTCAAAAATTGCTGGATGTTGAATTTACATCACGCCCTATTCTGCGATTGAATTTTTTTATTCACGTGAATTGTTCACTTAATTTTGCACAAATTATTCTTTGAACCCTTCAATCTTTTTGGGTTCAAAGGCCTATCAATAATAATTTTTGAAGTTCTTAAGAGAATCTTATTTGTTAAAATTTTATTTGTATCGTAATTTATATGCTTTTTGGAACATTCGTTTCCTCCGACGGATAGCAGAATACGAAAATTCACGTGAACGTTTAGCACAATAGGGCTGAAAGTCTGCCAGTTTTATCGCCCAAGTTATGTTGACACTAATTGACATAAAAATACGTCATTTAATGGTTTTCTTTGCATTAAGAGATTCCTTTGCGAAAATAAAAACAAATCATTTACAATTTTATTCCAAATGCGGATTTGAATTTCAATAGGTTTCAAAAGATTTTTAAGATTAAAACATTTATCGTTGCTATAGCAGTAAAAATAAAATACATACATAACTTTGATTCAAATGCTTTATTATCCTTCAATTGAATCTAAACTTTTGCATATACTTTATCCCCCCAACGCACTCAAAAGAAATGTTGAATCTATTGAATTTTATTGGCGCTACCTTTTAAATTTGATCACAACCATTGCGCAATTTAAGTGCTTTAGTAAAAAAAAAGAAAATAAAATATAAAAACAGGAAAAGTAAGCAAAAGAAGGAATAAGAAAGAAATATTTAAAATCTAACCTAAAATCATCTCAAGAAAAAAACACATTTGCACAAAAAAAAAAAAAAAAAAAAAAAAAAACAAACAATAGGTATATAGGAAGGTACCTAGTTATACATTTAACATGGCATACCTAAGACTTAGAGTAGTAGATGGATAGAAAGTCCCTATAAAGCAGCAAAAATACCTTTATTTTTGCCTCAAAAAAACAAATTTTATTTGAATATCCAAATGTCTGCAGTTGGAATATACATTTGCATATCGCAACCAAGATCGCGCAATATACAATTCGAGTAGAGCTGAGAAGTATAACCAACAAAAAATAACCAAACCAACATCTAACTTCAAAGAGAAAATCCTACTATACATACATCGACTATTTAGACTCGCTATCTTCTTTTAAAAAAAACTGCATCTCATTCTCATCTCATTCTATCTCAACTCAACTCAATGGTTCAAAAATTGTTTTGTTGTGCTGTCGTTGTGTGCCCTTTTTTTCTTTGTATTTTTTTGTTTTTTGGAGAAAGGCAATGCAATGATACTAAAAGTAAATTCGCATTTTATCCTGGGTTGTTCCCTTTTCTTCACTATTCTCCCATCCATTATCGCACCGCTTACAGCTTTACCACTCACTCCACTCTTTATGTGAAATCAACATTTGTATGGATTTTCCCACAATCTACTTTGAATTTACAGTCCTCTTACTTTTGTTTGGAGATTTTGGTGTGTACCTACGTACAGTCTGTAGTGTACTGGTGGAGAGACTTTACACAATATTGTTGTTTTAGGACGAAAATTTAAACCGAAAACAAGCTTCACCATTTCTCTCCATCAATGTTTTAGATGTTATTAAGGTAGGACGACGACGACAACGACGACGAAGTAGGATGTCACTTTTTTAAGTTATGTCCATTTCGATTACATGGCAGACATGAAGAGGTGGACAAGATTTTTGAAGCATTGAATATGAGATTTCTATTTCTCTTCCCTTTTTATTTATAAGTATATGTACGTTTTCATGAATTGGTAAATAACAAGATAGGATGATGCATCAATTGTTCTTAAAATATTTTATCTAGGGTTACCATTTTACTTAATTTAAAATTGATTACGTACGTCAAACCATCGGAATATCTCAGGAAAATGAGATCTCGGAAATATCACTAATTTCATTAACAGAATTTGTTAGCAAAATTTATCAGTTTTGCCGTTGAAACTTTGAGAAAAAAAATGTTTGACTTGCTTGCTCACTTTTTGGCAGAACGAAATCTATGGAGATCTCATTTTTCTGAACTCGCCTTTTAACTCGATGATGTCAGATTAATTCTGTCCCAAAGTTCTCATGTCATGTGTTCGTCAACGCAACATACTGTCAATATGGCTGCGTTGGCAGTTGCATTGACAGGTGTTTTACAACGTTGATTATTTTGTATGACAGTGTAATCACCCTTAAATCGCGGTTAGGACACACTCGTATGTATCCAAAAGCTGAATTTTCTGCTGCATCAAATGTTACCTCGAATCTTTA
Organism: Epistrophe eligans; assembly: GCA_951394125.1. Taxonomy (NCBI): domain Eukaryota; kingdom Metazoa; phylum Arthropoda; class Insecta; order Diptera; family Syrphidae; genus Epistrophe; species Epistrophe eligans. The sequence goes on along the minus strand of OX596029.1, from coordinate 16,034,548 downwards.
AAATTTATCAATTTGTGTTGGTTTCTTAATCCATCGGTATCATAACCATTAATTAATGAAGTTTGAAAGTTTATAGCATGACAGATAGGCATTGAACTTGTATATGTTATGGTAAGTAAAATATTTTTTTTTCAAAAATATTACCCAAAAAGCCCTTAAATTGCCTTTTTCCGCATCAAAAAATGTAATCTAAAAAATTTAGTATTATAAAGGATATCGATTCTTTGACATTCAAAAGAATTTGACAGCTTGACAAATAAGGAACAAAATAGGTCTGTTCCTTTACTCGCCCGAAGGATCGCGTGGTATCCCAAATCTACTCAAAATGTGTTTCTTTACTTTTTCTGGCACAAAAATGCTTCTGGCATTTTGACTTTTTTTTAAATTTGTATTTCATTTCCGCTTCAGTATAAAAATTAAGCCGAACATTTTACCTACTGCTTTTTCTTGCTTGTCAAACAACTGAAAATTTCTGCTGTCAAATGTGACGTTTAAATTAAAAAACTAAAGACTTCAAAATGACTTTAAAATCTCATAAAAGGTTTTTCAATGTAGGCATTGTTAAATGGAATTTAACAAAATGACTGCTGGAAAAATTAGTAAAAAAACTTAATTGATGTATCTATGTACAATACTCCGATCCAAATTTCCTAAAATCGTTTTTCCCATAGAAAAAAATGAATAGGTCTGTTTCTTTACTGTTTGGGGAAAGTTCGTTAAAAAGTTTGGTCTCGACATTTTTTATGTTATTGTTTTAATTTTTGACTGGAAATGAGAAGTTAAGAAATGCATTTGGGATGTTTCTGGGTAAACGTCACATTTGACAACAGAAATTATCAGTTGTCTGACAAGAAAGAAAAAGCAGTACGTAAAATGTTCGGGTAAATTCTTACTGGAGGGAAAATGAAATAAATCCAAAAAAAAAGTCAAAAGCTCTGAAATGTTTGAGTCATACAAAAGTAAAGAAAAACATTTTTGGTAGATTTGAGATACCGCACGGGATCCTGCGGGCGAGAAAAGAAACAGACCTAATGTAACCAATTTCCAATTTTTTAATCCGTCAAAATGATTGAATTTCCCACTTCTCAACGGTACTCAAAACTTAAAGTGTTCGGAAGTGTTCAAAAGTGTTGTTAAAGCGTTGACGCAGATAACAATCTAACGTATTTTGGGACAGCATTGCCGACTGGTAGACATTCATGTGATTTTAAAAGATTCATACGTCTAAAAGTCTATACATTGAAAGTATATTAACGTAAACGTGTTGACCATTCACATGATTTTAAAGCGGTGTCAATTTATCAAATATCTTTGACCAGCATGGTATAGCAGCATTTATGGCAACCATGTCCCTATAGGACTCTATCAACTTTAATCAGCATTTCAAACAGACCATATTTTTTGCATCTGTTGACGACGACGATCCAAACCATCCAGACTATCAACAAGAATTTTCATTTTTGTCTTCTTCTGAAAAATAGAAGGAAATCCTAAATTTAATGATACACACTCGGAAATCATCACTCGTCGACGACTGACATACTAAAAGCTTACACCACGACCCGACCACTACCACACGTCATTTTATCTCTCTCACAGAACTCTTAAGAGGCATATAGAAGTTATAATTCCCTGTGAGTTGAGTGCGTGTAGGCCAACCACGCTCTACACATACTCAAACCCTCCAGAGATACAATAATATGTAATTGCAGAAGTTGTGAAGCTGTTTTGTTTGTTTGTTTTTTTTTTATTGTCGTTCCACCAAAAATTTGTGGGCTTTTACTCTGTCAACACAGAAATGACAAACAGGTTGAGTTGTAAAATTTCATCCATGCCATGAGATTCAATTTGATTTGTGTGGGCAGCATGAACGATGAGAAGTTTTTGTTCTGTTTAGCTGTCTGGTGCATTTGGAAAAGGCGACAGAATAAGACTTTTCTGACGAACAAAAAAAAAACCAAAAAGGAAATCCTCCGCAAAAACCTCCATTGAGAAGAGTGGTTGTCACTTTGTATATACATATAGAACTGTATAGTATACCTATGCGAAGTCTCTTGTCTCTTGTGATTTATTTAGGTATGTACATTTTACAAACATCAAGCCTTCAAAGGTGAACATACACACATATATATAAAGACTCCTATCCAAGCCTTTGAATGGAATGCATCGTGTTTCACTGAGGTGGACTTTGAAAACGTACAAGTTACACACAACACATAGACGTAGAGGACTCGGATGACCATTATATCTTTTTTTTTTTTTTTTTTGTTCCCTTGAATTGACCTTCAATTGTCAGGAAAGCTATACTATAGGCAGGGCCGGACCAACCACATGTACAAAATGTGCAAATGCACAGGGCGCAAAATTCTGGAGGCGCATTACCAGGAACAAGAAAATGTAATCTGATCTTGCGCAAACAAATATGTACTGCCATTTGTGTTTTAAACCACAAAACTTGTTCAAATAATCACAGAAAAACATCAATCACAACTGTGCTAAGTTATTTCTTCCTCACTAACTAACATCACCTACCGGGGATACCTCAATAAAAAACGCATTGAAAGCTCCTGGGTTATGTGGAAAAGTCTTATGCATATACATATATCATTAAATGTATGTGTGCAAATATAAAAAAAAAGGGCCCTTTCTACAAATCTGGCACAGGGCGCAAGTTTGGCTGGAGCCGGCCATGACTATAGGTATAAGGATTTTGGAAAATTTCACAGCAAGAAAGTTCTGCCAGTGATTAAGGTGAATGGGTCAAGGATCAATACCTTTTGTGCATGTAATTCATATTGGATATAACGATATATGGAAAAACTATCTATATGTTTATTGAAATCGATACTGTCTGCCTATCAACGTTAAATGCCTATAAAACAGCATCAATATTCGTATACAAGTAAAGTATGAGAAAAATTTTATGATTTTTTGTCTCGGAATTTTAGGTATTCAGGTTGAAATCAAAAAATGAACATACATAGGTAGCTTAGCTACCCAGAGTGAATTCTTCAAAGTCTGAAATTTGTTTGAGATTTAAACTGACTTCGAAAATTTATTCTTAACAGTTCTTGGCCTTTATTTATTTATTTTTTTATTTAATTTTTATTTTTAATGAATGTTATTTTAATAGTTTATAGAAAAAACCAAGGATAAGAAAGGTTTTAGCAGACCAGAAAATGGTTGAATATGTCCCTAATAAAGAATTAGCTATATTTCAATTTAAAACTATCATGAAATTGACGTCACATCTGCACCATTTTTAGCAAACAATCTAAGTTAAACCATTTAACCCCTGAAACGTAGAATCAATTATAATTTTTGGAGCCTTCATCTTTTTTGGCAAACTATTAAAATATTTATGTATAGAACTTCTCTAGTGATGGTTCATTATATTGCCGGCACCACCAGTGTTAAAAATTACAAATTCAAACCTCGAGTTATTTATTTTCCTATTTCTAGTATCCCGCTATATGCCATCCATCCACAAATGCACACCAACGCTGCCGCCGGAAATGAGACCACAAATTATAAGTGTACATATTTGCAGAACGACAGCCAAAATGTTAAAGCATTGGCATTATAATATAGTTGTATAGCCAAATAGACCGTTTTTTTTAACAACTGTGTTTGTATATAAAAGAACACTGAACGCCCAATGAATTTCTAATGCAAAATATTGAATTGAATGCCATTTATGTCACGTAATTATGTTAATTAAATGTCAATGGCATATCTCTATGTAAATATATACCTAACTCTCTCTCTCTCCCTCTCTCATTTGACAATGTAAAGTGTCATTATTATAATATTACAATACAATCCAATTCATGAATTAAGTAGGTAGGTGTAGGTAATATGATTGATCTGTGTAAGCTGCTCAACAACTAAATCATTTCCTTATTATAAAGCAAAAGATGAAAATTCCATTCATAGATCGAGGTTACCAGATTGTGCAGTTTAAATTTATTTTATATTTTTTTTTTCTTTTCAAAAACCTTGAAAAAAAAATTATTGCGTGGAATTAACAACACACACACAAATACATTCTACAACAAACAACTTCTAACACGTCTTTTTAATAACAAAATATTTTACAAATCTAATTTACGATCTCTTTTTACGATCAATATCAAGTTTTTTTTTTTTTTTAATACAAAATAATTGTTTGAAAAATAAACTAAAATAAACAATAGATTATAACTGGATTTAAGAGATAATATGTAACGTTAGCATTTAACGGTCTCCAATAAATAAAACCTTGAAACAAAAAAAAAAAAAAAAAATTAAAAACTATCATTTTAAATTTTATAAATAGTACCTTTTGTAAATAAGAATTATTAACTTGTTCAGTTTTCTCTTGTTTAGTATCAACTTTATAAGTCAATTTTTATTTTCAAAGAACAAAAAATATAAAACAAAAGTCAATATTAAATAAATTAATTCTAAGATATACTTGATACTTGTAACATTAAACAATTATTAATTTATAAATAAAACCTTTATATAAAAATCCTATTTTCAACTTCAGAAATCGGTCAGCCCTAAAAGAATAATACATAAATTAATTCAAATTGAAATCTGAATTTGGAACTTCTTTTTTTCAAAATAATTCTGGAACATTATGATGCCATGGCATATGAAGAAAGAAGAATTGGTAGCTTGGCTTACTGAGCGCAGTTTTCAATTTAAAGGCAAGAAAATTCAGAAAAAGGACAAATTTCAAAAGAAGTTTCGAGAAAGCAAAATTTTGAGAGAGTTTGGGAGAGTTCTTTATTTTGATTCTTAAGCTCTAAAAAGTACCAATGATTTTGATTTTGTGAGGTAAAAGGGACAAGATTTCGTTTGTACTAAATGTTTTGTAATATTTTTGGGAGGAAATGTTAAGGAAAAAATTGTAGCTTAAAAAAATTTACATAAAAAAGGTTTATAATCTGTTTTATGTAGAGTTATTATAAGCAACGATTTTCGCTTAAAAAAAATAGTTTTCGAGTTATTTACAGAAATATAAATATTGCTACTTTAATAGTGGATTTTGACATTCATCCTCATGCGAGTTCTGCCAAAAAAAAAACGACATGAAATTCACATTTGTCGAATAGAGAGAGAAAACCAAAATGCAGAGATATTCATTATAGGAAGATTATAGGAAGTGCCATAATGCATATATAAAGACGAACATGTTCATCTTTCTTTCACACTTTCGTATTTAGCAAAAACATTCTATGAAATGCTTAACACTTAAAATCGAAATTTAGTTTTTTTTCGTTACATTTTATGAAAGTCTATTTTTTTTTGGTTTATTTCAGTATTTATGAGGAATGTGTGGGTCTGGCGTCTACTGTAATTTGAGCTAAATATTCGACCAATTTTTTTAACATTTGGTACATAATTTATATGAGATTTTCTAGAAGAAAAATTTGATTTTTGTTATAGCTTATCTTATACTGGTTGCTGCTGTTCAACGATATTGTTTTTTTCTAATGTTTTCGAAAACGGTTCTAACGATTATGATTAATTTTCATTCCTGTAAATACTAAAGTAATTGTAAAAAACAGTTTTTCATATTATTGCCAAAACTTCGAATTATGAAATTTAACTTATTAACCGATAACTTTTAAATGGTTTTACCGCTACAGAATAATGATTCTTAAAAGTTTAAATTATATTGTATTTTAAATTTTTGAAGAAAAAGAAAAACAAACAAAAAGTGCACTACTTTAGTACTTTGACTTTTTTAACATTTGTGCGATAAAATGTATTTTTATAATAATTGTTTACAACTAAAGGAATTTCATGAAATCCAGTCGTGGATAGTTTTTATTTCCAATCTAAAATATTGACAGTCGTATTTATTAGATTTTTATCTACTTAGACATTGTCTAACTATTTTCAAATTGGTGGAAATATGCTTTATTTAATAAAAATAAATATCATATTATTCACGGTTTAGACAATCTACTCTTGTGTCTTAGTTAGGCAGCTATAAAACAACAATAAACAAGGTTTTTGAACACATTTTCCAAAGATGGACAGCATAGTCTAAAGTTAGAAAACGTTTATAAATAAGACCATGAGTTTGTATAGTTGATTGTTGCTTGATTATTATTTCTTTGATTTTAAAACATGAATAAACTTATTTTAATGAATTTGAATGCCCTAACTACAAAGAGTTGGACCTAATCGTATGAAATAAAAAAAAAGCATGAAAATAGTTTTTAATTATCTTACAAATATATTTAAACAAAAAATAAAATAAAAAATGTTTACAAATATTTTTGGCAAAAAAATGTTATTAAATGGTGGTTATAAGCTTTAAAAAATAGAGACATTGGCGCAAAATTTTAAACGATTTAGTACGATGTTAAAGCATTTTTCTCATACTAAAAAGGATTTAACATTGTACTAAATCGTTTAAAATTCTGCGCCATTACTTTTATGTAAGGTAAAGAGCCTTATTAAGTCGGCAACGGCTGGACATAAAACTATACTCCAAAACTATAAACCAAAAAAAAAAAAAATTAAAATGAGTTCGAAAACGCCATTTAAAATTTTTGTATTAAAAATAAAAACTTTTACACTTAAAATCACTAAAATCGCTGCAAAATTGAAAATTTGTTTATAATATCTGAAAGGTCTTTTTATCTTCTCACAATAAAAATGTTAATTTCTAGCAAACTCTCCTGATTTATGATTTATAGAAATATTTTGTACAATATGTGTTTTTTTTTTAAATCATCTTAAAAGAATTCATATCTCTAAGCAAAGAGCTGCTAGAAAAAGAGATTATAAAAAAGATTCTTAAAATCGAATTTTCTATCCAACAAAAAAATTTTGAATTTCTACCATAGTAAAAAAAAAATAAACAAATAATGCTCATATAATATATTTTGGTCCCGAGCCCGAAGCTAAAAAAAAAAAAAAAAAAACAATTGCATATAGCCAATAGACGTGTATAGGAACAGATACAGTATATTTTAGTTACTGTTTCGATTTGCATTAAACGCTTACAAAAAAAAATTACAACCCGAGATACGACAAAGAAGAAGCTTGTAGTGCAAAATGACAAATGACAAAAATGTTTCTCTTCACTGTCGATTATGTATAATGAGTCACATTCACTAACCATTCAGGGTTGACTGCGTGAGTTGGGGCTAAACACCCCTCTCCCATTTTTAAAAAAATAAATACATACTACCGTAGAATAAGTGCTTATAAAGCACAACAAACCTACGTCATTGTAAACGAAAGAGTTGACGCACAAACTTAGTTAGTATAGAAATAATTTCAAAAATAAATACACACACATAAAAAAATTTTAATTTAAAATAAATTCACTATCATAATTCTCTATGTCATCGATATTAGATTAAAATATCTTATTGTCTGACGTAGAAATTAAAAGACTTCTTTTTGCTAATTTTTTAGACGTAGGCTTTTGCAATTGAATAATTCTGGAAATTCAATGCAAAGTGTCATTTTATTTGAATTGTTGAAATAAAGTATCACTCGATTACACCTGTGCATCCCATTTGTGAAACAAAAAACATCATCATATCGACAAAAGGGCAGCCATGTGAGCAGAAGGTATTTTGTTGCCTCGAGCACATGACGAGTATAAACAGAAACATTTATGCCACTCATATAATATATAGGTACAGGTACAGTGGGTGATGTAACTCTCTTTACTACTCATGTGTGTGCGTGGAATGAGTTTTTTTTTCCATAATGAACACAATATAACATGCGAGCAACTGGGTGATTTGTGTGGGTAACGACCCATGTTTGAATGAGCAAAAGGTGTTATATTAATGTATGTATGTATATGAAAATGTGATGAAGGTGAGATTGAGGCCACAGGGATAAGAACAACGTCGTCGTCGTCGTCGCGTCGCAACGTGTGATTATGTATATTGTGTCGTTTCCGCTCGAAAGAATTTCTATTTTCTTTCATTCTTTCATTTGACATTTAGCTGTCACTTTTCGATTCACAATCGATTGTCGCTTTTGACTGAATGGAGCGCATCTCTTTCAAAATTTTGACAGTTAAGGCACATTTTATTTTATATAAATATATCTTTTTGGTTGTCTCTTTTGAATTTCATGATGCCGTCAGTCGTGTTGGGATAGGGATAGGGATGAGGTAGCCTGTCAATTTTTGTTTCTGAAACATATGAGGACACATTTTAATATATTAACCTTTATACATATTTTTATATGTATGTGCTTTTTAATGGTTTAAGGTCAGGTATTATATGTATTATATTGTGATTGAGTGCTTTTGATGGATAATAATTTTTGTTTTTTTCATCTGACCTATTTTTGTTAAATCAAAAAATCATCCATTATCATCGATGCTCTTTGACTTTGTTCTGAGAGTGGTTTTTATTTTCAAACTTTTTGATATTATAATGGACAGAATATGGGAGTACATGTAGTACTAACTACGGAAGGCCATCAGAATAATAAATGAAAAGAATCGTTTTGTCTTTTATTTTAAAACAAAAAAAATTTACAAGGAAATTGGTGAAAAATCCAAATAAGCTTCAGAATGAAAATGCTGATGGTGGTTTGAGCCACTATACTGCAACAATGTTTTACCTCATTAATTTTTCATTTCATTAAAAAAAAAAAAATCAAACTCTGTCTTCACTCTCGTTTTCTACTTGGTTTTACCTTTTTTTGTTAATTAAGTTGAGTTCAAATGTTAATATAGCCTCGAGTAATACATATATACCTACATACCTACATATAATCACCTCCGCGCGCACTATAAAAAAACAACCATTCATTTATAGTGCGACGATACATGGAACAAAAAATTTGTGTGAAGGTCAGCAGAACTTTACATAATGAAGGCTGTCGATGAAGAATTTTCCATATTTGTAAATGAATCGTTGATGGGGATTGATGAGCTGTATATCTATTGATGCATTTTTTTTATGAATAAGATTGATTCTTTGAATCCCATATTTGGTCATTTGGTATTAATCAGAAAAATGTATTAACTATAAAAATGATTCTAACATTTTGAAATTTAAAATATTTAATAGGGTCGTGCAGATAAATAAATGTCAGCAGTTTCCGTTCAATCTCTTTGGTTATTTTAGGTTCCAAGAATGATCAAAATATTTTCAGCTGTTTTTGAGAAATTAAAAAAAAAAAAAAAACATTTTATGACAGGTACCTGTTTAAGATGGTCCAAAACAAACATTATAATTTTTCCTCAAGGGAATCACATAAAAATGCTAATGTATCAAATTTAAAATAAATTAGTTCACCCGCTTAGCCTCTTGCTAAAATTATAGTTGACGTACAGACGCACAAATCATCATTTTTTAAAATTTCTGTCAGTTTGTCTATCTGTTTGTGCGGGATAATCTTCCAAACTACTGAACTGATTTCGACGGGACTTAACATACAGGCAAAATATTTTACAAGGAGTGTTTTGGGATACTTTTTATTATAAAATTATTTATCAGAGTCTTGTTTGAAGTTTAAAATGGAAAGTTACGCCATTAAATATAAAATGTGTAATTTTTAATTTTAAATTGCATTAACGTTCTACCAAATTTCTTCATTATATGACAAATTACTCCATATACGTAATTGATTTATGTAGTTCTGGAAAAGTGGGTGGATGCCACGCCCCTTTAATTTTTACTTTTGGCTGTACTACAAATTCTTCTGGTCTTTCAATTTTCATTATTCTTCAACAATCAAAAGTGCTCTATATAAGTTATCTTATAACAATAGTAAAAAAGTGGATTTAAGCCAAGCTCCCTTAATGAAAAGTCTAAAATTTTCTAATTTTTCCTTTGTATGCACTACAAGTTTTCCCGCCATTATAAATTCATCATTCTACAACAAACGGAAGTGTTGAAAATTATTGACACACATATCTCAAATTTCCAATTTTGACATTTTTGTATGCCCTTAAAGTCTTACCGCTCTGCCAATTTGTATTATTCTACAGTAATTAAAATTGATTCATATAAATTGTAACGATGTTAAACAACGGTTACATCAAATTGTCCCAACTGTACCTATTTCCTCAGGACTTATTGCGACACATAGTTAAAAACATTAAAGGTACCTATTTTATTTAATATACTATGCAAAAAAAAAAAAAACTTTTCACCGAGAATAGCCGGCTGACTTCATTAAATTTCATTTTTTCAAAATTAATATGACGTGACTAGAATTTTGTGTGCGTGTAAGTAATAAATTTATATTCAATCATTAAATTATATCAAATCAATTAATTATTATAAAAATCAACACATATTTGAAATCGTGTGATGCATTAAAAAAATAAAGTTAAATAAAAAATTATAAAATGACATCATGACGGTGCGGTGACATTGTTATTTTTCAATCATTTAACATTATAAGAAAAAACAAAAAAAAAATATAAAAAAAGGTATGTGCCTTAGCAGCTGTCACGAGTTCAACTCAACTTATTTCAAGAAAATTATTCGAGGTAACCGATTTAGAATTCTTCACCTTATACCAATTTACACTTGGAGCTGTGAGGGTTTTTTCTTTTTTTTTTTTTTTTTTTGCGATGTGGAAGCAAAAATGTTTTTTACCTCCTTGACCTTGAAGTTGGAACCAATTTGTCATAATTGAACACACCTTGTCGCACATAAATAATTCAATTTGAATTTTTCGATTTGACATAGGTTTATCGTATAAATATGTGACACATATTGCTTTTATATATATATGTACATAAACATAAGTTGCTTTGACTCTTTTATCAAATATCAGTATTGGTTTTTTCCATTAAAATTTATTACAGTCGATTCCGCTTAAATGAAATGAAAATTATTCACAGTTTTTTGTTAATGATGAAGAAGTACTTTTTTTGAGCGAACTTCAGATTGATGAAAAAAAGTTCACCAACTTTTGGACCGTATAGTAGAGTACCGTTAGCTTTTGAAATATAAAATCCTCGGAACCTGAACACTTGAATATCAAACAAAACTTTTTTATTAAAAAAATGGTGAACTAATTATTTTGGGCGGATTTTTTTGTCCATTTTATTTTAAAAGCATTTTAAAGAAATACATACATACATATAAATATTTACGACCTTGTAGTTAAGTCCTTAATGTCAAAATATTCTGTTTTCAAGAAAAATACTTTTTATTTTTAAATTCTTCAGCAAGATGGTAGAGCTACCTAAAAAGCTTCGTACCAATAGAAGGAACTTTATTTAAAGTTTTCTAATTTATTTTCAGCTAAGTGGGTTTCTATTATAAAAATAATATATTTAATAAATGTTGCGACACATTTTTTTTTTTAGAAATGGTTTATTCAAATAAACGGTATTGACTATAAATTTATCAATAAATTCCAATACCTCTTATGTGTGTGAAATTTGTATGGAGTAAATATTCAAATTCATGACTTTGTGGAGGAGGAAGTTGTTATTTTATAGTGCCTACATTATTATATATTCTGATGTTCATTATGTCATGCTTCACATTCGCTGTATAGGCTCTATACTCTACCCCCATACACTCCATAAATATGCATACAATGAATAATATATTAGCTGAAAAACAAAATTATATTTCATTCAGAAAATTGTAAGCTTTTCTGTTTCAATATTCTCAACTTATTCAATAGAGTTAGTTTTTTGTTCTTATTAATTATTATTAAAACACAGATGTTGAATGAATTGAATTTGAAAGGAGTTAACGTTTCAAAGTATATACATATTAATTTAGTGTAAAAATAAAGTTTTCAGGTTTTTATCATGATGGCCCGATTTGTTTCAAATTTGGTAGGGAGCATTTGTATGTGCATATTTTATGGGTGCAATGCCATAGGCCCCACGAAAATAAACCAAAATAAAATGAACTAACACCCGCAGGTTTTTTTTTTCTTTTTTTAAATGGAAACAAAAGCAGTGGGTTTTAATTCCTTTTAACTTTTAGGTTTCAATTCTAAGAATATAACTCATTCACTAAATAACATCAAAACAAGATTTTGAACTTTGTCAACAGTTTTCTTGGACAACAGAACCTTGGGTAGCCCGCTTCCTGGGTTTCAAGGATTTTAATTCCCTCTTTGGGTCATCTGTTCCGCCCACGCAACTCTTGTTCAGTCATCAGGAAAGCCCCAATATCAACAATTTTTTTGGACAACAGTTATTAAATCAGATTTGAAGTATTGGACTTAATGCCATTAAAAAAGCCAATAACACCCGCTGCCGGTCTTAATGCTTTTTTTGTGTTGGGTCTTATTGCCATTTCAAACACCAGCAGGTGTTATATTCTTTTATTTTGGGAAATAAAACCCACGGGCTTTATATCCGCGGGCCTTATTAAAATGCCCCAATTTTATGTGGAAAATTCGAGTTTTTCTTTTAACTTATCTAAAACGGGTAGCATACCATTCAATGATTTCGACTTTTTTCAAGTTTTCTTGAAAACGACTCTTACGATTTTGATTAAGTATATGTTATGTATCGATTTTTCCAATATAGGGACTTGACAACTTTGAATTTAATTTGTGAACGCACCCTTTCACTAATCATCGAACTGTCATTGTCAATTTATTCAGTAAACTCAACATTTTAATCATGGTAAAGTACACGAAAGAGCAACGTCTGCAAGTTATAAAATTTTTTTTACCGAAATTCGAAGTCGGTGACCACAACTTTAAGAGCATTAACTCCAATTTTTGGTCGTAAATGACGAAACTCATTTTTGGCTCAATGGGTTCGTCAATAACCAAAACATGCGTTAGTGGTCGGGTGAAAATCCACGTTCGCTTCATGAATCACCACTTCATCCACAAAAAATAACTGTTTGGGGCGGTTTTCATGCCGGCGGCGTTATTGGGCCATATTTTTTCTTCGACGATAACGATCGTCACGTTACTGTGAATGGCCAGCTTTAACGCGCCATTATTACCGATTATTTTTGGCCCGAATTGGAAGATATAGACTTGGACGACATGTGGTTTCAACAGGATGGTGCCACAAGCACCACAGCACACGTTACAATCGATTTATTGAAGAGTAAGTTTGATGAGCGTGTTATCTCAAGGAATGGGCCAGTCGATTGGCCGCCTCGTTCGTGCGATTTAACGCCTATACACTATTTTCTTTGAGGCTACATTAAGTCATTGCTTTATGCTAACAAGCCGACGACGTTGGAACAGCTCAGAGCCGTTTCGACCGAAATGTGTGGCCGAGTCATCGAAAATTGGGTCCATCGAATCGACTTCTGCAAACGCACCCGCGGTGGCCATAAGAACGAAGTCGAGTTCCATTCATAAATGTTTTGATTGCACTTCAAGCAATTAAAGTTTTTGAAATATGTCAAATGGTTTGCGTTTTATTTAAAAAAAAATAATTGTCAAGTCCTTATTGGAAAACCCTGTGTATGACCAAAGTTATTCTAAGAAAACTGCGTTTCAGGTTTTTTTCTCGAAAAAATTCACATTACGTAAATATGGTTCTGAAGTTTTTTAAGAATGAGTTATAAGTTCACTAAAGCGTAAAATTTAGACTGTCGCTAGATGGAATTTGTAGTTAATTATTTAAATAATAGATCATTAAGTCAATTGCAAACATTTTATCTATTTTAATACTCCTAATTAAAAAACCCTACCTTAAAATATAATTTCTAAAGCTTTCGATCAATTTGCTTTTTATATTTTAAGTAAGAATTTCCTTCAAACTCAAACCTTATCATTTAATGCAAACGTAAACCCTTTTTTCAATAAGCAATGCCGACGGCCAACATAAAACGGACTTCCTCTCTCTTATTATATTTATTATATAACTGCATTAGACTTTTTTTTTTAGTTGTTATTGCATTTGTCGTTCCTTGAACTTCCCTATCGCATTAAGAGATCTGCTTGCCATTGAATTATAAGCAATGTGCGGTGCGGTGGGGTGCCGAGCGGCGATGTAGTATGCGGATAGCGGATGTCGTCATTTGGTTGTCATGTAATTGCAATTGCATCAAAATTTTAACTACTCCATTATGCTTCCTTTTTAGCTCAGTATTCCCACCATCATTTATCTATAGTAAGCTTCATTTTTCTCCTCTCCCTCTTTCTTTGCGTTCCATTGAAACTTGCAACAACGAATTATCCTCATTGCATTCCCACAGAGTATTAAGTATACACTCGTATTACATGTTCTCAAGTAGCTGTGGCTAAAAGATCCAACAGAAGAAAATATTAAAATAAAAAAAAATGACCACAGCAAAAAGGTATTAAAAACTAATCGATTCACATTACATAATTACGTGGCACGGTCTATTATAAAGAATACGGCATGTTGTAGTACGAGTACCTATATAGTTTGTAGCAAGTTGTAATTTTTTTTGTCTCCCTTAAGACTGCGTAGAAAAAAATCATTTATTGGCAAATTAATTGCAATTTTAATTCTCCATTCGCAACGATCTGAGGTTTTTTTTGTTAAGTTCTCTGTCATAATAGAGAGAGAGGAAGGAATATAATGATTGATATCCTTTCCGGACTGCGGTGGTGCGATTATTATTCAATATGAAAATTAATTGCTTCCAACATAAGGTCAAATTAGGACGCTATATATGTATGTACTTTATGTTCTTCGTTTGGGGCAGTTCTGGAAGAATTTCATTCTAAGATTATGTCTTAATTATTAGAGGAATGATTTAGAAAATGAGTGGTTATTTCATATAATTTAGAAAAATCGGAAACTATTCTATATTGTTTTTTTTTTTTTTTTACGAATTGTCAGTATACGGCTTTAAAGTTACATATTAGGTGTGTTCCTTTATTTTGAAACTCTGTGCAATTCTGTGAATTTCTATGCAATTTATTTTTTTTTTATATGTACATACTTTGACAGACTTTTGTGTAGAAATTCACACAAATGCACAGAGTTTCAAAGTAAAGGAACTAGGCTATTATTATATTATTGTAGGGTTGTTTTCGATATCCCTCTTTTAATAGTCTCGTTTTTTTAAATCTCGTTTTTTAAAGCCGGATTTTTATAATCCCGTCTCTTATAATATCGTTTTTTATAATTCCGTTTCTTAGTATCCCACTTTTAGAATCAAAAATAGTTCTTTTATTTTTCAAAATCGTGTAATTTTTTAGGAAACAGGTTTTTCGGTATTTGACGGGATTATAAAAAGTGCTATTATAATACATCGCGAATTTGAATAAGCGGGATTTTAGAAGAAAGGATTTTAAAAGTACAGTATTTTAGAAGACGGGATTTTAAAACTTTTTTCGAGATTTATGAAAAAAAGAAGGGATTTCGATGATGATCCAGCTTTTCTGAAATCCCGTTTTTTTCAATCCCTTTTCTTATTATACCGCTTTTTCAATCAAAACTAGTTGTTTAATTTGAAAGATGAAATGAACTAATATTTAGAAACTGACCAAAGTTGTTCTGTGAGGTTTGATTCTGCGATGGGGTATCAAATTTAACTCCAATACAAATTTAAACTTGTCTGTTCTAGACGAATAAAGCGCTTTCCCATGTGGCAAACCATGACAAATAAAAAAGGAAGAAAAACATTAACAAGAACAAGTTAGTAATTTTCGAGAGGAAGATCTTTCCAGTCTGTACGGCAGCTGTGGCGCGGCGGCGTTGGGGGTATGTTTTAATGGAACGCGACTTCGTTCATATGGCCACCGCGGGTACTATTGCAGTGGTCGATTCGATGGACCCAATTTTCGATGACTCGGCCACACATTTCGGTCGAAACGGCCGATAGTCAACGTTGAAGAAAATAGTCTAGAGGCGTTAAATCGCACGAACGAGGCGGCCAATCGACTGGCCCATTTCTTGAGATAACACGGTCAACAAACTTACTCTGCAATAAATCGATTGTAAGGTGTGCTGTGTGGCTTGTGGCACCATCTTGTTGAAACCACATGTCGTCCAAGTCCATATCTTCCAATTCGGGTCAAAAATAATCGGTAATCATGGCGCGATAACGCTGGCCATTCACAGTAACGTGACGATCGTTATCGTCGACGAAAAAATATGGCCCAATAACGCCGCCGGCATGCAAACCGCACCAAACAGTTATTTTTTTTGGATGAAGTGGTGATTCATGAAGCAAATGTGGATTTTCACCCGACCACTAACGCATGTTTTGGTTATTGACGAACCCATTGAGCCAAAAATGAGCTTCGTCATTTACTGACCGAACATTGGAGTTAACGCTCTTAAAGTTGCGGTCACCGACTCCGAATTTCGGTAAAAAAAATTTATAATTTGCAAACGTTGCTCCTTCATGTACTTTACCATGATGAAAATGTTGAATTTACCGAATAAATTGACAATGACAGTTCGATGATTAGTGAAAGGGTGCGTTCACAAATTAAATTCAAAGTTGTCAAGTCCCTATTAAAAAACCCGATATATGCACAATTCACTTCGACATAATATTAAATAAATATAGGAAACACGTCAGCAACAAAGGAATATTAACAATTTATTCTTCTACTACACAACATAATAAATTATCTTCAAGTTTAATATGCCAATACCCCAATAAGGAGCAAATTACATATTAAAGAAATTTATAGGTTTGTACAAAATGCAAGATCCCAGCCACATTTAGATTTTGGACAGCATCAAAATAGGAAATTGCAAATTCTATGAAATAAGGCTTAAAATTGATATTGTGACCTGATTGTGTGCGTATGTCTCTCAATATTCAGCAAATATCTGTCTGCCATGTTACCAGTCAAAGGGAAACACGTGTTTTCCTGTTAAAATTCTATAAAACTATATATAAACTCAAAATATACTCACACAAGTCCCAGCAAGCATCAGCATCATTATCAGTATGCAGCATCCACATTTTAGTTGAAAACTATGGATAAACTCTATGTGGTTTGTATAGGCAATAAAACAAAACATATTATGAGGTAAAGGCTATGGTATGTAAATTTGTGTGTACATATTTTGCTTTAAACACATTCAAGATCAAATAAATGTTTAGAGATAGGTACACTGGTCCACATACATATGCAAGGACTAGAAGATGCGCTTAAATTTAAATGTAAGGTTTTGGAATGTTGGAACATTTAGATTTTAACATGATTTTTCGGAAGCAAAGCTTATAGGGCCAGACTTAAATATTGGACAATGTATACGTGAAGCTACGTGCGTCGTATATGTCCTCCCATAAAACAGTAAAATATTTTCTCGAGAGTCCTATAGTTGAGCGTACGAGAATTGAGATGAGAAATTGGTCACTGGCAAAGAACTTACAAAGAATGAGGATAGAAATATGTGAAAGGAGGTGGGTGGTTTGAAAAGAGCTTCTTATAACGTTTAGTTGGTATAATGTATAGGCACTATGGTCCAATTCAAACGTTATACTTCGAAATCTGTTCAATATTCTTATACCCAAGTTTATGATGTCAACACATTGAGGTATTCATTATTGGTTGGCTGTAAGAATAATTAATGTCAAGCGACAGTTTTATGGTACATAAAATTTATAAGACCTGTTATAAATTATAGATGATCAAATGAATGAAAACAAGGACTAACTATGATAAAGAAAAAAAGATAAACATTTGTCGGTTAAGGTTTATTAGTTATTTGAGATTTTTGTTAGAATGTGGTAAAATATTTAATGTTTAAGGAAGCTTTTAACATATTGTTTAGTTTTTTTAAGGACCATGGAAACTTGTGATATAAATGCTTTATTTATACAGAAGTCGATTTTATGTGGTTTTATATTTTTATTGATTCTTCAAAATAACATGAAAATTGAATTTAATAATATGAATAATTATTATGTATATAACTTTTGTAAAATTAAAAATAAAGATCTTGAATAAAAAATTAAAATAGCAGGAGAAAAAGTGCTTTATAAAACAAAACAAACCATAAACGAAACTATCTGAACGACAAGAAACTTAGCTGAAATGACAAAATGTCAAACTGACAGCAAATAAAGTGCTGCCACCTTAGTAATAATTAATATTTAGCTGCACTTCAGGTTTCTCATAGCGAGTTTTATTCAAAATTCAAAATTTAAAGAATTCTCTCAAAATCGAGAATTGCTGTTTTCAATGAAACTTTTTTCAGTAGTTTTTAATTTGGCACTAGCCGACACAAATTCATAACAAACAACAAAATATTTTTCATTTGACGTTTGATAGAAAAAACTGTATATTCAGATCGAATCTCTCATCCAATGAAAGAGCACTTCTTTCTTGTTGAGAATTTATTAATTTAATAAGAATTGCCCTTTTTCTTGCAATGAAACTCTTAAAATAAGAAAAGGGCACATCTTTTGATAGAAAGAGCAAATTTTTTCGTGAATGAAACTCGCTATCAGGCTCACTGAGATTTCAGACATTTCTGTAATCTCAGAAATCTGAATGTTGATAATTTCTCAGTGAGATTCCTCACTCTTCCTGTCAAAACGCTGAGACTGATATTTTTTAGATTTCCTTGCTCAATTATTTTTATGTCGCAGTCGAGATCAAAATATAAAAAAAAAGATGGATATGGAGAGTGCTTTTGATTTTTAGCGGAGATCTTGTTCAGTCAGATATTTCCTTTTCCTCAGTGAAGCTGACAGAAATTTACTCAGTGAGGTCTCAGAAACGTTAACGGAATAATTAATTTCTTTAGGATTTAAATTTTAAAATGCTTATAAACATAAATAACATAATTTAGGAAATCTTTTTTTTTAAACCCTAAAATTTTTGTCAAAAATTAAAATGGTGTTTACTTTAGTGTCTTTGGAAAATGGCAGAAAATCAATTTTATAAATACAAGAAAAATTAGTAACAAAAAAAACAATAACAATATATTGAAAAAGGGAGAACAGTTCGATGAAAATCACAACCGAACTGAAAAATGATCACGAGTTCCACAAATAAGGAAGAACAAAGAAAATCAGGGTGAAATGATTATGCGTTTTTTTGCAGACCACATTAAACGATTTCTGAACGTTCAAACTTAAAATGAACAGTGATTTCTGTCTCCTGTGACTCTTTTATCTTTCATATAATTTGCTTTCGGGAGGATTTGATTATTCCCACCAAAGTTAAGCTTCGCACAGAATTTTGAAGAGACATTACGGGCCTTTTGTGTCAGAATGACAGCTCTTGATTTAAAAAGCTTTTGAATTTTATTTCAGCATCGAAATCAGAAATGTTTTGCAATAAAGATACCTTGAAGTATTCATACGTGATTAAAACTTTCTAAACTATTTCACTCAAAATAAAGTTCACGAAATAAATCGTTTGTAATAGCACGTGGCGTAATGGTTAGTTCGTTGGACTGTTACGCCGAAGGTCTTGGGTTCGATTCCCAGCCTATGCCACTTAAAAACAGAAATGTTTTTCACGGGATACTGCCTCTTGCGAGGAATTGACAAATCTTCCTCTTGTCATGAAGAAGTGCTTCTCACCCTAGCCGTTCAGATTTGGCAGAAAATTGCAGGTCCCCTCTATTCCTACCAATAACACGCACACAGGAATGGTTGAGAGTTGTAAGTTACTAAGCCCTGATTCTATACGAGCTATCGCGCTGACCAATTTATTTTTAAATAAATAGTTTAGGTATGCAAAATCAAACTCATTAGATGAAATGGTTTTTAAATTTTTTATTTTTTTTTTATTTCTATTTTATATATATATATATGTGTATATAACGTTTCCATTCCTTATAGATAAAAAATCAACATTTATGTTCAATTAAATCATTCTTATAAATGAAAGTTCACAGTAAAACACTTAGAAGAAAACCTGTGCACCAAATCAATGAATTGCAGTAATGAATTCACCATTAATGAAAATCAAAGAAAGAAACAAAAAAAAAAAACACAAATTGGTCCTTCAAGCTGGATCGTAGTATCGTATAATAGTAACCTCGTACTTGAATATAATTATCAACTCGTGCAGCAAAATCAAATTGCACTGAAAAAAAAAAAAACAAAAAAAAATCATACAATCATCATGAACTTCTTCCTCAACCAATATAGATTCAAATTTTCTACTACATCACTATCAATACTGGAGAAACAAAAATGAAAAAAAAAAAACCTCAATGAATACTTCACCCAGAATACAAATGACAAGATGAAATTCAATTGATTCGGTTTGTGTCGGTGAAGTGCAAGGTGCAGCAGCAAACTTATACCCAAGAAATACACAAAATTTAAATATCTATCTGAATGCATTCATCAAATGCTGCATAAGTTGTCGAGCAGCAGATGCAGATGCAGATGCATCATCATAGAATGTAGGTATATTCAACATCTGAGTAGAGGCGGAAGGGGAGTGGCATTGCGAATGCACTTCAATGAATAAGTGCACTTGGCGCAATCAAGCACGCTACACTAAACATAAAACCAAAACAACAACAACCCAACTGGCTTTTCAACTTTAAACACAAAACATATCTAGGTACACACGGCCAATACCTGTTTATGGAATCGTGTGTGTCTAGCTAGAGAGTATCTACTAGAGATGTGTCATTCGTCATTCTAGCAAAGATATGATGATGCTTCGGCTAAGGAAGGGGGAGATTCCTAGAGAATTGTGTCATCATTACGAAACTATCGAGATACTTTGAATCTTCTCTCTTGGTTGTAACAAAAGTTGAAGTTTTAGTTTGTTAACCGATAGATACTTTTGCTATTACACGTGACGAACTTGTATCTAAGCGACTTTTTTTTTTAGCCCCAAACTTCCTTTGGCAAAACAAGTATATTCGTGAAAATTAATTGAATGAAGCTTCTCTTGAATTCTCGGCACCTTTCGTAGCAGATTTGACAATTTTCGCTTCGATTTAAGTTTTTTCATCAATACTTGAGTTTCTAGTCGATATAGATATTATATAAATGTGGCGGAATTTACTAGCGGTATATTTATATGAACATATAGAAGATATTTGTATTTATCTTGCTCCTTTGTCGACACTCTCGCGATGGGAAACCAGCTAGATGTGATGTGACTATAGAATGATATGTGATGTCAGGTTTTGATGAAGAAGCGATGAAGACTGATGACGACAACCGATGCGATGGATGATGGTGGATGTATTGTATGGATATATGTATGTGGAAAGGAATATTACAGGATTTCAATGAATGCCACGAACATTATAATGAATGTCGAAATGCGGTTTCTTTGTTGTCTGCTGATGATGATGGTTTGGAATTTGGTAATGCAAGAGAATCGCAGTCATGTTGTTTTATGTTGGTTGGAGTATAGATCTTTATTTGTTACCCTATTTTAGGAGATAAATGTAGAAATAGACATTGAAAGTTTTGATGAGATGAGATGAGATGAGATGAAATGAATGGCAACGCGCTTTGTTCGCATGACTTCAAATTCCAAACATCTGGAAATGCAAAGTAGGTACATATCTTATAGGTTTCCATTTCATCGTTCACATAATCTGAAAGCTATATTCTCTGATGACATCTATGTATATAACCCATAATGACAGATAGACTGTCTATGGAACTCGTTGAATATGTTTACATTCGACTCATTAGAGAATGAAATGAATAGTGACGGATATGTTGGAACTGCGCAAATATGTTTTTGTAAGTTTAACTATATATATATATACTTCTATATCGATGTTAATTAAGTGGGTATACCACTTTTTATTTCACTATATATTTATTCAAAAGAATGGCATACCATTTAATTATTGATTATTTTTTTAAATTTTTTTTTTCTGCAGGAGTGTTTTCGAAAGCTTCGTCGAAACTTAAAATTTCATGAAAAACAAAAACAAAAAAGTATTAGGTGCCTTCTAATATTATGTATTTACTATTTAGTAATTTAAGATCATTGAAGAGCATTTCTTTATTGAAAGTTTTGTCAAATTAATAATCACATGTTTATAAATCCTAAATTTATACTTTCAAATATTCTCAGCTGAAGATGATTAAAAGTTAAGTCCAAACTATTGATTCTTTATACCTTAATGACTTAAAATCAACACAGTGAAAAAAAGAAAAATTTTCAAATTTTTAAACTTAACATTAAGTATTAATTATTTAAGCCGAAAAAAAAAACTTTAATAAACAAAAATTTCAAAGTCAAAGTATAAAAACTTATAATGAAACATTTGAAAAATTAAAAACATAATTAATGTAATTTTTTTAATAATATTTTAGATTACGGTAGCTTTCAAAAAAAAATTCTTAGGAGTCGTTTTTGAGAAAAATAAGATTTTGTTGCTATGTTTGATAAATACCAACTAAGTCGTTTTCGAATTATTAAGTTTTCAGAAACAAATTTGAAACTTTTTCGCAAAAAAAAAATTTACAAATATTTTTTACGGCAGGTACCGTTATGTTTGGTCCTAAAAATGAAAACAACCTCTCAGAGTTAGGCCCATAAAAAGTTTGGTAACTGCCGTAGTTAGAACCAGAAATAACGGTACATGCCATATTATCAAAAATGGCTAAAGGAAAAAAAGTCTAAAAAAGTGGATATAATGGAACCTAACATAGAACCATTTTTTTTTATTTTTGCTTTTCCCGAGAATGGTTTAACTGATTTTTATCAATTTTTTTATGGAGAATATTTTGAGAAGTTCAAATAGTATTGTGTACTAAAATTTAAAAAAAATAGCGCAAAATTTTAAACGATTTAGTACGATGTTAAAACCATTTTTTCATAGTAAAAATGCTTTAACATCGTACTAAATCGTTTAAAATTTTGCGCTAATATTTTTTGGATTTTTGGAAAAAAAAATTTTTTTTTGAAAACTTAATATTTCGAAAACTACTTTATCGATTTTTACTTAACTTGGTTGGAATAAATTTCCTTATTTTTAGGAAATCGAAAATTTCTGTTGTTAATTTCTTAAAATATTTAAAACTTTTAAATATTATAATCTTTCTAAAAAGTTCTTTAATAAAAATAGATTGTTTTTTCTTTAAAATTATCTTAGGTTGTATCCATTGGTGTACATGAGTCAATATTTTAAAAAATTAACATTTGTCCCCTATATGCTATATACAATTAATTTTAATTAATAATAATTAATTAATAATTATTATTATTACATATATTATTTTTATATTTATTAATTTTATTAAGGAAAGCTCTAAGGATTTATTTCAGAGATTTCAGAGGCTGTTTAATCGAATTATTTCTATAATTTCGTAAATGTTTTAGTTTCAACTGTTAATTCCACGCATGCATTTATGTGCAACTCGGCCTATTTCATCTGTTATTGATTTAAATTTCAGGATTGTCATAGTTTATATTTTAAATATCACACACATGATTAAATAAGACTTTTTTAATGACTTTTTTATTTCCAAGCATTTTTATGATATTTTGTAATTCATATTTCATCAATTTAAAAAAAAAAAAAAAACATGAAGATCTGATGAATCTATCAGTTCTAAAAAAAAAATCATCTACAGTATTAAATGGAAAAATCTTTTTATGTATAATTTATATTTATATTGATATATTCCAATATTTGCTAAAAGGTTCAAAAGTTTTTCAATAGAAAATCCAATAAAGTGTTTACGAGTATATACTTTAAATGCAAAGGTATCTTACATCCATCCATCAGATTTCAGCAATAATAATTTTTGTGTGTACATTTTTTTAGACACACATACGTATAGATATGTACACATTCAATAAATATAAATTTGATTTTCCTAAGAGCATACTTTACGATGAAATTTAAAAAATACAAACAAAATTTCTTCTTTTTAAATAGTTGATCCTTTGATATTTCATATGCGAGATATAGGATATAAAGTTAAGTTAAGTTAAAATATTTGTATGGAACAAATATGTACCTTAGTTCTAAACGGGCAAATGTCCCTTTTTAAAAATATTAACTTAGACACAATTGAATTCAGCGTAAGGTAATTTTAAATTTCACAATGCATGTATTTTCCAGGAAAATAATTTATTTTTATTAAAGAATCTTCTAGAAAGATTAATATTTAAGGTTTTAAACATTCTTAGAAATTAAAGAATGAAAATTTCGAATTTTCCAAAAATTAATAAATTGTACATTGGCTCCTTATATAGAAACCAAAGTACAGAAGTAAAGTAAGAATTTTTTGTAAAACACAAAAAGCTTATGGAACGCTTTTAACTTTTCTTTATCATACGAGAACATTATTTCACAATAATTATTGCAGTGGTATACCTGTTTTGCTTTAAATACATTCATTGATGCAGCACAAAATTTAATTAAAGTTGGGGATTTGTTTTGCATTCAAACCACACGAAGGTTTGGTTGAAATTCTCGTGTAAACTACTTTTTAATTTACAGAGAGAAAATTTTTAAGGAAACTTCCTGTAGTGTGAGTTTAAACAAAGAAACAAAAACAAAAACAGAAACAACAAAATAAAATTTATTTAAAGAATAAAAAAATATAAAACAACTTTAAACAATCACCCTGTTATTTTTATTTGTTTTAATAAAATTACTTTGAAATATTTGAAATAAATCGGTTGACCTAATTAAATATTTTTTTTTTTAAGAACAATCTTTATTTACGTTCTTAAAAGATTGCTTAAAAATATTTGTAAGCATGGCAAAGTAGTAAAAACAAAAAAAAACATAAACTAGATTCTAATCTTGTCACTTTGTGGATTAGATCATGAATACATTTTTTTTCCTTACGATTGTTCATAAAGATAAAATATCGAACTACAAATCGAAGTCTAACCTATAAATTATGTACAAATATATCTAATGGTAGGTAAGGTACCTTGTTTTATTATCCTTTCACTAATTTGTTTTTTATTTATTCTCTTGCGTGACTGATTTTATGTTGAGATTAGACCTAAACTTCACTTTAACTTAATTAAACAGTGTTTATATTATTGTTCCTGCAGCAATTACGATTTGTAATTTGCATAATTACGTTATTTTATTTTTAAATATCAACGTCAATTCTTATTTATGGAAGTCGTATATTTTTTTTAGGTTTTTGTTTGTTTTTATTTAGTAATTGAAAAAATTCCATAGTAAACTCTTTGGATTTATCATCATTTATATACCTAAACATATGTATAGATATATGAAATAATTTAGGTCATTGTTATTTTTAAAGTGATGACAAAATATATTAAAGAATTTTATGATAATTTTTCTTTAAAAGCTTGTTTATTTTTGTGAAAAATATTATTTTGATTGTGATTTTAAGTTCTTTCAGTAATTTAATTGATAAAATATTGATGTTTACAACTTTTAAAATAAAAATAAAAAAAAAATGAGAACAAAATATAATGGAGCAATTTAGTTATTGGAATTATATTGAATATTTTTTGGTCATAAATTCTTAAGTGTGTTAATCGTGAATTACAAATAAGAATATAAACATTATTATTAAGTTTTTAAAATTGGTTAATTTTTTTTTCTGTAAGTATCTTCAAAACTTTAAAATTTTTTCAGACAAAAAGTATGTTTCAAAATCCTAACTATTCCTAGTTTGCGTGTTATAGGCAGGAATGGACGTGACCTACAATTTTCTTAAAAATAAATACTATTGGAGGATCAAAATTATAAGAACTATTTTTGAAAAAAATAAAAATCAATGGTAATTCGATCGAGGAGGGGTCTAATGGCAGCCATATACCGCTGCCCTAACATCTCCATATTGCATCTTTCAAAATGTTAATATTTGGAAAAGTCTAAAACAATTTCTTTTGTTGGATTTTTGTGAAACCGTGCGTCGTGGTATTGCTGCCAGGTAAATGGAATTCATTTTGAGCAAATCGTACAGCAGCTCTTGGATTATTACAGCTTAAGCCATTATATCATTTTTGCTAATTTTGGCCAGCTACTTCATAACGAATTTTGAATATATTATAATAATCATCATTCATAAGTTACCAAAGTCAAAGGCAACTTATGCATATAGAAGCCATTGAACTAATAAAATTATTGTATGACCTTTAAAGCTTCAATTTACATAGATTCATTATAAATTCATAATTTCTTGAAACAGGATATATTATCTATAAAATTGGCGTTGGCATTGGCTCCAGATATTGTTAGCTTGATTAAAATTTGAAACAGTCCATATACTCTACGATTATGGGGAAATAAAAAACAAATTGTATTATGCATATCATCCTTTAGTTTGTGACTTAACTGATATATAGCGATAGGTGCACTTTAAATGTTCATTTATTATCTATTTATGTATAAACATAAAATGTTAAGACCAAATAGTGCATTTTATTTGTTTATAATGTTCTGAAAAAACAATAAAAATCTTAAAAATATTTACCGTAGATAGGACCACCATTAATTAAGCAGGTCCATACTCCCATCTGCTAAACAAATGATTCAAATTTCTCCTTTTACTTTTATTTAGTGATAATACCCGCAAAATAACACGCTCTAGAAATAGTCAGAAAAATCATGGAGAAAAAAAAAACTATGCCCTTAGGTAAAAAATTTTAGAAAATTTCTTAGCCAATTATAATTTTGAACATAAAATATTTTGATAAATGAAGTGCTTGAAAGACCATTTTTATTCTTTAAACTTTTATCAAGCTAATCAATTACCAAATTATATATTTGTCCGTTTTTGTCTTGAGGGCAATTTTTATATACACATCATAAGTTTGTACCTACATATATTTTTAGAAATTGTTATTTCTTAGAAATTTCTTCAATGTGAAATGAAAAAAAAATTGAGGTTAAGGAGAATTTAAAAAAAATAATAAAATATAATAACACGAGTAGAAAATAAATAAATCTTGAATGAGATATGTGCCCAATTATAACTATAAATGCGAACCCTGCAAAACAATTTCGTCGTGTGAACTTATAATAATTATTAAAACCGAAACGTGATTATTCGTGTTCGTCATGGCTTTATTTTCTTGTTTACAAGCAGGTGTGGTGTTATTTGACATGATGGGATTGTTTTTTTTTAATTTCTCTACCAAAACAAAAATAGTTTGAGAAATGTTTGTTTTTTCTTTGATGATTTAAAAGATTCTTTAAATATGTATGTAGGTTAAGCTTAGATTCTTCTGTGATAGATAGACTAAGTTTTAAAATGTAAACAAAATAATATTTAATGCGGTAGAACTACATCATCTATCATAGGCATCGCCAACGCAAACCTAATGTTTTTCATAAATTTTACTTTTCATAAATTTGACATTTTTAGAACGCGTTTTATAGAGATAATGCATTAAACAAGATTTATATGCGATAAATAATATTTAAACTTGGATTAATTTAAAAGAATGTTTTGATAAAATTATTTATGTTCAGTTTGCTCATTTTCACACGCTTTGATGATAGACACGTTGTGGATGTTTTTAAAAAAAACTTACTCAATTAAAAACAATTTTTTTATTACTTATGCTGTTTTATTGATTTTGTATTTACATTCTATACTAAGCTAAAGTTTAAAAATCATTCGATTCAATTATCAAAAACCACTTGTGCAACCATCAATGGGATTTCAGAAAGTTCAAGTTTCTTCAGCAATTTTCCAGGTATTCTACAAGGTTGCATCTTTAGCCCAGTAATTTTTTTTATAATATTTTCCTTCTAGCAGAAAGGGTTTTTTGTGACTCGAATTAAAATGCTCCTTAATATCGATGATATTAATTATAATTTAAAATTGTAAAAACACACTAAGTTCAAATATTTGAAAGAAGAATAAGTGCTTTTAATACACAGTGGAAAACAGTCTAACAGTCTCTATATTCAAAACATCTGCGCATTTGCCAAGTACAAAGTTTAGCACAATCAAAAAGAAATTCGAGGTTATTTATTTAAAATTAACAATAAGTTAATGGAGAATTCTGAAAAAGTGGGTTTTGCCAATCGTCATACTTTCCGTAGCGTAGTGCGTCGCGTCGGTTTGTGCGTTTTTGCTTTCGTAAGTCCAATGCAATTTAGTTCAAATTGGTCTGAACGAGTGTACCGATTTTCTTCAAATTTGGTACAGAGTATTTTTTTGTGATTCCCTAGAGATGAAATTCGAATTATTTTTAGCTCATCTAAAAAAAAATATTTCGATTTATTCAAATCTTCTCAAGAACGGCTCTTACGATTTTGATTAAATTTCGTACCTGTAATTATCAAAGTAAATGTAAGAACACTGCATTTTATTTTTTTTCCATAAACAATTACGGTATTTACGGTTTTGACGATTTATAAAAAAATTGACAGCCATACAAATATTTTGTTTTTTTTTTTAATCCTCTCAAAAACTACTTTTACGATTTTAATTAAATTTCGTACAAGTAAGGACCAGAGCAATTGTAAGAAAACTGCATTTCAGGTTTTTGCATAAACATTAGCTTTACGGTGATTATGGTTTTGACGTTTTATGAGAAAATTGACTTATTTTATAGTTATTTTTTAATGGCTAATATTTTGCTATCTGATACTCATAAATTTTTCAAACAATATTGTATTTTAAAATTTGGAATTTTTTTTTAATAAAAACAAAAAATCGTTTTTTATGTACATAATTTTTAATTTGGTTACATTTTTTGTTAAAGATTCAATATGTAAATACATATATTGTACATGAATAGTTGTAAACTAAAACAGCACGTCCAGTCTGCCCTGCCCAGTTAAGTATAGTTTTCTTATTGATTTAATACCTTGCATTTATGCAAACAACGAAAAGAATTTAACCCCCAAAGCATCGCGTAAATAAAATTACACTTGTTTGAACTGCTCAAATTTTTATTTAAGACATAATCATGCCGATTATGCAATCCACAATGCTAGATCCGCATTGATTCACAGTATTGTTCTTTTTTCTTTTCACGACAAATTGAGTAAAGACAAAAGAGCAAAGAGAGCCCTGCACTGTGAATCACTGCGGATCCAGTTTTACGGATTCCATAATCGACATAAATATTTCTTGTTCTTTTTGTTAATGAAGGTATTGTTAGATCTATCACTGTTGTGCTATATTTATACATTTCAATTTTGTTTTACTTAAATCTTATCAAATTTGGTACCATCAAGGTTACATTTTTTTTTTCTAAAGATGCTTTTATGGAACATTTTCTTAACGTTCCTTCATTGAGACTTAGCATTCCACACTGAGATTTCAACACCATACTCATCGTCTCGTGTGAGTTAGTTAGTGATTTGTCTGCAAGTACTTTTTCACATCAGAATATTTTAAATTACAATACCCGTCAATGAACCGTAATGGATAACACCGACCGATCTCCTTGTAAAAGGTAAAACCAAGCTTCTGTAGGTATATGCAATGTATTCCACTCAGATTTCATAGACCAATTAAACTCAATTCTGGCTTTGTCGAAAAGCTTTGACTATTCATTGGCACAATAAATCTATCTATAGAGATTATTATATCTTTGAAATTCCAACAGAATAACGCAGTTTTAACATCTCCAAAAGTGTTAAAAGTCTCATACATATTTATAAAACTGTAAAATTAAAATTAAAAATTTCTCAAATCATTTTCTTTAATATTTCTCGCAGAAAATTGTGGAACTTGATGCCTTTTATAATTTTGGTACCGCTAAGTGGATAGAACTAATGTATAATGTTCAACTTAAATATTTATGATTTATTTGAGCAATTAGATCGTAAGAATTGTGCAAGAATTCTCATAAGTTAAAAATTCCATTTTACCAAAAACTTAAACAAAAATATAAAATTTTTTTTACTGAGAAAGACCCTTTTAAAGAAACTATACAATTATGAATCATTATGAAATATATAACCATGCCAACGACATTCCCAGTCTCTGGAATTCCATAACTATATAATACAAATACAATTTGAACTCCAATTAATGCCCAATTTAGGGGAACCACTCTCGCTTACACCAATAAACTTAAATCAACTATCAACAAACCAAGCAAGCAACCAACACACAAAACATACCATTCTCCAAATTTGGATAGATCGACATCACGATAAGTCGTCTGATGTGGAGATTTAATCCAGTTTCAAGCCATCCGAGATGGTCTACAATCTCAGCAAACAGCATCCCGCCATCTAGTGATTTCACTTTCACTGATGGCTGGCTGGCTGCGTGACGTGATGTGAGTTTGAATCTTCGCTATATTAAATCTTCTCTCATATTATCATCATCATCATCATCATCATCGCCATCATCGTCCTCCTCGCCTAAAGATGTTGTTTCGTAATTTTTGTAAAAAGACATCAGAGAGTCAGAGTCACAAAAAACATCTCCCGATTTGGAGCTTGAGTTTTCCATATTTTCCTGTCAAGTTTTTTTTTTATCTTCCGTTGAGGACCATTTAGTAGTAAAGTATAGTGCAACGGAAACTAGCGACATAGTTTTGTAGTATTTTTATGACCAAATCGTGACATTAGCATTAATTTGGAAGCCTAGTTGGATAAAATTTATGCGGCGAATCATTATTGTTGTGCTTGCGCAGCAACGTAGTTAAATACACAATGAGAAAAGTTTAAAGAATTTAGCACAACAATAACAACTACAACACTATACTGCGGATATTATGATGGTGACATCATCGTTTGGCTTTATTTTGGAGTTTCTTTTTAAACAAGTCTGTCTTCGGTGGTTTGGTTGGTTTTTTTTTTAATTTTTATTTTTGGCCAAAATCATGGTTACCACCCTGGTAAGCTTTATTCTTTAGTTTAGTGGATTTTTGTCGAGAATGGCAGGCTACGGAAATAGTCATTCATGAGCTGCTCGAGAGTGTGCAATATTAAATGAGCACTAAGAAGCTCTCGCTTATGAATTGTGAGCATTTTTATTTCTGTGGAGTGATCGATTTTAACGAAATTTATACGAAGTTGCTCATCATGATCGTGAGACGTGAGTTAGAACTAAGGAACAACTCATGTGCATAAATAGCGCGGACAGTGTTCGGTAAATGTTCCAATTTCGTGAGAAAAGAAAATGTGTGTTGTATTGGGAAAACATTTAATGCTCACCATTATTCTCAAATTGCTCAAAATTGCTCATACCAGTAAGAGAGACAGATGTAATGTTATTCTCTTTTAAAATTTACACATGACTGAGCATTTTTTTTTGGATTGTACGATTGCTCACACTCCCTCTCAAGAATTTTTGAAAATTGCTTACGCTCGTGAGTAAAATATAAACTGATAGCTGTTGTTATGAGCGTTCATGAGCGAGCATTTCGGTAGCCGGCGAAATGGACTTTAAATTTTACATTTACCTACATATATTTTTTTAGCCCCAAAAGAAGAAAGGGAATGTCCATTTATGGAGCCTTGGCCAAGAATCAACACGAACGAATTTGTTATCAAATGAAAGGTGACGTTGAGCTTGTTATATGAGCGAAATATTTTTAAGATCGTTAATGAAAAAATAAATAAATAAATTGGTCGGTGCGACAGCTCGTATAGAACCAGGGCTTAGTGACTTATAACTCTCAACCATTCCTGTGTGCGTGTTATTGGCAGGAATAGAGAGGACCTACAATTTTCTGCAGAATCCGAACGGCTAGGAGAAGAAGCACTTTTTCATGACAAGACAAACTCTTGGAGGATTTGTCAATTCCTCGCAAGAGGCAGTAACCCGTGAAAAAAATTTCTGTTTCTTAGGTGGCCACAGGCTGGTAATCGAACCCAAGACCTTCAGCGTAACAGTCTAACGCACTAACCATTACGCCACGGGCTACTGATAAAAAATCGTTGATGAGAAAGTCGAAATATTTGAGCTTGAAGTTGCCGATTGCAAAATTAAGATTTCAGTTTTTTTGCCAAATAATTGTTCATAACGTGGAAAATAAACGACGCACGTAGAAAAATGGACATATGTACATATATGCGCAATTTCCTTTGAATAATTTTGTTTGAAATATGATGCTATAGTGTCGTGCAATTCACAGTAGATCTAGAAGATTTTTATTCAGTTGGCAATCGTTTCCAAAATGCATTGAATTTTTTTTTGTTGTTGTTATTTTCCTGTTCCTGTTTTTTTTCAAACAAGTTTTTGTCAAACCAAAATGTATATATATTTTTGGTCAAATCCCTAACTAAATCAACTCGCAGAATCAAACGCAGAATAAATTTATTTGAAAGGGACATTTTGTTTATTCCTTTTTTTTCCGTCTTATGGTTCAAGGTTTCAAGTTCACGGTCATTTGTGGTGCTTCTTTAAGATAAGCTGTTTAAGAATTCTTTCACAGGTAAAAATGAAGAATTTTATTTTTAATTCAATTTGTAAAGGGTTGAGCTTTTTCAGGTATAATGATTTATTATTGGTGTCATTTTGATATTCCACCAGTTTTAAAATTTGGTACTATCACTCTGTTTTATTTTTTTTTTAATAGCTTAATTAAATTACGCTTAATCTTAAAGAAAAAAAAAAACCAAAAGTGTGAGAAAAATAATTTTATTCACATGTTCCAAATTTAAAGTAATTAAACATTTTCCAGTTATGGCAGAAGATATCTAGGTATGTAGACTTCTTGAGACATGGGAACAATTTAAATTCAATTTTATGACTTTCTAGAGATTTTGAAAAGATAAATTTGAGAATGTTGCGCTGCAGCGAGCGTATAACCTTATATTATTATGCTGTGGATATGCCATTCAAGATAAGGTATACTTATTTTAAAGAAAGAGAGAGGGTTTGAAAGAATTTAGTTGTTTATTTTAGCATATTTTAATGAGTGAGAGTTGATTCAATCTTGAATATTCATTTTTCTTTCTTCTTTTTTTTTTTTTTGGGTGGTGCAGTCTGAAAGTACGAAGCTTAGATTTTTCTGATCGACTTTAATGGAAACAAATTCCCGTTTAAATAATTCAGACTTATAAAATTTGTGGTGAAATAAAAATTCATCATATTTATGTAGCAAGCACTTGATCTTAATATCTTTATTTAATAGAAAAAAACTTACGAATATTCAGATTAACGATTTGTCAAAAAAAATCTCTTTTTTTATTTTTATTTAAATTTTTAAATTTATGGCCTATGCCAGGCTAATATTTCCAGTATCTTGGAAGTGCCAATATTTCAAAAGGTCAATATGTCATCCAGCCATTCTACTTAGTAGAAGCTTAAGAAGAATGCAGATATGTCCAAGTTTATTTCAACTTAATTCCTAATGGTTACTATAATGAGCTATATCCATACTAATAGACGACTAGAACATTTTTGCGACCACCAGTTAATGTTTCAGACTACAACTTAAGTAGAGTTGTTGAGCAGAATTCTGATGAGCTATGAGGTATATGATCAATAAATTGAGATAAACTGAAAACAATGAGTCTAGTGAACTAGTGAATGTCGGGTAAATTGGTGCTACGATCAGGTCCGGCCCCAGCCAAACTTGCGACATTTGCAAGATTTGTAGAAAGCGCCCCTTTTTTTTATATTTGCACACATACATACATAAGAAATACACTGATACACATTCATAAGACTTTTTCACATTATCAGGAGGTAGAATTTCAATGCTTTTTTTTTATTGAGGTATCCCCAGTAGGTGATTTAGTGTGAAAGAAATAAATTAGCAAAGTTGTGATGAATATTATTTTGGGATTATTTGAACAAGTTTTGTGGTTAAAAGTGATAAATGAAACCCCATCATCATTCATCATGCCTTGAATATCCTACTAAAAAACGATCAGCTTCTATTGTTTGACTTTTAACCAAGAAAAGTCTAAAAATACTGATAATTTTCTAAATATTTATAAAAAAAAGTATTCCTTTAAAATTGAGGATACTTTTAAGGAAAAGGACATAAAAATAAAGCTTTCATCATCTTTGACCAAATTTGTTTCATTTTCCTTGGCCTAATGGGGTCTTAATCTTCGAAAACCAAAAACGCAAGTATACCTACTCACAATCCCAAAAACTCAAAATAAAAACAAAATCCTGTAAATCAAAATTCCAGATGACCCAAAGTCCCAAAAACCCACAATCTATCAGAAAACCCAAAATGCCAATAACCCATTTTTCCGAAATCAAAATCTCAATATCCCAAAAAAATTATGTAAAATGTAAAATTGGCAAAAATTTCGATTTTGAAAAAATCATTTTAAATAATATAAACGAGAGTTGTTTTAAGATATGATCTACAATAATTATTATTGTGCATTCAGTCATGTTGGAATTTCATTAATGAATGAAAAGATTTTAATCAACTAAAATATAATAACATTGCGCTTCACTTTAAATAATATGACAAAATATTCTTTTTCTGTATTTGAAGTTTTGTTATATCTTTTTTAAAATTTAACAATTTGAAAGGATTTTTTTTTTTCAGTTATAATTAAGGGATTTTGGGAATTTGAGATTTCTGGATTTTAAGTTTTCGATATTATGGATTTTGGGATTGTGTTCGACTCCCTTTTCCAAAAGGACATACATTAAAATACTTCTTGCTGATGAAATAATATTACATTTAACTGTATATATAGAATAAAATGAGCTGCCAGCGACTACCCTCTTGCTTGTATACCGGAGGCCAAACCAAACTATCTAGAGACTAGACTGGTTAAAGGGAACTGTTTGTAAAGCTCGTGGTCTATACCTTGAACTGTAAGCAATATCTAAACTATATAAGGATGAATATGAATAGAATATGTATCAAAAATTGTAAATCAAATAAATCAAACAATATAGCTTTAAAAACAAACGGCAATTTTTTTTAGATAAATCTTAGGACGTCATACTTTGATTGCATATATTCAAAACTTTTGGAAATTTTCCCAAAATCAACAGACTAAACGGGGTATATTTTAACTCTATTTTAGCTTTGATGAGTCAAATCAAAAAATAATATGCTTGAAATTTTGTGTAAATTAATTAATTAATTAATTAATAACAGGTTATTGTCATATTAACATAAGAAACCAATTTTACCGAATATTCGATTTTTGAATTTCGTTTTATTTTTTAAAATTTTTTTTTAAGAAAACGCAATAAAATGTTTTTATTTTTATTTCTTACTTAAATTTATTGCATTAAGCACATATAATTTAAAACATTTTATTTGTGAATTGTTTTCGAATGCATAATGCCGTAAATATTTTATTCCATCCATAATAGCCAAAGCAAAACCTCAATTATAAAAAAAATAATAAACAACTTCCTAGCCACCTAGCAACACATGAAAAGCAATTAAAAACTCTCTCGTCTAAAAAACCGCCTAGTTGTTATTATTTTATTACCTCCCCATCCATTATTCTAAGCGCGCAAGTTTCCTCTTATTACTTACCAACCAAAAAATAAAAAAAACAAAACCAAAGAAACCCAATTACACAATTGTGTAATGATAATAATATAAATATAAATAGCACCTTCGCTTTATAACAATCCACATAAGAAAAAAAAGTTCAACAAAATAAAAAAAAAGAATAAAAATAATGATAAATAACAAAATTTGTTCCAACAAAAAATAGAAATAAAATAAAATATCAAGAATGTTTACAAATAAAGAAAAAAAAATAATCTGCAAATCAAACTAGGAACAGAAAGCAAAAAATAAAAAAAAAAAATTAAACACATAAAGTTGTTCACCTTCTGCGGTCGTTCGATTGCTTTACCAGATTGTTGTTGTTAATTCTTCGGGTAGGGTGCTTCTACTTCTATTTTTGAAGTTTCGCTTATTGTTCTCAGCGCACTGTTTCAATCTCTCAGATACACTCACACACAATACAACACAAAAAAAAAATAATAATAATAACATTACTACTTCATAAGCTAAAAATGTAGGTAGAGGTATCTCCGCACCGACAAAAACTTACCAACTTGTCCGGCTTAAAAAGGCCTCTGCGTCGTGTGTTATAATAACAAAAAAAATAAAAAAAAACACTAAACACCCCTCACCTTGCAACACCGCCCACCGTCGTCGTCGTCGTCATGAGAGTAGCTGCCTATTGTAATCGAATAAGTACGGCTTACTCCATCCAATCCGCCATAAACAGCAATAGAGGGCGCGCAATCCGCTCCACACACACACTCCTCAGCCAAAAGATTGCAATCTTTTTTTATTTTGTATTTTTTATTTTATTTTTTTTTTTATGAATTGATACAAGATGATATAATAGCACAGAGATACAGATACTTTTCTCAATAACTCTTTTTTTCGAGATGATTTTATTTTTATTTTTATTTTTTTTTTTATCCACTTTTCTTCGTAAAGCAGCGGCGATTTTCTCAGCTTTGTTAACCGATATAACTTTTCATTTCATTTTGTGTATTTTTATTTTTGAGGAAGTATATACAATTGTGGACATAAGATACTATTCACGAAGTATGTTAGGACAGATGGAGATACTTTTACAGGAAATGATTAACAACAAATATTATTTTTTTTTGTAAACAATTTTTTGTTGATTATTATTTTTTTTTAAGAACAAATATTTATTTATGAAATTAGTATATTTATTTCGAAACAGGTTTACGTCAGCAGCAATGAATGGAATTTCCACAAAGATCCGTGAGATACAACAACATATAACCGCACCTGAAGTATTTATTTAAAAAAAAAAAAAAAAAGAAGCCGTGAGTTGTTCTTCAACCGTGCGTCGTTACTTGTTCGTCGCGAGTGTTAAACTAAGACTAAACCAAGTTAAAAAATCAACGTCGGCTTAGACCGAGTTAATTGCGATATTGGCGTGTTTTTATAAACGAGATTTTTTATACTTAGACGTACCTTTATCCAACTTAACTATATAAAACTGGGAAAAAAAAGAGAGCCTACATTCAGTATATTTGCTGTGTGTCTCTGCTGGGGGGGCTAAATCTATCTGACAGGTTGCGATCGGTTGGGCGGTCGGTCGGTGGTGTGGCGAAATTGATCAGTCTGGTTTTGCAATAGAGTTGTACCAGAAGTAGAATTTAAAAGCTTTATTTTTCTGAATTAGAGAGAATCGAAGATAGAGAGAGAGAGAGTCTCAAAACGTGATTAATGACTTAACTGATGAGATGATCTGATCAGTGTATTTTTGATGAGTAATTTGTATGATGAAACTTTCAAGAGCGAAAGAGAGATTTAATATAGTTGACGCTTTAGCTTTGGGATTGAAAAAAAGTTTCTCAGGTTCATGTCCTATACTTAATGGTTGATGCATTTGATTTGATGTCGTTAAGTTCGGTCAAGTATATTCGTTCAAAATTTGAAATTAAAAAAAAAAAAAAATCATATCAAGTTTGCAAATCAGCTCTTTCGTTTTCACATTAAATTAAAATATTTTGAATAATATTTTTTTCTTGTTGATTAATTAAATTGTTACCATTTTCTTGGTTTGGCATTAAAAGGGAAATTTAATTATAGAGAATTGCTGGGTAATTGATAGTACTAGCTAAGGAGTGATGACAATAATGTGAAGTACTTGACGGCGGCGTTTATTAAAAGATTGCATATATATGTCTCCCTATAAGCTGGATCTTATCTTCACAGATGCAAGGTTGGATCTATCAAACAATTATTGGTCATAAATAAAAAAAAAATAATGTAAATTTAACGACTTCGATTCGGAGGAAGCGAGTAGAATAATGATGCTATTATATTCGAAAAGTGGTTTAACTAATCCAAGGTAGGATTATGGAAAAGCGTCTTTTAAGGATAAAATATATTTTTGGTGGGAAAATGGAAAACCTTAAAGTGGAAACTGCAATAAGCTTGGGATTATATTAAACGATAAGAATTGTTTTCTTTGTTTTTGACACTGAGGCTCTTTTTCAGGAAAATTTTAGAATAGACTACAAATTTGTCGAACTTTTCTAACAACTTTTCGGTTCATAAAATTTTGACAAGTTACATGATTGTCAATTAAATATAAAATAGAATTCTTCTTCACATTTTAGCCATTCCCATATTCTGACAAACTTATCACTTTGTTTTTAGAAATTAAAAAAATTTCCCAAATTTTTAACAAAATATATTCCACGAATCGATGGTTTTTTTTCAAAGTAGATTTTGACAGTTCATGAGGACCATGTAATTTGATATTTTGTTAATTTTCTTGTTTTTTTTATTTTTTAGAATCTGGAAACAAAACACCATGACTAACGACAAGTAACCATTAACAATGTCCAGTGATTTCGCTTAGTGGGTTCTAATAAGGTAGGTGGAAGTGGAATCAAATTTCAGCAAAATGGGATTTCTGCGGCAGCCAAACTACCGCCAACAAGAAATTCGTTTTTAACCCCAAATCTCAAAACACAAAAAGAAATCGTTTTTTGTTTATATACAAATATTTTTGTTTAAAATTTACTTTTTCTCATTTTAGAAATCAGCTAGTCCATGCAAAAATTAAAATTTAATAGCTTTTTTTCTTAAACTTCATCATTAATTTAAAAATCGCATATAGTATACACAAATTAAAGTGTTAACTTAAATGTCATTGTCACACAACTGGCACACATTCTAATAATAATTCACAACAACGACAACAACAGAAAAACCTTCCAATGACACGTCCTTCGCATTTCTGGAAATACAAATTTAATTTGCATAAAATGCGGCTTCTGCTGACAAACCATGACACGACGTGTAAAAAAAAATCCTGCTATAGGTAGTTACTACTAAAGACGGCAGGTATGTGTACTGTACATATATGTATATATGTATATGTCTTCAATTTTCTTAAGTAAACTTTTGCATTTGGTTTTGAAATCCTTGATGTGTGTGTGTGTGTGTTAGATGGAGATAAACAGTTAGGAAATAAGATGGCTTTGTGCCCTTTTCCAACTTTCACAGTCACCTATATTAAATTTATAAAGGTGTGCTTTGTGCGGCTTCGCTTCGTTTCCTTGTTTTTTTTTTTTTTTTTTTGTTCAATTGGAATGTTCGCGCAGCAAAATACAACTTCTTTGACATTGACTGATAATGTCCACCGATAAAGAAAAGAAATAGATACATACCTCCTAAAAAAAAAAAAAGAGTTCCACACACAAGACAACAATGGCAACGATGATGATGAAAATGATTGTAAAGGGATGTCAACAAAATTTTAAACCAGGGATGTATGCATATGAAGTTTTTTTCTACTACTACTACTGAAATACTTCAATCAAGTAGAAGACTTAGCACTATTTTAATAGACTTGTTGAATTATTGATTCAAAATAGCTTTAAACATTTAAAATTTTGTCGTTTCGTCCCCGGCGATATCAATTGGACTTATCAGTTAACTATAGAGAGGGCCTTGTCATTACGAAATTTTTGTTAAGTTAAGCTCATCTGACATATCTAGTGTGAACTATATCCAACAAGACTAGAATTCCTAATCATTAAATTGGAAGTTTTGTTGTGGATTGACAAGGCCATCACTAGTCAACTGATAGTGAGGTCGCCGGGGCAAAACGTCAAAATTTTTATGCACTAAAGGCTGTTAAATGCTATTTTCAATCAATAAACCAGGGATGGCAATTTTTTTTTGATGTGTAAACATCTATACCGGCGCGGCGGTAGGAGAAACTAAAATCCTGGAAATTTCTGTGACACAGAAGAGATGTATTGTGATCTTACAAGTTACGATAAGTTGATGTAAATTGGATACGTTCAATATTGTGTACGTTCGTTAGTACTTCAATCGAGAGATCGAGTTAAGTTAGGGTTGAAATTTGGTTGACAGTTCGAACTCGTCACGTTCTGTGATGTAAAACCTGCAGTTGAATATTTAATTTGATGTTTACATGTCTTAACCTTGAGTCCCGGCACTCACGCTTTTTTTGTTCAGTAATATTATTCACATTAATGATATCTTTTTATACTTTTGAGCCAGAATTAAGATTTAAGGAATTTCTAATGTTAGTTTTTAAACAAAATGAAATATAGTGAAGAGAGTTAGTAATAATTTTAATTTAGGTTTTTATTTAAGAAAAAATTAACTCAATTTTTAAAATGGAGCAAATAATAAAATTTGCAAATCAATTTTTTTATCAGAAAAGTTTTTTTTTTTAAATGTAAGTTTATAAAGAATAATGCATTATTTCCCTTAGAAAGTGTTTTTTTTTTTTAATTTACATCAAAAGATTATATTAATAAAACGGAGCATATACTGAGTGATCAATACAAAAAGCTGAGGTGCTATGAAAATTCTTTACAATTCATGTTTTTTCATATCAAATAGAAAACCTGCTTCAAAAATTGATGGTTTTAGCAAATACTTCGTTTTATTCAAATCACCCAAAGAAGTTTACACTTGGAAAAATATAAAAAATACTAAATTTTTCATCCCTGTAATTACGAAGGCAGTGAAATAGTAAAGTCCAATGTCATTTTTTATCGAAACTGTTTAGATTAAGGAGTCCCTTGCTTCTAATAAAATATGTATATAAAACAATATAAAAGATAGTGCATGCGGTGTGACACTATATGTTTATAGATGTTATCAGGCATCACTTACTAACACTTTTATTTGGAAAATTCTTTATTTTTTATCAATAAAAAAAAGATATATATAGTTCTTTTTTTCGTAATGCGAAACTTCACTTAAGAATAGAAGTACACCTTAAGTTGTATCCTTCTCAAATTATATTTAATGACAGTCAACCTCTTTTAACTTACACTTAAAGTGACATTTTTGTTTTTGTTTTTAAATAAATACTCGTTACTCTTTGGTAAAGCTTGAGGTTGCTTCTATCATTGTATCTATAAGAACTTATGTATATAATATATATAAACACGCCCTATAAGCCAATGGAGTAAAAAACTTAATTTTTTTTTCTTCTTACAGTAAACTCGCGATAATGTGAACAATAAAACATCAAGAAAATCGTAAAATTTAGAGATTTTTCATGTTTCCCACTGAGGAATTTTAAATTAAACCAAAAAAAGCGGTAGACAATATTAGAACTTGTCAGATGATGCCAACACTAATTCTATTATTCTATTACATACTTATTATTATTATTTTCTACTCTAACCACCTATGTTACTTATAATAATTAATGTTCAAATCACTTGAATAAAAACCACTCTTGAAGTTAGTCGTGCTCTTATTTTATTTTTGCCTTTTCACTTGTTTTCGTTCACTGAACTTTTGTCTAAAAAGTTCAAAAAAATCAAATCAGATGCAACAAATCCCAAATTTACGGGCTTACTTAAAGTTAAAAATCCAATTAAATAGTGCGTAGGTTTGTACTTGGCTTTTGTATTTCAGTACTATTTAAAATTTGTATTGTATTATAAAAAAACTTGGTAAAAATTAAAAATATTTTTCATGAAAACCCTAAAACTTGTGAACAGTTTGATTTTTTTACTTCCATTTTTAAAGTAATTAATTTAAAAAAAAAGGTAATTAGTTTTCCAAGTTTTCACATTTAAAATAACATGTGTTCACGTTAACGCGAGTGTACTGTTTAAGATTCAGTAGAACCTTAAGTTTTCTTTTTTGTTGCTGTTTTTTGTTTTTTTTTTTTTTTGTTTGTGTGTCTAAAAAAATCCACTCGATGCGCTGGAAAATCGTTTGGACTTTAATTTAGATAAAAGGTTTGCAGTCAGTTCTCCATCTATAACAATTTATTTCATAGCTTGACTCAATATCGAAAAAAAAATAGGAGACGATAACATGAGAAAAGTTATAGTGGTTGATATCATGTTATTGGTACGTTCACGTAACCTACAAATATATACATATATGTATATGTACTTAGCTGGAAAGCAATTGACTTTGTTGCATTTTTTTCTTCATCAGAGTGAAGCAAAACAAAAATGTGTAAAGTGAAATGAAAAAATATATTTTTTTCAATTTTTTATTAAAAATGAATTACAATTCGCAAAATAAAAAATAATGCAGTTTTGTATCCTTAGCTCAAGATTTACTGAAATAATTAAAGAGTACTTATTGCGTAATGTTATCTACTTATTTTAATAGTAACTACATTATAGATTTTGTGTTAATAAAAAACGCTTCTTATAATTTTACGCAAGTTTTGAATTTCAACCCATTTGTGTATACCATACAAGTGTTGCCAATAAAACAAAAGACAGCTTGACAGCTGACAGTTAAGCATTATTAAAAATGAAGGGCGTTACATGAAAGACATGAAAGAATTAATTGTTAAGCAACACTTTGGAAAAAAATGAAGGTGATTTTTCGAACAAATTCATTTTCAGCGATGAAGCTCATCATTTTCATCTTGATGACATGGTTCATCTTCAAAATTAAAATTCAGAAAATACGCATGAGTGATTGCAAATGAATTCACAACGTGATTCATTGTTTGGTGTGGATTTTGGAGACTAAGCGCTGTATCAACGATATTCAGCCACATTCATGCAGAACGGTCATGCAAATTGTCAAAAACAGAGTTTATGGGCCAGCAAAGCAAAGAATCCCATCTACCCGTTATTTTATCGCATATTTTATGAATCAATAAAAAATACAATTTTAATCAAAAATTACTCAAAAATTTTATCAAAATTACTTCTTTCATGAATTTTGGGACACCCTTTCGGTACTAAAAAAAAAATCACTCAGAGTTCTATTTACCATGCGTTTTCCAATTATTGACAAATAAATAATTGTTTTTTTAGCTTTGATTTAATATAATATTCCGAATGAAATATTTTTGTGATACAAAAAAAAAAATTACAAAGCTTTTCCACCAATGCGGTAATTTATTATTAAATTCCTAAAATCACATGCATCGCGCATAAAATATTTTTTATAAAACACATCTCTCTTAATTCATATTCAATTCATTTATATTCAAAAAATTGATAACGAATTTAAAAATAAATATCTTTAAAACAATGTGTGGGCACAAAAAATAAACAAAAACATGTGCCATCTAATTTGACACGAAAATTTAATATTTTTTTCATATTTCAATCAATTTTAACTTAAATCAAAAGCAGTAAATCAAAAACATACAACGAACGATATAAAAATATAATAAACAAAAAAAAAAAACAGTAAAGGAATTCCAGGAAATCTATATAATGCAACCATAAATCGCACAGAGCCAAAGGAAATGCTTTAATTTGCCGCATAATATCATTTTATGGCTGAAAATACTCCATTTACCTATACCAGAGTGCTCGAGCTCGTACCGAAATCAGACGACTATACCCGTATATATGTACAATACATAAAGCCCCTTTGCGGTATAATTCTATGGTATCTGTTGGAATTTAAAATGTAAAATCCATTCCCGCACTAAACCTAACCTACCTACATATTTACCTTTTTTTGTTCTTTTTCTAGAAAAAATTATGAAAGTGCTTCTCTCCTTGGGTTTGGGTCTAAATCAGTGTAATGCTTTGCCGCAACTAACAATGGTCTCTTTTTTCAAAGTCCCGTTATGGCATTTCAACAGAATCATATCTATCCGATCCCAAACCACACCATATCCCATCCCATCCAATCATCACCCAACAATAAAACGCACAAATAAAATAAAAAAAAAAAAATTGCTCGAGGACCCAACCCCAACAAACATGGATTACTAGTAATTTGCATAATTTCATTGCGAAAACCTTCAAGAAAGCCTATGCGGACATGGCGGTACCAGTTAGCTATAACAGCAGCGTTAGGTATACCCTACCCTACCCTACCCCTCCTTCCGACTATGGGTCAAGTGGTTGACGATGACGATAATGAGCGATCCCCGGTTGGCACTCGTTGTGTGCTTGGTAGTTTTCCTTCTTCTCATCTCTAGCTAGCTATACATTATAACAGAGCTATGAAGAATCCTGGTATAATTTTGTCAGTTCAATGAACACTTTAACACGGTCGGGACTCCTTCACACTGATGGAGCTCTGGACATGGACATAATCATAAAACAACGCGCCTTTGTGTCTTTTGTGTTCGTGTGGAGTCAAGTTCTCTCTGATGGTGAATGGTTAAATGATTCTTCAAATTGCTACGCTAGAAACATAGAAATACGACGGGCGTTTTGCCCGCCCGCTCGTTTGTTCTGAATTGTATGTGCTCTGCTGTACTGTGCAGAAGTACTTGGGGTTCGCGTGTTCCGTTGGTTTGGCGCTATATCGCTTAAAGTTTTGCGCCGCGAAGGTGTAGAAGGAACGATTTTTCTCGATCACTTTGCTAAGACACTAAATGCGGAACCCAAGTGCGCACCGAATTGATGTAATCATGTCATAGTCAGGGTTGTTATATAAAAACAAAAAGAGATCAAATTGAATGT
Organism: Epistrophe eligans; assembly: GCA_951394125.1. NCBI lineage: Eukaryota > Metazoa > Arthropoda > Insecta > Diptera > Syrphidae > Epistrophe > Epistrophe eligans. Next base: position 15,990,488 of record OX596029.1, on the reverse strand, counting down.
TAGTTTGTATGAGGCTAGAAAACTACAGAAATAATTTAAATAAAATTCTAAAAGTTTGTTCTTATTGGTAGCGAGATAGAGATAGAAAGTGGTTCACTGTCACGCCCACTTTTATCAATATTTAAGTTTTTTCCTATTGAACAAGCTTAGAATGTTCAAATTTGTAAGTTTCAGCTTAAAATATGTATTACATTTTTTTATCTGTACCGCCCATTACCACGCCCACTTTTATTTTATTAAAATGTTGTCTATTTATTTATAACATCCTTACAAAAATTTATAATAAATTTCTCTTGAGCCAAAACCACGACATGTGTTATTTATTTTTGAAAATTATCCTACTATCACGACCTCTTACATAATATTGTAAGTGTTGCCGTTGTTTTTTTAATATTAATTTTCTGTTTTATGTGATATTTTTTTAATTTGCTCCTCTCACCTAAAGGGGTGAACATATAAAGTGGCCCAATATCTTAAAATCATGTTCATATAATTACCAACAATAAAAAATGACATGTTTTTTATCACAAAATGCATAATTTTTTAACTAAGCCACCTCACTATATAGAAAAGTAAAACCTTTAACCCTTCCGATTGGTTTATTTCGAAAACGGTTTGTTTTATGAAAAATAGTATCACCATATTTTTTGTAGGAAATTTTCTAAGCTATAAATTAGTGCTTGACATTATTTCTATACAATCAACCATTTGGGAGATATTCTTGAAAAAACATTTGTGGGGGACTTTAACCCCCATAAAATTTTTAGCGGTGCTCATATCCATGGGGAGTTTTTATAGTTTCTTAAAAACACCATGAGGAGGCTATATATATTAAAATCCAGCTTTCCGCCGATTTTTTCAGAGTCAAATTTCTTTAATGACTGAACTAAATATAATGTATTTGTTACAAAATCGTAAAAGGAGAAAATCAGTTTAAATATGGAGCCTTATGTATTTTCTTACCATTGAACAACCACGCAGGACCTCTTTTTAGAAACAGCAGGTATTTTAAGAATATCAAGGCGTTGGAATTCATCGGGTCATGCGTAGTATGAACATTTTTACATGTACCCCACGGTCCACACATTCATTTCCCTTGGTGTAATTGTTAGTGCGTTGGTCAACTCGCAGAAGCTCTGAATTCGAATTCAGCCTTTTCCACAAAAATACTTATTTCAGGAATACCTACTTACTCCCGGCATGAAATTGCAGTAAATTCTTCAAAAATTGTAAATATAAGGTCGAGAGTTAAATTGACTCCCGGCTTTCAAAGAGCTGCTCTGTGGCTTAAAATGACATTTTAGATTAATGGCTACAAAAATGGGGCATTAAGAAACATTAAGCCCAGTAACAGTTGACATCAATAATCTCTTCGGAAAACCTTTAAACGAATTGTTGGCATATTAAAAGTGCCAATATTATAACAACACTGGGCAAGTTCGTACGCTTAGATGACTCTCTGTTCTACTTGTAACTGGAAACATTTGAAATTTTAGTAATTTCACGCCTCATCTGCAACTGGCTCTCAAGTGGTAAATTGCAGATATGAACATTAGGAATAATTTTAGCATACCTACCTTACTTTTCTTAGTGTGGTGGTGATGCATATTATGGCATATACTGATGCAAGCGAATAGCAATCAGTGCTATAGTGCTCCTACACTCTATATTATATATTCCGCCGAAGGATGCTGCTGATGATAATGGTTCAGCATGGTGTCTGACTGAATTCCCCTTGAAAAAAAAAAATATTTAAATCCAACACATAACGTTGATGTTGCACATACATCAAATAGCCATAGGCTACTGTGTTGTTACTGGCTAAGTGCAATTAGAATTTAGGAAGTGTATGTCTGGCATAATAATACCTCAAACAAAAGTGTTGATGGTGATGACGATGAGCTATGGTCAAAAGCACACAGCACAGCAGGTTTGGTCTAATATATTGTATATCAGGTCGGGTGTGTCGGAAACAATTTTGATGTACAAATTAATTATTATCATGAGAAGTTATAGTGCGTGAGATGGACAATAAATGCTCACGGTAGGTAAGTGTCTGTATGAACAATTTCACACTGCATATTATATTTGATTCTTAAAAAAAAAACTAGGAGCGAAAATATACCAAAACAAAACCAAAATTTGCGTGTTTCATTTTAAGTGTTACCACTTTAAAATGCCCCACGTTGGGCGCCAATTTGTTGCAATATTTATTACGCGAATTTTAGGATGAATATTATGAAGATTACGATGACGAATTACTGAAAAACCACGACTTTGGATTATGCGAATCCAATAATAATAATTTTATAAAATCACAAACGAATTAAGGAATTAAATTGTGCAACCGGCACACGCGAAAGATAAGATCGATATGACGAACTGTCAAATCGATCGACGAAGAACGAGAGATAAAGAGGAGAGACAAAATATTGCAACAACACTGCAACTACGATGCAGCCAACCGGCTAGTCAGCTGGGGGTGGGTTCGTCGAATTAATAAGACGAATAAAAAAAAAAATGGAAATAAACTAATTGAACCAGAAACGAATTTGGTTAATTAAAAAAGAATTAAATAAGTAAAAGGTAAGCACAGGGGCGTACTTACGCTGTAGGGTGGGCGCCAGGAAACTATTGAGGGTCGTTTGCCTTGACCGGGTAGCTGAAAATTCTTCTTCAGAAATGAAGGAAAACACAATGATTTATTTTCCCAAGGGAAGTTAATCAAATTTTATTTAAAATATCTGGGAAACCTTGGCTTGCGCCTGGATGAAAACCCAGAATTTTTTCGATTTAAAATGGTGTACAAATATGGGTTTAAAATAATAAAGCAAAGGCAAATGTTGAAAACAATGAAACAAAGGAACAAAGAAAAATCTGGACCGCAAGATTGGACCGCTATCACTAGGTCCCGAAAGAAACGGACAAGAAAACTACGTTATGAAAAATGGGGTCGCGAATCTCACAATTTTGAGATTAATAAAACGATCTATCAAAGATCAACCGAATATATATATTTAAAACAATTCTTCACTCACGAATAGAAAACACTAAAACACTCTACTTATCTTTTTGGAATTTTCCTCCCTTCCTTCTTCCTTTCCTAGGTTTGTCCACTCGTTCTATTTTTACCAACTCCTGCTTCGGAAAATTTTTCTTAAAACACTTGTTTTTAAACTCTCAAAAACTAAAAAAAAAAACTTTTCCTTTAATATTCAACTTTTTATTTTCTTTTTTTTTCTTCTTCTCAAAAACTTTCTTTTCTTTTAATCGCTTCGCTGGTCAACCAAGAAGTGGTTGGTCATGCGTAGCTATTTTCCTCTACCGGCCTCCTCTTCCACACACACATTCTCACTCTCAATCAAAAGCTTTCGTGGAACTCGGTTACGGTACCACTCCGAGGTTAAGTTCCAACGAAACTCTCTCTCACCCACACATTCACTGAATTCCCCAAGTTGTTGGTGCTGTCCCAAAACTTGACGAATCCAAGGCCGTATCTAAACCTATTCACAATATGAAAATCTTTGAGAAAAAGTAAAAAAAACTATAAAAAGTTGAAACTATTGTCCTGAGCATTCTCTCAGCTACTCTACAAAATTTAACTTTCTAAAAATTATTCGAAGGAGGAGCAAATACTCTAATACAAATTTGTAAACCTTTTCGAGGAATTGAAGGAGGAAGGTAAATACTTCAATCAAATTACCTAACGCGCAATCTACTATTCGGTGGATCTTTGTGCAGAGTTGGGGGATTGGAGGGAATAGCGTTTAGCGTTCCAATCTTTTATGTCGGTCGATATTATTTAAATTACATTTTACGTTAAGAATTTATGATGGGCTTGAAGCCATATTTAAAAGTCAAGTTAAAATGTTGTAGGTGTTTTGTTGCGTTGGTTTAAAATCCACTTTTATGTGTAAGTGTATATTTCCGTGTGTATTAGCGTTGTTGTATTTCGAGAAGAGCTTCCTCGCTCTATTCATAGATGGCGTGTGAGTCTCCAGCCCGTCCGCTGGCTCAACACAATCGAATTAAAAGATACCTATATTGTTATCCTCTCTGAGCAACTCTCCAGCTCCATGAGGACAACGGACTCAAAATTATGGGTCGAAAGATGGGAGTGGTTGGGATGGAGGGGAAACAGATAACGAGAGTTAGACCCAAGACAAGAAGTCTAAAAAATTGATAACGAGAGTTAGACTATGACCAAACAACAATAAATATTGCAACAAATTGGCGCCCCACGTTGGGCGCCAATTTGTTGCAATATTTATTACGCGAATTTTAGGATGAATATTATGAAGATTACGATGACGAATTACTGAAAAACCACGACTTTGGATTATGCGAATCCAATAATAATAATTTTATAAAATCACAAACGAATTAAGGAATTAAATTGTGCAACCGGCACACGCGAAAGATAAGATCGATATGACGAACTGTCAAATCGATCGACGAAGAACGAGAGATAAAGAGGAGAGACAAAATATTGCAACAACACTGCAACTACGATGCAGCCAACCGGCTAGTCAGCTGGGGGTGGGTTCGTCGAATTAATAAGACGAATAAAAAAAAAAATGGAAATAAACTAATTGAACCAGAAACGAATTTGGTTAATTAAAAAAGAATTAAATAAGTAAAAGGTAAGCACAGGGGCGTACTTACGCTGTAGGGTGGGCGCCAGGAAACTATTGAGGGTCGTTTGCCTTGACCGGGTAGCTGAAAATTCTTCTTCAGAAATGAAGGAAAACACAATGATTTATTTTCCCAAGGGAAGTTAATCAAATTTTATTTAAAATATCTGGGAAACCTTGGCTTGCGCCTGGATGAAAACCCAGAATTTTTTCGATTTAAAATGGTGTACAAATATGGGTTTAAAATAATAAAGCAAAGGCAAATGTTGAAAACAATGAAACAAAGGAACAAAGAAAAATCTGGACCGCAAGATTGGACCGCTATCACTAGGTCCCGAAAGAAACGGACAAGAAAACTACGTTATGAAAAATGGGGTCGCGAATCTCACAATTTTGAGATTAATAAAACGATCTATCAAAGATCAACCGAATATATATATTTAAAACAATTCTTCACTCACGAATAGAAAACACTAAAACACTCTACTTATCTTTTTGGAATTTTCCTCCCTTCCTTCTTCCTTTCCTAGGTTTGTCCACTCGTTCTATTTTTACCAACTCCTGCTTCGGAAAATTTTTCTTAAAACACTTGTTTTTAAACTCTCAAAAACTAAAAAAAAAAACTTTTCCTTTAATATTCAACTTTTTATTTTCTTTTTTTTTCTTCTTCTCAAAAACTTTCTTTTCTTTTAATCGCTTCGCTGGTCAACCAAGAAGTGGTTGGTCATGCGTAGCTATTTTCCTCTACCGGCCTCCTCTTCCACACACACATTCTCACTCTCAATCAAAAGCTTTCGTGGAACTCGGTTACGGTACCACTCCGAGGTTAAGTTCCAACGAAACTCTCTCTCACCCACACATTCACTGAATTCCCCAAGTTGTTGGTGCTGTCCCAAAACTTGACGAATCCAAGGCCGTATCTAAACCTATTCACAATATGAAAATCTTTGAGAAAAAGTAAAAAAAACTATAAAAAGTTGAAACTATTGTCCTGAGCATTCTCTCAGCTACTCTACAAAATTTAACTTTCTAAAAATTATTCGAAGGAGGAGCAAATACTCTAATACAAATTTGTAAACCTTTTCGAGGAATTGAAGGAGGAAGGTAAATACTTCAATCAAATTACCTAACGCGCAATCTACTATTCGGTGGATCTTTGTGCAGAGTTGGGGGATTGGAGGGAATAGCGTTTAGCGTTCCAATCTTTTATGTCGGTCGATATTATTTAAATTACATTTTACGTTAAGAATTTATGATGGGCTTGAAGCCATATTTAAAAGTCAAGTTAAAATGTTGTAGGTGTTTTGTTGCGTTGGTTTAAAATCCACTTTTATGTGTAAGTGTATATTTCCGTGTGTATTAGCGTTGTTGTATTTCGAGAAGAGCTTCCTCGCTCTATTCATAGATGGCGTGTGAGTCTCCAGCCCGTCCGTTGGCTCAACACAATCGAATTAAAAGATACCTATATTGTTATCCTCTCTGAGCAACTCTCCAGCTCCATGAGGACAACGGACTCAAAATTATGGGTCGAAAAATGGGAGTGGTTGGGATGGAGGGGAAACAGATAACGAGAGTTAGACTATGACCAAACAACATAGTCAGAAATGGGTTTTAAGAACCGAGTTTAGGAATGGTTTTTGTTGCGGTAAATCTTACCGTAACAAAATGCCAAATCTAAATTCTTGATTGGAATTGTTTTCTAAAATCAACCAAAATAAGTACATTCTTTTTCTGGTAAAAAAGCCAAATAATAATAAAAATAAAAATGTAATTTATTGCGAATACAGAGAATTTAAGCAAAACCAGCAACGCATATATAGTTCGAAACAAAATTGAGTTTAAAATATCAAACTTTCACTTTGGCTGCTTGTCAAGTGTCATTTCAAAATGGATGTTTTCGTTGATTGCATATTCAGCTGTCAACTGTCATTTCAAAATGGATGTGTTCGTTGATTGCATATTCAGCTGTCAACTATCATTTCAAAATGGATGTGTTCGTTGATTGCATATTCAGCTGTCAACCGTCATTTCAAAATGGATGTGTTCGTTGATTGCATATTCAGCTGTCAACTGTCATTTCAAAATGAATGTGTTCGTTGATTGCATATTCAGCTGTCAACTGTCATTTCAAAATGGATGTGTTCGTTGATTGCATATTCAGCTGTCAACTGTCATTTCAAAATGGATGTGTTCGTTGATTGCATATTCAGCTATCAACTTTCATTTCAAAATGAATGTATTCGTTGATTGCATATTCAGCTGTCAACTGTCATTTCAAAATGGATGTGTTCGTTGATTGCATATTCAGATTCCAACTGTCATTTCAAAATGAATGTGTTCGTTGATTGCATATTCAGCTGTCAACTGTCATTTCAAAATGGATGTGTTCATTGATTGCATATTCAGCTGTCAACTGTCATTTCAAAATGAATGTGTTCGCTGATTGCATATTCAGCTGTCAACTGTCATTTCAAAATGGATGTGTTCGTTGATTGCATATTCAGATTCCAACTGTCATTTCAAAATGAATGTGTTCGTTGATTGCATATTCAGCTGTCAACTGTCATTTCAAAATGGATATGTTCGTTGATTGCAAATTCAGCTTCTAACTATCATTTCAAAATGAATGTGTTCGTTGATTGCATATTCAACTGTCAACTGTCATTTCAAAATGGATGTGTTCGTTGATTGCATATTCAGCTTCTAACTGTCATTTCAAAATGAATGTGTTCGTTGATTGCATATTCAACTGTCAGCTGTCATTTCAAAATGGATTTGTTCGTTGATTGCATATCATAGTTATTCGTCGATTACCAGTATAACAGTTTACACTACATAAAGTTGAAATGTTTTTTGTTTTAATTAATATATTTTTAAAGTTTTAAGGTGTACATTTAATTATTGAATTCAGTGAAAACAAAAACCAGTCAGCTGACTTTCTATATTCATTATGTTAGAAAAAAATCTACAAACGCTAAGTAGAAAAGAAGCCCCATAGTATGGATTCCGTCGTTTCAATGCCATTTTACGCACAATCCGAGTCAAAAGTTACAGACCGTTTACTAAAAATGATGTCCTTGAACAATCGCAACAAATAAAATCCAACTTTTTGCTTTCAAAACAATTAATTACACAAAAAAAAAGAACATGAAACCTTACAAAAACATACACTCAAGTGCATTATAACACTTTAATTCAGCGCCTCTTCAATTTATATTTCAATTAGAATATTTTACAAAACATCCTTTGAACATTCGACGAAGTCGTCGCTCATCCTTGAGTATCTTGATAAGCAAGAGTATACGCATACATACTTAAATATATTACACTCTATATAACCTCTCAACTCAAATATCAAAATGCTTAACATTAAGGCTTCAACCATCAGGGAAACAAATCAGCAGGTTTTATAAAATAAAATTCAGTGGCAAAAGGTACATACATATATATTTATTTATATATAACGTACTTAAAGCCTCTCACAGCTATAATGTGTTTCATAAATATAAAATAAAATTTGTTCTATATTTTTTGTTCCATATTTACCTTCACACAATGCGAGTATATATGTACATATCTTCGCCGCCAAGTCGCGCTTCTATCTCGATTGTGTTGCTGTTTTGTTTTTATTAGACCCAAGTCGTATATGTATGCAAGTATATTCTGGAGAAATATTATTTTCCTCAAACCCTATATAAATGAATAAATCGAGGGGCTGAAGCTGCTAGTATATATGGAAGGAGACTTTATGCCATAATAACTTTGGTAGCAGACTTCATCCTTCAAATAAATTACCTGCCAAATTTTGTTTACGCCATTAGATGAGTTTCTATAGGTATATGTATATCCTATCTATGTGTATGTATATAAACAGCGATACACCATAACAGCCAGCAGCACGGTAATCGCATCCCCACACCCCAAACATGTTAATTAAAATCCGAGATAGATTTCATTACACCTTGAGGCTAGGTATCCAATATATTTCTGCCTGGATGGGTGATGAATTGATTTGAGGTGGAAATATAGATAGTAGACTGGGCGACGACGACGCACGATATATAAGTATGATTAGGCTTTGAAAACTACTCCTTCTACTCTACTGTTGTTATGGGTACAATATTTCTGACGGATATCGATTTCTAAGTTATAAATTATTTCACTGTGTAAACGAGATATATACGAGTGTGTGTGTGTGTGTAGGTGCGTATAAGGTTATAAGTTCATCACATTATAATATGTTTGCCAAAATGTAAATGTTCGACATTCAATATTCAATTTAAGGACAACCACAAAGTTACTTTCGAAACAAAACTTATCAAATAAGTTTTTGTTTTTCTTTTTTTTTTTTTTTTTGTTCATAATGGAATGTTGTACTTCAATAAAGCTACTAGAGGTTAGGAAAGTTTGTCGAAAGGAATAAACTTTCATTAACTATTCTCGATATATATGTATATAGGGGGATTGGAATTTTGAAAATATAAAATCAAACTCAAGGGATAATCTGAAGATGGCAATTTATAGAGGTTTGAAGCATCAGGACCCCAATCCCAATACCATACATAAGAAGTTTGATCACACTTTAAAAGCTTACGATTGATAGGGGTTGATTGGAAGAACTTATGTCTGGTATGGTTACGTATACAGATAGAAATAATTCAGGAATCTTTCGACTTTTGGTTGTTGGGGTAAATGTACATAATATATTAATTTTAAAGTTTATTTATTTTAGAATTTATATAATATACCTGGATTAAGATAATTGGTAGGAAAATCTGTAAAAAAAATAGGTTGTATAGAAAATTATTGGCAACAAAGTCTCAACCGAACTCTTAAAGTATGATAAGGTATGAAAATAAAATAAGAAATTGGAGACTGTTGGGGTATGGGTAGTGTAAAAATTATAAACTGGAAAACATCAGATCCCTAACTACAACTTCTAAACCGTCGAAACTACGCCATCTTAGGACCACGGTTTCACCGGAACACTTGGAAAACATCATCACAACCCAAGCAAAACGGACCCGGAAATGGTTCCCCGAAATAACGCCAGAAATTGGTTTTAGAAAAACCGTCACAATTATTTTTTTTTTTTTGCTCAAAATTGAAAAAAAGCCAGAAATATTGAAAAATCTGCAAGAAAGATATTGAAAAGATAAGCCTGAAAGTTAAATAAAACTGTGCCAATTTGCCTGAAATTCAAAATTTTGGCCGCAGCGTTTATTATACGGAATACATTTTTTTTTCAAGCATAAATCTCATAAAATCGCTCTATGTTGATTTGCACGTTTTCTTGGACAACTGTGGGTGACAACTTGGGTGGCTTACTTGGCGGGTTCAAAAGTTTTTTACTCACTCCTTGGGTCTTGTTCGGGATACAGAAGACCCAAGAAGGGATTTGAAATCCTTTGAACCCGCGAAGCTTTTTTTTAAAACAAAAATGGAAAAATTTAAATTTTTCAACATTGGTAACGCTGTGGCTTCATTGGCAATATTTGAGGCAATGTCTATTTCAATTGCAATGACAATTTATTGACAACGTAAGGTGGGCTTTTTATTGTCAGGTAATTTGAGTTGTCAACTGTAAGTATAGAAATTAATATCACTTTAATTTCGAAACGAAGCAAAAGTCTTTCAAAAGTGCGGAGGAACCATTTAAAAAAAAATGTGAAACGTCGAAATTTATTTCCTCAGCGATGGAAATTAATAATTGCATTTGAACTGCTGAGAAATATTGCCATTTCCAAATCATCTTCATTGGAAATATTCAAGGCAATGGTAATAAATAAGCAAAGTAATTTACTTCCTGAAATATTACCAAATGGAGCCGCTGGGTAAAATTACAAAAATATTAAAATATATTTTTATTTTTAACAAAAATATTTTTCATTCACGTTTATTACCTCTTGCAAATAATTGAAAAATTCTCGCAAGAGAATATACATATATGTATATAGCTTAATTCCAAAACGTCAAATAAAACATTTTGATGCGGTGACATTACTTTTGGAACGCATCCCGAATGCTTTGCATACATTTTACTTTGCATCAGTTTGACATTTTGTAATGCATTTTATGCAGCTTAAAATGAAAGAGCTGTTAGTTTTCGTTTAACTACAACGACAACCGTAATAAGGGTTAATAACAAACCATAATTTACAAAAAAAAAAATAAACTTACTTCCCTCGTGACTTCATATTTTTGTTTCAATTTCAGTTTAAACGTCAAATTGTCAAAAAAAAAAACATCCAAATAAAATTAAATGCGTTTTCTGCTCAATTAATGCGCATCGCTGACGTTTAGGATGCGGGTAGAAATTCATGAATTTTTCACCATTGCGTCTTTTGAGAATCTGACACATTTTGGAATTCAGCCCATCATCTCTTTATTTAAAATTTTGTGCATTAAAACTCAATTTATAAAAAAAACTGATGCAACTATTCCGTGATAATTATCAGTTTTCTTTTAATTTACAATCAATTGATAACTGACGATCGTAGTAAACGTGATGTATCTAGTGAACAAAAAAGTGCATCTCATTTTGGACGTTCGGAATCGGTAAAAATGTATAATCCCCACTAATACATTTCTTGGCAACTACAGCCATTGCCATACAGCCATACATAACTTATAAATGATAAGTTGTTAAAAATAAAGTGTAAAAAAAATTATATCAATAAAAATAGCTTCCTTAATTATTTCACAAAAAAAAAAAAAACTCATCTCAAATCGTTTTCTATTTCTGTCAAGTATAAAAAAAAATTATTTTTAACATTGTCAAAACATTTCAAATTTTCCATCCATCTCTTCAACGAGACGAGGACGACGCGACGACGACAGGTAACTGATGCTCGTTCATCTTTTCAAGAATCACAAATCTTGGTCAGACTCATGTTTATGGCATATGATTGACTAGCTCATATACATTCCAAATGAACATCTATGCAACCTTATCGAATTGGACTCGTTATTCGTTCTCCACATACCTTAAACTAGATTATCACCTAACATACATTACATACCAGATGTATTGAAGATGTACAGTATACATCCATTTTCCACCTGGCTAACACAATTTATATCCGGTGCGGGCGTCGTCGTCGTCGTCGTTGCTATTCAGGGAAACTTCCATCATTCACCTCTCCTTCTCCTTCTCCTTGAAGTGTCGTCATCAAAACTCATTGATTTTTCCATAACTCAATTGACATCTATTTATTTTTTTTTTTTTTCATTTTTTGGTTGCTGCACAGACAACAACCAACAACACTAGAACGACGACGACGGACGATGCGATGCGACGCACGGTGATGATGAGTAAGTGCTCTTGAAGATGAATAAAGCTCCTTGCATTTTTAAGTTATTTATATTTCTACATAAATACAAACATACACATACAAATTACACATACATATATAGATAAATTGATATGTTTGCTGAATTTTTTTGAGAGAAGCTACCTCGTTTTAAGAAATGACAAGTTGACAGCATCATAAAATGTTGCAAACAAGATTCCTCGTTTGAAGCTTTATTCATTTGACATACATACCTATGTGTTTTTTGTTGGATTTTCTAAGGTGTTCCTACTTCATGTGACGGTTACGGCGGCGGCAGCGACGTCTTCAGCGAGTCTTCCACTTTTCTTGTATGCTGCGGTCCTTAGTCTTAGCTTTTTTTCCCATACTTCTTTTCAGTCTTAGCTATTTTTGGTTTACTTTCTTCGAGGTGTTTTTTTGCCGATTTCTATTCTATACCTTTTATTTTGCTATTATATCAAGCAAGTCGTTTTGGTGAAAGATTGAATTTCACTTGTAATTTCTATTATTTTCGACAGATTGCTTATTAACAACAAATTTGGATTTTCTTGTAAATAGTTTTGAGCATACCGATTTACCAATATTTGTTGTTCTCGTCGGTCAAGTCAATAATTTCGTTCACATAATTGTCATTGTAAATTTTAAGGATTACGACATTTTGTCCAAAGGATACTTTTTGATTTATCGAGAACCTCTCTGCACAATCGATTCGATTCGATTATTCAATAAATAATTCAGATTCCATCGAAGTATGAGAAATTTGGCAATAATTTTTGCAAAAGCTCTCTGTACTGCTATTGGTCTTTTAAGCTATTTGCAGTGGGGGGCGGTGTCATTAAAAATGAAATGATTTTTTGTCATGCTTCTGAGGTGGGGTTGGAGTTAAAAAAATAAAGATTTTCCAGCTTCGGGATTTTAGAACCTCTGGGATATTCAAAAAAGAAGTAATACCATCTTAAAGGCAAGTATTTGGTCAAAAAAGGTTAACGTCTTGATCAGCCATACACAATTTTCAATTAATATTTAAAGTTTTTCAAGGTCATTAGAGATTTTTAGCATCTCTTTTGTCTTTTTTTGGGATATTCGCAAAATCAGTAAGCCATTTGACAGGCCATCAAATCATCATCATGTTTAGATAGTCATGGATTTTTTTTTAATTATTTTTTTTAATGTTTCAGAGATTGTTAGCACCTCATTTGTGAGATATTCGAAAAAAAATATATCTACCATCAGAAAGGTCATTTATTCTTCATACAAAGTTACAACTAGTTTTTTTTCAAGGTCAAATAGACTTTTAGAGCCCCATTTTGTGGGATATTCACAAAAAAAAATTGTATCATTAGAAAGGCTGCCCAATTGTAAGAAAAGATTTATTACTGGTTTTAGAAAATTTCAGCCATAGATATTTTAAGGGACTTCAATTTATTTTTTATTTTTAAGTTCGTAGAATTTTTTAGCTCCTTGGCTTTTTATGTGCTTTTTTCTAAGTTCGTTCCCAGTTGACGGCATCAAATATTTTCGATTCTTTAATCTTAAATGTAACTATATAAGTGAGTCCACAAGACGAGACTTTTGTAAGTTGGTCTTGTTAAAATTTGAACATTTCAGAAGGTATCGTCTCGCCTGTTGTTCTTGTCTCGGATGCTAAGTTATTATATTATTCTCAGAAGAGACCATGAATTTTTTCATATCCCCAGTAATTCAATGGACAAGAAATTTTTCCATTCACAAAAAATTAGATTTCTTAGAACTTTTCTTCATGAAAATGCTGGAAAGATTTATCCAATCCAACTAATTATATCAGAAAGTAATCCAATAATATTTAATCTCAATCTATTTGAAATGTCTATTTAACTCTGTTAACTCATACCACCGTAACTATGTACCTACATATTCATATGTATGTATATTTCTCCTATATAATTTTAAGCACAAATAATAATCAACAACTCAATTAAACTTCCATCAAACTTTATTAATTACCGAAGCAAACAAACCATCAAAATCTCATATCGCTATGCAAACATTAACTTAATGAACTCATATTTTAACGGATGTCAACTTCAAACATATAATAATATTATAGATATAGGATATGTAGGTACATACATATATATACCAACCTGCATTCACTACCGTAAAACAGATACACCGCATATCACCCGACCCGATTGGATCCTCCTATAGGTACCATCATGGCTGCCGACTCGCAGAAGATATATCCACAGAATTATTAAAATATCAATCAAATGAATTTGCATAAATTCCTCACCGGGAACATCCATCCACAATATTTTGTTTGACTATAATACAAATGTTGAACACGTTGAACATAATATGTAGATACATATGTATATGTATACTCGTACAACATGCAATCACAACTTATGCCAAATTTCACCAAGGAATTTCCAATATATAGGATTTTGATGTGAATATCAATATTCCATCATGCAATCACGTGGGGGAAGGGGTGGAGTTACTCTCATAGTGAATTTCGGGACAGGGGTGTATATGAATTTAATGAATTCCCATCATTGACACAAAATCGCAGCTTATGTTTGTCGAAATATCACACACACACTTATATACCTACGTTCAACAGTTTCTTTAAAAATGCTACTCACGTTCCAACTCAGGGCGGGAGAAATATAGGACCTTCTGCTGCACGTAATCCATAGTACATCATCCAGACCCAAATAACAGTTATGATGCAGTTGACAGAATGGCGCTATTCCAAAAAGTGACGTAGGTATAACGTGACGTAACAAAATGAGAGTTATAGAAATAACGTCTGCTATTATACTTACCTACCATCAAAAATTGTATAAAGAGTCCTTTTTTTTTTTTGAAAGGATGAGTGAAGTCTTAAAAGTCAATTCAGTCATGCAAGGTTACACCTTCCACTTTGCATGGTAATAGAGCGTTGTTAAGCCCCTCTTTGTTAACAAAAGCGTTATAGGATTAGACATTTTGACAAGAAATAATAAAAAAAACATTTATTTATTTTTTTTTTTTTTTCATTTTCTTTTCCCAATTGTATATAAAAACCCCCTAAATCCACATTCTCCTACTCATACAATTTTAGAATATTACTACATACACGAGTCTGGGATTCGAATAATAAAGTTGTATAGCATTATATGCTTTATTATACAATTGTGCTCTTTTTATGTGGGAACTTGGGAGGCCTTAAGTGAAGCCCACACGTATAGGACATATTTTTAAAAAGGATTACAGACTATATTATGTATTGTATACTTAGGAAGGATCTATGGCATTATATTCGTTGTTTCAAACAATTTATCCATAAAAAGTTGTGTTAAATCGCCCCAATTGGTCTTCTAATAATTTACGTCATCTGTTCTACCAGATGTCCTTTTGAGAATAATTCTTTATGTTGTTCATTCTATTTTCTTTTATTTTGTTATACGTGTCATAGTTTACAAAAAAAAACCCAGATTGCATCCATATCTATATTTTTTATATTTTTATATACGATATGCATGTATGTAGGTTATAAAATTTATTGTTGTTTATCTTTAAAATTATCAAACCTATGTACCTAATATCTATAAAAAGTTTGTTAGTTTTAAATTTATGAACATGACGAATTCAAAATTATTATCAAAGGATATTGTGTTGTTTGAAAGGTTTAAGGCTGAAAAAGGTTATAATAATGATGAAGTATATTAATATATGTATATCTCATTTATTTTTGATTGTGCTTTCATTTTGTTAGCAGATTAAATCAGAAAATTTAAGTTCTTTATTATTTTTTAACCAAAAAGTAATAAAGTAAAAGTTATTATATCTTATCAATTTATGTTTATTTTAAAATAATAATGTTCATAAATGCCCTGGTTGTTTTTGTTTATTTTTGGTTAAATAAATTGCTTTGTTATTTACATATTATGGTGGTCGAAACTTTTTTGGAGAACGCATTTCATTTGACTGATGCAGACAGTGATATGAGATATAACTTCAAACTTTGGGGAAAATCGGGTTTGAGGAATCCTGCCTATTTATTTATTTTTAGGGTTTAACTTAGTTAGGCTAAGGATGGCGTATACTAGGCAGCTCAAAACCTAAAAGTGCGCAACTATGGCATCGGATTGCAATAAGTTATAGTAGTAGTAGTAGTAAAGTGTGATTTTATTGAGACATACATAAATAACAAATAAATTAATAATTACATAGTTTACAAGTTTAGTTTACAATTTTCACAAAAAGACATTGGCTTATGCCGTCAGCCGAAGTTATATAGAAGTTATATTAAGTTATATAGAACTAGGGACAGATTTGTTGAAGCCTATAATATTGGATCCCTTCAAGAAGCCTCAGTTTGTTTTTGAATATCATTTATCAAACACAGTAGTGTATACAGACGCGCAAGTGCCCCGCGCCTTAACAAAAGGTATACCATAGGTATAATAAAAAAAAATAGTTCGGAAAGCTTATGTTGGTAAAAAATTTGTTGCATTTTTATTAAGAGATATTTAATAACGGGTGGTTTTTTTTTAGAGGTATAGAACTTAAAGTTGGCAACCCTATTTTAACTGGCGGCCATTTTGTCAGCTGTCAAGTGATTTATTTTTAGTTTGGTTTGGAATTTCAACATGAATAGACTGACGCCTGAACAACGCTTCCAAACTGTGCAAATTTATTTTAAAAATCATGGTTCTGTTTGAAATACGTATCGCGCACTAAGTCCATTTAACGATGAAGTTCACTTTCGGTTGAATGGATACGTCAATAAACAAAACTGCCATATTTGGAGTGATGATAATCCTCAAGTGTATGTTGAGACACTGATGTAACATCCACAAAAACTGACTGTTTATTTGTTGGTGGAATAATTGGTCCGTACTTCTTTAAAAACGATGCTGGCCAGACCGTTGCAGTCAATGGTGACTGCTATAGAGCCATGATTACTGACTTTTTCGTTCATCAATTGAACAACCATGATGTGCAGGAGCTGTGATTTCAACAAGACGGTGCAACATGTCACACAGCTCGTGCTACAATTGATTTATTGAAGGAAACGTTTGGTAACAGCATAGTTTCACATTACGGACCCGTGAATTGTCCTCCAAGATCGTGCGATTTAACGCCGCTGGACTATTTTCTGTGGGGATATGTGAAGTCGCTATAGTCTACGCCGATATGCCCTAAACGATTGACCACTTGGAGGACAACATTCGTCGCGTTATTGCCGATATACGGCCACAAATGTTGGAAAAAGCCATCGAAAGTTGGACCTCCAGCCGTGCGTCGCGGTCATATGTCAAAAATCATATTTAAATTATTATCTTTCGAATAAAGTAAATTTCATGTCAATTTAAAAAAAAATCATCTTTGTTTTATTCCATTTCAAAGTTCTATACCTCTAAAAAAACACCCTTTATATGCAGGTATATGTACATATGTATTTGTACATGGCAAATTATGCAAGCCTTATATTACGATGATTTTGTCCGTCTGCCTGTCTGGGGTCTTTCCGTCCGGCTCCAGCATTTACAGGTGGGTCCATTTTCTTTAAAGTTGGTATCTAGGTGGTATCTAGATTTTTTTAAATAAAATTTGTATAATTTTCTAAATTTTCAAAATTGTCTCTTTCGGATTTTTAAAAATATTCCTTTTTTTTTTTGAACATTTAATAATTCGAAAACGACTTCATCGATTTTAACTAAATTTGTCAAATTTTAAAATTATAAACAAAAACTATTTTTATAACGAAAAATAACGGTAAAATCTAGCTGATTATAAACAAAAATTATTCCTACAACCAAAAATAACGGCACCTACCTACAAAAGGTATAGTATAGGAATTTTTCTCAAAAACGACTTCTACGATTTTGATTAAAATTTTTATGCGATCAAATATCATAACGATCTACCATATTATTGGAACAAATTTTTTAAAAATCAATTATATTAACGGTAACTCTCACGCAAACATTTTTTTGATTTTCGACTATCTCATTACCTTTTGAACCGATTTTTATGAAATTTTTTGCACAAAAGCTTCTAATAAGTTTAAATAATATTAAATATCAAAATTTTCAAAAAGTAGATAATTGGATTGAAAAAAAAAATTGAAACAATTTTAAAAAAAATTGATATTTCGAAAATATGTTGATGAGGTAAACTACGTTTTTGGTAGGTAGCATAAAATATAGGCCACCCCAACTAATTTATTTATTTTATCAAAAATTAATAGTTTTAAAAACATTACGACTTTAAAACCATAAAGAACATATAAGCAAGATCGTGCAACCCAGTAGTGCATTTTATTTGTTTTGTTCAATGTTTTCACATATCCAAAAAAAATAAATATTATTCATCACCCCAATTATAAAATTATACCAGAAATTTTAATGGATAATGCCTTAACCTTCAATCAGAATTGATTTTGTTGGTGATGGTTCCATTTTCTTAAAAATGTCTGACGAACAAATTTGAGTAAGTACTAAATATGTTTTATTTTACAACGAGATTTTAGACCATGATGCGTTTAGGGCTAAAGGTCGAAAACTTGGTTTCTTAATTAGGCCAACATCACAAACAATTCAGCAAAAAATCAGAACTACCGGATCTGATGTAAAAAATTAAAGTCCTGAATTTGAATTCAATCTAAGACTGAATCCCGCTTGAATTTTTTTTTCTCAGTGAAAAAAAAAAAGATTTAATTTTTAGTTTCAGAATTTTCTTTTTTATTTTATTTGATAATTATGTACTTTTGCCTTTTGTTTTTAATAATATTCACATTTATCATAATATATAATAATGTACAAATAAATTGGTTTTTAATTTTTTTTCTGTGTGCCACTTTAAAACAATAAATATTTTAACAAAACAACAATGATTTTTTTTTACAAATATTTTTTTGTTTGCTTCTTCGGCTCTTGTATATTATGTTTATGTAATTTGTATGTATATTGATTTATATATTTTTTATAGGTAATATTTTGGTTCACAATATATATAGTAAGCAAATTAACATTTCATATTGTTTTCATAATTAAATAAAAATGCCGGTTTTCCATTTTAATTATATGTACTTATAACATGAAGCATACACATTTTACCATTTTTTTTTTAATTTTGTTTCAAATACTTATTTAAATAGTTGTTTTTTTTTTTTATTTAATTTAGTAATTGGTTATTGTTTTATTTTAGATAGTGTGTACATGTATAGAAACATCTTGATTAAATTTCCCTAATAAATTTTGTCTATATATTTATTTATATATTTTTAGTTTTTTTTTTTTGTTGTATTTCCCTTATTTTGATTTATTCAAAAAAATAAATATTTGTATAAAAAGTGTTTTTGAAAAAAAAAAATTGTAAAAAATAAAATTTTTGTTTTAAAAAATATATTCATTTAAACTTTAAGTTTGTTGTTTTAAAAATTGTAGTTTTTTTTTCTTTTTAGTGTGATTATGTTTTCATTTCAGGAGGGTTTCAGTTTTATTACTCAAAATAATGAGTAGGTAACAATGTTTTTAGCTATATAGTGGTTTCTTATTTGGATATAAAAGAAACAGTTTGTTTTTGTGTAAAGCAATAAAAATACAACACGGTAAAAAAGCTTAACAAAAATGTATTCAGTGCTATTTTGGGCTTTAAACTGAATATTTTGGGGATAAAAATTGTTGCCAGAGTAACAGGAGTTGATATAGTTTGTCAATAAAACAAGTTTTTGAAGAATTAAAGTTGAGATTTTGAATTTTAATGAATCCGTTGAAAAAAAATAATGTTTAGATATTCAAAAATTTTAAATCTTAAAAAATTAAAATACCTAAAATATTTTGTTAAACAGGGCTTTCTCAATATTTCGCTCTTTTAAGCTAAAATGTTCAATAAATCATCGCCAAAATATTTCTTTTAAAGATCCCAAAAAACACCTTTTGTTTTTATCTTTCTGGATGGTTTGTTTTTTTGATTTAATATTTTCTTAAAATATATTATTTTTGTGGTGGTATTTGTTTTGATTCATATATAGTAGTTTTGTTGTTTGTTAGTAATTGGTACATTTATTAAATATTCTATTTAAATTGTATTTAATGTTCTATTTTGTTTGTAGTTGTTTGTTGTTTTTCTCTTTTTTGTTTCTTCTGAGCTGAAGAAGCGACAGATTTATAGTTATTTTATTGATTATCTGTTTTTTTTAATTTTAGATTTTCTTATTTAAAGATATATTTATACACATAATTATATAAATACATTTTTTTTTATAGTAAGCCTAAGCATGTATGTGTATGTATATGTTCAATTGAATGTTTATTTATATATTTTTCGCCTATATTAAGAAAGGTATAAAAAGGTGTTTTATTTAATATGCATATAGATTGTTCTAGGATGGTGAAACACTTTTTTTTTAATATTTTTTTTTTTTATTTAATTCAGCGTTAGAAATATAAGCGAAATTTATGAAAAATTAAGAAAATAAAAAAAATTTCTTTTAAAATAATTTATAAAAATTTATATTTACATGACTAACAAATTAAAATAATTAAAATCAAAACAATGGTTTAATCAGTTTTAATGGTGTGTACATCAAAAAATACAACATTGATCCTCTTTATATATGTATATAAAATCCAAGTTTCAGAATAATCAATCTGAACATTGTGAACGAATCAGGGCGCTTATTATAAAATAAGAAACGAATAGCAGAAAAAACGAAACCTAGGGAAACGATAGTCACGGTATAAAGAGATTATGAGAAACGAGAATAGGCGGGTTCAATGCATTACGTCTGTCATCTGAATTTTCAGAATTCTGAATTTATGTCATTGAACGCATAAAACATCTGAAATTTCAGTAAAAAATCATTGTGAAAAATTCTTGCATTTACCTATAGGACTTGCATTGAATCGAAATAAAATAGAAATTTCATTATATTCGTAATTTAAGCATTCAGCGTGAGAATTAAGAGGATTAAATTATATGAAAAATGTAACTAAATCAGCAAAAGATTTTATATAAATTTGTTTTTCAAATATTTTTATTGAGATGTATGACCAACAAAATAATGCAAAAGTATCCAAATTTCAATAAAAAATTGATTCACAATAATCGTCTGGGAAATTCTGAAAGACTCACTAAACAATAAATAATATTCATTAAAAATAAATATTGAATTTACATGACCAAAATATAACAAAAAACACCAACCACAGTGAAAATTATAAAGTTCAACTTTATGTGTAGTACTTCAACTGCTTTGGCTTTTCCCCCACCACAAATAACTTTCATCTGAATTTTCAGATGAGAATTTCTTATCTGAAAATTCAGATGAAACGTAACTAAACGTAACTAAAAGTCACTAAAAGTCATCTAACTTTTTATGACAGCTGGCCAATCAGAAGCTCTAAAAATTCAGAATTCTGAAAATTCAGATAACAGACGTAATGGATTGAACGCCCCCCAATATTGCCAAACAAAAATGAAAAATAATATTTTTTTTAAAGCGCAACAAACTTCACACTTATTAGCAAATGACAAAATACAAGTGTTTATACAAATTTTTTGCATTACTCCAAGAAAATGTTTTTGAATTTTGAATACTTTTTTTGAAAGCGAAGATGCATCTGAAGAAGAAACTTTACGTAAGTAAAGTTTAGTCCTTTCCACATTGTATTCAAGGAAAATCCTTAAAACATTTTTAAGGTTTAAGCAACTTTTAGCCTAGAAATATAAACAGGTCTTATTTGTTTGTTTTTCGCACTTTTATTTACTACATTTGACTCACATTTTTTAATTTCAATCAAAACAACCGAGAAACAAACAAAAACACAATTTAAAAAAAAATGACAACTAATCCAAAACGAATGCCAAACGAAAGTAAATGTCACTCGTTAATTTAAACTAGTTTCGTTTTTATTTAACTCGTTACTCGTAATCGCAAATAAAATACGAGATTCGTTTTTTCTACTACAATATTCTCGTTTCTCGTAATCGTAATTTAACGAATACGCGGTATTACTTACGATTATCGTTTTACATAATAAGCCCCCAGAATTTTCTGAAAATCAAATTGTCGAAATCAAATAAAAATATATCGCAGTCTTTGTTAAATTCAAGTTTAGGATAATTTTGTAAAATCATTTTAAAAGAATTTAAGTCAAGTTCACAAGGAATTTAAAAAAAAAAATTTAGAGGCGCCTTTAAACAGAAGAAAAGCAATTTTATGTAGAAATCGAATGTTTAATAAAGCGTTCTCAAGCAAAAAAAAAAAAAACATATTTGATTACAATCAATTGGCATGCGCTTTTTTGATTAAAGTCTCTCGTTTAGATTTGCATTAAGTCAGAGTTATGATCATAGCATTTAAATTTAAATAAGACTCGAAGTTTTCATGGTAAAACCAATTCACCAAAGACAACAATACATTACTGGAAGAAGTTTTAATACTAGTAAGTTCATTAGCACAGAATTTTTTATACACCAACAATTCCTATAAAATTAGCTTTTGCATTGAAAAATGAAGACGAAGATGATGGAAAATTATGAAGTAATTAGTTTGATTATTTTAATATATTTTTTTTAACACATAACAGTTTCATATAATTATAAGAAAGTATAAAAAGCAATGATTGATGGAGAAGAGATATTTCATGCTTTTACAAAAATAGTTTTTTTTATCATATTATTTTTGTGTATAATTTTATTATAAGTATTTTTATTATTATTTTTCAATGAAAAGATGTGCGCTAGTGAGAAAAATTGACGGCGATTTATTCACAAAAATACATTAATAAATGTACACTAATATGTAATATATGTATATTGTATTTATTTATATTTTATTTATTTATTGGTAAAAATATCTATAATAATTTATAATATTTTTACATTTATTTAGTATTATTAGTTTTATTTAAATTTTTAATTTAGCCATGTAGGAAATATTTTTATTTTTTTTTAAGTTACACAATATAAATATACAATTTTTTGATAGTCTTTAATTCTTTAAGTTTAGTTGTTTTTTTTTTATATATGTATGTATATAGAAAAATTGAAAATTAATAGTTAAAATTATAAGTCTGAAATTCGATAGAGAGATTAATAATTTATTTAAAATAGTTATTTCTCACAGTTTTTTTTGTTGTTGTTAAGCCTGATTGTAAAATTAAGTTAAAATAAATATTTTAGTATTTTTTTTTTGACTCACCGCACTTTTTATAAAGAAGTTGTTACACATTTAATACATCATCATTCCAATAAACAGCACACTTTTTTTTATTATGGAAACAATAAGTATACGCAGCTTAGCTTGATTTTTTTTAGATTATAATATTAATAATATTTGTTTTTGATTTGATTATGATGAAAGTCGTGCTTTTTGTTTTCGCACAAAATCTATCGCTTGTTTGTCCAAGGCTCTTGATTCTAAAATCTGCAGAATAGGATGATCTGAAAATAAATATGGAAATTTTTAAGGGATTTTTAGTAAAACTGTTATTTGAATAGGTTTTGCATCTATACAGAGTTAACATTGTGAAGGTTTATCGTTACTGAGAGAGAGAGATAGGGAGAGAGAGAGCGAGAAAACTTACTTTTATCATGTTGTTGCATCAATGCTATATCCATCTGTTTCAGTCCATGGAAATTCTCAACGCTCGTTGTATATTCAGCAACTCCAGGTATTGTTCCCAATGCCAAAAATGCCTCTCCAGCAAAATCATTAGCCGTGAGGACATCATGGTCCATAGCAGTAAATGCAATCATAGCACCTTCCGTCCGACATTGTTCCAGCGTTACCGAAAATTCAAAACACTCATCAAAAACTGGATTCAGGGTTTTCTACAGAGACAAGAAAAAAATAAAAAAAAAAATATGAATTTCATAAATCAATATAGAAATTCCGCCAATATCTATCTATACACAGACACACAGAAACACACACACACCCACCTTATGAACATTTGTCTGCTGTTCCGTGCAATGAGCAAATACCCTCCTTGGAAGCAATTCGATTATGACAAAAGGATCACTGAAACCATTTGGATCCAACGGAATGATATCCCTCGCGTGCAGCACTTCCACACACAGCGAATCATGATTGAAATAAGCCCGAACCGATAACATTCCATATGGCCCCGGTGGCATGGTCATCAGCTGCTCCTGCAATCTTTGCATGTAAAACATATCGATTAGTTTTTCCGTTTCGGTCTTATGGTATTGCAGACGTTGTTCCACCCTCCAAAATTCACCCGAATGCAAATTCTCCATTGAGAGTCCCAATCCCTCGGCATGAAAGAATTCGACAAGCAATTGCAGGGCTTCGTACAGTCTGTTGTGAAAGTTTGATGGTTTATCACCTTCAGCTCCAGTATCCATTTGACGGGAAAGTTCACTCAAAACGGTGCTCCAAATGAGATTTAAGGATCGATTGAAGTTTTTAGTTAGCAAAGCGCTATTTAAGGCAGAAAGGTGGACATCGAGATATTCGAGGAGAGGGACTATAGCTTGATTGGCGGGAAGAGAATCCGGTGACCAGGCTAAATGAAACACAGCTTTTTGAAGGGGAACTTGCATAAGAGGAGCTAATTTAGAGAGAACCCTTTCAGCACGGGTCTCCAATTGGGCTAAACTTGATTCTAAAAGGGCTTCGGCGTTATCATGAAGGAGTTGTCCATCGGGTCGGAATTCAGACAAAGATCGACGAACATATTCCAGATTATTCACCGTTACACACATATCATCCGAACAACGAAATGGTCCCTGTTGCTCGTAATAACCGCTATCAGCAAGAGCCTGATGTATAAGATCACTATAATGCATGGCAGCCGAACAAACAACATCTATCAGCTGAGCCTCAAAATGCGGGGCTGAATTATAATCCGGCCATTGAAGCATCTTCCAGAATTCTTTAACCTGATAGAAACATGACGCTGTGTCGATTGACGATGTACTATATCGAACTATTCGTTCACCCTCGCAAATTTGGTCCATCGATATAGCTGCTCGAACTCTTTGCAATGCCCTAGCCTTACTCACCATCATCCAACGTTCAACAATCGGAATAAACCATTCGTGGTATAGTTGAAGGGCTAAAGGTTTTTCGGGAGGCTGAGGCATCACAGAAAGATGCTGCTTCAGGGCAGAAAATTCCTGCAAGGCTAGGAATAGCTCGAAGGGTCGTATATCTACTGGTTCTTTGTCGCCTTCTAAAACAGCGTACTGATTGAGAGTTGGTACACCCGGAACTTGGCCCGTTTCCATGCGGCTGAGTACTTCTTCAGCTAGCATAGCATCGAATTGTTTGTAAATGATGCTAAAATATTGGATTCCATTGGTGCTGTAAAAAGTTTAATCATAAGGAGTAGAAATAAGATTAGAAAAACAAAAATGATAAGTAATAGGTTGATGGTTATAAATGCTTAACTCATGATATTTGGTGATGATGGTAGAAGGGAAATATGTTTTAGTAAGCAAGTAAGGATTATCATTTTGGTATGAAACTTTCAGATTTCTATAACTAGGCCTTAAATCCTTTAAAGATCTTCAAAGCTTTTAAGAAATCTCTGGGATCGAATCCCAGTCTATGCCACCTATGAAACAGAAGTGTTTATGTTCATGGGAATTGACTCTGGCGAGATATTGACAAATCCTCCGAAGTATATCCTGTCAAGAAAATATTCTACACACCAATAGTTATTTGGATTCGGCAGTAAACTTTGGGTCCTATCCATTCCTGCAGACATGTATACACAGTGATAGTTGGGAGTTGTATGTCACTAGGACTTGGTTTTTCCAGACACCAGCTTATTCAGAACAAGGGGCTTTCACATCTTCCTGTGTTCCTGATGATTTTGGCAGGAATGAAGGGGCCCTACAATTTTTAGTCGTATTCGAACAGGTCAGAGGCATTTTTTCATAAATAGAGATACTGTTAGAAGACTTGACAATCCCTCGCAAGAGCTAAAAAATATAGGTGGCATACGCTGGGATTCGATCCCCAGACCTTCGGCATTAATACGCACTAACCATTACGCGATGGGATGCTTCTTAATTCTATAAACATTCTTAAATGGTCCAAAGCTTCTCGAAAATAACCTCAACGGAGCATCATAACTTCTTCTAAAACTTACTCTATAACATTATTCACCCAAACAATCTATTTAAACATTACCTTTATCAGGCCAATAAAGTTCCAAATTAAATGGCCTTTCACCATTTTTTTTTTTTTTATTTTTAGAGTCCAAAAATTAATAAAATCAAAAGCTGCTTAACCTCGGTATGCCTTTTCAGGAAAGCCTTCATTTATTATTCACTTATAATCCGCACCCATGCCTATTTATATACCTACAATTGTTAGCCCATGAAAATTGCCATCATGAATCTAATTAAAGTGCCACAAAGGTGTTGTTATATAGAATGTCGGATAATAGTTACCTCTAGGTACATTGAAACCATCCCATTGGCGTGATTTGGCAATTTATGAAGTTAACAGGACTAAGCGTTCTCTAATAGCATATATAGGGATGGAGGGGTAGGAGGGGGTGCTGTCAAAAGTTTCATTCTCTTCTTCCATCAGTATTGTTCCTAGTTGTGTAGCCTGGAAAATGCCGTTATATGGAATCCTTTTCAGCTGCTTCTGGTCTCACCTTATGTCATAGTTTACCCTTTTCGATTAAATGTTTCTACACGCACACCCCCTATATCGACCTAAAGAGCCTTTTAAGCTCACATAGAGCCCATGAGTTGAGTATAGGAGGCTGAAACTTTCTTGATTTGATTTCCAGACACGAGCCGATGACAGGTTTCATAGCAAACTATAGCATAAAAGAGGCGGCGGCGTTATGCCGACGACGACGACGATTAAGTAAACCTACATAACTTGAAACTAGAAATGTGTTTTACCCTCTCTGAAGGGCAGTCAATGAAAACCTTTGAAGGCCAAAGTCCTGAAGCCAAAATGAAACATGTTTGATAGAGATACGAGTAGGTTGCATCAGTTTAATTATTCACAATGTTTTAGGTAGGTTAGGTATATGGTTTTGGTTCTGAAACTACGTTGCCACAGATTAAGCTATTATCTCTTTACGGCGCGGCAGAGGGATTGGTATATTTTCAAAAGTTGATGGTAAAATCCCTCAGTACACACAAAAAGGTCATAGGATTTAATTATTGTTAATATTTAACTTTTTTTGAGGTATCGATAAATTTATATGGTTTCTGCTTCATCTTCTTTTTAAAAGGTCGTCTCTGCCTTAGTGTAATTATATGGAGTTCGATGGATTAATCAAATGGAATTTGTGGAAAAATTTAAGTTGAAAAGGTATTAAATTGGTTTTTGTTTTTTTTTTTTTACTTTACAGTTCACACATACGTAAACGTTTTAAAACCGTATAGGGGAATTTTAAGTATACCAGACAAAGAGTCTCCCTCTTGTTTTATGTTTTCTTTTTTTTTTTGTATTTCTTAAGAGAAAACTCAATTTTAGGAGTTTTGCTAAACTTTATTGCAATCTCCCCCATGTGCTTGAGATATATGTACATATATGTAATACACAGGCTTGTAAATTTAAATTTTAAATTAGGAATTTTAAATGAACGTCGACGTCTTCTTCGTCGTCTTCGAAACGCCTCGCAGTTCAGTTAACCATCACCAGTTGCCATAGATCAAAGGAGAAAAAGGTATGCTTTTTCTGTTCAAGAAGAAGGAAAGAATACATATTTTCTTTTAAAAACATCTAGTGTTTTCAGTAAGATATATGTAAATGTATAACATTAGAAGTTTAAGTTGTGAATAAAATCGATATTTTGTTATTTTTCCAGACCTTATTTTTTTTGGGGGAGTGGGGGTTGTTGTATTTGGTGATATAATAAATATATGTAGGTGACATTTAACCCCATGTGTTACTTTTATACAAAATTCAAAATGTGTTTTTATAATTCATTTCCGTTAAAAAACTTCGTCGCCTCGCGTCGCGTCGCGGCTCATCCGTCGTCGTCGTCTCGGTGTGAAATTTACCACTATATACATTAACAATCCTTAGGTTTTATTTATGTAAAAACAAAATAAATTGATTGACATAATATGTTAAACTTTTCCACTCCATTTAAGCTTTTTTTTTTCCATTTTTAGTCGCATGCTGCTGATGGGAAATTGAAAATATGGCTTGAGAAAGTTATAGTTGAACCTTCTATACTTTTTTCACCTCATTAGAAGTGAGTAATAGGCTTTAGCCTTAGGAGTTTGCGAATAATTTAAAAATATTCATAATTTATAGATAATTGACGAATATTGTTAAGGGAACTTTTGAGGGTGTTTAGTTGGAAAATATATAGGGTATGCTCTGCTCATGGCTTTTAATAAATTAATTAGAGGGCAAAGAATATCGAATTTGAAGAATAAGATGACATTGGAGGGGTGAAGAATTTTTGGGGTAAATCAGGGCCTAAAAAGGTGATGAGACTATGGATAGTATATATACTTGAGGAATATCCTATCAATATGTTGTGTATAGGGATTTTTGAAACAGGAATCGTGAAGTTGTGGATAAGAATGAAGAGTAAATTTTCCTTAGACCCAATTTCTATTCACTATCTACATATTTAATTTAAATTCGCCCTTAAAAAAATTTATATGAAATTTTAAAAAATTATAAAAAATTAATCCATTCTCCAAAATTTAGCCGTTTAAATTTACATTGCCACCATTAACTAATTTTTTATATTTAATTTAATAACAATTTCAACTAAACCGAACAAAAACGTCTTTTAAGGTGGATTTTTTACCATAACGGATATTTGATTTATTTACACTAAAAACATCAATTACATACATAAATGAAAAGAAAACCTATGATGATTTTTTAAAAATTCATTTCAATTTAAAAATATCATCAAAAGCTTTTTCACATAAAATTTTTACAAAATTTTCGACCTTTCTAAAGACCATCTCAACGTGATTGACATATAAAATAGAGTTTTCTTAATGGCACCATTAGCTTAAAATTCAGTTTTTAATATGGAGTATGAATAAATTAGCCCTCAACTTTTTCTCTTCCACTAATTGGAATTCAAGATTCCAGTTAGGTATCTGGAAAAAGGAGTTTTAAACAATTTTCCGCTATTTTGAGAATCATTTATGTCTTACCGAGAACTTGAATATAAAATGTCATAATTAAAAATAAATAATGAACATAAAAGAACAAAAACTCTTGGAAAATATTCGGCTAATTTTATTTATAATTTTTTTCATTTTTTTTTTTTTTTTTGATAAATGTATTTTAATTTATTATTATTATAACTTTATTGATATATAAATAAATTAAAATACCAATAAACAAAGTTAAAATTATTTTAAAGATTTTAATTCTCTTTAAAAACGTGCTTTGCCAGACTTATGGGACCGAAGATATTGCGAAAACAAATTTTTAGACCATTTTTTCAAGAAGGTAGTCATGAAATGGGGGGGCTTTGAACCTGAAAATGGTTTTGAACTAAAATGTCTACTTATTCAGCTTTATTGTGAGTTTCACCCGAAAAATAATTCACTTTTTTTTGTTCACTCGGAATTAAAAAAAAAAAACTGTGAGTTACGTCCCAACAAAAATTTCGTTTGCCTCCTAAAAAAAAATTAAAATTTGATCTGTCAATGGCATTACATTCCGCCCGAAATGAATTTTCACAATAAGGGTAATTTTTCGAACATAAAATTTCGTGTAAAACTCACAATAGGTGAAAAGTGAAATGTCAAATTTTCCGTGTGGAATGTTTTGTTCGGATAAAACTCACAATAAGGCTGATTGTACTAGATTTTCTTAAAGTATTTTAAATAAACGTCAGTTTATTATTTCATGCATTTTTTGTTTTTATTAATAGAAAATTTTAACTTTCTAGTTAACTTCAATTTAGTGTATAAGATGTGAGTTAAGCTTTTTTATAATAAAGCTGTAAATAATTGCTATCCTGAGTTATAGACATTGAAGGTGTTAACACTGTTCTTTAACAACTTTATATATATACCTTTAGAACTTTCATTTTAGAAAATTTTCCATGTCTTCTACACATATGACTTTTTTTATAGAAAATGTTAAAGAATTATTTTCAAAAGTATTGACTTTTAACTTTTGACGTTTTAAATTACATACAGAAAAAAAACCATCGAATAAATATTGTAATTTTTAGTGCGTACATACATAATATGTATGTATTTGTTTCGGGAAAAAAATTATAAATTAAAAGAAAAAAATATCGGAAATAAAAACAATAGACTATAAGCCCATGATTGCTTTTTTCTTTATACAAAAAGCTGTACAGCTGCGTTGTGGGTACAAAATAGAACGAACGACACTTTTTCACAGCTGTTCCATCTCCATCTTTAATTCCAGTTGAGGCACTCTATTAATGTGTTTAGGCGGTTAAACGTCAATGAAAAATATTAAATAATATAATAACATTAGCTTCGATAATATAATGTATCCTTTTTTAGCGACAGATTTTCTCTCAAGGACCCCATGATCGAAAGGTTGGTAATACTTATCCTTGGTATAATTTAATTGGCCAATATTAATTTGTTTTGTAGTACAAAATGTTGCTTTATTTTTGCAGAAATTAAACACACTTTAAATTAAATAAAAAACATCCTTGTACGAACGACCGACCCTACCATCTAACCATAAAAATTATTTCTCATTTTATATTGCTCAAACAGACTTTCGCCATGGTTATAGGTATGCCTTAAACTTTCATGAAAATGGGAATCCTAATAGTGCAACAATGGAGCCTTGCATTTACGTGTTTACATTTTACGATGAAATTAATCCTATCCTATACTACCGAATGTAATATTACTCAATCCTCTTTATACTTCCTATGAACGGACTATAGAACTGAGATGCATCTGGGTGTGCGTGCTCGGACACCATCAGACGATTAATTAAAGCCCAAGCACAATGTCTTCTTCCACAAAAACCACACCACAAGAACACACCATAAATTTGTTCCTAGTTAAAGCACCAATCTATGTACGAATGTGTATATGTATAACTATACTTTATATACAAAGGTATACTTACGTATCGAACAGCGAATGATAGTAGGTGAGTCCCAGTTGGATGTCAGCTATGAGGGTGGTTGTGAAATTGACTAGAGGATTTGGTGAGCGCTGTGAGTCTCGCAAAACCATTTGTCCCCATTGAATGGACCCCTTCCGCAACGAGCCCACAATCTCGCCTCGCACACCCTTATTGAACGGGCAGACCTGCCGGAATGCCTTCATTGAGCCCAACAGCCCCAGGCATCGCAACAGGAATTCCAATCGTATCAACGAGGGTGGATGCAGCGACGGGAAGATGTCTCGGTGTCGCCGGATTTGGTTGAGTGACCGCTCTACCATGCTTGTCATTGCTTCGGCCAACCACTGTTCCAGCTCCCGTGTAAGTGCCTCTTGATTGGGTTGGTTCCACAACTTGTCCACATCTATCAGCAGCCGATGGATGAACTTCGGATCGATGGGTGTGGTGCGGTTTAGTTTCACGGCAGCCACAAACCTAACGTACATACATACACAAAATTTTAACAGCAGAAGGATGAAAGAAACCACTCGAGATAATTATGACGAACGTGGATGTGGGTGGTCATAACAATCGACTTACCTCGCCAATGCACAATGCAGCTCCACCAAATCTGCCTGAACTGCCATCTGGTGAAGAATGGTTAGAGCGGGGCCGGGTAATTCGCCATTCCACGTCCAAGTGGGCTCGTGTGTGGACACTTCGTGCGCCATGAAGACCATTTGTAGCTTTTCAATTTTGCTAATTTCGATTTCGTTGTCCTCCTCGGAGGTGCCATGATCCTCGCGGGTGGACAGCCATAATTTTAACCGTATTCGTCCCTGGACTGTGCTCCGTTGACTACGTGCTTCCAATTTAAACCAACCATCGAGGCCGGTCGAGGGAATGTCTGCTATGGGAATGTTTACAGCCCCTAGGAAATCATCCTGGGAACCTTGACGGGCAGATTGACACACCTGTTTGAAGAACCGCCCCAGACCACGAACGCCGCGGACCTCGTTGAGGCGGGATACTGCATCCATGACACAGCTTTCGTCGTCGTGGTCCCATATATCCAAATGGAATGTGTCGGTATTTATGTCATCGATGTCACTGCAAAGTGTTTTAAAAAAAAAAAAATGTTAGTTTTCGCTGTTTTCACGATTTGAGTGTGTGGGTGTGGAATGTGTGCATTGAATAAGGATTAAGGAATCAATTTGAAAAAATATTATTGTCTTTTTCAATGATTGTTTGAATTTATAATTTCATTTACTCTCGTCTAGTTTTTTGATGCAGATTGAATTCAATCGAGAACGAAATAATTAACGTACATAGCCTGTCAGTCATAAAAAAATATGCCTATGCATATTGCCAGGCTACGAAGCACGTACGCTTCGCAATCTGTGTGCATATACATACATATGTGGTAGTTTAGAGTTATGAAAGATTACTTAATTTAAATACGAGCATCATCACGTGTTTGTATTTCCTATTAAGCCCAGTACCTACGCAGATCGCGCTAAAATTAAGTTCCCACTTTTCTCTCTCAACAATTCAGTTAAAATCGTAGCTAAATTTTGACATAAGAGAGTTATGGAGAATATGTCAGCAAAAACAGCTGTTACCAGACAAAAAATTATTTTCAATCATTTCAAAGAAGTTGTTTTAATTTTTCAAGTTAATTTAATCAAATAAAATGAGTTCTCTTCTTTGGCTCAGATATATCGTTTGTTCCCAAATATTTCCCCATTTCGATTTTTTCATTTTTATAAAGCAAAGTTAACAAAAAATTCAGTGATAACTGAATCTGTTAAAAATTAACAAGAGAATTAATACGCCGAACAAATATATTGTTCGCTAAATTTTGACAGATACATCAGTAAAAAACAAAAACTGACTTTTTAGCTTGAACAGTGTACCAATCTGCTAAAATAGCTTCGTTTTAGCTTTGGCTTAATTTTAGCTTGCCTAAATTTTGAATAGAACTTCGTATAAAAGCTAAAGTGTATCGTGATTTGCGTAGTATAGGCTGTAAAGCGAATTTTTATAACGAAAAGCTTTCCTATAGAAAATGTCATTTAAAAAAAAAAATCAAAACCATAAGGAAGGGTTGTTAAAATAAGTTAATTAGTATTTAAAAAATTATTTTTGGATAGTTTGATTCACCCCAAAATAAAACAAAGTGTTTCTGAAAGAAGTACCTAACATTAAAATGCGTTTTGAGGATTTTTTTTTACCAACAAATTCTGAAAAATCTATGAATAGGGGTATGAACGTTCAAAAGTCGAAAAAGTGAAAGTATTGTCGTTAAGGAATATAAATTTTAATGGTTTCGAATTTTTAGATATGAATATTTTAGAAATGTTCAAAAGATTTTCTTTTGATGTGATTTTTTTTGATTGACTATACTCTGTTCAACAAAAATTGGCAGTACACGTCTTATAAGAAAGCTTTTTCAAAATCAGTAGCGTGCCATATTTTTGCACCATATTAAATTGAAGTAACTCCTCCACAAAAAATGTTTGCCCGCCCGTGAGTTTCCATTAGCATTTGACACAGACCCAACGTCCTATTCAAGGCACATCTGAGTTTGCATGTGCACTGAATTGCTGTGGCCTATGGCGATTGGCTGCTGCTTGATGTGAATTCAGAATTACCCGTGTGCATTTGGTAATTCGTTTAGCTTTTTTTCCTTGAGTTTCTGTTAAGGTGCTTTTGATTTTCGAGCTTAAAGAAAAAGTTTTTAATGATGAGTGTTATCGTGGACACTACGACAACCCTGTGAAAGCTTTAATGAAGGACAGATTTATGCAATCCACTGTAGCCAGAATGAGAGGCAAACGTCCTATCTTGCCTACACTGCCAATTTTTGTTGGACAGAGTATAAAAGTACCGCTTAACGCAGGAAATTCACATTAAAACAACGCTTTAATCCAAATTTTCGACCATCAACTTAGTTTAGGGTTGCCGGCATCTTAAATTAAAGAGTAAAATATTTTTTTTTTTTTTTAATTTGGTTCTACATCTATGAAAACATTATATAGTTTCTTATTTTAAATATTTAAGAACTTCTAGACATTTTTTCTGATCAGATATTTTTGCTACTAGCAAAAAACCGATTAGGGAATTTTAGCCAATGTGTGAAAATTTTTGAAAATTTGTGCAATTTTGCAAAAAAAAGTGTCGTACGAGCTTTTTGTTTATATTAAAGATAAAAAAAGCAACTACGACCTTTTTTATTCCTGAAGTTTTTTTTTTTTGAATCAATAATATTTTTCGCGAAACAAATAAGCACAAAAAGCTTCAATATTTTTGTTCGGCTTTTTTTTTCATACAAATTGAAACGTCAAAAGTGCTACACATGAAAAGTTATAAGTTGGTGAACTCTTGCAGCACCGTTTGTTTTGTGTTCGTAACAATGAATTTTTGTGTATTGAATATTTGAATATTTTGATAGCTACAGTTGCAGCTGCAGTTCCAGTTGCAGCTCCGTAGCCATTGTGTTCTGGGAGTAAGTCATTAAGTCTTTAAGTCATTCAAAGCAAATCGCATATTTTGTCAGATGCTCTATCAACTTATTTGAGTCTTATTTTTGATAATATTAAAAAAAAAAAAAGCTTTAAAAATTAATTAATTAATAACCTTGTTTTGGTGAAAATGTATTCGCTATACATTTTCACTAAAATTTTTACACGCAAACAAAAACAAATCATTTTTTTTGTTTTGTGTACAAACACTTAGAAAAAAATTTATAATCACTTTTATTTTAAGTGTAATGATTTTGCTGAGCTGGCTATTCACGGAAAATATGAACATTTCAAAACTATGAATTATCTTTTAAAATGTTTATCTGCTTGATGTTAGTACAAGATAAAATACGATGAGTGGACTCAGTGGTACATTTTATTATTATTTATAGATTCTAATTATTAATTTTTATAATTTGCCTACGTATAACTCGTAAACTCTAATTAAAAACTAAAAATTTAACTTCATTAAATTCTCCACTGAGAAATCAATATATTTGTATTTGACACTTCATTTTAATTAATCGCATTAAACTGACAATTTTCCATCCACCATCTGTTAGAGAATAAGTTTTTAAACGAAATAAATAAAAACAACAAAAAGAACAACAAAACACATCAACGCTTTGTGCTTTTTGATTAGAAAAGAGCTGCTATTTTCCACCCAGCAAATTCAATTGAAATAAAATTCACATTCAATATAGAGTCTTGTTTTTATATTAGAATAGGTATGTATTGTATATGTATGTATCTGTTTTTTTGTTTCTATCTCTTTGCCCTCAAACCTGAATCTCGAAAACTGATCCGCATCTTGATGAAAAGAGTATTTTATTCCAATCAATTGATGTAATCCAATTAAGTCTTCTGGCACATCAGTGTGTTGAATAGATGTAGAAATTGGTTCAATTTCAATTGCTTTTCATTCAATGCGCATCATCATTCACTCCGCACCTCCTCCCTACTTTGGAATTTCTAATTCCCGATTAAATCCTATATCCACTTCAAGATACATCAGCTTGATGCTTAGGTAATTTCAGGTATAACTGACATCAGGGACAGAACCATAGCTGTATCTTTGTATAGCCAATTGATTTGGAATTTAAATAAGTGCGATTGACAAAAAAAAAAAAACAAGTGACCAGATGTCTATTTTGCTATACCTGATCTGATATACACCTATATCTCATTTAATCATTTGAATTATCTGTGATCTCCCCTCTTATAACCCCAGTACCTATAGAATCCTCTTGCTAATATACATAAATGCAATCACGTCTCATCAGATACAAATACAATCTATATCCAGTCCAGGAAGGAAAAACAAATTAACTTAAAGTTCGATGTTTATTCCAAATGCGGAATGATTACGGTGATTTGTTTGGTTTTCAGGACATCACATTTATAAATCTAAAGCAATATATAGGGGTTCTTTTTATTTTTATTTCTCTTTTGATTGTGAGATGAGAGACTAAACAGAATCTCTGAATAATGTCCTGGCAGAAGAGACATCCACCTTTCTAAGAGGATGAGATATATGCTGAGGCTTTCTATGTTTGTTTTTTTTTTTATTATTGTGAAATTGGCTTGTAGCAATTTTATGTCCATCTCCCTCTCTCTCCTTTTCTGTTTGTGTACATTTATTTGCTTCCGGTTGATTTGCATGATATGAAAACTCTCGAATACAGATATAAAGTATTTTAATGTATGCAAACAGAATCCAGAGACTATATGAGGCACACAGGTAAATCCTATAACAAAAAACATCCCTCAAATCTTAGACCACATATCCTGCCTCGAAAGAAAAAATAAATATCATACACACATATACCTACACAGGACAAAGAGCATGAAAAGCACATTCGACTTACAATTTAAATTTCTCATTCCATTTGGGACACAATGTGTGCGGTTTGATTGATGTTGCCCTTATAAATTTTGCAGGTACCGGTCCACCTAATGAGTCCCTTTGTTCTCTCCTGGCTGTAGCCTCCTTCCGCTTGAAACTCAGGCGAAAACTGTGTTTGCGGTGAGTGGGCGAATCTGTATTGTTATCGAAACCACCCATTCCACTGCCAAGATTGATGTCCGACGATAGGGTCCTTGGGGTTGGTGGTAAAGGTTGTGGTGATACTGGTGGTCCTCCATCTGGTTGAATTCCCAACATACAATAAGGATCACTAAAGCCTGTGAATATAAAATAACAAAAAGAAAAAAAATAAATTAAAAAATAAAATTTATATAAACGAATTATGTACGAATTATTGTTAACGAAACATTCATCATAATATAAACGTTAAAGTTGTTTTGTTTGTATAGGTAAGTGAAATGTAATATATTTTAATTTGTACTACTTTTGTTGAGTAGGAGACTACTTGATTGCCCTTTCGTGTAAAAAAAAAAAATTGAAGTTTTAATCGAAACACTATACGATGATGGAGAAGTCCGAAAAGTGGATTTCGTCATATACCCTGTATCGGTTTGTGAGGCCATGCCTCCGTATACGTCTGTACTGTAATTTGAATTTAGACCTAAACGGATGTACAGATTTGCTTCAAATCTGGTACAGAGCATTTTTATATGATTCTAAAACGGGTATAGCTGCCGCACATTGTTTTCGTTTTTTTTTTTTCAAATTTTCTCAAAAACGGCTCTAACGATTTTGATTAAACTTCATACCTGGAATGACGAAATTGATTGTATAGGAAAACTGCATTTCAGGTTTTTGCCCAAAAATCACATAACGGAATTGGGATTTTGAAGTTTTTAAGTAATTTCCCTTATTTTTGAGTTAATTAAGTTTATCGTTCTAATTGCTTAACAGATTTTATTATAGATTTTAAAAATCTGGTGCCTTTTAATAGTTCAAAAAATATTACATTTAAAATTTTTAAAATATTTTTTTAACAGCAGGTAAGCCACGTTAAAATATATAATGTCCCCGAAAAAAAAATGTAATTTCGTGTGATATTGGAATCAATGAGAAAATATTAACAAATAAACATGAACTGCACTTTCGTTTTGAATTTTTTTGTCCCACGTTTTTATTTCATACTTTTTAATTCACGTTTACAAAGTGATTTATTAAAATTTTTGAAAAAGTTATACGTCGGAACTTGAATATAAAAAAGAAAAAATGTCTGAACTACAAAATGTAGGGAGAAGTTTCAAATTCAGACAAAGAAAGAAAATTTAATGTTCTCATATTTTTTTTCTTAATTTGGCAGCTCGCTTTTAAACTCAATTAAACTTTAAGCTTATTTTAACGGAAATTAAAAATCTAAGATAATCTAATAAAAGATCTACATATTCAGACAAACAAAGTTTGAAACTCTGATGTTTTAAAATGTTGTCCTTAAGCTTTTATAAACGAAAAAAGGTGCATTGTTTAAATTTGAATTTAAAAAAAAAAACGTCATAACTAAAAATAAACGTTCGTGCAAAAAGCATTAAACAATCTTCAAAAACTTTTATGAAAAACTTTTAAATTCTATTTCTTTGTTTGTTTTTTTTTTTTTTTTGGAAATACTTATTTTAAATTCGCGTTTCGCAATCAAATTTTGATCTAAACAAAATCTATAAAAGTTAGAAAATGTTTGCACAACAATTTAGCATTTTTATAAAAATACAATTTAAGACATAAACAAAATATTATTTTTATATTTTCGTCCGCTAATTTTATAGTTTTATTTTAGCGGAAGTGGTTCAAAGTTCTAGTTTTTAAAATTCTGTTTGATCAAATTTCATATTATTTTTTAAATTATGAATACTCAAATTTTGTATTTCAGAATTCTATAAATGCGGAATTTTGTATGTTTTAAAAATTCTGTATGCAGAACTATAACAAAAATTAAACAAATTTTTTAATACAAAAATTCATTTTTGCTATTTTTTGGTATTTTTTATTATTCGTAAAAATTAGGTTTTAAATAAAAATTATTTAAATTTTATGTAAAAAATTGCCATTACAAAACTTTTGAATTTGGAAATTCCCACATTTTTAGATTGTCAACACTTTTTTTATTTTACAAAATATTTACAAAATTTCTACTTCTGTTTGTATTTGTATTGAGTATACAGAATTTTGTACAACCAGTATTTTTAAAGCCAGAATTTTGATTAATGCAGAATGTCTACCCCCACCCGAAATGAATATTCAGTTTGAATTACAAAAATTGAAGTTTGTCTAACAAAGGTGCATTTAACTAACTAGCTACAAATTTTGATATAAATATGTTGACGAGATAATTTTTTTGAACGACAGAATACGAGATAGTCCCACAAAAAATGAATATATAAGTATTTTGTAATTTTGTATACATGGAAGCAACTATTTTTGATTTGATACAAATACACCGCTAACAAAAATATTTATTTTCTTTTGGATATTAATGGTATTCACGCAATGTTGTTAAACACTGGATAAGTTTACCATTTGATTAAGTTTACCATTTGATTAATGAACTGTCAAACTTTGTATGAGAAATGATTTACACAATTTGGTTAAAATTCCCTAAAATGTTTTTGGAAAACTTAACCAAACGTCATTGTGACTTTTTGAACTAGGCGCATTCAGAAATATGATAAATTAGGTATCTCAGACAAATAAAATAAACTCTGCCAGTGTTCTGTAACTATCGCATTGAGATAAGTTATGTTGGAAATAAAAGTTGTGAATAAAAACGTAGTTTCTACAAATTAAAATAATTAAGACGTCTATATTTTCTGACTATTATTGAACAGCATTGTTTATTTACACAAATCCATTTGATGGGACATATGGATAAACAAAAGTAAATACTTTTAGGTACTTATATTTGTTATGATTTCCCAATTGTCATCAAAGTGAAGGAAACCATTTATTTTAATGATTAATCTTTCACCAAGTTTCAGTTGAGTTCAACTTGGGACAACTTTTAACAACGAAAACGAAAGTGAATTAAACTGAAAGAAAAGTACGTATATTCACCATTATGGGAGCGATATATGATTTTTCTTGTAATCGCTCTTTCGATCACTGCCGTGAAATTGCGACTACATATTACAGTTCTACATTTAGCCCCGAAATCGTTTTCTCATCTAACTCCTGTCGGGCTTAAAAAAAAAAACAGTGACTTTTGTGGTATGTCTTATATTTTTTACGATGCTGATATATTCGGCTCCGATTTCAAGTTGGTTTGGGAGAGGTTCTCCATTTAAAAATAATTTCGAAATCTGAACACAGTGAACACGCTTATTTGTATACATATTGTGAAAATTAATATTTGACGTTTAACGAACAGCTGATTTAATTAAACAGCATTAAACCAAATAAATTTAAAAGATTGATCATCATGCTAAATTTTGTGTAAACTTATCATTTTACACAATTCGTAAACTTATACAACGTTTCATGAATACCCTTATTATCTTAATATTCTCTTTAAAATTTCTCATATTTATTTTACACAAAATCCTTAGTTCTGGTGTGTAATTAAATTTCCCTAAGAATTCCAAGGTTTGATGTTCTTATACATATGTATTTAATTAGTAAAACATTTTCAAATTATTACTTAAGGTTTTTTTGTGAAGTAAAAAATTATTTTGTAGGAAATGAATATTATTTTACAACTTAATCTTTTAAATATTTTTGTTTGCAATTAACGAAAAACAACAACCTGCGAACTTGTTAAAAAGATTAATATCTTAAGGTTCACATCCAAAGTTACTGCATACAAACCTCTGTTACAAAATTTAACTCAAATCCTGTATGTTGTGAAAAATTAGATAAATATTTCCAAAAAAAAATAAAAAAAGTTTTACATTTTTTACCTACCACCTTTACCAAAATCTCTTAATCATTCATTTCATATAGGTACATGTATATAGGAAAGCCAGCATCATCAGTATTTATACCAAAAGGTTTCTACAGGTGTTATACAGGAAATTTAACCTTCTATATGTATTGTATGGGTTGTATATGCGGGTAAATATTTGTGTTTATTTTCACATGGAAATTTAGTGGGTAAACCACTAACTCATATCTCATGTTGGATTACAGGAAAATCCTTTCTAAATCGCCTCCTTTTTTGAATCAAATGGAGGCGGATGTGCGAGTACTTTTACGCCAACATTTAATGTAATTAATATCTACATATTTTGTACATCCACCTATGTAACCTGTACTCTATTCAGCATATTTTTGTTTTATCATCAAATTTTCTATTAAATCGATTTTTAAAAATCAGTTCTTTTCATATACCTACCTACAATACCTATTCATTTTAAATTTCAGGACATTTTTTATTCGAGCCGGACTTCATGAAGCCTCATGCAAATATATAAAAACTTTAAAATCATTTTAATAATAAAATTTGGTTTAACTATTCCCAAGGCTATAATTCTCATTATTTAATGAACATTGTACAGTAACATCACACATACACAAGTATACCTATTATACATACATAATGTAGGGAAATACAAATAAGTAAAAAATAAATAATGCTTTGATAAGCACAAGATATAATCATAAAATAAACTTTACTATTCACCACAGTAATAATATAGTTCTCAGCCCCAAATGTTTGTTATTTATTTCGAGTGTATATATCCTCAGTTGGTTTGGGGCTTAACGCACAAAAGCCGCAGATAATAAAAACAAACACAAAAAAAAAAAAAAAAACACTTAGTGTACAAACGAATAATAAAATCAAGGACTCATTGTCGATAAGGATTTATAACTCATGTGGTTGGCAAATTCAATTCCCAATGCTGAAGATGAGTATGGTTGAACAGATGCGAGGGTACCGGAATACATATAGGCGATAGTATAAGTCTATGGCAACATATTTGGATATAGGAACTGTAAGGTTGCCTTGGGAGAATCGGGAGAGGGAGATTTTTTTTGTTGAGATATTCCTTTGGGTGTATGTATGTGTGTAAGAGATTTTATGGATGTTGGTTTCTAATAATATAATCACAAGCGTCAATTGAACACCAGACGGCGTTTTATGAAGCACTTTCTCAATTTTCATATCAATCCCACGCAGTATTTATTTGGGGTTGTTGTAAATTAACACAATTTGGCGTTTATTTTTGGAGTTAGGTACAATCACTTGCATTCACCTCGTTTTTTTGTATCCTTATCTATGTGTGTATGTACTTTGAAAATTAAAAAGATATAATTAAGTTCAAACTTAAAATGTAACATTTTGCAAAAATAAGGCTATACCAACACTTCAACAACTACTGCTGCGATTGGCTTGAAGGTGGTGTCTCCAAGTGCACGAAATGACCACCTTGCACATCAGGGCTTGAAATAATTTTCACAGAAATTATAATCATTCTGGTAGCTCGATGAAATAAAACAAAACAAATGAAATATGGAAAACTGTGACAAAATCTATTTATATAAAATAAAGTTTTGTTTTGTGTACGTTCGCTAACCAGCCAAACCGGTTGACCGATTTTCTTAATTTTTTTTTAAATTAAAGAAGAATAAGGGTAGAAGGTTTAGGACAAAAAAAAAAATTATAAAAAATTAATGAAAATCTGTTAAAAAAAGAAATGAAATTTCAATTGGTCACATGAGTTACTGATTTGAACAATAATAAGTAATTTGCGCAATTCAAAAATAATAGAGTTCGTGGTGGAAATTACGCCAGAAAATATTTTATGAATATTTTTTTGGTGTTAATAATTGGCATAAAACTTTTTTTGAAAATAAACCTAAAGAATTGAAAATTATGCCGAGAAACAATGTAAAGAGGCCAGAAACTATAAACAAGGAAAATTGGAATAAGGGCCCTGACATTTTGAAAAGATTACCAGGGGTGGAATCATGTAAGGTGATATGCGATAAGTGAGAGTCACAATCAACCAATTCAGTCTGCGTAAAATGATATCACATTTGATAGCTAAAGAGTTATCACAACAAATTATGTGATTGTCATTTTCCAACAAATTTGACGTTTCTACCGCAATACGACCAGAGTTACCACCAGCTTAAAAAAATTGTATAACTTTTTCTTAGTTCTTTTTTTCTTCAACCATTTATATAAATAAAAATAATCATTCCTATGATCAAAAAAGTTTACTATATTCCAGAATATGAAGAAAATATAAGAATTTTATCGCAAAGACGGAAATCCTTTCTATAATTTCGATAGCTTGTTCAAATATTTGAATAATTCACAATGGCAATTATGTTTTTGACAAATGTCATGGGAAAGTATTCAATTGAATTGAGTTGAATCACCTAGACCAAGACGGAAAACTCAATGACAATCACATGTTGCTATAGTTGATGTGACAATCACTTATATCCTTAGCCGATTCCACCCCAGAAGATTCAAGATTCAGCATGAAATTATTTCTGGCATTTTTCCAAAAAAAAAAAAAAAAAAAAAACTGGCTTAATTTCCAGGAGTCAACAGTTTACACGTTGCCATACCACAGCCCACTTATTTCGTAAACATGTCTTCATCGGGTTTCTAGAAACTATTTGCTATATCAATTCCCAACAGTTAAGAAAGATTGCAGTTAAAAATCAAAATTACAAAAATTCAACTTTTATAGGTAAGTAATCACAGCTATAAAAAAAAGTGGGTGTGGTTTTAGGCGGTTTTCCAAAAATAACGACATATTGTTATTAGGTTTGGTTCAAGAGATATTTATTATAAATTTTCATTCCTCTAAAGGCGTTAAATTCTAATATAAGAAAAGTAGGCGTGGTAGTGGGCGGGACAAATAAAACATGTCATGCTTT
The DNA here is from genome assembly GCA_951394125.1 of Epistrophe eligans. Classification (NCBI taxonomy): domain Eukaryota; kingdom Metazoa; phylum Arthropoda; class Insecta; order Diptera; family Syrphidae; genus Epistrophe; species Epistrophe eligans. Next base: position 15,947,250 of record OX596029.1, on the reverse strand, counting down.
AGGTTCAAAAGAGCTAAGTTATAAAAAATTTTAAAGTTTAAAGAACGTTCACAACTAAAATATGATAAAAGTGGGCGTGACAATGGGTGAATTTTACTCATACTACTTTCTAAATTATATCGCTGCTAATTAAGGAAAATTTGTTTTTGTTCGGTAGTTTTCGAGTTATAAGTTTTACAAATAGTCTATAAGCCTATAGATACGTTGATCCTGTTTCTTAAAAATTGACAAGTATGACAGGTGACAGTTGTCAAATTTCCGACCCATACAAAATTTGACAATTTTGATGAATTTTTCATGACAAGAATTTTCTGAGAACTGTCAAGAATTATCTGACAAATTTGTACTCAGAACCTACTTTTTATGAGACAAATGGAAAATATGTAATAAATGTAATACTTTAGTCGGTACTTATATATTTAGTTGACAGTTGGGACAGGCAATTAAATTAAGGTCATTTATTTATTTATTAATTAATTTCGTTAAATGCTAACGGTAGATACAATGTTAAAATAAAAAACCTATTCTTTAAGTTGTTTGATTTAACATTGTCATTAATCGAATTAATGAGATTATAATTATTATTAAAAATATTAATTAAAAGATTTAGTGGACTGTTTGCGCCGTAGTTTGATCTACTATAAATATTTTTCAGTGGTAACTGTGTTTTTAGACTATACTGCAATACATTAAAACTCAACCGACAAAGGACTGAAGGGGCTGAAATAGATCCATTAATTATTCCTATAATAAAACAAAATTGTAAGTACTCTCTATGACTCAAAAGTGATAGAAGATTAATTAATTGAAGTCTATGAGAGTAAGGTGGCAGTAATTCTATCTGACCAGGGAAGAAAACGTAAACAAAATCTCATAAATCTTCTTTGGACGCACTCTAATCTGTTAATATGAACCGTATAGTATGGGGCCCATACCACACATCCGTATTCTAAAATTGGTCTTACAAATGAGACATAAAGTATTTTAAGAACATAAGGATCACAAAATTCACGGGCAAATCTTTTTATAAAACCAAGTGTCTTATTTGCTTTTTTAATTATGACATCGAAGTGCTCACGAAATGTAAGTTTAGAGTCTAAAACTACTCCAAGATCAGTAAAACTAGATAAAAAAAGTTGGTGGGTAAATTTGCGAGGCTGGATTATATCGATTTATCCAAATCTTAAAATGAAAAATTCTGACGACAAAATTATGAAAATTTGATAATGATACAATTTTTTATAATCCAGAATCCAGGCATTACAAATTTGCCACTGTCAATATTTTGTCAGACAAGTGAGACAAATTTTTAGAATTTGTATGTCTTTGATTTTCTTTAAAATGAGTAAATATTTCTCTTAGTGTATGTTTGATTTTACTACACAATACACATTATATTGTTCCTTACCTTTTTTTCTAATGTACCTCCTGATTTACATACAAAAAGCTTATTACGGATTAGACTATATGTATTTATAAAATTTTGAAAAAGTTCCCAACTGCTATTGTCAACCCTTTTAACCAGTTTTTGAAATTTGACTAAAAAATCAGTGAGGTGTGACCTTTTAATTTAATCCTTAATCGTATCATACGTTTGATTGAATTGGTCAGGTTATTATGCTTGTTAAGTCAATTCATTTTGGATGGACATCATCAGGACATTGTTTTTGTTTCTACCCACCTAACTTCAATTGTTTGCGGCTGATTATTATTATCAAAGTTATAATTGTTTGTGATATAAAAGGATAACAAAGCCAACTCGAAGCAGATGTTTTTAATTTTTATTTGTTTTTGTTATTGCCAAGGACTTCGCTCAATCATTGTTTTCAAGGATAAAATAAAGAATGGATGAAAATACTTTTAATAATCCTCGGGCCTCATCGGCGATGGAGGAAAAGGAAAACAAATTACACAAAATATTGATGTTTTATATCTGTTGTACCTATACAAGAAGAAGACTGAGTCAAAAATAATATCTCAGACAAAAAAAAATATTTGTTTTCTAATAAAAGAAATTGTCCTGAAGGATTTCGGTTCAAATTGACAAAGAGATTAATTTTGACAATTTTGTTTTTGTGGCTTCCATTTTCTACCTACACACAGTAACACACACAGTATTATTATTGTGTTTGGAAAATATGTGTATATACCTTAATTTGCTGTCAAGGTTTTATTTAGATTTTTTTTTTTCTGATGATGATGATAATCATATTCATGGAAGCAGAGACTGAGTATTTTTTTTTTTTATTTTTATTCGAAAATACATATTTGCGGATTATTAAGTGAAGAAGGTGTTATCAATATTCGAAGTGAAATAAATCTTTTTATGGCTTTTAAAGTTGATTTTGAGAAAAATATGTATTTTTTATTCATAATAAAATATGGGTGTGTTTCAGATTTATGACATTTTTGGTTTAAAGTTTTTTTATATGAAGTCATAAGACTATAATAACATCGACAGGGTCATAAAATATTTGCATAAAATCGAACGAGATATTTTTAAAATGAATTTGAATTAAGAGCGATTATGTGTATTAAATATTGTTAACACAATATAGATTGGTGTGGCTGTATTAACAGCACAATAAAGTACAGTTATGTATAGCATAACAACTTAACCATCCATAAAGATAAACACATGTTTAATTTACAGTTCTATCTCCAAGGAACAAATTAATCGAATTTTATTTGATATTAATAATATTGTTAAAATCAAAATATGATCAATAATGGGCTGTAGTTGCTGACAGTGAGAATAATGTTTCATGATGGTGTTATGTTTGAACTTGATTCCAAGCATGTGGAATGTACCTGAAATCCAATAACTTGCTATTGACCTTTAAGGCCAGAATAGTTTGTAGCTTTTCATTATTCGCAATACACTTACATTGAGTTTAGATCCTTTTTGCTTCTTTTACAAAAAAACGATGTTTTACTGTTGGTGGGTTACAATTTACAATACAAGTTGTGGACAGAAAATATTCTGCTTAAAAACCTATGGAATATTTGTCTGAGATAATGAATTTAACTTTCAAATTACAGTCAGCAGTCATTTTGAATATTCTAAGTTGTTATTTACAAAAAAAAAAGCAATTTGACAAATAGTAATGCTTTTTGACTGTTCCCAGTCTTCAAGTCACTTTAAAAACATCATAAATATAAATTTAAGTAATTTGTGACAATTATTATCAAGAAGTCTTTTAACTGGCAGTCATTTATCTAACACCAGTTGACTGCTTTTGAAAACTGAGCACTTAAATAACTTCATTTAAAAACACAATTAAAGAATGAACTACTGGCTTTAAAAAAACCTATAACATAATATTGTAAGTGTTGCCGTTATGTTATTATATTCAATTTCTATTTTATATTTTTTTTTTTAATTTGTCCCTTCCACTCAAACGAGTGGACATATAGAGTGGGCCAATATCTTAAAATCATGTGCATATAATGAATCATTAATTAAAAAAAAATTATGCTTTTATAACCAAATGCACAATTTTTGAATTAAACCGCCCCACTGCATAGAAATGTAAAACCCTTAACTCTTCTAATTGGTTTATTTCGAAAACGGTTGTTTTTATGAAAAAAAAGTATATCAATATTTTTTGTAGGAAATTTTCTAAGGTACAAATTAATGTTTAACATTTTTTTTTTTACAATGAACCATTCGGGAGTTATTCCTGAAAAACCATTTCGGGGGCCCTTTAACCCCCTATTTTTCCAATATGATGGTGCGAGCGGCAAAGATTCGAGATGGAAAAGTTGAAATTCTGAAAGAGCACATCGAAATCTATAAAATTGGCAATTTTCAAAAATCCCGGAAAACTTTCCACGTAAAATTACCAAATGATTGTATTATGTATGTATTGTAGAAAACGGGTTTTGCAGGATTTTTAGGGATTTTATTGATTTTAAAAAACGGAATTATAATACATCGGGATTTTGAATAAGCGAGATTTCAGAAGAAAGGATTTTAATAATAAAGTATTTTAGTTTAAGGTATTTTAAAACTTTTTTAAGGATTTTTGAAAAATGAGATTTTAAAAACCGGAATCCCGATACGCTCCTTAAATCAAAATTACCAAAAAAAAGACGAGACTAGAGAAAAACTAATTTATAACAATTATAACAGTTTTTGACATTGCCTAACGGCAGAGGGCGCATATACAATTTTTTTTTTTTTTTCAAAACTGTTATAAATATTCCTAGAGTCACGTTTTTGTCGCAAAAACCTTAAAAATTTGATGTTTAAAAATAATTCACTTTTACTGGAAATTGAATATACATTATGTAGTTTCAAAACAAGATCTTAAACCTTAAAAAAAAATCACCATAAAACAAAACCCGAAATTAAATTTGTAACGTGTGAATTGTGTACGATAAAATTTTAAATTTTATTCAATTTAACAAGAAAATGTTGTGAAAATTGAAAACTTTACTAAGATTATGCCAATAAATTAGGTTTCATTTTGTCCTAACACGATTTGCAAAGTCTTTTATACCTATACGATAAATAATGCCAAGAAGAAATTCAAAAGGACCTCGAGCCATCATATAAAAATGTACCCAAACACTTTATGTTTATAGTCTATTGGCTTTGTGAAAAGCATTACGCTTCATAATAATTGTTATCGACATATAGTTGAATGCACACAAGCTGTATATTGTTATGTTTGATGTTTGTGTATATATTGAATATGTGTTTTCGATAAAATTCCTTCGTTTTCGAACGAAAAGGCACCCAAAATAAAAAAAGACTGCTGCTTAAGTTGTTGGATTAGAAGAACTATATTTTTCTAATTCTGCAGACAAAATAGGGACTTGGTACCAGACCTACATATGTATATATGGAATTGGAATTGAATTTCGAACATATATACGAGGAACATTTACCATACACGACCAACTTGACATTTCGACTTTTTTTTTCTTCTTTATAACACATCCTCAGGCCTAAACGATAACCTTTAGATCACTACTAAAGATGGCATTGAAGAAAAGGATGTCCCATCATCTACCATGTATCCTTTCCGATTCGCATTAATGCTATACATGTATGTTTGGTACTATTTGTTCCTTAACTTGCAATCTCTATCGAACTTCGTCATACGAGCCGGAAAGTATAATATCTTTCTTCATAGTCATGATGCTGCTATGTACACATATGTAAATATGTATGTTGTTGTGAGAAAAAAAAAAAAGTTTTTTGTATCCTTTTAAAGGATGCAAAGGATTTTCATTTATCAAGTGAAATAAATTTCCAGATGTAGGTTTTTTTTTACTTCCTTTTGGTTCTTGTGCTTTTCAGAAATAAATGGTTGTCAAATTGTTGTCTAATGTATTTGTTAATATCCATTTATTTTGTTTGCTTCTATCAGCCCTATCATCGTACCCGATCGGAACGAAATTTTCTCCGATTTCTACGAAATGTACGAATTTTGTATCATTTTAGACGTTCCGATGCGTCAATCGGACAGATCTACGAAAACAAATTTGGTGTGCGTTAAAAATGTGTCAAATTCATGCGTTGCATGCCGATGAAATGTGAAAATGGCTGCTACGCATCACGAATTCATGCGACGTATGACGATTTTTGTTGTCCGATCTCCCCGATAGAAAATTAGAAGCGGAAAATTTCCCGAAAAGCAAAAGGATAAAATGGATGCTCACGCTCAACAACAAAAAGATTCGTAAGTAAGCTTCTTTTTATTTGGTAATTTACTTAAACATATTTTTATCTTTTAGAAAAAAGAAAACAAAAACAAACCAAATTCAATACGACCGACTGGTTGAATTTATGATAGGGCTGCATGGTTCTTTCACTATTGCTTATTTTGAAAATCTTTTATTTTGACAAATGTATCCAAATGTCAAATACATGCGTCGATACACGTCTTTATTTTTTTTTACGATTCGTATACCATGAAGAGAATAAATCGTCCGATCATAGATTTTTCCGAACGGATACGATGATAGGGCTGTATTCTGTATATCTGTGATTTGATTTTAAACAAATTTTTCGACAAGCATTTTTGAGGCGGTGGTTTGTTCACTTAAAAATCGAATCGAAAGATATTGCCCATTTCAAGTACTGAATTAAACATTATCACTCATAATAATTATATTTTCTTCATCGCTTTTATAGTTCGCACTATCTTGTAGCAGAAAATATAAAAAGAAGACGTAAGAAATTTCAATAATTCGAATCTTATCGAATTTTTTAATCAGGTTGTAGCAACTGCAATAGCTTTAAGCTTATTTTCGTCGACCATCCAGTAAAGTTAAACCTTTTTGGTCCTTAAAGAATTCTATCTCCACCGATATTGTTACTCCCCCCATGATTTAGTGAGTTGATATTGAAGTAAGCCGCGGGTAAACTTATTTTTCCCATGAACTAGCTTTACCTTTAGGAATCAAATTCCTACAGATATTCGCCTCTTTTTTTTTTTTTAAAGTAAGCAGCGGGCTCATTTGTGGCTGGAATTAGATTTCTACCGTTTTCACGGGTTTCCTTTTTCTAAGTTAATATAGTGGGCTATGAAATATCGTTTTATTTAGACCTAGTTTTTAATGAAATTTAATGATTGTAAAACGTTAATTTTGTTAAAATAAAGATCAGTAAATAAATCTGGTAAATAATTAGATTGTTTCCCTTTCCTTCCCCTACTTCGAAATTACCCAACAAGCTGACCTCAGCCTCGAAGAAAAGTATCACAATATGATGTAATTTTAAAATAAAAGTATTTACAAAATATTCAAGTCATGTCAGTTTCTTAAAAAATAACAATCACTTTTAACTGAACAATGAACCCCGTTTGATATCCTGATATCTTTCATCCAAAACCATTTAAAAAACGATTTTAACTTAAAACAAATAGATAGACCAAAATAAATCTCAACCTATTTGAAATTTCATCTTCACCAATTCATACACTTGAACTTCATTCACACTCTATAAATCAAGATTTATTGTCATCCTTCGTTTAAAAGAAAAAAAAAAATAATGAAAATAAAGAACCTAGAACAACCAACACTCACCGTTAGCATCCTTTGCTTCGAGTCCTTCCGCTTCCTGCACAACAACCGATAGAACGATTATTTTTGGCTTATCCTCTGCAGCAGCATGCAGCAAACGATAATGTCGATCTGGATTTACACCAAACGCTCGCTGTGCATGTAAATACATTTCCTCCTTATAGTGGGCGAACTATAATAAAAAAAAAAGTAAAAAAAAAAAAAACAGAAGATAAACTTAGTTTCAAAAAAAGGATATAATAAACTCCGTAAAATAATATAAAATAAAAAAAAAGACAGAGGGCAAAACTCATTAGTATCATAAAATTGACTGTGAATTGGAAAGATACAGAAATGAGAGATAGGCAGAAGAGAAATTGTCCAAGAAAGGACATCCATGAGATGCAGAATTCTATATATAGTAAATTCATTTTCCATCATCTTGGTTTTCTTTTTTCGATGGAATTGGAATTGAAATTAAATTAAATGAAATAAGAAAGGTAAGTGCAATATAAAATGCACTATTTTTTTTACATCCCCCAATCCCCCCAGACATGGTGACATGGGTGACATTTGAAATACAAAAATTGATTCAACCGCATCATGTATCTTTTTCAATTTTCAGCATTCCATAAATATTCTAACTCAATTAGTTAAATAAATAAAAGTATATTTCCTGGAAAATGGTAGTCAGTACAATTACAACGATGACGAGATGACGGCGAAGCGGCGGGCGGCGGCGGCGTGGCGCATTGATGTACCTGACTTTATGCTGAAAAAGAAAGCCCCAGTAATTGAATTTGCCACAGGTTGCATATTTTTCTATTCATAGAAGATTTATACAGAAGTTACTATCCTTGTGAATTTCAACAAAAACAAAATATTGAATATTCACATAACAGGAATCAAAAAGGGGGAACATCTCCAAAACAACTTTGAATCTACATATTCTTCTGATATGCTGTGTTGTGTGCTTTTCACAATCAAATTTCTAGGAAAAGGGAAACGAAATAAGGTTCCTCGGAAGTGTTTGCTTCTTGTATAAGGGATTATTGTTGCTACTACACGTTTTCATGTTACAACAGTAAATTGACGTATTCAATTTTAACTTTTCCCAAGCTCTTCTCACTATATCTATAGATAAAGTAATTTTTTTCACAGTTTCACAGCAAAAGGGATTCACGAACTGGGTGAAAACAATAAATAAATTGATTTAAGGAAACGGTTTTCTGACAAAAAAAAATAAAATTTCAACAAGTTCTAACTTTTTTTTTTTTTATTGATTTTTATGTTGATCTGCTTTAAAATAATGAAATAAGCAAATAAAATTAAGAAACGTTTCAAAGGGATATAGATCTTTACATCTTTTAAATGAAATAGAAGGGTTTTGCATAAATTATTATATTTGTGTTTTTACAGCACAAAATTAATAGGCAGGCTTAGACCTCTGCACGTTTGGCCAAAGGAGTAAAATCAATAATAACGACAGTAACATCATGAAAGGTGGAACCTAAATAAGAATTTGCCTTTTATTATTTTTAAGTTTAAGGGTAAGTTATGGAGTTGTGAAAAAAGTCATTTTGGATCTTAACTCAAATTTGATTTTTTAAGAAAAAAGTGAATTACCTACAAACTTAGTTCCGAATATAGTAGGAAGTTTCAAAATTAAAAAAAAAATCATGACAGAATTTATAAATTTAGTTAAATTTATGTTTAAAATGTGGCAAATATTTTGTGCTTTCATATGAAGTGATGCCAATTCAAATATGAACCAAATTTAGAAAAGCAAGTCCAATATGTTGCACAATGTACCCAAGGGATTGAATAACAATTTGATTTTTAGACCATAACTAATTAATTCTGTTGAAAATTTGACAATTTTGACAGTTAAAGGAGAGACTCCTTTTAAACCCTATCCTATTTTCCTAACACTCGCAATATTTTTTTCTTAGATGTTAAGGGTAGTCATAACGTCTTGTAATTGTGGTCTATTTACAAAAAAAAAATTAACAACCAAATTTTGGGTAACTACTAAAAAAACTTGAATTATGCGATCTGAAAAAATAGTACCTAGTTTTAAAAGTGTCGCTATTTTTTCTTAAATTTTAATTAAATCTGACGTTAAATTAAAAATTCTGACAGTTGACAGCTATAAAACAACTATTTGAAATTGTTGGTGTTTATTAAACCTTTTTAGCAGAGAAAATAACATAAAAATTTTGGATTGTCTGTTTCATCAGCAAAAACCTTGCCCTTAACTGGTCTATATTCTGTTACTTTAGGCGTGTGTTTTTGCAAGCCCGGGGGGAATTGGAAGAAAAAAACTACGTCGGTTCGAAACAAACGCCATGTTAAATGCAACCACAACTATAAATCCCCTGCGGGCTAAGCTAAACCCAGAAAATTCTGGGGCCTTAACTTATAAGCACACAGAAAAACTGTGTTACCGGCGACGACGGCGGCGTGAATTATATACGTGTTATCGATAGTTTGTATGAAATATCCCTTTTGTTTCTGTGATGGTGTCGATAGTACCGTGGTCGTTTTTTTCATGCAATTCTCCCCCCCCCCCCCTTTTGTTTTTTGAAATTGTCAAGAACACAATTGAATAAGAAGTGTCAAATCCTCAAAATGATTTGTTCGTTTGGCAAAAATATTTTATATATTTTAAATTTTTGGACCGAACACAAAAAAAAAAAAACACAAAAATAAAAGAATATGAAAAATTATTAATTTATATAATTAGCCATTTAACGTTTCTGGGATCTCACTGAGCAAACTTCTGTCAGCTTCACTGAGGTGAGGAGCAGGAGAAACCTGACCAATTGTTCTCCGCTAAAAGTCAAAAGCACTCTCTATCTCTTTTTTATAATTTGATCAACTGAGACAAAAAATAATTGAAAAAGTGCTTAAATTTTCGAATGCAGGCTTTCCTTCAAATTTATGTTCTTTCTTTAAAATTCTTCTTAACTTGAAACCAAATTCACCTCTTAAAATAACATTTTTCGCAATAAAACGGGAAATTTTTAAGTAAAGACATAATAGTCGGAACCGCACCTTTGTCTATTTAAAAAGGATCTAACAAAATTAAATATCTAATGTTATCATTTTGGAGCGTTTACACAAAAAGTGCTACTGGCGAATTTAAGGGCCAAACACAATTTGCGATATCATTTTTAATAGGTACTGGATTTTTAATTTTTGATATTTTGAAATTGTTGTGTTTTACGAAAATATTGCCACTGTACGTAGTGCTTTTTTATTGGAAAAAGAAAACAATACAATTGTACTAGGGGGCAACGCTGCTGAGGAATAACGTTCAGATTTTTGAGATTGCTTAGATCTCTGAGATCTTCATGAAATGAGGCTGAGTAACTTGAACTGGCTTAATAAAAAATTATTTGTATTTGAAACTTCACAGCTGTCAACTCCATAAATCACAAAGCTGTACTTTTCTGTTCTTACAGTTTTCACACATCGCTTGTGCTGCTCTATACTATTCTGATCTAGATTTTTCTCACTAAACAAAGCTTATATTTATAATGTATGTTATGTTATATTTTTGATTTTTTGCAGTTCTGAACTACCCAATCTGGTGTGGGCAAATTATTGACATTTTACTTGAAATTAAGTAAGTAAAAAATCAATAAATCAATAAAATCCAGTCATTATCTAAGTTTATTTTTATAAGATACAAATTTGCTATCGATAATTCATTGTTTTTTCTAATCGGCATATTGTGTATTGAGGGTAAATGACCAGACACTCAACGAGTGCTGATTTCATTTGCTTAGGTTAAAACATTTACTGTCTTAAGCAAATAAATACCACTGATCGTTCCGGCTTTTCATTATATGAACTTTGTACACATGTACTATAAGTCCTTTATACTTTTGCCTTCTCGTTCGATGGTGATTAACGAACGACAAGTTTATGCGACCACGTCCTGTCCATTATTTTCTCTTCCTCAAATTAACAAATAAAATAATAAAATATATCATTAAACCTTTCATCATCTTAAAAGAGTCACATCATTTACGACCAGTGCTATAACTACATCACTTCGTCCTTGGTTGAGAACAAAATTTGTATGGTTCAATTTTTTTGTGATTCAAAATTTATACTATATTTGTATATAAACCCACCGTAAATATATAAAAACAAAAATTGATGAATATCATAAATTTGAATGGTCTTTTGGAAGTTTTGTTTTTATAAATAAAATATAAAAAGGATAAAATTGATATATAATTTTCAGGAGAGAAATTCTGACACGATAAACTGTTGATGTACATCGGTTGACTTGAGGCTATTTGGAGAAGATGTTTATATAAGCACGTGTTTATTTATCACTTTTTCAAAAAAGCAATAATTGATATGTATCTTCTGTAGATGAACATGTCATGATATTTAAACTTCTTAAATGCTTGATGAACTGTTGAACCTAATGAATTAAATTTAAGGTAAACATTAAATGTGTAAAAAAAAATAGCTTTGCAAAAAGTTCAAGGAAATATGAAGAAGTGTCTTTAATATGAAAATAAGAAAATCTGCTTAAGATTTCTTATTTAATACTGTTTCCAATAATTGTAAAGAAATGAAACTAATAAGTTATGTTCATTAAGAACTTAAGTTGTTCACCAAATCAATTTTCCAAAATAAGTGATATGGTATAAACTTCTTCTAAGCTTCCTTATTTCATAAGAAAATTCTGGTACAAGTTTACATAAGGTCCTGGCAAGTAAACAAACAAAACACAAACTTTCTTTTTTTTCAAATAGATTTAAGGAACAGGAAGCCCAATGTATGCCCATCACTGTTTGTATTTATTTTATCTAAGAAAACCTCCTTTCAATCAAATTTCCTTTTCTTATAACTTACCTTATGTACTTCTATTTCTATGAAAATGAATAACAATTCCAATGTCCACCTGATTAAAGAGAATTCCTTCCATAACATAATAACTCACCAATGTTAAATAAATAACATTCAAACAAAACAAAACAAATACATATGCCTGAATCCTTATAACACAAACAAACAAAAATAATAAAACAAACAATAAAAATAAAATCAATGTTTTTTTTGTTCCTTTTAAATTGTTTCTCAAAGAAGTAACTTGTAGAAATAAATTTCTTCTTATACTTTCAAATAAAAGAAAAATTATATAATCAAAAGTTAAACAGAATTCCATCGAATAACATTACAACAAAAAACTGATTTAAATGTTCTTGCCTTTTAATTATATTTCTATTGCATACTTTAAGGATATTTTCATCTCTCAATCGCATATTCTTTACCTATACTTGAAAAAAGAAAAATAACGAAGGACAACTTTTTGTATAATAATCTTGTCCCATAGTCTCTGGGTATATGTAAACAAAAAAAAAAAAAAACATTTACTGCGAATAAATTGTTTTTTTCTTCAAAGGACATGCAACAGAAAAAAAATTAGACACTCGAGTGTATTGTGTTCCTATTTCGCTTCAGGATATCGTAACGATGTCGAACGAGTAAATAATGCTGAAAATCCATCAATAGTTTTCTATTATCCTTAGGGAATATTGTTGTAAGGATCTATATAATATACATACATAGATATAAGAAGAAAAAGAAATAATCGAGCTATGTTACAAGAAAAAGAAAGTTTTAAAGAAGATTCTATACATCAGAGCAAAAACCCTACCACCTCCCTCAAAGAACTTAATGTTATACAAAATATCCTGTAGGATTTTATTGAAGAAAAGTACTTCAAGGATATATACCTATATACGATAATACACAAACGACTAAGGGGACACTTATATATATTCGCATAGGGAGACGAAACGAGTCGCTAGTTTTGTTACTGCATGTTATAAGAAAAATGTGTGTGATGGCATAAGTTACATACATATGTACGAGTATATTTATATAGAGTTTCGATTTCATTTACATATATACATATTTATGTACCTATAGCTAAAGTAAAAGTAACACAAAGATGCAAGATTTTTATTTTACCTGTCCTCCTGGTGCTGGTGCTCCAACTGTATTCGCAATTGTGTGCAGGACCTCCACGTAAAGCTTCTCCTTTTCCTCAAAACGGTCGAGTATCTCATCGACTGGCTGTTCACGTTCATTTTCTGGTAGAGTTTCGGCACGTGCCTCAGCGGCACGTACCGCTGACATACGTCGGTTTTCACGCTTCCATGCCAGCGATGTAAAACTCTCGAAGTATGAACCATCTGTTTCTTGAACACTGCAAATGCAAACAAAATATTTGATATGAATGAATAAGTTTGTGTATCTTAGATATATATGTATGTATCTCAAGGCTTAAAGAATGTTAACCTATTTATATATGTTTAAAGGAAAAAAAAAACACACAAAACCCACAAAAGAAGATTATATTAATTATTTTTGGTATAAAAAGATCAAAATAATTCTTTATTGAATTTTAAGTAAAATACTTCAAGACATTTAAATCATTTTAAAGGGAAATGAATTAGAATATAGTGTGGATGAGGTTAAATAGTTAATTTTACAGCCTGATAACTAAACCACTAAACCCGAAATCCGAACTCAATGCAAAAACTTTCTCTTCCCATATACGACTCGCTAACTTAAGCGCATCAACGTCACTATCTATAGCTCTTTGGAAAATAGAAAGCCAAGGCACTTCCATCATCATTTATTCATTATTATATGGAGCATTCGAATCAACACCTTCAAATCTGAACTAGACTGATCCAGTAAGAAGTAGGAGCAGTGGCTGTGGAAACCTCGTACGAAGATATTATTTCAACAGTTAACAATCCTACAACAACAGCACAACGCCATTGGACAACCGGAACTAAAAAACCTGAGGATGGAAAAGTAAAACTGGCTAAACTCCCTGGCTTAGTATGATGATAAGGCTCAATTAAAATTCAGACATAACAAAAAAAATACAACCAACACATAATTAATAACCTTTAAAATCAAAAATATATAATTTGTTAAAAGTTAATAATTATCAGAGATGAAAAAGACTCAAGAAGTTAAAAGAGCAACGTCAAATTTTTTCTAGAACTATTAAATTACCTAAGCACATATGTGAACAGTTCAAGAATTTCAACAAACATTGATTTAATAGAGATTTTCTAGAGAAAAATTACTTTTGTGCTGTGTACCAAGTATTGGATAGTTTTTTTTTTTTTTTGTTTTTATTAAACTTTGAGTTATTTTAAGAACTCTCATTAAAAATGTTCTCATAATAATTATTTACATTTTATGAAGTTTATATAAAGAAACTTATGAGTGTTTTAAGCCTTTTTAGGAATGAGTTTCACCTTCAAACTAAACGTAAATTTCAGAGTTCTTGTATAGTGCATAGATTGCAACTTCTTTGAGTAAATAAGGGAGGGAGACTTCACAACCAAAATAAGAGACATAATGTTATTATTATAATTGCACTTTCCACCTTATTCAAATACCATAATATGATTTATTAAATTTCAAAACATTTGTGTTCTAATCATCTTTTTTTCTAATTACACAAGTACTCTTGTTTCCGACGAAAAACTAAAAAAAAAAACAAAACAAAACACTGAATCATTATATTATTCACTTGTTTACAGGAACTTTTCAACCAAACTCTCACTTGTGAGACATGTACCTACCTTGTTTTGTATATATCTGTATATACATATATACAACATAAACGGCAACCACAAAACCTGCAGTCGACCCTGATGAAAGATTTTGCTCTGAGTAGCTATAGTTATATGAGTAGCTATATAAATGTACACATAAGCTCTCAACACATTTTACCCACTCTATATCATCATAATAAAAATAAGGGTATTGAGGGAAATGAACCATTTCGATTTTAATATTTACCCTCTAAGCCCCAATCTTATGCATATATACCAACTTTATTCAAAACAAAAACCTTCATTTGCATTTCTCGGATAAAGGAACATAATTTAAACAGGGATGGACTTTTGAAATAAAATATAAAAAAAAAATATAAAAATTCAATCATTATAAAAGATATTTTATGAAAAATATAGCTGCGAACAACAAATGTTCGTGCTTGTGTTTGTGCATTTACCACGAACATCGAAGGCTTTTAAGACAAATCAGCTTATTTAGATAATTTCGTACAAAATCAGTGGAAGTTATTGGTTTATTAGTTATGTACTATTTAAGCAATTAAGATTAACTCTCCAAACTTGGTGGGATCATTCCCATTTAACTCGAGATTTAAATTAACTGAGAGATATTTGTATAAAACGATGATTTTAGCTTACCGAATTTGGCGCATTTTTATAATTGGCTAATGCTATCACATAATTCAACCCTGAAACACCGTTGATCCACAGTTAATCCTCCGAATTCGGGGATTGGAAATAAATGCTTGTACAACAGGCCCTTTGTTTATTAAATCTCAAGTTAAATGAGTTAAAATTTCTGAAATATACAGTTCATATATTTGTTCAACCAGCCCTTAGAAGCAAACTAGATAACTCGAATGATTCTTCACTGAAAAACTGGGCCTATAAGACACTTAATACACCCCTGCTAAGCAAAATCGAAATCTCTGCGGAAAATATCACAGTATTACCTCTCTGGAAAACGGTCTTTTGGTCTTCGTATATAATATATACAGTGTACACTTGCCCCCTATTATAGCAATTATGGTTGGGGGTTATATGAGGATATATGAAACTTGTTGTTCTTGTTAGTTATGGCATCTTTTTGTATCAGAGGAATGTGTTTAATGAAACAAAAAAGTCCTCTGTGGTTTTAAAACACCTGGTCTTGAGGGGCTTCTTTCACTTCCATACAAATAGCTTCATACATACATTTATAATATGAGATTTAAATATTTATTTACGTTTTCAATGAAATGCTTTAAAATTTAATTTACGTTTTCAAAAAAAAAAAAAAAAAAAATTTCAAAGGTAAAATGATGAAAATAAGATATATGTACATAGATACGTATACTTTGGTGTTCCTGGAAGGTATTTTCAGAACCCAACTTGTGTAGAAGAAAAAAAAATAATACAATCTTATTTCTTATAACGGGTGATTTTTTAGCTGGTTTGGTTTTGGCAACACTGGTTTTGACAGCTGACGTGTGTTTAGTACCTTGTGTCACTGTCAAACAGCTTCAGTTTGGTTTGCAATTTAACCATGGATCGTCTTACAAATGAACAACGCTTGCAAATTATTGAATTTTACTATCAAAATTCGTGCTCGGTTCGAAATGTTGTTTATCGAAAAATTGTGTTCAGCGATGAGGCTCATTTTTGGTTGAATGGGTACGTAAATAAGCAAAATTGCCGCATTTGGAGTGAAGATCAGCCAGAAGCATTGCAACAGCTACCAAGGCATCCCGAAAAAGCCACTGTTTGGTGCGGTTTATGGGCCGGCGGCATTATTGGGCCATATTTCTTCAAAGATGATGCGAATCGCAGCGTTACTGTCAATGGTGAACGCTACCGAGCGATGATAACAAACTTTTTTTTGCCCGAAATGGAAGTTCTTGACTTGCATGATATGTGGTTTCAACAAGACGGTGCCACATGCCACACAGCACGCGAAACAATGGCGCAATTCCGAGGCGAGTTTGGTGAACAGTTAATTTCACGTTTCGGGCCGGTCAATTGGCCGCCTAGATCGTGCGATTTGACACCATTAGATTATTTTTTGTGGGGGTATGTCAAGGCTAATGTCTATAGGGACAAGCCCGCTTCGATTGACGCACTGGAAGCCAACATCCATGCATTCATTCGTGAGATACCGGCCGATATGTGTGAAAGAGTATGCCAAAATTGGACTCAGCGGATGGGCTACCTGAGACGCAGCCGCGGTCAACATTTGCATGAAATTATCTTTAAACATTAAATTGCAAGGTTCAAACTATCGATTCAAATAAATATTTCATTCATTTTTTCGAATTTTTTGTGTTTTTTTTTTTTTTAAAGTTCTAAACCTCTTAAAAAATCACCCATTATTTACTTTTACAACATAGACAACATCGAGGAACAGAGGAAATACAAAAAAAAAGAAAAAGAAAATATTTCATTCGTCAAGGACCCAAAATCCAATTTCAATCATTTTTTTTTTAAGAAAAAGACAAAAAACAAATCTTAACACCTTAACAAAATGATGCACAAAGACACATATATCCTACCCACCTTAATTCGTGACTGGAATGTGTGAGTGAGTGGATCCGGATATTTTGTTTGTTTTATTTTGTTTTCTTTTTTTTTTTTTTTAGATTAAAAGTTTATTTGCCAAAAGTTGAGCGTTAAAATGAAAAGAACTATGGGATAGAGGGACACAGTATTATTGTCTGGAAAGATAAAGATATACCTACGAACAAAGGAAGGTATATCTTTAGAATGGTATGACAGGATATACCATGCAAGTTTACTTTTCAATGTTTTTCTTTCAGAAAATATATGGTGAGCTTAAAAGTGGCCAGAAGTTTTTTTTTTAAAGCTGTATTTTTTTTTTGAGTTATGATTTTTGTTCTTGATGGTTCTGTGTCATGTAGTGCGTAAAAAAGTTAAAAAGTAATTAAGTTTAAGGAATTGAGAAATTGGTAAAACCATAGAATGAGAATTGGACAAAGGAAATGTTAGAGAGAGAGAGAGATATTTTTCTACATTTAAAAAACTTTTGAAAAGGACATTTAAGTAAAGGTTATTTAACTTATTAATATTTGGCTTTCTGTTTTCATAGAGCTATGACCTATATTTAAGACCTGCTTCGCAAATACTCATGGGGTCTTAATTGACTAAAAAACATTTTTTAAAACAACTAAAAATTGTGTGTTTATAGGATTAGCCCCTTACTTGCAAGAGACAGTACCCCCGAAACACTTTTTAAGTGGAATAGGCTGGATTTAAACCTTTTTTTAAACATTTTTGATTTAACAATTTTTCTATTTTGTTGAACGAAATAAGGAATAAGATATGTGGGTTTCACGCGATAAATGAACAATCACAAAATAAATTTGACTTCATTATGCTTAACCTATTTCAATATTTTGATCTTAAACTTCCATTTTCTTTTGGTAATTGACCTAATCACATTAGGCCAATTAGTTTTAAGATGGAAAATTTTCTTTGAATATTGTTACAAAAATAGAATCAATCAATTTAAGAGAGGGAGTAACTTAGGTAAAATATTGTATCTATCTTGGGAGCTATTAACATCAAGAACCAACTAAACAAGCACTTGAACTAATTAATTTAATTGTTTGTGTATAATCATATCCTATATCTATAATATAGGCTACCTATATAAAACCTAAACTTAAGCCTCCAAGGATTAGTTTTTCATCATTTCCACCTGAAATACGTAGGTACCTAATAAATTGAGAGGAGGGATTTAAATGGTAATTTTGTGGAATAAAAGTTGGTTTCATTAGCATCTATTGAAGACAATTTAATATTTAAATATAGTAGGTATCTAAAATACACCCAGTGTCCTTCGTTGAGGAATTTAAAAAGGCGAACAAAGTTAAATAAGCTTAAATCTTATTAGAGAAGATATTAATCCTTCTGTTTTAATTTACTTGAATGCCACGATTGCGAATTAAATTATAAATTCAGTGTAATTATTGTGTCGTAGATTGTAAGCTTTGTTAAAGATAAAAATTTACTAAGAATTTAGATTAAAGTTTATTTTTCCATATTCAGAATAATATTAAAGATATTTTTTATGAGACCAAAAAATGTTATTGAAATGTTCAATAAAGTGAAAGTAAATTATGACGGCCACAATAAACACATTGAAAAATATACCTACTAAGACCAATTTTTCAGTCCGAGATTAAAGTTTAACCCGGGTTAACTCTATGAAAATCACACGCACACATGAATCGTTGAGAGTTTTGAATCACTAGACGCTGATTCTACACAAGCTATTACGCTATAATTTTTGTATAACTCCTAAATCGTAAGGATTAAGTCCTTGAAAAAAGCCTCAAAAGCAAAGTTTTACAGTATTACAGTAACTTTGATTTAAACTAGGGTTTCCTAACATTTAAATTTAAATTTTTTTGTATTGCAAAAAAAATTGGTGGATGAACTCCGATTAACTCGATATTTAAATCGGATGAAAAACAATGTTTCAGGAAATATTTCACCTTAAATTCTGAAATTCGCCTGATTGCCTTAATCTACAGCACCAAACAACGTTAGCATTTAACGGTCTCCAATAAATAAATAATTAAAAACAAAAATCAGTCATGCAACGAAAATTTCCAATGAAGATCAAAAACAGCATTAAATATATTATTCAAAGAATTTAATTTCAGCATTCTTTCTTACAAACAAATAAATCAAGAAAAAAAATTGACGTCTAATGTCAATTTGACTGACATATCTGACATCTAAATAAATGCTGCATTTACATTTACATGAACAGTCGAAATATTTAAATGGAAAGGACAAGAATTTTTTGCAAACTAACTGATTTCAATTCGACGCATAATTTGATTCATTAATTTTTCCCCAAAAGGCAGGAATAAAAATAGTTTGTAGAGGCGTTGGCGTTGTGGAGAAAATTGGCTGGAATATTGGAAAACTATTTCTGAAAAACTTTTAAATGCGATGAAGTACCAAATTTTACTGTCAGCAAGTTGAACCATTTAACTTTGACGCCGTGGCAGACCGAGGATTTCTAACACTTGACATGAGCGAGAAAGATAGCTATTTCTTAATATTTATCAATTAAATAAGTTAAGCAGAAAAAGAGGAAAACATATGTCCAATGAATGGAACCTCAGCCCAATGATACAAAAGAATCAGTCCTTTCAACATCATTTTTAGGACTCTTTCAGCCATCTGAAGCCATTCGTCAACAACCTCCTGTTTTGTGTGAGCTTCCAGGCCAGGAAGTCCACAATTGAACCCAAAAATTTACACTTGAACATATCTAGGGGCGTTATAGTTTTTTCGCCTCAATTTTTACAAGGCTTGCATGCAATGTAAAATTGTTTACGTTATAAATAAAATATTTTAATTTTTAAATGGTTTATAGTCCAACTAATATTAGGCTGGAAGAAGTCTGACTCATGGTTTATAACTGTAAAATATTTGGTGGGAGTATTTAAACGAGGTTGTACAACTACGAGCTGCCAAGATTAATATTGTAGTATGAGGAATGTGAGTACTCTGGAAATACATAGTTTGAAGAAGTCCACAAAATGTTATTGTGGGTGACCGTTAAATGAGCCTGCTTGCTTTCAAAAAGTGCAATAGCTATCCCAGGTTTTGGACAAGTCACGATTTTTGAAATTTGTTTAATTAATCATATACGATTAAAAAGTATATTTTAATAAATACATATATGCCTATATTGATAATAATTTCGGTGTTTTAGAACTGGGACTTCCCAACACATGTGGCATAAGCCTTAAAATTAAATAAACAAGAATACTCTTTCCAATCGCTATATCGCTGAAAAAAACAATACATTAGAATAATGATGCGCTTACTCAAAGAGAAAAAAGAACTCGGCGGAATTTCATTATGATGGAAACTTTCTTGACTTTAAATAATTACGTAAAAATATTGCCTATTTCTCCAGCCAATATAGTGTTTTAACTGTTTTATTAAAGGTCTATTCACCATGACAAGAAAGTAAATTTAAAATCATATTTTTCCTCTTCTCGAATTTCACTACCAGGACAAGTTAGACAAAATTAATAATTTCTTCCTTTCATTAAAAAAAATTTGCCAAACAAACAAATACAATAACAAAACAATAAACTTTATATAAATACAGGAACTTATATTGTTTTTGACAACATTTATCTGGTTTTGACTTGAAATCAACTTTTCGGACAAAGACAACTTCCTGTATATAATTTAACTTTAAAAAATCTGAACTCATTTTCCAACCCCACATTATCGTCATCGTCATTGTCAGCTTAAAACAAACCTCAAACAATAAAATAGAAAATTATTTGTGCATGAATTTGCCTCCCTCACTATATATTCATAAATATATCTACATAATATTATAACTACCCAATTTGTTGATTGTCCTTATGTTTCTAAAGAATTTGGTGGTAGAATTTTGAATACTTAAATACGAAACCAAAATTGTTCCGTTTTTGTCATCAACAACAGAAATGTTTCCGTTCTATGTCGAACCGAGAAAAAAATGTAACAAAAATAATAATAATTTATTGTCCTTTGATGTGACAGCAATGGCCGGAAATAATGGAAAATCTTCAGCCAAGCGGATTAATGAAAGATTATTATTATTTCTATTTGAAAACTATATATACAAATCTATAAAATGTATAGTAGATGATATCAAAAAGAGAGTGAAAGTGAATTTTATAAAAAGAGAATGATGATGGTTATGATGATTTTCGATGTATTTTTAGTAATGTGTATACATTTATGTCGGCGATGACGTAGGGTAAACTAAAGACGTGAACCTTCCGCGTCACACATTACGTTGTGTGTTAACTGTGAGTTCCGCACTCACACAATTTTTTAAATGGTGTTTTTGTATCAACTCCATATCCATACGTTCCATGCAGTATAGTTCACAGAGCACCATCAATAAATATTGAAAATTTTGAATGAAACAACAAAAAACAAAAATTTGTTGCTACCATATTAAGGACCAATTTATTCACACTCCATTTAATTCTGGATGTTGTAGAAACGCCCCATTAAACCTCATTAGAGCTTTAAATCCCTCTTAAAAATGTGAATTTTGGCGTTTTAGCTAAAAGCGCTTTTAAATTAAAATTCTTTATTATTTAATAAAGGCAGCCTCCATTAAAAGTCCTAAAAGAGGCCGAATAAAAATAAATACATTTTTTAAATATTTTTCTTTCCTTGATCTTAAACCTTTCTTTTTTTATTCCAAGTTTAAATTTAATGAAGAGTTATAGTTATTTCAATATTAATACGGAGCTGGAACTGGAACTGCAGCTGGAATAGCTGTAAAAATATTCAATACATACAAATTCAAAGTTAGGATACGGAGCTGCAGTTGGTGCCGCAAGAGTTGACGAACTTTTAGCTTTCCACATGCAGCGCTTTAGACGTTTCAATTTGTATAAAGAAAAGAAAGAGCCGGTAAAAAATATTGAAGCTTTATTTTATTTATTTATGTATTTATTGAAATAATTTACAAAGGTAATTTATAAATTATTTTTTTAAAGGCATCAGGGTAGCCAGACCATTTGACGCCGTCTTTTGATATTTGCTTCGTGAAATTATAATTAATTAAAAGACACAGATGTATTGTGTGCACGTACGACACACTTTTTCACAGTTGCATCTCCAGTTCCAGTTATAACATTCTATTGTGTGAAGGCAGTTTAGTTCAGTCATCTTCAGTTCAGAAAATCTTAATTAACTATTAACGTCTAGAAATAATTAGCGACCGATCTGGGGGCTTTTCACTCATTCACTCTTAAATGCGATTCTCATTCTGTGAAAAAACATTCACATGAATATTTTGCTTTCACACCGTTGGAAGTAAATCTTTTAAAAGAAAGGGTGAATACGAACAAACAATTAGCGCGTTCAGAAAATTGATATCTCAGAGATTTTTCTCAACAAGAAAGCAAGCGAATTCAAGATTTTTTTCTTAAGAGTTTTGACAGCAAAATCGAGAAATCCTGTTCATGTAACTGAGATTGCTGAGATCTTCGAGATCTCATTTTCTTGAACACGCCTACTGCTTAATTCAACCACATCTTCTTCTCTGTCTATTCATGGAGAAAAAAAAGTCTATTTCAAACGTTTCTCTTTTCTCTTAAAAAAATAAGGAAATTCAGAAAATTACGCCGGCTGCGCATGCGCTGCACGTGAAATGATAAGGTAGTTCGGAATCAATAATATAGTTCCTCAGAGAATTATATTCACCGAACCAGAATCGTTTTTTTGCAGCAAGTGAATCAAAAAAGTGAAAGCAATGCATGCGAGCGAATTTGAAAATCATTTATTTGATTCACTTTTTCAAAGAACGACAATCGGCCACTGACCGGAACTGGAAGAAGCTTTTAACATTGAAAATGTTTATAGGGTCGTTTTGATAAAAGTATGGTGTTACCAAAATGAACAAAGATAGAGAATGAACTCTAGCGTATAGGGGGAGAACGATTGAATTTTTGGTTGGTGTTACCAAATAAACTACCAAAATGAATAAAATGAAGAAAAAAACACAAGTGATGAATTTCCTCCAGCGTACCTACATGTTTGTTCATTGCCAACGGACGAGATTCAGTGGAGGATGGTATAAAATTCGAAAAATGCTCGATTTGAGCCCACTTAGAAGCCTATAACTTTAGTTATAATTATTGGATGTTCAATATTAAGCTAGATAATCAAAGTATAAATGACAGGCTACAAATCTGCATAAAATTTTTTGCAAAATCGTAAAAAATTTCATACTAGAAACTTGAAAAATTGTCTTTTTAGAACAAATTTCATCACGGCAAAAGAAAAAAAAAAACAAACAAAATATGTATGTGAGTAGGTAGGTACGTACCTACAAAGAAGATATTGATAGAAGGGAGAAGACGGTGGAGTGTGTGCAATGAAAAAAAAAAACACCACGTGGCAAACAAAATTGGCTTTGCATCGGGCACAAAAATGATATACATTATGTAGGTACATATGTAGATATGCATGTATGTACATATGTAGGTATGTGCATGAACATTATTTTTAGTAGGTATTTTACAAATAATAAAATCTTAAAGTTTGGATTTGGTTGGTTTGTTTGGATTATAACTTCTGTGCTAATAATCGGATGTTTGAGGTTAAAGTCTTAAAATTAAGGTAAAATGTCAGTCTAAAGAAATTATGTGACAAAAGTTGACTTTCTTTTAAATCAATCGATTGTTGAACCTAGAATATGCATAATAGGTACCTACTTGAACCTCTTTAATAAACTTATAACTTTAGTTCTAAGGGCCAGATGCGCGAGGTTAAGGTATTTAAACTAAGGTAAATCAGGCTAGAGGGAAAATCAACTTAGCTAAGCAACTTAAATAGTATATTCAAAAAGGGTCGATGTTGTAAGTTAATATATTCTGATCTAATTATCTATTTGACAAAACTTAACTTACTTTTGAATCAGTTGATTGTTTAACCTGGAATATGTATAGGTATGTACTTGAACCAACACACAATTTAAACTTAAGTTCTAAGGGCCAGATGCTCAAGGTTAAGATATGTTTAGGTAAATCAGGCAAGAGGTTGAATTAACTTAGCTAAACAACTCAAATATTATAATCGAAAAGGGTCGATTTTGTAAGCTGATATATTCTGTTCTAATTATCGGATTTTTGAGGTTACGGTCTGAAACTGAATGTAAAATAACAGACTAGAAAATACTTTTGACAAAACTTGATTTACTTCGGAATCAGTTTGATTGTTTAACCTAGAATGTGCATAGGTACCTACTCGAACTTCTTTAATAAACTTATAACTTAAGCCCTAATGGTCAGATCTTCATGGTTAAGGTCCTCAAATGCAAATAAAATTTTAGGCTTTATCTTAAAGTAGTCCATAAACTATTTAATTTGGTTGTCAACTAAATTGATGCTTGCCGCTCGGCCACACATTTCATAAACTTAGTTAAAAGAATACAGCTCCAAGTGTCAAAAATATTATTTTTGTCTAAAATAAATTACGCGACTCGATATTGTTAAATTTATTAAAAGATGAGTTCAAAATATTTTAAAATAAAATATAGAATAAAAACAATTAGCAATGGGGTTGGGCTTCGCATCAAATTCTTTGTTAATTTTGTCTCGATTTAAAAAAGGTTTACCTGGACATTTAATCAAACACACGGGTTGATTTAAAAACAATCAACTGAGTCGAAAACTAAGTTGAACCGTATATGATGTATGCTTTAATCGATCTGTAATAATTCAGTTACCTTTCTGCAAAGCTTAGCTAGGCAGAAATGTCAAATACCTAGATATACGTTAAGATAGATGGTACCTATATGTATTTTTAATTTCGTGTATAAGTGCTGTACCGGTGCGGATAAAAATGAGTATGATTGTGTAATAGCGAGATAAGCCACAATTAAGACTAAGATTCATCTTATTAAAAAAATTAACAACATTAATTTAACCGCCAAATGGGAAGTAACACTAAATATACAAATTGGTACTTCAGACTGTAGAATGGTTTCTAAGACAGTTTGTGAAGTTATAATGCAACAATAGTATACAAAATAAAAATCTCTTAGATTTGGCATGATTTTATTTTATCGACGTAATACAAGTCATTTTCAATGTCCCCATAGTTACTCTTTGAGTGAAATCTGTAAATTTTTAATAAAATTTACCCGATTTGCCATTCCAGCATAGTTGAGGAACATTAGAAATGAAAAAAGCTTTATGTATTTATGTATGTACATTGAATGTCAAATTTAAATGTTGAGCAACTTTTCTGAACATAGGTACCAACATCATAACTTTCCTAAAAAGGGTCAAATACATGTGGTTTAAAAAATTATTGCTTTGTATTAAATTTTTGTTTCTATTAAATACGCAATTTAATAAGGTTTTTCATTTATATATATTTATGTGACTGTGCAATGATATAATACAAAAAATGTAGTCCGATATTCTAGCTAAATTTTAAGACCTTAAACCGAAGTTATAAGCAAGCCAAACCAAACACAATGTATCTTTACAATTATTATACCGACTACAAATTTAGGTAGGTACATATGAACATTTAGCATTTTTTTTCCGACGCGAAGTAAATTTGCCACGATTGTGGTTTTTTATTGCACAAACTCCGCCGCCGCCGGCTTTAGAATACTATATTCCTCTCGCCAATTGGTGGTTGAAAGTATTTTAATGCTTTTTTTTTAATCAACTTCCTCGTTGAATTAAATTATTTGTCCCATATTTATTTTCATGTTTTTAGTATAAAATTTTGAATGATTTTGAAAATTTTTGGCTCTAACACGCCAGTCATTTTTCCTTTAATTATATACCTTAATAATGAAAATCGGATAATTGGATCGAAAGATATAAGCATTTAAGTAAACGCAAATCGGGTATTTTTCGGATTTCGCAAAAATCATAATCAAAAACATACCCATTTTTTTCCTACGAACATTTCTCCTTTTTTTCTGTCCGTTTTATCATCTTCTTCGTTTTCTGTTTCCTCAAACTAGTAACAACAAAGCATGAACGAAATAATTTTGTTTATTTTGTTTAGTTTGTTTATTTTTTTTATTTTGTTGATTTTGTTTATTTTGTTTATTTTGTTTATTTTGTTTATTCCCCTCACGTTTCGCCCCCTTTGTCTACTAGGCGTTTCATATTTTTTTGATTTTTTTATATTGTATGCCTCCGTTTAAACATTTCTAATGTTAAAAGCGCCTGTTCAAGTGACCGATAGTGTTTTAATTGTGAATTGTGATTTTCAGCAAAAAACAATAAGGCTTATTTACATATACATACATACGTATCTGACTTATTTCGAACTATATATAAAGCTTAAAGTATTAAAGGTAAATCTAGGACCTATACAACTTCACAGAACCTTTAATACACATGCATACATTTCTGATGAATGTATTTTGCACTTTTCTTTTTAAGTTTTCTCGGTGTGCGCTTTAACAATGAAATAAATTGAAAGCGATTATATTGATTTTTCTTTTTAAATCATTTTCGTCACGTTTTATAAAACCTGTCAAACAAACCTATTCTTTAAATGTATATAATATTTTTGTTCCTTTAAAAAAATTAAATCCTGAAAATTCTATATGTTAAAGCGTTTGTTTCCCCTTCTTCTTTTGACTGCTTTAATAAATTGGCTTATGGAATATCCTTTGTTTTGAATTGAAGTACTTTCTGCGAATGTCATCTCAACTGTTGACACAAGAAAATTTAGTCTTTGCCTTAGTCTTATGAAACTGAACAGCAACAAAAAGAGCACGTACACTCTCTCTAGCTATGTAATATGTATGGAAGTAAATCCCAAGTCCCTCCAGTCATTAGTTTACTGCGCTTAAAGACTATCCCTTACAGTTATGTACGATAAAACATATTTTACCAAACCATGAACCATATATTCATATATAAGAGTATCTAAGTATATCTACTCCTTATTCCTCGAATACCTACCTACATCTCTTAAATCTTAAGCGAAAGGGAATTTACTTTAATATCACTACACATCGCGTGTCATTGTATCATGTTCCATTGAATTGGAGAAATGTCGAGTCGAGTTTCATTTGAATGTTCATTGTTCAGTTCATGTCTTGATTAAGAGTTACATATAACGGCCTCCAGGAATTTAGCAAAATTGCTTTAATGGATGTAAAATGTTGAAAATGTTTCCATTAAAACGTTGGGCGGTCGGTCGGGAAGAGAAGGGGAAAGGCGGCCTTAAAAGGATGAGTGAAAATTGGATTGGATTGTTTTTGAAAATCAGAAAGGAGCAATCGTTTTATATCCACACGTAGGTTGGTAGGTTATAGGTAACTGTATAATTCAGCGAATAAATATAGAAAAGGGCTTTTAGATTTTATTACGGATTGTTTGGTTTTATATTTAGAAATTCAAATGGTATATTTTTTATTGTTCGTATACGTTGTAACTTGTGACTATAGATTAATAAGGTCTGTTTCTTTGTTAATGGGGTTTAAAAATGGAATTCATAAAGATATTAATTTTGAAAATAATTTCCTCGTTGGTTCTATAAATAATATAAATATTAAATGTGCTTATTCATCGGTTTTACAGTTTAAATTTAAACTCCTTTTTTTTTTAATTTGAACTATAATGCTTTGTTAAGGTTATGATTTATGAATAATAAAATGTAGGTACCTATGTATGTATACCTCAACTAAAATAATTGTGGCTTTAAAAAAAACACATTTTCGCTTGCATTTTCATCTGGACTAGTTGTTACCAATCTCCAATTAAGTCTTTATAGCCTCGATCTGGTGAACTTTTGTCTTTAATTTTAGTGCAACCTTTTCATTAAAAATCATTTGAGAACCTAGTAGGTAATTAGTTGGAAAAAAGTAGGTACTCATTAAGTGGTATTGCAGTATAGCGTACGGAAAGGCAAAGGCTCACTGGGCTTAAAAAAAGTCAACGAAGATGACATTCCATTTATTAATACAGCAATATTGTATTGAAATATTCCATTTTGGACTGGTATAGACTGCCAGACGGCATATACCATTTAAGACGTAAGAAATTTATTTAATTTAAAAATAAGAATTATGTAGTAAATGTTTTTTTAACTGACAAGAAGTTGTTTAAATAAAATGAAGTTGGTGACTCTACAGCTCGTGCAGAACTAGGGCCTAGTAGTTTACAACTCTCAACCATTTCTGTGTGCATGTTATTGGCAGAAAGGAAGGGATATTTTGATATTTGATATTTTATTGTGAAAGAAAACAGCCGTACACTAAAATTTACTTATAAATAATATGTAGGGACCTACAATTTTCTGCTGAATCCGATCGGTTAAGGTAAGAGGCACTTTTTCATGACCAGAGATACTCTTGGAGAATTTGCTAATTTCCCGCAAGAGGAAGTACTAGTTAAACACATTTTTGTTTAAATGACATATAGGCTGGGAATCAAACCCAAAACCTTTGACGTAACAACAGTCCTCCACACT
Organism: Epistrophe eligans; assembly: GCA_951394125.1. NCBI lineage: Eukaryota > Metazoa > Arthropoda > Insecta > Diptera > Syrphidae > Epistrophe > Epistrophe eligans. The sequence continues at coordinate 15,918,595 of OX596029.1, read as the reverse complement.
GTTACCAATACGCAATAGGCTTCTTCGTTTCTTCATCCACCAGTTTATGTACAAGCCTCACATCTTAGGTCTATTTCTGTAAAAGTAAGTTTGGGAAAAAGTTCGATAAAAAGTTTGGCTCCTGTTTTTTGATTATGTTGTTGTAATTTTTGACCAGAAATGAAAAGTAAGGAAATGCATTTGTTTCTGGATAAACGTAACATTTGACGTCAATTTTTTTTTATTTTTTTGATCAACTTATTTCTTGTTTGACAAGCGGAAAAGCCAGTAGGTAAAATGCTCGGGAAGATTCTTGCTGGAGGAGAAATTAAATAAATAAAAAAAAAAAAGATCTGGCATTTTCGGGCCAGAAAAAAGTTAAGAAACAAATTTTGGGGAGATTTGAAATACCACGGGATATCTTGACAGTTGTTGCTTTTTCAACACATTTAAGTATCTTGGATGGAATTCAAAATAGAACTGATTTAAGAAGATTTAAGTGGTAGAGCTATAAAGAAAATCATTTTCATATCTCTTAAGCAGCACCACAATGTTTCATGTCTATCATTTCTTTTCCTTCCTTCTCTTAAACAATACCACCGAAATACTTGAACTTATAATAAGAATGTACAAATTAATTTATCCTCCTGATTCCAACATCAGACGTAAATTGTTAAGTGTACATTCTTTCTTCAGCTGTTCTTTCTTATTTAATTTTACTTATATTCACATTCCCAAATTAATATTCAAAACTACATAATTAAGGTACATAAATATCTCTCTTTTTTTTAATCCTTCCATATTTTCCTGAAGCCCATACTATGTTCATTATCTTAAGTGGAGCATTAAACCTTTAAGTGCATGCACATTTTATTAATACCAAAATCGTTTCCATATAAAAAAATAATAATAATTTGCCTCTTTTAAATCCTAAACGTTTCGAGAAATTCTCTTAAAAATGCAATAAAATCATTTAACCTTTATTTAACCCTCTTTCCTTTCTTCTATATTATAAAGACAATGGCATTGCTATTTGCTATTTACAATCTCTGAAGCAGCTAATAGCTAAAGTAAGGGATCCGTTAACAACTGGTCTACACTTCTACCCCACTATATGTATATACATTTTTAAGCTCAACTGCTTTGCAGTTCTGGGGGATTTTCTATTTGAATTATATATTTCTATAATAATTGCATTTAACTCAAATAATATTATTATTTTATCATTCCGAAATAATGTACTTCTTACCTTTTGTTGCCTCACAAAGTAACTGTATCCATGTTTATGCAATAATGCATTCATCATACTTACATATTAAACAGAAATACAGACAGTACAGAAATCTGCCCTCTCTTTTCCAATCGGATTTAACATAAATGAATATAATAATATCCTTTCGATTTTCTTTCTTCGAGTATCAACAAGCACTCGTTTGCAAATCTTCGAATATTTTAATAACGATTGGTGATTTGAATCAGCAGTTGAAATAGGAATCATCTAATCCTTATACGACAAGGTTTAGGCTTTGGATTGAAACTCAGAATCAGAGTTTTTTTTTTCTTTTCCTTCTCCATATTCAATGGAATCGACATAGAAAGACTAATGTGATTTTATTACGCACGAGATATCTCAAGTCAGCGGGTTTAACCTTGAAAGTTTTGTTTTTCTCTACTTTTTTTTATTTTATTAAGGACCAATACGAACACTCTAATCAGTATATTACGACTTTAGGTTAATGTTCCAATAATTCTTATGGGTATCTTTTACTTTAGACACCAAAAGCGATACGACGACGACGACGAGACAAGGAGGATACATCGTCAGCTTTCAGCCTATATTGGATTGTTGGTATGTTTCTCTAGACAGCAGTTTAGATAAATTTACCATGATAATCGTTGTAAGCAAATATTTGTGTTTAGGACCTTTACTGCTGTTCCAAATTGTTTCAAGAGAGAGATCAATATTTTATATGATTGGGAATGTGTGTATTTGTTTGTGTGTACAATGTGAAATAGGTAGGTACTTATATTGAATGTTGTTAAATGTAGTGGGTAGGTGGGGCGGTAAGAGGGCGCAGGGTACGATGTTGATAACACTCTTTATAACCCCAACAACGCAATGTCAACACGCGTGTTCTTTATGCGGTCGAAGTGGGAAAATTACATATTTTATGTGTTTCAATGCACTCAAACGAGGTGATTTACAAATCGGGTTAAAGTGGTACTGGAGGCGGTTATGTTTAATGGGTTATCGAATACAATGAAAAGGTCATGCGTTTGGGGTAAGATGTGGGAGAAGGCTTGGAAAATAGTTGTCTAATTATTGTGCTTGTTATAAATTGATTTCACATAAAGCAAGTATTAAAATTACAAAACAAACAGTGTTTTTTTTTCAATTTCCTGGAAGTTGAGTTATGAATTTAACAGTTTTGTTCCTTTTTGTTAAAGAGTCAATAAATGGATATATTGTTGGATTTTGAATTACACTTAGCAGGCATTTTGGGGTAAAATTTTTAACTGTAAGTATTTTTTTAAATATTTTGAAAAGTTTTTAATATCAGGAGGAGTATTGGTAATCTTTAGCTTGAATATCAGAAATGCAAGTCCGAATAAAACGTTATAATCACATTTATAACTACTTTAGCGTGTCAAAATCAGCTGTCACCAAAAAGTATAAATTAAGAAAAATTAAATAGGTACCTTATCTACAAATAATCAATTCAACACTTTTGAAAAACTTAAGGGATGTGTTGGAAAATTATTGTTTTTTTTTTAATGTCAAGTTGAATTAGGATTGAAATTAATGGTTATATGCAGTTTGAGGTAAATGAGCATTGAGTACCTGTTGATAGATCAAAATTATGAAGAATGAAAAATTATTTTCATAAAACAAAAAATAAAATGGCAAAATCGAAACACAATCAAAACGTAACGAGGCGATTTTTCGTTTTTGCCGGATTTGTCACCACAATATTTGCGCGAGGCGACGACGTCAATGTTATGTCAAGTTGAAAAGTCAGTTCCACTTGTCAGTTTTTATGACGAACATACTGGCAGATCTTATACTACGTTTTTATTAAAGACGAAATGAGGTAATTTAGAAAATAATTATAGTAAATTTGGTAATTTCGTTTAACAGCTGATAACGTTTTAAGCATATACATTAAATTTTAGTATTTAAAATGATTTCCATTTTGAATGGCTTTCAATTGGGTGTGTTCGTAAAGTAATTTCTTTATCAATTTCTTACAAATTTGGTTGAAATTATCTCGTTTGTGAATGATCAATGTAAATTTGTATGGGAAATTAGATGCTTTGCAATTGAATTTGGAAATTTCTAATACATCATTTGCCCCAATAAAAACGTATTATCATACAATTAACACGATGAAGTTAAGACTTAAGAAAATGAAAGAAATTATGAAAACTTGTCAGCCGTCTAAATATGCTAATATTGTTTTTTAGTTGGGAATGTTATTTTGGTCCTTTCCGTGGGAAGCTTAATTTTTGCTTAAACTATATCAAACTTTTCACTTTCCGATTTTGTTGACAGTTAAAAGAAGAAAGACATTGTTGTCATTATCATCGTTCAATGGAATTAAACAATATTACTTGACTTGTAGAGGACGAACTTGACTATATTTTAACGCATATAGAGGATTTTGTTCTAAATGACACCGCAAAGTAATCCTTTGATAAAATATCAATTTTTTTAATTTTTCCATTTTACACTTTTACTTGACAGATAAGGAACGAAATACATAATTATCTTTCTTATATATAGTAAACATTTAGTTCCAACTGTCATCAGAAAGTAATAATGACGTTCTTAATATTACAGACCTTCTTCTGAAAAGAATAAATAAGATCTGACCTGGAATTGATTTCAGAAACAAAAAAACACAAACATATATGTATATATGCCAGTAAGACCTAGGGACTTATAAATTAGGCAATGTTAGAAGAAATAGAAGGATAGGATAGATTTTTGTTGGCACAGTGGATTGAGAGATTAGGTTTTGATTTTCTCATTAAATCCCAGGGGTGGCGTTCAGTTGAGAAAATACATATAGAAAAGTATGCTGCCTAGGCTGAGGATCGAACCCACACATCCAAGTTAGCAATCAAGCACTACTTCCACTCCGCCGGGGCTACCCTAATGGAAACCAGAAATGTTCACACGATGCCATAGATTACATATCAAAGCATCTACGAACAATATTTGGTGACGTCAAGGAGTCAACGCATTAATTAGGTATTTAATGTTGACCGTCTAACCGTAGCTTAGTTTTTCAAACCACCATATTTTGTTTCCAAAGCAAAGCATACCTACAATTGAAAAACATCAACGAACACATCCTTTAATATTCAAAGCTTGCCAAACTTAAACAAAAAACATTTTTCTGCAACCTGAATGAGTGTCAAACTATTTTAGACATTCTAAAACTTTATCTCAACTATTGTAAAGGTTGAGGCAAATATAAGTTTCTTTTTTTTAAAATGCAATAAAATGAACAAAATTTAATTATTATTAAATTATAAGCTACAATTTTTTGGTTTTGACATTTTTTTTTAAATAGCTAATAATTTTGTAGGAATTAGTAAAAAAAAAACAAATTTTGCCCTTTCAGCCCTACAAAATCAAAAGCTTTAACCCAAATTAATACTAATTATTCCTTTTTCGTGACCTTTATTTCTTAATTCAATATATTTGAATCCTAAGTACTTAAACAAGTACGAAACGTCGTCTATCAAAAAGTAGATAAAGAAAGAAAGACCTGAAGCCCACAGAATTAGGATTCAAATATATTGAACCAAATAAATACTTATATTTTTTTCGGAAATACTTTCAAAATGATTTTTGGCAAACGGTTGTTTTTTTTTTTTTTTTTTTTTTTTGACGAAATGGACAAATTAGACAACTTCCCAACATGGGGTTCTGATTATCCATCAGACATTTTGAATTGTTATAGCAACATTTAATTAAAAAAATCCTTTCTATTTTTGTTCCCTTAAATTAAATTAGTATTTCTAATTAATAATGTATGTAAATTTTTATCAAGTCACTCGAACAATAAAAGCCAGTAGGTATATTGCACCTAGTTGTTTTTTTATTTTTAATTCACTACAGAACATAAAAACTCATAATAATATGCATGCTAATCTAAGAATTAAATCCTATCATTAACTTTTTTTGTTTCATCCAGGCTTCAATCAAAGGAAACGAAAATTAAGAAACTTTTTATCCCAGATGCAAGTTCAAAAGTTTATCCTATCGACATACATATATACATACAATATACATACTCGTGTTATAAGGAAAAGTTGAGTTAATTTTTGATACAAAATACGCAAAATATCCCAAACATTTTTGTCAAAAGAAAAACTTCAACTCATTGTTATTCACGGGTTTCTCTGGCTTAAAAAATAAAAAAAAAAAAAAGTTATTTCATTTAAAAGTCATTCGAGGATTTTCGTTTGTTAAATTTTTATCATATATATGTATGTATATCTACTCATTTAAAGCCTAACACATACATAGATATAAACTTTTCCCTATGAAATGCTGATGCTAGGGATAAGCATAACTTCAATACAAAAAGTTATGTGGCTTCTTTAACAAAAAAAAAAAAAAGTTAGCCTTTTCAACAAAAGTGTTACATAACTTGGTGTTTTTATTACTACCATAATAATTGTCAACTCCAAAGTTATATACAATAAAAATGTACAGTCACTGTCAAAAGAAAGCATACATTCAGTATAATCTGGAGATGTTTACTTGTAACTAGGACCAGGGCCGGGCGCTGAAATAAAACCCAGGTCAAAGAAAAAAATTTGTCGAATTTCTGTTTCAGCTAAACGGGTTCCACTGCTATTAATAACAAACCATCAGACAAATTATCGATTGTAAATTTTCTTTTGCTGGTGACTGTAAATATGTTTTCACTCATATCCGTATACAAATATTCCCAAATGATTTCCTTTCCACTTTATGTCGTAGTTTCCTTTATAATTAGTAGAAGCATGTCTCTGTATGATGTGAAGCCCTCGTGATTTTAATTTAATTCAACTTGAATTTAACTCTTAAATCATGGTCTCATTTACAAAAGAACAATACCACCGCCAATGAAGCAATTTAAAATAAACAAAGTCCTGCTGTTTTTTTGTAAACAAACACATCCTCTTTAGTGGTGGCGTTTATTTCTCACTCCCCTTCTTCCTTTCTCTCTCGATCTTTTGTGCCTCCTATATGGGAGAAGAGTTTTTTTTTAATATTTTGATTTGCCTCGGACAATTTAAACAAACAACTTCATCAACTAAAAATAGTCCTGGAATAAAAAAAAAGTATAACTGACTTTTGACTTGCATTTATTCAGATATTCACAGTATACCTATCCTCCATACAATATTACCTCGATGTTGTGGTGTTGGGGTAAACAAAATTGGGCTGCCAACTCGTTTATCTTAAATTTGCATACTTAATGGAGTTTTTTTTTTTTTTGTTATGATTTGTCGTGCATGCGAGCGTGGTATATGCAAATTTCCCGCAGCCGTATTTTATCATATTTACTGAATTTTTTTTTTCATCATTCATTAACTTAGTTCATTGAGTTTTTTTTTTTATATGTGTGGTTTTTCATATTTACAATGGTTGGATTGTGGCTTGTGATTTCACGTATTAAAACAGTCTCTGAAAAACGTACATATAATATTATATTTAGTTTAGACACTTAAAATTAATTTAAAGATAGTAAATAAAATCTAAAAATGGATCGAAAAAACTGGCTCTTATGGTTCAAGCTTCAAAAAAAAACATAAAACGGGACTAGAAATTGAAGATATACAATACACCTCTATTAATAAACTGAAATAAAACATGAATTATCTTTAATTAATGAGTTAAATGTGAAATCTTATTAATAAGACAAAATGGAAATTAATTCATGTTAATTAGATAATTCACTCAAGGTGCATTAACGATAGGTAATTAAGTTCAAAATCCCTAAGATATTTCGGGCAACAACGAAGTTATTTAAAAACTAAAATTCAAACTTTGTGGAAAGTTTATAAAGACTAAATAATATTCTTTTGCAACAGCATATAATTCTTGTAGAATTTAGTAGATTTTTAGGTTAAGATTTGCTAGGTCAATTAGAAGTAAATTGTTTATTAATAATTGTTTATTAATAATTAATTTTTAATCAACGTCTTAGTTCAATTTTGAATTAGAAGATAATAAAGAATTTTTTTTATTAATAGGAATGATAATAAATTAGCGTGAAAAAATAAAAACATTAAATTTTGTCTTTTTGTTGACCTTTTTATTTATGAGTTAATTTCTGCTTTTAATTTTTTTTTTGCACAATTTGTTTGTTTTGTTTTGTTTTTTTTCAATCTTTACGATGATTTAAATAAAATCATGTCAATATTTGAAGATGTTTTTTATACATTTCAGTAAAAAATAAACAAAGAGTAGAGGATCTGTAGGGATAAAAAAATATATCTTAAAGTTAAGTGTTAAGTAAAGCATATGCCAACAAAAAAAAGACTATGAATACGCCCCGAATTGGGTTAACAGTAATCGTAATTATATACCTATATTGATTTCCTGTTTTATTGTTGATAGAATAAAAACAAATTTTAACTTTAATTATTCTGAATCAGCATTCTAAGAAAACTAAGAAGTTAAGTTGCAATTTATTTTATTTCACATTTAGAAAAGAAATAAGTCAAACCAGATGAATAAGAAAGGGAGACAGCACATACAACGGAAGTGCCACGTTGAACTAACTTTTTAATTAAATACTGTACAAGTAAAAAGGTTTTATTTATAAGCGAAACTAATTACATTTTTATCTACTTTTATTTCTTTTTATGTCAGGGCATCTTTGGGTATATTTTTATTTTTGATAAAAACTATTTAAGCATTTTTTTTTTGTATTTTTTGGAAGTTCACTTCACTGAATTCATTTTTAGAATAATAGGATTTTGTTGTTAAATTCAAATCCATTCTGTTCGATTTAATACACATAGCGTTTTGCATAAGATGAGATAAAAGGCTGCAGCGTTTTTGTTTCAAAATATGAAAACAAATCTTTTAACCGCCTTTTAGGTTTAAAATAGAAACAAAAAATAAAATAAAATGGTTAAACTTACAAAATCATGTTATATAGCTTTTAAATGCATGAATCCAATTCTTAAATAAACTTAATAGAAGCTCTTGTGTAAAATCAGTTCAACAGATAATAAGGCAGTTGAAAACCAAACAAATAGTTCCATTTTTAAATGATAGATTAATTTTTTTCTAATAATAATATGGTAGATCGCACTAAAATTAACTCAAATACAAATTTTAATCTCAAAGTCGTGAAAACGCATCGCCATAAAAATGGAAATTAAAGTTAATCATACACTGACAAACTGCTCCTGAATTAACTCAGATTTAATTTATTTGCAAGGATTGGCTAACTTTAAGCTGACAATCAAGCCCTTAGTATTAAAATAAACCCTTACAAAAAGTGTCTTTTATGGGTTTTTACTCGTAAAAAAAAAGTCCTACCATCAGTTTTAAAAAATATATTGCTTAAAAATACTACCACATCACATTTTATGGTTTTATTACAGTAAAGCTCTTAATTTAAATCTTTTTTTTTTCACATGTAAAATATTTCGTTTTTTTATCTTTAAGTCCCGAAAACCTATTAACTTGGTTTCAGGCCAAATAAGAATTATAGCCTCCGGGTTTAGTGTGAAGAACCTTAAAAATTCCAATTAAAATATTAATTGCACATGAGAAATTATTTTTCAAATCACGTTCATATGTACATACGTAAAAGCAGACCCGTATAGGCGTGTATACGTATAGATACTCTGTAAAAGACATTATTTACAGCACTCATACGCCCGAGTGAACGATGAATGAGTTACGCACTATACTTTATCTACCCCTCCGCCCCTATCTCATGTATAATTATTATTAACCAGGTGGAATCACGTATTTTATTTCTGAAGTTTTCTCATACGAAATAATTATTTATTTACCAAAAAATAAAATACCCTTAACGAATTTTAATTACAGAAACATAAACCCTGGCAGGCGAGTTCATATCGATGGAGCTGCAAAGGCAAACCGTAATAATATATGCCACCAACCAAAAGTACCTTAATTTGCATTGGATGTCCTTCCGAAGCATTTATAGTTAACGATCATTACCTTCACACCGTGCGTTGATGATTCCGTGCGTCGTCAAACTTTATGTTTGTTTTTGTATATGTACAGTACATCTGGCAGACTCATCCAGTAACCATTAGTCTTGATTATCTGGCTGCATATTATGAAAACCTATTATCGAGAAAAAAATAAATGCAAACTTAATCTGCCGTATTGCCTCCCTTATTAAAAATCCGACACTCCATCCGAACTTTTATTGATAAAAAAAAAAATAGAGGGCGAGATGGCGGAGAAGATAAATTGTATATTCAGGAATTTGCGTTGGAATTCAGGATAAAGAGACGCACAAAGGATGTTCATTCACATACCTGCACGAATCACAAAGCAAGTTGTGAATGTTGTATATTTCCTCAATAATGAAGCTTGTAAATTGAAGATTCGTATTTTTACACCAAAATATTATTATACATATACATACATAGGCGGGAAAGCAAAGAAGAGCCTATAATAATCCTGAATGTTAATAACGTGAGAGATTCAAAGAATTCAATGCGTGCCAAACAATCCTACATAAAGTCTATTGTTTTCCACGGTCTATTCACGATAATTTTTTTTTTCTTTCTTTTTTTGTGCTGCCTTCATTTAAATCGAGGCAATTAAGAATTTGAACATATTTCTTTTTTAAACATTCATGAGATGAGATTAATCGAGGAGCAATGTTTCGAACCTGGGTGTGAATTTTGGTGTCTTTAAAGGAATTACATAAATAGAAGTTGCACATATTGGAATAGTTTTATGAAACGTGGATACTGGATAGAACAGCAAAGATATTGGCGTGTCACTTTCAATTGAATATTATTTAGGTAGATAATATGAGATGACGTTTCGCAACTACTAGAATTTATATTCGTTATATTAATAATCACGTTTTAGACGAAAATTATAAATTGAAAGTTTTCTTTTTCTAAAAGTCAGCAATTTGTTAGAATTTAATTCCATCAGAACTGACGCATAGTGGACCGTTTGTTAAATTTTAAAGAGAAAAATAATCAAATTTTGTAAAATTAGGTTCAGTTTTTTAATGTGATATTATCCAAGTTTCGAAGTTAAACCCAAGTTAATTCCTGTTACATGTTTTTTCGGTCAATTTATAACCTATAAAAATAAATAAAATAAATAAATTTGTTGGTGCGACAACTCGTGTAGAACCAGGGCCTAGTGACTCACCACCAGGCTTGTAAAAGAATGCAATCTTTAGTGAATGCAATAGTTAATGACTTCAATCATAAGATTGCATTCATCGATTTCATTTTGAGACTTCAGATTTCAAATCATGCAATCACCATTCACTTCAAACAAATAAATTGCAATCATATTTTTCCCATTCATTTAACAACAATCAATTGAATGCAATATTTTGGGAATTCATGCATTCTTTTGCATTCCTTTGCATTCTTAAGCATATTCTTAGCTTTTTTTGGATTTATATGAAGATTTTATAAAGGAAAATAGCAATGCAAAAAATACAAAGAATACAAAAAAATGCAAAGAATGCAAAAGAATGCAAAGAACACAAAGGAATGCAAAAGAATGCAAAGAATGCAAAGAATGCAAAGAACGATAAAGAATGCAAAAGAATGGATGAATTCCCAAAAAAATGCATTCAATTGATTGTAGTAAAATGAATGGGAACAAAATTGATTGCAAAACACTATCCAAACAGAAAGGGCGACACAATGAAAAATGCCGTTTCCACAATGACGCATACTCTAACGACATCTCTATTTCGATAGTGAAAGTACATTTCCATAGTGTCCCATTTTAATTTCGATAGAGAGATTTTTTACAACTGAAAGTTAAATTTAATGATAAACTGAAAATGATTCTGACTTAAAGCGGGTTAAAATTATTTTCAAGAAGAACTAACTCTGGGTTGAAAAAAACGTTAATTATTCTGGCCATAATGTGTCTAAAAATAAGATATTTCAATACCCTTGTTGAGGTTGATTTGGGTAAAATTTACTCTCTTACACAACTTTTTTGTCATATATTGGTTTAAAATATTCCATTTTAAAACTAGAGATAAAATTTAGATATATTTGGGAACCAAAAAAGGGAAAACTGTAGTAGAAGAGAGAATAAGAAGAAACAGAAATTAGGTAAAGTTATGCTTTAGACGAGCTCGAGAGAAGTCGATAAAAAAAAATATCTTAATAATTAAATTTATTCTTCTATTAATAATATTAATAAATAAATTCTTTAAAATCTCAACCCTCTAATAACCAGAAAGTTATTTTTCTCATTTAAAAACAACCTTATTTAAAACTTAAGTTGAATTAGTGTATAGGTACATTTATCACTTATTCCTAGCCATTTAATATTTGTACGTATTTTAAACCATTTTTTAACCTCAAGGTTTGGAGAACTCTAGCTAATAGCCAGTTAATTAGCTGCTTTCTTACTAAAAATTGTTAGTTAGGTAATGATTTGCCAATGCTGAATTCAGTGGTAATGCCTAATTTGTTGCCTTCGAAATGGAGGCTTCTTATAATTTATGTCAGAATATGGTAAAAAATTTCTAAATTAAAAAAAGCAATTCCAGGAATTTAGTCAAATTTATGTTTAAAATGTCTTAAAATATGTAGTTGTACATGTGTACTTTTATATGAAAGAAATTCCAATGCGGAAATGTGCCAAGTTCATAAAAGCAAATCCAAAATTTTGCATAATATACCCAAGGATTAGAAATAATTATAGCCTTAATTTAATAATTTTTGGAAATTAATCTACTTTTTTGGCAAAAGAAATACAATTTTTTGTTTATACGTTTCGTTTCTTTTTTTGTTAAACATCAAACCAATTTTCATGGATACTCATTTATAAAAAGAAAAAAAAAAAACCCTCGAGTTAATTTTTGAAAGCACTTAATAAGATATTGTTGCAGATATCCATTGATGAAAAACCACATTATTTTCATGATTGGTTTCAGAAGTGGGTAGGTATATGTATATCTCAAAAGAATTCCATATCTAAGAAACAAATCCTAAAATCTTTTGCAAGAAAAAATCTTACTTAAATTCCTTTCTTATATATTGCGGTTATGTGGGTGGTTGCCACTCAATTCCATTAATCCCTTAGAATACCATTATAGCAATGATTGCCCTTCCTCTAAAAAGAAATTGTGGCAACAAAAAAAAAAACGTATATGTATAATGAAAGAATTTTCTTGGAATCGACCGCAATCTTTATATATATATGCTCAAGTGAGCGAATATAATAATGGTTGAGTGAATTAGATTTCGCCTATCATCACCATCCAATCAGACATACAAACGTACATAAATATTATAAAAAGCAAGCAAAAGTGTTATAACACCGCCGCTAACGATGACGACGACGACGATGACGATAACGACGTATACAAAGATCTGATTAAACTGGGATATATGTTACAAATCCAGGATGACGTCCTTTTCGTCGTTCTTATATTATATACTCATATACAAAGCATCAAACTTTTCATGGTCTCACTCCAATTAAACTCGAAAAATTGTATTTGCCCTAATTCCAATATTGATGCTATATAAGATCAAATTATCTCACAACAAAAAAAAAATAAAATATAACAAAATCCAATGAAAGGAAGTTATTTCACCGAAAATTACCCAGTTAGTGCGTGAATATTACCCAATCTGGAAAACTTTTTACCTTGTTGGCGCGACGACGGCAGCATTGGCGTTGTGGGGCGCTACTGTAGGGTTGTCATTTTTGCATTATCAGCTAGGACGAAAGAATACAGATTGAGAAAAAGTTTTTTTTTTTTTTTGCCGATTGAAAGAAAAAGTTTTGTCAAAATAGACAAGGACACATTTTAATGCAGGAAATTGAATCGATTATGTTATAGCCTTTATTTTTGTTCCCAGATGGGTAATAAAAATAGCAACATACCATCCAATCAGACAACAACCAACAATTTTCACTTTGAAAACATTGATTAATGGCTATCAATTTTCTCTGAGAAAAAAATCCTACCTACCAAAAGTTAAGATTTAAAAAAAAAAATGCACGACTTGGTCACATGAACCTCTTAGTTCAAGTTTCTTAAAAATTTTCAGATTATATGAAAAAAATATGGATGTACCTTAAAAAATATAAATAGCATGAAATTAGTTCTATACCTAAAACAACTCCTAAAATAGTTTTGTAGTCGTATTTCTTCTGACAGGTGTTTTCTTTTAGAGTTGTAGAACTTTAAATTGAAATAAAACACAGACAAATATTTTTAATTTCCATTGCTTTATTTGACAGATAATTTTATGGCAGTGAATGTATGGTTCTGACCATAATCAGTTTTGAAGACATTTAGACCAATAAGTTCACCGGCTCATAAATTTGGCCAATTTGCAAACTTTGCTTGACCTCCGGTGGTGGCGTGAGTCTATTCATGATGAATCAATTCAAAATGACTGATAGCTGTCAAATCGGATGTCACATAAAACAGGGTTGCCAATTTAAAGTTCTCCACCTACTACTTATGTATAAATATGCTTGTTTTTAAAATTTATAGAGAAGTTTAAAAAAAAAGCACGACCATCCTCTTATATTGTGAGTGAACATTGAGATATATGGTGTAAAAATTTGATTACATATTTTGCTAACGAAAAGTTGTGAAACAAAAATACATTTTTTCTTTGATTTTTTTTTTTTTTTTTTTTCTACGATGGCGATTTGCAAGGTGAGCGGTGCTACTGCAAGGAGACGTTACACGTTATGGAGAATGAAATCAAAAAAATGTGTGAAGATTTCATGCAGAAATTTTAAAATCTAGTTACTTGATACACGTTGCGTCGTGTCGTCGCGTCGGTCGGGGCGTTTATATCTGTATCTTTTGGGTCCCGTATTATTGACACAGAGACACGGAGACGGTATAACGCTCTGCTTAAAAACACCTTATTCATAAATATTCATTTATTCTTTTGGGAGAATACATTTAACAAAAAATAAATATGAGTGCCGGGACTCACGGTCAAGATGTGTAAACATCAAATTAAATATTTAAGTGCTGGTTTTACATCACAGAACGCAGCGAGTTCGAACTGTCATCAAAATATCAACCCAAACTCAACTCGACCTTTTGATTTAGTTTGAGCTACGAAAGAAGGTATCCATTATTGAACGTATCCAATACACATCAACGTATCGTAACGTGTAACAGCACGACGTAATGTGATACAGAAATTTGTTTTTAGTTTACCTTACCGCAGCCGCCGCCGCCGGCACATCGAAAATGTTAAGCATTTAAAAAATCAAAAAACTGAACAAAAATCGAAACTCAATTTCTTTTAAAATTTAAAAGGACCTCCCTTTTGTATTAAAATTGGTGTATCATAATTATTCAATTTAAAATTTCTTAAATCGATTCATTGTTTTTTTTTTTTAATCAAAATATAACTTACCCCGATGTTGATCTGGGATCAACTTCTGGCCATGATAATCTCCTTTTACAAAACGCCAATGGCGGTCGATCTTGTGGCGCTGGCTGATGTACTGGTGAACTACGTTGTCGAAATGATCCAGTTCGTGGTGGTGCCAAGCATTCTAATGCTCTTGATTGTCGTCTTGAACTTAAATTTTGTGCGGGTGTTGTACCAGGTGGTGGAACTACTTTTGGAAATCCTGAAATTAAACCATAAATAATAAATTTTTATACATTTTTATTTAATAGTAAATAATCTCCTAAATTAATATAATCAAATTTAATTTTTAATGCTTATTTTATTATAATTTATTTTATTTTACTTTATATTTGACAAAAGTCTTATTCACCTCTACAAACATTTTGGTTGCTTTCTAAAACTATTAGTACAATACGACCACAATATATTTTGTAAACCACTTACTTTTTAGTCGGAACAAAGTTAAAGAAGATTTCTTGTTTTGTTTTGTTTTTTTTTTTTTTGTCTTGCATTGTAAGCTCCGCTGAGTACAGCAATAGCAAGTATATTGGTTTTTCACAAAGTTCCCCCAAGCCTTTTCCGTTTTTCCGTTTTGTCCAAATATACAAAAGCAAGGATTCCATAAGGATGCAATAAATGTTTTAACATCTACTTCGTATATGTTATAAGTATAAGATTTTCTATTCGTTTTTTGAACCTCAAATTCAAAATCAGATACGAGAACTATCAGGAACAGGAAACCAAATTCTTACGTCTAACAATGTTCCATGAAAACATATATACATACATGGTTTTGGTGATGATATGTGGTCTAAGCAAAAGAGGATATACATAAGAAGAGTCTAAATTCAACTTGACTATTTATATATTCATTCATTCCTTCCAATATATTATAAACCACATCAAGGATATTTTACACATATTTGGTGGTAAATGCAAATATCTGTATTATAGAAACTTCATTTACTACACAAATAGAATTGAATATTTCGATAAAACATATTTGATAAATTTTATATGATTAAGTGTGGTAATGTGAAAACTCCAAAACTGTATTAAACATAAGTTTCAACAAAAAATAAAAAAACTAAATGAAGCGAAAGCTGTTTTTTTATATGTAAATACCGAGTGTTTCAAAATAAAAAATCGAATATTTTCCGACAAAGTTGGATTTTGATGTTTTCCTTCTTTCGAATAAATACCAAGACAAAATTTTCTAAACAATAAATATTGTACAAGATTTTTCGTAAAGGCTGTACTTTTATTATTTTGAGAAAGAAAATTTACCACATATTATATTTGTATGATAAATGTGGAATATGATTAATAAAATCGAACTTTATGCACGTTTTTGTCAAAATCTATGGCTCTTACGAAAGTCAGTCTTACAGCGAGTTTTATTCACGAAAAGATTTACTTCTTTTGTCAATAGATGTGACCTTTTCTTATTTTAAGAGTTTCTTTGCAAGAAAAATAGTAATTCTAGGTGAATTCTCAACACGAAAGAAGTGCTGGGGGGGAGGGATGGGGTGAGAGATTCGATCAGATTACACAGCCTTTTCTGTCAAACGTCAAATGAAAAATATTTCGTTGTTTGTTATGAACTTGTGTCGGTTAGTGCTAAATTAAAAACTACTGACAAAATTTTCATTGAAAAGAGCAATTCTCAATTTTTGGCAGCAATTCTTTAGAATTTGAATGAAACTAGCTATCAGTTCAAACAGTAAGCCAGTTGACGTTTCTAAGATCTCACTCAGAAATCTTCTTCTGTCAGCTTCATTAAGCAGAAAGAGAAACCTGAACAAAATTTCTCCGCTAGAAGTCAAAAGCACTCACCATCTCTTTTTTATAAATTGACAGCTGCGAAAAAAAATAATTCCGAATTTTTTTGTCTAATTTTCCTGGACTTATTTATTTTAAACAAAATCTTCTTTTTAATTAAGTAGTCGTTTTTGACTAAATCCTTATTTTTTTTTAAATCGGTCTTCAATAGCATTTTAGTAGACCAAATAACTTCCAATCAATTCGTGTTGTGAATAGTTTCTTAGTTAAGCAAAACTCACATCAGCCATTGTGAGTTGAAAGCCCATAATTGTAAATTTGTGATTGACCTCAAAAGCTTGCATATTTTCCTACCACTTTGTGGGCGATTTTTGACAAAAATGACCCCTTGAACCATTTATCAGATATTTACAAGACCAATGCGAAAAGAACACAGTTTGCGTGGGAGTTTGCATAGTTGGCATTTCATCTAAAAATATTTTAAAGTTAAAACAAATTGTATGCTCTTAATAAAAGTAGAAAAATTATAATGCAGATATATACATACATTATATGGTTCAGGGGCCTTTAGGCAACCAATAACCACTTTGCGCTTTAAATGTTTTAACTTTTGATATGGAGAAAGAATCGTCACTTTTTCACACACAAAAATAATTTGGTGGAATAAGCTGGATTCAAACACTGACCTTTGTCATGATAGTCCAACGTTCTTAACATTGAGCGTTGTTAACTCAAAACGGTTTTCTATTAAATCTTTCGTATAAAAATCACTAATTTTCTTACAGATAACACAGTTCCTGATTTTTTCCGGATTTCCTATTAAAATAAATATTATTTCTACGATTTTTTGAAGTTCTGCATGTTTTCTAATATTCTGTCTGTAAGTGAGTGCGAGTAAGTGCTTGGGCACTCAATGACAAGGGACACGTTTTTTACTAAATTATATTAATCTATTTAGTTAAATAAATAACTTTTGTTAAAGCAGTGTTACTGTTATTTTTTTAATATCAACTCAAACAAAATTGTTCTAAAAAATCCGATTGTTGATATTTCTCGGAATCTCTTTCAGCAATAGGTAGTTAGGTACTATCGTTTCTAAAATAATTTACCTAACACAAAGTATCCAAATTAAAAAAAAATATATATGCAGGTTTAAATAACAATGAGTCAGGTAAACTCCACAAGTTATCATTGTCAAAATTAAAGTTCGTCATTTTGATTTAACAAATTTATTTATTTAAAAAAGTGTCGAACTTAAAAGGTAACATGTAGATTTTGAGAGTAACTGGTATTGAATCAACTCGACGGGTATCTGTATCTCATTAAAAATTTAACATGATCAACACTGTTGTGATTTATTAAATTGAATGAAAATACTCCAAGTCAGCAATATTTTATTTGACTAATTCATTCCCGAAATATGAAGTATTTGTACTTTAAAAAAATGTACATTGTAAAGAATTAAATATTTGTATAATAACATAACAAGAATCTGCGTCTTTATAACTTTGTTTTGGTTCCAATTGTTATTATTCAGATTTTTAAATTTTAACATGTAGTTACAGATAAAATATTGATTATCATAATGATGTAATTTAAAAATCTTTTGTTGTTCGCATCTAAAAAAAAAACATCACTCACTTGCTCATCTTCATCACTCCCTTATAAATTTAAAAAGAAAATCCTTGTAACTTATAATATTTCCAAAATATATACAAAGCAATTTGTTCAAGCAGCATTTTAATTTTGCAAAACTTATTTTGCCTTCTTTTTTTATAGTCTGTTCTTTGTTAATTTAAAATTTAATTAAAATATCCCGGATCAACATATTTCCGTTGAAAGGCAAACAAAAATATAAGAAAACAACAACACACAGACAAGTACCCTTGTGCTCTATAGTGTAAGCACTTTCAAGAATTATCAAATTATCATTTTCTAATTATCAGTGGTAGCTTTAGTGACTTTTATCTATTTGTAAAACAAAATTAAAAAAAAAAAAACTTGCCCTGAGCTATATTTTCTTTATTCTCTATCCCTCTCTCTCTCTTTATAAAAGTAGAATATCAACTCACACGCACACACTTACCATGTACATGAGGTGCAGTAGTGGCATTCGCTGAATTCGCACCGGAAACAGATGTTCCCCCACCAGCATTTCCGGCACTGCCCGAGGATGCTCCTGATCCGGTTCCACTTTTATCTTCACTTGAGTCCTGTCGTGATAGAGAAAACCGACGATTCCCTAGACCCAGACCGGCCACCCCACTTGTTACGTACTGCTGAAGCGAACTGAAAAAACTCATTATCGCGCCGACCGAGAGTAATCGCTTGAAAAATCACTTCTTCGTCCTTGGGAGAATAGATATGTACCTAAGCTTTTTTCTACACCTATATAATATCCTTGCGTAGGGAATTTTTGCTTTTTATCAAATGTATATATGTGTATACTGCGTGTAGGGAGCTGCTAGCAGGTTTTCCCAAAGGAGTCCCAATGAAAATTAAGTAGCTTATAATCGGCAAAGTTGTTGATCCTGTTTTCTTTCTTTCTTTTTTTTTTGGTCTCCTTAATGTCCGTTATGACATTCACCTACGCACTATGATAAAAAAATGAATAAATATTGTGCTTTCATTTTTTTTATTTGATTTATTACGGATTCCACCAAAAAAAAAAAGAAAACAAAAAACGTAAGAAGTAATTTTCTTTGCGAATAATTCGTCTTTACGTTCGACGACTATATAATATAGGCTTTGCTTCCTTTTTCCGGAAAAGATATATGATTTTGTGTTCTTCTTATTTTTGTTGTTCTATTTTTTTTTTTTTTTTATTGGATTAATTTTTGTGCTTTCTTCTCATTTAGATGGCCGTTGCTAAGACAAATGACCAACACTATTTATCCTTGTCGAAGGGAACAACATTTTAGATTACTCAGGTTAATGCAACATTTATGCGATCATCGTTGTCTTCGTCGTCGTGTATGTCGTTCAGATAGTAAGTAGTTTGATGTCGTGATGGCTATCAATGAATTAATTCTGATGTTGGATAGCATTTGGGGGATTGAAAATTAATCTGAAAGAAAAAGAAGAAAAATTGTCTATTTAAGAAACAAGAATATAGATTGATGTTCTGTTAATATGTCTTTTTAATTACTCATGAGGCTAATAATATTGGTTTCGTATGTGAAAAAGAGAGAATCGAGGTTGTAATCAAACTTAACATATAACTTATGATGGAAAAAGCCAAAAATGTCCACTTAAATTGTTTAGGCGGCACATCGTTTTTGTTAGAGATTGGAAAAAAACAAGCTTTTATTGGACAACTTTAAGTTGCTCATTAGGCAGCCGCCATGACAAATTTTCATCTTGGGTTCTTCCTTAAACCATTAAATCTATAATTAAATTAAACAATAGAAATCCTGTAGTTTATACAAAACAATAGGAACAAAACAGTTTTTAACTACGGCCAAGACCTACAAAACGTTTTTGTAAAATGTGAAAAAAAAAATAAACGTCAGTTCTTGAGATAGGGGACGATTTAATCCTTTGACCCACTTGATCTGAAATTCGTATGAATTATTTTACCTATCAAGCAATTTTTCGCTGAAAATGCAGTCTTTTTAATAACTCAAAAGATGTAAATGGATTAAACTTGTTGCCAAGAGTTGTTTCGAGTTCTAAGAAATTCACAGTCAAATCTTTTCCCACTTGACCATCCATCGTAACTTCTTTCATAAACTTCTTATTCTGAAATTTAAATGGTTTGGAAAATACGACTATTTTATATCTATACTTACAATTTTACAACAAAAATATCGTATACTTTGCAATAAAGACACAACATTATTTTCATATACATTTATTTATCGAAATATACCTACATAATAATTTTGATAAATAAAGCATATAAAATGCAACCATTTACATTTACGTCGGCTATTAACTTTAGCTTTATAATCATCTGTGGGATTCCTTAATTGAATTTCACACTTAAACCGTATTTATAAAAAAAACACACATAAACACACACACACGCACAAAAAAATAAACACCATGCCATAAACGATTTGAAGTACCCTTCAGATCCAAATAGGTCGTTCTTAAAAACCCACCTTTATTCTTCGGGAAGCAGGAGTAAAATAATAAGCAAACATAGCCTTAAACCTTTTCTGGTATATACGAAGATATTGCTTGTATCTGAGAAAAAAAAAACACAAAATATTCAACGACGAAGGGAAGAAACCAACAACAGAAAAAAAACATCTTAAAAAAAACAACATGAACAAGATAAGATTGAGCATCATTTTCCGCCAGTTTACCGGTGCCAGAAAATTGCACATCCTTCCAAATGTTTCATCATGCAAACGCCCGATTAAATTAAAAAGAAAACAAAAAAAATATACACATACATATATAAATAATTATATCCTACACACGTTGAAAGGGAAAGAAAGTGTAAATTTAATTTTAGGACTTTACTTAGCCCCCTTTGGCAGGAATCCATGGGATCAGTAGAAATGGTTATGGTTTTTGGCTCATATACCTATAGTCGTACACTTTTAACTACTCTCTCTCTCTCTCTCTTACTTTTCATCTTTTCCACAAGGAATATGTTTTTTTAAGCTTTTTTTTCTGTTTAAATTCTTAACCTTGTTTCGTTTGTTTTTTGTTTTCCTTTGAACAAAAAATTTAAAAGCTGAATTTCAATCCCCACGTTGCAGTTTTATATTATACACTTTCACCTTGTACATATAGTACCTGCTTTGAAAAGTGTGAAGGGACGTACAATTTATATAAATCCCCAAACTCCCATTGGCTAAGTTTACCGTGGCAGTGAAAAATGCTATAAGAGGTATTTTTATCTTTTCAAATCCTTTACTTTATACTTTCGCGAGAATTCATTCGAAAAGGTGTTGTTCCTGTTTAACGTGACGAAGACTAAAATTTTGAAATTGATATTTCCATATCTTTAAGGAACATGCATATACCTACATATACGTTAAGAAGATGCGGATTAAAAATAAATACTTAAAAAAAACTTTGAAAATAAAAATGACACATAAAAGGATCGAGAGATCATCATTGCAATTTCTCTATAATAGTTGTTTGCGAATGTTGGACTGTATTGTAAAAGTATGTTTTTAATTGTCTATGTCGAATAAAAGTAGTTTTGTTTAGTTAATAATTATAAATAATGTATTTGTCAAATAATAATATGTTTCGATTTGTTTTGTTACCAAGTCTGCAAGTCTGCTCAGCTTCACGATCCAATATAAAAAAGAAAGCTTCTTACAAAATTCTTGTTTGCAAAGGCCAACGAAAATGAGCCCAAAAGAAAGTACACAAATTGAGTGCAAATTATTTAACTGTGCTGATAAGAATTATATGCATTGAATAACATTAGATTTAAATAGAAAAAAAATATAACATTAGATTTAGGTAACAAAAAAAGTATTTAGAGAAAAAAAAAATAAGATAGTGAATGATTTCAATGTTTGGTAATTTACAACAAAACAAATATTATTTTTGAATTTAAGTATGAATGAATTTAAATGCAAAATTGAATTGATTGAATTTGAATGAATGTATTATTGGAAAAATGTCCTTTTGTTTAGTGTTGATTAATCTTGAACATCCCGGCGCCCCTGGAACGAGTTTCAGGATATGGGTACCCGTGCCAACTTGGTGATTGGACGGACAAAGGTTCCACCAGCCGTCTTGACAGTTGCAACTCGTACTCGACCATCAGTACCTTGAGTTGTAGCTTCGATCTTGCCGAGTAGCCACTTTGTTGGCGGAAGATTTGGTTCCTTTAAAATAACAAGGTCCCCTGGTTTTAGGTTTGGAGTAGATTGCTTCCACTTTGGTCGTTCTTGAAGTGTGGTGATATATTCCATGTGCCAACGTTTCCAAAACCCTTGTACCATGTTTTGGAGGTGAGTCCAGTGAGAGAGTCGATTAACTGGCCTGTTTAAAGTAGATGGCTCTGGAACAGCAGTAAACGGTTCACCTATAAGAAAATGGGCTGGGGTTAGAGGGTTTAAATCATGATCTGATATAACACAAAGAGGACGAGAGTTAAGAACAGCTTCGATTTGAGTAAGAACTGTGTATAATTCTTCAAAAGTAAGAATAGTTGCTCCAATTACTCGTCGTAGGTGAAACTTTACGGACTTGACACCAGCCTCCCACAGACCACCAAAATGAGGTGAGGATGGGGGGATAAAGTGCCATGCGACGTTGTCCTTAGCAAGTGAGGTCGCAACAGCTTCGTTGTAGGCTTCTGATAAAACCAACTTATGCATCTCATTCAGACATCGACGTGCACCTTGGAAATTGGTTCCATTGTCCGAATAAACGTTCGAACAGAGTCCACGTCTAGATACAAAGCGACGGAAGGCGGCTAGAAAAGCTTCCGAAGTGAGGTCACTCACTAGCTCCAGATGAATAGCTTTTGTAGCCATACACACAAACAGACATATGTAGGCCTTTGAAGTTTTTGGATTACGACCTCGTGAAAACTTTATATTAAACGGCCCAGCATAATCGCAACCTGAATGCGAAAAAGGTCGGCTTTGTAAAGTCCTTTGCGATGGTAAATCACCCATCAGCTGCGAAGTGGTATCTTTTCGCAATTTGTAACATCTATTGCAGTTGAAAACAATCTTACGGATAAGATTACGAGATCCCAGGATCCAAAACTGTTGTCTTACAATGGCGAATGTGGCGGAAACACCAGGATGTAGATTACCTTTGTGAATATCTTCTATAATAAGAGAAGAAAAACTATTAGTAGGCAGAATATAAGGATGTTTTATGTTAAAAGATATGTTAGAGTTTTTTATCCTGCCTCCTACTCTGAGAAGACCTTTATTATCAAGAAAGGGAGAGTATTTAAGAAGTTTTGATTTGAGAGGTAATTGGTTTTTGTTTATTAGTACGCGAATGTCTTCACTGAATGATTTTTGTTGGATCGATTTAATGATGGTTGTTTTAGCGATTTGAATTTCTTTTAAAGTTAAGTATGAAGTACGACGATTAGATTTTTCACTTAGATAATTGTAGATAAAACGAATAACGTAAGCTAGTATCCTTTGCATACGAAACCACGAAGAGGTTTTGTTGATTATATGATCGATGACATCAAATTTGTTAGATGATGTTAGAAGCACCTGAGGAGGACATAGTTTTTGTTCGAGTAAAAGTTCTTTATCATCCGTTTGTAGAGCCTTGAGTTTAGGTTTAGGCCATTCACTTTCCTCCAGCGATAACCACGGTGGACCAGTCCACCAAAGAGGATGGTTTGGGAGATTTGATGGAAGAATACCGCGCGACGCACAATCAGCAGGATTTGACTCTGATCGAATGTGGTTCCAGCAATTCCTTGGAGTAGTTTCCAATATGGCAGAGGTTCTGTTGGCGACAAACGTAGTCCAGCGACGAGGAGGTGAAGAGAGCCAGTGCAAGACAATTTCAGAGTCGCACCATGCTGAAGTTCTTGAAAATTTATAGGAAAATGATGATTTTATAAGATTGAACAAACGAGTTAACAGCAAAGCCCCACAAAGTTCCAAACGAGGAATTGAAATCGGTTTTAACGGAGCAACTTTTGTCTTGGCTGCAATGATGGTTACCTTGTATTTTCCTTGAGAGGTTTTACATCGAGTGTATAAAACAGCACCATAAGCAAGTGAAGATGCATCGCAAAATCCATGAAGCTCAACGTCGTCAAGGGATGCTGCAAACAAGTTTCTTGGGATTCGAACCTGCTCAAAAAACGAAAGCTCTTGTCTGTACTTTGACCAACGATCAGCTAACTCCAAAGGCAACGGGTCGTCCCATCCAAGATTTAAGTTCGATGACCATAGTTCCTGAAAGAGGATTTTGAAGAGAATAACAGACGGTGCAAGTAGTCCTAATGGATCAAATATCCGCGATACTTCTGACAACAGCGAGCGCCTCGTTAACGAAATGGTTGGAAGACACTTTGACAAGCGAAAGGAATATTCGTCACTTGAAGGATTCCAATGCATGCCAAGCACTTTTACAAACGACTTTGAGCGTTCTGTATCAAAAATGAAGTACTCACATTCTTCCTTAGGAAGAGAGGCTAGCAGAGGCCAACAGTTTGAGCTCCATTTTCGTAGCTGAAGTTTGGCCTTGGAAAGAAGAGTAACTAATTCTGACTGCAGTTCAACAAGTTCATTGGTTGATCTTGCCCCAGTCATGACGTCGTCGACGTAGACATCTTCTAATAGAACGCGGGTTGCGTTTGGATATTCTGATTTATAATCATCTGCAAGTTGCTTCAGAATTCGAACGGATAAGAATGGAGCGGGTGCTGTACCGTATGTCACGGTACGTAAACGAAAGTGTTCGATTTCTTTAGAAGGCGAATCACGCCAAACAATGCGTTGATAGTCCGCGTGTGAATCCTCTATCCAAATTTGGCGAAACATCTTAACAACATCAGCTGTAAACACAAAGGGATGTTGTCGAAAACGTAAGCACACACCTATCAGATCGCGTTGAATAGGAGGGCCTATTAATAGCGTACTGTTCAAGGACTTTCCTTTTGAGTCCTTGGCTGATCCATCAAATACGACACGTAGTTTTGTGGACGAGCTGTCCGGCTTTAACACTGCGTGATGAGGCAGATAAAAACACCTGCCATCGGGAGTGGCGATTTCTTCACGAGGAATCCGAGTCATGTGACCTAGGCCAATATATTCTCTCATGAAACTAGAATACAATTCTCGCAATTTTGAATTCTGAGAAAAACGACGTTCCATAGCATAGAGACGAGAAACAGCAAGAGAAAGAGTATTTTCGAAAGTCGGATTTGGAGTTTTAAATGGAAGTTGTACAACAAACTTCCCATCTGGCGACCGAGAGAATGTCTGGCGAAAATTGTCTTCTGCCTGGTCGACCACAAGTGAATCATTTGCTGGAGCAACTTCTTCGAGTTCCCAGAATCGTTGTAATAATGAATCTAGGTCGACAATAGAGTGAAGAGAAGTAAAATGATTCGACTCTTCCTTTTCAAAGAATTGTCCCGTTATGACCCAACCAAACGATGTGCTTTGAGCAATTGGGCATCCATTAGTACCACGAATTTGCCCGCTCTTAAGAATGCTCCAAAGCTTATCACCTCCTAGAAGAACATCAATGGGAGCAGCGATATTGAAATTTGGATCAGCGAGATCGAGATTTGAAATATGAGACCAGGACGAAATGTCTATGGATTTAGATGGTAAATTCGAAGTTAATTTATCCAGTATGAATGCATCAACGAACAAATGAGAAGCGTTAAAACGAGAAAGAAGATTTAATGACATGCGCCCTTTTGTATATCCTATCTCCGTAGAAGATAAACCGAGGATAGGAATTCTTGAATGGTTTCGATGATATCCGAGTCTTTGAGCGAAAGATTCAACAACAAATGTAGATTGTGACCCGGAATCAAGAAGCACTCGACAGTCTATAAGATTTCCCTGAATATCTTGAATTTTAGCCAAGAGGGTTGGTAGAATTGTTTTCTTTCGACAGCTAAATTCAAGCGAATGGTTATTTATGAGCGGTAATGTAGATGTAGCGAGATTTGATGACGCAGGTTGAGATTGAACTGAAGAATCCGAAGCCAAAGCTGAAGGAGAAGAATTAGGTTTGTTGAATGCATCTTCGGAATGCACAAGCGAATGATGGCGTGATTTACACACCCGACAACGAAAAGATGAATGGCATTTATGCGACGAATGCCCAGCACGAAGACAGTTAAAACATAAGGAGTTTGACTTCGCAAAACTTCGACGAGATTCAATGTCTAACGCGACGAATTTGGCACACTGGGAAAGGATATGATTTTCTTTACACATTGGACATTTAGATGTCGAAGTTGAATCCGAAGGCCCAGCTAAATGAGCCCGAATGTTTGTTGATTGTTTTGTTCGCGACGTGGTCGAGCGACTGCCAAGAGATTGACACGCTTCAAGAGCATCGCATCGCTTTTCTAAGAATTCTAAAAATTCTACTATGGTGCAGTCTTCCCGAGACCCGATTTCCTCTGCCCAAGATTGTTTTGTGTTAGAATCAACTTTGTTCAATAACAAATAAATGAGCCATGGATCGCGGCCCGATTTGCCCAATGCACTTAACCCACGCACGACTTCATCGGCACCATCAGAAATTTTTCTTAAAGTCTGTACATTGCAAACACTGGTAGTAGGAAGCGACAAAAAGGTTTCAATAAATGATTGAGCGATTAATTGTCTACGATCGTACCGTTTTTCTAGGCGATCCCATGCTTCGGGATAATTCACATCGGATATACTAATGTGCTTAATAAGGTTAGCTGCATCACCACGTAGATAAGATTTCAAGTAATGAAATTTATGAGTTGGACTAAGATTCTTCTTAGTGTCAACCGAGCCAAGAAAAAGATCGCGAAAGGACGGCCAATCCTTATAGCTACCGCTAAATGGTGGCACAACAATAGATGGAAGCTTGGAAGTGTTCGTATTGTAAGACGATGACGGAGACGAATTTATTTTTTCCAAAAATATTGATTGCTGGTCAGCTAACCGATCTATTGCTGATATGTTTACGGAAAGTTCATTAGAATTTACCCTATCGCGAATAGCTTTGATTATTTGAGCATGGGTAACAAAATATTTTGTTTCGTATGCCGAAAATTCATTTTCGATTTCATCGACTTCATCTTCTTGAGATTGTTCGAGAATCTCATTATGAAGAGCAGAAAATTCTGCCCACGCGGTCTCGAGTTTATTCAACCGAATTTCCAGCATTTCAAGAGATGTGGACTGTTCAATTGTTTCCACAAATGCTGCTGCCCGTGTTAAACGCCCTTTTGCGTTACCGCACTTAATTTTCAATGCACTCGCCATTATACAACTTATTTTATTTAAGAAAAAAAAAAAATAAAGTAATTCGTTTGTTGAAAAAATAGAAATAATTTAATTAATTTTAAATCAAACGGTAACGATTTAAATTAATTCGATTAAAGTACGGGATTAATAAAAATAAATCATACAAGTTCACTTTAACACATGAGGAGCTTCGAAGTACATATAGATATCATACAATCAATATATGCACTTTCGATCTCTTAAACACTTTCAACTAAATTTCGTTTTTTTTTTTTTAATATTCGGCGTTGAAGGACCACTATGTTTGCGAATGTTGGACTGTATTGTAAAAGTATGTTTTTAATTGTCTATGTCGAATAAAAGTAGTTTTGTTTAGTTAATAATTATAAATAATGTATTTGTCAAATAATAATATGTTTCGATTTGTTTTGTTACCAAGTCTGCAAGTCTGCTCAGCTTCACGATCCAATATAAAAAAGAAAGCTTCTTACAAAATTCTTGTTTGCAAAGGCCAACGAAAATGAGCCCAAAAGAAAGTACACAAATTGAGTGCAAATTATTTAACTGTGCTGATAAGAATTATATGCATTGAATAACATTAGATTTAAATAGAAAAAAAATATAACATTAGATTTAGGTAACAAAAAAAGTATTTAGAGAAAAAAAAAATAAGATAGTGAATGATTTCAATGTTTGGTAATTTACAACAAAACAAATATTATTTTTGAATTTAAGTATGAATGAATTTAAATGCAAAATTGAATTGATTGAATTTGAATGAATGTATTATTGGAAAAATGTCCTTTTGTTTAGTGTTGATTAATCTTGAACAATAGTATAGAGCAAGGTATATGTGGGGCATATCTTACTTAACTTAGAGACACACTTTAGCTTAAAAGGAACCTCTTTTCACTGCAGCTATCTATGTATGTAAGTGCATATATATGCTTGTGTATTTTTGTATTGTGTATACGGTGTTAGCGCAGTTGGTAAACTTTTAATTAAAAAAAAACAAAATAAATGGAAAAACATTGGGAACTTGACAAGGAGTTCAGTGAATAAAAATTTGTTTGTGTTTTGGTTTTGCTTATCTGTTTTTTTTTTTTTTTGTTTTACATAGGTACATAGCTATGCAAATATTTTTCATAAGGGCACGTTAAAAATTCGAAGCAAAAATTAGAACGAGTCAATTTTTTTTATTTTTAGTTCGAACAAGAAAATCCGCAAGTAGACGAGGAAAGCACACGTAAAACTAAAAATTTATCGGATTACTTTTCAAAAATGACAATTGCGAGGAATAGTCTAAAATTCCAATCAAAAATTACTTGACAATAAACAGACAAATAATAGGTGACAAAATGAAGTTTCAGTAAAAAAAACAGCCGAGTTATACAGTTAGCTCCTACGGAGTTAGGTTGTAGAACAGACCAAATTCGATTATAATTAACCAACATTCTTAAACCAGTATTTATGAATTGTATTTGAAATAACAAATATAATGGGTTAAATTTTTAGAAATAATAGTTTTCACTGCCGACATATTCAGTTGATATTAACCAATTGAATCGCTTGATATTAACAAACCCACCTGATTAATTTTAACCAACTTACTACAATTTTAGCATTCCTACTTACTTGATTAAATTATAACAACTTATTCAGTTGATACTATAACTCACTTACTTTGTCGAAAGTAACAAGCAACCATACTCGATTCAACCAACTTAGAACTTTATTAGAAAACTTACTTTAATTAATTTAATCAAATTATTTTTTTGGATATTTACTAATTTCCTTTGTTCAAAGTAACAAACATACTGTATTTAATTTAATCAAGCTACATCGATCTAAGAATACGTACTTGTTCAATTTTACCAACTTATTATTTTTTTTTTAAATAATACGATTATAAGCTAGTTAGCTTCTATTACTCCGGTGAACGGGCTCTGTATATTTGTATATTTTTATTAAATAACTTACTTTGTTGTATTTAACTAACCTACAACAATAATTTTAGAAAACTTTTTTGATTAAATTTTACCAACGTACTTATTTCCTATTAGGCAACATATTTGGTTGATACTAACCAACATACTTGGTTGATAATAACCAACATATTTGGTTGATAGTAACCAACATACTTGGTTGATAGTAACCAATGAACTTGGTTAATATTAACAATATTATTCAGCTTATCCTAAAATTAATCATTTAGATGGTTAAAATAATAATTGGTTACAAAATATCAACTTTGATACTAACATTGATTGAAAAGTAATAAGCTTTTGGTTATTTTTAAACTGTTGTGTTTTTTTTTTAGTCTGTAACAAAAAGATTGCTATATTTCTAATAATTTAGTTAAGTTAAATTCCCATAGTTAAAGCTTTTAAATATATATAACTACCGGCTAGACCTTACATAACAAAATTGGTAAAGTTCTTACACAAGGTGGGCAAAAGAAATGTCTAAATGTGAATGTGCCAAAGGTGCGTTCTTTTACTTTGAGACTCTGTGTTCATATAAAAAAAAAAATTACATTTTATTTTTTTATATGAACTTTGACAAACAGTTTTTGTCAGTTTCAAAGTAAAGGAACGCACCTATAATTTTCGTAAATGGCGTCAAATTTCTACAGACGGATTTGTTGTGTACATGTACATTTCCGTTTTAAATTATTTTATCACAATATCAAGCCTATAGGCAGCTATGCAATAAGAGCAAGTAAATGTTACCAAGTCAGGCTCTTTATTTTCGGAGTAAGTAAGTTATACTCAAAAGATAACAGAATTAACAAGGTTAAAATTCAAGGATAAACCTATTGTTATATTTTATTTTATTTTTTTTTTTAATTTTTATTTGAGCGGATGTGCAAGAAGAAGCGCACACATATAGATTATTCTATAAAAAGAGAAAAAAACTTTTTAGGATAACAATCCGAAAAGTTAAGTTTGTCAGAAGCGACACCTGCTTCAAGAAGAGAAAAAAAAAATAACCTTAAAAAAAAGTCTCCAAAGTGTGTTACAAGAAGTTTATTAAATTTTTTATTTGACATCAAGACAAACGTGTTGAGACAATAAACCCATAAAGTTGAAGAGGTTTGTCCTTTGTACACATACATATATACCTACCAACCTACCCAGGAAAAACGTGACGTGAAGAGTTCGTGGGTAATTATAGAAATAATTAGATTTCGACAGTACGAAAAGAGACAAGTGTGTGTGTGTGTTTTTTTTTTTTGTTCAAGTTAAATTAAAGAAAATTTCATTAAGTTGAAATTTAAGAATTGGAATTTCGTTTGAACATTTAATTTGGAAAACTTTTTTTCTTTGATAAAGCATTGTATTGACTTGAAGATAAATCGGCCTACGTTCTACTACGAATTTTAAAAAACAACAATTAATTGAAAAGCGATAGAAACCAAAAAAAAAAAAAAATGTTTTAAGACTTTTACAGTCGTATTTATTAGATTTCCTTAGAACACTCTTGGACAGTTGTCCAGCTAGCCATTGTCTAAATAGTTGGACATCTTCTTATTTATAAACGCATTCCAGCAGTGGCCTAGAAATGTTCTCATACACTAACTCACATCCCTGTAATCTGTCAATTTCGTGAGCATTTGGTTTCGTTCATTTGAAGATTATTTTTCAATTTTTTGTTCATTGAACGTACCCACTTTAGAAAAGGTTTGGACAATCAATTTCGGTGTCTAAGTTAGACACTCGATGAAACATGATTATAAATAAGGTTTTAGACTTGGACAGCTGTCCAAAGTTAGACATACTTTGGAATGGGTTCATAAATACGACTGTTAAACTTTACTTAATTTTGATTAAGAATAAAAATATTGGAGGAAAGGGTTTCGGGGCTCAGATAGCACACTTTTTATTTTGAATATCCCATAATTTATTTGCCAAAGCGGCCTATGTATATGGTCTTGAGAAAATTTTAAAAATTAATTAATAATCACCTAAAATGTAGCTGACCAATAACCAAAACCTAATTGAACTTTTGTTTGTTACCAATTATTGACCTTTCCGCTGGCATAGGTACTCTTTTTCAATATCCCATATATGGGGTTCTGAGATCCCGGAGTTTTCTGTCAAAACATATTTTTGTTACTTCTCTTGCTGGACTAAATTCCGCTTAACCTTTATTTTATCTTTTGGGTGGGCATAGTGCCTTAAGACTTAAACCCTTAATTTTTCAAACATACATTTCTTCCCTTCTCAAAGTTCTTTAAATATGTACTTTATTAAATAATACATCCTTATATACATATGTATATTTCATATATATAAATCCGACTTTTCTTATCGCACGTTCTTGTATTTATAATCTCTGACAGAAGATTTGTGTCAAAATCTCTACAGACTTTATCATTCTACTCTACCCTAAGTTATATTTCCAAACATTCCCCTATAGTTTATTATTAAATCGATAAAATTCTATCCCCTCATTTGTCTTAAAATCCCTAACCCAGCAACAACAAAAACAAGTTAACATAATAATCTTGTTTCACCAAAAAGAGGAATTATTATTATTTATAATTTTAAAAGCTTACTTATTTCTCTGATGGTTAGTCTTGGTACACATCAGTCTATACATACCTCGTTCTTTCGCCTTCCCTGTATATATCATTCTTCCACAGACTTTCTTTCATCATCCAAGTTTAATCATTCTTTTCAATTAGCAAATTGTTTATAATTAACCACGCATTTCCGTGTTTTAATCACCAACAAGTTGCTACTTTTTTTTATGTGAAAGTTAGGGGGTTTCTATATTCATTCACAAAAACACAGGAAGTTTTCGCTGTTGGGTTTATATACCAGAGACACCAGCTGCAGGTCTGGCCATCATGAAAAGTGATATACTTTGGCTGCCATTAATCTTCATTATATTCAGATCCATCTTTCAGCATCCAGTTTGATAGTTAAGAGGAGAGTATCTTTATAGAAAAAAAAAAATAAAAATAAAAAAACATTGTTCAGCAACGAACAATCACAATTCACAACCAATGTTAGTTGAGTTTGAGAGTATTTCATCTCCTCCTTCTGGGTTTTTTTGGTATTAGTACTTTAAGGATGAAAAATCTGAACGGAAGAAAACTTTATTGGCAAAGGTTTGTTAGACATGATAAAAGCAGATAAATTATTCGTAGATCCCTAAGCACTTCCTATTGTATACAGTTGATTTTTGTATGTGTGTGTCACCACAATGAAATAAAGTTTTTTATGAAAAGAAAAACAGAAAACAGGAGTACACTCTAATTGAAATAAACTGCTGAATTGATTGAACTGGATGGGCCAATCAGCAGAAGTATGAAGGATCTTGAAATTGTATAGAATATTCCTTTTCATTTTGAGGGTTTTCGTATTATTTTCTGCTATTCCTTTATATCAATTCTATTCTATGGTGGGGTGAACATGTTTTTGTTCCTGATAAATTTATTGATGGCATCGTCTTTTATTAAAAAATTTTAAGCCATGTTATTGAAATTACAACAAAAAACTTTCATCTCTGTGTACAGACAACATGACAACTAAAAAACATGATCTTAGGGTAACTTATTTTATGCGTTGAGAGGACAAGACATCAAAGTCTTAAGAACAAAAGACTATTCAGTCGAAAATTTTAGTGAAATCAAAATAATTGGAGCCATTTGAAAATCCAAAATCGTTGTATGGCAGTTTTATATTCTATAGATGAGCTAAAATTTAAATTTAAAAAAAAAAATCTTTGTACCAAATTTGAAGCAAGTTCATCTATCGATTAATGTTTGGAGAAAATTTAGAGTAAAATCCAAAGTCACTGCCTTAATTTTTATTTTTCAAAATTTGAAAATTCACAATTCAAATCAGAAAATGATACAGAATTTAAATCAAATCGTTGTCTAAGTCAGGATTATAGTGAATTTGATAGCTGACACGCAGGGCCGGACCAACCAAAAGTGCAAGATGTGCAAATGCACAGGGCGTTAAATTCTGGGGGCGCATTATCAGGAGCAAGAAACTGTAATCTGATCTTGCGCAAACAAATATGTACTGCCGTAAAACTTGTCCAAATTATCCCAAAATAAAATCCATCACAACTGTACTAAGTTATTTCTTGTACACTAACTGACATCACCTACCGAGGATACCTCAATAAAAAAAGGCATTGAAAGTCTACCTCCTGGGTGATGTGGAAAAGTCTTATGCATATGTATCTGTGTAAGTATGTGTGAAAATATAAAAAAGGGCGTTTTCTACTGATCTTGCACAAGGCGCAAATTTGGCTGTGGCCGGCCCTGCTGACACGTATTAAAATAACTGCTTAAATAAATACTTTCAATGCAAATTTATACAAAATTTTAAAAATGCGAGTGAATTTTTCGGAATAAAAATGATTTTCAAATCTTTAATTCCACCACAAAACATTTGACAAAAAACAGACAATTTTAACAGTTAAAAGCTGCGGACCAATTTTAAAGCCCAAATAATTTTACGGAACAGTTTTTCAGTAGCTTCTTGAGTTAACTCTGTGTTAAAACCAGAATTAGTTAATTCCGCAAATAAATTAAAACCCTGTTAACTTAGAAGTATAGTTTTACCGTGTAGTATCACCCTATCTATGTCGATAGTTTTTTGGCACACATCTGTCAGAAATATCTATTCACGGTAATACAGAGTTAGCTCAACAAATTTGATGAGTTAACTTCGAATTAAGTCAAGTTTAAATCCGAAACTGGAATAAATACTGAAATTTCTCGGATTGAGAAACTAATTTTTTTTAAAAGTAATGTTTTATCTGGTTGGATTTGAAGGCAGATTAAAATTTTTGACGTTTGTAAAACAACTGTAAAATTGCCATTATTTTTTAAACAGTTTTATAATTCAACGATTTGTTTGTCACTGAAGTCCGCTAGTTTAAGGTTGTCAAAAACGTTAATCTAACTTAGATTTTAAATTAATGTTTATTTCACGACTGTCAATTGTCAAAATTCTTAATCTATCTTCAGATTCAAATGCGGCAACAAGAATAATAACGAAATTTTTCATGAATATTTTTTTTAAGCATTTAAAGTTTGTGACCCATTAAGACTAAGAGTAAGACTAGATCAATGCGATAACCCATAAATTAATTCTAATCTTTTGGGAACATTCGGCAAAATGTTGAACTTGATTTTCTAAAATTTGGTACAAATCTGCATTTTAGTCATTTTCACATGATGTAAGGCATGTCAGACATTATAGTGACTAATTTTCCTGACTTAGTCAATTTGTAGAATATTCCGAACTTAATTATGAAGTCCCATTATGAAAAATTAAATTTAGGCAGTCACACTAGTGGGTTCAGGAGTCCCCAAATAATTAAGTAATTCAAAAAAATTTCTTTCATTTTCGTAATATTTTTTGCATGGACATTATTTTTGTCGCAAGAATTCAATAAAGAAACTACGATGAAGCACATATAGATGCACAGATTGATTTGTGGTGAACTGTATGTAGAATAAAATCGTAAAATTTTGTTCTTACGATAAAAAAAAATTATGCAAAATACCTGTTTAAAAAAAAATATTTTTTTTAATCAAATTATTAGCCTCTGGCAACACTTTCTAAAATAAAATAATTGAGAAAATCTTAAATATTATCATCCGACCCTCATACTACACCGATTTCGACAACGAGATGAGAAACGAAACGGAATTAGGTACCTGCTTTTGACAAATTATAATTTTATTTTAAAAGTGTTATAAATTTGTGCAAAAACTGCATTTGTTTGTTAAATATTATTTATGTTATAATTGAACTCTAAAATGAACACTTCCACTTTCCTATTGGTAATATTTTGACATGTGACATTAGGTGGGTTCAATTTATTAGGTCCGTTCATTTTAAAATAGTTTGTGCGTCTTTTATTTTTATGTAATTACGAGAACTATGACACAGGTAGGCTAGTTTTTATTAATTTATTTCTAAAATTCTTTACTTTATGACATTTTATAAGTCCTCATGCAAACTTTAAGACCTTAAGATTTTTTTTTTTTCATGAAGTCTTGATAAATCTGGTTTTATTTGAAGTAATGCTGAACTAACACGACTCATAAAAAATTATCATTATTTAAGACATTCATTACCATATTTGATTTGTATGATAATCAATAGTTAAAAAAGGCAGAAAATATGAAGATATTTCTGTCATTTAAATCCAAGATTAAATTTAATCTTATTCAACTCAAAATATAGAATATCTCTGTCCAAGTCTATAAGCACTTTATTAAAACAACAACTGACAGACAAGCTCTTTCAATAATAATCTATAATTACATCAAAAATCACTTTGAATCTCAATCTCCGGAGTCTTTCTTAAATGTCAAAATAGTTCTTCAATGTTCCCTAATCACCAACTATAATCTCACATAACTGTCATCAATCCCCTATAACATAATAATATACTCGTTACAATATTATATATAGCAAACCACACCTTAACCAATGTGTCAAGAGATATCCTCATTCTCTATGTCGTTGCTTTTTAGGTGCAAATGACAGTAAAAATAAAAATGAAAGAAAATTTCATCACGTCCACCCTTGTGTCTGGTCATATAATTTTCCTAAACATCATTTATATAAAGGACAAAATATCAAAACTTATTTCCATCCTAAGGGATTAAAACGGAAATTGAACTCTATATACTCCTGCAAGTTAGATAGAAATTATATATACTTTAACCACATTGGTATTAACTTTAGAATGAACGAACCTACGATAGACGATGACGACGACGAGGTCGTTAAGCAGTAAAAGTGAGTGTGAATATACAGGCTTCTAGTTTATATATAAACGAATTTCAGAACAAAGGAACTAAGGGTTTTGATTAATTAATACGCGCTAAGCTCAGAATTCGCCAAATAACAAAACCACTCCCACACCCCTATCCTGAGGTTCAACATCAAACCAACCACGATAATGATATCCGAAGCTTTTTTGGATGATGTAGATAGACTATACGAAACAACTTGACCTCCGAAAATAATATAATAGACTCTTGTCTCGAAAGGATAGATTGATGGTATAGCCCAGAACAATGATACAATACGACACAATTCAGATTAATCAAGTGAGGTAATTAGGAATATAAGTTCACTTTGACTTGACCCAAAGAGGTCAGTCTTGTTGTGTTTAATTTGGGCTCAATAAATAATTAAT
This sequence comes from Epistrophe eligans, assembly GCA_951394125.1. NCBI lineage: Eukaryota > Metazoa > Arthropoda > Insecta > Diptera > Syrphidae > Epistrophe > Epistrophe eligans. The sequence goes on along the minus strand of OX596029.1, from coordinate 15,882,137 downwards.
AATAATTGAAAGAATTCATTGGTATGCATGGCCGGGAGTTAAGCAAAAATAATTTGTTTTGATAAAGAAAAGAAAAAAATAGAACGAAGAAAATATTGTGATTGGCTTTCGAAGAGCAAGGACATAGTTATTATTATACTTATGCGAAATAATTACAAAAATACCAAAATAAATGAGAAATTAATAAGATTGTATTTTTTTGTTGAGCTGGGAGTGGTTTATTGACTATAGGTTCGTTTTATGAACATCAAGGACAAAAATCATAAAGTACGTAACTCAAAATCTTTAATTCTCATAAAATTGTAAGTATATTTGTTAAATTGCGTTCCTCATTGGGAAACAAAAATTTTATAAAAAAAAAAAAACAAAATTATTCATTGCTTTTTTAAGTTCAAACTTTTTGTTTTAACAAATTGAAAAAGGATCAAAAACTTTTTTTTTTCTATTTTTTTGTGTACTCTAAATCACAACTTTGTCGTATTTTCCAGCTAAAAGGGTCGATATTTTTCCTTATCAGAAGAATCTGTCTCACAAATTCTGTTTAACAATTTTTTTTTCTGAACATATTATGTACATTAAGGATGCCAAATCATGTGAAAAAGGAAATCATTGAGATTTCTTAGAATGCCTCCTTCCAAGAATCTATACATTCCTACCTATATCTGTATATATATATGAATATTTATGTGAATATGATTTTCGTTTTTTTCATTTGTTGCTTTTATGAAATGACATGATATTGTGGTTTCATATTTCTTTTGTATCTTGATTCAAGATATTATTTTGTTGTTTTGAAAAACATATCCTTAAAAATATTATATCCCTATATCATCTATATGTACATAATATCCCAATGTCAAAGTATTTAGATGCGTCATCGTATTATTCGTCTACATATATTTCCTTTTCGGAAATTTAATACATTCAATTCAGAAAATATATATTTATGTAATATAAAATATCCACTTTACGATATATTCAACAGAAAGTTCTGAATTCAGGATAATTTTTTTTTCATGATTGCATTCGATTAAATTTTAGAAAAATGATTTATGAAGGACACGCAGTGATATGTGAATTGACATTTAGTATTTTCTTATGATTTAAAAAAGACACCTAACGAAGGAAAGCTTTTTTAAAATGGAACCTTTTTTGATAAATGACTTCGATGGATTTTGATTGTCAAGATATCGTTATTTAATAATTCTAAAAAAAAAATATTTGTTAAATCTCGGACTTGCTGAATAAGTTCTTAAATAGAAATACTTAATGGAGACATTTCTTTGACATTTTTAAAATATTGCTAAGTTATAAGTAAGTAAGTTAAGTTAAATTCTCCGAGGGTCAAACAGTTCAGAGCACAATAGTTCCACCCAATGCATTCCAGTCATCGAACAAGCCTATTTTTGACAACTTAGACTACTTTTAAACGCTGCAATTACCCCTTGCGATTTTTAAGCACATAGGCGGGGGACGTATGCGGTCGCGGTGGCCGGGGTAAACAAAGTGGTAGAGGTTGCAATAATTGCAGCGTTATCGCTCTTTCTTCATTGTGCTTTTTCCTATTGTTTGACACATAAGCGGAGTAAAGAGTGTGAAGAGATATTTTCTTCTCATTTAACAAAAATTGCAGCTATTAAAATTTGCAGAGTTTAAATGGATGCTGCAATCCGAAAGAAACTCAAAAGAGAAACGCCGTTAAAAATTGCAGTCGTCTAAAAGCACACGTGGAAACAAAATCATAGAAATTTTCTGTAGTTTCCTTTTAAAGTAGCTTAGGTTACGAATGTCAAAAAAATATTCTCAAATCGTTGACCGGGGAGATTTCGTTCCCCCTTTAACTTCGTGTCCTTCTAAGCTAAAAACTGAAAGTAGCTGGAAACTCAGTTCCTTCGTGTGAAAGGGGAAAAAATACAGAAAAATTTTTACGATTTTGTTTCCACGTGTGAAAGGTACAAGAGATTTTTAAGTAAATTAAAAGAAAACTTTAAAAAAAATTCCTAGCAACTTGTTTTCTCGTGTGAAATGGGACTATCAGATGTTTTTGATTCTTTTCTGGGAGAACATAAATAATCAGTAGTTTAACAAGCAAGAAAAAGCAAAATAATGTTCGGGTATAAGATTCTGGATAGGAAATGTAATATATTAAAAAAAAGTCAAAAGCTCTGGCATTTTCGTGCCAGCAAAAAGTAAAAAAACATTTTGGGTAAATTTGGTATACCTACCACGGGATCCCACGGGCGAGTAAAGAAACAGGCCTTTTGTAAAGATAGGTGTTTAAAAAAAAAAAACACTTTTGAGCTTACCCCTTCACACATTAAATACAACAACAACTAACTTGTTTTGTGATATTTTTTTTTTGTTCGTACTTGTCAACGTCAAAATTAATTTCCGTTATCAGACCTTCAAGGAGTTGTGGCGCCACTGATTTATTTATTTGATTTAGGCATTGAGTGAGCGGGTTTACAAAAACAAAATTAAATTTTATGTTTATGTTAATCACCAAGATCGTGTGAAAGACTCTTATTTCTTTCGGTTTGGTGTTAAACCGTTGGAACCGTTATTTAATTGATTAAGAGATTATTTTAAGTTTAATGTATAGGTAATCCTAATTTCCTGACCATATGTTCCTTCGGTATTCCTTTTTTTAAGACTTTTCTGCGTTAAAACTACTTGAGTACAAGACCCTATTAAAAAAATCAAAAAAAGATACCTACTTACATTAAAAACGGAAGGTTCTGATATAACAACTTCAAAAACGTGACCTATAGCCTTAAAGTAAGAAAAGAAAGTTATCAGTAAAGCAGAAGCTGAACGAATTCACAAAACTTCAAAATTTGAATAGGATTATTCATCAGGAAAAAAAAAAAAAAAACCTACGTACCTATCACACTCTCTGTGAACCTCAACTTCTGGGAAAAGCAAAAAAAAAAAAAAAAAACTTAAAATCAAAAAAAGTTTGAAAATTTTTCATTAATCTTCTGCAAACTTAGACAAGAACAAATTTTTCAAGGCTCATTTCATGCACAACCAACAACATACATACTTACATACATACATTGGTAATATTTTATATAAAGTTTGAAATATTTTCTAATTTTTGTTTCCAATATTTCCAAAGAAATATGGGCTGGGAAGCTATATGATGGTGTGGTCGTATAATATTTTACGCCCATTGAACATTTTTACAAACTGCTATAGCTAGTAACCATCATCTATCGATCGGATTACATTACAAGAGGTAAGATGGGAAAATGCCTTCAGCACCCGAATTTTCAATTTCTGTGCCACTTACCACAATTACCCCCACCATTTTCCATTAACCAACCTTATATTCCCTTCTGTGCAAATAATGTATCGTAACAATGCCGCCGCCGCCGCCGCCGCGCCGTCCAAACTTATACTTACATACACACACACATATATTTATATAAATGTGAGGGAGGTAGGTAGAGGTGCCACTATAACCTTTGGCAGCAGTTACGTGCGCTCCATTGGAAAATGGAACGACACGATACGATACGACTATTCGACAACGCGAAGTAACTACCTTAGAATCGCATTAAATGGTTCGAAAAGGCGTTGAAAACTTACGCTCTGCTCAGCATTATATGATGGCCATAAAATCAATGTCGTGACATTTTGTATGAGTTTGTCGTATCGGAGCCATCACAGTTTATTTGGGGGTTTTCTATACATACATAAAATATAAAGCCTGTGCTTACAAGCAAGAAAAAAGAAAATTGTGCAAAACCTAGAACTTGACGCCCGCCCATTATAATATAGGTACCTGTTGCAGTAAATTCTCTTTCTCGCCATAAATATGTTAATGGATCGAGATAAACGTGGTTCTGACATTCTAAGCTAAAGGCTTTTAGTCTAATGCGTTTATCGGTAAATGGGGTAAATTCTAAATAATAGTCAAGGGAAACAGCGTTGTTATAGCTAAGTAAAAAAAAAAAAAAATTAAAAACCGAGATGCCTATAGTAATTTACCTTTTGGTGTGCCTAAAATTGTAGGTCCCCTCCATTAATGTTCAGTCCAAACACCTATAAGATGAGACCCAGCTATAGCTAAGCTGGAGTCCAAGCTGGATGGACAAGCTTTTCGCTTGAATTGGTGAACTCACACTCCGGAATGCAGCGTTTCCGGAATCACCTTCGTCAATACATTATTTCCCAATGTTAGTGTATGTTTTTGTTTATTTTACGCTCACTTTATTTAATGAAAATATTTATAACAACGCTGTGCTGGTTCAAAAAGATGTCACTCTGCAAGTGTTTATTTGGGACTTATTGCTTTACCTACATTTAAAGACCTTAGCTACACAGAAAATGTCATATAATATTTCCAAAAATAAATTCAATGAATCTCTTGGCTATTGCATGGTAATAAAATATGAAACAAATGTCTATCAAATTCTTGCGTTGATATTTTTTTTATTTATATACTCTCCCAGAACCCACAAACTTCCAGTTCCAGTTGTTATATAAAAAAAAAACTTATCCAGGGTGAAAGATAACAAAAAAACTCCACGTTCAGCTTAAGGATATGTCTGTCTGTTTGCTTTACTTCCCCATCCACATCCACACACAGAAGAAGAAGAACAAGAAAAGTATTGAAAATAAAGTTTCTTTTAGCTGATTTCAACTGAATTTGATAGTTAAACTTGGTTTATATATTTGGATGGAGTAAAAAAAAAAGTACAATGGATATAAGGGTGGAATATTTTCCGGGCCAAAAGGAAGTTGCTCCTTATTTTATTTTTTTTTAAGTAATAAAAATACTTTCATAATGATTTTGTATGAAACTTGTTTTCTTATTTTTTTTTGTTGTGTGTGAAGAAATATAATAACCCGAGGTTAGATAGAAGTTTTTATTTTCCTCATGTTAACAGGGAAACAGAGATTATCTCGGATGTGGAAGATTCTTTAAATAACTTACAATCGCAAAGGATTTTTTGTTTCTTAAGAATAAAAAAACTCGTATCTATATATACATATGTATGTATGATTTATGTAAATATATACAAACAGTTAGAGATATTTTTATATACACTTAAAATTATCGCGTGCAATTATTTTTAGTCCGAGTTCCAAAAAAGTTTTTCAAAACTCTTTAAACAATTTTGTATTGAATTACTGCATGGTTTAATTGGTCCGACAGATTTAAGAATAACAAATACTAGCCTACCTGATATAGCCTTCTCGCAATTACTTAAAAATAACAGACGCACAACACACCACACGAGATTAGTGTGGTTTCGATTTCGACTAAACATTGTGTTATAGAGACTGCAGAAGCAGTTAAATCAGAATAAATACTTAGATAAATAAATTGGATGGCGCGACAGCTCGTATATACTCTCAACCATATAACTGGTGTGCAAGATATCGGCAGGGATTTAGGGGACCCATAGTTTTCTGCCAAATCCAAACGTCGAAGGTAAGAGATTTTTCATGACAAGAAATAATCTTGGAGGGTTTGTCAATTTCTCGCAAGAGGCATGATGCAGCTCTTGAAAAACATTTCCCTTGACCTTCGGCGGCGACATAACATTCCTACGCACCAATTATTACGCCACGGGCTTCTACAGTTACGTGTCAAATGTTTACTTCCATATGTGGTCTATCTATGAGGTTTGTTGGCAACATCACATTTAAATAAAATATTGACTAATTTTATAATTTAATTTTTGGACCCTAATCTGCCCTAAACCAAACGTGGCGAGTTCGAACTGTCAACCGAATTTCAACCCAAACTCAACTGAACCTCTCGATTTAGTTTGATCTACGAATGTACCCAATATTGAACAAAACCAATACACATCAACGTATCGTAACGTGTAACAGCACAACGTAATGTGCTACAGAAATTTTTTGGTTTATCCTACCGCCGCCGTCGTTGATGTTAACACACCGAAAGTTTCACATTACAAAACAGACGTAACAGCTTCGGGAAAAATACAAGATGACAAATATTCCTTACTCTAAAGATTGTTAGAAAAAACACAAAATTTGTATAATGATTTGTCAGGCATTTTTTCCAACAAAAACAAAATCCGGATTAATTTCTGAGAACCAATTTTTATGGCTCAGTGACACCAGGATTTTATGGTTCAGACACTACTGTTTTGAAAAAAAAAGATCTGCCTAAGCACTGTATTGACATTTTTTGTTGAGCGAAAACACGTTCTACTGTAATTCGAATAACATGACTTGGGTAGATGATATAATTACGATATGACAATCATTAAATGCACTCATAGGACGCGGTAAGATTAACAAACTGAACTCAGAATTTTTATGGGAAATATGAAAAAAAAACTGTTATCACAAATGGACAGCTGTCAAATTTACTGTCACTAGAAATAAAGTTGCCAACTTCTTTAATTTGTTACAATATTATTATATTGTCTAAAGATAATAAAAAGGGAGTTTATTTTGTGACACACTTGCAGTAAAGACATAATTTTTTAACAAAATATGAATTATGAATATTAAAGGTTTTGAATGAAGCATCAAACACTTGAGTGAGTTTTGCTTAGGTACCTTGGAAAACTATTCTTCCATACAATAACATTCTTATTATGTATATTTTAGACGTACAACTTGGTATAGTTACGTTCCGTACTATCTTGGTCGTGCAGGATGATTTAAATTTTATAACTTTATATAAATTTATAAAATTATAACATTATTTTATAATTTTATAACCTTTTAAACTCGAACTATTTCTTATTTCAACTTCAAACATTTAACATTTGTATAGATGTGTTTTTTTTTCTCGAAACTAAAAGTCTAAACTAAAGTCTCTAAAACTATAAAACAAACATCAAAATTTCATATTAAATACATAACGGTTAAAAGATGCACACGAAATTATGATGTAGATACATGTATACACATACAGAGCAAATCAAATAAAAATGGAAGACAATTTTTTCTCATAAACCTGACATTTTTATAAAAGCATTCAATTTCTCATATAAAATTATGAATTTCCCCTCGAATAAGAGTTATGAAAACAACTCTGCAATAAAATAAAGACTCTTGTTTACAAATTTTTAAAGCTCAACATAGGTATAAGAAATCATAAGACATTTCTTTTTATATGACAATAGGTACATACATAAATGTATAAATGCTTTAGTATATATGAGGTTATTATTTATGAGAATAAGTATAACCGACAGTATGAAGACACAGTGAAAATAATGAATTTTGTAAAAAAAAAAAAAAAATGGAACATCAACGGTATACACCATAATTTAAGAGAATTTTCTCCTTTTTTCTGTGTTCATTGAGTATAAGGACTATATAAGGAGTGACCAAAGCTTCCTGTGTGACATTTTCTCAACGGAAGCGGAAAAGAAACTCATATTATATTGCCTTTATACATTTCACATATAAAATAATACTAACAATAAGTTTACATTCAATATTTTCAGAAGGTTATTTTTAAAGACATAAAAAATACGAGTATATTAGAAGAACGAATGAGAGACGAAAAATGTTTTTTTTTTTTTTTTTACTTGTTGCCTTTTGAGTTTTGACGTGAAAGAGCATCATATCGACAGTAGGTATGTATCACTAAGGAAACTTAATTTTCTGTTATTTCATGGTTCTTTGTTGTTGTGCCCCCAAAGTAAAATAAAAGATTCTTTTGTAATTTCGTCACCGATGTTATATTATTGGGTTTTCTTATTTTTTTTTTCTTGGAAATAATCCATGAAAAATGTGAAGATTTCCAGGAAAGAAAATAACGACAGGTGTGTATGACAGAATGGCATTTGTGGATATAGCTTTTAAATTCTTTGATTCAAAAAATTATATTTTATCTAGAAAATTAAATAAATTTAAAAAAATAGGTACCTTACCTGCTTTTATGAAAGATCAAACGTTATTTTCATCATAGCAACCAATGCGTAAAATGTAATACAATTTTAAATCTTGCCATTCATAAAACCAATTAGTAGTGATTAGGTACAAACCAGCCTCTATTCTATATTTAAAAAAAACATACATATGTACATACAAATACGAATCTTAGGATTTCCAGAAAGTATTGAAAAGGGACATTCATGACTTTGAAAACATCACAGGTGTAGTGTATATAACAATTCGGTTGAAATTTGAAATTATCATTCAAAATTCAAAGGATTATCGTACAACAACATTTTTGATTCTTCTAAAATTCTTAGGGCCAGTTTGTTCAGAGCTAATGAGCTTTAATCAAGGATTATTGCAACTGTTACCGAACGTGCAAGGTAAACAATTTTTTTTATAAAAGAATCCATAATTTGAGTTGTTAATTATGGAAATCGTTAATCAGCCAATTTTGGTAGATGAGTGCCATTTAGTTAGAACCTTTAAAAGTCATGGAACAGATGTAACCCACAGTGAACAAACTAGCCCTAAAAGTCCTTTGATATACAGTCCAAATCATACCCCTGTGTAACAAACTTTTTTACTTTTTTAGGCCAAATTTACACGTTGTATAGTATACCAATTCAAATCTCGGTACGATAAAATATTTTGACTCAAGAAACAGATAGGCAGTGAAACACAGTGAAATGCACACTATCAATTCTAGATTCGATCTTGCTACTGTCTTGTTTCTTTTGTGAGAATAATTCCTCGCATCGAGATTGAGTATGAGTATCGGTACTTGAGTATGATACTGACCTTAAGCTTCTTTCCAAGCTATAATAATTTTACTATTTCAATGGGAAACTTGTTATAAATTTAACTTTTTATTTGTACCTATAGGAGCCTTGCAAGGCTCAATCCTGGGACCTATTCTTTTTTTCATTGCATCTTCTTCTATTCGCATTTACAAAAGTTGCCTTTTGATGTGATAAGTGATGGAAGTGATCATATAGCCACTTTTTCGAAAATAACGGGGTCTTCTTAAATATCAAAATATCTTAAATATCAAAAAAAAATATATCAAAACAAAATAATTAGATGGCGCAAAATAAATGCAAAAAGATGGAAAAAAATGAAATGATTTCGATTTTCAATGCGATCACAAGCTTTTTTTGTTGAGTCTAGTGAAAAATTAAGATTAGTATCTATTCTATTTAGAGGTTGTTCATAGCTTTTTATTTTAAATACAAATCGTATGAAACAAAATTTTTTCTTCTTTTCTTTATTTTATTTATTTTATTTTTATATTATTTTATTTTATAACTTTAGAACCAGCTACTATAAGGAAATTATCGAAAGGTATTCTTTAATTAAAAAAAGGCTAGTTATTAAATTTTTCAGCAATCGTATAAAGTTTAAATATTTTCTAATTTTTGAGAAAAAAATGTTTTCCAATTCTGTAAATTCATCTTTACTTCAAAATAAACAAGTCATCTACAACTACATATATAGTTTCGGCACTTTAAGATCTTCAATTCTGATTTCGTTTTAAGAAGAAAGAAGAAAAGTTTAAGGATTGTATACTTCTTTGAAGGCTCTTTCAGTAAAAGTTGTCCCGGCAAAACAAACAATCAATTGATTACCTTTATAGATTTGGGAAATCTGACAACTCTTATGCTCATAATTAACTTTAACCTTTTCTTTGTTTAAATATCCAAGATTTATATTTTAAAGGAGCAGAAACTTCAGATTTGTAATTACATAATTATGATAGCATTTATATATTATAAGGTAATTATATTTTCTCATGATAATGTCTCTTACTGTCAATCAAATTTACCTCTCCTTTATAATAATAAAAAAAAAAACTATATACAATCTTTGCTTTTGTAACACCATTTTAAAATTAAAGTCAACACTGTTCTTATTATATAAGAACATTTAAAACAAGATGACATCATGTTCGCTGATGGAAGCATTCCATCACTTTTCAAGATTGATGATTTAAACTTCGTAGCTTTCACAAAGTACTTTTAATCTAAGCTATATAAGACTTTATTTATGACAAGATAAAACAACTTTCATTAAATTTACTCCATCAGGACAACAAGAATTTGTAGATGATAAAAGATACAAAACGTATATAATATAATCCACTCTGTTTGTTTTAATAACAATCTTCAATGGTTTTGTGTAGGTAAACTATTCAGTACGCAAGATTTATATTTTATACCTCAAGCTTCCGCGTGAATACAATAAAAAAAATACATCCACTTCTTGAAGACTTAAACTTTATTGACTTGAGGAGTGTCGTACATTATTGCTCATATATTTCAACAAGTGGATGGATGGTTGGAGCATGACTGAATTTTTGATTTGTAGAAATCAAAATGTTCAATAAATTACTTTCTCACAATTTTGTCATTCACGTTAAGATGGTCGCACTCGCAAGTTAATTATAAATTTTCAATTTCTAATTGACAGGTTCTATCGTAAATGCGACCGGAGATTGAATACGATTGATGTATAGCAAAAGATATATAAAAGGTTTACGTAGCTTTCTTTCCACTTTCGACTTAAATTTTGCATCAATTTCCAAAATATATCAAAAATAAGTTGTTGGTGTCCGAACCCTTGCTGATATGTAGCGAAATCTGGAACCAAATTTTCGACCATTTTATCAAGCAGTTAAGAACCTTGTTTATCATTCTGAAAGCGTAGCTTTGTCGTCATGGTAAAATAGCAAAAACATATCTACTCGGTATTATCTGTCAACTGTCAAATTAACTGTAGTAAGAAAAAATAAGCTACTTATAAAGAACGAGAAAAATGTGGAAATTAAAATTTACAACCATATAATCTCAAAAATATTATTCGAGCAGAAACAAAATCTTCGTAGATATAAAAAAATAAATATCAATTCTAGTATAATTTTCCTAGACAACTATTTCACAAAATTTTTGTTTACAGCCTTTACCCAGCGGCTCCATTGGCAATATTTAGGAAAATAAACTGCTGGACTCATTGCCACTGCCTTTAATATTACCAATGGAATCACTTTAAGAATGTGACAATAATAATATTGCTCGGTAGATAAAATTCAATTTGTTTCAATCGCCGCACCAATAAATTTTAACGTTTCACTTTTTTATTCAAAATGGTTTCTATGCGATTTTGAATGATTTAAGTTTTTAAATTATATGAAAAATTTTGTATTGGGCATGTTCAGGAAAATGAAATCTCGGAAATCTCAGCAATCTTAGTTACATGAACAAGATTTTTTAGCTTTGCTGTCAAAATTCTGAGGAAAAAAAATTGAATTCTCTTTGTCACTTTTCAGCGGAGTAAAATCTCTGAGATATCATTTTTCTGAACGCGCCTAATATCAAGAATAATGAATTTAAAGAGCAAGAAAATATTTGACAGAGGTCACTATTTCTATACTGACATCTGACAACTGAAATTACCTGTCAATTAACTATCGTATTTATTAGATATCCTTAGAACACTCTTGGACAGTTGTCCTGCTAGCCATTTTCTAAATAGTTGGTCAGTTGGACATCTCCTTATTTATAAATGCATTCCAACAGTGGCCTACAAATGTTCTCATACACTCACTCACATCCCTGTAATCTGTCAATTTTGTGAGCATTTGGATACATTCAATGAACATTTCGTTCATTTGAAGATTATTTTTCAATTTTTTGTTCATTGAACGTACCCAATTAAGAATAGGTTTGGACAACCAATTTCAGTTAGACACTCGATGGAACATGATTATTAATAAGATTTTGGACTTGGACAGCTGTCCAAAGTTAGACATACTTTGGAATGGGTTTATAAATACGACTGTAAATGTCCACCCATACCATAAAATGTCATTGCCATTGAAATTGAAATTACCTCAAATATTGTCAATGGAGCCACACTGTTATTCCATGAAAATATTTATCATTTTATGAGGATTCTCACACATTTGGACAATTGTTTTGTTAACTATTTCCCCATAAGCAATGCTTTTTCGCTAACCTATTATACAGAAATTCGAAATTTAATTAATAAAATGTTTGTGTGTTAAAGCTTAATTTTTTTTTAATATATCCGCAATCTATAATTATTTCTATTTTAATGTCAACCATGACAACCATTTATATTTTATTGGTCAATTAGTTTTCATTATATTAATCAAACTATTTTTTTCTCGAAAACTATCGGCATTAAGCTCCCAACTGTATTCACTGAATTTCATTAGAAATATATAAAATAGTTATTTTTAGTTCAGTCCAATTAAAAATATTTATATGTAAAGTTGCCTTTCAATTGCAATTTAACGTTTATTTTCACATTCAGTCTCTGAAAGAATTACTAAATTTAATCGAAATTCAATGCAACAGACTGCATAATAATAATAAAATAAAATGATTTGTGTGTAGTGCACACTGCACAGCTTTGTCGCTTTTCATTCATTCATGTAAAATGTTTTGTATTTCACAAATTTGACAGTAAACTTTTAATTAAAAAGCACACTGCAATAGAATGATAGAAAATTCATATATACAATACATATACATATGTACTCGTAAAATTGTTATTTTGTATTGCTTTGCAAAAGTGGGGAGCTAAGTAAGGTGAGTTTTTGTGTTTTTTGTATACATATTTATATATACAATATAAAGATGATGATGATGATTTAAAAATGCAATTAAAAGTTAGGTTATGTCTGCGAACTTATTGTTTTGGCATCTCCAAAATGGAATACTAAAAATATTAAAGTATACCTACACTTAGAAATTTTGCGAAACTATAAAGCAAATAAATTTGAACTACTAATTGGACATAAGGGTGCAAGGTATTCAACAAACGTAGTCCTTAATGTGCTGTGTTTTGGCATTAAATAACTTCTATACTTTTGTAAAGTTATTCAATGGTTGTGGTTGAGATGAAATATTCTGCAAGTTCGATGTTTAGAAACGTAAATAAAGATTACTGCTTTGGAGAGATGTGGATAGTTTTGAAATAATTGACGTTTGGAATTCTTAAATAAATAAATAAAACGAACAATAAACTTTTAATGTAAAAGTTTTAAATCCCTAATTTGATACCACATGAGCTCTTATCCCTCAGCTTGTCCAAAGTTTTTCTATTTTGTCGATTCCTGTTTGTGGAAGAGAAAAAATAAACAGCTCTTGTTTATTCTTTGGGACCAACTCTTCAAAGTACACATTTTTATTTTTATATTATTATTATTTTAAAATAAATAGGCTTAAAAAAGTTTACGTAGATTTATTTAAATTGAAAAGGGGGATGAGCCCTAGGCCTATAGGAGCAGTGGCAAGCGTTTTGAACCTTACTTCATTTTAAATAAATCTACTCCAATTTTAAGAAAGGAAAAAAAAGTACTTCGTTAGCAAAAAAAAACATTAAACATCAATTTCGTAATTATATCACCAATTATTAACAACTTATTCACGGCAAAGTATCCCCCTACAACCAATTTTCAATTGGCAAATATTGCTTGAGTAACTTCACATTCATCTAAAGTGAGGACAAATCATCTGTCAAATTTACTGTGATTATTAATAAGTGTTGCCACTTTGAAAACCACATTTGCGTTAAGACAAAAACACCTCTTATTAGCATCTGAATAAAATTTTCTAACGTCTTATTTATCTTAAAGCAGTCTTAATAAATAAAAATAAATTATTTTTTCCTTAAATTTTATGTTTCCATTAAAAATGAAAAACTTAAAAAAAAATCATTGAAATGTTGTAAATTTTGCATATTTAAGGGCGATTTTAAATTTTAATTTAGAGTGAACAAATTAATTGTTTCAACTTTAGCTTCGCCTTAAATTTTTAAAAATTATGTAAGTAGGTATATACATACATATGTACCTATTTGTGTGTCTGTATAGAGTTATGCTTATAAAGCAAAAGTGTGTCTGTATTCCTAGAATAATGCTTATAAAGCTCACTTAAATCTTTAAGAATGAGTATCAAATTATGTCACTATACACAACTATTTAAATTTCTAAAGCAACCATTTCCCAGTGAACTACTTTCTAATAATGTAGATAGATATAAAAGTCCTCTTCTTAAAAATGGACACATCTGTAAGTATCCCAGTTTTTCCCTTTGTATTTCTCTATCTACATATTATGTAGGTATATTAAGTTCATTTCAATTATTTAATTTCTATTTGACATTAATCCAAAACAAAACACAAAAATCGTATTTGAATCCCAATTAAATAAAAGTCACCTTTCACCGCTGCTATTACAACGTTGAGCCAGATTATAGGCCATTTTAAAAATATACAATTTCAAAATAAAATGAACATCAGAAATAAGCTGGCACTTTCCACAGACCATCATGTTCACTTCTGTTAAACCTCTTAATATAAATATAAAATAAATACCTAAGGAAACAGGTAACTATTTTATAATATTAAAGAATTATATTTAAACCTCTCCGCCAGGTCATTGAGAACTTTTAAAGAAAAAACTCTTTTTGCTATACCTACCTAAAGACAAACAAAAAACAAATAACAACAACAACAATTACCAAACGAATCCTGACCAATTCATTCTAGCAAATAACACGTTCCTCGTGCGATAAAATAATACAACGGGAAAGTTAATTTCATCCAATTCCCCCTCATCTCATCTCACCTCTTACTCACACCCTATCTCCTTCTCTCCCTCTAATATCACAACCGGATTCGCCTCTTAAATGAAAAACTTGTCTTATCGTTTTGTCCACATCGGGTTAGAACCTACACAAATAAATGAACGGAATCCTAGAAGAATAAAATAATAAAAGCAAACCATATATCCTTATAGCCATAAGCTGTATCATTAGGGCACAGGTGAACTGCTACCGCCTCCACTTAGTTGGTTCGTGTGCAAAGAAGCTCACTTATAATCATTGTTACAGCCGAAAGTCCCTTTGTTTGATCATTGTTCGCAATGGTCTCCATCAGGCCCACACAGTCATAGAAATAGACCCTCAACAAAAAATCATCATCGTCATCGAAATAAAAAGAAAGAGAAGAAATTGGTGGCTCGCCTAATGGAAAAATCGAAATATGGGTGTGGTTGTGTCATTTGTTCTGTGCTACTATATATATACTACGTTATCTGTAATTCTCTGTTGTTTCTGTGAGTGGAATAAAAGAACTATCCGTCTATCCGGTAAATCAATTCAGCAGTTTGTCCTTCATATCGGAGTTGAACTAACCGACCAGTCGAGCCGTATCGGTGTCGGACAGGTAGCGTTTATTTATTTGTTTTTTTTTTTTTTTTATTTTAACGCAGAAAATTGACCTAGAAACACGCAAGTACGTGACGAACCCCTCTCTGTTTTTGTAGAGAAAATCAATGATATTTCACCGCAAAAGGAAATTCAATGAACGGTTTATAGAATATGAGAAAAATTTCACCAGGAGACTACTTAGAATTCGAAAGGAAAAAAAACGAAAGCGTTTTCTTTACGATTTTTGTTTACATTTTCTCAAATTTTTACATTACAGCTAATAAGACATACATACATACAATTACTTCGAAATAACCATGTAGCCGTTCACGTTAGCTGTCAAAATATAAATCTTTATTGCGCATTTAATATACATATGAACCTAAGTAGAAATTGTTTTTTTTTCACAATTTGCTGTCAAAACCCATAAGAAAAAATTTATGTTTGCGTTACGAAATATGACCTTCTGTCAAAGAAATTCTGACAGCTAGCTTTGGCAGTAAGTGTTTGTATGTTTCTATTTTTATTCTAAAATTTTAAATTTTTTGCCACAAAATGATGAAATATTTGTTAATTAATGAATTTGATTTCAAAATAGATCTGTAGCACATTTCGTTGTGCTGTTACACGTTACGATACGTTGATGGATATTGGATACGTTATTATTGGGTACGTTCATTCGTAGCTCAAAGTAAATCGAAAGGTCGAATTGAGTTTGGGTTGAAATTCGATTGACAGTTCGAACTCGGCGCATTCTGTGATGTAAACTCGGCACTTGAATATTTAATTTAATGTGTACACATCTTAACCGTGAATCCTGGCACTCACACTTTTTAGTTTACACTACTTCCACGCCGGCATAGATGTTTACACATCAATAAGATCAAATATTAATATAATCTACGATTCAAGCGAAAATGAAACATTACGTCTGTTCGAGTATAGATACAACTTTGGAATAAAATTCGCAGTTTGACGTTACGCGTACAATAAATTTAATTTATAGGTACCTACTACCTACACAAAAACTTTTTTTTTTTAACTTTCATTCCACTTCCATGATTCCTGAAATAAAAACAATTTTTAACTAAATTCGCACGAAATTCGGTAAAAAAATTATGTAAGTGCGAAGTTTACGAACACACCCTATTTGAATCCATCGAAAATGTCAAATTTCAATGCATAAAAAAACAGAAACAGAAAGAGAAAGAGAAAACATATCAAATTTAAAATCAATTGAACTTTCATACGAAGTTAGTTACTTTGAGAAGAAAACATTTCGACTCAAATGAAAACGTATTATGTAGTTGTAGTATAAAAGCAAAATAAAAGAATCTGTAGACCAACCAAAACTTAAATAAAAACAAATTTAACAATCGGGCAATTCTTTGCCAACAGATCTATTTTTGACAGAACGCAAACTTGACAATTTCTGCCTAAGGAAATTTCTTAAGCAGAAATTGTCAGTAATGGAAAATATCTGTTTCCCTAGTGAGCGTTCTCTTTCAACCGAAAACCAATTTAAGACAAATACAGTCTTATTTATTAGATTTTTGTCTACTTAGACACTGTCTAACTATTTTCAAATTGATAGAAATATGCTTTTTTTAATAAAAATAAATATCACATTATTCACGGTCAAGAAAATCTATCATACATTTACATACATACATATCTGTATATGTTCTAAAGAAATTAGATTGTGGGGTTCAAAATTTTCTACCTATATTTCAATGACAAAATCCCTGCCAAAAAAATAATAAACTACCCAAACTCAGATCATTAATGACATATTTTCAATATCACTAAAAATTAATGACCTCATAAAGAGCAACTAAAATTTAGAAGTAATTTTTATATAACCCGATTATTGATTTTCTTTGTTTTTATGTTTTGCTTAAATATTTTATTGGTGAATTTCACATACTATTAGCTTTCGCATTTAATATCAATTTAAAACTCGTTATGGTCCGTTTTTTTTTAGGAGGTCGCTTTCGCTTGGACGTTTAAATGCATGTTTCTAACTAATAAAACTGTCATTAGATGTGGTTTGGGTCGAATCGAGTCGAGACAATTGTTTTTTAGTGATTCTATTCAAAGGGGTGAGAAATATACGACGAGTATATTTTAATGAAATCGTGCACTTACACTGATTATCTTGCCAATTTATCAGACTAAAGTGTGACATATATTATACAATTAAATGAGTATGTATATAAAATTTACGCAAAAGTAAAACGATGCCGCATTATATGTATAATTCGCACATAAAACATATAGCAGCCCAGCAAATTAATTTATGAGTGCGAAAATGCTAAGTTGTTAGCTGTTGAGTTTGTAAATTTTATTATTCAAGAGTACTTTTATTTTTTTTTTAAAGTATGGGGAATGTAATTAATTTGACCCCGTTTGGTAGAGTATATTTTTTTTTTGTTAAACATACATATGAAATATATGGTGAGAATGGAGACATTAAGATCTTGTCTGGTACCTTACCTACTTCATTTTTTAAATTTAATGTGTGTAGTAAGGATGGTAGGAAAAAAAAACTGATGACCAAAGGATTTATTTTAATAAAGTCACAAAATAAAGTGTTTGTTAAGTTATGATTAATGTTAATAATTAATGCAAAGGCCCGAGGGATGTTCTTTTATTTTTTTTTTCTGTCAACAGGACTAAGTCAGATAAATACCACCAGCAGAGTTTATCTATAGATCCTGGAAAGAACGTGCGTGAATTGGGAAAAGTGCCATTTATGACAAGACAATATTTTAAGGCACTGTACATTATTATCTTTGGCAGTATGATGGTAAATTTAAATATTTTTTTAAATCCTGCACCACTACAACTTTAAAACGAGATGTTAAACGCCTGTAAGATGTTAAGTAGAAAACTATTAAATACACCTGAAATGTAATATTTTATTGTTTAATAACTCGCGTTTAGACGACGATATCTAAAAAAATTAAAATATCTTAAATATTGTAAGGTTAAGGTGGATGTACTTCGAGACAGGCGCAAAGATGCAAGGCGAAGATTAAACTTCCCCCCTAAATAAAGGTGCATAATTCGCCCGATACCAACGAGTTCTCGCGACCTGGAGTTGAACCATTATATTTTTGTAAGGTTAATATGAAAGTGTGTGTGATACAAGTGTTTATCCGTTTAAAACATCTGTATAAAGATTTTTCTATATCCCGTGGAAAACATTCCATGTTCAAAAAACTTTTTTCTTATTTTTTTTTTCATTTTACTAAATTTGAAATCGATGGATTTTGTAGTGTATCCTGAGCTCTGTAGCTTATGTATGTACATTTTCTTTGCCTTTTACATCATTTTTTTGTTAAGAACGCGTTGAAAGAGTTGTGGAACATCTATTTAGCCTCCCACAGATGGTCCCAGTCATCATTTATTCCTATACGCGATGCTTCTGTCGAGTTTATGTACCTACCTAAACCTAAATTCTTAAAAAAAATAAAAATAAACCTCCTGAACTAAGCTTTAGGTTGTAATATATTACGAGTATACATGTTTCAAAATCATGACGATACAACAAAGACTTATAGATTCTATACATCTCTAACTGTACCTATATTCCTACCCACACCACACCCGAAACAAGGCAAAAAAGTAGGAACATTTTATAAATATTTCATTTTTTTGTATTTTTTTTTTTGCTTAACTCCTTTAAAATATTTTTCTATACCTCTATTGGCCATGTGTTATGTGTGTTCCTTATTTCCGTTGCTGTTTTCCATAACATTGAGTAGTTCATGTATATATTTTTTTTTATTTGATTCTCCTATATTTATCAAAGGAGTCTTTTTTTATTTTATTAATATTTTTTTCTTTTTAGTTCTATTGTTGTTTTTAGAAGGGATGTTGAGTTTAAACGAATAGGCTTGAAGAAATGTATGTATATGAGAATTTTATTTAAATTTTCAAATAACAAAGAAAAAAATGAAAAAAGGATGTAAAATGCTAATGCAAATGCAAAAGGAACTATGTTTAGAATATTATGGTTAACATAATTCACCCGCTGCGTTGGTACTCTATATGAAGAATATATGCTTGTGTAGGTAAGATATATCTATCTTTACGAAATAAGATGTAGAAAAAAAAAATCAAGCCTCATTTTTATCAGAAAAATCACTTTATTTCTTATACCTGTTGTCTTGAATTTATCAATTTTATTAAGAAATTGGAAAACCTATTCAGTAATTAAAGTACAGAGGAATAAAATTTTATAACATTTACAAAACGTAGATTTGGGCGATTAAAAAATGGTCAAGCAATTGAAAAGTTATACGTGAATAACTTAAAAATAAGTCAATGTTCTTAAAAAATGGATAAACCCTTCTTCTGTTTTGTGATTTTGTTTGTTATAAAATTTTCTAATAAGCGTAGTTAAAAATCTATATGCTATATTTTTAAGATATTATTAAAATTAAAATCACCAAAAATGCTAATTTTAACGTAGATTTGGGCGATTAAAAAATGGTCAAGCAATTGAAAAGTTATACGTGAATAACTTAAAAATAAGTCAATGTTCTTAAAAAATGGATAAACCCTTCTTCTGTTTTGTGATTTTGTTTGTTATAAAATTTTCTAATAAGCGTAGTTAAAAATCTATATGCTATATTTTTAAGATATTATTAAAATTAAAATCACCAAAAATGCTAATTTTAACTTTTAAGTATCATGATACTAAATCCAAATGTCACTTTGACAATTAAAAATGTGAAAATGGTATGTTTGCTTACCTGTTTGAATGAACTGTCACTTTTTTAAGGGGTGTTCAGCTGAAGATTAGTATTAAAATAGGTTAAGTATGATACTATAGTTAAAAAAATTTTAAAACTAAAAATTTTTAGTAAAGAGCTTTAAAGTAAGTAAATTATTAAGTAGAATCATGCTAATACATAAATAATACATCAAGCTTTTTAAAATTTTGCCGCGTCACTTTCCCAAAAATTACGTAATAAGAATTACAAATTGTCAGGTTTCTTCATAGCCAGAGTACTTATATACAAATCTAAGGCAATATATTGCGTAGGTTGTCAAATTTGAAAGTGTCAGAAATTAAAAATAGCTGTTCGTGTTCCCCACAAAAACTGCACCCAACATTATTACATACAACAATAAAATAATGATTTAAGAAAATCGAAGGGGCACTGCATCGCCCATTTTCTTTAATTGTGACAGATACGCAAAACTGAACAAAAATTAAACTAACCGTGACGTAATGGTTCGATTCCCAGACTATGCCACCTAAAAACAAATGTTTTTCTGTTTCACGGGTTACTGCCTCTTGCGAAGAATTGACAAACCCTTGAAGAGTATCTCTTGCAATGAAAAAGTGCTTCTGCTTGAGAGTTGTAAGTCACTAGGCCCTGGTTCTACACGAGCTGTCGTGGCGACCAATTTATTTTTTTATGTACATACATTAAATATGTGTTATTGTGCGCACAGTGATTTTTTTATCTGGAATTAATTTTAGGACTTACGAGATTTTGACAGGTAGCCAACAAGATATATACGTTTGCTGCGTTTACTTCACAAGTTTGCCAACTAACAATTTTAGTCAAAATTTCAGTTTTGTGAAGTAAACAAACAGAACTTAGGTCGGTCAAAATTTATAACCTCTGTCGCAAATAAATGATGATTTTATTGTTCATCGCATTTATTTAATGCAATTCTTAGTATTCATTAAAAATATTCTATCAAAAAAATGGTAGTTTTTTAGCACTGTGCCTTCTATGAATAAATTGACAAACATGTCATAAATCCTACATGGAAACAGTTTGATCACGATAGTGCATATGCATAGAGCTTCTGAACTTTTTTTAACGCTAAAGGGAGCTTTATCGAATATTGTATAGCATTGCTTTCAAAAAATCCAATTTATTATAAACATGTTCTTGAAATCTGAAACTAAAAACATGAACTCTGAGCCGAGATAACGTGTCAATCCCCAGGGAGCGTGAGGTAAAAATGTTTTTGCGTACGTAAAACATTATTTGCACACTGCACCATGCTTACAAACTTTCTTAAAACCACAAATGATATTTTTTTTATTTTTTTTTTCTTGAGTCTACAAGCACCAGGAAAAGAAAAACAAAAACTCAATTATAACATCTGCATTTCTCTGTGGAAAATATTATGTCCTTTAATTCTTATATCATAATCCCTATCGTCCTTATTATAAAAAAAAGTTGTTGCTTTGACCATCACCATGATAACCTAATCCTTATATTATCTTCCAGCAAACACAAACATAACTCACTGAGATATATACATCATGACGTACATAATGTACACAAGTTTTAAAAAAAAATCTGAAAAAAAACAAATCTCGACCTTTTTAGGACAATTTAATTACACAACAGGCCAAAAAAAAAAATAATTTTTTTTGTGAAACAAAATTTCTATATTGTTTTAAGCCCGCAACAGCACTTTATGCTGACATGAAAATTCTACTCCCTCACAAAATCTCTTTCCATGCTCGACGACCTCTGTCCCATTAGA
Source organism: Epistrophe eligans (assembly GCA_951394125.1). NCBI lineage: Eukaryota > Metazoa > Arthropoda > Insecta > Diptera > Syrphidae > Epistrophe > Epistrophe eligans. Next base: position 15,860,484 of record OX596029.1, on the reverse strand, counting down.
GGCAACAAGATTAACGCCAGCTTCCCGCCAGCCATTCTTCCCGCCAGCCATTCGCCCGTCGCCGCCGCCACCCCAGTTATTAGAACAAAAACGAAAGTAAAATCAAAAGGACTTTTCCAAAGTTGAAAACTAAAAAAAAAAAAACATAAAATAAAAATAAAAAGTTCTCCAAAACAAAAACCACATAAACCATCATGTTATCCACCATTCCTAGTCTCATACTCATATAAAAGGAACAAGGATACATAAGGAATTTTCAGAAGGCTATTTTCACTTTTCCTCAAAAAAAATTGTATTTGAAATTTCAGTTTGGATATTATGAATGGTGTTTTTTTGTATGTATCATTTTTTTATGCTTGGTAAAAAATAAAGTGAGCGAGGGTAGGTTTAGGAGCGAGTTGTTATATTATTATAATGGAAATGTATACTAAACCTATAGAAGTCTACCTACTCGTATTGACCAGAGATCTGGGAGCTTATCATAGGCGGGAAAGATGCAACAGTGTTGGTTATAAAATTTAACACTGGTGATTGCACTGATGTTTTCCAGTGTAAAACGGTTTTCCCAAATCGTTTGGTCCTTCGAGCTGGATTAGAGAGTTACTAAAGTGGTAAGTGGTACTTAAGCAATTAACAATATTTCTGACCGGATTGCATATTGCTATATATACAAATTTTGTATGCACAAACCTTTCATGTTGCTTTGCGAATTTTTTTCGTTTGCATAGATTTTTTTACTGTTTATTTTTTTTTTTTTTTTTGTGAGCAATCAACAGGATAAAATTTTGTCAGCTTTGAATGTAAAAATATTTCTGCTCAATGATGGTGTAGAAAAAATACAACCTTTCAGGGTTAATTGAGTGCATTCGATGGTAAATGGCAAGGTGGCTTGTCAACTTAGTGTTTGATTCATTTTTTTGTTTTTTGAAAGTGGTCTTAGATTGAATTTTTTTAATTTAATTTTTTGTTTTAAAGTGGATGTAGAGAAATCATCTTAGACTTGGAAAAATTCATATAGTTCCCAACTCGTGTAGAACCAGGGCCTAGTGACTTATAACTCTCAACCATTCGCGTGTGCGTGTTATTGGCAGGATTAGAGGGGACCTACAATTTTCTGCCGAATTCGCACGGCTAGGGTGAGAAACACTTTTTCATGACATGGTACTCTTGGAGGATTTGTCGATTCCTCGCAAGAGGCAGTAACCCGTGAAAAACATGAAGGTCTCATGAAAGCTATAGTTTATTTAAACAAATAAATTTCAGTAATTGGCCAGGCATAGGTGAGGTTCTTATATCCTTCATTGTATGACCTTGAAAAAAAATAAAATAATCATAAAAAATCTCTTATTTCTGGAACCAATTGACCTTTAATGATCAATTATGACCTTCAGGTACCTATTCTTTTCCCAAATATCTCAACGTATGAGAGTAAGCGCCCTCTTTGGTTTTAAAAGAAAACTTTAGAAATCACCTATGGCTGTCTAATAAATTTAAACCAACTGACATTTTATGATCAAATAGTAAACTTTTTTAGATGTCAAACTTTTTCGAATATCCCACAAATGATGAGATCGCTTCCTTTATGGCCTTAAAATAGATGTTAATACTGCGTATGGCTGACCAATTACTTAAAACTGACCTTTAAGGTGAGTTTCTTTTTTTGAATATCCCATAAATGAGGTGCTAGTTTTCAATTGAAGTTAATTTACGGAATTAACTTTTTTTGTTACTTTTAAGATATTTATTGAATATCCCACAAATATGGTGCTAACATCCCCTAATATGTGACTTTGAAACAAATTTAAAAATTCATGTCGAATAGCCTGTGGAACAATAATTACTGAAATCAAATAACATTTTTGACCAACTATGTAGTAAACTTTTAGATAACGGTATACTATTTTTGAATATCCCACTTTCAACGATATAGCGTCCTGAAAAAGCGCGTTGCAAAAAAAGTTTAAAAATCACCTATATGATTGATCAGTTGCTGAAACCAACTGACATTTTATGACCAGTTACCCATTGGATGTCATATTTTTTTTTCCGAATATCCCAAATATATGGGGTCTTAAGTTGACTGAGCTGATTTTTCTTTGATTTGCTAATTTATCCCTTATACATTCTTGTTGAATGTGATAACAATTTCGTTTATCTGTAAGTATTTTCCTAGTGGCAGCAATAACGAAAAATTGTTGAAACCAATTATATCACGGGTATTGGGTTTTTGTATCTATAATACATATATTTTTCTTCTCTGCATTTGTTGGCCAATCAACATCTAACGAAAATATTATTTAGCAATGATACAAAACACATATAAGAAAGTATGCCATTGAACGAATAAATCAATAAGAGATTCATTTAAAATTAAACAAAGTAGGTATAGCTATAGGAATTGTTATATAAAAATGCAAACAAATATTGGTTAGGTATATAATTTTAGGTTGAATTTATATTTGCTTTACACGTATTCTTAAAATACCAAGAATAATTAAAATTTCAAAGCACTTCTTCGAATTTTGTTATGGTTGTTTAAAATGCACATGCCCCGCAGGAAGTAACACATTCATAGAAAGTTAAAACATATAAACATAATTCCTTGAATCGTTGCAATAATATTCCTTCACTTATGCATACATTTTAAGACACCCTCAAGTGTATTTAAATTGCATATAAAAGTGTTCAAAATGATATTTATTTTATTTTTTTTATAAATAAATGCAATTCTTTGAAAATATTTATGAGAAACCTGAGAGAGATTTAAATATTTTATCAGATCGATATTATTTAGAAGTCGACAATTTTCTCTATAAAGAGGCCAGAAATATTATCGCTTCTGTATATAATAATATGACCTCCTGAAATGAATTAAATTATTCCCATATTGATAGGAAATTACATACATACATATATAAACACCTCTTGCTCAATTGTACGTACATAAATATATGTGTTTGTATTTAATGTTTCCTATGGGAGAGTGTATATCTTTTCAAAAATCGTGTGTTGGGTATTATTGACTTAAAGCCAATGATTACCTTGAAATATTATCAAAAAAAAAAGTAAAAAGGAAGCACAGACTTGAATGAATATTGTTCCATAGGGATAAGAGAATATTCCTATATGTACATATATGCTGCAGCCAGAATTGAGGATTTTCAAAGAAGTTCTTATCGCTAATGTTTGTACATTTGTGCGAGTAAATGATTTCTGGCAGTTCTTCTTTTTGAGAACGATAAAGTAATGGAGTTATTCAGAGTGAATTTTATAAATAAGAGGTAAGTTGTACCTACATACGAAGATATGTGTATTTATTATTTTAAAAAGTAAAACGCAAGCATTCTTATTTATTGTTGCTATAAAGATTTAATAAAAACAGACTTTCTTCCCAGGGGCAAACCGGGGCGATCAATGACTCGGTGGTTTATAGAAGCTCTCCGACTGCTTAAGACATGTATGGATTTGTTTAAAACCGCGTTACATTTTATCCAAAGTTTAATTTTTGACACTAATGAATTCAATTTATATTCGTGCCTACGTTCTGTTACCCTTGCATAACTAAAATTAGTCGATAAACGTTGAAAAATGGAACAAAACTCTTATGATTTGTTTCTTTTTTCATTGTTTCTCGACTAATTTTTTCGATGCGAGAGTTACAGAACGTGAGCAGAGGAAATATTTGATCGTAATTTTAATCAAATTCACATACTGCCTGAATACAAAAATGTAATCTTTCATCAATAATTTGTTTAACTAAATTTTGTAAAAGGATTTTTTTTTTATTTAACTCTAGCCTGGGAAATTGAAAATTTTAAATAAAAATAGTTGAAATTACTTAAGAAATTTTGTTTTATACAAAATGGTGAAAAAATGTTAAATTGCGCCTACATTGAGAGTTTAAGTATAAATAGAAGGATATAAGTCGCATTACAGATCATAACTATATTTGACGATTTAGATTTGACATTTGGATTTATGTTTGGACACTTGTGAAACTTTCATGAATAGAAACAAGGATCAGATAATAATGATATGTTTCTAAAATTTGAAAATGGTTTTATGAAATTTAAAATTAGGTAAGGTTATGCTAAACTTTAGTCCACAAAAATTTTGGCATTTCATCCCGGCGATCTCACTATTGTACTCATCGGTTGACTAGTGAGGACCTTGTCAATACGCATTTTTTGTTAAGTTCAGTTCATCTCACATTACATCAACGCCAAAGTTTTTGTGGACTAAAGGCCGTTAAAAGTTATTTTGAATCAATAATTCAACAGGTCCAATTAAAATAGTGCTAAGTCTTCTACTTGGCTGATGTATTTCAGTAGTATATAGAATTTGTATTATTAAAAAAAAAATTCATATAGTGCACTTATGTTTAAAATTTTTAGGAGCTTCACAAAATTATTGAAATATGGGAGAGTTGGAAATAAAAAATCCATTAATATCTAATCTGAAATTTTTTCGTCAGACATTTTTATTAAAATGGAACCATTACTAAAAAAAATAAATTTTTTACTTGATGGGTTTTTACAAAATCTCGCATACTAAAATATAAGTTTTCAAAAATATTTTTTTCTCGAAATCAGAAAGAAAACTATTTTCTTAAGCCTAGTTATGCTGTTAAGGGGGTCCCTTTTTGTTTTCGGTCCTGGGATATCTATTAAATCAATGTCAGAAAGAAAAAAAAAAACAAATTTGGTTTGTCAAGTAAACCTCTTCACTATACCTAAGATTTAATTTCATTGTGACCTTTTTTCAGTGCAATCATATTCAAGTTTCACAAGAAATTTAGTTTTTAATTATTTTATTTTAAAGTAATCAATTTTTTAATGCTTTTGAAATTTTCATAATTTTTCCATAACTCTATTATTATATTAGGTATTATATTTTATAGCCTCAAACCACGAATGCATGTTTGTGCTATAACCAGTCATGCATTTTATTTGTTTTGCTAAATCAACAATTTCAATTTCCCTGAAGAATTAATGAACTGCAAATAACAACAACCAACTACTATTTGAAATAAAATACGAATAAAATTTAAATTGTAGAATAAAAATTATTAATTCACTAGATTTTCCATTTCCAATTTAAGTTTCTATCTCATTAAATCTAATTTTATAGGAATAAGGAAAAATACAAAATTCTATACATCATTATGTTAATTTTTGTATTTATTTTTTCCTATTATGACGTCTTAGAAAAATATTTTGTATTGTCCTTAACTATAATTTGCAGATTTAAAAATTTTAAGGATTTTTTGTCAAAATCAATTCCAAACTAATATGAAAATGGTAGGCAACTTAAAAGTTCAAAAAGAATAAATTCACATACAGAATTACAAATTTTTATTATCATTAAGCTAATAAATATCAACGATACTAAGATTGGAGTAGAATACGAGCAGAGCAATGCAGATTAGATATCCTGGAAAATAATAAACTTTTTCCTCCGCACTTTATTCTGAAGCCTATAAATAATTTTCCATCCATCAAAAGAGGAACTAACTTATTTCTCTTTAATTTATTTGTTGTGCATCTATGTGACTAAGGAATTTTCAACACAAAGTTTTTAATTCACTAGATAAAAAGGATAAGAAGAAGTTTAATGTATTGTAGTTGCAGCCTGTTGATGCAATCAAACTGAACCATTTTTGCAGAAACGAATGACTCCTAAAGGATTATGTTTAATCAACAAAAAAAGTTCTCATTTAGAAATTGAATCACTTATCCATCATCATCATCCATTTAAGAAACTATCAAGGATTATTCTATCCAAGAATGAATAAATTTAAGAGGGGGTATATAAATAATGTAGTATAAATATATTTTATAACAAGGACATTGCCATCACCATCTGCCATCAAGAGCAGAAGGCGACACAATGAAAACTTGTTGAATGATATAATCCTTAAAAAGAAATTATTTTGAAATTTAAATAATTGGGTTTAAGTTTGATTGTGTGCTTAATTTGTATTGAAATTTACATATTTTAAATGTATCAACATTTGTTCACATTTATAGGAGAATCAAGTTCTATAAGCTGCATATATATATAAATATTTTAGTTGTTTTCTGTTGAAGAAGAATGTTCGATGGTGATGTTTTTACCTATTCATATAATTCATACTAGTTGTTACTTATTCATTTCAAAGAAACTCTGCCAACCTTTTGAGTTAAAAAAAAAGAAAGTATCCTACATATAACCTATTCCATGGAATAATCGACGTTTATGCCAGGTTTCGTTAGAATTTATTCAGCCGTTACAAAATTAATAATTGAAACAATTATAATAAAATTCTATGAAAAAGCTTATCAATGGATATGTAAGAACTTGGTTTATTAATAAAATTAAAATACTAAAAAATACAGAAACAAAATTCAAATATGGCAATTTTTGCAAACAATGTTTACAACATAATATTATTGTTGAATTTTATGAACTTCAATCAAAATCTCTGGGGCTATCTCTGGAGAAAACTTAAGAAAGGGTTATTATTCTGGGTATATGCTATTTTGTGTACCTGCTAAAAAATTATATAAATTCTAATATTCTATATTTTAAAACTTGATAAATCCATAATTGTGTATTTATTTTCAAGATTCTATTTCATTTCTCGCATTTAAAAATTTTTTAAGTTGGTTCTAATTTCGTAGAAGCTCGATTTCTTTATTTGCAGTTATTGTAAGACAGTAACTAGTTTTACACTCACCATCATTATCTAATTAAATCATTAGTTATCCAATTTTTTGAAATTATTTAATGATAAAAAAAATTGAAAAAGGAAAGTAACCTATCGGCAGTTATATTTTTTTATAGTTATAGTCGTGTTAACAAGTTTTTGATCCAAAATCGCTTTTAACTGCACAAAAATTGGCGTTTTGATTGTTTTTTTTTTTTTTTATTGAATACAAATTTTACCTAGAAATACCTACAGTATTTCAAATATCCAAAAAATTAAATACAGAATTCCGAATTTTCAAAATATTGGAGTACAATAATACAGAATAATAGATTTGTAGTGAAGTGACTTCTCATCTCACCGCAGCGGCAACACTTGTCAACTCATCGAAAGCCATTATATTTTATGTACTAACAACGTTTTTTATATACTTGAAACTAACTGGACAAAATAACACCGTATGTTATCCATCTGAGAGAATCACAAAAAGTGAGTAAGTATACAAGAAAGCGATTCTACATTCACTCGGTGTACATCAATGCGAACTGACCACTCTACAGTTAAATTATAAAGCGAAGCATAAAATTATAATGAACTGAATTTAACTGAAATTAAAATTAGAATTAAATTTTTAAAATAGTTTTTTTATTATTTTTCAAAAGCTATAATTGCTATAGATTTAAGAAATAACCCTTGCGAGAATTCTTATTCTTACATAAAAATAAAAGAATAAAATAATATGAAGACATTTTTTGAAAGGACCTTATAAATTGAACCGACTTAATGTCACATGCCGAAATAATACGAATTGGATAGTGGAAGTTTTCGTTTAAGAGTTCATTTTTATTGAAATAATATTTAACAAACAAACATAATTTTTGAACACATTTTTAAAATAAAATTATAATTCGTCAAATCAGCAGATGATTCCGCTGATTTATTTATCAAAATAGGTGTAGTGTGAGAGTCAAAAGAGGGACCCAGACTCTAGAAATAATATATACATATGTATATTATGGTGATGAAATACAGAATTTGGCTCTACTGAATTTTTGGTTTTAAAATTGCAACAGTTTCATTTAATAGGAAAGAATTCCAATCGTGGGAAAATTTATGTATGGAATATTATTTCAACTTAAAAGGACCCCTTCTATAAACAATTTCATCAAAATTGGTTAATGCAAAAGGCTAAAATACAAAAAAAACATTATTTGTTACCTCACTTACTAAAATTTTTGTATCAAAATAGAACCATTATTTTCATACGACTAAAAACATGGATTTTTGTATCTAAAAAATAAATTTCGCTGTTTAGAGCTTTTTTTCATGCGAAATTCATTAACATGTGAAAGACCGAAATATTAAATTAACGAAATGATGAAAAGGCATAATATGTCTGTTATATTTATTATAATAAATGGAAAATAATTGTCGATGTTCTGCATTCCACTTATAGTGAATTTACATGACGATGTTCTTAAATTCGTTAGAAATGCTAATTATGAATTGGAATTTCTAAAATAAAAATGTATTGGATTTCGGTTCAATCCTTTTTCTGAACGTAGGTATTCCATTCAACTTGTTTATGCTTTGTATAAATAATACTTGCGAAATTGGTGCAGTTGCAAATAGTTTTGTATTTTTTTGGTGGCAAAATGTAAGCAAACTTTAAAATTCAAATTCTTTTTAGTATTTATTTGTTATAATTTAAGTAGAAAACATAAGAATAAAAGAATAAACAATTCATCATAACAATTCATATGTTAGGGTACTACACGCTGTTATGTGAGGCAAATCTAATAAATTATTCGCAAAGTTGTTCGCCTAATTTTTACTCATGAGTTTTTCTTCCTCTTTTCCTTCAAAAATTCCAACAATATGCATCGATTTTTATCGCAGCTTCAATTTTTCAAAACAATCTGGATACACTTTCAATTTCGACAGTTCGATGTAATTTCGAAACTTTCGAAAATGAACGAATTTCATTTAAAATGAAATTGAAAATCGATTTCAACACTATTTCTTTCAAAAAAAACACAAAACATGAAGAATTAACTGCAAGATAAGAATTTCGAGGAAATGATATTTTTTTGCGAAATGTAAAATAGCTAAAAAAAAAAAATATGCCTGATGAGAGATGAGTCCTACCAATTTCTCTTATATTTTATTTTTCTTAACAAAACTCTATGAAATTAAATTTACAATAAAGGATATCAGACTATCAGCCCTTTTCTGCTATTCGATCCGATCCAATTATTTGATTCACGTGAATTCTTCACTTAATTTGTCACAAATTATTCTTTAAACTCTTAAATCTTATGAGTTCAAAGCTTCATCAATAATTATTTTTGAAATTCTTGAGAGAATCTTATTGTTAAAATTTAATTTTTATCACAATTTCGATGCTTTTTGGAACATTCGTTTTTCTTCAGCGGACAGCAAAATACGAAAATTCACGCGAACGTTTAGCAGAATAGGTCTATATAAATATTATTGACTTTGTATAAAACTTTGAAAGTAGGTCACATTTAAATATTAGTTTTTTGTCCCTCCTGATTACAAAAATTAATGGAACACCGACAGTGCTGTTTTTCGCTAGCTCGTAATTTGATATTTAAAACCATACTACTTTTTTATCAAAATTTTGTAGGTAATCTATAATAAGTAGGTACCTACTAACTGCATTCGACAGTTCCAGAACAGTACATAGGTACTTATACAAAATATAATTTTTGAGAAAAACAAAAAATATCATTTTTGAGAAAAACAAAAATATCTACGCAGCTATTTAAAAAAAAAGAATGTTTGGTCCTATAAAATAATAAACATAGAAGGGTTTAAAATTTTGGAGAACGTATACCTGCTTCGCAATGTATTCATAAAAAAAAAAATTCAATAAAAATAGTTCACATAAAATTCCTCCTTGTAGGTACTACTTGATATCTATAAAATTGTACTGTTTCTACTGACCGTTTAAATTGTTTCACAAATCGAAAACCAATAGTTGCATTTAACATCGAAGTATAGTTAATTAAATATGCATACCTGACTCCATTTATGTAGGTATATCTTCAGTGAAGCACATTATTTATTAATCAGCTAAAAACACGCAAGCAAAATAGCACATTTATTATTCCAATTTCAATAACAAAAAAAAAAAAAGATGTGTCTGTTTTTAATTTCTGCTTGTGTTCCTTGTAATTGCCTTTTTCCGTTTTTTATTCACCGTCTAAATGAAAACATTAATTTGTATACTTTTTACATTAACAACAAAAAAACAAAAACAAGTGTTGCGCGTCAATTAAACCGATTTATTTTCTCACATTAGGGTTTTTATTTAATTTCCGTTAAACAACCTTGATGAGAGTAGGTACTCAGGATATTTTTTTTATATTTGTTTTCTTATTTTTTTTTATTACAGAGACAGATACACAATATGCAACAGATTTAAAACATTCGCATAATCAAAATTTACTTTTTCTTCCTATAACACATTCCGAACATTAAACGAAACAAGGACGATATTGTGTTTAAACTTGAGACGAGAATCCTTTAATAAGAACTTGTAGACTTTAATCATTATTTTATACAAACTACATAATTTGGAGCACTCGGCTAGATTATGATATTAATTTTATTACCAACGATTATAAGTGTGTGTTCTTTAATCCTTTTAATTCACAGCAGACGACAAATGCTTTTTTATTCTTAAAATCGGTGTATTGTAAAAACCTGCTTTCGACTAGACATTACCTACATGCATACAAAGTTACAAGTTGCAGGATGTTAAGAGGATTTCTTTTGTGTTGTTTTTGTTGTTGAGAAAAGCTCGATAAAATTGGGTGGATTTTTTCTTCACTTGGTTAGAAAATTATGAGGACGAGTTTTATTTTTTTTTTTAAGTTTGAAGTAGGTACTTCAATCCTTATAAGTAACATTGATGGAAAAGGATTAAACTAGGTAAAGTTACTTTAAGGTCGTGTTGAAAATTTTTTCCTTTGTCTACTTTGAAGTGGAAAAAAATGTATATACAGATGGAAGAGTTCCCATTTTAAGGAGTCACCGTTTTCGAATCCCGAGATTTATAACTACTTTTGAAGAACCGTCACCGACCGAAGCTAACTGAATACTGAGCTTGATAACTGAAGCTTATTTCCTTTTTGTATATTTTCTGATATCGAGAGTTATACCATATACCTTTACAAAAAAATTCACATTCATTGTAAGTCCTGAAGAACTGTTATCACTTCCATGGAATAGACACAGGCGCTTTATCATTATTATACTCGTACTCTTTGTCCCTTTGGCGGCTTGAACAGCATGAAGGAGAATTGGTTTTGTCGACATTTGGAAAGAGCTTTTTCTCGTGATAATACCATGGTAACTGAATGAAATGTACAAATTATATAGACAGCACATCAGGACAAAAACTAAATCATACGAGACATATACCAAACCCAGCAGCAGAGGACTCTTATGTCCTTTTGATTAGATACTGCACAACGGGCGGGTGTCGCCTTTGGGTATTATTTTGTAACTTGATTGTAGGTAGGTTTGTAGGTATACACCTATCTCCTTACCAACAAACTACCAGGGCAGAGATTTTAAGTCAAGAATGTCTGTCGTGCAAGAAGGTGGAGGTATTTTATTTATTTTTTTTTCTGTTTCGTCTTTTTTTTCTTTCTGCTCATTTTTCGATGAGTGTATTCAGAGAAAATGAATTGTCGTATTGTATTCTTAGACTTTTTGTTTTATTTGCCCTAGAAAGAGACAAATTGCCTTTACACCTTTAATATATATGGACATGTTAGAGTTGCCGTTTAGATTTTATTGAATTTAAAATAGAGGTATGGTGTGTTTCGCAAGAATTGTCGGGCAAACTATCGTTTCGCCTGGGTTCATTTCGCCATTTTTAGTTTCGCAGTTTTTTTGTTTAGCATTTTGTTATTTCGCTCTCTACGTTTTTTTTAATGATATGACAAATTATTCTTTTCGCATTTTTTATTTCGTATTTTGTTGGATTGGATTTTTGAAATTCGAGAATTTTTTATTTGGCATTTTGTTGTTTTGCCTTTTTTCGCATTTTAGTATATCTTTAATTTTCAGTTTCCCTTTTTTTATTTGGCATTCAATTTCTTGCAATTGTTAAATTCTTAAAATTTCGAGCGAAAATTTTGAATACATCAAATTATTTTGCACTTTTCATATTTATCACTTCTGTGCTCTTTGGATATGGAATTTCAATGGTAGCATATAATAAGCTCGTAAATTCTGATCTCTAAAAGTGTAGAATTTATTGCTTCAGATAGGTAATCAATGAGAGAAAGACTTCAGTAAAATGTTACAATAAAAAAAGTAAAAGGTTTTGTTTAAGGTTTAAAAATGAGTTTGTTTTAAATAATTTATTTCAATAATTCTTAAAATACAGTTAAAAGTATGGAAATGTTTTTTTTTCCCAACTTGGCAACACTTACAAAAAGTTATTACTTCTCAATGAAAGCAACCCCATATGATGATACCTACCTCCTTGTTCCTTTAGAAAATATAATAATGATAACAGATTAATGGCGCTTTCCCTTAAACGTAAAAGCTTCACTTATCAGTATACTCTCTAGGTCTAAAATCTAAACTCAGACCAAAAACAAAGAGAAAGAGAGAGAGAGCAAAGGACTTATTTGTCTCAGTTTCTTTACTGTCTGTGTTTATTGCATTTCGCAAACACTTGTTCAAAAATACATTAATCCTATGGAAATGGTAGGAAGGTGTTGCAACACCAATCACCCTCCTGTTGAATATGAATGAATTTTTAAGGATGAACCATCATCGTCGTCTGCTCTTTCTCTCTCTCTCTCTGAGGAGAGGATATTTGTTACTTGGTCAACAATTACTCGCTCTCTCTCTGTTTTTATTTGAGCTCGTTTTTTATGTCGAAAGCTCTTCCAATAATCAGCTGGAATGGAACATTTGAGTTTTCCTCTATTTGAATTTGTGTGCGCGCGATTAAGCCTGGAATTTAAAAATAAAGCTTGTCCAATATTGACGGTGGTGGGTCGGTCCTTTAATTTCTATCACTCTTTGAAAATGATTTTAAAAGATCTGTCAATAAATTCTACTGTTAGTCTGTTTATGGGTGTGTTAGTGCGCTTGACCTATTTTTATAATCAAATATTCTCCAACTGACCCAATTAGATGGTTCGTCCTTTTTTTTTTCCTTCTTTCCTTCTAATTACTTTTTATCATTTGTTTTAACAACCTTCTGGAATTCAATCAAGGATTTTTTTATTATCTATGTCTTTATATGAAACAACATTTGTACTTTGTAGATATCATAATATTTAAGTATACTGAAATTTTAAAATTAATCAATCGAAATATAATATTTGAAATATGACATTGAACAAATATCAAAAGAATAAATATACATATGTATGTATGTACATACATATGTATAAAGGATAAAAGTTAAATTTTTTAAAGTGCGATTTAATTCCATTCTCTAAAAAAGAATGCAAAAGAAATACTTTGATTTGAAATGGTTCCATTTATAACTTTAGTTATGTTTTTCTTAATTGAGATCTTTGCACTTCAAAAGATAATAAAAAGTCAAGCACGACTTCTGACAATACTGATTTGACTAAAAAAAATCGCCAAAAACATGTCATCAGGCTTCCTGAGCTGCATCACAAAAGGGACTATAAGCTATAAGCTTTTGTTCTTTTTCCTTTGTCTTAAGGAAAATGTCTAAATACTTGGCTAAAAGGTTATGAGGTTTTCATTGTTATGTTAGAACTATGTATGGGGCCGAGTAAAGTACAAAAGGATCTTCATGGGGGAGATAATAATAGGAAGCCTTTAAAGTTTATTGCAATAATGTTATACGTCACGCGCCTTTCACCAGCAGCGTTTGTTTGCTTTTTTTTTTTTTTTTTTGTAATGATTCTTGCTTTAAGTCTGGATGTCATAACGGCAAATATTTTTTAACGGTGCGACGATGACGACGCACCGTGACGGGTGGTTGTAATGCTTGATTGTATTAATTTTCTGTCTGAAGATGTTATCCTTGTGGCTAATCATGAATAATTGAGTTTGCGTGACGCGGATGGTGTAAGAAATATATAATCTGCCTACAATTTGGTCGCATATACTTGACCTTATGTAGGCCCTGCTTAGAATTTAACTGTTAAATTGCAACATGTGTATGTACATACATACATATATCTGTTAAATAGTAACATTAAATCATTGCTCATAAAACTGTACGTAAAAACAACATACAACTTTCTTTTAACATTTTACTTTTTTATTTTGATAAAATTTAATTTTTTAACAATTTCGTTCTCAAAAGCGAATATTAAAAAAAAATTAAAATGAAATGAGATTTTTAAAAGAATAATTTATTTTGAAAATGGACTCTTATAAAAAAAGGAAGTGACTCATAGACATGACAATTAAAGGTATAACAGTATTGTTTATAAAAGTATTGTTTATGCGAAATACTTTCGTTATTACGTACATACATACATAGGTATTGCAATTTCATATTATGAATATTGAATTATAAATTTTTACGAATGTACAACAGTCCCTTTAATTTAAATCACAATCAAGATAATATAGATGTGGCAGGGATAATTTATTTAAATTCAATTGATATTCATGGCAAGTCTTGGCTTGGAAAATGATGTGCTGAAAAATAGCGAAAAGAGATCGATCGATAAAAATATATTTCTGAAATTTAATTTACATAATTTAAATAATTCAAGATACAAAAATTCAACATACATACCTGCCTATTTTTATCAAACAAAAGGATTTACATACAAAAAAAAAATCAATCCGGAGTGTAGAATAACTAATGATTACAGTTTTTTTTTATTAATTTTCGACTTGTAATGGCTTGTAATGAATTAAAAGATTATTTTAGGTAACTTAGGTAATTTTTCACAACTCCTTTAACCTTTAATAAAATCCTTTTTTTCTAGAATATGACTTAGCTACGATTTTGATTTTGATACTTTTGTGCGCTTATATTAATACGATGTACCTATACTATTTAACAGAAACAAATTGTATATTTAGCCTGGGAACTATTTTTTTTAAATTTGAGTTAATAACCGATTTAAATTAAAAAAACTGATTCGGAAGCTGAAGCTTCTATTATAAGTTCAAGTACATATTTAGATATTGACATTTTGAAAAACTAAGTTTTAAGTTTAAAAAAAAATTCAAAATAAGTTTTTTTTTAAATAGATTTGTAGGTATATTTCAAAAAAGGCTGGATGACTTTTATTCCATTTTTAATTTTTGAATCTACATTTAAAAAATCCATTAATTTGGCGTAGGTACCTACCAACTTTTTTCTTAAAAATAAAATTATATATTATGTGCTTGCTGTAGGCACAGGATGATTCATATAAGATACGATAAAAAGATATAGCGTGTACGTTGGTATGAGACAAGAAGAATTTTTTATAGGATAGGGGTCTATTTTCCCCTTTTAGGCGAAAAAACAGATTTTATTATAAAAAAAATATTATAAAAAAAACAACGGCAACACTTTAAGTACAGTAGTATAGCACTTTAGTTTTTTTTTAAGCCAGAAATAGATTTAGTTTTCTCTTTTTAAATCAAGTTTTTTTTATCAATAGGTTTTTGGAAAATTAAATTTTTAAAAAATAGAATGAAAAACTATTTTTTCAAACTGTTTTTTTTTTTTCTAGTTATTAAGTATAGATAGATACTTTTTTACTTTTAATACACAATGCTGTTATCTACTTTTAGTCAATCACTTAAACCCAAATAATTAAATGGTTAATTACTAAAACAAATTTAAATACATCTGGCGGTTTACCTCTGCCAGTTTACCTCCGCCAGTTTACCTCTGTCAGAGTACTTCCGCCAGTTTACCTATGCACAGTTTACCTCCGCCGCCGGTTTACCACGAGAGCAGGTCAGGTAGTGTGAAATATGACGTGGAGCTACCTATTTTTATTTGCTTACAGGGTGCTTGTTTCGTAGTGCAGACATTTACTCTGAAAGTGCAATAAATCAGTGCCAATAAATAAGATGTAGTATAATTGGAATTTCGCGTCATTCTTTTTCAGAGGGACTAATTGAAAACATAATTTCAAGCATTAAATTTAGCTCGGGAAAAAAGCCGTTTCAGGGCTTTATAAAGTGTCGAATTCAAGTGGAAGAAGGCCTTGATGTTAATGGATTGACAAAGCTCTGAACTAGTTTCAAAATTATACGCTACCTGACCTGCTCTCGAGGTAAACAGACGGAGGTAAATTGGCGGTGGTAAACAGTCCTGTTTCGAGGTTAGGTATATACGCTTATTTTTCTTAAAAATATAATCTGAATTACACGAAACTATTATAGTTTGAAGTAATAGAAATGAAGCAATAAAATGCCTGTCCAGCTTTCAACAAGTTCTGTGTATATAATTATAGTGTTGTTATTTCCACGAAAATATTTACACACCTATACAATATACACACATACATATAATATACAAACATAAAAATAATTAAGAGCTTTAAACTTATTCTTTAATATTCTTAATTTAATGAGGTAAACCTAACCCTTAAATCAGAACAGAAAAAAGAAACAAAATGCAGAAATGTTGCCAATTCAATAAAAAAAAAAGTTAATATCAGTCACTGGTGTTAAGGGCTTGTTATGTATGTATATATATGCCTCTTAACGAATTTGAATCGATTTTAATGAGTTTTTCCATGTTTAATTACACTCACGACCGACGACGTACTATGATGATTACGATGATGACGCGACAAGCTTATAAGCATACAATTTGATTAAATTTAACGTATAACGCTTTGAGTGACAGCTATAAAGTTACAAGGTTGTTTATATAGGAATGTTAATGAAAGGGGTGACAACAGTGGATATCATTAACGAATCAAAAAGGAACATAAATTATATGCTTAAATGAAGGTATGTACATATGTATGTAATGTATATCTTGCTTAAGGGACATCAACAATATATGGCAACCAGGACCGAAGCTAACATATAGGACATTTTATTCTATCCCATCAATTCTCAACTCTGATGGGAAAAAGCATTTCTTGGGCTTACATCGTACTATAATAATTCTTTATAAAATATACTCCTTTAAAAAGCTTTAATTTTATGTTAATGGTGCTAAGAGTTTTGATCTTACAAATATTATATCAGGAAAATTCATGACCTTTCTTATGTGGTCAACAAATATTTCACAATGGAATTTATGAATAACGAAAACAACAAAAATGTACAACTTTCTATATAATTAAATTTAATGACTATAAAATTAAATTTAACACCCCAACTAAGCAACAAAGTTATTAAGTCCAAGTTATTTCTCATAGATTTTTTTGTAATTGAGTAAATTTTAATACATAGGTACTAGCTTCTTTTTAGTATTTTTTTTTTTTCGAAAAATGTTTATAAATAGAAAAGTTTTTGGATTTTCAACTATATCTACCGGTTATTTGTTTCAACTGATTTCGATCAATTTTTTATGAATAATTTTTTAAAAAGTAAAATAATTGTTTAAAAAAAAAGTACAGCTTCCTATATTTTTAAATTTAATTTTGAAATTTAATACTTCAATTTCCCTCGACTCTTTTTCAAACTAAGGATTTTTTTTTAGCTTTAATAAATAACCCTACATAAACTAATAAGCCTTTAAAATTATCCATGGAAAATAATAATTATATAATTGTTGTTTATTTTATAGGAATTATTATAAAGAAATTATTATTAAAGTGATGATTCTAAAGGTCAATGGAATTTACAATAGGTTCAAAAACAATTAATTAAAACTCCTTAGAAATAAATTATTAGAGCATGGAATAAGAATTAGGTACTCAGAAAAACTTCTTTGGGCAATTTCAGTTTTCGTAGAACCAACAGTTATAATAATTAACAGTCCAGTTTTTTTTTAGACGTTTAATTATTATCATTTCCCTCAAAGTGCAATACCATTGTGGTATATAGTTTATGAATTTTTAACCCTGGTATAGTAATGCCAGAGGTATACTTGTACAAACTTAAGGTCAAAAAATTCATTAAAAAAAGATTTAGGTACGCACAATGGATGATATTGTAGAGCTTAAGTGCAGAAATCCATTAAACTATATAACTACAAACGACTTAATGAAACACAAAGTCATACATATAAACAACAAGAAAACTTTGTGTTATATATGGGAAAATTTTGTATGTACATATGGTTTGGGTTCATACATACATATGTATATGTATATGTGGGTAAATACACATAACTAACAGGGTAAGCTTAGTTATAGTACTTAACCTAAAAACAACATGTCCCTGCTGCTATACTCAGGATTTACGACTGCTTATATTATATATACATATTATATTGAAAAACATACATACCTGCTTGTTTGTATTTTTCATATAATACTCTCGTATTTCATACAATATTTTATATGAAAGCATCATGGGATGTAGATTTTAGATCCCATAATTATAGTGTTTAAGTCATTCAAAAATCACTTGCTTATTATTATTAGGGCAATTGATGTTGAACTTTAGACATAAAAGACTGGACTTCATTGGATCATATTATAAATTATAAAAATAAATATAATTTTATTTTAAAGACTTATTACGGTACTGGTCGTAAATAAATTTTGGTAGACATATGAGAGTAAAACTAAATGCCTCTAAATTTAATAGCTTAATAAAATTTCTTCAAATTTCTTCCTTATTCGCTTGAACTTCTTGTTCACCAACTCTGTGTGACCTTAAATGATTGTTAATTAAAAATTAATAAGAGCAACGAATTATAAGAAAAAATATAATATAAAATCTCAAAGTATTTAAAAATTTTACTTAAACATTTTTTTCAGTACTTTTTTCATGAAATTGCCCCTGCTGCCGCCCAAACGGGCGAGAAAGACACCTTACCCCCTCCCATAGTAAAAAATGCTTGTATTAAAGTGTTCTACATAACACCGTTATGATTAAACAAGATTTCAAAAAGATTTTACATCGATTTTCACACACACAAGCATTATTTGACTTTTCTAAAATGTTAAATTAAATTTGGCGGTGTTTGAAGAATAAAAATTGAGTGCGAATTTTAATTTCAATGGATATTTTAATTATATATGTATGTATTTAATATTTGTGCGTTCTTTTTCAATAAATAAAACAACAACAAAAATTTCGTAATAATAATTTTAGTTTAATTTAACAAATAAGGTACATAATATAATTATATTCACCAATATATTTTTAAACATCCGAGTTTAAATCTCTCGATGAAGTGAAATTCAAAAATGCTCTAAAAGAATGTGGAAATGATTTTGATCAATTTTTATGGATATTTTTTTTTTTTAAGATTAAAATGTAAAAAAATACCAAAATTTTTAAAACAAATTTATTTGGAACTTAATATTTCGAAGACGACTTGGTCTATTTCAATTAAAATAAGCACCAAGAGATTTTTTAAAAAATACAAAAATCTTAACAACTAAAATATAAGAAAGAAATTCTTTGGATTTTCAGAGTTTCTTATTTTTTAATTCTAGTTAAAATGGGGCTTATTATTATTTTCATCTGAAGTCTTTGTTTCAATAAAAAACTTTAAAATCTCGAGAATAGAAATGTTGACCAATTTATTCAATTCCAGGAATAATGGATAATTGCAAAATAGAAATGGTTAGAAGCTAAAGGCGAAACGGTTCACTAATTAAGGCTTCAAAAAAAAACAAACAAGAAAACAAAATGTAAAACAGTAAATTAGTACAGTAGAATCTCGAAAAGATGAACAGATATAAAACATGGCCCGTTCGTCTTTTCAAATTATTCATCTTTTCGATCATCAATATTTGGTTGAGGTTTATATAAAAACATTAAATGTAATTTACATAACAAGTTGAAACAAGCCCAAAAGTATCTTTATAATAATGTGACTAACGTTACAAAAATATATAATTCAAGAAACTGAAGGCAAAGAAAAAGTACAAAATTGAGTTGGGAATAAAGCGTTCATCTTTTCGAGTACAAAATTGCACTTGTTCATCTTCTTGAGCACTGAAGGATGAAAATATTTCGTTCATCTGTCCGAACTGTTCATTTTATAGAACCGTTCATTTTTCAGAGATTCTACTGTACTTAAACTTTTTCCATACACAAATTTCAACAAAAATTATAAATTTAAGTTTTTTCTATTACAAATGTTAAAGTAAAGCTTTTTTTGTCACAAAATCGTTCCTCATAAAATTTTCTTACATGGTTTGTAATCCTTAACAAAAAAAAGGTTTTCTAACATACCTTTTTATTTTTTTTTTAAACTTTTATATAGTCGTATAAAAGTAAGGGTTTTTATATCCTTTAACTTGTTCAACATAGATAATTAAGTGCTTAAAGTAGTAGATTTTGAATCCACCCAACAATTTTTTTTTTTCAATATGCAAATGATTTTATGGCCTTTGTTCGAAAGTATTTTAACATATCTGATGGTATTTTTAAAGTCGAACAGGGTGTAGGATTATACGGAAACTTTGTATAAAGAAATTTTATACCGCAGATAAATAGGAAGGACTTATTTACGGGGGACGTTATGATGTTTACAATTTGTTCCCTACTTATACCTTTTGGTAGGCATCCCAAAATATAAAAAAGAAAATTACTGAAACCATTTCCATTTGGTTAGTTTCTGATGAAACGAATAAATTGAAATTATGAAAAAGAATTTTTTCATTTGTTTGTTTTTTTTTTTTTGTTAAATAACCAAAATATATTGATTTCCTTATTGAAATAATTTATTCAAAGTTAAATTTAACCTTGAATGAGAAAACATTCTACGAAGAATACAAAAAAAAGTTTTTTTTGTTACATCTTAAATGTCCAATCTATCGTGTTCGTGTCCTTGTAAATGTTTTTTTTTTTTGTTGACATACACACATAATTTATACATTATAAAAGAATCACAAAGGAAAAGTTTTCAAATTATTCCCAACTTAATTTGTTTAGTTACACTAACTGTCAAATTTGATTTGTCAACAGTTGGGAAGAGTTTTTATATTCAATTGGCAGAACAGAAATAACTGTGTCAGTGAAAAAGAACTTTAAATACAGGGGGTTTCTATTTATTGGGTTAATTACACGAACGCAACGAATATTGTTTTTTTTTTTTTGTTTTTTTTTTTTTTTAAGGTGGAACACTTTTTATTGGCAACACTGTTTTCTGTCTGTGATAGCCGATTTGACAGTTTTGACAGTTCTCGGTTGTTTTGACAATAATTCATTATGAGTAGACTAAATTTGGAGTCAGATTTACGGCTAAGAGTGTGTAAAAAATGGACATCCATATTACACCATATATGTGCACGCCCAGATGCGGCAGCCACACAAACAGTATTGCCAAATATCAATTTTAAAACGATATTTTATGTTTTATTTCAATTTAAAAAAAACAGCTGTTATATATAAGACACCCACGCTTTGCTCATCTAAAATAATTTTTTTTTTATCAAAATCTTCGGAGTCGTTTTCCAAAAAAACAAGATTTTTCTCAACGGTTTTTATGATGATGATACAAATATATTGACCTATAAGGAAGCACTTATAGATATCTCAGGGTTAATTTAATTTATTTATTTTTATTATATTTTCTTATTATTTCAACAACATCTCCATCGGAAAGATCTCACATCCATCCATTTACTAGAATAACACAATTATCTGAAAGGCTATATCATCCCACATCTTATAGATAAGAATAGCAATATACTTTGACCGTATTTCACTTTAAATTGAATTAACATTTCAAGAAGATATGCCCTTTACCATTCTCTCTGCTTTCGAACTCTTCAACTCAAACAAACTGCCAATAACAAATAGACGACCTCTTATTCCGTATCACACATATAAATGTTCATGTATACATATGTAAAATACATTCAACAAATTACATTAGATATTATGTGTTCCTGTCACATCATAAACAAACTCATCCATTTCCCGTTTGATGTTTTCAAAATTGACCCGTATGCTAAATTGGGACATATAACCCGTCCGGGGAGGCCTCCAAAGATTAGATTAGGGACTACTTAGATGGAATTCTCGGATTTAATTTTATTGGATTTTCATACTTACGAGTATATCGTAATCGTTCATGTTTCATTTCTCTCAAGAAGATGTGGCTCTTTTCATTCATAGCATATATCTGGCTATTGATTGATTTTCATCCATACCAAAACTCATCATATACCTATATATATTATTTTTGGGAGTTTGTTTGGAATTAGTGTCCATTTTTCTTCAAAAGACATTCCGGTATATAATCTTTTTTATGCCTCTCCTCCACTGTGCTATAATTTACAGTGCTGCTATATTTATCAATGATTATTCTTTTTACGGCCGCTGGGGTAATGAGAATTTAAGTACGTATATACTGACTCGTAAAATTTTTAAAATTGAACTTTCGGTTTTATTTCGCTCTCTCGGTGGTGGTTTCTTGGAACTTTTTTTGTTTGACGAGTACTTGAACTTTTGCAATTTTAATTTAAGTAACCGCAGTTCATTGGGTTTTATTTAATTTTTGGGGAAGTAATTTTACGATTGGATGATTATCCTTGAATTTTATATTTTATATAATATACTATGCGGTCGGATGGTGGGTTAATGTTCAAATAGAAAAAAACCGTTTTTTTGATGAATGTACAAAGTCTACAAAGTAATTTCGACCGTTATTACTTTGAGAAGAAATATTTAACTATCTTGGTTTTTTCTTGTTGAAAAAAAGGTCGGACTGCTATTAGAACATCTTGTTATAAAGATAATATCCATATCAGCAAAGAATTTTTACTCTATAAGAATTACCTTTTTTAACTTTCTTATATAATGAACCAATTTTGACACAATTTAATAATGGCGTATAGTTGTAAGGTAAACATGTTGGTTTCTTCATTGTAGCATTTAATTTATGTAGTACCTTTTGTTTAAGGTCCTAGAAAAAATTGCTTTTTTATTTAGTTCTATCTGTTCACTCAACTTTTTACTTTTCCAGCGATTACTTTTTTTGAGCGAAAAATTTCAAAGAGTGAAATTTATAATTGTAGCAGATTATCTCGAGAAGTTTAAGAGCCCCCGCACACTACAGACTTTCTATCGGCCGGCAGTTTGGTCGGGCTCTTAAACATTATGAAAATATATCAAATTGCGGAAAAGTGACAGTTGAGTTTTATCCGTATTTGTATTTGTTATTTCTTTCATTTTGACAGCATCATTGTATATGACTTATTTCACGTTTTTTTATGTGTAAATATCTATGCCGGCGCGCGGTTGGGTAAACTAAAAACGTTAACTTTACGTGTAATACGTTCCGTGTCACATTACGTTGTAATTGGTACATTCAATAACAAAACTCCGGCACTTGTACAAACATTGATGTTTACACACCGTGAGTTCGGCACTCACACATTTTTTTTTTTTTTTGCACTTTAAGGTGAAATTTTTTCACTGTGGTTTCCATAAGCCCCATTGCGTGTTGAAAATTTTCAAATGAAAAATCCCATGCAAAAAAGACAAAACGAAGTCATTAACGAAAAACTTCGTTCTTCTTTTTGTTCAGCAGTACGCGGGTCGGCACTTGTAGTAGCTCGTGGCGTAATGGTTAGTGCGTTGGACTGTTACGCCGAAGGTCTTGGGTTCGATTCCCAGCCTATGCCACCTAAAAACAGAAATTTTTGTATGGGTTACTGCCTCTTGCGAGGAATTGACAAATCCTCCAAGAGTATCTCTTGTCATGAAAAAGTGCTTCTCACCCTAGCCGTTCGGATTCGGCAGAAAATTATAGATCCCCTCTATTCCTGCCAATAACACGCAAATAGGAATGGTTGAAAGTCATAAGTCACTAGGCCCTGGTTCTACATGAGCTGTTGCGCCGATCAATTTATTTATTTTAGTACGCGGGTCGTCAGGACGGCCGCACGACCGTAGAGATTTTCAACGGATCTCTGGTAGCAATAGGCACATATGTATATTTTATAAATAAGGTTTTGGGGTTGGACATAGGTTTATAAATAAGACCAAGAATATCAATGCCTGGTACTCAAACGTCCCCACAGTATTAAGTAGGTAGTGTATTATATGTATGTATATAAAACTCAAATGATGGCAAAAACCTTGAAACGTCATCATAATATGTAGGTATGTCATAGGAGATTGAAATGAATTTCAAGTTAGTAAATATAAACATATAATATTTATTATGTGCCACGATAATGTTATTTCCTTCTAAATTAATGACTATTCTTCTTCTTTTTTTTATTTTGTATTTTCCTTTACTGAAATTCTTCTAAAAACAATCATTAACAAAATGTTCCGTTTTTTTTGTAAATAGGACAAATACTCGTACGTCCTGTTGATCACACACAATACCGACAGCAAAATGATAAAGGACAATAAAATATGTGGATTGAATATATCCATAGAGACGAAGAAAACGAAGCATTGGTACCTTTCGAAAACAAGGTAAAAATTAAGCTTCGATACTTCTATTTTATTATATTTATTTTTTTTTTGCGCCTATATAAACCACATTATTGTCATTTTTATGTCGTATTAACATGTATAGTACATATTTGTATTGGTTGTAGAATTCTTGAATTGAATTTACGTTTTATTTGATTATGGGAAAATTATTTGGTACAAGACGAAATAAATTGATGGGTATTGATTGTTGGTGTCAAATAGAATTTGTAGATTGCAGAGAATTTTATGCTGTTATATTTGTGTGTATGTATATTTTATGGAATTCTTTTATAAATAAATAAATAAATAATAAATAAATTGGTCGGCGTGACAGCTCGTGTAGAACCAGGGCCTAGTGATTTACAATTCTCAACCATTCCTGTGTGCGTGTTATTGGCAGGAATAGAGGGGACCTACAATTTTCTACCGAATCCGAACGGCTGTAGGATGAGAAGCACTTTTTCATGACAAGAGATACTCTTGGAGGATTTTTCAATTCCTCGCAAGAGGCAGTAACCCGTGAAAAACATTTCTGTTTTAGGTGGTATAGGCTGGGAATCAAACCCATGGCCTTCTGCGTAGTAGTCCAATGCACTAACCATTACGCCACGGGCTACTACTTTTATAATATTCTTAAATATACATACATAAGATGTTAATAATAAATACAACAAATCTAGTTTAAAGATTGATTTTTACTAAACAAAAATAGCAACATTAAATTCTCTGTGTTAATTATTTATTTCTCTAAACTGCATTGCATTGCACAGAGAATTTAGAAAACTCTTTATGAAATAAAATATATTAAAATACAAAAAACAATATTGTCATTTATTTAAATTAAATTCTTATTCTTTTCTCTAAAAAATCATTTCTCACCTGACAATGCATGAACACACTTTCATTCTGTCAAAAGTTTCACCTTGTGTTTCTGTTATATTTGTTATTTTTTTTTTTTTTTGAAATTCACCTTCACATCATTTGTCATTTATGTGAGAACAAATTTTATCTTCAACACACTCATTCTTTAGCAGTGTATCTATAGTAGTGTTGAAGTAGAACTCTAATTCAATTAAAAATCATATTTTACTCTTGAGTTTTCAAACAAAACCAATTATTACAGTTTATATGTGCAATGCGTTTTTTTAATTTGCAAAAAAATGATTAACTTCCAGTGTAGGTTTATAATACGAATATGAATGAAATTAAACTTTTGATTGACATTGAAAGGCAAATTAATATAAACTTTTGATAAGTTCTTACACATGTTCGGTATACATATGTATGTATATGGTTAGTTTATATTTGTTAATGATTATCATAGAAAGAATAAGTTTGCTCATTAAAAATAAATAGAAGTTATTAGTTTTGTGTATCTAAGCTTGTGGCCTATGGTATAGTTGTTTTTTTATTCAAATAATATATAATCGTTTGCAAATATTGACGATTTTTATGTGTTCTTCGAGTTGAAGGCTTTGGTATCTATGATTTTGATTTGTGATGAGGATGACAATAAGTTTGTCAAAAAATGTTAAAAACATATATGTTTAATTACAAGAACTTGATTGACTCTTAGAACAAATCAAAGATTTATGCTATTTGTTTTTTTTATGTATATACGAAAATAAAGAAAATACAGAGTTATTTTAGATAAAACCATAGTTTTATTTATCTTGCTTACAAGTTTTGAATTTAGATAAATCGGTAAAGCAGTTTTCGAAAAAAATCTCATTCACTAGGAAATTATGTAAAACAAATCGACGAGCAATATTGAACTAACAGTATAACGAAAACAACTATATGTAAAGAGCAAGGCTAAATTATATTATTATTTAAAATAGTTCACATACGCCACAGTGTACATATAAATTCCATCATATACATAGATGAAAATATTCATTTGGTATAAGTTTGTCCTCTTTTCGAAAATGATCTGGTAGGATTAATCAAAAGTTTGAGAAAATTTATAAATATTAAATACACGACTAAGTCGCATGTATTTGCTCATTAACTTCAAGTAGGACAGAACTTTTTCTTAGAACACTCTTTGACAGTTGTCAGGCTAAAATTATTATCTCAACAGTTAAACATCTCCTTATATATAAACGCATTCCAACAGCTGTCTAAATATGTGCTCATAATAAAAGGGTATTCATGCTACGTCGGAAAACCATCGTAAACGTGGTAAACATCGGAAAGTTTACGATGTCGTAAACGAACTGTCAAATTTTTTATGGGAAATCTTTTCCGACAAGTATTTGTATCGTAAACATCGTAAATGAAAATGGTAAACATGGTAAACTTTTTTTTCTAATGGTATTATGACATTATGGTTGAGTCAGCTGATTGGTTTATCACAACATTTTCGCAAGGTGTTTAAAGGAGCGTTCATGAAACGTGTGTCGGAAACTTTAGAATTTTACGACGCGACGTCGTTAAGTTTCTGACGTTGCATGCATATAGTGAATACCCTTAATATACATTCATTTTGACATACAAAGTACCCGTAATCTGTCAATTTCGAATGAATTAATGAATTTGGGTGAACTTCAGGATACGTTTAATGAACATTTTATTCATTTCAAGATTATTTTACAATTACGTCAGTTGGACTTGTCAGTCTTAGAGAAAACACTGGCACATTTAAGACTATTTACACGATAAAAAGATTAATGGCCAGAATATTTGCCAAAAAAATAGCACTTTGTCAGTGGTGTTCATCTAGCATTACTCATTGGGGATACAAAATGTGTTCACTGTTTTATAAATTTTTACTATGTATATTAAACCCCAATTTTTGATTATAAACCCTAAGCTCCTTAATCCCTACAGAAGTTATTTGCGAAAAAACCAATTCACTTTGTAATTCATTCAAGATAACGGCAACGCTACAACAGATTGATGGTTGTCGGAAACTGGGATATAAACCTCCTATATTTGGATATAGGTAAATATGACAATGATACCCCAACCTGATAATACTTTTTTTTTCAAAAATCTTAAACGACAAAGAGTTTCTGGACCTACACCAAAATTAACGATAGCTACCAAACCTTTGCTGGAATCATCTTGTCGTAAAATCTATCTCTGTCAGAGAGTAATACCAGCATAGCTAAAATTTGATTTTACTAGGCATCTACCTTATTACTTCTTTTGCCAAAAAAGTATAATCCAATGTAGCTACTCAATGAACTTCCTTAACTTTATCTTTGATATTTGGACTTTCTCTATCTAATCGAATGTGTATATCAACCAGAACGACTTCATTAAAGTTATGTAGGTACACTCTTCGTACTCTCAAACCTTCATCATAAAGTATGTCAAGCTACCTATACCTCACTCAAATGTTATCTACACCAAAAACTATCTGAAAGGTCAACAAAAGTTTCATATCAATGATAGGATACAAAAACTCACATTCACACAGGGTACCTAACATATATTTAGGTATAGTACCCTACATATACATACATATATGGTACTTTTGCCTGTTCAAAGCTTAATAACTTTCTTTGGCAAAACTTTAAACCCTTGAAAGTCACCAACTCAACTACTCACCCTTCCAGCTCTAACGTTTTCACTAAAAACCTTAAGTCAAACTTTTTCCACCTCTTTTTATTTTAATAAAAAAAAAAAAAACTTTTTAACTGCAGGTGGTGCAACTATACCCTATATTCTACTGAGGATACAAAAATATTGTCACTGACATACATACACACACTTTTATAGCCAACTAACTAAAGCAATTTATTTTTTGCTTCTTCGTCCTTTAAGTCGTCCTAATTAAGTGAACGGAAGTTTATAGTGGTTAGCCATTTCGCAATGTTTCGGTTTCCCGTCTGTTTGAGCACTTTGTTGCATTCTTCTTGCTCTCTAGATAATAATACATATATACCTATCCGTACACACTCACACTCACACTCACCCATTCACCCATGTCAAGCCAAACTAACAACATAATAAGGGCTAAAGTTTTTCAAGGACTCGGTGTCAATTTGATAAAATTCTCCAAAAAAACTTACATCCAAAATGTAGGTAGGTAGGTATGTAGGTCCTTCTTCCACTTGCATTCCTGACAAAATAATTAGGAACACCCTAGACCCTATGCTTATCAACAAATTCGTTTCCCTCAAGCTATATAATGTAGGTAAGCTAGGTATAGTATAGAGGTACACATTTTCATGATTGGCTGAGCAGTCGTGAAGTGAAGTGATGTGCCGGCAACGTTTATTTTCTATCCTTTACATTTACACCATACAATATGTGCTTTTTCCTTTTCTGCCATATTGTCGTTTAGGGTTCCATTATACTGTGCTGTTTTTCTTTTTGGAAAGTTTCAAAAAGTTGTCGGTTCGAATCCACAAAATGAGGGCTGACAGGTCAATAAAGGACTAGAATAGAAATTCGTTGAGGCATAAGGGTTCTTGGTCGTCCTCATCGTCACAGCAGATGTCTACACTATGCGGCAAGAAATGGGGGAAAGGTGTAACAAAATTCTTAGCCGGAGTGCCACTGGCAACTAAGGTAAATGTAGTGCAAAGGATTTGCGTTAATGACTCAATCAATATAAAAAGTGTTTTTTTTTTTTTTTTCTTGCTGTTCTGATATTTAGGGTGTAATATGGGTGAGTCCGTAGAATATTAAATGGTTCATTACATTTCTGGTCACGATTTAAGGACGAGTGTAGGCCCGATGGAGATTGGTGCACTGACAGACAAAAGACACCAACCATCACCACAGCACCACCGACGACGACGACAACGACAACGTCGATAAGGTTTGCTGGTTGAAGTATAAATGTTTTCATCGAATTCTCGACCGGCACGATGTTATAAGGCCTCCAGGGTCGGTGGTATTGGTTTATGTCGTGTCGATTGGTAGCGACAATGATGATGATGGCGAAGGAATTTCAAACACCAATTTCATAACCACTTTTTCGTATTAGTTCCGCTTTTCGAAAATATTTACATTAAGTTCTTTTTTTTCGTCCTTGGGACTGAATCTGTGTATTTTGTATTTGTGCATACACACAAATTCCTTGGGGTTTTGTTATAAGGGAAAAGGATATAGGTATGTACACTTTCGAAGTAGGCTAATTCAATTACCATTAAAAGAGAGTGAGTAATTCAATTTTAATGGGTTTGTTTTTTGTCTACTTAAACTGAACTTATTGTGGTTCAATGCGAACTCAATAGCAGCATACAAAATTTAACTCAATGTACATGTACATCAGTTGTGTAAAATAAGAGCATTTATAGGTATGTTTACTATGAAGTCAAAAATGCAATTTTAGTTTTCGATAATTTTTTATATTAAGACAGTTATGCATCAAATTAATTTTGTTAATATTAAGGAACATAATTATCTACCAATAACGAAGTAGGGAGATGAAGAAAATAAGAAAACAAATTTTGATCAATATTTACCAACTCTTGTAAATTGAGGATTTTTCATACATATAAAAGATTATTAAGGAAATATGTGTACATACATACATAATTACTTTTCCAAAACTTGATTGGCCATACCAAAAGCTGAAGCAATTTGAAGTGTCTGGCCACAGCCACATGGTCGTTCTGCTTTCGTGTTACTACCCCTTTCATTACAATTAACATATATGGTTTCATGCAAACGAAAGGAGACTACATTTTCCTCTTTCACTAAAAAGAAAAACCCAACTGTCTAGCACACACACACAAATTATATAAAGAAAATAAATTCATGGCCACTACGTGAATTATTTTTGAAAGTGGATTTTCGGTGGATGTCTTTTCTACTCTCGTAAAATCTACCTGTCTCGCTGTGTTAGACTTTCAGTTAAACAAACAACATGGTATATATCCACGCACTTACATTAGTGTATCAATAACCCTTTAAAGCTAAACAAAAACTAGAAATGTAAGGTTTGAACAAAACAACAACTATCCAAATAGTGGGTGTTATCGGTAGGAGATCATTTTGTATGCCGATTTCTTCATCAAAACAACTCGAAAAAAATGTTGAAAAAAAACAAAACAAAGAAAACTCATAC
The DNA here is from genome assembly GCA_951394125.1 of Epistrophe eligans. Classification (NCBI taxonomy): domain Eukaryota; kingdom Metazoa; phylum Arthropoda; class Insecta; order Diptera; family Syrphidae; genus Epistrophe; species Epistrophe eligans. The sequence goes on along the minus strand of OX596029.1, from coordinate 15,830,245 downwards.
GATTTGTTTCCTATGTTAACTATAAAAATCATAGTTTCTTGATGAATTTTTCCATGCCGAAATTTTTGTATAAATTTTTTTTTCTCCGGAAAAAGGCTTTTTAAGTCTTTTGGATGACATTTGGATCGAAATATTCAATATACGTCAAAATACAGTTTTTTGCCCATCTGTGAAGCTATAAACTGTCAAATTCCATTAAAAGATGGCTACATTGTCGATCAAAATCAGAAATGTAAAAAATGTTTTTTTTTGTATTTATTTTAATTTTTTTTTAAATTGAATGTTAACTTCTTGCGATATAGCGATTAAACGGTGCTTGCTGCGTTCAACAAAAGGCGCACAACTGAACGCAGCAGTGAAACGTGAACAATCCACATATCGCCCAGATGTGTGCCTCGCTCCCCATTGATTCACATGTGCGCCATCGATATTGCTATCGCAATCACGTTGCTAGACAATGTGTTTCTAATATATAAAATTTAAAAAAAACGTCAAAAAATCCCCAGCAACTTGTTTCATTGTGTGATAGTGGACTTGACAACGTTTTTAAATACGACCGAATGTGTTTGCAGCCTTTTATGGGAAACTTCCCAAAAATTTAAATTTGGTATTACTTTTATTAGGTGTGTCTCACAACTAGATGTCACTATTCGATTTTTTTTAATTACAAATAATTGAATTACAAACATAATTATTAAATGTGTACCAACCAATATTTATTAAAATATCAAAAACCAAATACAAAAATACGATATTTATATATTAATTTATAATTTCATTAAAAACCTTAAAGAAAAACTCACCGCATCATTGCCCAACCAAACATAGTTTACCATAAATAAAAATCCCCCACACGAATAAGATGTGTAAACACATCCATTATCCGCCATTTTCGATATACACCATGGTTTTTATAGCAGCTACCAGCACATAGCATTCTGTCTTTTTCATTTCTCCAAGTACATGTGGTCGGAAAAATTTTCTCATCTTTAATTACGCAAAATAAAGTGAAAATTCGCGCGAAAATATGTTAACCATCGCGATAAATAGTTTGCCTATTAAATTTCATTTAAACTAAATCGATTATATTGAGTGGAATAGGTGAATTTTGCAGTGCGTGTCGTTTCGCATGTTTGGATGACGGTGAAATTGCAACACGACGAACAAGAAAAAAAGAAGCACCACCTCATCCACTCTACAAATAATCGAATCGTCGTTGTCGCTGCAAGTGAGAAAAAGAAAGCATTGTCGACTGGCAGACATAATTGTCCATAAATTTATTTGGCAAAAAAAGAAATAACCAAAAAAAAGTGCAGTGTTTGCAAACATTAGAAAAAACAGTTTTCAGCTAAGAAAAAAAATAGTATACCTATTTCCCCGCGGGTGGTTCTTCCCACACAACCATACACTTGTAAAAGGAAAAAAATAGAATGCCTGTGTCGGTGGTTTGTGAATCGTCGACAGCGGCGAACGTAAATGCCGCTCTGCGCGACTCGCTCGCCAATTCGTCATACGGCGCTTCGTCTGTCGGAGCCAACAACCACCATCATGATGAGAGTTTACAAAATAAATTAGTGGCGTCGGCCAAACGTGTCCTCTTGACTAAAATCGAATACGAGGAGGTGAATAACTACAATCAATCGGTCCTTGACACTTTGAAATCCAAATACATCGTACTTAAGCCCTCGCCATCCCCGCAGCAGTTGTCTTCCTCATCGTCTGGAAATGGCAATTGCGGGAAATTAGTACACACACCTGCAGCAACAACAACAACATCATCTAACATGAATGGAAACGGCGACAATAAAGACACGAATCAAACTTTGGTAGGCAACAACCACAGCCATTCTTCTTCGATGGCGAATTCTGGTGGTAAGTGGTGGTGAATTAATTTGCCAGGTGCTGTCATTTTGACAGTGCTCGGCGCACGTGAGGTGGGAGTTAAATTTTATAGGGTGTTCTTGTGTTTGTTTATGATAGAAATTTATTTTAAAATATTTCTGTTTCGCAGTTGTAAATTTATTAAAATTTTAATTTGCAGACTACCAGCACAAAATGTGTGATAAAAAAAATAATACAAATATTTTCATTCAGAATTCTGGGACAAGGCGTTTTAGTGCCCTACTCTCAGCTTAGTTTTTAACTCCCTCGCTTCCAAACTTCTACTATTTTTTAATTACATATTAAAACTATTATTTTTTTTTTAAGATAAATCACAGAGGAACAACACAAGTGAACTGCCACAACCGAAGCGTATACTTTTTCCACGGGAAAATGTTCAAATTGGTTGGAAAAGTTCTGGCCGTAAATGGTATGTTGGTTCCGGGATGTCCAACGTTGGCAATAGTTGTTATTTGAATTCCACGCTTCAGGCGCTCTTCCATGTACCATCAATTGCAAATTGGCTTACGTCCGACACAGCTCACATGGAGCGTTGTGAAGAGGAATTAGGTGTACAAGGTGGCTGTATCATATGTTGCATGTCCAAAACACTTTTGTCATCACAGACACAACAATCATGCATTCGGCCGTATTTGGTATATGGAAAGCTTAAAACAATTTGTAGACATTTAACTGTGGGACGACAAGAAGATGCTCATGAATTCCTACGCTATCTAGTTGAAGCAATGGAGAAGGCGTATCTCTTGCGTTTTCGTCACTACAAAGACCTCGATCAATTTAGCAAGGAAACAACACCGCCAAATCAAATTTTAGGGGGTTATCTAAAATCTGCCGTAAGGTGCCTTGCGTGTAGTTATGTGTCGACAACATTTCAGCATTTTGAAGATCTTCTTTTGGATATTCGTAAGGCTGACACAATCGATGAAGCTCTCGAGGGATACTTCTCAAGAGAGCGACTTGAAGACATGGGTTACAAGTGCGAATCTTGTAAAAAGAAGGTACTTATATCCAATATCTGATATTCCATTAATTTGAGTAATAATTGTTATTTATATTTCATTAGGTGTCAGCCACAAAACAGTTTACACTGGAGCGTGCTCCAATTGCTCTCTGTATTCAGTTAAAGCGATTTTCGATGCTCGGAACAAAAATCAATAAGCAAATTACTATTCGGCCTCGTCTCGATCTCTCGAGATTTGCATCGAGGAAGAATGGCGAACAGCTTACATACAAACTTGTAGCAATGGTCACACATCTGGGAGCGTCTCAGAATTGTGGACATTACACTGCCATTGGCCTAACTGACACCGGAACCTATTATAGCTTTGATGACAGTTATGTTCGGCCAATTTCCGTACAGAGTGTGGTTAACACAAATGCCTACATTATCTTTTATGAATTGGAAGCTGGTCAGCATAATGGACACTCATCGAATAATAAGAATCTTGGTACGCAAATAAACAATAGCAGTTACGAACAGTCCAAAGAAAACAATCAAAAGAATGGAAATTCAAATTATAACAATGGAAGCAATGACAACCGTCAGAATTTTTATGGATCCTCGACAAACGCTCCAAAATTAATCAGCAAATTAAACACCGATCAAAAAGTTATTGGTCCGCAACTTCCAGAATACTACAAGAATGGCAATTCCAATGGTTTCCCTGGCAATGGCAACAAGCTCGTAAATACGCCAAGCAAACTAAGCAATCGGCCGAGCTCACTTCCCACAAACAGCTCCAAGATTATGATTCATTTTAAAAATTCAGCTGCAATAAATAATGGAAGCAATGCAACTGCCACATCGTCGGTGAGTTCGTCATCGACAGCAGCAAACCCTGCTACAAGCTCCACAGACAAACTGAAGATACTGCCAAGCGAAAGCGATGATGAGGATGATGAGAAAGTAACTACAACAAGCAATGAAGTAAGTTCAACAACGACACTGCCTCACATGCCTAAACTCGGTTTGGGTTCACCAGTGCATTTAAAAGAGAAATCGGCTGTCACATCAACAGCTACTGTCGCTGCAAATACTATCAAAAGCCCCTTAAAGAGTCTCGTCCCTTACGAATCAGAATCTGGCGATACTTCTGCCGATGAGGAAGACGACGCAAAGCCCTCTTCAAATTCGGCAACAAATTCGATAACTCAGAGCGGAAAAAGTCCCAAAAAGAAAAAGAAGAAGAACGAAATCGATGTGTTGTTCAAAAGAAAATCCAATGGAGTCACTAACTCGTCGTCATCGCCAAAAAAAATGAAAACCGCTTCGCCGAATGATGCCGAAGCATCCAGCACACACCAAGATTTCGAAGATGATTCGATTGACTCATGTGATTTAAAGAAAGCCCAATCGACGCCACCATCGCCACCAGTTATTAAAACAAAGACAGGCCTCTGGCAAGTCACTAATGTTCGCCCAACCAATTCGAGTTCAACTACACCAACACCTGAAAAGAAATTCAGAAATCCATTTGCGACAGTTAGACCAGCCTCACCAGTAAATCGTCAAACAGCAGCTAAACAATCGAATTTAAACCCTTCAAAGCCTTCCAATGGCTCTCAGCAAAAAAACACTAGCGAACGCAGTGAAGTAGTAAATGAACTGATGAAGCAATCACATCGTGGATATGGCGCGCCGGTTCTTAGCTGGAATGGCAATAAAACTGAACTCGAAAAGGAGGTAAGAAAGAATTAAATATTTTTGAAATCTTACAACATACATTAACATATTTCATAACACAACATAGCAATTTGATTATATTCTCAATTTGATGATACGAAGTATAAACCAAGAGTAATTTTTAGAGTGTTTGCAAGAAAAAAAAACAATCAAGAATTTAATTTAAAGAACTTCATCGACAAGATTGTTTGAAGGTAAGATATTTTTGTTTTAGATTTTAGAGAAAAATTTTCAAAAATCTTAACTATTTCAAAGGCATTTGTCTTGATTATGAAATAAGTTTTCCATTATTGATTGTTTGTTTGTGAATCGTAGCTGGAAACCGATTACGATGGGCTTATCCCTTATTCATAAATTTTGTTTAAAAGGCTTCGACTTTGAAAAATCAGTCTGGTATTTTTTCAGCGTAAACTTTTTTTGGCTTTAACACTCATAATCGAATACACTTGAATTATTGATTTAATTATTTTATTAAAGAATTTAAAATTGGTTCCTTGGTTTATTTCAATCCATTCTACTTGAGTAGTTCCTTTATGTCTTCTTTTTCTGCTGCTTCAAAGTATGGAATGCCATTTGGAGTTTTACCTGATTTCGATGCTCCCTTTTCAAGCAATAATTGAACACATTTTGTGTGCCCCTCCCATATAGCTGTCAAAAGTGGTGTGATTTCATGTTTATCTACCACGTCGACTTTTGCCCCTTTCTCAATTAAAAACAACAACACATCAATTTGTCCAAAATCAGCAGCAAAATGCAATGGATATCGTCCATCATCTATTTCCTTTTTTTTGATGACTTCTTTAACTTGGTCTATTTCTCCATTTTTAATGTTCCACACCAGATTTGGCATATTTTCTGTTTTTTTTTTTTTTAATAAACTCAAAATAATAAATCAAATAATTAATTCTGGTTTCTTTTTGATATAAAAATTCTTTCTAGATCTTTGTTCATAGTGAAAGTTTTAGTTAGTGGAAGAAAGTAAAAGCAGCATTGTCAAGCTAAAAATTTTTTGCATAAATAAATAATATTCTGTCAAATTAAAATTAAAAAAAAAACAACATCACCACCCATTCGTACTAAAAAAAAAAATTTGTTTTGTTATTTTTTGATCATAAATTTTGTTTTATAATTCTCTATACAATTTCTATTTTTTTAACAGATTACTGAAGAAACTCGTTTGCAGCGCAAACGCGAATGGGAGGAAGACGATGAAAACGAAATGGATCGTGGTCGACAAAAGAAAATCAAACTTCCAAAACCACAAGTCGGTACACCAGGCTTCAATCCATTCCAAGAACATCAAAGCCAACAGAACTTTCACCAACGCCGTTGGAAACTTATTAACAATGCATCTAATCATCGTTATCAAAATACATCATCAAATGGTAATTTTCGCAATGGCAACAATAACCGCAAGATGAATAATTTCAAACGATTTGGAAATAAATTTCATCAAAGATCATCCCATCATCAGCGTAGTAATGGCAATTATTTCCATAGACGCGGTTCTTAACAATGGTAATATTAATTACCGAATAAGTAGACACTAGCCCCAACTACAATTATTTCAAGAGATTCCAATCTCTTGGACAGTTTTAAGAGTTCTTAGTTCAATTTTGCTATAAAATTATTCAAAATCCTTACTTTTTTTTTTTAAACGGCGTGCGCCTGTCTCCTAACCAGCGCTCTGTCCCCTTTCGAAGTCGTTGTTATGCAAAGAAAACTGCATTTACAACCGATGCGTATAGAAAAGTTACAATGCTATCAAAAAAAATGTCCTTGCTTCTTGCATTGACAAAAACTTAGAACCAATTGATTAAAAACTACACTAAGTGTAGACTCGCTCTGACTCACCATAAAAAAACATAACTCCATCCACATTCATCGTCGTACTGTATATTATATTATAATTAACTAATCCTATTCATCAAGCATGCATATAAGGCAAACCAACAAGAAAAAACAGATTGAGTTGAAAAAGCTCATTTACTTAGTTTGTGTATAGAAAAAAAAATAAGTAAACAAACGCTGAACTTTGAATACCTATTTTCACTGCTATATTATATGCTTTTAGGTTATAAGTCTCTTAGCAATTAGTATAATAATTAACTATTATTGTTTTAATTTTTAGTTTTTTTTTTCTTAAATAATAATACATACATACATATAATGCAATTTTAGGTTAAGAATTTATTATTTTAATTAAAAATAATTATGAAATCCTTTGACCTGACCTGACCGACTTTTTTACATAACCGAATTCATTTTTTTCTTGGCCGATATGTTGTATATCCAAGCATTTTTTTTATTTAGTTTATAAGCTGTAGAAAAATCTGAAATATGTATATGTATTTTTTTTTTCTTAAACATAAACAATATAAAAAATATAATCGCGCGCCGAAATGTTGTTTTTAGTTTTAACTTAATTATAATTTTAGTTTTTACAAAAAAAAAAAAAAAACATATAAAATACAAACATATAGCTATATGAATTGTAATTAAATTAAAAATTTAAATAAAAAATAAGTTTATTTATAATTTTATGAATCAAAAATAAAAAATGCAAACACAAAAAAAAAAATAATAACAAAATATAGAAGAAGAGATATAAACCAATTTATTATATTATATGCAGTTTAGTTGTTAAGTTAAAATATATAATATGCTATCAAAATTCCGGAGGACAACTTTTCATAGAGAAAAAGAGACGGAGAAGTCCGGTGGAGCAATATGAAACAAACAACAAACAAAAAACAAAACAAAACAATAGTAAACAACAAATATTGAAATAATAAAATATATTTTGAAAGGACATCATTTAAATGCATTTAATTGAAATTTTGGGTGTCTTGTATTTATTTGTTTTTTTTAGATAGATTTTGCTGCAGCTTTTCTGATTTATAACTAAAGGTATTGGGTAATCTGATACAATGTCAATATTAGGTAAGATACGAAGTGGATTGACTTTATATTGACGTGATCTGAAGTTAAACCTGTGACCCCAACTTTAAAGTTGTATTTTTGATGGATTATTTAAGAAGAGGTTTCAATTCCTACAAAAAAAGTGACTTAAATTGTAATATATGATGAGCAAAATGAAAATGAAAAACACCAATTAAATAAAATTGAAGTGAAGTGAATCACATTAAGAAATAGTGTAATGGGTTTATACGACCGTAAAAAGAAAATTATATTAAGATGTACATAATATTATAAAAGATAGTCATGAACAAAACTGATGCATATCTAAACTATTATTAGCTTTTTTTAAACATTGAAAATTACAAGAATCCTTTTTATTTTTAATTTTAATTGTATATAAATGTATGTATGCATTCCCTCCACGACTAACTCGCATCTCTTTTTTATATAAATAAACTCACTCTCTTATCAATAGAATTCGAAATTAATCGATTTAAAAAAGGTTATTCTATTTTAAGTAAGTTTTCGATACCTATTTTTATTGCTTCGATGGAACCTTATAAACCTTAAAGGAAAGCGGGAAATTATTTCTGATCTTTGACATCTAAAAAATATAAATTGAGAAAGAATCAGAGCAATATTAACATTTTCAAATAGGTGACGTTAGAGGTGTACCGAATGTTAAAATGCTTTCGGCTTGAAGAGAAATGTTGAATTTAGAAATCGAATTGAAAACAATTCACTTCGAATTACAGAATCAAGCCAAATTGACCTGCTGTTCCTATCAAAAATAATAATCCAATTTTTGTACTATAAATTGATTTTTATTTAAACAAAATAGGTTTACTATCTAATTATTCTTTTCTTTCCTCTGTCTTCTACTCATCATCCTTCCTTTGTTAAATTTAGTAGGATGGCTCTTTTTTAACTTTCTTATACCACTTTTGGGTAAACTTTTCAAAGTATTATTTCTATCCCTCCGAAGTTTCTTCTGATTGACTTTTTTATCCAAACGTTCTTTCATCTTAAATGCTTTGGTCTTCTTCAACTTGTTGAATGTCTTGGTCTTCTTCAATCGATCAACGTCCTTTTTATTCTTTAACTCCTTATCGGTCAATTTATTTTTATTTTCCGAGGAATTCTTAGAAGATTTACTTTTGGTTTTCTTTTCAACCAAATCCATGCCGGGAATTGTCTCCAACTCATTTTCGCTTTCATCATTCGATTCTGGTTCTTCTTCAGATTCACTTATGGCTGCTCGATTCTCTCCGATAAGATTATTTTGAGCGGCTAAATCATTTGTAGATAATTCTACAATTTTGACTTTCACATCATCATCTTCATACTCCTCTTCGACTTTATCCTGCTCGGTCAGTTCTTTTAGCGGTTCAAAGCTTTTCTTCAAGTGACTGAGTCCATCTTTGATCTCTTTACGAATTCGTTTGCGTTCTTCCTTCAGTGTGTTCTCCAGTTGCACCTTTGCCTTCTTTCTTCGCTCATTTTTACGTTTTCGAAATCCAGTCAAGAAGTCTCTGTAATGGTAAATTATACGAAAAGAATAAAAAACAGTGAAGTTGCTCTACAATATAATATAATAATTACTTTCTTTTCTCAGGATTGAAAACTATTTCAAGCTCCTTTTTTTTAGGAGGACGAGTTTTGCCCATTATGTGTGCTATTTAAATTTAATAAAATATATTTTTGTAAATTAAAGATATTTCCTGTTTGTTGTTTTCTTAAGACGGCACCATGCTTTTTCTGATTTGTCAAAAGTCGATAGAAAAAAATCGATAACATCTTTGAAGTGCTACCAAGTTTAACAATTTTACGAAATTAAAAATGTTAAGGTGGAAATGCAAAACGAACATACATTTTGTATGTTAACTTTTCGCTTTTCACACCGAATCATAAACTCGCGTTTCGGACAAAATATTACAAAATGCCCATTCACGTTGAGACGTACGTAAGGAGTGGAAGGTTCGTGGAGATATTCAACGGATCTTCGGTCACACGAAAATCCATTGAAAGCATTGTGGTAACAATTTGAAGTCAAAGCCTAAAATTTAGTCACAATCTACTAGATTATTAAATATTTGAAATCTCGTTGATTTGATGAAATTTGGACCACAATGTCAATTGGACTATATGTCAATTTATAAGTTGTATACAACAATGTCTAGCCATTTAAACAAGTGTCCGAAATATGCCCACAAGCAGGGGCTGTTGGGACTCGGACGTCTCATGTTTCTGTTTTAAAAAAGTAGATTTGAGGGCTTATTGCATTTTATTTTCTGCAGCCGTCATTCTAAAATATGTACATACAATTTTATTTTTTTTATTCAAAAGCAGAAAAAATAATTTTCGTCTTTATTGCAAGTCATTGTTTATTATTAATAAAATAAAATTCTTAAACTAAATAAAATATATACAGTTATAATACTCTTAACTAAAGATTATAGAAGTTGATCCAGTAACAATGGTTTTTTTGAGCAAGTTTTCATTTTCTTAGCTACGTTGCCATTTTTGTGCTCTTCTGCCTTTCTTTTCCGTAACTATTCAACAAAAAAAAAAATACCATTCATTATTTTTTAGTATCAAATTAGTTATTTTAACTTACCTCCTTTTCCTCCTCGGTCAGTGGAGCAAAAACAAAATTACCAGTACTACTAGCTTTCTTATGTACTTGTTCACTGTCTCTTCTTTCATAGTCTCCAGATTTCTCTATTGACTCTGCTATTTTTGCAAGTGCTTCTTTATCGTAATTTAAAAATGAATTTCTCAATTTTGAATGATCGTTTTGTTTGATTAGGAATGAAGGCGGTTTGTACTCCTTGGCCACTAAAACTTTCTTTTCAATTATGAAGTTTGTATTTTTCAAATGGGGTTCCATAGTATCGAGCAACTTTTTACCAAGCTCTGTCGCAGATACCTCAGCAAGAATCTAGAAAAAAATTGTTAATTAAAAAAAAAAGAAAAAAAATCTGGGAAAATATCGGAAAACTCACTTCTTCTTTTGACTTCTGCATTAAAAGCTGTTCCCTTTCGAAACGCATTTTGCGCCATTTCATCTCTTCCTCATCGTCTGCGCTATCAATTTGGTCATCGTTTTCAGCACCACCGCCTGCGGGGTCATCTAAGCTAAAGCCACTCTCGATATTCTTCCAACGGAACTTACGCTGTCGTCCGACACCATCCGCCTCTTCATCATCAAAGAGCATCTCTTGGATTTTTTTAACTTCTCGAATATCGTCGTCGAGTACTTTGCGCCTAAAGCAATCATGGTTATAAAAAAGTTCATAAGACCGTTAACGATTCACAAACATAGAAACTTACATATGAATTTGTTCCAGTTCTGTATGAAGTTTCTGTTGATCGAACTCATCTTCATCTCCCAGTTCATTGTCATATCTGTCCAAATGTTGTTCATCTTCATCGGCACTACCCCATTCCGATTCAGAAAGTTCAGCTTCTTTTTCCAAAAAGCCTTTTGCTTGTTTTACACAATCTTTTTTAGACATTTGCACTTCGATTTCATTCTCTTCTGAGTCATAGTCTATGAAGGTTTGTGGAAGTTCTTCTTCCTCATCTTCTTCGATTTCTTCTGCGGAATTTTGCTCTTCATCATCTTCATCGTCTTCGTCATCCGAAAATCCTAACTTTACATGTTTCTTCTTTTTCTTTGTGAGTTTCTTTACTTTTTTCGTTTCCGATTTGGATACTTCTTCATCTGGTTCTTTTTCCTCGTCTGAAGACAGAATTCGAAAAACAATCTTTTGGGATTTTTCAGCTTGTGTTTCCTCAATTTGTGTTTCTTTTATTTGTGTTGTTCCGCCATTGAAAACTCCTGAGCACAAATCCTCGAGCTCGGTTTCGGTAACATTTCCAGGTGTTTGAGTAATAGGTATCTGACTAATTACTGGAGCTCGTTGTGTTTCAGAAAATTGTCCCGAGCACAAGCCTAATAATTCATCTTCAATTTCTTTAGGATTTTTTTCCTTTTCTTCAGCAAAAAGAACACTAGTAGAAGTTGCATTTAAATCTAAAAATAAACTTTAAAATCTCTAATAAAAAGGGCTCAATTTGATCTTTCTACCTGGGTTAACTTCATCATCAGAGTCTTCGAATGCTTTAATAACACGATGTTTCCGCATTGATGGATCTTCGAGATCTTGCTCTTCTTCACTACTGCTACTGTCACTTTCGGTACCATCATTTTCAGCTTGATTTTCTTCATTCTCTTCTTCGGCTTCTTCTTTATCATCGTCCTTGCTTTCGTCTTCTGGAAGCTCTTCTTGATCGCCTTCCTCTTCTTCGTTTTCGTAATCTTCTAATGCAATTTCATTTTCTTCTTCGTCAATCTAGAATGAAAGAATGTCGAAAGTAAGACTTTGTTAGTTAGCTCAATGAATTAGAATCACTTTGAAGACGGAACAAGTAATAATTGTAAGGAAGCGAGTAAATTGGGGTAAATACAGCTAACGGGCTTTAGTTATAAAAATCATTCCAGATCGTGAAAAAAATATCATTACTCACCACAATGTCATGTGGCCTGTTCTTAGTTTTGCTCTTTGATTCTCTCTCTTCATCTTCTTCTTGCTCATCATCATCATCATCCAAACCGCAACACTTGTTATACTCCTCTTCTTCTTCTTTCGTCTCTTCGATCTTCTTTTGGAATTCAGCTTTTCGTTTCCTACTTATTAGCGTTCGAAGGTTTTCCTTGAGTTTCATATAAGCCGCACCTGGTTTGGGTTCTTTTTCTTTATTTGATTCTTGAATAACAGCAACTTTAAGTGTTGTTTGAAGTTCTTGACTGAACAAAATAAAGTTAAAATTAAAATTGAAAAACTACTTTCAAGAAAGTTCCAAGATTCAAATTACCTGGGAGTCGTTTCTTCGAGTTTCATTTTGTTGTTTTTATTCGACTTTATGAAGCGTTGAAATAAGTTTTCAACGCCGGTTGGCTTGCGTGCAAACATATCACCAGTTTCAAAGTCAATAATCATATTGGCATCACCCTTGAGTGTGGGAACTAGGGGGATATTCTTTTGTGCGATCAGTCGACGTTTAAGTTCAGCCAAAGCAGATGGTCTAGTAGATTTAGGTTCCAGTTCTTTGGCATCTTCATTGATTATTGAAGTGGATGGAGTTGGATGCGGTTCAAGTTCGCTTTGATGCGACATCCCTATCTCAAGAAGATCTTGAGTTTTAGGTTGTGATATGAATTCATGTTCTTGTAAAATTTGGTCAATATCTTCCGTGTTTAATGGTCGAACATCTTCGGATTGAGCTTCTGAATCTTTTGGCTCGGTAGCAGATATCTCCATTGCTACTTCATCTGTTTGGTTCTCAGTCGGTTCATTCTCAGGAACATCTTTAAGTTCATCTTCTGATTCGCTTTTAAAGAATTCCGTAGCTTCCTTTGCACGTTCTTCAAGCTGTTTCCTACAAAAGATTTTCTTATAGAATGGTTCTTAATTAAGATAAATTGGAATTTACGCAAATTCTTCCAGCTCTTCGGGTGACATTTTTAAACTTTTTTCTGAACCGACTTGATTCAATGTTGGTTTGACTATAGTGCGTCTGGTTAGAAACTCTTTGAGAGTGTGACGTTTTGGTTTATGGTACGGAATACTAAAATCAAAAATAATTTATAATTCGCTTCTACAATAAAATAGAAAATAATCAAGGAACTAACTTTACATGGGTTTCACGATATAGTCTTTGGGTTTCACTTTGAATGGCCTGCATTTCATCAATGGCTTTTTTGGCTGATGCCTACGGAAATCCAATTGTAAGGAATTTAATAGAACAATTAATATATCTTACTCTTTGTTGTTTTTTGGGACGCTGAGGAGCAGTTTTTTTACTCTGTTGATCTTCCTCTTCATTCCCACTGCTGGCTTTTGAAGTTTCGCTATCAGAGTCAACAAGATTTGATATTTTGGGCGGTTTATTCTTCTCTGTGGAGTTTCCCGATTCATCCTCATTTTCACTATCCGAACTTATAGTTGCAGTTGCAGAATTCTGCTTTTTCTTTTGTTTCTTTAGTATTTTTTTTGTCTTCTTTTTTTTATTTATGTCTGGAACAGCTTTTTCCTTCGCTACGGTGTCTTCATCACTTCCTGTGTTGTTTCTGTTAGTCTTTTCCTGAGTGATTTCTGTTGTTTCTTCTGACTCACTATCTGAATCTATCAAAGCCGAGAATTTCTTCAGCTTATTAGCTGCATGGTCAGATTCTTGGAGTTTCGGTTCACTTTCTGGGATTTTGTTGTCTTCTTCACGCTTGTCACTGCTGGTAAAAACATTTTTTTCCACCTTACCTTCATCTTCATCGCTGTCCAGAATTTGTGTAGGGCGCTTCTTTCGGCGTATTGGAGATATGTTTTTGTCATCTTCATCTTCAGAGCCCGATATTCTTAGACTCTCAGTTCCTAGACCATCGTCGTCGTCATCGTCCTCTTCAACAAGTAGAGATTCCATCTTATTCAAAGAACTGTTGGCACTGCTGTTCTCATTTGGAACAGTTTCTGGTGGTAATTCTAGAGCACATAGGTTTGCATTTGATGTTATTTTAGCAGAATCATTGTTGTGAAAGTTTATAACAATCGGTGAGTTTATTACATCCATGATTTTTCATTAATTTTGCAGAATCGTCAAAAAATTAAATTTTAGGTTTCGAAATACCATAATCTTGGCGCGAAAAGAAAACAAAAATATGCAAGTGCTGCCAGAAGCAATGTACTGGTTAGTAATTTTGGGTGTATCCACAAGTTACTTGTATTACGGGCCATTGCATTTGGTCCCATTTCACATGTGGAAATAATTTGTCCCCTTTCACAAAGAGTACGTATATTAGGGGTTTTTTTTTGTAAGCCCGGAGGGAATTGAACGAAAAAAACGACATTGGTGCTAAACAATCACCATGTTAAATACAACAACAACTAATCCCCTGCGGGCTTAGTAGCTAAACCCAGAGAATTCTCCGGGCTTTACTTAAGCACACGAAAAAACTGTGTTACCGGCGTGAATTATTGGCGTGTTTTTTTGCAAGCCCGGTGGGAATTGCAGGAAAAAAACGACCACAGGGATTAGTGACAGCAACACAGAAACAAAATGGAGTTTTCATACAAACTATCGATAACAAGTATATAATTTATGCCGGTAACACAGTTTTTCTGTGTGCTTAAGTTAAGCCCGGAGAATTATCTGGGTTTAGCTTAGCCCGTAGGGGATTAGTTGTTGTTGTATTTAACATGGTGATTGTTTAGCACCGACGTTGTTTTTTTCGTCCAATATGTCTGGGCTTACAAAAAAACACGCCTTATATTTATTAAACAAAAATAAAAACAAAATCTGTTTTTAAGAAGGTTTTTTTTTTTTTTTTTTTTTTTTTAATAATACAAACTCTATATACTACTGAAATACATCAGCCAAGTAGAAGACTTAGCACTATTTAATTGGACTTGTTGAATTATTGATTCAAAATAGCTTTTTTACGGCCTTTAGTCCACACAAAAATTTTTTAGGCGTTTCGTCCCGGCGATCTCACTTGGACTCATCAGTTGACTAGTGAGGACCTTGTCAATACGCAATTTTTGTTAAGTTCAGTCCATCTAACATAGATTTCATGACGAATATCTAGTGTGAACTATATCCAACAAGACTAGAATTCCTAGTCATTAAATTGGAAGTTTTTGTTTTTGTTTTTTGCCCGTGGCCTGGCATTGTTTATAAGAAGGTTTTTTTTTTTTTTAATAATACAAACTCTATATACTACTGAAATACATCAGCCAAGTAGAAGACTTAGCACTATTTAATTGGACTTGTTGAATTATTGATTCAAAATAGCTTTTTTACGGCCTTTAGTCCACACAAAAATTTTTTAGGCGTTTCGTCCCGGCGATCTCACTTGGACTCATCAGTTGACTAGTGAGGACCTTGTCAATACGCAATTTTTGTTAAGTTCAGTCCATCTAACATAGATTTCATGACGAATATCTAGTGTGAACTATATCCAACAAGACTAGAATTCCTAGTCATTAAATTGGAAGTTTTTGTTTTTGTTTTTTGCCCGTGGCCTGGCATTGTTTATGCCAGGCATTGTTTATGCCAGGCCACGGGCAAAAAACAAAAACAAAAACTTCCAATTTAATGACTAGGAATTCTAGTCTTGTTGGATATAGTTCACACTAGATATTCGTCATGAAATCTATGTTAGATGGACTGAACTTAACAAAAATTGCGTATTGACAAGGTCCTCACTAGTCAACTGATGAGTCCAAGTGAGATCGCCGGGACGAAACGCCTAAAAAATTTTTGTGTGGACTAAAGGCCGTAAAAAAGCTATTTTGAATCAAAATCTGTTTTCATTTCAAATATAATCCCCGGAACCGGAAACTTGTTTCCAATTCGAGAATCGAATTTACATGTTGAAATGTCAAAAGTCAGCTGTTCCACTGGTTACACTCTCAAAGTTTGTTTGTTTACATGACATTCGGTTCAGTTGATTTTTCTTGTACCCATGTACAAGGTATGTACTGCGCCTCTTTTTTTAATTTATTTTTGCTAAAACAAACTGAACACGCGAAGACCAAAGACGGCAGACCCTACACTTCCTTGGTTGCCACAAAGCACAGTGCATTTCAATTGAAAATTCTTCCAAACAAAAGAAATATCAAAACGAATCTAAATAACATTTATTCATCACATCCAGCTAATCTTATCAATCAACTCTCCTATTTGATATAAACATTTGGTCGTACCTACCTACCTACAATGGAGTAAGGTGATAGGGTTATACTTGCATAGCACCGCTGTTCTATATTGTTCGATATATTGTTCTAACTGGAGCCAACATAAAAGTAATAAATATTTCAATAAATATTACAAAACTGCAACAACATGGCACAATCTAAATTAAGTCAAGTATTTAGCTATCAATCTTGGGTTCATGCTGTATCTGGAGCCACGGTAAGTACACATATTAAGCCTTGGAATCAAGATATTTACCTTTGGTCAAAGGTCACAATAGAGTTGGAGTTCAATATACCTATTTACATTAAAAACTACTTCATAAATAATACCACATTTTTGTTATTTTTTGTAGGGAGGTGTAATAGCTATGTCAGTGTTTTATCCCCTGGACACAGTGCGGTCACGATTACAAGGTAAATTAATGGTTTTGTTAGCAATATTAAATATAAAATCAGCATAAAGACAAAGAGGCATTTTCTACATCATTAATTTTTTGTAGGTATGCACAAAAAATCTACACAAAATTGAATCACATTTTGGGAATTTGTTTAATGAAGTATTTATTTGTTCTATTTGACATAAATATTACATTAAAATGCTGATAGGTAATTGATTAATTAATTCTTTTTAGAGATATCACTTAGCTTGAAACATTTTAAAAGGTTTTAGATTCCGTGATAAAGTATGTGTACATACGTATCTAGATATAATCCTAAAGGATTGTAGATTTATTTTATATCAAAAACCGTGTATGTATATATAAGTATTCAATTAGCCTTTATTATTAAAACGTTACTTTAAAGCCCACCCATTTCAATTTTTCACCTGGAAAAGGAAAATGCTTTCTGACAACCAGTGTACACCCAAAAAATCCAACTTATTTTTCTCTTACTCCGCAATAACACATAAGAACTCAAGTTCGATAACCATATCGTTTTTCCAATATTTTATTGTATTAAAATCTATTTATTCATCATGCTGCATAAACCTGCATGTTATTATAGTATATTTACATAATATGTATTAGGATAATCGTTGTTTTTTTTAGGATTTTCATGTTTGAATGGCCTCAATACGGTTTTAAATGGAGAAATTAATACACAGAAACTTTAGCAACTCGCCCGTCAACTCCCTTGGTTCTGTGGAAGCGAGTAGAGCAGCGAGTTAGGCATTTGTAAATAGAAAATTGACAGTTGGATGTAGCCAACCCTCAGCCGAGTACTCGCTTTTGTGGCCTCAGGGTTACAGTTCCTTTTATTGGTTTATTAAACATGCATTTTTTTTATTGTATGGGGGCCTGGTGATTAGATTTAAATGCAACAAAAAATTATGGTATTGCATAATTTTTTAACTTTTTATATATAGAGGAGTTTTTTTATTTGGATTTAGATTTAGACCTATCTATTCAGTAAATAAATAATTTAGTAAACATCCTAATTCATTGTCATTTCAGTTGAAAATGCAGAGCGTCGAAAGGCCCTAAACACATTGCAAGTCATCCAACAATTGGTACGCGAAGAAGGTTTTTCAACTCTCTACCGCGGTTTAGTGCCTGTCTTACAAAGTTTATGCATTTCAAATTTTGTCTACTTCTATGCGTTCCATAGTTTAAAAGCTTTAAATGGCAGCGCCCAACAAAGTGCCATACGTGATCTGTTCCTTGGATCGATTGCTGGAATCATCAATGTCCTGTCCACAACTCCTTTTTGGGTTGTGAATACTCGAATCAAGATGCGAGGTGTAACCGGTCTAGTTGATGATACCTCGAAACACTACAAAAATCTTGTGGAAGGACTAGTGTACGTTGGCAAGACTGAAGGTATGGCTGGATTATGGTCTGGCACCATTCCATCGTTGATGTTGGTCATAAACCCCGCTTTGCAATTCATGATGTATGAAATGTTAAAACGAAAATTGACCAGCGCCTATGGGGAAATATCGAGCCCGGCGTATTTCTTGATTGGGGCGGCGGCTAAAGCTTTTGCAACTTTACTAACGTATCCCATACAATTGGTCCAGACAAAGCAGCGTCACCGATCGAAATCCGATGAATTTGCCAAGAATGCTGGGACAATACAAATGGTTATGACAATATTAAGAGCTCAAGGTGCGAAAGGACTTTTCCGTGGATTGGAAGCAAAGATTCTGCAAACAGTCTTAACAGCAGCTCTTATGTTTTCCATCTACGAGAAGGTAGCCAAAGGGGTCGGTGTGGTTTTGACAAAGAAATCATAAAAATAAAGAATCGCTAAAAAATCGGTGATAGTAGTAAAGTAATAAACAAAGGTGGGTGCAATACATTTTAATTCAAGGAATATAAAAAAAAACAATAACAATTTAACCAAAGAGTTTAGTAAAAATAAATCTAAGAATACTTCAATTGTCGGTTGTTTCTTTTGTGCCTTCATGACTCACAGACTTTTTGTCTGCATCGTCTTTAAACTTTTTAGGAGAAGGTTCATCATCGACTTCCTCCTTACTTGTGACATTTTCCTCAGTCTCTTTGTCTTCAGTCTTCTTTTCGTCCTTGGATTCATCGGTTTTGTTTGAGGCCAGCTCAATTAGATTGTACTTCTTATACTTGAAGTAACCCTCCACCACGGACAGACAGCATTTCTTTTTTATGATTTCAACTATCACCGCCAGCTCGGCGTTCTTCAGATCTACCTTGTTCTTCATGTTCTTATCGAAGACCAAGTCGGCAAGGATCTTGATAATTTCGTCTCGTTTGATGTCATTGTTGAATCTTCTATTGAATACAATCGCAAACGTCTTGCCTTCCTTAAGGAAGTATTTGTCGAACAGCGTCCCAGCAGCTTTTGTTATCTCATCCACACTCGCCTGACAAACGACTTCGATTGGTGTCAACCGAAGAAGGTATCTAGTTTTTTGAATTTTTGTTTCGGCAATGTCTTTGATGATTTTCGTGCCTAATTCCACAGGGTCGGGAAGTGTTGTTTTTATAAATATACAGTTCTTTGTCCCCGTATCAATCGAATTAAATCTACATCCACTTCCGGGCTTTGCTGCAGCTTTTGCGGCATCGATTTCTTTTTGAAGATCATCAGAGATGTCGGTTTCTTCAGGTTCTTCATTATCTACTGGTTTCTGAGCCTTATCAATGTCGTTTTTGGCAATTGGCCCATAGAGTTCATTTGCATAATGATTAAGAAGATTATAGCACTCGCGAATGCAATCCCTTTCTTTGAAATTGCATGTGGCCAAGAAACCTCGCTGGCCAATTTCTAGAGATTGTCTTTTAGAAGATTTATTCCAATTACCTCGGTTGTTGAATTTTTTGTTGCTTGTTGATTCTGTCATGATTGGGTTTGTAAGTATTTATTTTGCTTTGAAAAATACTTTATAAGAATTTAATATTTTTGGAATTTATTTTAAAAAATTATATACAAACACCCGCTTGCTGTGCTTTGATTGACAAGTGACAAAACGAAAACGTGCACCAAAATGGAACGGTAAGGAATGGAAAATGAAATATCAGGTCTGTTTGGCAACTTTAAATTTCTTCCAAATTTTTACAAAAAAATCAGTTTTGTGAAAATAGTAATGGAGCTATATTCACAAAATTAACTTGAAACTTTTTATAATTGTTCACTATTTGCTCTCAAAATTTATTATACTGGTTTTGGACAATTTGTAATCTTTGTTTCTCTTTAGGTTTCCTTTTGATTACAATGGTACTTTTAAACACTGCTATTTAAAATTAAATGAAAGTAAAATGAGTTATCCTTTAACTCTACTTGAAAACATACTCCTTCAGTAAGGAAAAGCGTGAAGAAGAAAGTTGACCCACTAAACGCTATCTACCCCACCACTACCTTGGTTTATTAAGAACAATTTACGACAATTTGTAAAAATTACAGTTGTAGATGACACAATGGCAATTTTTCTTCTGAAAAAAGGAGAAAATACCGCTATTATATCAAATCGGACAAAAGAAATTTTTATTTTATTTCAAACTTTTTTTCAACTATTTCTCACGAGGTTTCACATACAAGAACGATTTCGTATATAACCAAACTTTAACCAATGTGTAGACAGACCTATATAAGAAAACTAATGGCAATAACCTGAACGCCATTCCAAAATGTTTCTTTTAACCAAATGTCAAACACAAAGCAAAATGTCAAAACTAATGGTGCAAAATGCGAAGAGGAAAACAATTTAATTTCGGAAAGCCCGTTCATTTTTAGTTCATTCATTCATATTATTGGCGACGGAGTCTCGATTCCTATCTGTGGCCTGTGCGGGTCTTGTAAAGACAACAATAAATTTAATCTGCTAGTGCTAACTGCAAAAAGACTTCAATAGTCTGCAATCTTTAAATTCTGTTCTACCAATTAAATTTGTAGTATCTATACCCATCGTTCTCGATTAAACAACCCCATTTTCTGTAATCAGCTCAACTAAAAGTGTAATAAACCGAAGTGGTACAGTGTGTGTATATGTGTTTTGGTGCCTTGGCTGTGGCTTTCTATTCCTAGATGTGCAAACCTTGAACTTTGTGCAAAAAAGTGCAAATATCTTATTTTTTGTTGAGTGGCCTCCAAGAGAAGAAGATACATAAAAAGTTTTATTCTTTTCTAATTAATTGTAAATCGACCATGGCACAAGGTGGTACAGCAGCAGTCGACCTTGCAGGTGCAGCAGCCGTAGTGGATCGTGCAGGTGCAACAGCAGGTAATTAAAGGATAAACTTTTTCAGCTAACAGCGGGAAAAACACGTTGATTTTAGCCTCAGAGTTTTGTTTAACTGCCTGTCTACATTTCATCTTTTTTAATAAATTCAGCCCGGGTTGGGATAGGTATAATAATGTAAAGGTATCTAGCTCGATATTTTCAACAAATATGTACATATGTATGTACATACATAGGTTCCTCATCCTCAGTTAAGTTCATTTGGATAAATTCATAAATAATGAGTTTTTAAATAAAGGAACAAGATATAGGTACCTAGTTGTGGAAATTTTAAAACTTTGTCATGAATCTAATTGAGCATGGACTATGGAGGGGGCTTAGAAATATAAGAACAGCAAGATTAGTTTCTTATTTTTCATCGTTGGTGAAATGTAAAGAACCGGGAAAAGGAATTTAATTTTCAGAAACATATACATACATACCTATAGGTACTAAACGCACACGAGATATGAAAAACATATTTATTTAAAACTAAATAATATTATGTAGCTATATTTTAATATTTTCCTAAATCTAAATTTTTTTTTGTATTGCATTGGTAACTTCTTTGGAATTTACAGTTATTGTGATAGAGGTAAAATCTAATCGGTTTTGTGATAATCTTAATGGTTTTTTACTTGCGATAAAAAAATCTATTGGAAAAGTTTTGTTTTAGCTCTCAAAAAAACTTTTCTCGTCAGTATTAATAATTGATCGAAAAATGAAATTCTTAAAAGGAAGATACCTACCTAATAAGCAATATCTTAATCTGGAATTATTACAAATCCCAAAAAAATTTGACTGATCCCGTTCGTAATTATATTCCTTTTTTTCGAGATTCATAATCATTTTGCGATTGGGTAGGTAATTTTAGCTTATAAATTAGCGGATTAACTATAACACTAAAAGAATTGCGCCTATTCAGGGCAATTATGAAAAATCATTGGGCGCATTCACTAATGTAGTCACTACGTAGTCAAGTCATTCTGATTGGCTACATACAACTACAAAATGAGTTGAAATTTCCCCTCCGACGTAGTGTACAAATTTCGGCTTTAAAGTTAGTGGAGAATGATTTTGACGTTTCACAATCAGCTGTTCGGTTAAAATACAAAAGATTCAAACTATTCAAAATGAAACTTGACCACAGTTAAATTATTTTGCACAATTATGATTTTATCTTCTTCCAAATCACTCATATTATATCTTATATTTAATATTATTTAATTTAAAGAGAAAATATTCTTTAAATTCTCAAAACACAACTGTTTCTTATTTCGTGTGTGTTTACATCTGTCATTAATATGACAGTTTAGAATTGACTACCTTTGTAGTGCAATTTTGCATTCACAAAGCTAGTTGAATTTCGACTACGTAGTCACTACATTAGTGAATGCGCCCATTGTTGTCTCTTTTGACTGCAGAGCCTCCTTAAAGGTATAGATAACCAAAACTAAAAACTTTTGTGACGGCCAGCGAACATAACACCACAAAAAGTCATCTGTAGGAGTGATAGCATACGAATTAAAAACAAATAAAATTTGTCAGTTATACCTACCTATGTAGGTATGTACTTACTTAGTTTGAAATCTCAAATCCAATCTCAGAGTTGCTCTGTTGGCACTTAGTCCATTTAAAAGTTACAAAATTCTACCCGAACCTCGCATCTAATATAAGACAAGATTGCGTGAGTGTGCGTGTACGAGATGATTTTCGGGGCTGTAGGCCTCCTCCTTTGGGGCTGGAGGAAAGGGGGGGTTAAAGTTTATTCACCATATCTAAGAACCATAAGTTCCACAAAAAAAATTTACCTAAGTTTTGTGGAATATTTATCCTCTACAATTTTGCTATGCTAAATTTTACCAAGAATTCATAATAATATCCAAGTATTCAGGAATTAATTAAGACAAGGAGAGTTCTAAAATGGATTATTTTAAAAAAGAAGGTTACTTTTTTTAACATGTAACATTGACTGAATTACCTTTGTACAATACATGTATATATAGAATTTCTCTTCAACCAATGTATTTAAATAAATCGTGCAACCGAATTTATAATTTTTTGATAACAAAACCGCAAACGGGGAATATATAAATATAATTCCATTATAATTCATTTTCATTAATTTGAAATTACCATGAATTCAAAACCAGTTTTGAACTTTTCACAAACCACATGACCACAATATTATTGAAAACTTCAACAGTATAATTATTATAAAACTAACTTCTTTTTTTATATCGGTTCATTTCAAAGAAAATATAATTAAAGGAAAATACTATAAAATTATAAATGATTAGTAACTATATAATAATACACACTCCATTGTTCAATGATTTTTTTAAATTTAAAACACAATTTATTTACTTTTATAATTCACATTGTTCTTTAAATAATTATTGTGGAATATGAGACGCTATTAATTACCTCCTGACAAAACAGTTTATTTATCGTTGAATGAGATTCTTTATTTTTCATAAACAAAAAAAGAGACTACGTGACTATCATTGTTGGATTAATTGAATTTTACTGCGATTTTTTTTCCAATATCAAGTATCAGATTACAATTTGATTTTTTGTATCGTAGAACATTTAAGCTTGAGCACATGGGTGCATTACCACAAAACAAAAGAAGACATTAATCACTTATTATACATATGCATGTAGATTTTAATTTGTTTTTTAATAGATTGCTAGCCTGGGGCAGATTAAGAATGGTTCAACAATATTAGAGATATGATTTATTACCAATCATCATATTGTTCAACGTCAGCTTTAAAAGTATAAGCATTCAAATCTTATTTTAAGTACAAATTTTAGATAATTCTAAAATATAATAAACACACGAAAACATAATCTGATAAATGTGAAGAAAGAGAAATAAATTGCACGACTGAGCAGCACAACAAGAAACACTTTGAAACTTACAATTAACACAATTAAATAAATAATATTTTCTCAAAAAAATTACAAATAAATTGTTATTCAACAACAACTATTCACCTCAATAATTTTGACTTCTACTCTTTAATCTTTATGTTATTTTATTATAAATCTTTGATTTATTTATGCTTATTTAATTTCTGTGTGAGGGTTTATATGTTTTTATAGTTTGTATGCATATATGTACATATTTATGTAAATTGTATTTTCTTTCATTGTCATGTACCTATAGAGTGTAGTGTAGTGTATCTGTATTTAGTTTAGATTTTCTATAAAAGACTATGTCCTACCAGAATATTTAAATAAATTGAATTGAATTTTTTGTTACTTATTCATAATATGCCAAAAAAATTAAGTCAGCTTTTGCATGTTTTTCCAAGAAGATCATTAGAAATTTGAGCTGAAGCAGTCACATATTTAGTTGTGCAAAACATGAAAAATCTGAACATTCCTTTCAAAATGTTTGGCATAGTAGTTCAACATGGTGATTAAATGGCTGAGGAAGAAACTCCGACTGGGGTTCAAAGTCTTTATTCTATATGGTACCTTCAAAAATACTGTTTTTGATTTTTTATGAAGCCGTCAAGGCCAGCATGTTCTGATTTATTTATTTTTTCATGTACCTACATAGGTAATATAGACTTCATGAGCAAAACATTTAACATATCTTATTTATGGGTTAAACAATTTATGGAGTATTTTAACTTTATAGGGGCAGTACCTACCTATTTGAAAAATATTCACCTAAAAACCTGATTGAATAATCGAAGAGCCGGGAATGATGGTTTATTACATCCAGTTGAGATGGATTCAATTAAAAATCTAATTTAGCCCCACCAACTCATCTTCGTCCAAAATACCAACTATAAAATTATTTGCAACATCCATCGATTTTCTATCCAGTGCATAAACATCCGCAAAATCGTTTCCTAATTTTGTATTGGACTTCACTGTTTGTTTCTGTGTAAAAAATTAAGTTTCTCGAACGGAGTATACTAACTTTGAAAATAAAATTTAATAATTTGTACACATTGTTCATGGTGAATTTCCATACATTATTGAACAATTCACAATAAATGTGACAGATTTTTCTTTAACAAAATGGCCGTTATTTCCTAACAAATTTATATAAATACCTACAGGCGTATTTATAAGATTTTTACGGTGGTATTTATAAACGTTGTTTAACTTTGGACAGCTGTCCAAGTTATAGATAAACATGGTTAATTGCTGTCTAAGAGTTATCTTAATAAGATAACAGAATCGGTTGTCTAAGCCTTGACTAAATTGACATTTTAATCAATTAAACAAATCATATTTCCAAATGTTTCGAAAATTGTAGAAACTATTAGACACTGTCTAACTTGTCAAAAAACTGATAAATACGGCAGTTGATTTTCAATAGTAAGGCTGTGTCTTGATAGTCCCAAATAGTCAGAAATATGCTTTATTTGATTAAATAAAATGTAACATTAGACAAGGTTTAGACAACCGAGTCCTTTGTCTAAGTTAGATAACTCTTACTGCCACATTATTCACTGATTTTAATCGGTTTTAAACTTACACCTGGGTTAAAAGTAAGTTAATCCCAGAAGTTAAACCCAAAACCTCACTCGTTATACCTGAAAATAAACCCATTTTATTAAATCTTATCGCGTTTAATCCGATTCAATTTAAACTGCCCTCCTGGGAGCAGTTAAAGTAGTTACACCCGGGTTTAAGCTCAAATTTCAATTTTGTGAAAATCACAATATTATCACTTTCTAATATAAAAACAAAACACAAAAAAAGTAAACAAATGGTTGCAAATGTCAAATTATGGACATTGTGTAGATTTAAAATATGTTTTACATGCGGTTGTAACTAATTTTTAATCCATCAAGTTTAATGCGTGTTTTTTTTGAGTGAATATTATGAACATAAGTTAAAATTGTCGGGTTTAAAAAATGTGGATTAAATGAACGGATCTAAAATTTACTTACACCTGACTTACACCCTCTGCCAATAATATGGCAGATGTTTAACTATAAAATGTTTATCTATAACTAAAACGGCTGTCCAAAGTTAGACAACGTTTATAAAAACAACCGCTAGTGTTTCCCAAAATAGAGTGAAAAGCTTGGACAAGCAAACTTACAAATGATATCGCTTCCAGTTCCTATTTCTATTTTTGATCTGTGAGTGGGTCTCAAAAAATATAGTAAATCTAGTTCTTATTTTAAGTTTTTTAGTAGTTTTTCAGTTATAAATTTAAATTGAATCACAAAATACAAATAAAGTATTTAGGTATTCATTTTGAAAAAAAAAATAATAATAATATTTTCACTCCATGTATTTCTTAAAGCTTTCGTTGGCCCAATTATTCAGTTTCAAAACAAAAATAACGATTGCAGTTACT
Source organism: Epistrophe eligans (assembly GCA_951394125.1). NCBI lineage: Eukaryota > Metazoa > Arthropoda > Insecta > Diptera > Syrphidae > Epistrophe > Epistrophe eligans. The sequence continues at coordinate 15,803,945 of OX596029.1, read as the reverse complement.
TAATCGTGTTGAAACAATCAACTTGTTTAAATTAAATAAAAATAAAACTTTTATGGTGGGTGGTTTAATGTGATTTCGTGCCTGCAACTAAGAAGCAATTTACATTCCTCCTCTCAACCTACAATCTGATGTTCATCTGCCGTTAGAGCTTTATATTCAATTAAAATCACTGATTGCCTCCTGAGTTTTGTTTCTACAAATGTGTTTTATGGATTTTTGAAAAATGCGAAACAATTTCTAACGTCTCCACCGACCGCATCTGCCGCAGCTGCCGCTGCCGCGCCACCGTTATATATATATGTATTTATAGATACCTTGATAGTGTGTAAACACACACTAAAGCTTCCTTTATCCCTTCGATAACAACTAACTCATGATATTTTACGGGTTCTCCGTGTATGTGCCATGTGCTATTATTTATAGTTTACATTCCAACATAGATTGTGTTGGCGTGCCAGATTGTGCCAATATCCTTAACATCATTGATAACATTGAAAGCACTTAAAACCGATATCAAAAAAACGATTAAAAGCAAGAGTATAAGATGGGCAACCGTTCTATGAGAATATGTGTATATATATATTATATCTGCCATGAAAAACTATTGTCTGAGATTTTAAAACTTACAATACATACACCCCAACTACGCGAGACTCCCCCATCGATTGGACTCAGGAGGAAAATCAATAAAATAACATACATGATCATTAAAAATAAATGCAATCAATGGGTGGTAGTTTGATAATACTTAATCAATATTCATGAGTTTCGCACAGAAGGTCTGTACCTATGTATACGTACCTCTTATACGAATTGCTGCAAAGCCGGTTTATAAGTTCAAAAACAAAATAAAAAAAAAAATCTTTTAAATAGGTTAAGTTTTATGCGCTTTAGGAAAAGCAAAGAATTTTCCTACTTGTTTCGCTCTGTTTAGGTAGAAAAGTGCAAATTTTAAATTTGAGCACGTCTCTGTAAATTAAATCAATGTCATCATAGTTATAGCTTAAAATATTAAACTAGGCAAATTTTAATCAGGCACATTAATTTTAAATCGAATATGTACATAAACTTGTGTTTATACATACCTATGGATATGTAAATGTAGGTGTTTTAGGGTTTTCATAAGGCTTTAAATATATGTATCCTTAAGTTAATTTTTTTATGAAGAACAATAGTTGGGAAATAAAAATGCCGACTGAGAACAATTTACTATAGAAATTAATTTTGATAAGACCACAACTATGTGCTATGTACAAACATATGTGCATATGTATGTATATCTAATCGCTACATTGAATTGAAACGTTTTTGGCATATCTTGCTAACAAAAAGCCTTTCAGACGCAAGGAATTTGAATATGATACGAATTAAACACTTCAAAGCAATAATCCTTGCCATGGAATGAACACTAAAAAGAGGAAACTATTTACAAAGAGTAAAGTTAAACGAGGAAGGTCTAAGGTCTACATATCTGTAGAAGGCCTGAAAAATTTGCATTTCACAATGTTAGATTTTATATAGATACCTACATATGTATGTATGTATGTATAAAAACGAATATTTATGTTTGTAGGGCATGTTTAAAATTCGTAAAAAAAAAATCAACCTTGAAATTTTATTTAAAAAAAAAATAATTATGTTAGAAAAGAAAAAATCTTTATATAAGTTTCGAAATTCTGTGTGTATCTGTATATGGCAGGTAAGTTTTAATTAATAAAACAATTAATGACAACAAGTTTGTATTTACATCCCTGAGTGTACAGCTTCAGTTAAACGGGATTCATTTTTGCTTGCGATATATATACTATTTTGACTAATTGTGCGTTCTTAAAAAAAAAATCGAAATCGATATAAAGACCAAACCAAAAATTACGATGAAGAAGAAGACGAGTGAAGATGAAAAAACTGAACCTCGCTTGCGAATTGGATCGCATCTTTTTGTTTGTAATGCGATATCAACCTGCCTGTCTTTCTGTCTTTCCTAGACCTTCAGTCCCGGTTTTCTTTCTTTTCTTTCTTTGGTATACCTAAAGGGCAAAATTTAATTTGATTTTGCTTAAAAAATAACGATACCATGTCATATACATTTCTGCAAGGGATAAGCTTAAATAAACAGTTTGTTTATCGCTTTTTTAATCGCCTTTCTTGTCAACCGATTTTGAATAAAATTTAAAAAGAAGGTTCAAAGAGCTATAGGTATAGGCTTATACATATATTGCATACTAAATTTAAACTAAAATAAGAAATTATACTTGTCTTCAATTTATTTCCCTAAGAATTAAGTCTGTTCATGTACAGTACAGTACATAGTATGTACATTGTACATTGTACATGCCCAGACTTAATGACCTTTTCTTTTAATGAGATAGAAATGAAAAAAAGCAATAAAACAAAAAAAACATAACAACAAAAATAATAACATAGAACAAGTTGAAAACAAAATCCTTCAAGGCAAAGAAGACAAGAAAGTATTAGTCCCCCTTAAAGTTAAAAAAAAAAGCACAATAAAATCAGAGAAACTTGTTAATATAAAAATAAATTTTGATGTCATAACCTTTTGGCAAAAAAACAAAATAAAATATTGTACCTATACAAATTGCTAAGTGTGGTGTCAGCGGTAACTCAATAACTTATGTTTTTTTTTTCTTTCTGAACAAAGGGTGTCTTTTTTTTATCAATTATTGTAAGGATTTTATTTTAATTAATAAAAAAATGTTGTAAGAATTTTTTTTTAACAATGATTAATAAATGTGTTCTTTTTTCAAGAAACAAATAAAATGTTAGCATAAGGTATATACTTTTGTTTATATTCAATGAATGGCCTTTAGCCTTTTTTGTTTTGCGACCATATGAAATTATTTCTTTTAAATTTCTCATGTCATTATTTATCAAAACACTCGAAGCAAAGAAACGTGAATTTCCATGGAAATTTTATTGTTTGAAATATATGCGTTAACATGCTTTTGAATTATTACGTGCATGACGAAGTATAATAATTTAAATTCATATACAAAAATACTCACATATGTACATATGTTTCTATACATTTCCTTGCAGAGGCTGTGAGAGAAAATCATTTTTTAAATAAATTTGAAGGTAAAAAATTTATAAAAAAAAATCTTTAAAGAAAACAATAGCTAACTTAGGAGGGTTTCTGGCGAAACATATGTAATTTTTGACAGTAATTATGTACAAATCGCTCAATCGAATCGAAATTTCTATTTTATTTGCAAATTTGTATTTATGTAAATGCAATCAAAAATGATATTCACAGCTTTTCCTGACTTAATTCTTAAAATCAACTACTTCTAGAATCCATAATTTCGGTGACATATGTATTTAAATCAATTCGCGTTTCTAATATGACGGATTTTGTTCTTTTCTAGGTATTGAAAAATCAGACTTCCTTTATTATTACGTACTAAGAAAAAGTCTGTAATTTTCTTATAATTAATCAAATTTTGTTTGTGCAGTAAAAATAGAAATTCTGAAAATCTTAAATAGCAATCAATTTGATATTAAAAATATATGTACACATATGTTAAGCATTTAAACTTTCGTAGCTTATTTTTAAGTGACTTAATTTTTTTTTTAAATGTGTTAAGCTCATTAGAGTATACTTAAATTAGCACCTTTAGTTGGTTTAAAATTGAATTTATCATCCAATTGAATGAAATTAATTGAAGCGTTAAATTATTTTTATCATATGTCCATACACACACCTTAACAAATTGTTAAAACTTATTTAAAAAAATGTCAAATAAATAGATATAAATTCAATAAATGTTTGTATATACAAATATGTACAATGTACATATCGATTGCTATCTAATTTAAATTGTATAATTATTTATCTTTTATATTGTTTTTTTTTTGTTTTTTTTTTTTTTCAAAGGAAGATAGCATCACCGAAATGATTTGTGCTTCAATCCAATTAACATTGTACTCAAATATTACCTCATGATTCATGTGACAATCCAAAAGTGGGACACCAAAGATATTTGTATGTACATATGTATATCCTATATATACAAAACAGCGGATATTTTGAAATTATTTTTAGCAGTATAATATAAAGACAGTTTTGGAACTCTTTATTCAACCTCGCGCATCTCGTTGTTATTGTTGTCGTTAAATGAATGACGTCTCTTCTCGCTAGATTGGAAAAATCGAAAGTACAGACAGACAGACAGACTCATGAGTGTTGGAAATAATAATTTTTCATTTTGTAAATGTTTATTATGGAAAATCATTTATAAATTTTTTTAGTTGCTAAGTTAAATTAAATTTCTAGGTCATTTTTATTCAAAGGGTATAATTCTATTTTTAAACGAATTCAAATCCGGGAGAAGACAAACATCGCAATGTGAGGGTGTGAATTTTTGTTCCATCATCATTAGGTTTGTTTTTCAAAAAAATTATTGTAAATCGAAAACATTTAATTTTACCTCTGTTAATGTGCATATCATTAAAGCTGGAAAATAATGACGATTATTTTTTTGATTTTTTTTTTGTCAATGTTTTAACAATTTTAACATTAGAAATGTTTAAACGGAGGCATACAATATAAAAAAATCAAAAAAATATGAAACGCCTAGTAGACAAAGGGGGCGAAACGTGAGGGGAATAAACAAAATAAACAAAATCAACAAAATAAAAAAAATAAACAAACTAAACAAAATAAACAAAATTATTTCGTTCATGCTTTGTTGTTACTAGTTTGAGGAAACAGAAAACGAAGAAGATGATAAAACGGACAGAAAAAAAGGAGAAATGTTCGTAGGAAAAAAATGGGTATGTTTTTGATGATGATTTTTGCGAAATCCGAAAAATATCCGATTTGCGTTTACTTAAATGCTTATATCTTTCGATCCAATTATCCGATTTTCAATATTAAGGTATATAATTAAAGGAAAAATGACTGGCGTGTTAGAGCAAAAAAATTTCAAAATCATTCAAAATTTTATACTAAAAACATGAAAATAAATATCGGACAAATAATTTAATTCAACGAGGAAGTTGATTAAAAAAAAAAAGCATTAAAATACTTTCAACCACCAATTGGCGAGAGGAATATAGTATTCTAAAGCCGGCGGCGGCGGAGTTTGTGCAATAAAAAACCACAATCGTGGCAAATTTGCTTCGCGTCGGAAAAAAAATGCTAAATGTTCATATGTACCTACGTAAATTTGTAGTCGGTATAATAATTGTAAAGATACATTGGGTTTGGTTTGGCTTGCTTATAACTTCGGTTCTAATAATCCGTTCATTAAGGTCTTAAAATTTAGCTAGAATATCGGACTACATTTTTTGTATTATATCATTGCACAGTCACATAAATATATATAAATGAAAAACCTTATTAAATTGCGTATTTAATAGAAACAAAAATTTAATACAAAACAATAATTTTTTAAACCACATGTATTTGACCCTTTTTAGGAAAGTTATGATGTTGGTACCTATGTTCAGAAAAGTTGCTCAACATTTAAATTTGACATTCAATGTACATTGTACATACATAAATACATAAAGCTTTTTTCATTTCTAATGTTCCTCAACTATGCTGGAATGGCAAATCGGGTAAATTTTTAAATAAGTTTTGATCACCATCAACAGTTTAAAACTTCTCGAATATTAATTTTTAAGGCTTATATTTACAGAAAATAAAGTAGGCATTCCAAATTCCTCTCACTATGACTGTCTTATTAATGATACACTAAACTGGTATGTTTCGAATTTTAAAATATGATTTTAAAATTGTTGTGGAACCTATTTGCTTATTCTTTGTTTTAAATCAAACTTGAGAATTTGACTAAACTTCACAATTAAAGGTTAAAGATTTAAAGCTCTTTATTAAAATGTTCTTAGTTTGAAATATTTTTTAACTAGTAAGGTTTACTAAACCTTTTTCCCTAATAACCTTCAGCTGAAACACGCCTAAAAAAGTGACGGTTCGTGCAAACAAGTAAACAAACATAGCATTTTCACATTTTTAATTTTACAATCAAAGTAACATTTTAAAATGCTAAAATAGGCATTTGATGACTTTAACTTAATTAAAATGTTAATAAAAATAGCATGATACTAACTCCTTTAAAATTTGCAAAATCCTGTTTTTAACCTAGCATCATACTAAAATTGTTTTAAGAACATCGTACTTGACGTCTAAAATTTTACGCCAATATTTTTTTGATAAAAAAAAAATTTCAAATTATTTTTTGAAATGGTCTAATAGAGTCATATTTTAGATGTAATAAGAGCACAATTCCAGAAAAATCGCTAAAAAGCTGGATTTTGTGTTCTAAGGAAAGTCTATACAAATGATATGAGCGCCGCTTACAATTTTACGGGGGGTTAAAGGCCCCCAAACCTTTGTTTTTTTTGAGGAATATCTACCTTAAGGTGAATTAAAAAAGTCATACAAAAAATATGTTATATACTTTTCTTAATAAAAATAATTGTTTTCGAAATAATTTGAGATTTAATTAGTTGAAACTTAGTTGAAACTAGTACGATCTAAAATTTTGTGAGCAACAATTTTACCAAAAAATGTTGACAGTACCATCCATAATTTTTTTTTATTTTTCACTTTTATCACTTAAAAAAAATTAAAAATTTAATATACGTTAAGGTTTTTTTTTAAATAAGATACAAATTCTATATACTACTGAAATACATCGGGACGAAACGCCTAAATTTTTGTGGACTAAATACCGGTAAAAGCTATTTTGAATCGAAACTCCATATAATTAATAAGATTTTTAGAGGATACCACGCCCCCTGAATAGAAAATCTCAAGTTTTCAAATTTTGGTATTACATATGCACTACATAAATTATAACAATTGTAATAAAGTCGTTGGGCGCCACGTCCTCTAAATGGTAAACCTCAAATTTTTCGATTTTATTTCTTCGTATCCAACACAAGTGCGAAATTAAAGGATTCTACGGTGTCGGAAAGTGCTCCAGAATTTTGATGATCTGTCAGTAAACATTTCGCCATTTTAGAAATCATGTGTATGTAGGTACATATATCTCGAGAACAATTAATGCTAAGAAGTTGAAATTAGTGAGACGCCTGTACTTGCTCAGCTTTGCAAATATTTCGAATTTGAAGTTTCTGACTTTATTGGTATTGAAATTAGAAAAGGGTCAAAAGTCGTTTTGTTCCTTTATAAATTGTTAGTGCCAAAAACTTGGCAAGTATATATTACGTGCGACCCAGTCATGCACTTTATTTAATCGCAGCTGTCCCCGGTTTATATCACTTGAAATTGTTTTATTTTTATATTTTTTTTTTTTCAAAAGTTAGCAATCTAAAATTATATGTATGTTAAAACTGTTTATATCTACTCAAAATGTAAAAACACATAGTTTGGCCAACTGAAAATAGATTCCACGTTTTAGATTTTTCCGTAGCAAATTATGTGCGATGGCGTTTGACTTGGGTTGTTATTTCATTTGGCATGCAAGATTATTAGGTCTAAGGATGAGAGAATTAACTTCCCTTCTAGATAACTTTTATCTTATTTTGATCTGACTTATCCCACTCTCAAGTTTTCCCGGCTATCCCTGAATATGTACATAAATTGGCAAATATCAGACATGAGACATGATGGTATAATGCATGTCGTTTGTATAGTGCCCCCGCACACAAAAATTATTGAGAAAGTGATGACCAACGAGCTGATGGTGTATTTCTTTGAAATGTTTGTGTTTACCTAAATAAAAAAATGTAAACACTTTTTAAAACATTATTTCAGTCGAAAATTTAATTTTAAATTTATATTAATTTTAGTTTGTATATGAAAAGTCGGAAAGATCTTTGCCCCTAAGAGCATAAAGTAATTAAATGAGGTGCTAATAACAATAAAATGCGTCTTAAATATACAAACAGTCACAAATACATCAATTCGCGCATAGTATTTTATTTTTGTTTAAATTGTTGATTTTCTCAAAAAAAAACCAAATACATTTCATGCAAAAATTTAATTAATTAATTTTATTTATATGTACCTACTTGTTTTTGAAGAAGCTTATTAGGCTAAATGAGCTGTTGAAAAGGTCAATTATTATCGCATACCATATATCACAAAGACTTGACCATCTCTCCAAACCACAGGAATTCCCTCTCGAAGGCTATACCACACAGAATGTGTTTGTCTAATTTACCATTAGTTTATTGAAAGTCTTCTTTAGAAAATTATTGACTATTATAACCGCATTTATCTGCTCATTTTGATATACATACATATGTATATATATAACTTGGTTTTGTGGACAACCGCAAAACAAAATATTCTTCACCTCACATATTGCAACCAAACAAAAACCCCACAGAGCTCCTTATAACTAATATAGGTATGTACCTTCATATATCCCATTAGTTAGCTAACAAGAAAAAAAATTGTCAAGACCGATGTACACTACAATATTGCTATCAGAAGATTTTATCAGAACAAAGGATTTTATATATCGGTTGTCTTTAATGCTACATCATATAGTTTCCATGGTCACTGATTCAATAAAATAGTCCCATTCTTTCTTATACCTATAAAGCACATTCAACGCAGGGGAGAGCGACAATCTATAGGGTAGTTAATAATGCACACCCCATTTACGATAAAAAAAAAAACATCTCTTCCACCCGTTTGATAAAACGCAAGGATTTCTTGTTGAATTTTATTTTATGTACCTATGAGGAAAATAATTCTTGTTATGAAAAGAAGGACTTTTCGAAGCAACTTATTTTTTTTTTTCAAGAATTTGCACGTCTATAAACTTTTACCCATGGAATCTATATATGTACCTATTTATCATTTCACGTCTATCAAAGTTATAATTCAAAATTCAAACATAACGGGTGATTTTTTAAGAGGTTTAGAACTTTAAAAAAAAAAAAAAACACAAAAAATTCGAAAAAATGAATGAAATATTTATTTGAATCGATAGTTTGAACCTTGCAATTTAATGTTTAAAGATAATTTCATGCAAATGTTGACCGCGGCTGCGTCTCAGGTAGCCCATCCGCTGAGTCCAATTTTGGCATACTCTTTCACACATATCGGCCGGTATCTCACGAATGAATGCATGGATGTTGGCTTCCAGTGCGTCAATCGAAGCGGGCTTGTCCCTATAGACATTAGCCTTGACATACCCCCACAAAAAATAATCTAATGGTGTCAAATCGCACGATCTAGGCGGCCAATTGACCGGCCCGAAACGTGAAATTAACTGTTCACCAAACTCGCCTCGCAATTGCGCCATTGTTTCGCGTGCTGTGTGGCATGTGGCACCGTCTTGTTGAAACCACATATCATGCAAGTCAAGAACTTCCATTTCGGGCAAAAAAAAGTTTGTTATCATCGCTCGGTAGCGTTCACCATTGACAGTAACGCTGCGATTCGCATCATCTTTGAAGAAATATGGCCCAATAATGCCGCCGGCCCATAAACCGCACCAAACAGTGGCTTTTTCGGGATGCATTGGTAGCTGTTGCAATGCTTCTGGCTGATCTTCACTCCAAATGCGGCAATTTTGCTTATTTACGTACCCATTCAACCAAAAATGAGCCTCATCGCTGAACACAATTTTTCGATAAACAACATTTCGAACCGAGCACGAATTTTGATAGTAAAATTCAATAATTTGCAAGCGTTGTTCATTTGTAAGACGATCCATGGTTAAATTGCAAACCAAACTGAAGCTGTTTGACAGTGACACAAGGTACTAAACACACGTCAGCTGTCAAAACCAGTGTTGCCAAAACCAAACCAGCTTAAAAATCACCCGTTATAATAGAGACCTATTGACTGTTGTGTTGTATCTGTTATCTGAACTGTGAAAATAAATCTACTAACTTACATTCAAAGAAATTGAATCTGGTAGATGATTGATGACTCAATAAATTAAATACGAAATCAGATCGTACGCACTTGCTCTTGTTTTTAGTTTAAATGATGGCTTGGAGTTATGATAGACAAAATATTTGCACATTGGTATTGAAGTTCTGAATAATAAAATGTCAAGAATAATAGATAACGATAGATACCGTGTTCTACATTCGTGTGGTACAGGTTTAGAAGGAATCTCTCAATATTACGCCCGAAGCTAATTTTTGATAAGTACATATTATTTCAAATGAAAATGAAATATTCATACAAAATGGTCAGCGTGAAGTTTTAAACTTTACATACCACAGCTTCTATTTGAAGAAAAGTTAATTGATTTTATTAAAGTCTAGTACCCACCTCTTGTGGAATAAAAAATTAAAGCGTTCTAATGTCAATGTCATTAATTAAAATATCTATTTGTGCGATAGAAAATAAAAAGTAAATATTTGCTTTTGACAATGAATTACATAGCTTTTGTTTTAAATAGAATAGATGTGGAATGTAAAGTTAAGAATTTCAAGCGGAGAATTTGAATGTAAAGTTAAGAATTTCACGCCGACGATTTTGTATGAATATTTCACATAAGCTTTTCCCTTTTTATTCCATACATAAAAAATTTAAAAAAAGGGCCATTAGAAGATCGTGAAATGCGTTTATTTCACACTTAACAAAAAGTTACTATGACATTATTGAAAAAAATTGGTTTCGTTAAGTACCTAAATAAATATAAGATCAGGAAAGATTGGGAAATACAAAATTTTCATTTTTGCATTTGGCGATTTGACATTTGTATTTTTTTGTAATGTGTCATAAGGCTATATCACCTAAAATTTTAAGCAACTGTGTAACTGTTTTGACAATACTTTGTCAAAAGAAGTGAACAACGTGTATTGCAAAAATTAAATGTCAAATCGTCAAAATTTATTTTGGATATTTGACATTTTTATTTGACTTATATATAAAGGGTTTACCAATAATGACTTGACAACTCTTCAATAAATCGATTGTAAGGTGTGCTGTGTGGCACCATCCTGTTGAAACCACATGTCGTCCAAGTCCATATCTTCCAATTCGGGCCAAAAATTAAGCTGGCCATTCACAGTAACGTGACGATCGTTATCGTCGACGAAAAAATATTGCCCAATAACGCCGCCGGCATGCAAACCGCACCAAACAGTTATTTTTTGTGGATGAAGTGGTGATTCATGAAGCAAATGTGAATTTTCACCCGACCAGTAACGCATATTTTGCTTATTGACGAATCCATTGAAGAAAAAATGTGCTTCGTCACTGAAGATGATTTTGCGATGAAATTCATCATCTTAGCGCATCTTCTCCATCTTCCAGAGCCCAATCGGAGAACGTACGTGCGTCGCATCAAATGGTACATGATGAAAATGTTGAGTTTACTGACTAAATTGACAATGACAGTTCGATGATTGGTGAAAAGGGTACGTTCACAAATTAAATTCAAAGTTGTCAAGTCCGTATTCGAAAACCCGATAGTACCGAACTTTGAAAGACTTTCAATTTCAAAATATTAGAAGCGTTCCTTTACTTTAAAACTCTGTGATTTTTTTCTGCATTTGTGCGAATTTCAGTTCAATGTCGTTTCCGTATCCAAAAAATTAACAGTTTTCCACAAAACAAAAGAGAAAGCTCTCGAGAGAATAAAACATTTCCCCTACCTGTAATTTTACTGTCCGAAAAATATCTTTGGACAGAAATTTAAAAACAAAATGTCAGTATGAAAGAAAATAAATGAAAGCCAAATGTCATATCAATATTTCGCGTACAACTCCTAAATATATATTGTGTTACTGAAAACAACTTCATGTTAATTTTTTAGGTACATTATGTGAGCCTTTACAAGACAACATTATGACTGCTTTTAAACGTATGTGATTTTTAAGCTTTAACAGCGTTTATTTCGATATTGCGACTTCGAAAATAATTATACGTTTTTCGCATAGAAGATGGTGAAATCACAATATCGCGGTAAAGGGGTGAATGTAAGATGTTATCTATGATTTTTTATGAATATATAACGGGATGTATGTATGTCGTTGTATAAAAAATCCTCTATTTTTTTTTACCTCATAACTTTTTTTGTTGCAGAACCACATCTTTGGGTGGTGTGGTAATAAATAATAATCATAATTTATTCAGAACTTAAAAATCATAAATTCATCTCCATGCACCTTAGTCTTTTTTTTTTTTTTTTTTATTTATTAAGTAGCAATAACAGTATCTTTTTACATTTGGTAGTTACAGGTTAGAGATTTAGGATAAATATTTTCCTTTTCAACTATAATTTAAACTAACATATAATGACAATAAGTTGTATAATGAAATTGATGTTAATAATTCAAGGGAAAGCTACGAACAAAAACCCTTTGCACCTTAGTCTTTTAATTTTTCAAGAATGCATTGGCATTTATTATAACCGACAAATATTTAAAATTTAAAACACTGCAAAAATTTATTTTTACACATAATATTTTAAATTATATATTTTATGCGGAACAAGTCTTTATTTCCGCAACTATAGGTAAAGTAGATTTATAGATTTTCTAAAGTCTAAAAATATATTTTACTCAAAACCTTTTGTTCTTTACGGGCTTCCGTCGTTATAATGGCCTTGGATTTAATCTACAATATATTATTATAAAGTGTATGTAGGTGTATACTAAAAATTCAGTGTCAGTTATGATGGCAATGCCAATGAAAGTACTTTTTAAAACGTGCGAGAAGGATTTCCATTTCATTATTATTTTGTTTGGTTTTTTGTTGCAACTCCAAGGGCGTATTCCCTTGAGAGTTTTAGTTATCTTGCTATATTCTATATTCTATATAATAATGTGAGTGGAATATTATGGCAACATTTCGCAAATGACCTCGGTTCATAAAAGTTTCTTGTTTAACAATTACACAAGTCTAATGATTTTTATTTGTTCTCCTCTTTCTTTTTTTTTCTTCTTCTTTGTTTGCCTTCTATGGCAATAGAGCGCGCAGTTCAATGCTCCTGAAATTGCCTTCTTCATTTTTCTTTCCCCAAAAAACATTCAAGTCTGATTAAATGATTCCACGCATTAAAGATAATTTTGTTGTTTGAATAGAAGCCAAATTGTTTTTGTATAGGTCAAATAATATTATTATTAAGAATTAGTCGAAGAAGTATCCTGAAGTGAAGAGTAAATAAAAAAAGAATATATACATTTAGGAGGGTTATTTTATTATATATCATTCTGAAAATTGCTTTTTATTGTTCGATCGATTCCTTGAAAAGTAAACTTTTTTATATATTTTTATTAAACAAAAAAAAGCAAATCAAACCATTAAACAAAAATTTTCCATCAAAGTTTTATACGTGAATTCATAAAAAAAAATACAAAATTATTCATCGCAAAAAAAGTATATTAAAAGAAATTGCCGTTGGAGTGAAATGTTTGCGTCAAAAATTCTTTAACGCGTTAATATCCGTTGTAAAAAAAAAAGTTATAAAAATTTTCAACGAAATATCTTTAAAAACATAAACAAAAGATCAATTAGGAATTGAACTTGATTTATTTAAAGTGAATTTCTTAACAAAGTAGCCATTAAGTCCGATAAAATTTTAATAGCCCCATTGTCTTGTCCGTATATATGTATGAAGATATCATGTTGCCTTAGGGATGACTTTCTTATTATATAGCCTTGGTGACAGACGTTTTTTGATTGATTGATAAACATTATATTTGTTTATTCTTATCCCCCATGAGGGTTTGGAATTAAATTTCAATAATTGGAAACAATTAGGTGTTATGTATTTGTATGTTCATATATTTTTGTAGTCATCTTTTTTGGTAAGCTTAAATGTATAAAAACATTATTATGTATTGTGTTTTAGTATACATAGTGCATATACTGTATACGAATGGATGCATTAACTGCGTTGTATACAGGGTGTTCCAACTTAAGTTATCGAACTTTTTTAAGTAATTCATTAAGTGAATCGTATGTTTCACTTAAAACAAAGTATAATAGAGTTCGAAAAATATAATACAATTTATTGATTTTTCTTCTACTACTAAATGGCAACTTATTATAACTGGCAATAAAAAGAGATCCGACTAGATTTTTTAAGTTTCGTCTCGCTCTTGTCAAAATCGATTAATTTCTTTTATCGGTCTGCCATAACTGATTGTCGTCTGCGGAGCTGGTGCGTTTTTCTGTGTTTTCTCGAAGAAGTATCGATATAAAGTTTGAATATTAAAGCTACTAAATACATAGTTAATTTTTAAATATGGCAACAAAATTTTTATTTTTAATCTTTATGATGATCTCATCAAGACCACCAAGACTCTTAGCAAATTTAAGCTAAAAAAAAAACATGGTCTTGTTCGCGGTCGCATCTCGGATGATTTAGATATAGACCGAGCGAAACTTTTCTGGTCTCGTAGTCATTCATTCGTTAAAAAAATGGGCTCAAGAATCTTAATTCCCTACAAAATACTAAAATGAATAAAAACATAAAATTCTTACGAGTTAAACTATTTTCAAAATAACTTTGGCGACTTTTTTGAAACTATTCAGGAATGTCAAAAAAAATTTTCCTTCAACCAAACTTACAACTGTTAAATTCTAATGGAAATTCTAATTTTTTGGATTGGTTACGATATGTCGAATTTATAAATTTCGACTCCACAATGTTGATTTTTATAATCTGAGATTTTCATTATTTTTATTTTTATGTTAATTATGCTGAGATGTCCTTCTGTCTCTTAATCTTGACACCACCTTTTTCATAATTTAGATGTGGTCATATAGTCTCAGTTGACTTGTGGGAGGTAAGGATTTCCAATCAAGAGAGGAAGTTAAGTCCTGCTTATTTTAACTCAGTATTCTGTTTTATTTTTTTTAGGAATATCATGCCATTGGCATTATAAGTACCCAAGATTAATTTTGGCTTGGTTCGAGTATATTATGAAGAACCGATTTTGACTAATTCATCTGCCACTTCGTTTCAGTTATTTTACGGTCTCCTATACATATTCCACATGTCCGTCAAGTTAGCATTACCACTTCAAAATTTTAAGATTCTTATAATTGGATTAATTTTTCGTCAAAGAAATCACCTAAAAATGACAAAATACCCCAAAATTGCATTTTTTTTAATAATTCCAGCATTACCATCACTTTGATTAGCTCTATGTATTTTTTTATCTGACAGACTTTTTGGTATCGAATTTGTTTAAACAATTGTCATTCGACGTTCTAAAATAAGTTGTGTCAAAAAATAATTTGTCGGGCCCTTTTTTGGACACAACTTATTTAAGGACGTTGAGCGACAATTGTTTAAACAATTCCACATCAAAAAATCTTGTAGGAAAAACATATAGCCAATCAAAGCTGTATGAGTAAAACCGTATTCATAGCTGCAATTTCCAAAAATTTTTTAAAGCTAAAAAAAAAATTCCTACAATTCTTTTTCTTTCATGACAAATTCACGACAATTAATCCAATTATTAGAATCTTAAAATTTTGAAGTGGTGCATCTTAATGAATTTAAATTCAATAAGCTCTTTCAATTGTCCAACAAGATCCTAAATATCCTATTTTAATATCAACTTTAAAGGATAATGATTTTTCGTGACCATATTTTTTTATATAGAGTTGTTTGAATTTCGAACGCGTACCAACCAAAACTATTTTTAAAAAATACAAACTTTTCCGCTTTAAAACCGTTAATTATTTTTAGTAGAAAAAATATAAAAAAAAAGTTTTCATATTTATTTTTATATTGGTAAATATATGTACCTACTCATAAAATGGTGATTTACATCATGCATATTGTTGTTTTAAATTTACATTCAGAAAATAAATCTGTATACATATTAATAAAGAGTTGATCCCCCTTAAAGTGTCAGTTTTAATTAAAAAAATACAACAACTTACTTGCAATTTGTCTTCAATAAACTATAAATATTTAAATCCTCTACACGAGACTTGTCATGTCGTAAGAGTTAGAAAATTAAAAAAAAAAAAAACTTGTTGTAAAGCTTCGTAAAACTATGTGTCAGCATCAATTGAGCTCTGTTCCATAAATAAATTAATACTCTCTTCAACAAACCAAGTTATGACCGGCCGGCGTTTTGTAAATAGTTGATTTACATAAGTTTTAACATCAATTATTGTATTGTAAATTATATCCATTCTATGATTGAAGAAGGAATACAAAATTAAGAAGTGTCGGATGTTATTAATCTAACGATATAAAAGGCATTGTAATAAAATCAATTTATATTAAATTTGAATTTATAAAAAATAAAGAAGATAAATTATTTTTTTTTTTGTATTACGCTCTAAGTTTGTTATGGTTTTTATCAGTTCATATGCTTAAATGAAAATTGGGACATGATGATTCTAAGTTTGGATCATTTTACCTTAAAAAATTATTATTTTTTTTTTCATTCAGTGGAAAAGAATCTGAGGGTCTGTAGGTATGTCCACTCCACAAATATTTGCCTTTGAAAATATTAATGGTTACTTGAAAAACTAAGTTATTCAAGACGGTCAAAATAAAATTAATAAATATTAAAAAATAAGTGCTTAAGGAGTTATGCTTACACTTAAAATTATTCACAATGCAGAAACTTATGCGCTTACTTAACGTTATGCTTACACTTAAAATTATTCACAATGCAGAAACTTATGCGCATTTGTGGGTGTGGAAGTTCTGAATTTTAAAATGAATATCGATCAAGTTATTAACGAAATAATAATGCCGCCGGCATAGATGTTTACACATTAACCTGTTCAGGTAGTATTTATAATAATTAATAATTACCCAGTTCAGGTTTCATATGGCTCACTGATATATGTATAAGAAATCTCAACAATCTCAGAAATCTGAATGTTATTTCTGAGTGAGATTCCTTACAGTTTATGTCAAAAAGCTGACTCTGAGACTGAGACTGGTATTTTTTGGATTCGCTTGCTCAATTATTTTTTGTCGCAGTTGATCAAAAAATATAAAAAAGAGATGGAGAGTGCTTTTGACTTCTAGCGGAGAAATCTTGTTCAGGTTTCTGCTTCTGAGTGAAGCTTACAGAAGTTTGCTCAGTGAGATCTCAGAAACTTCAACTCCACTCCAACTAGTTAATGTAAATTATATATCTGAAAGTGACCCCAAGTTCCAAAATAAAATTGTTAAGAATCTCTTTAAAATTAAGTATTTTTTTTAAGAGTGATAAAGTATGATTCACATAATTTCTGGAGGATTATAACTGGATTATAAAACGTTTTACATAATTTATTTTACAAATTTTTAAAAAGTCAATTAATTTTATATTGAAGACTTAACATATTTATTAAGTGTTATACAATAAATCTCTCCTGGGTTGACGTTTCCTTCAAAGATAAAAAGTCATGTCTTAATGGAGACATTTCTGTGCTGTGTTTTTTTTTAATTAAAAAATTACTTAATGTGCAAATCTTTCTCTCAGATTTGTTCTTCGGTGTCGTTGTTTTTGTCCTCTTTTTATTTCTATTTGCGAAAAGATGTGAATTGTCTGGAGGCCTGTGCGTTGGAGATAATAATATAATTCCACGATAACACCGCCCCGCCGTTGTCTTCGAGTCGTGCAGAGCATTATTTATGACACAAATATTATAAATGCGAACATGTGCGGCGTTTGATGTCAAAACTAATGCTCTTATTTAAGCCAATTGTTACTAATGCATGAAGCATGATAATGATAACTGCAAGGAGTTTATACAAAAAAAAAGTAGTTTAAGCAGGCAAAAGCTATATCCTCAATAGATTAAGTACTCAAAAAGAAAAAAATGTTCTTGAAATAGTTTTTTATATTCATAAATGAGTATATTTAGCTCAAGAAACCACACTCATTCGGAATGCTACTTTCATAGTTTGACATTAAAAGAAAATTAAATAATTATTTCCTGTCGGTTTGGAGGTTATAGCATCAAATAATTTTAGGTACATATATAGGAAAATGGTAATTTCTTTTTTTAATTCGTCGCCACTTAGGACTTAGATTTAAAAAACCATTAGCGGCAAATTTTAGACGGTCAAGTACGATGTTAAAGCATCTAGTAACAGTATTTTCCAAATTTTAAACGATTTAGCATCGTGCTATCTTTTTAATATATTATTAAATTTGAAATCACCAAATGTCTATTTTAGTATAGTACTACCTCCAAATGTCATTTTGGCAAAGTAAATTGTGTGGTTTACTTACTTGTTTGCACGAACTGTCACTTTTTTAGGCGTGTTCAGGTAAGTTTATTGAGAAAATAGGTTTAGTAGTACTTTGACTTTTTCTTCAACTCAAGCTTCGATGGAAACATGGCATTTTATTAATTGTCTAGTATTACTACACGATTAAAAAACGGTACCTGCCAATTAACTTTCAAGGAAAAGCATCAAAAGTTGCTTTAACAATACTTGACCTTGATTGTCACAACAGAAAACTTATTGAACTCGTGAATTTGTCGTAAATTTATAGCGAAACAAAAAACAAATTGTCGTGATTGTTTTTTGTTATACTAGTCTTACAATTTTCAATGAATTCAGCGATACATTTTTGGTATGGGACAACTTATTTAAAGAAATCGAGTAACAATTGTTTAAATAAATTCCATACCAGAAAACATATAGCAAAATACCAACTAGGATTTTGTTTTTAAATCACTAGGCCTTTGTTCATTAGTTCTAATTTTAATCAAGAAACCTCTTTAGAATATCTTTGTTTTTTTTATTTAAACAACGGTCTATGTCTTAAAAATAGCAGTACATAAATTGTTTTGCCATCTTAGGACGAAATCAGTCGTTAGTTAAACCGGAGTTACTTTAGTTAGTTAATTTTGGACATAAATTTATTTATATAGTTAATTCAAAAAGCATGCAAATCGTTCTAACAAACTTGGAAGAAAAAACATTAAGAGCATCTGTTTAATAAATTCAGGGTTAAATCAGTTTTATTTTGGGGAGTTGTCAGTGCAACCGTTTTTACCACATAAATCGTTGAACATTGTAATTTTCAGATTAATTTAAGCTTACTACGTTTAAAATCAAAGGAAGTTTGTGATAAACTTATTTTCACATTTAATTTTTTTTTTTTTTTTGTAAAAAGAAAATGTTTACAGATTTAATTAGAAAAACACATGTATATATTTTGCTTGTTTATTCGTTTTTTTTTTTGTTTAATTTTTGTCTAAAAACGATTTAAGGCAATTAATTAAAATTTTTACACACAATATATAGAAGAAGAACAATTTCCCACAATACCACATTATACCACTTATTTATTCACGTTTTTATGTAAAAATATTTGCTTGTGCGGTATCTTTATTGAAGCATACAATAATTGCAAACTAACATACAATAATTTTTATTAGATAAAATGTAGTTCGTGTATAGTTCTCATCATAAATATAGTTTTTGTTCAATTCTGCTTAAATGTAATGTTTGTTTTTTATTAGTTTAAAAACAAACTAAGGTACGTGTTATTTTCTATATCATATCAGACTTTCAGTAAAATAAGGTCCAGGGTTTTGTTAAGCACATTGAACTTATTTTGAATAATATTTCTGGTCAATAGGTTAATTTACAGTTCGTATTGAAAATTTATTTTGGCTTTCTTTTCGAAGAAATTGAAAGAGAAATTGTAAGTCATAAATTATAAGACCCTATAAGACAAACTATTTGTTTATTTTATTTTGACTAGTTTGCATATACATATTCTTTATGAAATCATTCTTTCTGGACGCAGAACCGGGTCTACAATTCTTGACATACCATCGAACTATCAGTCATTGGTTAGTGCTTCCTACAAAAGTTGCTTATTATCAAGTAACATGAACAAAACCTAACAATAACTTCATTAAATCATAAGTCAAATAATCATAAATTATGTAAAAACAAAATCAACCCTACTGTAACGGTAATAGGCACAACTAGCCAATACATTAATTTTCTAATATTTCCATTACAAAACATGCTTATACTTGTTTTTACTTGGATTACATTTTAAATAGGCTTTTCACATCAAACACAAAGTGGTATTTTCGGCAAAATGTTGACAAAAAGCTCGTACGGTGTGTGTACATTTACCCGTTTTTGTTTGACGTTCCAATTGCTATCTGATTGCTGAATCACAATGGACACGAATGAGTAAATGTTTTTTTTTACATTACATATTGAGCGTTCAATCAATATATGTATGAAGTTTAAAGAAGATGTTTACCTACATATGTACATTGGACTTACTCAATCGACTTTATTTTTGACGTGAATGCGATTTCTATTGACGCTGTTACATTGTACCACACAGTACACACATTAAAGGTAATATAATTAGCGTTTTCTTTTTTTGATTAGTTCTGCGTATCTGTCAAAATCGAGGAAAATGATGGATCCAGTTCCCCTTTTGTTGTCTAATTTCAATATTTTGTTGTTGTTAAAAATGATGCGGTGAGTAATTCTTGTGGGCACTAGAAATGCCCTTTTTAATTTCTGATACTTCCAACTTTGACAGCCTGCGCAATATATTAATTTAGATTTGTTAACATTGAATTTGCCTCCTTAATTCATTTTTTTTACGTCTTTATAATTTATCTCACTTCATGGCGAGAAAGAGGTGGCCAAGGAGGCATTTCTTTTTCGCCATAAAGAGAATTCAATTCCGCTTGACAGAATCCCGTCATATTTTGTTTTGACGTACATATATGATGTCGAAAAGTGTGCTTGTTTAGTTTCACTCTGACTTGCAACTGGTTCTTGACAGGGTTTTGTCAGAAAAAAAAATGTATTGAAAAACTCGTGTTTTGATGTAGGTTCTTCGCTTTTGGCTTCAATGTAAATAATCTATAAAGCATTTAAAAACTTAAAAGGATATGATCAAATAGTATTAAAAAACTTCAAATTAACTTTTTTTTGTTTTACAACTTTAATTTTAAATACCATAGTTTTTTTTTCACACACAGGATTGACATATTCATTTAAGTTTTAAATCAAATCGATAGATGGCGTCTCGGTAGGGTACACATACAAACAATAACTAACCACCTGACCGGAAAGAGTTAACAAATAAAAATAAACGACAATATTAATATTCTTTCGAACGTTTTATTTCATAGAACCATTTACCATGTCAATGGGTTAAGCGTCATTTCATATTGTGTTAAGCGGAAGCGAATATTAAAATGACGATTTAAATGTTTTAAGTGACAAAAACTTTTTATCCAATCATGGTTTCATTTTTAGCAATGATGAAAATTTCTTTCAAACTCACAACATAATTTCAGACTACTCAGATAAATAACTGAACAGGATTTTTTTTTGTTTTCTGTAAAATGTTGAATATGTTGATTAACACATTTTTCCGGGTAGATATAATATAAAAATATTGGTTCGGCTGATGTCTGAATATCTTTTTCTTTTCTCTTTCTCTTCTTACGAGATAAATGACATTATTTTATGGTGAAACTTAAAGTTTCAGCAGACATGAACTTCCAAAAACTTTTGCATTCGACAAACATCAACCTGATTCAAACTTTTCTTGAAATTCAATGAAGTAACTTTATTTTTAACTTTTCACATATTATAACTTATCAAAAGTTTTTCAATAATAAACCGACTCATTTGTCACCTCATATCAACTTGAAAATCTTCAAAACCCTCTGTTTCATTTTCAAATAATTCTATACCTATGTATGATTGTAGTTGCATTATAATATGTTTTTTTTCTTTGTTTTTTTTTTTTTTTATTGCGTCCTTCAAAACGTTATACTCTTAGTAGTAGAACTTGGCGCATACATTTTTGTACGTGAATTCAGTTTAACTCCAAATAAAACCTTCTTAGTACCTACATGCTACATATTATATAGGCCTTAGAATACTCTGACCTGAATACTAATTATGTTTGTTGTAGAATATTTATTGCAAAACAAGCAGTATCTATGTACATATCTCTATAATCGCGTTTCATTTATGTAAACATCTATAGATTTTCTTGGCAGCAGTGGTATTAAGCTATTTAATTGTATAAACATCTATACTTAGATACTTTATCTTTATTCCAATTCCAATATGTACAATCTTTTTGTGACCACATGACGACAAGAGGCTCTGCGTCTTTAGCCAACTGACTTTGTGAACCTTTAGCTAATTGAAAACAAGACATATTACATTATTATGTTTGTAGCTTTGAAAATCGATAAACCGCCAAATCCAGTCGAAAGAAAATGAAGGAAAGCTTATTATGCTGCAATGCAATTTTATATATGCACATTGGTTTATTTGATGTGATGAGTGTTGACATTCAAAAGGAAATTAAAAAACAAATACAAAAAATTAAAAAAAAAAATCGTTCAAGCATTTCTAGGATTTCGCATAACGAACGAAAACAATGCAAATTGCCTCACACTTTAATAATTATTTATTCCTGGGGACTGAATTTAAATTACCAAAAATAAGTGTTATAATTATTCGAGGTGCGGCAAAGTGTTTTGTTTGTATATATTGTTTTTTTTTTTAGTAAGAAAACATCTAATTTGAAATACCTATCATAATTAAATTTTCAAGGACAACATATCTGAAAATAAAACGGCATTTGTTGGGTACTTTGTATATATAGTATGTTAATGAATTTATAATTTTAAGTTTAGTCATTTATTAGCGAAAAAGACGAACAAATTAACAACATTGAAGAATAAATTTTTTTTTACTTATGAAAATATTTTTGATTAAAGGTTGTATAGCCCAGTAAAATAAGACTTTTACTTCGGAAAAATTGTGACAAAGTTTTATGTGAGCGAGAAATATTTTAATTTTTGTTTTTACTTTCTCGCGAGCAATTTTAATTTCAAATATTTAAGTACTTATAGGTAAGGCGACAACTATAGCCATCATTGGAAAGCTATAACTGGCATCTAATAGATACTATTTGAATTAAAGGTCACTCAGAGGTCAATTAATCTTAAAGAAAGTGTGAACACCTCTAGTTATAGAAGATTTTCAAGTTTTTTAACAATTCATTAATTAGTAGTGAAAATTTTAGGTCCCTTCCATTATTGCAAACAAACAACATGTACACAGTTGACAGATATAAGTCAGTATTGGCAACCTTGGTGCTTCCCGAGCGTTTGTGCCACCAAATGTACTCTCACTGTATTTTTAAAATTCTAAATAATTATTAATAAGTTAAATAAATAAATATTTAAACCCTTATTAATAAAATCAAATAAAACATTAATTATCTTTAATACAAAAAAATTTAAGTAATAAAATTAAAAATACCTAAAATATTTTTTGACAATGATTTGATTCGTGAATAAATTTTTGATCAATGTTCTGGTTGATTTGTAAATTAGAAGATAATTAAGCATTTTGTATTAATAAGAATTTAACAAAATAAATAAATTAGAGCTCGGCATGTTTTTTTTATTATTAAAAATTATTGTTATTTTGTTCCAGTATAATTGTTTTAAATTTTCTCATAATCTGATGATGAGATAGAAAAGTCCCGAAAACTTTTACTTTTAAATAAAATATCTTTTACAATAAAAAGAATTTTTTTTTTATTCATAACTGAATTATAGAATCATAATTGTCGAATATTGGGTATGTCTTACTCGCTGCATTTCCTTCTAAAAAAAAATTGATAATCTTGTTTATGTTAAGAAAATTATAATTTTGTCATACTTTTTAATAATTTACTATATAAACTGCTACTATTTTTTTAAAACTTACGCACTGGACTGTGCTTTCCGAACTTTTAACATCGTGATAAGATAAGTCAAAAATTCTTAAATTAAAATTAACTTTGGTACTTTCAAAATTAGTACCTATAGGTAATGGTTTATCAACGCAATGAAAATTCTTTAAACACATTAATTTATAAGCACAGTACATATATCGTCCCTTATCTCACGAACTGACGTAACTCCTTTTAAACGCTTCTTAAAAGTTTTAGCCGTCGTTGTTAAAACAATATTTTTATATTGTTTTGTAAACTGCAGGATTTCTATTTTTAAATTTAATGATCGATTTAATGGTTTAAGGAAGAACTTAAGCTAAAATATGCGTTTTCCCATAAAGATATTAAAAAAGCAGTTACGTCAGTTCGTGGGATGGGGGACGATATTTATACCTCTAATTCAATACTAATGGTGATGCCACGAAAACTATTAACTTCGATAAGAAATGGATTTTATTTTAAGTAAAAGATAAAGCAAACACTTTTAAATGCGACACACTCATTGAAATTCATTACATTTTCTCTGAAAAGAAATCATTTTTATGATTTTCTTATTTTTTTTTTAAGTTTTTGTTTTCAAAGTTCAGACAAAATGGTATTTTCCAAATGCAAAAGAATACATATTTTAATCATGATACAAAAAATAATGTTTTTTACAATAAATTGCAAAAGGTAAACAATCCTACTCGTAAGAAGTTTTATTTTATATATATGTACATATGTATGTACATACATTGTACATACATATGTAACTCTCCTGTAGAGTTCCAAAACCAATTTCTCCGATCATTAGTACAAGTATTTACATACATTTCAAAAACAGAGTTCCCAAACAAAAGAAGAAAACTATTCTGCATGAAGTAACAACCTTCACCTATCAAATGCACGCACATTTCCTATACTTATTCCATAAAGTCTACGAAAACAGTCAACGAAAATGAAATATTTATACAAAATTCAACATGAACATACATACTTAACTATGAACCTACTTGCATGACACATTATGTAAATCCTTATTATTGCAAACTCCTTCCTTCAAGTTTGTATATGTTTATAGTGTATATTTTATCTTGATGCTGTCATATACATATTTAATATTATCACAAAAATGTTTTTAATGTTATTTGCCTCCGACAAGGTAATATCCGTTTATTTCTTCCAACTGCCAACTGGTCCTTATAAAAATAGTAGAAGACAAAGTTTATCGTGTCAGGCGAAAATATCATTGGATAAAAACTTTACCCTCATTTGCAATAGCAAAATTATAATTTGGTAATAAAGCGCATATCTATCTATCAAATGCAAATAATAATATATGTTAACAGAATTAATTTAAAAAAAAATACTTTGTTAAGAGAATTAACAAATTAGAGCTTCATAAATGACGTTTATTATTATTTTTCTCATTTGAGATAAAAAGAGTTTTATTTTATTCATTTATTCATGTCTAATAGTTGAGCAGCTTTTCAATTAGCAGCAATTTTATATACATACATTACATATGTATGTATGTATGTTGATTTTTTGTTGTATATAGGTACATACATACATATGTACATATTTTAAATCTTTCGCAATATTTTTTAATTATTTTGTAAGATGGGATAGGCTGGGAATCGAACCTAAGACCTTAGGCGTAACAGCCCTTTGCAACAACCATGACGCCACGAGCTATTGCGGATACCACCTTCGTAGAAAAGTTAAAGAATTATAACCAAACTTTTTTTTTTTTTCCGTTGAAAGGGTTATCTTTGTATTAAAAATTGGTTAAATGGATTTTTAAAAGATAAAGTAGAATTTTTAGGGTTCCTTAGCATTAATTTTTTCCAATTCAGTAGTGCATTTATTTTTTTTAATTCTGCAGAAAGCATAGAGCCAGCAATAACACGTGTCGGATGAATTTTTATAAATCCTCTTACTAGTTTATTTTATTCTGCATTTATGTATTATGTTTTATTTTTGATAACATAATGTGTTTGGTTAAATTATAGGTACAAATAAACATTAAGCAATAATAATAAATGTCATATACATTTTTGATCAAATAGAGAATCCAGTGAATCCATAACAGTTTCTATTTGATTAAAACGTACATATATACACATTTAAAGTTATTTATACTTATTTAAGGTGAAACAGTATTTAAAAATAACTTATACAATTTTAATAAGCCAATTAAATTCAGGTGGTAGTATATATAACATCTCAACACACCGTCACTGCTTCCTTTTAAAGTTATAATTTATTATGACACATTTGTTGAATTTAAAAAAAAAATTCCATTCAGTTGCCTTTTTGGGAAAACTCTGAGTGTTTTATTTTTTTTAATTGATTAAAGCCTAGTATACAGTTCCTCCTCGAAAAAAAAATACATTTACTTCTTATGGGAATGATTTTTATCGCAAACAAATTTTTTTTACGTTTAAAAATTTTTTATCGAACTGTGAACCAAACCTGTTGAAAAAAAATTTATATTCACCACAGATACTTTTTCGCGCAAAACAATGTTGGTGGCATTGTTTTGCAAAAAAAAAAGAACCTAATTTCTGTTTTTGAATTGGTTTTGATTGTTCGGCTTGTGGGTAGTGTTTTTTTTTAATAATTGTTTTGATATTCGTCTGGTTTTTTTCGACTTTTATGTTTCACCATACACAATATTTTTTTTCACCACCATTTTTTTTTCGTTGAAAAGAACTGTATACTAGACCTAAGATAAAAGTTTTTTTTCTTAGGTAATCTTATCAAACTTGATCAAACCCTTTGAATCTCTGATAAATTTTGTTAGGTTATTTAAGAAAAAAAAGTAGAGGAGAGCTATACACACTTTTAAATTAATAAATGAAGGCTTTGGTCTGTACGTCAGTACGTCGTCGACTCTACATCGATGTATAGCCTAAAAAGGTAGACTAATTCGGAAAAATTCGTTTCAGCTCATTAATAAAACGAATTGGCTCTAACAATTTTGATTAACTTTGTACCAATAATGTACTAATAATAATGTACCAATAATCAATTCCAAAAAACTCCGTTTCAGGTTTTAGCCAAAAATGTTATATAACGGAATTTAAGTTTTAAACAGCTATTAATAAAAAATACTTGATTATATTCTAATTCACCAATCTACTAAAACGTTGATAAAAACTTGAATAACGAAATAAAATATCTTATTAATAAACTTTCTCACACAATTTCTCATTTGAGCTTGTCATTTGTCTCTGGTCCTTGGCAAAAATATCATAGATAATTTTAACTTAATTCCTAGTTAATCCATCTACTTGAGTGAATTAGCTAATTAATATGAATTACATTCAATTTTGTTATATTGGTATGATTTCGCACTTACTACACTTATTTTTGAACCACAAGAGCAAGTTCGTACGATCCAGTCGTGCAATATACATAAATATTAAACGCAATTCATTATAAATATGTACATAAAATTTAGTTATTCTGCAGTTTTGGAAAAAGTCAAAACTATGAATCATATTGGTTGATATTTTCATATTTAAGAATCGATTTTTTTTTCAATTTTTTTCTAAGCATATTCAATATCTTTTTGTATACAAAATGTCATAGTTTGAAAAGAAAAAAAAATAACCACCCGCATAATCATATGGTTTAATAGAGTTTTTCCATAAAATCCATCCTACCCAATAACACGTGAATCTATAGTTGATTACTTGTTGACAGTAAACTTTAGCACAAAACATGATTGTCATACAAGCAACAATGCATATGAAGCAATTCCAATACTCAGCTCATCCTTCATCATAAAAACCCCTTACATAAAAGTTCCCTGAAGAGTACCTACTCTAGTGTAAAAAAAAAAATAAAAAAATTGTCAGAGGCACCAGCGTGGTTGATTCCATTTAAGTGCACTTGTTTGGAGGTGGTAATTCGCTTTTGACGCACACATGTGTCACAACTCACAACGTTACATCTTAGACCAATGTATTTGAATAGTAAATAATTTCTTTTATCGGAAAGACTAAACTTTTAAAAAATTTGGTCTCAAACTAAGTACGCCATCTTCAAGGTTTATATTCCTGATTGGGCTTATTAGAAGTGTTAGATGTTTTAAGTTTATTTAGCTTGGAATATTTGTTCTGACTCGTTAAAGCTTCTTTTGAAGTGGTATACGACATGCAACTATGAGAAATTCTCAAAAATCAATCAAAAAAAGTTTAAGAAAAATCAGAAGCTACGAATGCAAAAAAAAAAAATATTCATCCCAAAAATGAATCTCTATTAATTTGTGTGTGTTTTTTTTCTCGTTTCAGATCATCCCCATGTTCACTTTGACACAGCCAGCCTAAAAGAAGACTTCGAATCGGACAGCAGTGTTACATATAAACGTTCCGGTGACACCATAGTCGTCAGTTTGGGCTTCCTTCAGATCAATCACAGATATTCAATAGATCTCAAATTGCCTGCAACGATATTTGGCCAATTTGATTGTGTTTCATTACCACAGTTTGTACCTGAAGTCAGTACGATTCCTAATCTCAATTGCAGAATAACAGAATTCTCAGGTGTCAAAGATGATCAACATGATTTCTTCGAGATGAAAATTGAATTCTTTGCATACAAAGAGAAACTATTGCGAGAAACATTGACAATTCAAAATTCAAATAACTCCATGGAGATCTTTAAATTAATAATAGCTGCTCGAGTTTTGGGCAAAGGCAAGGGTACACCAATGCTAAGGACTGGTATCCATTGCATAGGAGCGGAAAAAGATGATGAAGAATCGGAGGCGTCTGATTTTTCTGGCTTCGGAAAAGGCACATAAATATTTTTTGTTTGTAATTTTTTTTTATATAAATTCATTTGAAATCATTTTATATATGATTTTATTTAATTTGACTAGTTGAATATATTTGTTTTAATTTGGTTTCTTTTTTTTTTTGTAAAAATGTTGCATTTACATTTCTTGTACTTATTTTTTAAGAATAATTAAGCTCTTAGGTGACAAAGTTGTATAATGCTAAAGATCGATTATATTGCTGTAGAATATAATAAATATTTAAAAATGTAAACTTTCATATAGTATTTGTATTTATAACGTGTAGATTAAAATCACATGGTCAATTAATTAAACAATACATTTTCTACAAAGAAATAGAAATGGTCACTTCTTTGTTTTTGTACCCCCTTTTGAAATCATCATAGGGAATTTTCAGTATTTTAATAAAGTTTTATTTTTTGTTCCCAATCATTTTTGTTTTTATTTTTGTTTAAAAGTTCGAATAATTTTTGTAATTTTTCTAGAAATGAATGTTTTCTACATTTTGGGTAAACAAACAGATCAATTTATATCACCTGGGCGTATGTGCAATATTTGTGTGTTTATTAGTTTGTTCAATTTGTTCTAGGCCAACATTAAGCCAAACAAATGTGGTAAAATGTTCAATTTCTTAGATCTAGATTTCAGCCGCATCTGTTCATCTGATTAAAATATCTGTTATGTCGATTTTGATTTGATTCTAATCGAATATAAAAATAGTAAATTGCCAAATTTATACAAAATACCGAATGTACCGAAAAATGGCTTCCTTAAGTTATTATTACTTTTGACAAAAACCAAAACTTTATATGTATTGTATGTATGTATGTACATACATATGTATGTACATATGTGTTCATATTACTCAGAACAGCAAATCGGAAGCTTTTCGGGTTCAAGGATTTTAACTCCCTTTTTGGGTCCTGTGTCCCGCTCACGCAACTCTTTTGCTCCGCTTAGGGTATGTTTAGTCGCCAGGCAGGCGCCTATGTTGTCAGTTGGTATGTAATCAAGTTTTTTTGTAATAAAAAGTACTGTGGGTACTGTTGGATTTCTGATATCTAAACGTGTTGCATACTTTTAGGAAAAAAGATTTTTTTTATATGTAGTGTAAACTTAAATTGTTTATAACTTTTTTTATAATCATTTCTGCACAAAGTAATTATTATAATCGTGTTTTATAGCTCAGTTGAGATCTAAAACACATTTTTCATATTTTTTTTTAATGCGCCTAATGGAAACTTGAGCCAAATCTACAAGGGAATGTTTTCATTTTCATGCTTCAAAAATTGGGAACGTGAATGATGGCCGAAAGTTTCCCTCAGAATAAATTGGTATCGAGAATGTTTTTTTCCAGGGGAATTTGGCTATCATTACATTGAATGTTCGATACCGCGGAAGATTCACGATAGCAGAAAATGAGGGAATAAAGGAATCCCGATAAGGAGAGGGACCATTATTGCATAGGTACTAAGAATTTCAAAAACATATTTAATTGATTAATACTGATTAATTAAAAAACCTAATCATTTAAATTATGGAATGCCAATTTTTGTTTACTTATTTAAAGTCAAAATTTCATACAAGTTCTTGAACACTTTCACGAAATATTAAACTATCTAAGATTTCTGAAAAATCATTCTCATCAATTTTTGTTTTGGATTTACTTGCTTTTTTATTTTTTGTCGCAGTTGACTCTCTGACAAAATTATAAAAAAAGAGATGAAGAGTGCTTTCGACATCTTGCAGATAAATCTTGTTTTAGTCTCTTTCTTTCAGACACGTCAAGTAACTTATTAAATTGTATACCTATACAAGAAAATTTTTAAAGAGATTTTTGCAAAGAGCTTTTGCGTCAACTTTTGATCGGAATCCGTTAAGACCTGTGCAAAACAAATAAAGATTTACAGCGAAAAATGCATAATTATAATATATGTATAGTGTTTAGAAGCAACAAAAAAAAAAAAAAAACAGCGCTAATATTTGGCGGGTTAACTTAAAATAACCAAATTTAGAAAAATCAATTCAATAGAACCGGACTCCAAGTTAAAAATGTTAGATGATTGGCCTGCATAATATGTATTTTTGGAATTTATTTTAATTTATAAACAAAAATAATGTATTCAAATTAATTTAGTCTGTTAAATACCCACATCAAATTTCTGGAACTCAAAAATTAAACTAGCTAATTAAATAATTTATTGTTTATAATATCAAAATATATTTTTTGTTCGTTTTGTTTTTTAAAATTTGGTTAAATTTTTTCTATAAAAATCAAAGTTTTTTATAAGCTGCCATTTTGTAGATTTTTTTAAATTGTTTTATTAAATTAAAAAAAAAACAAATTCTTTGATTAATTTCATTATAAAAGTTAACATATTTTTCCAATTTAAATCAAAATGTAATAAAATTTTTCACTATAGGAGTAGTTCAACAATTTATCAATGTTATCTATAGTAATAAAAAAAATATATAATTTTTATTCATAATAGTGGCTAGTTTTTAAATATCCCTTTTTAAATAATTATAATATGTAACTAATGTAATCTTGATAACAAACATGCAAACGATTCTAAATTTACAAATGTAGCATACATTGAATACCTATTTTATAATTTAGGTAAACTAAAATGAGAAGAATCTCCGCTCTATCCTGCCTTTCCATAAATATCCAAAGATGTAAACAGAAAAAAAAACTTTTCCAACCTGATATGGAAGGTCATCAATTTTTTTTCAAACAAAAAAATTAAACCTGCTTAAACTGGACCAATAGATGACTAGGAATTATTTTATTTTAAAATATTTTTCAAGAAAAAAATAAATTAAATAAAAACTTACTGCTGTTATTATAGCTAAGAGCTATGTATGTCTTTTCTTATTACAAATGGTGCTACATTAATTTCTTGATTTATTAAAAAAAAAAAAAAAACATAAAAAATCGATCTTTTATAAAACTGCACTGAATTGATGAAAAACTATAAAGTAAATTTAAGTGAATGCATATTAAGTTCTAATATCATTTTAAATGAAAAGTCATAAACGAAACATTTTAAGAATGCTAAAACTATATATTTGTAAAATTTTGATGTTCAAAAAATTTTAAGAATTATAATAAACTAATTAAAATAAATTTTTTAAATGGTATTTTTCTGTAATTTCTGTAATTTTCTGTAAGGACGCGAAGTTAATGCAGAAACACTTTTTTTTTATTTTTAATACTTCTCCAACACATTCTATATTAAAAAACTGTTACATGGCAATAAACAAATAAGCAAAGCAAAAACATAATAACTTTTGGTATGATGAGGTTATCTAGAAGAAAAGAATCTCTAAACCTAATTAATTGATTAACGCTTTTACTATTTGACAAAAAATGGGAATTTTAATTAAATTTAACAATTAACTTCAAAAGTAAAATTTTCAGTACTTATTGTTCATATCCCTCTATCATCGTTGTCGTATTCATCTTGTTCATCCTCAAAATTAGCATCGAAATGTGGTCCAATTTCAATGTGATGCACTTGGCAACAACCCCACTTTGTTGCTTCCTTACATGACACATCAATAGATACCACAAATTCACCTCTTGGCAAGCGAAGTGGAAACTGCACTAACTCATCTTCAAGACAAGATTTCAGTAGTGAATTTATTTTTTTTGGTGCGTTTATTTTAAAAGTAATAACCATTGTTGGATTTTTTGATAGTTCTATTTTTTCACTGGCATTGCAGCCAAAAACAAAAATTTCGCTGTCACATTCCCAAACTTTTCTGAAAGAAAGTTCACACAAAAATGTTTCCATCAATGAGAAGAGAGCTTTGTTTGAAAACATATTTTAACATACTTAACTGCTCGGTTCGTACTGTTGGCAATAAGTATTTCGCACAACATCATCAGTAGTTTAGAACGTTCATGTGGTTCGAACGCTGTTTTTGGGGATGATAATACACCAACCCATGGTCCTCGGAGTTCTAAAATAAATCGCCAGTAATTTGGTGCAACTGATGCAGAAGAAAGCAAACGTGAGTTTTTGAACTTCTAGAATTGGAAAACATACTGGTGGAACAGTGTTACAAAAAAAAACTAACTTTATACCTTCAAAAGTCTCATTACAGTTATACAATAAAGTAATCTTGAAAACTGGGAATTCGGTTCTCCGCATTTATTGTTAGCTCCATTGTAGAAATGTTTTAAAAATGATTTAATTTTATCCGGTTCTGGATTAAACCTATTACTATTCCAAATGATTGGTAATATCGTGCCGCAAAATATCGACCCAAACCCATAAGAAATATATGGCAAAGTTGCATCTTTGATAGCCTGAATTATAATCATGTTGGTTTGTTTTGTTCTTTGAATTTTTATTAACATAATCATACCATTAGAGCAGCGTATTCTATGCCATTGGGATTTTTTAAGCCGTAGTAAAAAATTGAGGTTTTAAATTCATGAAAGAGAACAGAATCACAAACATTCAGCATTTGTCTGCAGGTCTTTCTCAGACGTGGAATATGCCAATACGGAATGTAGGCAACGATTTTCTCCAGAATGTCAATTGGTAAGGAACAGATGTAACAAACTTTCTCTCCGTTTCTTTTCGAAGCCATTTTTCGATTTTTCTTATGTGGTTCATTTTTTATTTTATCTTTTTGAACTCTTTTTCGAGGCAATGGTAACATTGTCTTAACAAAAATTTAGATTGCAGATTTTAAGTGAACAAAATTTTAATAAATATTTTTTTAAGTTTTCCTACGTTTGACTTGACAATTTTGAATTAAGTAAATTATTAATCGATCAATTTAAAAATATTTTTAAACTCTTTGATACATAGTTACATTTCAAAACATATAAATATAATTTTTACTGCAAAACTAAGAACTGTTAGGGATATCTCCATCACACATAAAAAGGGTAACTTTAAAAAAGATTCCACAGAAGAATGTTGAAAAATTATAGGGTCAGCCAAATACAGATTCTTGTCCAGTACCTACCCAGTAAAGATATAATTACTGTTACTACAGAACAAATCCTCCACTATGTTTCGCAAACCAACAGATTGCTCTTTTTCGTTAACTTCTTTAGAAAGGGCTTAGGTTAGGGCTTAGTTATCGAGAAGTTCTCCGGCCATATCTTGGCTGTTAGTAGTTCCCAAACGTCCGCGATTAATTAAATTACAGCTGCCATTGGATAAACTTCAAACATCATCTCCCTGTCAGTTTTAATTTACTTCTCTCTCCCTCTCTGTTATAAAATGTAATATTATTGTAACTATAGACATATAATAATAACCCAAAATTATAACTAATATATAATCATTTTTATTTGCACAACTTTCTTTTAAAATTTTTAACACTTAATTTTCTAGAAATAAAATGTCCTCGAAAAAAACCTCAATATTTTTATTTTTTAAATACAAAAATTTTTCCATTGCGACAACCAATTTTCGAATAGAATACAAAATCACATACAATTAAATAAAAAAAAATTAAACACACGAATATACAATCATCTTGCAAGACTAAATACTAATTTAACTAAAATTACGCATTATAAAATGGATTTTAAGTAGGAAACTTTGAGCGATTGCATCGTAGACTATGTGTTTGAAAAACATTCTAATTCTTTGACCGTTTTTTTGTTTGTTTTGACATTATATAAACATGAAATTTTAATCGGCTGATCTCTTTACAGATCATCACAAGTTAGAATCAAAATTAATGATGTGTGATGTTTTACTGCATATCGCTTTAATCGGTTATACGTTTATGCTTAGTGATCCAAAATACGCATATTACCCGATACGATCTTATTATCGAGAATAGCTCCAGCTGGGATATCAATACGATCTCCGTGATTGGCGATGATAATAACGGTTCCCTGCAAAATAAATACATTAAATATTGAGAATGGAATTTTAAAAAAAGGAAATATCAGTTCGGAACGTTTTTGTTCGAAACATACTCTCAATGAAACTCCCCTTCCAAATGTCACATCTCCTGACACAGTCAAATGATCCAATTCAATGATATCGGGGATGTTGGCAAACCGATCCAGGAACTGTTTCACTTTAGAGAAATGATTTTCACCCAATTTGACCAGAGGCGTTGTTGGGAACATCCTTTGTGGTGACATAACAAGACTGCCATGTTTTAAGCTGTACAAATTGGACATGACTAGCAACAAATCGGACGTCTTCTTGACCGGCAAGAAACGTGAACGAGGCACATTAACACCAACAGATCCGTCAAAGCACTTCATTGCAGCACCAACAGCTGTTTCTAGTTGAATCACACGAAGGCCATTTTCCAAAGATTTATTGTTCACAATGATTTCCATTTTAAGAGTCCTTTCCCGCAACACACGATCGATAGCTTTATTCATTAAAATACAGTTTTTAATGAGAATTCTATGGTCTATTATTTTAACTTACCTTTAAGACTGGCCCAAATGTTATTGGTATTAAAGAATTTAAATGTCTTCACTGATTTAAAGTCGTCTACATGTTCCTTTGGCACCTGAGCGATTTCCAGAAGTCGCAATTTATTCTCATATTGAATAAGAGTACCACCCTAAGAGATGAAAAGTCGTTAATTTGTTCCAGGATTATAATATTTTAAATCCATCAAATCCTACCTTAACATCAGCTCGTGTCTTATTTGTAACTTCCATGACGAATTCCATAGGTTTGGTTGGTGTATCTTCACCAAGCAATTTACTAAGAATATTTAAGTCAACAGTTGCTCCCAGATTATCAATATTGGACAAGAAACAATATTCCCGACCTTCTTTAATAAATTGACTGAGCAGACCAGAATTCTGGAAGGATTCATAGAAATCACCGTGACCAGGTGGATACCATGCTTCCATATCATTTTCTATCGTAAAATCTTTAGCTACAGGCAGAAAAGATTCGCGACTAATACGTGGGAAACAACTCTGATTAAAGGTGTGAATTCGTACGCGGAAACCTTGATATTTGCGAACAATTTTTTCTGTGTCTTCGTCTGTGTTGAAGGAATTCATAAGGACGAGAGGTACGTTAGCATCGTATTTTTTGTTGAGGTGCTTTAATGAAAATCATCATTAGAATTTCCGTTCACCAATTAATATTGTTTTTTTTTTTATTATTGGCTTAAGGTTATGCCTACAAATGAGTTTACTTACTTCAATTTGCTGTACAGTCAAATCAAGGAACGTTAGATCCGAACGAACAGGAATAACACTTTTTGGTCCGTGACAACCCATGGAGGTACCAAGACCACCGTTTAGCTTGATTACAATCAATTTGTTCAACATTTCACGGATCTGAAATGATAAGATGCATTTAGTTAAGAACTTTTAAATATGGGCTGAGAAAATAAAAAAACAATTCAATTGATACAGATACAATTTTGTTGAAACTTTGCGACTATAGATAATAGAACTCATGTTACCTAGCATGTTTCGGTTAAAGGTAGCTATTTATGCAGATAAAGTGTTAGAATGAAAACTTATTTTTAAAATAAAGGCATAAATATTTCGAAAGGATTGAAGATAATTTAGTTGGATTCTTTGACGTAGAACCATGAGAAACTAACAAAAAATAAAAATGCTTGCGAAGTTATGTAAGTATCATGAAATTTGAAACGAATTAATATTTTTTACTAACTTTAAAGTCAAGCTGCATTTCATACGCAGACAAAGTTTGGTAGACAAATAAAAGTTTCTATGAACTCCTTTATAAAAAAAAACACGTATAAATGGAAACGCCTTCGAAACAGGAATTTTAAAAGTGAACTAAGGCTGAACATTTGTGAAGAGTCATGGAGGGAAAGTGTACATGATATTCGTAGCTTATCTAGTGGCAAGGTGTGTATAAATTTTAATAGTCTCTAAAGGCACCTGGCAATAATGGATCTTCTAATTTATAAAACATAAAATATACTCACCCAGCACTTTGGATTTTCGGTACCAAAAGTCGTCTCAGACAACTTTTACGGTATTAAAACGAATATCCATTATGGCAGCCAGAAATAAATATGAAAAATGAAAACTCAAAATTGAGATAAAAAAAATATTGAAGAAATATTGCTCTGGACGAAGAAAAAGAAAGTGTATAATCGGGCAACAATACGTGTTATTTTCACCAGGATATTCTATGTCAATCAAAAAAGCAGAAGGAATGTTTTGGGAATACCAGCAGAGACGTTACATAGTTTGGATATTTTCATCAGAAAATATCCCAAACGGGATTCAAAGTTTAATTACACATGTTATGTCCATAAGGATCGTTCAAAAAGTAAACTAATAAGTATTAAACATGAAACCGGGGGGAATTTAAATTTACCAACTCGTCGGTTAAATTTACCAAAACTTAAAAGAGTACACGTCCAAATAGACCGGTGTATTTGAAATGTGTAAGAAAAAGCTATCAGAGAATGTGTGCTGCATTCAAGAGAGAATGTCTCACTAACAATAATACTAAAAGGAGGTTACAAAATAGCAGAATGAATTTTGTTTTAGTGAAATGAAGAAGTTTGTAAAAGGATAAAAAGATGTTATAAGATTATGTAGAAGAAAATGATGGCCCTTTGAAAAATGTTTGTAAAAGAATGCAAAATGTTTATAAATTTAACGAAATAGTCGAAAGAATTTTTTACTACTGTGTGTATATGTATAATGTTAGTTAAACTTTTGAGCGAGTTCCGTGTAAATATTACTGTTTGCAGTTCCATTGCAAGTCTGTAAAAATAGACAGATGGCAGAAATCATTCGTTACGTCTACAATGCAGAAGATTGACGATAAAAGAAAATTTTATTTACTTTTGAAGACAAATTTGGCGAGGGATCGGCTTCAGATACATATAATTGAGAAATAAAAAAGAATCAGCTTAATATTCTTAGGGAAATAGGTAAAATTTCCAAACTTGGTTAGGCAGCTTGTTACGGATCTGAGCGGCTGTAGCACTTTTATAAATAATAATGTTTGAATCTTTCACTTCTCTTCAAAGGGAAAAAGAAATTGTAATATGTATGTACATATTTTGAGATGTATAATTTTTAGTTGGAAGTAATGAATTAAAGGAGTTTGTTAGTTCAAAAGATTTATCGGAAGATATTTTTTTTGTGAATGTTATTTAAAAATTATCTTTTTTGATAGAATGTAGTATTTGAAGCTAAGGAACTTAAAACTATAATGCTATACAACAATATTGATATTCTTCAAATTGCTTACAATATTTTTCCTACCTGATCATCTTGTGGAGCGCTCAAACTGGAGTATTCCATAACAGCATCACCAGGTAGCTTTTGAATTTCATTCCAATCGATTGATGGACCATCTACAAAGGTGTTCATTATACAACGATTATTTAAATAAAAATAAAATACTGAATTGCAAAAAAAAAAAACTCACCCTCTTGCAAGAATCTACCAAACAAATCAGCAAATCTGTTCATTTCATTTTGAAGATATTTTTTTTTCTCCGGTTCGGTTGTTGTTTGTAATAGATTGTCCAATTCACTCTCCAATAGTCGAAGTGCATCACGCTTTGTGACTTCGTGGAATTCCTTGGAGTCAGATGGGGCTCGTTGGTGTCCCCTGACCTAAAATAAATTAAAACATGTTATAAATTTTTTATTTGAGTAAATATAATATAATAAAAGTAATATATAAGTGTAAATACGATAATTAGCAAAATTTGTCAATAGAACCTATTTTGCTCTGATCAAATCATTAAATTAAGCTTATCTTTACCAGTCTGGATTAGTTACGTAAATTTTTCTGTTAAACAAAGCGTTTATTATAAGGGATTAAAAGTATTTATTTATTTATAGGTTATGCAAGAGATAAACCTAAAGTTACGGATTATTCCAATTATTAGGTAAATTTTATCACTGGCTGTAAAATAATATTACATGAATTTTAGTACCCATTTTACTAACAACATCGTTAGAAGATAATAGTACTTGCGTTATAAATGGTGTTTATATTATTTTTTATGGAATTCATAAAGCGCAGTTTGTATGAAAATCGTATGAGACTTTTAGAGCTTTATTTTTAAATCTATACCTATAGAAGAAAAGAAATGTATCTTCTGAGTAAGTCCTTAAAGTTTCACAACGTTTTTTGTGACTTCATATGGTAATTCAACGGAAGGTGATCAGAAAAACACATCACGAGATTAAAAAGCTTTTTTAGTTTTAGTAGGTTGAGCTTTAACGACAATTTATTCAAGAACACAGAGTTGAATATTGATTTTCATAACTTGTGGTAAGGTGGCTTTGCGCTTTTATATCCGAGGATATAGAATTTTAATCCTTAAACCAATTTAGAAGCGAAAAGATAGTTGCCGATAAGATTGTTCAAAATAATTTCTTTTTCCAAATTTTACAAAATTTTACGTTATTAAGTATTATTTTTGCTTTCAAAATTCAATGCTCTTATTAATTTTTAGTCTAAAATGAAAAAAAACTTTTATGAGTCGTATAAGGTGTTTACTTTTATAAATGTTAAATTTTCTGAAACTTATATAATTAAAAAAATGAAATCTATTATTAAAACTCATAACACAATCAATATCGCTAGAAATAAAAATAATACTCCAGAAAAAAATCAGTTACTTAATAATAAAATTAAATAATTATCAACTAAATAATCTAAAAATGATTGTTATCAGTTTGTTTATTTAATAATAACACAAAGTCATGGTGCAAATGGTGAATTTCTGATAACACATCAGTTAGCATAATATGTATTATTGCATCAACCAGCAAATGTCAAATGCATAAAGTACAAGGTTATATGTACATATGTGTGTTTCAGAACATATTTTTATTTTATGGGTCAATGAAACATTAATTGACAAAGTTTTATCAAAATGTAAATATAATTGGCTAATGAAGTTCACTATGTAACATTACAGCTCTGATTACTTTCACTTGTGAATGAAAATAAAAATTATACCTTTTTGAAAGAAAATATTCGAATCACGTTATTTGAATTGAAGCGGAAATTTAAATTCGAATTGATTACGTAACAATTGGAGGCTATACAAAATATATACCTACATACATAATGAGTTCGTTGTTGATGATTTTTTTTGCAAACTTTAGTTCATGATAACAATTATGGTTTTAATACAAAATTTATCTAAGATAAAAAAAAACTTAATTTCGTGTACTGGTATCTGCATGTTGTAGGTAAATTTAAGGATTTTTATTTTCAATATTAAACTTTGGTGCGTGTACAAATATAAACATATAAATGACAAATAAGGGAGACCGACTCTTGAAAATAATTAAATTCAATTGCCATAACACATTCCTTAGTTTGTTAGCTTAGGTGTAGGCTCATTCACACTTAAAAGCAAAAATTAAAATTTGCAAAATTATTGACTCGTTGAAAGTCTTTAAAATAAAGTGCACGACTGAGCCGTATGTACTTGTTTTTATGTACGAGCGCACCGTGCGTCGTTTTAAAGTCTGACTATAAATCTATTAGTCTGATTTTAAAACAATTTTTTTTTGGTATCCTATGTATATTTTATACCGAAAAAATAGCCCAAAAAACACTCTGTATTTAGTAAAAAAAAAAAATACAAATATCTTTTTAGAATGAACAGACCGACAGACAAATGCGAGATTAATTTCACCGTTACAAGTTTGATCGAAATCTTGAGCTCGATTTTTTGGGTTTTGCGAGGATAGTTAACAGCTTAAAGTTTATATAAACTGTTCTGTGCCAAATTTGAAGTAAATGGTCACACAGACCGACGACGCACGACGTATGGTTTGACTAAAATATATTTTTTTTAACTTCTTCATCATTACATCGGGTTTGAAGAAAACCTCGAATATTCTGAAACCAATACTTGCCCTATAGAGTATATAAGTGAACAAAAAAATTTTATTTCATAATTCTTACATGAATACTTTTCATAAAAATGAAATTAATAATTTTCCTTGCATATAGAGAACTGTGTAGGATTGTACAAAAAATATTTGAATTCCTTACAAAAATTCTTATTGAATCATAAAGCTACTTTTCTTAAGAAGATGTTGCTAAGTCTTAATAATTAACATTCAAGCAAACCATATACTTAATGATTTATGATATTTATAAAAAAAAAATAAACTTGAGCCTTGTCCAACTAATCACAAAACTTGAAACACCTGCTGGTAGTTTATCTAAATAACGTTAAAGTTAAATAATTATAAAAGTATCATATATCAACGATGACTTTGATTTAAAAAAAAAAATATTTTAAATAAATTCAAATTCACAATTTGCTTTAAACATTACGTAACAGCAAAATAAAGCATTATATATATTTATGTTTAGTTCCAGCGAAAAAATAAGAACATTGTCTTACAAATAAATTAACAAAAAAAAAAAAGAATCGCAAATGATCTATCAATAAACATCATTTAAATAAAAATTGATATCTAAAATTCACTTAGTTGCAACCTTCATAAAACCTAATTATTTTCTGTCATTATTTGTATACATACATATGTACATATGAAGTTAAATAGGTATAATTTTTTTTTTTGCAAATGACAAGATCCATTATCTCGCACACGCGAGAACAAACTTTAAATGTTTTTCCCGAACCATGATGTTCTGTGCGCACTAAATTAACACTAACAAAACTTAGTTCAAAGTTCAAAGCCACTAAAACATTATCAATTTTTATTTGTTGTTGCTAGAATCTGTGATGACATTGATAACTTTATTTTGAATTTAAATATAAAGCAGACAACATATAATTAACAATATAATTATGACCGATGTATGTAACTAAATCATTCCCGGAAGACTGAACAAAAAAACGCAAACAATCATTAGTGAAACCGAATATACCACAAGAATGATTTTAGTCCATTCATGAGCAATTATTATTCAACGCATTTCCAGTGGTGTGAAGAAGCTTAAAAACCGTTTCTGATGCCTGAAGGTGAAACCACAATTATCTCTTATTTCTCCACAACACAAAACAATGCGATGACAGCTGTTGCGAGTGTAATTTACATAAAAAAAAAACAAAATACTCTTACTGACGATGATGACGGTTAAATTGTAAATTTTTAAATATTTAAACTTTAAAATTCACCACGATTTGCTCGAGTATATAACTATCATTTTCATTGTATGCAAATTAGCACAGAAATAAAATGTAATTTTTATCCAACGATAAGTGACAGAAATCTCTTTTCAAAGAGAATTCAATTCCTCTCGACGATGAAGAGAATTTCATAATGATCGTTTCGTATCCAACTTACTCTATCAAGAAGTATATCGATTGCACGGCTCATTTCAGCAATGAATTTTATTCAATCAAACAGTTATTCCCTTTAATCGGTAAAATGTTAATTTTTTTTTGTTTCGTTAATTAAAAACTTAGCCAAAACGAACAACAATTATTGCCGGTTATAATTCAATATTCAATGACGGACGCGACTTGACTGAACAGTCTTGTCAAGTTCAAGCGAGGGAACAATCTCAATATATTAAATGCTGGTTATATTACAATTTTTCTTTTTAATATTTTTTTTTTTCACCAATGTATAAACAAAAAGAAGATACTTTTGTGTGTACTCATTAAAAATTTATTTTTGTATGTATGTGTTTACAAAAAACTAAGTACAATATTGAGTGGTGAAAAACAAACGACGATTTTTGTTATCTCGACGACGACGACGATGATGGGCGCTATTTAATGAAACATTGATCGTTAACTACGCAGTCAGATTGCGCGCCTCCAATACAAGAACGGACGATTTTCGTAACTTATAAGTCTTATCAAATTATTATAGAAAATGAAAAACAATCAAATCAGAGAGAGAATTGAGAAAAATTTTTGTGCTCATTCCAGAATGGAAGATAAGCGATCTTGTATGGTATACGGTCGCATGGAGTTTTGATTTCAGTTTTGATTGGTCACAAAAAGGCCAAATGATTCGATAAAAGCTGATCTTACATGAATGGAAATTTTTTATAATCATAAATTATTTTGCGGATCAACGAATGGCGATAATGAAAA
Organism: Epistrophe eligans; assembly: GCA_951394125.1. Taxonomy (NCBI): domain Eukaryota; kingdom Metazoa; phylum Arthropoda; class Insecta; order Diptera; family Syrphidae; genus Epistrophe; species Epistrophe eligans. The sequence goes on along the minus strand of OX596029.1, from coordinate 15,761,477 downwards.
CAATAATATATTGTAACTTTATCAATAAAATAATTGGAGCAAAGTAATGAAATGAAGATCTTCCAGGTCGAACAGTTAAAATTGGAATAAAATTTTAATAAATGAATTTCAAAATTTTGAAAAAAAATGTAAGCGTTTTTGAGTGAAATTGATTTTATTCAAGAACCACCTGTGTACATTAATAAACTAACAGTTTTGTTATCAAATTCGGTAGAGCTGTTTTGAAGTTATAAAAGAATTTTCTTATTTTAGTAACCATTCTCCACGAACCCCTCTTAAGCCAAGAATGTTTCACAAAAGGTTTTTTTTTTAAATATTTAATCTTTTCAATATCTTATTTTTAGGTAGATATGTTTTCCTAAGTTTCATAATAGTCTTACCTTTCCTTTTTCCTTTTTTTTTTTTTTTTGCATGCAATACTGCTTCCATTTGTTTAGCTTATTAATTCAATGAATACTGATTTTGGCGCCCTATTAAATTTATATTCATTTCTATCAATAGAAGTTTTGTCATCTTTGATTGCGCAATTTGTATAAAATGAATATAAATTTAAAAGATCAAATCAAACAACAAGTGAGGCTTGGCACATTTGAAAAACAAACAATCAAACCAATGACCTTGAATGACCGGCACAGCAGCTGTCATGCACATTTGATTATTTGAATCCCACACGAGATGGAATTTCATACAATATTCAATTGAAACATTGTTGTTATAAAAATATTTTCATTTCGTTTATTCTACCTACAGTATCGCATCTTCGTAGATATACAAAAATATCTTGCCTGATTGATAACCTTTTTAATAGGTATATAAAAAAAAATTGTTTGCAGTTCATCAGCCGCTTATCAGTCTTAAAATAATACAAGCTACTAAATTATTCGGCTGTTTCGATTTTGCATAATTTTTCATGTTTTTTTTTTTTTTACACAAGATGAATAAGTGGATATAAATTAAACGTGTATACCGTTAAATATGCGCATAGTTTATTTAGATCAAATTTTATAAAGTTTATTGGACTCTAATATGGATTGATTTTAGGAAATAAGTATACCAATGCTTTAAGTTATTCAAAAATTTTTAATCAATTTTTATTAAAAAAAAATTAATGGTGGTGTAAAGAAACTGGGTGTAGCGACTAACAACTCTCAACCACTTCTCTGTGCGTTACATGCAGGAATGAAGGTCACCTAAAGTTTATTGCCGATTCCGATCGGCTATGGTTGGAGACTCTTTTTCATAACAAGAGATACTGCGGGAGGATTTTTTAATTCCTCGCAAGAGGAACTTCCCGTGAAAAAAATTTCTGTTTTTAAAAGCTAGAACATGTGATTCGATCCAGCCAGTCCTACCGCCTCCGCTCTAACCATTACGCAACGGGCTACTATACTATCTCTTTAATACTATTTTGAAGTTATTGTAATTGTTTATTATATTTTCGTCACGCTCATAATGGACTGTGACACTGTGTGTTTAACATTTTAAATATACTTGGTCATAACCTCTTGAATCCACTTATATTTATCAAGCATTTAACTATAAAGTTTATTATTTTTAAGACGAATGACATTAAGCCCTTTCACATATAGGTATTGGTTTTTATTCTTAAATATTAATACAAATATTTATAAATTTTAACCATTTCTTATAGTTTAAATATTAAACAATCTCAAAAAAGTATGAAATTAATATTCGTTTGTAAATATTTACATAGATATATGGTATAAAGAAGATTCAATTGAAAGTATCTTGGCGTATAAGCATAAATAAAGATATTAATTTACCAAATATTTGCAGATAAACAGTCAAACAAACCGAATTTTAAGTTATCATTTAAATGGATGGTAAGAGTAATAGAGTTTATGATTTTCAAAGAAATTATTGAAATATACATGTTACTCTATTAATGGATAAATCATGTTTTTTTTTGTTTTATTTATTTTGCATTCTATTTTTATTGGTTACCTCAACGAAAAAAAAAACAAAAGTTTGTATTTCAAGATACAGAACCATTAAATTAATTTATTTAAAAAACAATGAAATTTGGCTCTGAAATTTGACGAGCTCTTTTAAATTCAAAAACTAAATACTAAATGCACCCCACCCAGGTATGTATCTACTGTTCAAATTGAATTATTTATCAACGAAAAATCGAAAAGAGAAATAAGATGAATTTGTTAAAATCTATTACTATGTTTTTATGTATGTGTATTGTATACATGGATCTTTTAAAAAAGAAAATTACTCGTGTGTATACTTTTAACAAGTTGTCGATTCATCTGTGTTTATACAATTGCAGTTAATAAAAGATAACAATCAAAATAAAGAATTGAAATAATACTATTTTATTTGTTTACCACTGAAACTAGAACGAATCATAAATACCTACTTAAGTTCCAAATAAAGTAACCAAAAATAAGTTTAAACTTAAACTACAAAACATAAGTTTAAACTAAAAAAAATGATTAATTGAATAAAAATTAATTTTTAAAATTAACTAAAATTTATATAATTTCTCCTAGCATGACACATTTAAAAAAAAGAAAATGAGGTACATACATATGTATACGTGGCACTCTCTACACATTTTAAATTTGTTTACTCTTTAGAGCCAGTTTATTCATAATGGGTTAAATCTGTTGTATGACTTTCAAAGGTTATAACTAAATGGAGCTAATCAACCAAAATCGGACGATTAGTGATTTCTATGATAAAGAACAAAAATTTGGTTTCGATGCACATTCGATGATTTGCCAGTTTCAATAACTCTTGATTAAAGATGATCAGCTGTGAATAAACTGGTCCCTAATCTTGTTTGTGTGAAGCTTACAATCGATTTTAAACATCTTGATGAAAATATAACAAAGACATGACGTTGCAATCAGCCCTATCAAGAGTTTCGCCCGAATGTCATTCCACCCGAAAAAAGTCCCTTTTTTCTTTTTCCTTATTTTGAGTTTTTTTTCGATGAAATTGTTTATTATTACAAATTATATTAATTTTTGTTTAATTTTCAAATCAATTAACTGTTCCGGCACCGTGAATGAGCTTCGTTAAATTTTTCCGCTACGGAACCACTCTTAGGATTTCTGAATGGAGTTAAAATACATGGCTTCAAGAGATAACCAACCTAACAAAAAAAAAAAAACAAATTACATTTTTAAAATATTAAAGTTTTGAATAACAACCTAACAGCCATACGTTATTGTCATTCTGCAGGTCATTAGTTCAGGTAACTCCAACGGATTGGAGTGATCTCTTAACTGCCTCCGAACAGTTCGACGCAATGTTGACTCTTCTTCTTCCTCTTCCCCCAAGCAATAGGACATGCATGGCTATGCTTTGCTTTTTAATATCGTTAAAATGATTGTTATTAGTTTATCAGTTATAATGGGTGATTTTTTAAGAGGTTTAGAACTTTTTAAAAAAAAAAAACACAAAAAATTCGAAAAAATGAATGAAATATTTATTTGAATCGATAGTTTGAACCTTGCAATTTAATGTTTAAAGATAATTTCATGCAAATGTTGACCGCGGCTGCGTCTCAGGTAGCCCATCCGCTGAGTCCAATTTTGGCATACTCTTTCACACATATCGGCCGGTATCTCACGAATGAATGCATGGATGTTGGCTTCCAGTGCGTCAATCGAAGCGGGCTTGTCCCTATAGACATTAGCCTTGACATACCCCCACAAAAAATAATCTAATGGTGTCAAATCGCACGATCTAGGCGGCCAATTGACCGGCCCGAAACGCGAAATTAAATGTTCACCAAACTCGCCTCGCAATTGCGCCATTGTCGGGCAAAAAAAAGTTTGTTATCATCGCTCGGTAGCGTTCACCATTGACAGTAACGCTGCGATTCGCATCATCTTTGAAGAAATATGGCCCAATAATGCCGCCGGCCCATAAACCGCACCAAACAGTGGCTTTTTCGGGATGCATTGGTAGCTGTTGCAATGCTTCTGGCTGATCTTCACTCCAAATGCGGCAATTTTGCTTATTTACGTACCCATTCAACCATTCGAGAATGCCGACCATAAAATGGAAGCAGCGCGCGATGAACATTTCGAACCGAGCACAAATTTTGATAGTAAAATTCAATAATTTGCAAGCGTTGTTCATTTGTAAGACGATCCATGGTTAAATTGCAAACCAAACTGAAGCTGTTTGACAGTGACACAAGGTACTAAACACACGTCAGCTGTCAAAACCAGTGTTGCCAAAACCAAACCAGCTAAAAAATCACCCGTTATATATTTTTACCTGAATTACACTTATTTGCAACACTAAAAAAATATAAACAAAAACAAGATTTGTATTCGTCGCTTTCCTTTCTGGTTATCAACAACAACTGTCAAAACAAAAATTCAGATAGGTCCGTTCATTTTCGGAACACGAATAGACACAATGCTTAAAAACGGAGAGGGACATTTTGTATATCCGCTTACTCAGAAAGTTTTTTTTTCAAATAAATCGATTGGCGAACGATGAAAAATCGTATCACGGCACTCACTGGCCACAACTTTAACAGGAAATTGCAACACCTCATTCATGTTATACTTTTTTTTTTATATTTAAGAAAAACCGTAGGTTGGGAAAATTTATTGAGAGCTATTTTCTGAACATACCTATTTTTCGAAATGTCAGTTCTAAATTCGAAGTGAAATCTTATTCGGGTGAAACTCCTGATAGCTTTTTAAAATCCGGGGGAACAAAAATATTCCACATTATGTATGTATGTATAATAATATGAAAAAATGTGAGTGATAAATTGCATATTTTACAAAACTTTTATCTCCCCTTAAAGCTGGCTGCAGACCACATAAATAAATTTGGAGCGTTTTCATAATTTTTCGCCCCGAGAGGATTCATTGTTTAATTAAGTGGCTTACGTCGATGTTTAGGGTTCGGTCAAATTTTATTGACAGTATTGAATTATGACCACTAGCAAGAACATTGTGTAATGTGTAGGCAGCTTAATTCAAAATAATAAAATACATCTTGTGCCTTTTATATTATATCACCTGGAAGCTTAGGCTAGGAACGGTTTTGCGATTTTCAGTTGTTCCGATTAAAAAATCACGATTGCCAGCACTTAAATAAAACACACATCTTTTAATGGGATGTATTTGCTACATTATTTAGGTAATAATAGGGGTATTCATGCAATGGCGTAAAATCGTTATAAACTTTGTAAAATGCGTAAAGCTGTTTGTATGAATATTTGACGGGCTTACGCAATTTACCACGTTTACAATGACTTTACGACGTTGCATGAATACCTCAATATTTTTATTTATATACATATAATTAAAATTATAATGCTATCATAAAAACGAGCTCAAGTTACTTAGACTTCAAGCTCTTAGTTAAACTTAAATCTTAATATAAAATTATTTTAAAGTTTATGTATGCACATTATTAATAAAAATTATAATCATGATTATTATACATATTTAATATTTTACATTTTTTGAAGAAATTATGTATGTTTTGAATGTTATCATTATTGGGTTCTTTTAGGGGCTCGTAGATGGAAAAATTTGATGTTGTAGTTGCACAGCTGTTTAAAATATGTTTATTGTCGATGTGCGAGTTGCAACACGGACAAGCAGGTGGATCTTCCTTACGAAGATGGTGCTGATGTGTAATGATTGTGTGACCAAGGCGCAGTCTAATAAATATAAATATAAGTTGTATTCATTGCCTTTGAGGTGGTGACGGGAAAGATAGGTTTAATTCTCTCCATGTTTACTACTGAATAATGATGGTTACAATTTTTCCAATCGAAAAGTAGTTTGAATCTGTAAGCTCATTTCCTTTTATCCCCATATGGCTAAGTATACCCACATTAGTTTTTATTTGTTAGGTTTGCCGTTGAGATAGTCCCGGATATTGTTAACTATAACTGTATTATGATCAGGATTTTTGATTGCATTTATGACTGATAGGCTGTCTGAAGATATGATAAGTTTTTGCTATATGAAGCGTATGTTGTTATGATTTTGAGGATAGCAAAGGCTTCTGCAGTAAAAATAGAGGCTGCTTTATTAAGTAGGCCTACACATATCAAAGAGCCATTGTCGGTAACAGATGCAGAGGATGTACTTGTTGCTGTTTTTGAACCATCTGAGAAACGAAGTTCCATCCATCTTTGTTTTTATTTGTGATGTAGCACTCAAAAAGATTTGGAAACAAATTTCTTTAGTTGTGTTGTTTTTGCAGGAATTAGACAAATCCATGATGAAGGATTTAGTCTGTATGTTCCATGGGGGGAAACGTGACATACATATATTTAGCATTTTGTTTGATAGGAATCCCAAGATCCATAGCTGATTTTATTGAGATGGATATTGCTGATGGTATTCGTTTTATAGAGTTTTAAGTTTTTTTTGCACAAAGTAGGTACGTCCTTGTCAATAATTGAGACATTTGGAAAAGCGAGTTTGATGGAGAGTTTTGCTTTTGTAGAGGTTATTTTTTCGTCTAAACTAAGGAGACAAGCTTTAACGAGCATGTTTTTTATGGTGCTTGTTGGAAATGCATTTAAGCTCCTTTGTACACATTGATGAAAGGGTGGTTTAATTATGTTAACTGTTGTTTTTGGTGAGTTTCCATAAACGATGAGGCCATAGTCAATCTTACTTAAAACTAAAGATCTGGTTATATTACATAATAGTCAGTCGTATTTATTAGATTTTTGCCTACTTAGACAATGTCTAACTATTTTCAAATTGGTGGAAATATGCTTTATTTAATAAAATTAAATATCACATTATTCACGGTTAAGACAATCTACTCTTGTGTCTAAGTTAGACAGCTATAAGACAAGAATAAATAAGGTTTTTGGACACATTTTCCAAAGTTGGACAGTTGTCTAAAGTTAGACAACATTTATAATTAAGACCAATTGTGTTTACATGTACATTACATTTTTGCTTGCTAAATTATTAATGATATTAGTTCTTTTGTTTAAGCTTTTTTTTTGCTTTAAAGAGTGAGTTTTCAAATCATATCTACTATTGAAATATAAACCTTAGATACTTAAATTATCGACATTATTAATATTTATATTGTTTACAGATAGAGGATTGTTATAACTTTTTGTTTTACGGCACATATGTATGAGTTTTTGAGTTTATTTAGTATAAGGTGAATAGCTATCCGGTGAAAGGCTTTTTCAAAATCTAATGGGAGATCGGTTACGTGGTTGTGTGCAGATAAAGCATTAGAGATGTAAAAGTCTAAGTGAAGTATTGCATCTGCGCAACCATATATTTTCATATGTTGTAATAGATGTTTTTTGATGATCTATGTATGAGGAACAATTCCAATAATAAAAAACAGAGTTATGTATGTTTGGTGTTTTTTGTTTTTTCTATAGGTTTTGGAGGTTGGGGGTTAGAAATAGCGATTTTTCCAATTTGTTTGTAAAGGATATATAACCATTGAATTCTGAATACAATCCCTCAATCCCAGATTCTCGATTGACTAAGCACTTTTTAAAATTGGACGCGCGATTTCCCTTATCTGCATCGATCTAATAATCCCTATATTTGATAAATATGATGTTGATAATTAAATATTTCCAATCAGAATAAGAGGTCTAGATAACGCATATACCCTCTCGATGTAAATAAGATAATTAAATTAATCAATAAATGACTTGACAATCTATCCGAAGACATACATACATATATGTTTTGTTTGATAAATAATAACATGATCATTTTTTTTTTAAATAATAATTATTCTTCGTATAGAATGACTTTGACTTTTCAAAATTTTATCACAAACACAAAGATTTCAAAGATATCTTTAAAATGTGTTTAGCAAAATAACATTTTTATAACGTTTTGAATTTGCGTCTAGTATGTATTTTAGTTAATAAATTGTTTTCGAAAATTCTACAAGCCGTAAAATAGATAATGTCTGATTGTTAGAGTATTGGCTTTTTCTGAATAACTTCAATGATTAACGAAGAATATGTACAGCTAATAAAATGGGTATATAGCAGACACCCTTCAATAGAGGGCTCATAGTTACAACCAAGTCATACAAAAATTGAAAAATCGCTTATCTGAAAACATAACGGTTGACTTAAAAATAAATACATGGAAATAAGCATTGATGAATTTCAGCAACATGTAGTAAAGTTGTTAATGCTAAACGAGCAAAGCAACGGAAGGCCGGAAAAATTAAGAAATGTTTCCAGATATTTGATATGGTTCCTTTGCGAAGTTCTCCTTCGGAGAGTTTTGAGTTAGAGAAACTATTTTGTACTTTTTTGTCTGTTTTAAAAACGTAGTACCTACTTGCATACATCTATTAAATTTGCATTTTTACTCAAGTAGGTATGTATGTATGTATGTAAAATGTTCACTTTTCTAGTGTGTACATATGTACATAATTCATATATTTTTAAACGGTAATTTTAACTTGCTCTATAGGGAAAGTCTTAAGTGTGTCATAACCAGGTAGTGTTGGTCAATTTTGCTGTCGGACAAAAAGCAAGGTTGGATATGCGTACCTATGCATCTGATGAATTTTAGAACTCAGCCTAACAATTTTTATTCAAACCTGAGCATTTAGCATGAACTTGCATTGCAGCTGGAAAACACATTGACACTGCAAAAAGCAATATTATTTTTTTTCTTATAAACGAATATTGTAGGGAATTTGCTTGCTTGTTTTAGTTGCTTTATCTCCACAATTTTAATCACTAGGTATTTTCACCTTATCAACTCGGCGATAAGGCCATATTTAAAATAGATTTTTTCCTAGTGCAAATTAAACAAACAAAGTTCTCGATTATCTATTCCGAACAAACAAATATATTAATTCTGTCACGCTAAAAATAATTATGCAATCCCAATGAAAACAAATATAAATAAATATTTTTTTGTTGTTAATACATTGTTTCCTGGTTTTATATAACTTGACGTAAAATATATTTTCTCAAGTCGCGTGAATAAAAAAAAGACATTTTCACGCCTTTGCCGTTTTAAGTATTTTCGTAGCCGCTCCTTGTCAACATTTCTCAAATTCTATTGAAAGCAGAAAAAAACTTTCTTTGTAATAAAGTAAATGATAAACATCGTAAAATTTAAACCTGTGATAGGTACAGTTTCGAAAATGTCCCGTATCATACATAAATCATAATTTGATTTGAAAACAGTCTAGGTCAACTGAAGGTTATTTCAAATTGGTCACTGTTCGGCAAAACACAACGCACTTTGCGGTGGTCCTTGAACAAGACAATATTGCTTGGCGGTGGTCACACATTAAACTAGACCTCCAAAAAGCTTTTAATTAAAAAAATAAAAGTTTGTCACTAATCGTAAGAAAGATTAAAAAATACTTGCCTTGGATTCATTTGGTACGTTTAACATTATTGACAAAATAGATTAGAAAAAGCCGTAATCTACAATAAAAACTCAAGACACTATCGTTTATCGCGCCCGCCTTTTAGCAAATTTTTCACCAGTTTGTAGATAATTGACAACGAAAAACTACAAAAATTTCACGAGAACAGAAGAAGATAAATTCTGGTCAAAGATTAGATAGAGAAACGATATTCCCGAAAATTAAAATAAATTTTGTGAAGAGACGTGAGCTCTTGGACTGAGAGAAGCAATTTTCGATGACGATTTTGTTTGATTTGATAAATGTCATTAGTTGTTGTTGTTGGGTGTTTTTGTTTATCGGTGTGTGGAATGAAGGGGGTGAAAGACAAAACGGAATGTCAACAAAATTGAGAAATGTCAAATCTAGCGTTCAGGCAAGAATTTTTTAAGTTTTGTTTCTCTGAGGCGGTGTTCACATCGAGCACTCTCCGCGCACCTAGGCCTGGCAGCCAAGTGGTTGCTGGAAACTTTTTTACATTGAGTTTTGGTGCATTTTCAACGTTTCTCGACCAATTTTAACATTGCGAGAGTTACAGAACGTAGGCACCTGGATCTGCAGTGAGTTGTAGTGCATTCTTTCTTTTCTCTTTACTCATTTGTCTGGAAAAGAAAACACTTTTCTATGGAATCCAGTAATGTAAAGTGTGTCTTCTTTACCAAAATCCCTTTTTCACATGAAGAAACAAGTTGCTGGAGATATTTTTACGTCTTCTTTTATTTTTTTCTAAAATTTCTTGTAACTTTCACACGAGGAAGCGAAATCCGTTGCGTCTTTTTTAAACTACTTCGGCTGAACATATATATTACTGTGTGTTGAAGAGAATGACAAAAAATCTCCTCAAACCGAATGAATCCCTTTTCACACCAGGAAACTGACAGTCGTATTTATTAAATTTTTGTCTACTTAAACACTGTCTAACTATTTTCAAATTGGTGGAAATATGCTTTATTTAATAAAAATAAATATCACATTATTCACGATTAAGACAATCTACTTTTGTGTCTAAGTTAGGCAACTGTAAGACAACAATAAACAAGGTTTTTGAACACATTTTCCAAAGTTAGACAGTTGTCTAAAGTTAGACAACGTTTATAAATAAGACCATGAGTTTCCAGCAACTTTCAGTTTTTAGATGAGAAGGACTTGTTTCCTCGTGTCAAAGGGGGCATTACTGGCAGTTTCAGTTTCTTTATGTAACAAAATAGCACCTGTGTTTTTTGTTGTTTGTATGTTTTGTACCCGACTGTGCACACTAGTCTATGTCTACGTTCTGTAACTCTCACATCGATAAAATTGGTCAAGATACGTTAAAAAAATAGAAAAAAAAATGAATGATTTGCTTCCATTTTCATTGTTTTTTGACTATATTTTTATCGATGCGAGTATAACAGAACGTAGTCACTGAGCACATTGATAATTCTTCACTATTTAAATATTCTCATTCCGTGAGCACCATCTTCTCTTTCCCATTAACAAAAAAAAAAGGAATAACTTTCTGATTTATCTTTGACCAGGAATTTGAGGCATTGTGGTTTCTAATGTCAACAACAACGTCCACAATTTACAAAGCATTAAAAAGTCTGCACCGGCTTATTCAATTGAAAATTTCACGTTATATTGAACACAAAAATAAATCCAAAAGTAACTGAATAATTGCCAAATCCGGTTTTAATATAATTTGAAATGGTAACAGACCCTTAAATTTATCATCATCGCTAAGGTTTCTTTAATATTGCACCTAAGAGCACCACAATGACAACCCAACTGTCATTTTAATTTTTTTTTACCAACAAATAAAAAGAACGTCATTTAATACAGAAATACAAAAGTGAATCCGTACAAAATCTGCATTTCTTTCCAATTCGTAAACATTTTTTTATTCTAAAGCACAAAACCAACTTTAGGCTATTTTTTTTCAATATGGGTTGCGCTTGTTGTAAGGATAGCTCCGAAGAAACGGAATTAATGCCATCGGTTGTACGATTTCGTCCCAAAAACAACATTGTATTAGGTAAACAATAATAAGTATATGTTTTCCTCTAGGAAACCCGAAGAAAACTTCAAGAAGAAGCGGCTGAGAAACGTAGGCAAGAAAACGAACAACGAGGCATAAAAGACCCAGAGAAATTCCGTCGGCAACAAGAGCGAGCTGAGGAGCTGGAACGCCGGGAAAGGGAAGCCTCTAAGCAAGGTGGTGCACCCACCTTGAAGGTGACTTAATAAAAACAACAACTTGCTTATCTAATGTTAATCTTTCTATCGCTCTAATTTCTTCCAGTGGCAGCAAGATTAACGCTTAACACAGCCATGTATCTATATCACATCATCATCACAGCTAAAGTATATCACACCAAATAAAATTAAAAAAAAAAACCCGCTAAACAAACGGTTTGTTTGTGCGACTTAGGAGAGTTTGGGGCAATCTTATTCTATTTTTATACCTACAAGCCCATAATCAAGCCAAAGTTGTTTCGACTTTTCTAGAACTTTTTATAGATATTTTGTTATATGTCATTTTGTATTATTACCGTTATTATTATATTTGTTATATTTTTGTTATTTTTCGAAAAATTTAAATAAAACTAATATTCTTCTTCATTATACAAGCATAGTATATTTTTTGTTTTTGTTAAAACGTTAAGTAACGTGTTGATTTGTAGGTTTTTTCAGAATATTATAACAGGTATGTACCTACAATTATGTCTTTTCAAAAAGTTATTTAAATTTGTTTTTAAGGAAATTATTTTAAAATATTTGCTTTTTATAAAAAAAAGTGTTTTCTAGGGTCACTTGTAAACACGTCATACAAAAACAATATTGAATTCTGTTTCGTATTTAAATCTATTTCATTGATTAGTTTTTAATCGGCTAAATATGGATAATGTGAGGTTTTGCAAACGGTATCTCTAGTGTAGAGAAAATAGAAAACAAAAATATCTATCGAATCAAAAATTTCTTTTTATAAATGGCCAGACATCTCAATGTAACGACATTTAAATTTAACGTTTGTTTAAAAATATATTTTGAGTTTCATCTATTTCAAACTAGATGTCACGGTTAGGAACTCAACGAATATTCTTCCAATTTGACATTTATGACAGCTACACAAGAAAAAACCCATCGAATAAATTCAAACATGGCCGCCATAGCTCTGTGTATGTTTTTATAGAAAAGTCAAAACTGAAAACCCAAAAAAGTTGTTCTCGCAATTTTCCGAACGTCTGTGTGTAATTTTGCAAAATTCATCAAAAAATATGTGCAAAACAATAAAAAATTCAACAAAATATACACCGGTGTGTAATTAATAATGAATTTGTGTTACAATTGTGTACAATCATAGTGAATAAGTGCAGAATTTGGCCGCATATTAATTGAGGTAAGTTTTTAAATCTTTTTGTTTGGCAGACTTGCAATCCCACCAATTTAGCTAATTTGACATTTTTCCTAGAAATTAAATGGAATTTTAAATCTTTTAAGCCTTTTAATTGCAAAGAAATACTAATATTAATGTAATCTTATTGTTGCTTGAATCATTTGTCTCATTTTTTGATAAGAAAATCAATCATCTCGACCTCAGACGATGATTCTAGGGAGCAGTGAACAGCAGCACCCCACCCACCTGTGTTTTTTTTTGTGAAAATTTGTATTCGAATGAATATTTATTGCTTGATTATTATTTTATCAACAAAAATGAGTTTGCTTAATTCTGTTTGGCAAGGAATGTTGAACTTTTTACAGATTTATGTGTTCGATTGGGAAACCTCAGCAACAATATCAGTCGTGTCCCGGGAATGTACTATTTCTAGATTTGTTTATTTACATCGAATTAAACTTAATAATTAGATTTATTGATTCTATTTCTTAATTCACAATTTGCTATTTCACCGTATCAGTAAAACCATTAATTTTTAGAACACGAACAAGGGAATTCATTGTGCAAGGACCCACCCTGGGTTAAACAGTGTGTGCCTGTGCCGGCTGTCAATAGGAGAGAATTTTGTTGATTTTTTTTTTGTTGGATTTTACCAGACTCTATGCCGGGAAATGAGATTATAATTTGAAAACACCAAGCTCTTAGCTTATCAGAGTTTAAACATAAACTCATGATTTTATTATATTCTTATCAGTTAAATTTTGAATTTAGCGGATGGGTTGTGAAGGACAACGCCCAAATATGATTGCATTAATTTAGCATTATTTATCAGTTGTTGTATCCCTATAGGGTTATAGGAAAATAGTTTTGTGTTGGGTGGAAGATAAGAGGAGTATTGATAGACTATGAAGTTTCTTTGAAATCGAAGTCCCATTTTTCCGAAATTGGTATTTGTATTGATTAGTTTTGTGATTTTATTAAAGTTTTAGATCTAAATACATGAACAGGAGCAACAAAAGGGAGGAAAAACGGATTAACCCGTAAGAGTAGAAAATCAAAATAACAATACAACACATGCAAACATTTGGATCTTTGTGATTCCTATGAAATTCACCTGATTAACCGAAGTTCTGCTTTTAAGACTTTTATTACTGTATAGTTGGATTTCAAGAAGAACAAACCTTGAGGTAAAGAGTGCTTCATTTCCCGACCATATATAATATCAATCGAACTTAAAATATATAACTTAGGTTAATCACAAACAATTGATCTGAAATTTTATATCTAAAAAAGGGAATAGTAATAAATAAAAAGGAAATGGAGAAGCTTTAATTTTCTACCGAATCCGAACGGCTAAGATGAACGAAATATTTTTTGAGAATTTGTAACTTTCTGGCAAGACGCAGTAGCCAGGCAAAAACACGTTTGTTTTTATGTGAAAGTGTCTGAGATTCGAACACACTTTGAGTTAGAATTAATTTGGAGGCGAAAACAATAAACTTGTTCTTATTTTATTGTCATTAATACCATTGATATAATTTTTGTTTCAATGTATTTAATTTATGACATTAAAATAATTGTATTTGCGAATATGTTCTGCGGTTGTAGAATACAATATCGTATTTTGTTTTATGTATAAACTGTATTCCTTCATTACCGCATTTAACCACATAAACACCGAGTTCGACAATATTTTAAAAATATATCTTTGTAATTTCCGGCACATGAACATTAATTTTGATTAATTTAACAATAGCTACAACAACGAGTTCAATACTTGCTTACCATTTAAATAAAAATTGAATAATATGTTTTTTGAATTGTTTTTGTTTTTATTTCAATATTTATGCTTATCTGATGAAATCAAAGAAAACCCTCACCATCATTTCTTTTATTAGTTTGATTTTATCCTTGGAACACATCTACACATTCAAAGAAGAATAAAAATCTTAGACACCCTGTCCTTAAAATAGTCTTCCTGTATTAGAAGAATTGCATGATTTATCACTACTAAATCTCTCAGTCGCAAAGCGAAGAAAAGCAACTCCCATTAGGCGATACAAACAAATAAAATATGTACATATGTGAACATTAAAGTGACCACCCGCCCTCACAATTATGTGTGTTGAAAGAATTTCTCATTTTTGGCACAGTTCCTTCCAAATAAAAATGATTATTACTTTTAAATTGAACTATGAAGGTATTTTATGGCGAAAGCTTGTGTAAATAATTCCATAAATCACTTTTTTTTAAAGTGATTTAAATTAGAAGAAACAAATACAGTAGAATTTTATAAAAATACTTAATGTTGAAATCCTGATCTATTTGACAAGATGATAAAAATGTTTTGATTATTACATTGTTCATAAAGTTTTTATTATTGTGCTGTGGAGAATTAACAAAAATTATCCTTGAAAGAAGATGATCTTTAAAAAAGCATTTCTAATGTGATAATTTTTTTATGATTCTACTGTGCAGAATTATCAAAAGCTTTTCACAGTTTTCATTAATATAAGAAAAGAAGGAATAAATACAATTAAAAAATTATACAAAAATCATAATACATAAGTTCATACTTAATTTGTTTGATAATTAGTTCCCTGAGTTAGATGGAAGCTTTAACGAGCATAAAATGCAAAAGAATTAAACAAAAGTTCTAAGCTTTTTAAAGCAACCTCCCTACAAAACGTTTACGATCTTTCAACTGCAACCAAGTATAAAATTATTGATTTTTTTATTTACTGAGCCAATTTATCCTCTGTTTGTGGATTTCATCAGTAATAAAAAGACAATGTGGTGAAGACAGCTGTGGCGGCAGCGGCGACGGTGCGCCCAAGGAGTTTCCTTTTCTTAATTAATCGGGGAGGAAAGTTTTTATGGTCACCAAACGTAGTCGATGTGAATTTTACGTTGAACATAAAATTTAAAGGAATGACACAACGACAGAGCTATATAGTATATATACAGTTATTTATATATGTGTATATATAAATCCTTCCTAATGGATATGAATTAGGAATAAGGTTAAGGGTTAAAGGTCTGTGCTGATGCACTTGAATTATAATGAACGAACGCATTTCAGTGCACTAGGGATTTATCTCGATATTCTGTGTGGTATTAGGTGAGGTAGAAACTAATGCGGATAATGAAAGGAAAGCTTAAATTGTATACCTTAGGTTTCGTTTGAGCACAAAATACTTGAGAGTTGAGAAGTGGTTTTGGTTAAATAGAATTTATTGACAACGCTTGCATTTTATAATCAGAGTTTACGTTACGAATGTCAGCAAAGATAAGAAGTGCTTGACAATAACAAGGTCGTTTTCTTATAAAACGAAGATAAATGAAATTCCTTGAGGAAGAAAAAAAAAGTAGAATAAGAAGAAATTAAAAAGAAGTAACTTAGTTAAGATTAAGAATATTCTTTACATTGTTGTGATACAATGAGAGCACAATTTATTTTGTGAATATGTAATGCAGTGGGTTGAGCGATGCTAGTCGCATAATGTATTCGTAATAAAATAACTTTTAATATAATTATCTTTTTACGAATTCTCTAAATTAATGTTTAGAAATGTATTTTGAGCGAAATATGTAAAGGGTGTTTTTTTTTAGAGGTATAGAACTTTTAAATGAAATAAAACAAAGATCATTTTTTTTAAATTGACATGAAATTTACTTTATTTAAAAGATAATCTTCTGGCATTATAATTTAAATATGATTTCTGGCATATGAACGTCACGGCTGGCTCGGACGTGGTCTTATCTGGAGGTCCAATTTTCGATGACTTTTTCCAAAATTTGTGGCCGTATATCGGCAATAACGCGGCGAATGTTGTCTTCCAAGTGGTCAGTCGTTTGGGGCTTATCGGCGTAGACTAGTGAGCTCACATATCCGCACAGAAAATAGTCAAGCAGCGTTAAATCGCACGATCTTGGAGGCCAATTCACGGGTCCTTAACCTGAAACTATGCGGTTACCAAACGTTTCCTTCAATAAATCAATTGGGGCACGAGCTTTGGTTGATGGTTGTCCAATTTATGAACCATTGACTGTAACGTTCTAGGCAGAATCGTTTTTAAAGAAGTACGGACAAATTATTCCACCAACCCATAAAGCACACCAAACAGTCAGTTTTTGTGGATGTAACGGTGTCTCAACATACACTTGAGGATTATCATCACTCCAAAAACGGCAGTTTTGTTTATTGTCGTATCCATTCAATCAAAAGTGAGCTTCATCACTAAACAAAATTCGTTAATGAAATTGGGATCAACGGCAATCTTGTTTTGGGGCCCATTCACCGAATCTACGTCTTACTAGGTGATCGTGTGGCTTCAATTCTTGAAATGCCAAACCAAACTAAAAAAAAATCACTTGACAGTTTACAACTGACAAAATGGCCGCCAGTTAAAATAGTGTTGCCAACTTAAATTTCTAAAAAAAAACACCTGTTTCATAGCTAGCTCATTTTAAACTTTTTTACGAGTTTAAGAATTTTTTAAAAAAGGTTTATCAGTTTGAAGAAAGGTGTCTGAGGAGGTACGCTAGGCTAATGTACTGCAGGTTTTTTATTTTGTCAGAGATCTTACATTTACTTTATTTTTAAGTGATTTTCCACTGCTATCAAAAGAAGCTAAACATTTTAAAAATGGATTATGGAAATATTTAATTAGTTTCTATCTTGAAGTACCGACCGGATTAGAACCTATACTTCGCACAACATAATTTTTTCTGTGTAATTTTTTTAACCAGGAATGTATTTTTATACCTTGCAATTATTTATAAAAAAAAATATTTTATCGTCAATTTGCCAAAATTCCAAATCATACTTTGAGCAACATTATTCATATGACACTATTTATATTTGTATTAAAAAAAATGTTCATCAAGAAAATTTAATGATTTATATTTTTAAAATTTAAACGAACGTGACATATGTATGTTCTTTCTTTAAATAAATTAAATAAATTTTTATATTTTTCATAATTTCAATGTTGTATAAATACATATATTTATATCTATATTTATTAATGAACCGCTATAATTAAAAGCTTAAATAAAAATCAAACGCAAAAGATCTCGTTTTTTTTTTTTTTAATTTTCCAGTAGGTATACCTAAATAAATTTACTCGAACATATTTTTTTAAAATTTGTGTTGACATTTTTATAAATTCCATCTTATAGAATACTAAATGACGTTTAATTGCTGTTATTAATTGTTCATTCTCTCACCTCTTTTATTTAGGATCTTTTAAAGAAGAAGAATAAAATGCAAGCAAGAAATGCAAATCATTATTAAATTTATTTTTAAGAATTAAGTATCGCGAAAATAAATAAAAAAAAAAATTAATCAAACAATTGTAAACAAATTATGTCATTATAATCTCTAATATATGCCTTAGTGACCGAGGTCTAATGTGGGCGGCTATCGGTATATATACATAAATGATGTTTGGCGGGGAACTATTTTCTTTTTAAAATAAATTAATGACGAAATTTCCATGAAGAATAAAAACAAAATATATATGTAGGTAAATTCAAAATTAAAAATCGCCCGTGATGCTTCAAAGAGTGATTTAAATTGGTTTTGCTTCAAAAATTGAAGCTGACATTATTATTGATTTTTCAATGCATTTTTATTGCTTATACGCCACAGTGCACGAGTGTGTGTGTCCAATATTTGTATATCCAAGTAAATCATCACAAATTAATTTAATGAGTTATAAAATATTGTTTCATCAAAATCAATACTCATTTATACCCATATGTATGTATACATATTATGTATTTCTAAAATAAATTAAAAAAATTAATTGAAATGCTACGAGTAAATAAATATTTTGGTTATGGAGAGTAAATCAAATTTAAGACTTCAGTGTCATTGCTTTAACATTAAATCATTATTTTAAATTAAGAACAATAAAAAGTTGCCCCGAAATCTTCATACCCACGATTTTATACCCAATTTAACTTAAAAAATCCTAATGAAGTTTAAATAGTGTAGGGGTTGAGAAGTAGGTGGGTGTCGAAAAAATATCAGCGGGAATCAAGTTTGTGATAGTATTGTGACTTTAATGTTTGTCAAATAAATATTTTGTTTCAAAACACTATATCGTTTAATGCATTAGTAAAAAAAAAACTTATAGAGCCCCTGTAATGCCCACACGGCACAGTGGTTCATGTTGTATGGGAAGGCTGTCTAAAACCTATACTATCAGAACCAGTCTACCCATGTTGATATAATTTTCAGACATGATAAAAGATGTAAAATAAAAAATAAAGGATATATCATACCGCCCACTGACACGCCCACTTTTTCTAAAAGATTTATTAAATCGTCAATATTTAAAAAAAGAGAAAAATGTAGATAATGTGTTTCCATATAGTTCTTCCATACTTTCTTGACTAAAGTTGTGTAAATTCCTAAGAATATGAAAAAAACATACAATAAAATATGTAGGAAATGTCTTTTAAAACAATTTTTTAGAGAAAATGGTTTTGTTGTAGAGTTAAAATTATAATCAATTTATAATTTGAGTTTTATTTTGTTGTTGTTGTTGTTTTTGTTATTTGTTGGGGCAAAACCCTTTATTCTTTTTTGATTTTTTAACAAAAAATTATTTTGAAGTTTTATAATGTGGAGAAGGCGCCAATGCACAAACTAAGAGAGTTTAGAAGAAAGAATAATGCCCGACAGGACAGCCAAAAATTCAAGAATGGTCGATACTTCCGGGGGGCCAGTAATCTACACGCCATCACCGTGAAGTTTGATGCGTTTTTGGTATTTATAAATCAGATTAGCACCAGAGATGTGCTTTGAGGAGTAATTCATACTTTTTCACGTAGATGGCGTGAACATTATTTGTATTTTTTCTTTTTTTTACGTGATACACCACACAAAATTAACATGAAGAAGACGTAACGTAGTGTTTCACGTATTTTTTTAGCCTCAGGGCTCCGCTATATCAAAAAATTGTAGATTCTTTTCTTCTTCTTCCACAATATTTTTATTTTTGAAAAAAATGTATATGATTAAAAACTATCTTTATAATAAGAGAAAAAAAATCAAGGATTAACAGGGTAATTTATCATTTTATCAGAAACTATCGACTTAGACACAAAACATTTAATTTTAATCATCACCTCTTTTTTTTGTTGTTGTTGTTGTTTTATATTTTGTCATGGTTTATAAAAACACACTAATGTCGAATAGGGAGCCATAAATTGAGTTATTTCTAGAACGAACATGTAAATAACGAAAGTGGTATTTTGTCACTTGGGATATGAAATCTACAATTTTGTTTTAAATAAAAAAAAAAAAAAGTCTTAGAAGCTTTTATAGATTATTCAAAAAAATTTCATTCAATAAATTTAAATTTTTAGGTTATTTCGAAATTTTTAAATTTAAACGTCCTTTGTGAGCTTAAAACAGAAACAAAAAAAATGCTTTCCAGAATTTTAAGATCTTGTGATAAATTTAACTTTAACTGTGGAGACAACGAACAAAAAAAAAACATTCACTTTGTTTTCTTATAGCGTAAACCTTACAAATCATTGACAGAAATTTGGCAAATTCTTTGTTTTTTTTTTTTTTTTGTCTGGTATTTTTCTATTTTAATGTTTGACTTTGACAAAATAAAAAGGATTAAGAACCTAATTTGTTATGATTATTTTTTTTTTTCTTAATTTAATCTAAAGATTAAGAACATTGTTGTCGTCGTCAGTCGTCGGCTAGTTAATCGATTTAATTTTTTTTTTGGCAAGAGCTAATTTGTGTAGCTCTTACCTGATTCAAATATTTGTGATTAACAAAAAAAAAAAAAAAGAAAGAAAGCAACAACAAATAAAACACCACAATTTATTATAAAAAAAATCTTAAAAATATCTTAAACAAATCAGCTTAGGTATATATTTTTATAAAAGAAAATTAACTGCGAATATTTTAATCAAAAAAAAAAAAAATACATAATTATATACGAATTTGTTTTTATAATTTCTAATTTCTTTCTGAGTCGCACGTATTTTTGATTATATTACTCATATAGAATCAGCGTTTCTCTGCGATTCGTCCGCATGAACGTTTATTTTCTGATTACCATTTAATTGAAACGATGGTTCCAAAATCAAATAAATAAAATACATATAGTACCTATATACATACATAAATAAATCGCGATCAAAATTAAATCTGAAGAAAATAGGTGCTCTTAAGAATGTCAAAAATAGAGAAAACCATTTCAAGGATTAAAAAAAAAAAAATAAATCAAAACAAATTAAATGAAAGAATCAAGTAAATCGAAAGCTTCAGTCGAATCGAATAGCAGAATGGAATTATTGATATTAAAATAATCAAAAGAAGTACTGGTAGAATAGGACGTTATAAAAGGAAATCCTTGCATTCTTTAAACTTTGTGAGAACATTATTTCAATTGCCAGAAGAATGAGAGACAAAAGAGCCCATAAAACGGTCTGGGATCGAAAGGTGTTTTGTTGTTTTTTCTTTTTAAGGAAAAAAGGGAAACTTTTTTAAAATGTTTCTAGGTTGAAAAAGCATGTTACTGATTTTTGTAATTGGCTTTGTAGATAAAAGTAATGTATCAAGAAAAAATTATAATTAGATAGTCTTATCAAAATTTTACTTTAGAAATACCCAATTTATTTATTTTTTTTACTTAAAACAGTTTTGTATTTTTTTTTTTAATTTATGCTAAAAAAAGAAATCCAGATATTTTCAAAATGATCGATAAATCAATTCTAAGAAACAAAATATTGCTTTTTTAAAATTTTCTTTAAAAGGACATTTGTCCCATTTGAATAGGGCATAAGTTTTCCAAATATATTTTTCCACTACCCGCACGAGAAATAAGTCCCGACAGAAAAAAAAAAATAATTTCCCACCATTATTTTTCATATATAAATGTGTTACTGTATAAAGGTGTAAAACTTCAAAATCTGGATATTCCGAATTTTTGCCAACAATTTTCTTCGACAACATTACTTTGAGTAGCGGCCGTTTCGCGTTTTCCAAAGACTTTATTTTCCTCCTCGAATCTTCTGTTCTGCTTAAAATTCGGTATTGTTTGGAATTAATTGACCACTAATCTCGATAAAGCCAAACATCTCTTATTATATACGCCAGAGCTCCTAAATTTGGTTCAAAATATTTTGTCGAACCTAGCCTACGCGTTCTAGGTTTTTACTAGTGGATATAATCCAAAACACCGTGAATGATTTATGTATTTTTAAATATTAAATCTTTCAAAAACTAAGCCACTTATTTTATAAGTAGAAAACGAAAAAATTCCATAGTATAAAAATATAATAAACATTTGTGTGACAGCACTTTTATTAACATATCTATCAAAAAAGTGATGTGAAACAAATACATACTATCTTAACTATATAAAATCCACTCAATGAAGATGAATGTCATTTATATGGTCCACATACCAATATCACATACAAGTTTATTTTTTATATTTTGAATTTATTATTATTATAAAGGGCACATTTATTTATACGATAAGTACCCCTTAACCTGTCACGTTTTTTTTTTTTTTTTAAATCTCTTATAAAATCATAAATCAAAATCTTTAAAATATTTTGTGTACTTTGCGTATAAAATGATTTTTAATTTATTTTATTTAAAATTAATTTTTCATGTTGACGTTCCTTTCATTTTCGTTTCAACTATGTCTATTCTCTATGTATGTATGTATGTATGTCAATTGCATAAGGTTTTTATTTGTGTGCTTAATTTATTAATGACAATTTTTCAACTTCACTATATTTTCCTTTTTCTTTTCGAATTAAACTAAATATTTTAGAAAAAAAAATAAACTAAAACTTTTTATTGTCTAGTGATAGTAAAAACAAAAATATACATATACATACATATACTTATACCAAATCATAATAAATAAATATATAAAAAAAAAACTTATTTCTAAATTATTGTCAAAGTAGTCTATTTTCTCAACACCACCCACTTCCGTCCAATACAAATAAGAATTTGGTCTGCCGATGTCCCGGTGGCAGCGGCGGTGGTGGCGATGGTTTAGAAGGCCTAGTCCCAATTTTCAAGACTTGCCCCAAAAAAAAAATACTCTGCATTCTGTTGTCCATAAATTATTCTACAACAACAAAAAATATACATACATTTTTATTCTCTTACAAATAAACGTGAAGTTTTGTATATTTTATTTATCTTTGAGTGTTTTTGGAAAATTTTTGAATTTCCCCTTTTTTATGCGATTTTTTTTTTATGATTTTATGTTTTCTATGTGGTTTTATTTTATTTTATTATATTTTTTAATATAAAGTCCATTTCACGGATCACAACAGTTAGTTAGTTTGGAGCTCAAAAGTCGCAACCAAAGTCAACTTATGTACATATATACAAAAATATTTGGTATCTTTCACATTTCAATATTGTGTGTTTGTGTGATAAATGCGTACTCGTATACTCTTGTGCATGTGTATATGTTGGGATGTTTAAGTTTTAAATTAAATTCCGAATACGTCAATCCATTAACACCCACTTGTGGAGGAAGCAACACTTGATGGTTTTACATGACCAAAATAGATAACTGCGAGGGTGTGTACACTGTACAGTGTACATATAAGATTTTTGATTGGGCTAATAGAAGCTTCTTCTTCTATAATATACTTAAATATATACTTGTTATCTTATTAGCAGTAGGTATATAGTACTAAAGGGTGCGTGTAACCTTTTTGTTATTTTAATGAATTAATGAGTTTTAATTCCTTGAAGGATTTGCGGTTCAAATCAGAAAATCTGTGTACTTAAGAGAAAGTTAATTTATTACTTTTTGTTAAAATCCGTTGAACATATATTGTGATGGCTTTTGTTGTTTTTTTTTTTATTTGAATTGCTTTCAAAGGAGTATATATGTATGTATGTATATGTACATTCATACATACATAGGTACGGTTGTCGAATTAAAATAATAATTTTCAATACCTTAAACCCCAAAAATTTTGAATGATTTAAAAGTTATAAGCTAGATATAAGCCAGATATGTGATAAGGGTTTGTTGGCAGAGTTTTGACTTTGTAAAAAGTTTTATTTATATATAAGTGAAGAAGAGACTGTTAAGTAACCTTTCAAAAGTTTTAAGGATGCTGAAGGTGGATAGATATGTGATAGATTACAATTTTGTGGATACCTTAAGTCAAACAATTTTTCTACTTTTTTTTTTTCATTAAAATGCCCATTTGCTTTAAACAAAACTTTAATATTTAAATTCAATATAATAAGCTTATGTGACAGCTTAAGATCGATGATGAAAAAGGAATATAAGGAACGCCTTAAAAACAACACGAGTCAATAAATTCAAGCGCAATGATGATCTTTTAGGACGGAACGCGTCGCTAAATTAAGATATAAAAAAGAGGCTGGGTGCGACCCACACTGGTAACTTCCCTTTGGTGCCCGTGGAAACTGGACACCCGATGTTGTTTTGTTATAAGGAAATTCCTAACTCAAAATCTTAAAAGACCTTAAATCAAATGTTCAATATGCGATTAAGTGAGTGGGCGTATTATATTTTCCAACTATACCTATAAGTTGTATTTTTGGCAGATAATTTTGCTTAAAAAAAAAACCATCAATTGCATTTTTTTTTACAAACCCCATCAATTTTGAGTTACATCATTGTGAGTATAAAATTAAATTATTTCGGAGTCGATAGCCTTGTTTATTTTCGAGATATTCGAGTCGCAAAACATTTTTTTAATTTTTTTATTGGTTTTAGTTTGAAAATTTGTTGATTAAAAAAAAAGTCAATTAAATAATTAGTACAAACCTTATCAGTTATTGACTACGTCAATGTGTATAGAATAATATTAGTCCGGCTTCGAAACTAGTGTTTGTTTTCAAAATATTCGAGCCGAAAAATGTTTTTCAACAATTTTTAGTATTTTCTTGTAGTTTTTTTTGTTTCGTTTTAAAGAAAAAAACCGTATCAGTAATAAAATATGGCATCGTATGTAAAATTAGCCCGAAATTAATATCATTGTTTGTTCTCAAAATATTTGAACCGAAAGACGTTTTTTCGGATAATTTTATTAAAAAAAAAAACTGTCCGTCAATTTTTTAAAAATTCTTTTCAATTCTTCATTACGTCATTCTGTGTGGAATAAAATTAACCTGAAGTCGATGACAATATTCTTGTTCTCGAAATATTCGATTTTTTAAAGCTTTTTTTTTTAAATTGATGTAGTAAGATAACCGTTAATTGAATTTGTTGAATATCCTTTCTGAACTTCATGACGTTATTATCTGTAAAATAAAATTTATTTCAAGTCAATATCTCTAATCGTTCTCCAGATATAGAATGTATCACGAACATACGAACGTATGTACACACACACACATACAGACATCTTTCTAAAAACGACGGATTCGGATTCTTGGGAACTCGAAGCGTGGTGATATGTCAAAATTTTCGATTCGAAACATCGGACCAATTACAATAACTTCCAATGGGAAATAAATGTTGTGATATTATTACTTACTTTACTTTACTTTAGATGGCGCTCACAGTCCAGGATGGACTACGGCCTCAACCAACAAGCCTCTCCAGCCAGCTCGGTCCCTAGCTAGCTGCCTCCAGTTACGCACTCCAAGTTGGTTGAGATCGTTCTCTACTTGTGTGCGCCACCTAAGGTGGGGTCTTCCTCTGCTGCGCAGACCGTCAGGGGTAGATTCGAAGACTCGTCGGGCTGGTGCGTTGGTGTCCATACGCTCCACGTGTCCCAGCCATCTCAGCCGCTGTATTTTCAGCTTTTTGACCAGGTCGACGTCGCTGTAAAGCCCGTAAAGCTCGTTGTTGAATCTTCTCCTCCATACTCCATCGATACAGACTGGACCGAAAATCACCCGAAGAATCTTCCTCTCAAAGCACCCAAGCAGATTCTCATCCGTTTTTGACAGGGTCCATGCTTCTGCCCCATATAGCAGAACCGGGATGATTAGGGTCTTATATAAGGTCTCCTTGGTTCTTTGAGAGAGGGCTTTACTACTCAAATGCCTTCTTAGCCCGAAGAAACAGCGATTGGCAAGAGTAATTCTTCGTTTGATCTCTGCACTGATGTCATTATGCGTTGTAATAGTGGATCCCAGGTAGACAAAGTCCTTGACGACATCGAAGTTGTACCTATCCATCGTGACGTTTTGCCCGAGTCGACGATGTTGAGATTCCTTTCTCGATGACAGCATATACTTCGTCTTGTCCTCATTAACAGCCAAACCCATTTTTGCCGCCTCCGATTCAATACTTGCAAACGCGCCGGTAACAGCTCGCTTCGTTCTTCCAATGATGTCAATATCATCTGCGTAAGCAAGTAGTTGAACAGACTTTTGAAAAACTGTACCTCTGTTGTTGACTTGCGAGTTGCGTACAATTGCTTCAAGAACGATGTTAAACAGGTTGCATGATAGCGCGTCGCCTTGTCTCAAACCTTTCTCGACTTCAAAGGGTTCGGTGGTGTTCTTACCGACTTTGACGGAGCAGCGAGATTTCTCCATTGTCATCCTGCACAAGCGGACGAGTTTGGCAGGGATGCCGAGATGCAACATGGCTCTGTAGAGCTCTTCTCTATCTACGCTATCATACGCGACTTTGAAATCGATAAAGAGATGGTGTGTATCGATTTGAAACTCCTGGGTTTTTTCCAAAATCTGTCGTAGTGTGAACATTTGATCG
Organism: Epistrophe eligans; assembly: GCA_951394125.1. NCBI lineage: Eukaryota > Metazoa > Arthropoda > Insecta > Diptera > Syrphidae > Epistrophe > Epistrophe eligans. The sequence continues at coordinate 15,734,963 of OX596029.1, read as the reverse complement.
ACGGTTGATTTGCCGGGTCTAAAACCACACTGATAGGGGCCGATCAGATCGTTTACATACGGTTTTAAACGATCACACAGTACAGATGACAGAATTTTATATGCGACGTTAAGGAGACTTATACCTCTGTAGTTGGCACAGGTCAGGGCATCTCCTTTCTTGTGGATGGGGTACACTATACCGAGGTTCCATTCATCGGGCATACTTTCATCCGACCAAATTTTGGAGATAAGTTGGTGTATGCTCCCTACCAAGTCATCTCCCCCTGCTTTGAATAGCTCGGCTGGCAGGCCATCTGCACCAGCAGCCTTGTACGCTTTAAGCTTGGCTATCGCTAACCGCACTTCATTTAGGTCGGGTTGACGGAAATTTTGACCATCATCGTCCAGGTTGAATGGAGTGTTCTGTCTAACAGCGGAATTTTGGCCATCTTCGCCGTTTAGCAGTCTAGAAAAGTGTTGTTTCCAGATCCTCAGCACCGACTGTGTGTCTACCACCATATTCCCACTCTCGTCCCGGCAGGCTTCCGTTCTGGCCTTGTAGCCCTGGGTAGATTGTCTCACCCTTCGGTAGAACTTTCGAAAATCCCCCCTGCCGCTACAGTCCTCAATAGACTCGACCGCCCGCTTCGCATGCTCTCTCTTTTTCCTTCTGAGAAGTCGGCGTTCCTCCCTTCTTTTTTGGCCATAGAGCTCCCGGGCTGCTCTCTCAGCAGCTCTTGTCCTAGTCTGCAGCATTGATTGGTAGGCCTCATTCTTTGCTGCATGCGCCAGCCTGCATTCTTCATCGAACCAGGGGTTTCGTTGTGGTGGCCTAGTGAAACCCAGCACATCAGTGGCGGCACTCCTGATGGCATTTTGGCAGTGCTTCCACTGGTCCTCTGCAGATGATGCTGGTGGCGTGCTTGCTGAGAGATTAAGAGAGACGTGATCTGCAAAGGTCCTGGCGATCTCTTGCGATTTTAACTTCGCGACGTTAAATCTTTTCACAGCATCCACTCGTCGTTGTGGCGTCATGGATATCCGCATACGTACTTGAGCTACCACCAAGTAGTGATCCGAGTCTATGTTGGCTCCTCGAAATGTTCGGACATCCAGGATACTGGAAGCATGTCTCGCGTCTATCGCAACATGATCAATCTGGTTGACGGTTCGTTGATCCGGAGACCGCCAGGTCCCTTTGTGTATACTGAGGTGTGGGAATCGAGTACTTGCTATGATGACGTTTCGCCCCGCCGCGAAGTCAATTAGCCTGAGTCCGTTACCGGAAGTGTTGTCGTGCAGGCTGTGACCTCCGACAATCGAACCAAAGATGCCCTCCTTTCCGATTTTGGCGTTGAAGTCGCCAAGGATAATCTTAACGTCGTACTTGGGGCACCTATCATACGTATTCTCAAGGAGATCGTAGAATTCTTCCTTGGTTGAGTCATCTTTCTCTTCCGTTGGGGCATGGACACAGATCAACGAGATGTTTTTGAATTTTGCTTTGATGCGGATTGTGACCAGGCGCTCGCTTACATTTCTGAAGCCTAAGACTTCTCGCCTAAGTCTTCCCCTTACCACAAAACCACAACCAAAAAGCCGCTGACCCTGCTCCTTGCAGCACTCGCCGAAGTAGATATCACACGATTTCATCCTTCGCATGCCCTCTCCATCCCATCGCACTTCCTGGATGGCTGTTATGTCAGCCCTTAGCCTATCCAGGCTCTCCACTAGTTGTTCAGCTGCACGTGGCCTGTTTAAGGTCCGGACATTCCACGTGCAGATCCGAAATTCGTTGTCCTTGTTTCGTTTGCTTTGGTCGTCAACATTAAAATCATCCATATCCGAGGCTTGTAGTAGTTGTGATATTATTAAATAAATAAATAAATTTAAATTATTATTTCAAATTTACTTAAAAAAAAAAAGAAGTTTATTTTGCATTTTTTTTTCCAAAAATTACAAATACAACATGAAGACTACATCAGAAATAAATAAATATTTATGTTTCGTATCAGAAAACGAAAAATAAATAACTGTTGTTTTAATTCTTCAATGAATGACATAAGAACTTATAAGACTTTTTGACAAGAAGAGTATAAGCATTAAGTGTGAATTAAAGAGGTTTTAAATTAATTAGTACAACATATTTATAAGAACTTCAATAAAATAATAAAATATATGATATTTCTTATAGTCTTTCGAAATCGAAAAGGATTATCAAGAAGATAGAAATTCTCAAAAAAAAACGTATCGACAGTTTTTTTTAGTCGTAGGATTAAAGAAGATGAGATTAACGAGAGAAAAAAGGGCTTTAAGTTTAAACTTAAATCTCGCCGAAACATTTAATGAACCTTTTCATCATTTTGGGGAATTATAAGATTATTGCGCTTAAAATTGATAATACATTTATCAGAGTTTGGTATCAAGCTCTCTTATCAAAAATAAAATATTTAGGTTTTGATGAATCAAATTTTTGTTGGGTTCCTAACAGGACAGATATGTTGGATGATTTTAAGTTCAAAGAGGTGAACGAAGGGGTGAAAAAAAAAATAGGGAAATTGTTTTCCAAATCTTTGATACGAATAAGGGGTTTCCAGTGATATATATGTCTCATTTAAGGACCACCCCAATGCAAATATACAGTAAAACAATTTTTTATAAAGGTTTTTTTTTTTTTTTTTTTAACTAGAAAGAAGAGCGCTCACCTATCTGCTTCAACACTTATTTTTTTTTTGTTTTCTGTCAAAATATATGCACATCAACGTTTCATCTATACAATACTTTACAAAATTTTACTCGAGCTTTTCATTAATAGCGTCCACGGGGCATAATTTTACTCCGTGTGATTCATTTAAAAGAGAACATAAAAACGTGCTCCAAAAATAGATGATTTCTCACAATCGCCTATAACAAGCAAAGACGCCACCACCTCTTCTATTATATTCGAACTACATCACCGGCAAATCTGAACAAACATATGTACATACATATGTACATATGTATATACTCTTCTCAACGGGGTGCTTTTTCTTACAAACAACAAAACAATAAAGCTTTAATTTTTTTTAAAATTATTTACAAAAATCTAAATGAATATTTTCGTTAAATTAAAATTAAAATTAAAATGCTAATTATAAAAATACTACTCGTATTGTGACTGTTTAAATAAAATTAGTCATTCTTCTGCTGTTGTTTTTTTTTTCGCGCTATAAACAACCGCAAGCAGGTGGTATAAGAAGTTTCTCACATTCAATATGGCGGTACCTATGTAGTACATATATAATAGATAATTCTTATTTCTCAAATAAAAAAAAAAGAAGAAACACAGTTTTAGAATGTCTGTTTATTTAATGATGTTTAGAAAAAGCTTTCTCTCACTTTCTTTTTTACTCTCACCAACTGCAATTATTTTTGACTCGAAAATAAACAATTCGGCAGACATTTCTCTTTCTAAGAGTGTTTCATTAATTTTTGGGTAAGAAACACTTTTAAAATTTAATTCTTTTTTTTTTTTGAAAACCGGGATGAAAATTATAGATGCAATTTAAAGAGAAAAATGGATAATCCACAGTGAGAAGGATGGAGGGGGTTGTAAGATCTCTCACGATCTTCATTAGATATATTCAGCACCGTCCATGTCCACTCCGGACGATGCGTTCTGCTTTCTTTTCGAAACAAATCTATTTTCGAAACTCCGTTATCTCGCGCGCCTGGCCTGCGTGTACCTGTGAGAGAAAAAAAACGCTAACAACATTGATTCTAATCGAGGCAAATTGTGTGTTTGTGGTGTTTTGAGAAGAAATTTTTCTCGAGACTTTCGCCTCAGCCAACAGAACCAATGCCGTCGTCGTTTGTGTCTAGCAGTGGTCCGGTTTTTTGTGTCCTCAGTGCGTTGTCGATCTCTACTTCACTCTCTCTCTCTCTCTGAAATAATAAAAAAAATAAATAACAAGAAAGCTAAAACAACCTTTTCGATAGTCCGAATATATACTTTTGAACGTTTTCGAAAAACTTTTTCCTTCTGCCATCAGAAGAAAATTCGACAGCGAGAACCGTTTTCAACTCAGTGGTCTCCACGGAGTTTTGACGTTATGATCGATATTTATAAAAAAAACGCATTTCGATGTGTTGCTTGAATTTTAATTTTTTTTTTCTTCAAATTTTCTAATCAAAGGGGGTTTGTTTTATAAAATAAAAAAAAAAAATATAACGAATTATAATTGAAAATTTTCAAAAAAAACGTTAATGTTTTGAAAATCATTTAATTAAAAAACGAAAAGAAAAAAATCGAAAATGAATTCGCGATTAGTGCATAATTTTTTAAATACCAAAGCATTTTTTGTCCCCTATTGCAAAATTTAGTTTCAAACGAGTTTGAACGAATTGAGAGATTTGAGTGCATTTAGAAAATAAGTGTGCGCGGTTTTCGAGATATGAGAAATAATTGTTTTTGAATAATTTTTTTCCAAATATCAATGGAAAAAAACATGATATATGCAAATAATTGTTGAAGTGTGTTGCTGCTGGAAATTGAGGGAAATAAATTTGATTTATAAGTGAAAAGTAAAAATTCAGGGGAGCTGTAGTGGGATTGTCGTGTTATGCTTGATTAAAATATATAAAAATAAATATTCTTAAATCATTCCACAAAAAATATATTAAAAAAAAAATAAATACAAAATTTCCAAAGTGCTGCAAACGTACCAAATTATAATAAATACATAATTGTGAAAAAAGTGTTTTGTGCATTCTATACAAATATTAACAAAACAACAGAATTAAAGAAAAATAAAAAAAAAAGAAAAGAAAACCAAACAAAGCCATAAGCAATTTTATAAATTGTATATATCCCTTTGGTTGGATAAGGGTTATGTTTACTACTACTGCTAGTGCGATTTAGTTGGGCCGTAAGAGGACCATGCCGGTCATTGCTGATTCTGACGAGCCGCCAGCAAAATGTTGCAAATTCTGTGAGGGTAGGCTGTGATTTTTATTGTTTATTTAATTTGTATTAATTTTTTTTTATTTGTTTCTTGTTCTCTCTTGCTCTCCTATAAATTTAGAGGGAATTGATTTTTTTAAAATTATAATCAATTTTAGAATACAAAACTCACAAAAAATGCGGAAATTTATTTTAAATTATTAAAAAAAAAGAAAATCAACTCATAAATGTTCTGTTTTTTTTTTTTGGTTCTCATTAAATCAATTTCATTTAAAAACGTGCGGTTGATTTGAGTTTATTTTTTTTTGTTTATTTTCTCAAAATTTTGACGTTTATTTATTGTTTTTTCGATGATGTTAAAAAATTGGTTTTCGATGATATATACATATGTATGTACCTACATATTTTTAATGAATAATGACGTTTTGGAGCGTCGACAAGTTGAATTGTTGAGAAAAAAAAAGTTGTATATTTGGCAAATATTTACTTGTTGATCAGGCAACATTTAAGAAGGTGTTGAAAGTATATGTATATTGTGAAATTGATTTAACCAATTTTATACTTCAATAAACGTTCTCAGAATCCATTTAACCAGAAACAGTCGTTTTCTGTTTTTTTAATTTTTATCAATCACCTGCATAAAGTAAATATTATTTTTTATTATTAGAAATAGCATTTTCTACATAACGACACTCAGTATTTTAACCCTATAATTCTTAAATGATTTTTAAAACTCGGTACATATTGAATTCATCATAAAATATTTATATTAAAAATTCGGGAAAAAAAATCTGGAACAGATAATAATTTTTTTTTTGTGAAAAACAATATCCCGACGAGTTTAAAATATTTACAATTAAATTGAAATTTTACTTGGAATATTGGAATTTTAAAGGCTTAGTCATGCGTTCGTTTTAAAATAGATTATTTATATCTGATAATAATCAAATATGATGTGATGTGTTAAGATGATAAAAAATGGGCTCGTTATTTTGTTGGCTTGTCTCAGTGACTGAGGTGTTTTTTTTGTATTCTTTTTTTAAACTCACCACCTGTTTTCGACATTCTTGAGATAAATTTTTGAATTGTTTTTGTTTTTTTTTTTTTTGGAAAATAAAAAAATCCATTATTGAACAAATTTATTAAAATAATGTTTCTATCAATTTCAATTCCTTTAACTCCAAAAATACAATGATTAACACAATTTTGGTTTGGTTTGGCTATACAACATTATGTACTTTGTGGAATTTTTGTTAGATGTCCAAGATGTTTAAAAACCCGATTCATCAGATCTCGGAATTGATCTAGTGTCTCAAGATTACGAGATATTTGAATCTTAAAAAAATATTTTAATATTAAAAAAAATATCACAAAATAATTTTTAAGAAGCTTCGAAATTTATTTTAAATTTTTATAATCCTTTCATTCGTTATCGATAAATCTTTATTTAAATATTTCTCTTGCCCTTCTTAATTTCCGAATACCAGAATCATACATTTCTATAATAAATATATTAAAAAAAATTCCAAAAGGATTTTGAAAATTAAAATTAATTTTTAGTGATTCTAAAATTTTTAAAATTTGGGACTGCAATATTATTATTAAAGCTATAAAGAGGCCTCCATTAGAATTTGATCAAAATCGGCTAAGATGATGTAGAAAAAGTATTTAGAGGTTTTTGAGAAAAAAATATTTTTTTTACCAAAAATAGTCCACTAACTCAATTTCTAGATGAACGTTTATTTTTCAAAATCTCTTTACCTAAATGTTAGTAGGTCTTTGGTATGTAAAAGGTATATGTTAAGGGTGCATAAAAATAATGCAAAAATACATACATCAAACCATCTAAAAGTTTTTAATTGATTTTATCATCAACTGATGTAACACTTACACTGTACAGTACACCCCTGTGAAAAGATTGGAATCACATTACAATAAAAAAAGTTTTCGTTATTTTGTGGTGCCATAGACTATTTTATTCAATTTATTTTCTATTGAATATTTAAAATAAATATTAAAATTATTACAATTATTGTAAAACTTTCAAACTGTTAAAAAGGTATTATTTAATTTGTAGTAAAAGTATTAAAGCAAATTTTATTGTAATGTCCCACCACAATCTTTCCAAAATCCTCATGTCCTCATGTAATGTTATACATTACTCATGTTCAGGAAAATGAGATCTCGAAGTTCTCAGCAATCTCAGCAGTTAAATGAACAAAACTCCTCAGCAAAATTTCTCAGTTTGGCTAGCAAAACTCTCAGGAAAAAAGATCTCTGAGATCCCATTTTTCTTCTGAACGCGCCTATTATTATTATTTCTAAACATACAAAATCTGAAAAGGGGGTTTCACATTCAACGACGTGTTGACCGACTTGAGTCATTTTAGAAGCGTTAACATTCACCGACTGTCGTTGCGACTTCATTTGAAAATAAATTTTCAAAGAGTAAACATGGCGCGAATTTCATTATTTGTACCAATAGTTCATTAATTTTATTTGTTTCGACTCTCATTTTATTATTTTACTTTCATTTCAACCTATTCTCTTTTAAACTGACAAAAAAAAAAAAAAGAAGAAGCAAAATTAAGTTTTCGGTCGTCCGACTGCTGTAAACATTTCAAAAATCTAACGACCCGACGCATGTTGATGAACATGTGATGTAAACGTGAAAGGTCATATTAGGAAAAATTCATAGAAAATAAGTAAACACAGTAAGTTTGTTTTTAAAACATTGTAGAACCGAACTTCAAGTAAAAAAGAAATTAATAATAGTAGTCTATTACATGAAATCCTTTCTCTAGATGCCTCCTGCAAACAGATTTTATGTCAGGTTAAAATTTAGAAAACTTCTGTTTCATTTCCTTTTATTGAATCCAGACGATTTCTTTTTTATCAGCAAGCCATTTATGGCATTAAATCCGCATTTGATGAATGACAGATCCTGGATGCGTTCAGAAATATATCTCAATGGGTGGAATCACAAGAAGCATAGATTTAAAAAAAAAATTAAATTAAATTAATTTTTATTTTTTTTTTTGTCAAATTTTTTTTGGAATAAAAATTGTTTATATTCGCGCATTTTCTACAAACTGAAACAATAGAAAAGTTACACGAAAAAATTAGTCAAAAACAACAAACAATATTAAATGGTTTAAACTTTTCTGACTAATATAACTTAGGAAACTTCTCACGCATTAAAGCCATAATTGGTCATGTTGTGTGGCTTGTTGCCCCGTCTTGTTGGAACCACATATCGTCCAAATGTAAAATACGCACGACACGTTCAATTGCCGCGAACGCCGGGAAATCGATAAATTCGGATCATCAGCAACGCGTAAATGGCAAACATTAAACTAACATTATGACACTTCAAATGACAGCTGATTTTGACAGGTGTCAAATGCCAGAGCTACCAACTTGAAACCACAAAATGAATGACCCGTTATAAGACTGCACCTTAAAAATATTTGCATTCTTTTTGACATTTTATGATAGATATTAGTGTTTTATTGATCACTCACCAACACACAGAAAAACTAGTCTAATATTTTTGTTGAGTTATTTAGCCAACTTAAATCCCTTTTAAAATAACCGTCACTATTTTATTATTAACACTTTAAAACATTAGAAAAAAAGCGTCTCTTGACCTATTTGATCCCACGCAAGTTTTATGAAATTAAAACAAACAGCCTTGTAATGATTTTTTTTTCTTCAAAAACAAGAAGTCTAATTATAATAAACCTATTTTGACGTTTTTAGTTTTAAAAGCCTTGTGTCAATATAAAAACAAAATCAGCCGATGTCAAATCAGTATTTTAAAACAAAATCCATTTATTTAGTTATGTATGTATATTTTGAAAGTAATTCAATTTTAGCTGGTTGTCAAATAGCCTTCAACATTATACTAAAAAAAAATAAAAATAAAAAAAAACTATTTTCATTAAGAACCCCAAATAACCAAAGACTAAAGAATTGAATGTCAAACCGTATAGAAAACAACAAAATTCTTGAAACCTAGCCATTAACTTTAGCGTCAACTTTTTTTTTTTTTTGTTTTGGTATTTTCCTTAAAATTTTCCTTTTAAAAAATCACACTTGAACGGACTCCTCCAATACAATACACAAAACGAACCACAATCGCAATCGCATCGTCATCATCTGTCCGGCTTTGCTTCGTTTGGTTTGGCGGTGCGTGGTGAGGCGAACGATCGGTGATCATGTTGCGCTAAAAACTCGGTCAAATTATATTTTCCGATGGGATAAATCAGGAACCAACAGACTATGGATGATTTGTGGCGTAATCGAGCACTTGTCATTTTACATCTTATTTCGTTTGATGTTGTACATAGTAGAGCACACGCCATTTTTTTTTTTTTTTTTAATTTTGTTTTGAACAGAACGTGCAAATGAAATTCCACACGACCAACATGACACGCCACTAAAATCGCCATATGCATAGTACAATACATATAGTTCGATGTAGCTCACCTGGTTTTCGATGCGATATATTTTTTGTTGTTTGTTTGTTTATTTGCCAAAATCTTTCTAATGTGCGTTTTGTGATGTAAAGGCTACGCTTATTTTGGCATTTTATCAATTATACAGTCTGGTTCAATCGCTTAGATGCATTTAAGTTAAGATTGTTTTAAAATTGCGTGAAGGGACCTTAAGTCCTTGCAAGTTTTAGCTTAAAAAATTGATGCAAAATTTGGATGACACATTATTGTACATAAACCCCCTTCGTCACATTCAAATATAGTCTTCATGCGAACCTTTAAAAAAGTAGCTGATAAATTTAATTAAAAAAAATCCTCTATTAAAAAAAACTATTAGATTTATCGTAGTTTATAATGAATTATTAATATCATTTGAAATCCCCTCATTCTAATTAAGCGATCAAGAAAGTAAAATAGATATAAATAATAAAAAAACATTTAATAATTATACCTAATCAAGTAAACCGAACTGTTGAAATAAAAAAGGTGCGATAAAATTATACCATTAGAATTAATTCGCCTTGCAAATTGGTTTTACAATAAATTAAAAAAAATAAAAATGTTTATTTACTTAAAAAAGCATAAATATAAAACAATTGGCTTTCACCTTGTGTCAATTTTTTTTATTGATAAACATATTATAGTCTTTAGTAGTCTGGCGGGGCAGATATATTTAGGAATTTTTTTTTTTTTTGGTTTAATTTAATTTAATGGCAGGTACAACGTAATTCTAAATATCCATCGAAAACTATATCGGCTGGATAATTTAAACAAACGTAAACAAAATTCACAAAAAAAAAACATCATGTGGTTAAGTCTTCAGCAGATTAAATCAACAGATATAATAATAGTTTTAGAAGTGAAGATATTTTTACTTTGGATCCTAAAGGTAAGATCGTTGATGTAACTGAAAAAAAATAAAAAAAAAATTAAGTTCTGGAAACCTATTACCTATTTAAACAACAGATTTTTTTGTTAGGGAATGAACAAATTTGGAATTCCCACCACAGTGTTTATAGCCAAATGTTCAAAAAATCTCTCTGTGGTGTTTTTTACCACAATAATAACAAGTTGTTTCTAAGAATTTTATTCGTAGCATTTTACAATAAAATGTTTTTGAAATATGCCCACGCCCTGAAGGGCAATTGGATCAGTTTTGATAAAAATATGAAACTTTTTAAAAAATTGAAAGAAAAAAATATATTGTCAGACTAATTATTTAAACCTAGATTTAAACTTTATTTTTTTTTATCAATAACTTAGTTTAAGCCGCAGTATTTGTAACTATTTCATGCTTTAGAAGGCAGGAGTAATTTATCCTTGGTGCCGCAAAATAATAACGGACTTTTATATGAAGACTAAATACAAGCAATTTTTCTTACCATGGGAGGGGGTCACTCTCCCACGTTTAGGCGGGAAGGGCAGTTTAAAACAAAAAATCAAAAAACACAAATGCGACAAATTGTCAGTTCACATGATTGGCAAATGTTTTGTTTAAAATAAATTGATTAATCCGTTGCAAGGTATTGTCAGATAAATTAAAATAATGGACAACAAAATTAACACAATGGAATGCTGCAACTGGAACTGGAGCTGTAACAGCTGTGAAAGCGTGTCGTACGTGTTATTTTGTATTTGCCCAAAATACATTTGTATATTTTAAATCATGGGCTTGTTATTCGTTTTTTCATTTCCGATATTTTTCTTTTAATTCATATTTTTTTTTTTGTATCCCAACCCTGGACATATAAGGTCTGTTTCTTTACTCGCTCCAAATCTATCCAAAATGTGTTTCTTTACTTTTTTCTTTTACGAAAATGCCAGAGCTTTTGACTTTTTTTTTTTTTAATTTATTTCATTTTCCCTCCAGCAAAAATTTACCTAAACATTTAACCTGCGGCTTTTTCTTGCTGGTCATATAATTTCTGTTGTCAAATGTGACGTTTACCCAGAAACAAATCAGAAACATCTCAAATGCTATTCTTTACTTTTAATTTCTGATCAAAAATGACAAGAAAACAACATCAAAAAGCTCGAGCCCAAACTTTTTCCCGAACTTTTTTCCAAACTTGTCTCAAACAGTAAAGAAACAGACCTATTATTTGACAGGTAAACAACGACATCTGGCAGTCTGCCAATATTAAAAATTTTGTGCTCAAAGATGTTCAGACGTTTGTCAGATATCTGTCAAATTCGTTGACAGATGGTCGACTGAAAATAGCCTAACAATGACGTTTCTGACAATACTGTCAGAAAAAATGAAAAGTTCACACGGTTGTTAGACATTTGTGTAATATTTTTTCTGTCAATATTATCAGATCTGACAATCGCCTGTACTAAGCTTAATTGTTTTCCTAAAAGACTTGTAATGTTAAACTTAAATTTCTCTCCAAACAATCATTTTTAATGTTTGGAAATAGAAAAAGTCACTGTCTCTTGTCAAATAGAAGCATTTTTTTCTTTTTTTACATTTTACTTATCCAATAAACACATAATAGGCGTGTTCAGGAAAACGAGATCTTGGAGATCTTAGCAATCTCAGTTACATGAACAGGATTCCTCAGCAAAATTTCTCAGTTTGCTGTCAAATTTCTGAGGAAAAAAAATCTTGGATTCGCTTGCTTACCTTTTGAGTGAGAAAAATCTCTGATATCTCATTTTTCTGAACGCACCAAATATTCTCCATTTACCGTTTGTCATTTTTCAATAAGTAATCAATATTGATGATTCCGTATACGGAACCCAAAATACCATTCACATCACTTGCCGGCTGATTTCACTGTCTCTATCTATCTTCCTGGTTCTTCTTGGCCTGGTTTTTGCCTGGTGATGGCTGTCTACTAATTTGACCACTTAAGAAGCATATTGGTTCAATTTAGGATTTTTTTTTATTTAAGAAAATTAGCTACAAAAATTACCTCATTTGTGACTTAATTTATGTAGCCTCCCACTGATTGAGTTCAATACCCTCAAATACGAAAAAAAAAAACATACATGCATACATATATACAAATAAATTAAAAACTAAAATTAATCTTAGAAACAACCTCAAAAACATCACAAATTTTGGCGTGAAACTTTTTTAAAATACAAAATTTATAAACGAAACAAATTGTGTATATGAACCAAAGTAGGTATAGGTATATACGTTGCGTTGTGCTACGATACGTTGTTCCGCTCTCAATTTGATGTAAAACGCGTGTCAATGTTTTCATTTTTCGAGAGGGGTTTTTGAACTTGAACTTTTCTATCAATATTGCCAAAGGCATATGCATTTAAAATATTACGTGTTCTTTCCAACAAATCACAGGAAGATCGCGTCGAGAAATATAAATCGAAAGCAAAAAAAAAAAAAGTAATACGAAAAAAAAAAGTAAAAATTGAACAAATCTTAAGTGAAATTTAATCATAATGCTGTCGACAGAATGTTTTAAGAATATTATACCAACAAAATCTATGAGGCTTAGAATGTAAGTTTTTTTTTTTTTCTTGACACATGTCAGACTTATGTGCTAATTTTGACTTGATTAATACCTACTTCACCGATATTATTTTCGAAAGGCGTTTTTTTTTTGAAAAGTAATAATTAATTTTCCTGAATGCGGCCGGTGCGGCGGTGGTATAGCGTGCCTTCTCCATGTTGTCATCCACCACTTCGATACCGTCCATGATGGTTCTCCATCGATATGAAAATGTAAATTGAATTTGCTTTTTGTTTATCAAAGCTTACGTCACCTGGAATTGGAAAATCTTATAAATAGAAACAAACGTTGAACGTGAGAGACCTCATTTCACCTAGATTTACACCCTCCTTGGTTTTATATATATGTATGTAGTGTTACCTATGTATATCTATACTATTTCCAAACGAACTGCATGCATTCTATGGCCACTCACTCGTTCGATGCTGCTATTGCTGCTGCATCTGTTTGCGATACTTTGCATCTGAAGTTTATTATTTAAATACTTTAGTTGACACGAATCTTCCTCCAATTTTTCTTGAATATTTCTTTTTTCCTCCTTATTATATAAAATATAACCATTCCGCTCTGGGTGCACTTCCATGGAAGAGAAAATAATTTAAGAATGTCTTTCTAACTTTTTATCTTAAAATAGAGCAATGGGAAACTTTTGTTGTTGTTTGTTTTCACCTTTAAACGAATCATAAGCGGCTCTACAGTTAAGAAATTAGTGTGTTTTTTTGTTGTCTGTTCAGGGGTAGATTTAAAAAAAATATTCGTTTCAGACAAGTTTAAAAAAAAAAATAAACATACGTTTATGAAAGGAAAATGACGGTCGTATTTATAAAAGTTGTTTAACTCTAAACAGTTGCCTAAGTTTTTAATAATTTTAATAACTATTTTTAATATAATGTGTTGGGATGGGCAGCCTAACTGTGAGTGGTTTATTACACAAAAACCCCTTTCATTTTTATTTGTTGTCTAAGAAATATTTAACTTAGACCAACAGAATCAGTTGTCTAAACCTCGACTAAATTGACGTTTTATTTAATTAGAAAAAGCATAATTCTAACTATTTCGAACAATTAACTGGACAAAAATCTAATAATAGTCTCCATCTTTAATTTAATCGATATTTAAACTAAATTTCCTTAAATCCATCGAGTATTTTAATCTACCCAGATTAAAAATCAAGAAAATTTCAATTCAGTTTAGGTACACCTATAAAAAAAATTTATTAACTTATTTACAACTTTTAGAAATATCTCTGTATATCTCTGTAAAAGAGAATCCCAAATCCTTCCAATGCAAAATTTGATGATAAGGGCCCGAGTTCAAAAAAGGCGGATAGACTTGTTTAAACAAATCAAGACAAGAGTCGACGATCACGATAAAGTTTGACCTAAATTTAAATTTTTTTTATATAAGAAAATATTAAAAACAAAAAATTTTAAATCATGGAGTTAAATTTGTCGCCCTCTAAAATTTGGTGCCTTAAAAATCTTCCGATGTTGCATCAAAGACAATTATGCTGTAACGCTCGTGCTAAAAGATGAATTCAAAAAAAAAAAATAAAAAAAATATAATTTACTAGTCGACCGATTTAAAGAATCATTTGAAAATGCATTCATGCCAGAAATAGAAATTAAGTCGACTGTAGAGATTATGAGCATCGAGTAAGGATTATTCAAGATAGAACAGTTTTTTTTTTTTAATTTTAAATTTAATTTATATTCATCTGTGCTTAACGTGTTCATCATTGTGTGTTGTTTATCATTTCCATCTCATCGCATTCTGTTACCCACTGAACAAAAATATATATGTATGAACATATATAAAAAAACCAAAAGATACAAAAATCTAAGCGCCGCCGCTGAGAGATGAAAAGAAAATTAGTAAAGTTTATTTAATTTTGACACAAAAAAAAAATATGTAAAAAAATAAAATATCTAGTGCTTCATTTAACAAATAATACTTTTATATTTAATATGTTGTCAAATATGTTTGTTTTCGAATTTAAGTTTTATTTTTTTTTAATATCTCAAGGACTCACTTAGCTCTTTTTTATTTTATTTATTCTACTTAAAAACATTTGTTATGACCTCTAAATATCGTTTATTTACTCAAAGTGCAATTATCCATTGTTTTTTTTTTTCAATAAGAATTATATGTTTTTGGCAGAAGTTTTTAAAATTTTAGTGAGACAGTATTTTCAATGTTTTTAGTAAGAAATAGAAAAAAAATTGTATTTATTTGAAATTTTGCAAACTTGCTTTGTTTTATTTAAAAAAAATCTCAAATTATTAATGTTTACAAATTCGCGTTTTAAAAAACTCTTCATATTGACAAAAAATTCAATAAAAAATATAGGAGTTTTAGACTTATGCACCAACCTAATTATAACCAAGCTATAACCAACCTATAACCAACCTATAACCAACCTATAACCAACCTATAACCAACCTATAACCAACCTATAACCAACCTATAACCAACCTATAACCAACTTATAACCAACCTATAACCAACCTATACCCAACCTATAACCAACCTATAACCAACCTATTACCAACATATAACCAACATATAACCAACATGTAACCAACCCATATCCTTCTCTTTTTTTCTTTAAAGGCGTTAACATTGAAATTATTTAATATTATTTGCGCACTACCAATTTAAAAATAAATTATTTTAATATAAATTAAAAATAGAAAAACAAATAATTATAAACTGTCTCCAACATCAAAATGTTGCAATAGTGCCAAAAAAACAAAAACAAAAATAAAAACATAAAAAAAAACAACATAAGTCACCTGCACGCGCTTGTAATGTTCCCGCGCAACATCAAACATAAAAAAAAAAAACAAACACCCAAATCGCCATGATTTACTCATATTTTAGCACTCACTTCCACCATCAACAGATTAATTGCCTACTAGATAATAAATAAATCCTTGTTAAATCGCAAAGACGATGACATACATACATGATGATAACAGATCGTATATGTGGTGCTTTGCTTTTATAAATAATAATATACCAAAAAAGCTTCCCCGACCACACAGGAGTCATTGTCGTCGGTTGTCCGCGGTCAGAAAACCAATCAGGTGGCCCAAAATTGTTCATTAGTCTTTTGTTTTGCTATAGGTAAGCAAAAGAAATTACCTTACAAATCCCTTATGAAATGCGTTTTTTTTTGTTGTTGTTGTTTGTTGTTTTGTTTATGATTTATTTCAGTCCTGCCACAATAGTAGACAATAGAATTTGTCATTCAAAAAACAATGTATCTTTTGTGCCAAAAAAAAGAGAGAAAAAAAGCATTAGGAAAACTGCGTTGTTTTTAATTTTTGAAAATTTAAAAAAAATTCATGGTATCATGGTAATTTTATAAGGATCTGTCATGAGTTGTTGTTGTTGTTTTTTGTTGTTAGCACGCGTATATTAACGTAATTACGAATCACAGAGAGTGATTGTTATAATAAGGGCTGCCATTGAAAAACTTAAAAAGCTTTTTTAATATTTTACCAACATTTAAAATAAAAAAAACAAAAAATTAATACTTTAGAAACAAAATTTCTTATAAACATTTTAATATCCAGCGTTTTGACAATTTTAAGGTATATTTTCATATGTTCCTAAATCATACCATTTTTAAAAACAAAACAACTAATTTTAATGGCAAAATTTTCTAAAATAAGAAACGGGAATCTAAAAAACGGGATTATAAAAAGTGGGATTTTAAAAAAGCAAAAATGTTAGTCTATTTTTTTTCGCTACAGTTTCACTTCCGTTTCCCCTAAAAAATGCCAGTAATAATATTGCATCTAATTTCACTTTTCAAAATAATTAAAAATGCATGTACTTTCAAGTTTGACAGTTTCTGGGTAAACGTCACATTTGACAACAGAAATTATTAATAGTTTGACAGGAAGAAAAAGCCGCAGGTAAAATGTTCGGGTAAATTCTTGTTGGAAGGGAAATGAAGTAAAAAGTCAAAATCTCTGGCATTTTCTTACCAGAAAAAAGTAAAGAAACACATTTTGGGTAGATTTGGGATACCACGGGCTGCCGCGGACGAGTGAAGAAACAGAACTTTTATCGTTCGAAATGTAGGATTTATGGGCAAATTAAGAAAAAGAGGTGAACAAATTCAAAAGAACTTGAAAAAAAAATAATTTCTTTTTTTACAATTTTCGTAAAATTTGGTAAGCAATATTATTTCCAGTGCATAGAAGTTTAAATTATGTCGGTTTAACTATCAACAAGAAATACAGGAAAACCCAGACGATAAGACGATATTTGCAACCAAAAAAAAAAAAGAAGTCAAAAATGTTATCTATAATCTTTATTAGGAGCTTTTGTCAAAAACCTGAAACGCAGTTCTATTGCAATCAATTTTGGAATAAATTTGTAGAATTAAAATTTGAAAATTTCATTTTCATTTTCATTGGTATTGGTATTATTTTGATATAACCAAATTTATGCCCTATAAAAGAGTTCTTACCAAAAAAAAGATTGATAGAATATAATTTTGACAAGAAGGTCAAACATTAAATATAAATTTGGACAGTCGGAAATTACCCTAGACTTAGTTTTGGAAGAAAAATCGACATATCGTGAAAAATCGGAAATTGCATACTTTCAGGAGTTGATGGTGGTGATATAAAATTCCATTTTGTAAGGAACAGAGAAACTATTGATTCTAAGCAATGACATTGAAAATCGTCTAGTTTTTAGTCGCCAACAGATGGCGTTACGCTCTGAGACTGTTGGGTTTGTTTCATCCTAAACGTAATGTAAATAGAATACTGCGATGCTTCTACATCTCGATAAGATTTCATTATCATTTCTTGTGTCTCCTAAAGAATTTTTCATTTTCGACTTAGATATGATGTTTTGACAGAAAGGCGTCGATATAATAAAAAAATATGAAATTTTTTTTTTATGACGTCGAGTGTTTTAATCGATTTTTGTGAAAACTAAGGACATTGTAAAGCTTATTAACACTTGGTCCAGTCCAACTTCTATTAGATTGAGATGTTTTTTTTTTAAGAAAAGGGACGAAAAAGATTGTCAGATTAAGAATTGTTCTCTGGACTAAAAAAAAAAAGAAAAAGTTGCATAGCGACAACTGTGGTGCTGCCAATTTTTTGCCAGGAATTTCGCCATCAGTTTCTTTTCTTTATTCGTTTTTTTTTTCTGTACTTTTTTTGTTGTAAAAGATAGACATATCTTTGATGGTTTTTTATTTTGCTTCTATACGCATTGGCAAAAGATGGGCATAACACAAATCACATAGCAGATACCTAAAACAAACACACCAACCAACCAACTAATCACACCCGAGCTAAAACACCAAGCCAAGCCAAAAGACGCGGCAAATGGCATAAAATATATCCTAAGGAATGCATTAGAATCGAATATTCGTGCCAAGTTATTTCATCGGCCGTTTGGGGCCTATTTGGATAGAAATTTTCTACTTTTATAAATGCGTTCGCATTAGCACATCAAATAGTAGTATACACAATCTATGCATAGATATATTTATTTAGATACAAAAACTTATAGATAGATAGATATACAAAGATACGCGCGTAAGCAAAAGTAGAACCATCTTTTTTTTTTTTTTTGCCTTGCTTTCTGGGGGATTTGCCTTTCTTGAAGGCTAAAATCAACCGAAAAACTATCTATCTATCTTAGGTATGTAGGTACACATAAGAGATGTACGCACACTTTCGGTTAGATGCATGCTTAATAGAATTATAGACATTTCTATTCTCATTTGATTTTATTTCTTCTCATGAGATGCTGCTACTGTAAGGCACTTAAATATAAACCAAAAACAAAGTATCTGTATCTGAAACGCATCCGTACGTTGTCAACGCAGCGAGATGTGAGATGCGAGCTGCTGCCGCCACCACCGCCGCCGGCCATCGTGCGTCGTCGTTGTCGTCTTTTGCAGAAGGACGACCTAAAAAAACCTTAAAACGATACATTTTCTTAAAACAAAATTCACACAAAAAAAAATAAAATAAAAATAAAATAAATAAACTTAATGAAATAAGACTTTTTCAGTTCGTTTTTGCTTTAATTTAATTGGCATTTTTGGTTCAGTTGAGAAGGCTTTTATAGTTTTTTTTTTTTGTTTGAGGCCGAATTTGGTTTGAAAAGTGAATTTTTCAATGCACACAATTATATTGAAGTTGTTGATTTTTCTTTTCATTTTTTTCAAAAACAATTTCGACATACTTAAGCTCAACTCTAATGCGGCAGAATTTGAAATTGTAATAAAAATTTCATCCAAGAAGATTGATGCATGAATCATTCGTTGTTGTTTTTTTTTTTGCAATAGACATATAAAATAGCTACGTTTTGTGAATAGGTACTCATGTTTAACAAGAACTTGTCAGAAAAAAGAAATCTATAGTCGTTACTTTGCGGGAAATTTAAAAGACGGGTTTATTGTTTCATGGGGATTTGAAAATTTCATTTTACTACAAGGGCAAAATATCAATTTGCATTCGTGGAATTCAATGATGTGTTCTTCTTTGGAAGAATATGAAATTTTGTAACTTGATAAATTCATAGAATTGTAATTCAGCTCAAATAAAAATTTATTTCCGAAAAGTTGAGTCTTTGCCGTGCTCAAATATCATTTATTCCACAGAATATAAAAAAAAAACACATTAAGTAAGCTATAAGGAGCAACATATTATAAAGAAATACAAATCGTTTTCTAAACGGAACAAACATTGAGCCTTAGAAGAGATGTCAATAAATTTGTTTTATTTAAAGATTTTAATATCGTTTTTGGAAAAATTTATGTCGTTTTACAAAAAAACTATAATCACTTAACAAAATCGCATTTTAATTATTAAAATTAGTATATATTTTTTGACATGACTTGTCAAACGCTCAGAGTAGTTGCATTCTTTTTTAAAGTCTTCCTTATTTAAGCGAAAATATTTTGAGGAATAAAGGTTCGTTTTATTTAAAGCACAGAAAAAGAGAAAGACTTACAACTAAAGGGAGGTTTTAAACTAACGGCCATATTATTCACTCGATTAATCCAGATTAAAACTTAAATCCGGTTGTAAATTAATTTAAAAACTTAATTTAAATCCGGATTTAAGTTTTAATCTGGATTTAAGTCTTAATTCAGATTTAAATTTTAATCAGGATTTAAATTTTAATCCGGATTTAAATTTTAATCCGGATTTAAATTTGAATCTGGATTTAAATTTTAATCCGGATTTTTTTTTTAATTCGGATTTAAGTTTTAATCTGGATTAAAGTTTTAATCGGGATTTGATTTTTAATCCGGATTTAAGTTTTAATCCCGATTTAAATTTTTAAATTTCAATCTGGATTAATCGATAAAATAATATGGTGGTCAAAGAAATTCTCATATATGGGGTTTCTATGATATTTCTTAAAGAAATTGTAGCCTTTATACAAAACCTCTCCATACACAATAATAATATGCATTATAAACTTCATAGAGTTAAAAAAATGTATACTTTTTTTAAATGTACCAAAATAAGCAAAAAATAAAATTTTCGTATTTCTCCAATATTTTTCCATGCTTAAAAGGTAAGAGAAGTAGCATGTGTTGTTGTGTAATATTTATTCCAGTTTATTTCTTAACCCCATTATCATCTACAGAAACTCACAAGCATCGAAGTTGTTTGGCGCGATCGATAGAATTGATTGTGGTCTGTTCCGATGTTTACAACGAAACGTTGAGAAAAATTATTGTTAAAAAAAAACAAAAAAAAACATGAGAGAAAAGTTCCATTTAGAGAAAAAAAACATTATCTGACATTGTTGAAGTTTTGCAAGTAGAGGTATCTGCCCCACCCCATCTCCAGTGCTGAATGATTTCATATTAGCAGTGGCAAACAAAAAATATAATAAATACGTGTTTTTTATATTTAATTTTTAGATAAATAAATAAATAAACCAAAAAGTTGAATAGCACAGAATTGTATATGGAATTCAAATTTCAAACATTTAAAGGTAAATATTGAAAAGCCTGAGAGTGTATTCGTGAACGTCAAATGCCTTTGAAAGAAAATTGACTGACGTTTATCGAACAGATTTTGTGCAAGCAGGACGATTGTATATTTGTCGAGCTAGCAATATCTGCTTCAAAATAAGACGGTAATAAAAATGGCCGTCCGTTATGGTGTTGTGGATGAAAGTGCTATTTTTTAAAGTAAACCTTTGTTCTTCTCAACAAATTGTTTAGGATGTCTTTGATTAGAAAATCGCCAATTTTATGATTTGCTAAATAGCCCCTACTTTTTCGTCAAAAACTAAAAACTAACTTTTAAATTCGAACTAAGCACATAGATTTGTATACCTTCTGTTACCTACTCTCTGACTTAACGTCCACACTTACTTTGATTTAAAGTAAATAAAATCTTAAATTCTGATGCCATTACATTCCGCCCGAAAAAAATAAGATCACAATAAGAGGAATTTTTCGAACATGAAATTTCGGGTGAAACTCACAATAGGCAAAAAGTGAAATGACAAATTTTCAGGGTGGAATGTTCTTCGGGTAAAACTCACAATAAGGCTAATTATTTTAAAAATTGTACATCTTAAAAAAAAATAGGTCCTCAAACAAGTGTCCTTTTTTTTTGAGCTATTGGCCAACGTTTTGTGTGATTTTTTTTTTCGAAAAAATTGATTCCATTAATCTGGACGATAAGTGTAAGTGTACGTGTGGCTTTATATACATTGCATACATATGTGCCATACTGGCTCGAAGAAATAATTTTAAATCTACTTACTTAAATTACCACGAGATGTGAAAGGAGACCAAATAAATAATAATTTTTAAAAAAGCTATAAAGTTGAAAGGTCTTACTGTATTTTTTTTTTTTTAAATTAATTGTTTTCATGTTCATATTCTTTAACAGTTTTATTATAATGAGACAAATCTGAATATAATTCCAACATTCCTCATCTCGACAGAAAACATAAAAAACGAAAACCTTTTAAAAGCCGCCGCCGCCTAAATGTTTTCTTTAAATGAAATATTATGGTTGAAAGAAAGAAAAAATCCCAGCTTGCGAAAAAAAACCATTCACCATTGCATCATTTATTCAAAAATAAAAAAAAAAAAAATAAAACAAAATCGCCCAGACACAATGCAAACCGAAAGTCCCCTTTGCTAAGTGCGCCACAAATCATCGAAACTGTAAACATAAATTATATCCAATAAAAACACCTCTCTAGCTCCTATTTTATCAACACACGCATAGCAGTCCTAATATGTTATAGCACACCAAAAATAAAAAAATAATAATACAAAAAATATTAAAACACAAACCTTGTGATCGCATGAAATTGCTCTTATGGTACAGAATTTTTATAAAAGGAAAATTGTTAAAAATAAAAACAAAAGTATCAATTAATCAAAATTAATTACTTCTTTCATTTTTTTTCTTCTTAGAAGTAGGTACCTTTGCATGAAATCGAAACAATGTTGGTTATGTCATTAAAGAAATTTATGGGAATAATTGAAAAAATGGAACGAAATTCTAAAAAAAATCAAACGTTAATTTCGTTATGTAAATTTTACCCCAAAGATATGAAAAGGAGTTTTATTGCCAATTTGCCGTCACTTTGGACATAATAAATAGATACGAAGTTTAAAATGGCACAGAAGCATAGATTTACGGGCTTAGCTAAATCGGGGTTTAACTTAAGCGCATAGAAAACTGTATTCCAGCATGAATTACATAGGTAATTGTTATCGATAATTTGTATGCAAACTCCATTTTTTTTCTGTGGTGGCATCTCTGATCCTATTGTCGTTTTTTTTCAACCAATCGACCCCGGGATTGCAAAAAAACATCCATTGACTTACTGACGCACTATTGCACTGACGCATAGACGCAATAACGCAGAGACGCATGAACGCACTGACGCATAAACGCACTGACGCATAGACGCACGATAAAATGAAAACTTTTCTTTTTAACTCATTGATCATTTTAATGTTAGATTTGATAAAAAAAAAAACCCAAAACAATTTTATTTACACGAAACCAATGGATGCCCTTAAAAATTAAAGTAAAATTATAAAATTGAGAGGAAATATGAGGAATTCGAAACGATTTTAAAAGTTTGCATTTGAAAGTTTGTTTACTCAACATGAATACATGGATTTCGTTTTGTTTTCACATCGCGTGCAATCCCACGAAAATACGTTTAAACCGATAACCAAAAATAAAAAAAAGCCTCAATATTAATTTATTTTACAACCATCTAAGAAGAGTAGAAATGTTTTGCAGCCGCCAAGGTAATGGCTACGGATGTATGTATCGGTGTACTCCATGCTATACATATATGACCTGCAGAAGAATAATAAAAAAAGAAGCAAACACAGACAAAAATTATAGAATTTCTCTCGCCGTTTGTTATATCCTCGTTTTTTATTTTAACAGGAAGACCGTGTCCTTAAAGAGAGAATCATTGAGTCGAGAAGGAAGTAATGGATTTTTTTTGAATGACCTTGATTTTGAACTCCAATATAAATTTGGCACATCAACAGCAGATTATATATGTATATGTATAATACACGAAACAATTTACATCAAGAAAATATATAGGTATACAAAAAAAAAAAAAAAAAACAGACGATAACAACAACAAGTCTACATTTTCGACATAAACTAGAAACCTTATGTTTTTGATGAGAAACATCCATTAGGGGAACAACGATGATGGCACAATATATAAAGGAGGCAGAGTATACGAGTATATATAAAGAGCCAAGGCGGGGAAAAAGTTATACGAGTTTCGTATGTAAGTATACCTATACGGAATTGGCTAATAGCATATATAATTTTGTGGAGCTTTAAGTGAAAGAAATAAATTATTTTGGGGGTTCATGCGATGCTGCATATGGTATTAATCTGCCGACGATTTGAAGCCATTAAGTCTCACCTATTTATTGAGGCTGGATATGTGAGATCATATTTTAGTCGAAAGCCATTGTTTTGTTTGCAAATTATGTGAAAAGATGAAAAGGGGAGAATGAGGGGAGGGATGATGGGCGTTGAAAGGAATGTATGTTTTTTCTTTTTGATTTTAAAAGAATGGTCGAAAAAAATGTTCACTTGACAGAAGTATAACGAACTCTTATAAGAAGTATAACTATCAATAAAAGCTAAAAGCTTTTAACAAAGTTGCTGTGATTCTTTAGCAGCGTTGGCATCCAAAATTATGTCAAGAACTTTAAAAATTCAACAATTTCAATTTTAAATCAAAATAGGACATTTTAGAGATTTTCAGGAAAAGTGTCGAAAATTGTATGAGAGAAGAATTTTTGTGAGTCCGAAAATAGCAACATGAGACTCCTGAAAAAGTTCTATAAGCTCAATAATAACCGAAATCTTTCATTTTTTTGTTTTACATTTAAAGAAAGAACCTTACGTTTTAAGTAAGTAAGTTAACTATCTTGAATAAATGCTCGTAATAAAGAGAAGTCTTTCAATCTTATTTGAAGAAAATTGCCTATGCTACAACTTTTAAAATTGTATATGTCAATTTGACCGTAAATAAGATATTCACCATTTGCGCTATTTTTAGCGACTATTGTGGTTGCTTCTTGTTTGAATTTGTATATTTTACAATTTCTAAGTGGGTCAATCACATTTTCATACTCCGATAGTTTTCTAAAACAAAAAAATTTAAATTAATGCGTATACTGATATTACAATCGATAGTTTTCACTATCGAAAACAATCGATATTGTTTATAAATTAATAATTCCATACAAACTCAGTTCTAAGCTTATTCATTTTTTTGAGATATTTGTATTAAAACAACTATCGAAATATATCGATTATTTTCGATTAATTAGAATTAACTATCGATATCTACTGATGGGAGGAGATGCCATATCTTTTATTTCGGCATCTCTGCGAAACTCTCGCTTGTGCAGAATGACAATGTGGAAATATCTCTCCTCCGTCCAAACCAGCTTCTAAGCCCAGTTGCGACTAGAAAAAATATCTAAACCCTCCTTTACAATCTAAAAACTGTCAAATGGGATATTCAATTCATATTCCTATTCCAAAAAAAATGTTACATCATTCTAAATGCTTTTTTTTGCTCAAATCTTTAAAGAAAAAAATCTTAAATTACGGTAGGTATCTTTTAAAAAATCTTCACACACACGTGCCGAGCAAAAGAAGAAAAAAAAAAAAAAACTAAAACGATTCACCCCATTGCACCATATTCTGTGATCCTTTTATAGATCAACCACAAAATCATTCAACTACCGCATGCCAGTTTTAATGACAACCGACTCCATCATTTCCAACAAGACAAATGCGTCCAAATCTTCCCCTTCATGTCACTTCCATCCATATTTTGCAAACATCTTTGTCGTCGTCGTCGTCGTAGTCGTAGTCTTCGTCGTTGTCTGCTCGAATATTACTCCATAATACGCACCCTAAAAATAAAAATCCTATCATCGCATCGTGCGTCGTGAGTCGGCCAAAAAACTCATCCAAAAAAGACCAAAAAGCACTTTTTAGTGGTGGTCTAGTTTATTATATGTACATCGTGTCTGCTGCTCCTACTTTCCCTCCCCCATTTTACCTCATAAATAGAGGGGGGGAGGGATACAAATTATCCTAACATAGCCCTGTTCTAATGCAATGGAAAAAAAAAACAAAAATCCATCCTGGTTTTTTGTGTTTTTCGTTTATTTTCCTTAGAATTAATTTGCTCCGGTTTTTTTATTTTACACTTTCGAACAGCTGTTGGCGGAGATCTTATTTTGGCAGCGTTTTTGCTTCCATGTCCATGTTTTAAGATGCATAAGAAGAAAAATAACCAAATTGCGATGCGTAATTGCTACTGCTGGTTGCTTTGCTATCTCTTTTAAGCGTGAAGTCGAAAACCTATATTCGAACTAATATAAGAAGACTACCCTGGCTGGCATTAAGAAGTTTTGGTGTTTTTATGTTCTGATCTGGTTTGGTCTGGGTCTGTGGGACCGAGCCATGCTGGGGATAATTAAGGAAGTATAAAATGTATATTTTCCTCTCAACTTTGTATAGTAGGTAAATTTTTTTTTTTTTTTTTTACTTTTGAAAATTCCATTTCATGATGACACATTGAGAAAGGCTGACAGGAAAGCTGTCGGTCTAGTCGACATGCGATGTAGGAAGAGCATTAACCCATAAATTGTCGCGACGATTTTTGTTGTTTTCTACTGAAGCATATTTAAATTTTTTGTTTTTTTTTTGGCTTTCATCAGTCAGTAATGGGTAATTGAAAATCTGTGAATAAGATTTTACCATCGGGTAATTGCTTCAGGGGTGGTTTGAGGCTTTGAGGCTTTGAGTTTTTTTTTTTTTTTTTTTTTTTTGTCAACGTGATGTACCTACTTATTGACATTAATAATAAATAGATTAAGCTTTGCCGTAGAAAGACTCAAAATGTTTTCTAAAAAAATAATTTATTCTGGAATCCGAAAATTTCTGAAGACAGTTATTTTTGAATTATAAAATTTAGCAGTATGTTTTTTCCTTTATTGCTGGGTAATATTTTCTAGAAGATAATTTGTTTTGATTGCTTCTTGTTTGTCGCGAAAAAAGGTTTATCAATAATTTTAGGATAATTCAACCTCAGCTCCCAAATATACAAAAAAATAATCTTAGCGGTCAGTTAATGTAGAAAATGACATGGTCTACATGCAAAATTGCACAAAAAGACTACTATTTTATAAAAAAAATTCAGAAAAATGGTTATAAATGGTACCTCCCATAGAACATTGTTTTTTTGATTTCCTCAAAAACGATCAAACTGATGTTGACCAATTTATTTTTTTATAGAAATTCCTTCAAAAAGCTTTGAAAGTATTGGATACCAATTTTTTTATTTTTTTTTTTTGGATTTTTAAAAAAAGTTTATAAATTTTATTTTGAGAACTTAATATGTAATTCGAAAACGACGGGATTGATTTTTTATTAAACTGGACACCTAGCAGTTTTTTAACATTAACTAGCAGATTTTAAATAAAAATTATTCTTATGGCCAAAAATAACAATCAAGTTTTAAAAAACCGGCGAACCAGAAAATAACATTTTTCTCAAAAACGGCTCCTTCGATTTTGATTAAAAATTTGTATGTGAACTAATATTAGTACGATGTGCTATATTATTGACAAAAAATTTTATTTATCGATTAAAAATGGTAACTCTCATAGAACCATTTTTTTTTTTGGTTTTCGAGTATCTTATTATCTGTTGAACCGATTTTAATGTTTTTTTTATTTTTTTTACACAATTTGAATAATATTACGTTTAAAATTAAAAAAAAAATAACTAGATTTTTAAAAAAACCTTCAAAATATTTTTTTTTGGAAAATTCTATATTTTAAAAATGAGTGGATGACTTTTTTTCAAATTTAATTTTTTAACTCCACATAAATTCCATTTTTTTTTTCTTAAAAATGTTTTAAAAATAAATAAAAAACTACTTTTTTTAAAAAAACTGCTCCAACGATTTTAATTTTTTTTTTCTCATAAGTTGAGTTTTGTGTACGAAATCAGATCATCGCGTTTGTGCCAAAACAGTTCCAGAAGTTGTTAAATCAATTTATTTTTAATCATATTTATTGATTTTTTAACAATTTTTCAGTCTAAAGTGCAAGTACCACCATGCATACTTTAAAATCACAGTATGGTCGCACATGAAACCAAGTTCGTGCGACCCAGTCGTGCATTTTATATAATTACATTTAAGTTGCATTTATTTAATAAACACTTATTTTTATTCAATAAACCAGTAAATGATAAAAAAAATAAAAAAAATAACAAATAACAAATTTTATCCCGGACGACATCTAAATTACATTTGTCACAAAATAATTGCACAACCGGAAGATCTTAGAAATATTCATCCTGTTTAATTTTTTAACAGCTGACAAAAAATAAAAACTAAAAATCAATACTTTCGTATTTGCTTTTCTTTTTAAGAACAATATTGTTACATAACCTCAAAAAAAAGCGCTTTTTTAAAGAAATATTTGTTAAATGTTTTATAGGTATAATCAGTATATTCTCATGCCACATCCCAGAAATAGATTATCTACATTTCTATTAACCGAGTACCATATCTAATTATGCGGGAAATTTCTTGCACTTTAAAATTTTATTTTATCAAAAATTCGATTATCCTAATTTCACTCAATTAGTTTTATTATTTTATGTCGGGGATACATTTATTGGTAAACTTCCATTTCTGTGAATCAAATACAGATTATTTACCAATTATTTCAAAGAAACCTTCAACGAAAGAGACTTTGATATTTTTTTTTACAAATTATTTTTTGTTATTGTTCTATGCCTTAAGGGAATTTATTCAAAAACAAATATGTATGTATGTACATTGTTTTTTTATTCATTACCTATATCGAGATTTTCGATAATCTGGCATGAGCTTGGTCTCGAGTATTAAGGCTTATCGAAAGTCAACTACAAAACATATTTATCAATATAATTCTTTTTATTTGAGTAATCTAAAATACATATTATATAAAAATAAATTGTGTTTGTTTGTTGAATATCATCCGATTTGCATGGGAATTTTTTTCTGTTGGATCCTTGAACCAGGTTGCCGATTTCGGTTCTGTAAAAAAGTAAATCAAATAGCTATTCACTATTTACTCTTAGATGCGATACTCGTTCTGTGAAGAAATGAAACCAAACGTCAAACACATTCACATGAATATTTTGTTTTCACGCCGTGCGTCGTGTCGTTGTTGCCATTTGGAAGTGAATCTTTGAAAAGAAGGGTTGAATACGAACAAACAATGCTCATGCCTGATTCACAATGCGACGAGACAACGAGGCGTTGACGTGACGACATCTTTTTGCAGATTTTCTCTTTTAATCACGAATTTAAAGCAACGAAATAATACATAATAAAGCATTTCTCGTCGTTACGTCGCGTCAAAAGTTCGAAAAATTGAAATAAACGGCATTACGACGAGAATTGCTTCATTATGTATTATTTCATTTCTCGCTTTCTCGTCGCATTGTGAATCAGGCATCAAATTAACCACATTTCTTTCCTATTCATGGAAAAAAAAACTTCCATCTCATGCGTTTCTTCTTTTCTCTTAAAAAATAAGAAAAATGAGAGAATTACGCTGACTGCGCATGCGCTTCTCATCGGAGAGTTTTATTCATTGAACTAGAATCGTTTTTCTTTTTTGCACCAAGTGGATCAAAAAAGTGAAAGCAAAACATCGACTGGAAAAATTGAAAAAAACAAATTTGTAAACCCGAAATTGCATACTTTCAGGAGTTTATGGTGGCGATATATAGAAATCCCATTCTGTGTTGAAAGGAGAAAATATTGATTCTAGGGAACACTAGGGAATTGATAATTGGCTGAATTTGTCAAAACCGCCAGCAGATGGATGGCGTTACGCTCTCAGACTACATTTTGTGTTTAAAAATTTTCCAGCGTGCTAAAAAAGTTATTTTAAAAGGTCGTTTGAGGCCCCTGTAAATTTTAAATCCTCTTTTTAAAATGTTATTATTTATGAAAAATTCTGCGGCTAGACTAGACGGGTGGATTAGCTAGTTTATTATGAATAGAAAAAAAGTGATGACTGAATCAATTATTTTAACAGATAAATTTAAAATGTGTGCTATTTTTTTTTAAATAGTAGAGCCAATCCATTTATCATGTGAACGCATCATATTTTTAAATTAAAAAAAAAAACATTTTAGAAAGTACCTATAATAATTTCTATTTTAACGTGTTCTCACGCTCGTTCTTTTTTAAAAATTTGTTTTGAATTTTTTCTCAGTAAACGCTGATATGTGAAATCTAACATGTTAATAAACTTCAATAAATAACCTATGTATTTAAATTATTTTAATATAAGTAATCACTTTTTTTTAAGGTTTATAATTTATTTGTTTTTATCCCTAAATGTCTGACCAAGTGCACACAAAAAAAAAAAGATACCATTATTTTTTTATCTCGTTAAATGCATATTTTAGCATAGGTACACAAAATTTGCACACCTTGACTAATACTCCAACATTACCCTTATTAATTTGTAAATCCAACATTATAAGAACTAATTACCTCCATTTGGCAAACCCACTAAAACCAAAAACTAAATTAATATTAATTAATCAACACGAACAACAAATTCCTCTCTACATATGTATGTATATGTATTTTAACATACATAGCTTAGTCAATGAAATACAATAATATTCTCCCCCACTTGTATAATAATAACCATATGAACAACCCTTATGCTATTAAATCGATTCCTATATTAGACACCAACAACACTCAATCTCTCTTTTCCCTCTCAAAAATAACGTATCTACATATATATATGTATCTAATCGCGTTCAGTTCAGGTCACTCGTTAATCGTTTCTTCTCAATTAAAGTAGCACTTAACAAATTAGCAATTAGCAAAGAAAAGATTTCTTCCAGCTAAAGAAAAAAAAATAAAGGGTAAATAAATAAAAATTAAAAAAAATCAAATTTTGAACCGAAATAAAAAAAAAAATCGAAAAACTCCCGGCTGCCGCATCGATCGGCATCGTTATTATCTTGAGAAAGATTTGGCATTAATAAAAAAAAAAAAAGAAATGTGAAATCAGTCAATGTATTCCATTCATTCCAAATATTTGTTCGAAATGCCGAAATTGTATTAAAAAAAAAAAAAGATTTTTTTTCTTATTTTCATTTATTCCCCTCATTTGGCATTGATCCAAGGAAAGAAATGTGTTTTTTTTTTTTGTTAATAACTTAGGGCCGTCTAGTACGAGATTTAAAAAAAAAACCCTGTCACATAAATTGTAAACAATTTTTTTTTTTTTTAATTTTATTTATTTGAAATTTGTTTTCATTTTATATAAAATTATAAAGATAGAATTTTTAACTAAAGCTTTAAATATTTACACATTAAAAATGAAGTTTGATTTGTTTTTAGGAAAATAAAAATCACCTACGTACCTCGTTACCACGACGGGGTGCTAAAATTCTAAACACATACACAAGACCAAAAAAAAAAATAAAATTATATTTTCTATCCACAAACGAGTGTTTACTTAAGGATAAAACATATTTCTTCTGTTTCAAAAAAAAAAAAAAAAATCATATATACAGATGAATTTCTATTGTTCTTCCGGTTAGTTATATTAGATCTGCAATTATAATGTTTTTTTCTAAACTGTGCTAAATACGTATTTAAAAAAAAAATTAAATTAATTGATTGCAGTAAAGACGTTTGGTATTTAACATTAAAAGAAAATGAACAAATAAAAAAAATAAATAAAATTAAAAAAATGAAATCGTTTTTAGTTTGGTTTGAACATTTTTTGGTTAAACCATAAAAATGCATTTTTTTATGATCACTGTGGCCAGTAAAAAATTAAATTATTTTCTGTTCAAACCAAACAATGTGAAAATTGACGAAAAAAAAAATAATTTCACAAAATTCAGTTTAATCTGCAGATATTTATGTATATTATTTTTGTTTTAATAAATTTTCTTCCTAAACATAAAATTTCCATTGTCACGACCACACGTTTATATATTTTTTTATTTTTGATAAGAATAGAAAAAAAATACCAACCGGTATTTTTTTTTGTTTGATAAAAATATCTGTCAAACATATTTGTGTTTGTTTAAATTTATCTTATAAATAAAATTAATTTATGCAAAACGATTTATATTAATGGAAAATGAAATACATATTGGTGACCTCTAAAATAATAGCGTGACGATTGTGTTTAATTTTTTTTTTTGCCGAATTTTAAAGTAAAGAAAAGTTCAGGGCAGTTCGTTTGAGCTTGTTGCTTATATTTGTTAGCAAAAAATTATGTTGCGGTATTTTTTTTGTGACGTTGTATATAAATTATTTTGAATTAAAATTAATATTATTTTTATTGTTATGAGATTTATTTATTAGTTTTAATTTTTTGTATATTTTATTTTGTTATATATTTTAAATAAAATTATATTCGTTTTTAAATAATAAAAGATTTATGATGTTTGCTAAAATAAAATTGTTTTTAAAGTTTAATTAATTGTTTGCATGGCGCCCTGATACAAAGAATCCAAACGGTTGGCTGCTATTTAAAGATTTTCTTTTTTTTCATCAAATTGTGTCGAAAACGGCTCTAACGATTTTTAATTAATTAATTAATTAATTAATTAATTAATTAACTTAAGAGCTGAGAAAATTTTGTTTGAAAATGCCTTGCCCCGCTCTACTCGTTTACAGCTGGTACTGTATTAAAAATTCACCGACAACATTAACAATATTATGCTGCAGCTTTTTTCAAAGCCAGAAATTTATTTTGTGATTTTTTCATAATCAAATTGTTTTAAATTGTAAATAACGTAAAAACAGTTTTTAAAAAAGTAATTTTCAAATTTAAAAACAAAACAAAGTTCTGTTTTAAATTTAACGCTATTTTAATTTTTAATATTTAATGCCTTTTAAATATTTAATGCAGATTTGTGTGTTAATTTTAGTTTTTCAGAAAACTGAAAATTACATAGTACTTGCACAAAAAATGAAACTTTGCATCAAAAGAACACTGGATTTTAGATTTTGTTGCTCTTTAAATTGCTAAAGGAATTGCCAATTCTGAAGTTACTTTACATTACGCTAAGTTACGTTACGATAAATTACGTTACGATAAATTACGTTACGATAAATTACGTTACGATAAATTACGTTACGATAAATTACGTTACGATAAATTACGTTACGATAAATTACGTTACGATAAATTACGTTACGATAAATTACGTTACGATAAATTACGTTACGATAAATTACGTTACGATAAATTACGTTACGATAAATTACGTTACGATAAATTACGTTACGACAAGTGGCGTTACGCTAAGTTACGTTACGCTAAGTTACGTTACGCTAAGTAACGTTGCGCTAAGTAACATTACGCTAAGTTACGTTACGCTAAGTTACGTTACGCTAAGTTACGTTACGCTAAGTTACGTTACGCTAAGTTACGTTACGCTAAGTTACGTTACGCTAAGTTACGTTACGCTAAGTTACGTTACGCTAAACTATGGTACGCCAAGTCAAATTACAATACGTTAAGCTATGTTACATTACGTATCCACTATGAAGTTAAAATCCATATTTTGTTTAAATTGTTTAAAATAATGAAAGGAACTTAACTAAACGACTGCGATAATCCAGAACCTGTACCTCTATTATTTTTAAGTCTGGTACCTATAATCATTCCTCATTATTATTATTATTAAAAATTATAAAAAAAGAAAAAAACAATTAAAATATTTCTTTATAAATGAAAATAGTTGAGAATGTAGTAATGAAAACTTTGTAATTTGAAATCAAAAAAAAAAAAAAAAAAAAAAAAAAAAAAAAAAAAATACTTTGAAATTATTAACTTTTATATGTTTAAATTTTAATTATTATTACTCAAAATAAAGTAGAAGAACAACCTTCTGCAGAAAAGCCTAGGCTTCGCAGGAATATACGAAATTGTAAATATACTTTTGAATAATAAAAAAGAATTAAAAAAAAAAAAAATTAACTGTAAGTGGGTAGGGTATCTGGTTTTTACGTCCTAATAATATCAACTGCTGTTAAAATCTCTAATATTGTTCAATAATCGTTTGTTTAGTGGCACTCTTCGTTAAATTTTATCTGGTGAGTTCCATTTTGTTACTAATTTATGTCCATCTGCAACCCAAAAAGTTAAATCTCTATTCCTATCATTCCCCAAAAATAAGACTATCTACTTCCATAATATATTTGTTTTATAATTAATCCACAAACAAATCTTAATCTGAATTTTATTTGTAAAAAAAAAAGAAAAAAAAAAAAAATAAGATTTGTATATAAAATCCGGAAAACTTCTCAGCTGCGAAATTTTATGTGAACACACTTTTACGCATAATTACATTTTCTGCTTTAGCAAAATACTAGACCGCGAAGAGACGCCCAGTCACCAATATATCTTTGCGTCTGACACTTTTTATTTACAAACTTAAGAAAGATATAATTTTTGTTGTTGTTGTTATATTGTCTGTTTTGCCACTAAGGTAAAAGTGAATTTGTTTGAGTTCATTAAAAGTTGACTTTTATCTTATTTATCACGCCGTCATACTTTTCATTCTTTTATAGAATAGGAAAATCGTTTGGTTATATTTTAAGTAAAATTAAGTGTAAATAAAAATTGAAAATATTTTTAATATTTAAATGATACATTAAACGGAATGCGTGCAAAAATGTCATTTATTTTCTTTATGCATCGAAAAATAATTTTTGTTATTTTTTTTTTTTTTACAAGGATAAACGTTTTTTGTTGTTGTTGTTTTTGGTCTGTAATATTTGAACCTTCTCCTAGGTGATTTTATAGCTTCAAATTGCCAACTTTATTTTGTGTGTTTTTATAGGCTAATATAATCGGGACATGATGATTTTATCGACACCTGGTGAAACATACATACATATTTGATGCAAAAATTAAATTATATGAGCTTATGTGGGAGTATTGACAGCTGCTTCTAGCTTTAACCTTTAGGATGGCCTATACATCTCTTTATCGAGTGTAAGAGTGTGAAATCGTAAAAGGGAATTTTTTTAAATTTAAAAATATATAAATTATGCCAAAATGTAATGTTTTGTTCCATTTTATTTTTATATTGGGTGATTTTCGAAATTAATAATTTAAAGCATTATTTGACATTTCAAAGAAATGTCTTTCATTTTTGAATTAAAAAAAAAAGAAAATTTAAATTTAAGAACTTGTGTTAAGTATGTGTTTTTAAACTCATCTGGCAGAGATAAAATTCCCTTAAAAAAATGTGGAGTACCTTTGGCAGCTCAAATTAAAGTATAAAATAGGGCCCTTAGTTAGTTAACTTCTGATTAGTTAGTTACTCGACAAATAAATGTTGGCACTGAGTCATTATTCCAATGAAAACAAAAATCACCTCTGCAATTTGACCATCCTTAAATGGTTATAAATCCAAAAAATTATTTTTTTAGGTTATGGACTTTTGCCAATATTTATAATGTAGGTAGAGTAAATTAATAACAGTCGTATTTATTAGATTTTTGTCTACTTAGATACTTAGGCACTGTCTAACTATTTTCAAATTTGTGGAAATATGCTTTATTTAATAAAAATAAATATCACATTATTCACGGTTAAGACAATCTACTCTTGTGTTTAAGTTAGGCAGCCATAAGTGAACAATAAAGAAGGTTTTTGAACACATTTTTCAAAGTTGGACCGCTTTTTAAAGTTAGACAACGTTTATAAATAAGACCATAAGTATTTTACTTAGACATTGTGAAACAAATTTTTAGTCTAAGACTTTAGTTTAAGCCAAATGCATTCTATACATATTTTTTCAAAAAGAATCAAATGTCTGCCAGATGTGTGATAAATTTTTAAATACAAATTATAAATGCTATGTTTTCTGTGCGTTTGGCAGGACTTTTGACTTCCTTGACAAAGTTTTAAAATAACGAACGAAGTGCTTTTAGGCACATCATGCATCTGGCAGTACATTTGACTCTTCAAAAATAATAAAAGAATTTTTTTTTCAAGGCGCTTAGCATGCTTCCACTCTTCCCCCTCCCCCCCCAACTTGTAATATATTGATGAACACTAGGTAATATACATATGTTTCTTCAAAATTAATTACTGTTAAGAACTTCCCATTTTGTACACAAAGTTATCCAATCTATCATTGTTAAGATAATTTCACGCATCTAATTATATCTTTATCATACAATGCCGCCGCCTATGTAACATTAAAAAATCACTCCACTTAAAAAAAAAATAAAAATAAAAAAAAACAATTTGTGCATGTGTATTTTTGTACGTTACGTGCGCGTAAGTCAGCTACAAAATAAAAGAATAATTAAAATAATTTGGCACACCTGAGAGATAAATCAATCGATTTTATTTGCATTTCGCCTTCGTGAAACAATGTAAAGAGGGGCGTGTGCTCGAGGTTTTTTGTTTTTTTTTTTTGGTTCTTTAGAAATTAAACAAGCCCACGGCACTTAGATCTACGTTTAGATTAAGAAAAAAAAACATAGAATGGCTTCCTTAGAATGTAGAAAAAATCTGTGTCAAACTTTAGCATACTCGATATTTTGCCTATTTTGTTTACATGACTCAATGAAGTGGAATTTTAATTGAAAATAGTTGATTTTTTTTCTTCTTAATTCGTTTTAAGAAGCATCTTCTTCTTTCTTTTTAAGAAGCTTCTTCTTAATCGACAGATGATTGGCAAGGTGTTCAATTAGGATTCAACAAGTAGAAACTTTAGCGAAACATAGAATAAACAAAACAGGTATAAAATTGGGCGTAAAAGAAGATTTGAATTTGAGATTTATGAGTTGCAGAGTATTGACACATTTAAAATTTTAGATAAAACAAATTTTAAGAGATTTTTTAAGCGACTTTAGACTCATACTACTCAGTTAGCTAATTGAGTATGTAGGCATTGAATTTCCATTAAAAAAGCAAAGCAGGACTATTCGGGTAGATGAAAGTTTTTTTTTTTTATTTTTTAACTAAAAAGTCTTCTTATAGCAAAATAAGCACATTTCAAAACATATTTTAAATATTATTCACTTTTCAGGAGGCGAATCATAGCTCAGTTAGATTAAAGTTTGTTTTTCTTTTCTTATTATTTAAATATATATTAAATTGGCAATGGTAACCATATTTTTCTCTGCTTTTAACAAAAGTAGCACACTTCAATTAAAAAATGTATTTCCGATATTGATCGCTTTAAAGAAGCCGAATCTCGACTGTTCAGTTAGATTGAAGTTTTTAACTGTTTAATATGCTGAATTGGTTGCAATGGAAACTACATTTTTTCTGATTTTGACAAAAGTAGCACATTTTAAAAATAAAATAAATTTTCTCATATTTTTAGATTTTATAAACAGGAGAATTATGAAGAAAATTATAATGCGAACAATATTTTTTTTTGCTTAAAATAAAAGTAGCACATTTCATAAATTTCAAATACAGTTTTTCTTTTAAGAAGGCGAATCAAGACTGTTCAGGTAGATGAACATTTTGATCTGCTCTTATACATATGAATACTATATTGATAATGCAAACAATATTTTATTGCTTTTCATAAAAGTAGCACATTTCAATTCCAGAATAAATTTCCTATATTGTTCACTTTTAAGACGACTGTTTGGTAAGATGAAATTTTCTTTCAGTTTTATATGCTTAATTGACAATGTAGTCGTCATTTTTATGCTTTTGACAGAAGTAGCACATTTCAATTACAAAATAAATTTGCGATATTTTTGGCTTTTAAGAATGCAATTTACGACTATTCGGTTAGATGAAAGTTTTATGCAGGGTGGGCCAAATACAAATTTCTTTTAAAAAAAAGCAATAAAATTAATTTTTTTTCCATGTATTATGGCTTTGTTAGTAAGAGCAAACATTCCCATTAATTATGGAACACAACATGTCGTTCAAGTAGCTGCCTCGACTGGGTTCGGATTGTTGGCATAACATCGGTCCTTCACGGCTAACAATATCGATTTGGGAATTTAGTGCGCAAAAGATCGATTGTGGCATGGGCTATGTAGCATGGCGCGCCATCCTGCATGAACCAGAGGTCGTCCGAATCCATGACTTCAATTTCAGTAAAAAAAAAGCTCACCGTTGACCGAAACGTTGTTCCCAGCCTCATGGTCCAATGATGCCACAACTCCACAATCCGCACCAAACTGTCACTCTCTTTGGATGCATTGGCTTCTCGACAATAACGTGCGGGTTTTAATTTTATTTGTTAACGTAGCCGTCGAGATGAAAACGCGCCTCTTTCCAAAAAAACGCACTGTTTGGGCAACACAACACTCACTTTGGAAATAAGTTTTCAATATTTCCAAACGTTGTTCAAGCGTAAAGCGACTTATTTCGTTCCGCAGAGATGTGATACTGACTTTCTGTCAAGATTTCGAGCGGGAAACAGCTGTCAGTGTCAAAATAACCTATGATTTTAAAAGAAACCACTAGATGCCACCCGTTATAAATACTTATAAATGGAAATGCAAAATACATTTTTCAGCTTTTCACCAAAAATAGCACATTTTAAATTCAAAATAAATCAACGGCAACACCAGACAATAATATGCTTTCTATTTTTTTTTTAATCCAGAAATATTTTATTAATTTTGTGTAGATAATAAATTTTGTATAGCTTCGCAAATGTTTTTCTAAAATTTAAGTCCAACATTAAAGATTAGAGCGTTTTGTTTCTTATAAATTTTGAGAAATTTTAAAATTACAATTAAGCTTATCCCCTCTACCAGAGGTTCCCTTCATCACTCCCCCTCCACCTTTTCTTTCTTCATCACAAACATAGAATACCCAATGATTTATGTCGAATAAAGCATAAGTACGAGTATATAACTTAAAATATTGCAAAGTCATTAAGTATTTTTAACAAAAAAAGGTGATGTTTTGTTTATAAAAAAAATCTTATCTTGTTTAAAAAAAATCATTTAAGTTAAATAAATGAAACCATTTACCACTTATTCGAAAAGTAAATTTCCATACTTTTGAAGAAGAACTTAAAATTATCACAAAGCATTCCTATGTCTTCTTTCATTATTATTCTACCCTGCCTATACCTAACATACTTAACGTTTTAAAAAGAAAATAATCAAAATAAAAATAAAAAAAAAATGAAAATGAAAATGAAAAACTGTTGTTACTTTAATATTTATTTGTTTTTCAATTGCCTACATGGTATTTGTAACACATCGATTCTGCTATGCCAATATACGTATGTAGTAGATATGGCATACGAACGAATATATTGTAGTAATTTTCTAACTGGCACTTTTTCTATCCGTGCGAGTATAAATGCGGATGAGGTGTAAGGGAACCGGATTGGGTGGACAAGCGCAAGAAAACGTAGGTGGTTTTGGTTCATCCTCCTTCTCTATATGATTGTAATAAGGGCAATCTGTCTGACAATCTGTGCTATGTTATGCTATATTGCCCTAAAGGCAATCTCCTATAGGCCTATATAACGCACATCAAACTCACACACCATTTGAATAATCATTGGTCCTTAGTCATGCGGCACCATCATCAGCATCGACATCAAGTCTATAGAGGAACAACAACAACTACAGTCAATTGGTATTATGGCATAGATACAGTTAGTTCGAAAAATATTTGTGACTCTATTCATAGATAGATAGTTTCACCATTTCGGAAGTTAATGGCATCTGTCTGAATAGGCCGACAGGCAGACACAAGTTTTTTGTTTGATCTTTGTTCAGAAAATAAATAAATATACGTATATATGTATAGAGAGGTGTGCTTGTGTGCTGTGTACTGTGTGCTGTGCGCTGTCCGCTGTGCTTCCCTGCCAGCGCTAGCTTGTGTCACACTTCTTTTTGAGGAGAGATTTTAGGGTCGTTGAGTGTAGGTTTGTGGGTGGGGTAATATGTCACACCCTTTGAGTTTGAAATAATTTTTTTTTTATTGAAAAAAATAAAAATATAAAAAAACCACATCTTAAATAGTAAATTAATTATGATATTTCTTTTCTTTTTTTTTTTCTTTTCAGGTAAGCTTTTGTGGATTTGTCGATGAGGATGTTAATGTCAATCATCGTTGCTCTACTTTGATGGATGAAGATGTTTTTTTTTTATTTCTTTGGTTATGACTTGTGACACATGACGAGAAGTAAATTTTGTTTAGAAAATTATTTTAAGGACTATATAGTGATTCCGACAGTCATCACATAAGTCAGCACTATAAGGCAGGAGGCTTTTAAGACTATAATCAAAGTAGATTGCTTATAATGATTGAATAAATTAGATGTTGGTTTGAATTAAAGAATTTAGTTGAATTAAGTAAGCCATCACATAATTTTGTTTAATGAATTTATTTTGAAATCATGAAACCGAAATTTTTAAAATTGGAAAATCGTGGTGAAGGAACATTTTCTAAAAAAAATACCGAAACTAAAATTTTTATCAACAGCAGCCAAAATTGAGCCAAATTGTTTTTTTTTTTTTTTAATTTATAATTTTCAACTCAAAATAAAAAAAAAAATAAAAAAAATAATTGTATACACAAATCATTTTCCTGACTTAACGGGAGGAATAAACCCCGTCCCTTCGAATACGATTAAAGCTTGTCTTGAACTAACTTACACTCCCTAGCCTTTTAAAACAAGATGTTAAAGAGTTAACAATAATTTTTAGCTATTAATATAATCTGATGTGTTAGGTAAAGACTTTTTTCCCTTCGTTTGCAAATCGAATAATTGACAATTATTTTCGTATAAATGATTCATCACTGTATAGTGCTACACACTCGCCCCACAACTTATTGCATTTGCGTGGAAAAACCATAAAATATCAATCAAAAATTCCGACAACGTGCAAAGAATAGAATTTCCCATAATTTTCAAATTCTAACAAATACTTTGATGGCTTTAAACATTCCTTTGTATAAGCTCACAGCTTCTCAAAAGCATTCCAAAATAAAAATCAATTTGATTCAAGCGCCCCCGCCGTAGGTATGTACTCCAATAATTTCAAGGTAAATTCGATCGAGTATATAAAATTTCCAATAAGTTGTAAAAAAAAAAAAACAATTTTTACTGCAGTAATTTAAATTGTCAAAATAAAATAAAATAATAATATAAATTAATTCGACATATTTATGATTTAAAAAGCACATTCTACAAATCATAGTTTTTAAAATATAAAAATTAACATAAATAAATTGATATACAAAAATAAAAGA
The DNA here is from genome assembly GCA_951394125.1 of Epistrophe eligans. Classification (NCBI taxonomy): domain Eukaryota; kingdom Metazoa; phylum Arthropoda; class Insecta; order Diptera; family Syrphidae; genus Epistrophe; species Epistrophe eligans. The sequence goes on along the minus strand of OX596029.1, from coordinate 15,694,224 downwards.
GCCAAAATGGAATGGAATCGTTGGAATAGGGAAGACGCCAAAATTTTGATTAATACCTTAGGCTTAGACTTTAAGGAACAATAAAATGCAAAGTCTATATAGCATATTAAAAATTATTGTGAAGACAAAAACAAGTTTGACTGTACTTTTACCTATGAATTAAATTGTATTTATTCAATCTTTTTGAGACTTTTCTATATTTCCTAGAAGTAGAATGTAATACTAGTTGGCCCGTCCCGGCTTTGCACGGGTCAGCAAAATATGTATATACAGTCGAGCACTTAAAAAACATTTTTACCCAATTATCAATTTAGCCACTTTTTTTTTAAATTTGTATTTTACGTTTTTTAAAAAGATAAAATTTTTGTAAGTAAAAGTTTCTCAAAAATCAAAAAAATAATACATAATTATGTCATTTTGAAGTATTTAGTTTAAAAAAAATATTATTTAATAGATAAACCCCCAAGCATCGCAGTGCCACATATTGAACATTTGTCGAACTACAGATTTTAACTTTCAAAAAAAAAAATTGATGTGGAAATATTAGGAAGGAAACTCAAATATAAGGAAAAAGTGGGTGTGGCAGTAGGCGGAGTTTAAAAAAAAAATTACACATGTCATTATTTAGGGTAAAGAAATTTTAATTGCAAAGTTTCAATTTTCAAGTGTTTTAAATTAAGTAGGAATCTCGCATAAAAAATAAAAGTAGGCGTGGTTGTAGATAGATTTTCAAAAAAACTAAACATTTCATGTACAGATTTATTACAAATATATGATTTTAGCCTTTTAGCACATAATATGTATTTGTGGAAAATCATGGATAGGTGACTTCTCAAGAAATTTGTTTCTGTTTCTAAAAAAATGACATTGGAGAGTTTCGCAGGTTGTCATTCAAGTCTATTATGACAGGAACCAGACCTATGGCACTACTTGAGCTAACACATTGCCTTCAATATCCCTTTATCCTTTATGTACTTAATAGTGCAAGAAAAAATTTATTAAATCGAAATCCTAGAAAATCTCTACAAAATTTGGAGATTTAATTTAAAAATCCGTATAAAGATCACAAATTTATTGTCATCCTTTTTCTAAATTGATTTAATCAAGATATATTTGTTGTAAATACATTTTGTTTAAAAAGTAACACAGTATAATGTAAACATCAAATATTTTGTTTGCATCATAAATTTGTTGTGTTCGTCAAGTTCAACTTATAGAAAATTTTGATTTATTTTTTGCATTAATGTATTTTACAAAAATGATTGCAATGAACTACAAGACAACAAAATGTAAACAAAGAACCTAACGAACACGTCGAAAATATTTACACGTTCATTGCATATCGACATGACCAACCGACCGACGCACGCCCGACGACGACGAAACTCACCTCCTTCCTGGGCCTGCATTCATCCGTGCAGTATGTATTTTGTATCTAGAGTAGGTACACATCTACATATATATCAAAATCTTTATATGACTGAAATGCAAATCTATATCTCTATTCATCTGTGATTCTCTGTGCATCCAACAAAACAAATTATGTGTGCAAATGAAAATAAATTTTCATTCATGAAAATATTTTCACCACCATTGAATGTCGACAGTCGGTCTTTCGGTCGTCGGTTAGTTGGTCGATTTGTCGAATTCGGTTGTTGGTTTAGTTGTGCTGCCGCCCAAAAATTGACACATTTTTGCACAGAAGCTATATAGTACGTAGTTTTTGCGCTTCTGCTGCAATACAGGATGTGCCAGATGATTGCAATTTCGGAGACAAGACTTCTTGGGACATCAGTGTGCGGCAAAGCGGTGGAAATATATTTATTAATAGGCACTTATATTGGTAATAATTGATTTTATTTTTAGTTCACACCGACCTGCCATCCTCAAGAAATGACTAATTGTTTACTTTTTGTCGCTGTTTATTGTGACGGCAGCAGCACAAGTGTAAAGCAGCAGCAGGAGCATTGATTGGCTTGTTGCATAAATGTAGGCACAATTATGGCACTCTCTCTCTCTTTGTCTCCTTACCAAAAATTCGTTGTCACCTCTTGAGATATTTTTGGTAAGGATATTGCTAATTATCAAAAGCATTGCCCTTGAGTGTCAAATGTAAAAGTCCGAGATATTTTGATGTCGGTGTTGTTAGTATAATTTCGAACATATTTCGAACATGAATAATATTTCTTATTTTTGGACAGAAAAACAAAAATATAAAAATAAAATAATAACAAAAATAAAATAACAAAATAAAAATTTTTGTGTACCTATGTATATCGGAAAATTCATGTTTTGCCTGGCGCTTTGGTCATTTGTCTTTTGACAGCACTTTTAGATGAAACACGGGAAGGATGTGCGAGAATTGATTTCAAAAAGTGACCTTTTACAAAAGACTCAATCATCTGCCATCATACATGATTGTTGGATAAGATTTTTATTTTTTTTTTATTTTATGTAATATACATAGATCATAGAAGCTTTTAAGAGAATTCTTTTAATGTGCTGATAGTGATGGGGCGGGCGGGACATAAGGTGTCAGAGAAAGAGAAAACCCATTCAAATGGCTGAGGTGAGATTCATTGAAGCTATTAGCTGTGGAATTTTGAGTCCGAAAAGGAAACATACGACAAACATACCTACTATACAGACGGAGATGTGGGAATGTTTTTTTTTTTTTTGAAAAATAGATACAGATGATAGGTAATAGAATTTTTATTTATAAAACTCATTGATGTGAATTCATTGGCATCCGGTCGTTTGAGAGGAGGCGTTTGGATGACTTATTTGGTTATTTAGTATCTGCATATACAATTCGATTATATTTATATGTATGATGAGTCTTGTGTGCCAATTAAACAATATAAAATTAGTTCTATTGACTAATCAATGATTTAATTGATTTGGACATTTTGTTCTGAATTTACCGAGTCAATTTTAGATATACCTTATGGATAGGTCAAACTTTTAAATCTTATAGCTTATTTTTAGATTTCTAATAAAACAAAATAAATAATAAAAGGACTATAATTTGTATGTGATACATTATTCCCTATTTTTTGTGGGTACCCTATTTTTTGTGGGTAAAGGACAAATCTTAATTATATAGTTCCTGTGCTCACACTATTGCACGATTTTTGTATTTATGCATATTTAATTTAAAAAGTTCCTTCTTTTTTTTTTATTACTTACGAGTAAGTAATAACTTTTTTTTTTTGAATTCATTATTCTCCATTTATATCATAGTTTCTTAAAAAGCACTGTAAAATCCTGGGTTTTGACTGTGATATAGCAGTGTCCACTTAATTATAGTCTAAGATAGCATACGTCAGTCTGAGATAGCAGACGCCACTAACTAACTACTTTAACCTGGGCTTCCATTGTAACTTCTGCTTTTAAAAATAGGAATTCACCAAGTACTCGAGATTGATACAATAGTCAAACTGTGACAGAGCTCGGTTTTCATATATTTGTTCACGGTCTCTTATACATATTTTGGTTTGAACTGAAAGTGAATTTAAATTTTACACAAAAAATAATATTCGTATTTGAGTATACTTCACCATGTTTAACAAAAATTAATGACAAATATAACTCAAAGCGCTGGTAGAAATAGAGCTGAAACTTAGTTATTGATATTTTAATTCATTTATAATTATATCAATAAATCTATAATAATAATTAAATGCTAAATAATATATTTGAACTTCAAAATTAACATATTAAGTCATAGTATTTTTTTTTATCTTTCATATTTGTTGACATTTATTTCCAAAATTCCAAAAAATCATAAAGCCATTATTATCTTCATATAAAGGGTGTTCCAAAATTTACGCAAAAAGTAATTTTGATATGTTTTATTTTAAAAATTAAATTTTTTCCTGCTTAAGTGGCCTTCTTGGGTTTGGCCCATGTACACTTTTGTTGTTGTTTTGTTGTCATTTTTCATGACCTTTCTGCATAAATGTGGCTAAATATCGTTGATAGAGCAGCGTTCAGTTTCCAAAAAAATATAGACCAAAACAGCCTAAAAAAGATACAATGGAAAACAATAAAAACGGAAATGTGGAGAAACAATGATCCTTTTATTAAAAAAAAAAAAACAACTAAATTTCTGTCGACAAGCAGCGAAAGATCTGTCACAACGCCAATAATATTTATTTGTATTTTCTTTTGTTAATTTTTTTACAAAACTAAAATGGAAATGGGCCAGCTAGCACTACTCCTATTATAAAAAGAAGTTAAACCTACTACAATCACAACTTTCATTTTTGTGCCATTCGAAAATTTAGCTTATACCTACCTACAGTTTATGTTTAAATTTCCGCAAATTTCCTATATTTGACATTCTAAGTGAGTAGATATAAAAAAAAACAAGCTGGGACAAACAACATTCCCCTGTGGAACACCACAGTTTATATCGTCAAAGTCCGTTTTATCTTAATTTCTCTTTAACTTGAATGTAATGCATTGCATGCGTATACATAATGTATATTATTCAATTAAATAATCGTCATCACTATACCCTTCTACCTAACAAATTAACTAACAGTTATTGTTGTTATTATTTAATGTAAAAAAAAATTCCTTAATTTTTATTTTATTATTTTCAATAAATTTTAAATGTATTATCTTCTTAACTGTCACAGTGTAATTTCACAGACTAACATTTTAAAATGAATCAGCTATTGAAATCCAAAATAGGAATAAATTGGCACATCATCTGGAACAACAACAAAAAAAAGAAAACTTATTTTGCTTTTTTGAAGACGTCACTATAATTATAAGTTTGTATACGAAATTGAATTCCAAAAATAATTACAAAAGTAATAACGCGATGTTTTACATCTGCCGGAAACTATACTAATAAATTCTTTTGATTCGGTTTTCATTTGAGATGTCATATAAATTTATTTAAACTTTGAGTATAAAATTGAAAATAAAATTTGCTTGATACTCACGTCTATTTAAGGACTTTTTTTCGAGGTGTGTTTTTTTAATGTTGTTTTAATATTTTTTTCGGTTTTAAGCTAATTTAAAAAAATGTTCCCTCCCGAGGAATAGACCCCCCACTCATAAATTTTTTTTTTTCTCGAACCCAGCCTACACACTAGCTTTTTGTCACACCTTATGCGAATCACCCTGTATAAAGTAACTTATAGCATTGACTCGAACCCAAACATGCCAAACCTCACACATTTCCCAACCGCGTTTATTACTAAATAAAACCGTAAATTAATAATTTTATTTGTATAGACAGTCGGCAGCACCTCGTTTCAGTTTTTTTTTTGTTTTTTTTTTTTTTTAATTTAAAAATTTTCTATCTCAGCAAAGTGAATCGAGAAAATCATAATTTTTAGTTACATTGTATTTTGATTAAAATATTCTTCTTGGCAAAGGAAATAATATATATAAATAATTATTTTATAATTATATTTAAAAGAAAATACTAATTTTTTTTTCCTTTAGTGAAATAGTCAAATGAATGTAATGAAGTGCGAAGAGTGCATTAATGCAAAATAAATTTCATATTATTATGTTTGTTGTTTTGTGTTGATAAAATGTTGGTCAAAATTTTATTTTGTTTGCCAAAATTCAATATAAAATTATAGGTATAGGTAGAGTGAGGAATTAAAGGTGTTTAAAGTATTTGAAAAACATATTTCAACTTATAATTTCATTTTTATTTTGTCTATATTGAAATGATTTAGCAGGAAAATAAAAAAAAAACAAAAACTTATATATTTACATACCAAACCAACTGACCTTGTCAACACAAACCATTAACCATCAGGTGTTTATAATAATTATACTATATAATATGTACATAGATTTTGTTTATTTTGTAAACTTTTTGAATGACAATGTAAGATGACAAATGAGTTATAATATTGTCATTGTCATCTTTTTGAGCAGCAACATTGTTTAAAAAAAAAAATGACGATTTTACAAATCTTTGAAAATTAATGAAACAAATCTTAATTTAATTTCTGAAATTTCAGCAAAGAAAATTTTTATTTTTCTTCTTAATTTCTATGTAGATTCTATAGACATGATATATAAATGTAGAAGATACTTTGTTTAGAGAGTCAAGTTTCTACATAATTTATATGAATGTCAATCAAGTGAAGAAGATTACATTTAAATCACTAAATTCAGTCACATAACTACTATCCTGATAAAGAAATCCATTCCCGAATCTGGCTTTGAAAAAAAATTATTTAGGGTTACATGTTGGAAATGTCGGTTTTCGCATAAAACTCCTTAACTGATAGCGTTTTCGAAAATATGTTTATGTGCAAAAATTTAACATTATGTGACCCTCTACACGAATATATTGAAATATTTTTTTTTGCATCGATCATTTAAGTGATATCGTCATTTTGAAAAAAAAAATGATCGAAAGTATAAAAATACTGGTTTTCGATAGTTTCTCTTAAATGTCAAAATTGTAGACATATTTTATGCTCATTTTATAGATTATAATATTATTCTACAAAAAAATATTATGACATTTTGTCCATACGAGTGATCAGTTACTAGATGTTCTACGTCAAAAAGGTGAAACATCGAAAATACAGATTTTACGCATATAACTCTTAAGCGGTATATGTATATTTTACATTAACCTTTTTTTTATTAAAGTGATCGCTTAAAAGATCATTTCACAAATTTCAAAAATACAGGTTTTTTGCTTTTAACTTTCGAATGTCTATTAAAAAAATGAGCTTACTTTATGGAACATATTTTTTTTACTTGTAACAAATTATTGGGATTTTAAACAATTTTCAAATTCCGAAAATTAGTCTAGGAAAAATGTGAGAAGAAAAGCCCAAGCCGCGGCAAAAAATCCTAGTGAATATTTTTAAACGCATTTATCTTCATAAGATATTCTGCCTAAAATTTCCATTGCATATGAAATCAAGGTCAAATTTCGAAAATATCGATTTTTCGCATATAGAGTAGAATCTGGGAAAAATTAAAGGTTCAGAAAGATGAACGAAATATTTTCACCCATCACTGCTCAACTATTTCTTGCCTTTAGTTCCCCGTATTATATTTATTTATTTATATAATATTATTCAGTTTTATGAACGGTTGCTTTCGGGCTTGTTTTAACTTGTTATGTAAATTATATTTAATGTTTTCATTTATAACTTCTTTCTCAACCAAATGTTGATTCTCCAAAACATAAACAAATTAAAAAGATGAACGAGTCCTATTTTATATCTGTTCATCTTTTCGAGATTCTACTGTAACTAGACCATTTTTGAAATTACAATATCTTCTGATTGATGGGTCAGTGTCGTATGGAAAAAGATAATATAATATTATTTTCTTGTAGTAATTATTATATAATTTAGAGAAAATAGGAAAAACCGGTATTTTTGACATCGACTAATTTGTATAAATTATGTGATATTTAAAGAAAACATTGTTAATTTTTTTATTATAAAGGGTTAAAAAAAATTTACAAATTTAAAAAAAAAAACGATAAAGTTTACCCGTTAGGGGTTGTTGCAAAAAACCTATATTTTCGACACTTTGCCTATTTGAATTAGCAATATCTTGTAACTGATGGATGGAAAAAAGTGTTATAGAAAATATTTAATCCTATAAGATGAAAATAAATTATTTTTCGATAACTTCGTCATTTAAGAGTAAAAATCGAAAAAAAAACCAGTATTTTCGAATTTTGACCAATTTAAATAATGATATCTTTAAAATGATGAATGTGAGGGAAGAAATGTAAATGGTTTTTTTTAAAGAGGGTAACATGTACAAACTTTAGCATGAACATGTTTTCGAAAACACTTACCGTTCAGTCAGGAGTTATAAATGAAAAACCGACATTTTTTTAATTTTACGTTTTTTTTTTCTAAATTAAGTTTTTGGTTAAACATTTCTATTTTAATAACAAAAAAGGTATGAAATATGTCCTTAATTTTTCGATTAGTTTTTACAACGGTACTTAGTCAAATGGCCCATCTCAATACAAATTTTTGGAGAGTTGTTTCGTTGTATTTCTTGAAACTGTTTGGAAATACCATAATTCTAGATCTTGCGGAAAAAATTACTGTAAGGTTAAACTAATCGTTCATCTTTTATGATCCTCACCAAATTTCTGCTTCGTTAGCTTCAGGCCATTCTCCACCAAAAAACATGCAACAAAAATTCATCACTTTTCTTGAACAAACCTTTTTTTCATTTTAAATTTAAACCTAAAATGGCTGATTTGACTTTTGAAATATATCACCAGATGGTGGTCGCTTGCTTAAATTTCGTACAAAGTTCAACTAAAATTAATGTTTTTTTTTATTATTATTTTTTTTTAACATACTTAACTTAAGTTTACAATATTTGGAGCAATGCAGGGTAATGAACTTGGTCGTTTTTTTTTTGTTTTGTTTGGTCTTGGCGGAATTTCTTTCCCCTTGTCGTGCCTTTATTTTTCTGTGCGGTAAAAACGTGTACTCCATTTATCTATGATGCACATCTCCACAGGGAAATAATATATTCGATTTTCGTTGTTGTGTACCTACCTACGAATGTACACAAAGACTCCCTCTTGGTTTTTACACGTCTTTTCTGGTTGCCCGAACAGGTTGAGTTTGTGGTATCGCGTGGATATATGATTCATTGTGAAAAAGCCACACGGAGGTGATAATTATATATTTAACAAATTTTACTTTATAATTTATACGTGGAAATGTCTTCTATACATGTAGGTAGGTAGGTACTTGCCGTGTGAAACAGGAGCATGTTGGGAAGAACGTTTAATTTTTTTTTGTGCCTTCTTACCTTCCTACCTGTGTATTTATTTTTCCTACAAAACAGATATTAAGAAAAATATTATAACAAGTTCTTGACAGTGAAAAAGATCATCAACAGAACACCAATTGCCCCCATTAAACGAAGTGTTGTTGTTGTTTTTTTTTTTAGATTAAAGCCCAGTAAAATAAGACTTTTAGTTCAAAAAAATTCAGACAGAGCTGAATTTTGTTGAAGTGGTTTATTTTTGTATTTTACATTTTTCCTTAAAAGTTCACAAAATTTGTTCCAGGACTTCTGGTTTTGTAGGGTGAAAAGGGCGAAATTCAGAGTTTTTATAAATTGATAGTAAACTATCAGTTTGTTGAAAAAATGTCAAGGCGCAAGTTTTTTCTCAAAATCTATTGATCGTAAGATTACCAGCTGCTGAAACAGAAGATAACAACTGATAGTTCAAAAATTAGGAAACCACTGCTTGTCGGATAAGCTTTTCAGGTTGGCTTCAGTTAGAAAATGCACTTTTCTCCTCATAATGGAGAAGTCCCTGAAATGGGGAATCAAAATAAACCTTTGGATGTCCTCTTTATAGTCAGATAGTCAGACAGACTTTTGTTGTTTGTTTATTCGAGTTCACACTTTTGTAAAAAAAAAAACTGTTCTTTCATTATTTTTCCTTAAATCCAGCCTCATGGCTGTGAATCATCAATCGTAGAATATCACAAATTTCATTGGAGCAACCTTAAACGTGAAATATTTATTTATTTTTTTTTTTTTACTTTGGCAATAAAGATTTGCTGCATCACCTCTTATCCCAAAAAAAACTTAAGATTCCTTCAGACCTGATTCAGAAAGGTATTTGTCATTTCCGAGTTGTTCTTGTTTTAATAAAAAAAAATCAACACAAATCTAAACTTCAAAAAATTCTCCACCTGCCACCGGATTTCCTTGCCAAAATATTCCCAGCATCTCCTTTTTCTTAGTGTTGGTTTTTTTTTTTTAAGTGTTGGCAGTTTTTGATTGTCAACTCATTCATTCAAATAAAATGCTTTTAATATCAAAATCCTTTGACAAGCTGTCTTGTTCTAAAAATAAGATTTTTGTTTTATTAATGAAGACACGATTCAAGGGGAAAATCCACAGAAATCCAACTATAAGGCTAAAAGCATGTTATATGCTTCGTCAAGAGTTAACTCTTCTTTCCTGCAAAAGGTTAAAAAAGAATTTTTCAATAAACTTTCAGGCAGCAGCGTCAAACTTCATCAATGTCACACAATCATTTAATGTCAAATCAACTGTCTTCAATGTAGGGCAGCTATTTTTATGTTTAGATATGTATGTGTATACCATTTTCGTCTTCTCACCTTTTTTTGTTTATTTTTGTTTGTGTCCTTTTCCCATTTCTGAAAAAAAGCAATTTCCTGAAAATAAAGAAAAAAATATAATTTACTTAAAAAAAGAAAAAAAAAAAACAATTTAAAAACTAAAAATTAAAGCACTCGATGAATCTGGGCCAAACGTTAATTCTATAATGATGTCGTTTTTGTGCGTTGATGTGAAGATGTCTCGTCTTTTTTTTCAGTCGCAACACTCAGACATCATCACCAACATCGAATTAAAAAAAAAAAAATTTCAAAACTTATAAACAAACTTCTTCCTTTGTTTCTTGGACTTAAAAAATAGAATGACAAATTTAAAAGTCTAGGATTTATTTATAATATATTTTATTGTTATATTTTCTGTGATTCAGGATTAACTTTTAAAAATGGTTTTTTTCATCTGTCACTCTGATTTCGGAATATTTTATATTAAACTTGTTTATAAATACACTTATTACGGTATATTACAAAAGAAATAAAGTAAAAATAAAAAAAACAGAAAATTCCTGAACGTGTGTCACTATGGAAAACGCATAGAAAAGCAATGTTACTTGTATCTTGTCTATCAGAGTGAGAATTAATATTTAAATGACACTCACTCGGTGTGTTATGAAGCTTCTATTTTTGTAAGAAATTGAATCGTTTTTTTTTTTTTTGTTGTTGTTTTGCAAAGTTTGGTTTATTTTCCATATTTTGTTCGATTCTTGGAAAATAATATAAACGAGTATGGGTAAATATTGCTTAAAGTCTTTGTAAAAAAAATTCTTAAGAAATATTTTATATCATGGGATTTGTTTTATTGAATATTTCTTAAATATACAGGGTGTTGTAAAAAAGTTATAATCCTAACTCAAAAAGTTGAAGGCCTAATGGTTTTACATTTACGGCCTTTTTTTTAAATTTTCAATAAGCTTTTAAGTAGTGACCCGTGCGTAGGATGGTAGCTCTGGGGATCGTATCGATGATTTTTTTTTTTCACTTACGAGCGAGTGTCGTTTAACGTTCGAAGCGGTAAGAGTCGTTCGTATAAAATAAAAACCATTTTACCACGCCAAGTTTACAAAAACTTTTGTTTAACAAAAGAAGTCAATAACCGCAAATTGTTATATAGCTACTCTATATGAATGATAAATAAAACAAAATTAAAAAAAGTGGGCGTGCCAAACAAACTTTGAAACACCCATAAAATTTTCTGACAACACAAAAAAAATTTTAAAATGTTTGTCAATTTTTTGTTTTGTCAATTTTCCTAGTTTTTTGTCAGCTTCCGAAGTTTCCAAAATGTTTTGCCAAATTTTCAATTTTTTTTTTTTTCAAAATTTTCGATTTTTTCTCAAATTTACGAAATGTTTTTCAAATTTTCGAAATTTTAGTCATATTTCCGAAATTTTATTCAAATTTCCGAATTTTTAGTCATATTTCCGAAATTTTATTCAAATTTCCGAATTTTTAGTCATATTTCCGAAATTTTATTCAAATTTCCGAAATTTTTGTCAAATTTCAGGAATTTTTGTCAAACTTCTGAATTTTTTTTCAAATTTCTGAAATTTTTGTCAAATTTCTGAAACTTTTGTCAAATTTCTGAAATTTTTGTCAAATTTCTGAAATTTTTGTCAAATTTCTGAAATGTTTGTCGTATTTCTGAAATTTTTGTCAAATTTCTGAAATTTTTTGTTGAATTTTAGAAACTTTTGTCAAATTTAAATAATTTTTTGTCGAATTTCAAAAATTGATGTCTAATATCTGAAATGTTTATCAATTTTCAAAAATTGTTGTTTTTCGAAGTTTTTATCATTTTTAAAAAAATTTTATATCATTTTTAGAAAATTTTTATATCATTTTTCTGAAATTTTGATTTTTTTTTTTAATTCGGAATTTTGATAAGTTTTACGATTTTTTCTTAAATAGTCCGAATTTTTTGGCAATTTTCCGAAAACTTTGTCAATTTTGCGAAAAACTTGTCAATTTTCCGAAAACTTTGTCAATTTTCCGAAAACTTTGTCAATTTTCCAAAAACTTTGTCAATTTTCCAAAAACTTTGTCAATTTTCCGAAAACTTTGTCAATTTTCCAACATTTTTGACAAATTGAGTGATTTTATTGAAAATGAAGACCGTACATTGTGAAGGTCAAATCTGAGTTTTACAAATTCAATGACAATTTTTAATTACTTACAGTTCGTCAGATTCCATTGATTCAATGTCAGTATGATTGTGGGTATGAATATTTTTTACTTGCTATTTCTATAGATATAGTTCTCAGTTTTCGTGCATCAAAAATACTTTTTAATTAAAGATTGCGGCCATCCAGCATGGGGTTAATGGTCGAAAATGTAATTTTAAGTTGGAAGCTTAAAACCAAATTAACCTTACGAAAGCACACAACAAATTTCCTTCTAAATAAAATATTAAAAAAAAATAAATATTCAAGAGTCTAGAGTCTAGACTATAAAATTGTGTACAGATACACAATTACACACAAAGAGATAAAATATTTCTACTCACCTGAATAAACCCAGGGTCATAAAAAAGAATCATAAAAACTTTAATTGCGGCAAGTGTGCAAGTAATTTTTATTTTCTAAATATTTTAGCAAAGCTTCTGAAGAACAAAAAAAAAAATATTTTCTTTTGGTTAGATCAAAATCATTTTCAGTTACAGAAAAATTAATCTAAAATGAAGGAAGGAGATTTGGGTTAAGTAATTTATCAGCTTAAAGCCAAGATGAATGTACTTACTTTTTGAAATTAAATGACAGAATATGCAAACAGCTGATTTATAAAAAGAAAATAAAAGCTTTTATCTGTAAACTGAAAACATTGAAACCGCAGCTTATTCTAAATATTTGACTTTTAGAACAAAAATTAAAAAAAAAATCCCATATACTTATTTTGACAAGTTGTCCAAAAATGTCTATTTTATAACGCGTGTGTCGTTTAAATAGATTTCCAAGAGAAAAACTAAAAAAAAATTAAACAAAAATAAAAAAAAACAACCATAACATGTCAATGAACTGACAAAACTAATTGAATTGTTATTCAATTTTCATTTTTCACACCTAAAGTAATATCGTCACCATCATCACATCACATCACGAAACAAAACGCTCCATTTAAAAACTATCCTACTACCCCCTACTTACTATAACTCAAGCGTAAGGATTTAGAAACAAAATAAAATAAAAAAAAAAAAAAATGAAAGTATGCCAACTCAAACACACCACACCAGGATGACATATATTTCTATTTTTCGAAAAATGAAAAATCAACTCACATATCTCATCCAGTTAATGATGCTTTTCAGTTTTAAATATATATGTTTATTTGCAATTTTATATATATAATTATATAAACCAAAGACGGAGGAACATTAACTCGACTGTGACATTCCCAAATCTACAAAAACAAAAAGGAAATGTCTCCCCACATGCATATCTTAACGACTCATATTTTAACATAAATACTTTATGTACATATGTACGTTAGTTTTTTTTTTTTTTTTTAAACAGTCTGTGTGAGAATATTTAACATCAAGCTATAATTAAGTAATTAAATTAATAAATTAACATTTTTAAGTAAATTTTTAATGCATAAAATTTGAGTTAAATATGATATAATTTTTTTTCTTTTTGAATTTATTCTTGGATATAGTTTTAGAATTTGTAGTTCTATAAAAAAGATAAAAAAAAAATTAGAGGGAAGGTTTTGGTTAAATTTTTATATTTTTTATTTGATTTCCTGATCCGTGCTTTCATTCAACAAATAAAAACGTTTGATGCTTTGATGTCAGAAATGGAAATTTACATTTCGAAATAAAATTTAATTTTTTATTTGTCACAAAAGAGAAAAGTGGGATAAAGATGGAATATTCCAAAATAACTCTTCAACAACTTGAAAGTGCAAATGAGGCCAAAGTGCTTTTAAGTAAGTTAGTATAACTAAACGGGTCGTTTTAACGAAAATTGTTTCCCAAATCTTACTTCGCAACTAGATAAGTACATTCTAATCGTTTCGCAATAGGTGTTTTGCGTTTTTTTTTGTTTTGACTTTGACTGATCACCTGCAAAATTATGATTTCGGCAAAATTATGATTTCACCAAAATTATGATTTCGCCAAAATTATGATTTCGCCTAAATTATTATTTCGCCAAAATTATGATTTCGCCAAAATTATGATTTCGCCAAAATTATGATTTCGCCAAAATTATGATTTCGCCAAAATTATGATTTCGCCAAAATTATGATTTCGCCAAAATTATTATTTCGCCAAAATTATGATTTCGCCAAAATTATGATTTCGCTGTTCTCAATACATATCGCATATTACTAGCTGGCATTTTTTTGTTTTGCAAGATTTTACTTTGCTAATTGTTGAAATAATTCAGAGCGAAATAAAAATTAGCAAGTTATAATAATGCGAAATAATGAAATACAATATATAATGCAAAATATAATAATAATCGAACTAATATAATGCGAAAAATTAAATGCGAGATAAAAATTTCGATGTGAAATTTGCGAAATATTGATTTTGCGAAACAATAACATTGCGTAATAAAAACTTGCAAAACAATTTAATTTGAAATGATGAAATTGCAAATCAAATAATTGCGAAAAGATCATTTTGAAATTAATAACCGCCAACAAAAAGGCTGAAGGTTTTTTTTTTTATAGATTTTAATACCGACATCTATGCTTTCCTGTCGAAATTCTGTACACTTTTTACTTTTTCTTAGGTCATAAGACTTTAATTATGATTTCACCAAAATTATGATTTCGCCAAAATTATGATTTCGCCTAAATTATTATTTCGCCAAAATTATGATTTCGCCAAAATTATGATTTCGCCAAAATTATGATTTCGCCAAAATTATGATTTCGCCAAAATTATGATTTCGCCAAAATTATGATTTCGCCAAAATTATGATTTCGCTGTTCTCAATACATATCGCATATTACTAGCTGGCATTTTTTTGTTTTGCAAGATTTTACTTTGCTAATTGTTGAAATAATTCAGAGCGAAATAAAAATTAGCAAGTTATAATAATGCGAAATAATGAAATACAATATATAATGCAAAATATAATAATAATCGAACTAATATAATGCGAAAAATTAAATGCGAGATAAAAATTTCGATGTGAAATTTGCGAAATATTGATTTTGCGAAACAATAACATTGCGTAATAAAAACTTGCAAAACAATTTAATTTGAAATGATGAAATTGCAAATCAAATAATTGCGAAAAGATCATTTTGAAATTAATAACCGCCAACAAAAAGGCTGAAGGTTTTTTTTTTTATAGATTTTAATACCGACATCTATGCTTTCCTGTCGAAATTCTGTACACTTTTTACTTTTTCTTAGGTCATAAGACTTTAATTGAAAATTCATAAATTTTTATTTACAAAATGAATTTAGTTAACTAGCCCTAGTTGAAGCCCTAATTCAAATACTGCCCTCCTCGTATTTTCTGGGTGATGACGCTGATGACTGTTGCCCAAAACAAATATTTAACACCTGATTTCTCAAACGACATCCTCGCAACATAAAAAAAAATATATAAATACTTAGGAGATCAATGTTTTTAACACCTACTGTTAAATAGCCCACTTTCACCAACGCGACACACTTTCCACATCAAATCATGATTGCAAGTGGGGATGCTTTTACACACATGACTCACGTTCGGAGACCGTATCATTCTTTAGCCTCATCTAAAATCTACAATCTCCTTTTGCTGCCGCGCCACCGTCATTGCCATTCACCCCAATGCGTTTTTTTTTTTTTTGGGCCTGATCACTAAGCACTAAGCACTATAAGCAGTAAGCAAAGCCAGAAATTGAAAATGTTCATATTTTTGGCACTTAATTCATATAAATTAGGTAAATATTCAGCGGGCATTGCAGACACATGTCAAATTGCAGCAGACCGACCGCAAAAGAACCACATAAAATCGCCGCCATAAACGAGTGTTTTTTTTTCGACGTTCTTTTAAACAGCCAAAACGGCTCTATAGAGGCCCGAGGATATATGTAGTGGGACAAAACCAAAAGACCCTGCCTGAAATACCACCACGATGATGCTAGTAGGCACGTTGCGATGCTCAACGGAATGCTATTTTAGCAGCAAAGCGAGAAAAAAAATGTTAAAAACTAAAAAAAAAAATTTGAACATTATGGGTTTTTTTTTAATCAAAAACTTTATGGAGGCTGGTTATTCATATTTTTTTTTAGATATTTTTATAATAATTATATTTAAAATGATATTGTTCAGCAGGTGTTTTTTCTTCTTTTTTTTTGTACATTGCGCTTGGCAATTTTCGCACGGGTGTCTAAATTGTGTGGGCGACCCGGGGGTGTGTACCTAGCTACTCGGTAAAAAAAAAATATTTTCTTGTATAATATTTGTATTTGCCATCAGGCTGACTAAATTAGTATTATGAATGCTCACCAGGGGGTAAAATAATAATTTTCTAACATTTTCAAAACTTAATTTTATTAAAATAAACTGTTTTTTTTTTTTTTTGTGTTGGCATTTTATAAAATTTCAATGATTAATAGTAAATGAATAATCTCCATGATGCGACGACTAGCATTTTGAATTTCTCATAGTGTCAACGTATTGATGCAAATGGGTTAATTACAAAAAAAATGTTGGCAATTCTTTATAGTTTGTAGCAAATTAAGATATTAATTAAAATTTATTGCATTAAATCAATGTGTTTGGAATAACAAGTTGAAATTAAATTTTGATCACACATTAAATTAGGTTACAATGTTAATTTTTTAATATAAAATATTCAACTGCGTCATTAGTACGCGTGTTTGGGTCTTATGGAATATTTTGTTTGTACCTATTTTTAATTCAAAAATATATGTAATCAAATTTAAAAATTGCAAAGTGAGGTAAATGTTATGTCAAAATGTGAATGTGCCATAATTTTGCAAATGGCGTCAAATGTCTACAGCGAGAGATTTTAAGCGAGTTTTTTTTTTTTTTTGACGAAGGTTACTAAATTGTGTCTGAATCATTGTTGGTTCCAGCAGAACAACAGAGCTACCGCTCACACAGCTCGGCTAAGGATGGAGATCTTCAAATTCAAACACCAATTTATGACATTACTTTTGCCCCATTTTGAGGGAAAGTAAACTTGAAGTTTTATTTGACATATTAATGGACATGCAATTTTTTGCAAAAAAAAACAGTATTACTGTTAAAGTAGAAAGAGAAAAGTACTTTCTAGCTATCACTATCACCAATACTGCCAGTCTGCAGTATTTCCAATATAATTTTTTCTTTGTCAGGTTCCTGCTTCCTAATTGACAAATTATATTATTAATTAAAATAATTCAAAATATTAATTTACTCCCAGGTTTTTTTGTTTTTTGTTTTAATATAAAACAAAGCTTTTCAGTAAATTTCTCCCACAGATAAATTGCATTCCGGCGTCTGGCGGTTTTGCAATTAAATTTAAAATAAGTTGCAACATTTAATTGCCAATCTCCGGCATATTTTATTACTTTTAAATTACTTTTGAAATCTATGAAATGAAAATCCAATAAAAAAAATTTACTCAAATTTTTGAAATATTTTATTTATTATGATCAATTAATTCTGTAAGTCATAAAAAATTTCACAAATAAATATTCTGAATTTATTGTTGTTGTTTTCAATTAATGCGGGGTAACCAAATAGGTATAGTTTGATATGAAATATTTTTCATTAAATTTTAAACTTTTGTCGTATTATTTAGAAGAGAAAAAAAAAAAACAAAATGAAACTATTCGAGCTGAAGAAATATACATACATAAACAATTTATTAACAGTAAGATTTTACATCCTAAATTTAAACATTAATAAAAACAAATAAAAGACAACATAAATCATTAATTGTTGTGTATGTATTACCTTTATATATTATGTATAATCTAGAAGAGTTATTAATTTTTATGTTCACATTTGTTTAAAAATGTCAGCACTGAAAACCACTTGAAAATATTTAAGCATTAAATTTATATCAAAAAAAATGTTTTTTTGTTTGTTTGTTATTTTTTTTTTTCATTTTATTTGGTTTTATATCCAAATTTTATACAATTTATTTTGAAAAGTTCTTATAGCATTTTTTATTTTATGGTATCATGATGTTTGCCAAATATTCTGTGTAGTGAATATTATTATACTATATTTGCTTCTATGCTGAGGCATAATATACAAACAAAATATATGTATAATGTTTGGATGAAAAATAGATATTATTTTTTGAAAATAAATGAGAACGTTTTGGAAGCAACTAGGTTAAAAACACCCACGCGACTCCTATTTGTCTTGGCACAAAATGATGCAATTGTTTCAAATTGATTATAAAAAATGTATTTCTTTAAAAGAAAAACAAAAAAATTATAAAAAATGAGACAACTTTTATGGTTTTAAATATAGTAGCGTTTTTTAGTCTGAAGGCCTTAAAGGTTTTCGTTGATGAAAAAATTTAATTTTTTGATGCGCAGTAACATTTTACGTTCAATTTTATTAAAAAAAATAAAATGAAAACCTCGTTTTCGATTATATTTGTTTTTTTTTTTTTTTCTAAGCGGAAGTTTTTGTTTTTGTTTTTGGATGGAAAATCTGTCAAAATTTGTTTTGCATAATATTTTGCAACATTTTTTTTTCTTTTTCCATATTTGTGTTTATTTGAATTTGCCTCATAGAGTAAGTAAAATTATTCACAAAATAGATCAATAATTCTGTCTGTATTGAATTCGATATATATATATTTTTAAATTTATGTGTAAATGATAATGACATTAGGAAAAAAAAATTAAATTAAATGTTTACTTTCGAGATTTTTTTTTCATATTTCAAGTTTTCAAATGATTAATATTTTTTTTTACTTTAGGGGAGATTGGGACTAAAAAACATTTTACAAAAATTGATGCTCCTAATAAGATTTTGAAAATAAGGCGGCCTAACTTGTTTTTTTTTTCTATTGAAAGATCAATATTTCAGTTTCAAAATCGATGAAAAAAAAAAAAAACCAAAAAAGATATCGATCAAAACCAAAATTAAATTTTTAATCAAAAACTAAGATTTTGGTAAAAATATGTCGCGCAGAGACCATACAAAAAATTTAACTTTAGTAAAATTATTCTGGAATAATTTAAGCGGTTCAACCCTATTCTGTTATTCTACTCAATTAAAATGCCATCTTAAACGTGTATGGTTGTTTTTAAATTCGCATTGATCATTTCAAAATAATCATTTCGCAATGATTATTTAACAAAAATCATTTCGCAATGATTATTTCACAAAAATCATTTCGCAATGATTATTTCACAAAAATCATTTCGCAGTAGTCATTTCGCAATGATAATTTCCAAGTGATCATTTCGCAATTATCATTTCGGAACGATCATTCCCATTCGCATTGATAATTTCGTAATAATCATTTTGTAATAATCATTACAACAAATTCGCAATGCTGCAATGAATATTTCGCAATCTTGCAATGATTATTTCGCATTGTTGCAATGTTTATTTCGCAATATTTTTTTTCCAATGATCATTTAGCAATTTCTTGACTTGCAATTTAATTATGCTTTTAATTACGTGCCAACTTTGTTTGCATGTTTTTTTTGCTCATTTCGCACAATGCCTTGCAAAGTTAATATGTATTTGAATTAAGTGCTTTGACGATAAATAATAGCGTTTTTATTATTTCGTATTATATTACTTCGGTAGTTATCATTTGGCTTTTAATAATTTCGCATTTCACTATGTCGCGTATAATTATTTCGCATTTCATTATTTCGCATTTCATTATTTCGCATTTCATTATTTCGCATTTCCTTATTTCACATTTCATTATTTCACATTTCATTATTTCGCATTTCCTTATTTCACATTTCATTATTTCGCATTTCATTGTGTCTTATTGTGCTATTTCGCATTTCATTTTTTCGAATTGCATTATTTCGCGTTTCATTATTTCACATTATTATTTCGCAAACTGTTTCGATTTCGATTTTTATTATGTATTTTGAAATAAAAACCAAATATGTGTGTTTAAACATAAAATGAAGTCCATTTTATCTCATTTTGATAATTGTATAAGCAGCGATATAATGAAACGACGACGTAAAAAAAATTGCTAGTTAACGAAAACCCTAGATAGTCTAAGCATATCTAACAAAACAGGAATATAAATTTAAGAAAATAAAATCATACAAAACAACAAATTGTCATCTAATGAAATAAAAAGCAAAACAAAAACTTTTGCGAAATTATCGGCTTTTCTTAAAAAAATAAAAATATATGTATGTATGTATTTATAAACATTTTAACACGTCTAACACTTAAAGTATGAGAACAAGTTTCTGTCATTTACTCCAGCAATATATATTTAACAATAAAAATTTAAATAACTCCCCCTTCTATTTCAACCGAAATTTAATAAAAAATAAAACTCAAACTCTTAAAATAAGAACTTCTTTAAGATTAAACTTTTTGTTATGCTATAAAAGTTTTGAAGCAACCTTAGTACTCAATCATATATTTACGAAAATAATTCTAAGAAGTACATTATATATAGGTTAGGTATTTATATTATTATAAGCCCACATGTAATAGATCTCCATCCAATTCTCGACATCAAGAAAATAAATCTATCTCATCAGACATGAATTATACGAACACATTTCTATTTAACGAACTTCGACCTTTTCAAACAAAAACCGTCCATAAAATTATACCTCAAGACATAATTTTGTAAATAAAATATTTTCATTCACATCATTTTATGAGGTATCCAAATACCTAACAACAACACTGTTTATATATACCGTTCTGAGTTGGGATATATCATGAAAATCCATATTACTTGAAAGCTGTTCTAATTTTCAATCTATATACATATATACATATATAGCGCCTCCGCATCCATCATTATATTGTTTTGTGAATGACCTTGTCATCATAAAACCTATATTCCAATATCAATCCCTAGTACCATCCAGCTAGCCAGACAGAGATATAGACTGAAAGACAGAAAGATTGATGGACATTTTGACAAGAATCCACCCAAAAATCAATGCGCGTCTTCCAAACTTAGTAAACGAAAGCCAACACATATGTTTTATTAGCCGTTAAATTGGCAAAAATTTAAAACATGGCTTCATAATATTAATTTTTTTTTTTTTCAAAAAAGATGTTTACGGTAGCTACCTACAAAACAAAAAATAAAAAAAAAGTTTAATTTGTATTTCGTGTAGCAAAAACAAATCAAGCAAACGCTCAACGAAATATAAACAAATTAGTAATTAATTTGATTTTCTGAATTTATGCATGTGTTGTGTGTGTTTTTGAGTTTTTGGTCTCCTCTCTAAAAGCATCGAATTTTGCTAAAATGTTGCAACATTTAACGCCAGAAAACACACTCCCGCTACTTAAATGCAAAAAAAAAAAGAAAGAAAAAACCAATCGACATGTGTGCAACAGGCAAAATGCTGTATATCTACAATGTTGATGTTTTGTGTAGCTGCTTTGAGCTTTGAATCTAGGACATAAAATGCTAATATTTAATTATAATGGAATCTCCTTCTTTCACGCTGATACTGAAATTGAATTTTTATTGAGCGTATAGAAAAATTAATTAAATTTAATTGAGGACACATTTTAATGTTGTTTGTTTTTTTTTTTTTTCTTGTCTCATCTCATCGAACTGCCATGCCGGCCACCATCATCGGCATGACTACGACGACGACGGACGGTCAGAGGTATTTTCGTTTTTTTGAATTTGTTTTTTTTTTTTTTTTTTTTCAAAACTTTCAAAGTGCGCGAGACCTTTCCCCCTATTTTGGGATGTGTGTCGAATACCTCGATCAACGACGACGACGACGACGTGATTTGATTGAGAATCCCTGAAATATTTTTGCGTTTCAAAGGGGTAGTAAATGCTGGCCACTAAGCAAACATAAAACCCCAAAAGCAAAACAGATTGATGACCACAATATAAACAAAACATCGCGTCGTCGGTCAGTCGCTGTATCCGTCCCTGCCCCAATCGATTCGGGGAATAAAATCATTTCGAAAAAAAAAATCAACAAAATTACACTGAAGAAGCAATTAACCGAGCAATCGGTTCTTGGGCCATCAACAAACAACACCGATATAATACAAGCCCAAAGCAGTAGCGGATCAAGGATTATAAATATCTAAAAGTATAAGAGCTAGATTTTTAGCATTTAAATTTAGTTGGTTTTTCGGTTGAAATTGCAAAGAAGAGCTTGGAGAAAATAACATTTTTCTGGTGATGCTGCAACAATAATATTGAAAACATTTTCTGTTGTTGCTGCAACAATGTTAATGGAAACAATGTTTCTCCTAATACAGTAACATCTATTGTTATAATATTTTTCAACCATCAATTGATAATTAAAAATCGTAGCAAAGGTGTCAATAAGTCAATTTCTTTTTTTTTATTACTAAAATTACTTTTAGATGTTAAATTTTAAAAGCGAAATCAGGTAAAGGTAACTTAAGGTAAAAAGTCAACCAAATATGTAATTATAATAAAAAAATGATAAATTACTTCTTCTATTTTCAAAGCTATACATTTTTTTGCCTGGCTACTTATATAAGGCCCTAATCAGATACCTCGGCTACCTTCATTATGTGAGGCCCTAAGCATCAGCTAGTTTTTTATTTGCCAATCCATAAAATCCACCACTGGCTATAATGATATAAAGTTTACATTGATTTTTATGACACCCTAGATTATATTATATGCCCTTTATTTTTGGCCCAAAATACAAATTATATTGGTTGATAGCTTGGTGTGGTCTGTTTTATATGTATATGATGGTGGTGTCATCGTGCTTCGTGGTCACCATAATTTTGTGTTCGATGACACCCTCAGAAAATTAATTGGAACTTAATTAGCTCCTGATGTTGATATTTTATGTACATACATTGAAATATTCGCCTGGTGCGAGCTTTGTGTGCGCGAATTTGAAAATATTTTTTTTTAGTAAAGAAAAAATTTTGTAGAAAAAATTATAAAAGAATTTAAAAGGGTTTTTTAATTAAAATCACTTGTCTTAGATTTTGTTAAAGTCTGAAAAGGCTTAAAAAATACATTTTGTGGGTAAATCATATGGAAGCTTGAGAAAAACACCCAAATAAATAAAACTTAATGGAAAATTCTCCTTTTTTATAACAAAAAAAATATTAAAAAGATATGTAATTAAACAAAAACTAATAAACGGTAATTTTATATAAGTTATTTCCATATATTAAAATATTTATACTAAAAATAAAAAAGCCCTCAATAATAATAATAATAATAGAATCAGTTTGAATTTTTTTTTTAATTTTTTAGTTTTTCATTTAAAAAAAATTATTTTGTTTCCCTTTATGTTTTTTTCTTTTTTGTTTATTGTTTTTATTTTTTCATTTATTGTTATTGTTTTTATTTTTTATTTTGTTTTTTTAATTTTTTTTTTAATTTTTTTTTTAAATTAAAACAAAAATGTTTTGATTTTTTAAGTTTATTTCATTTAATTTTTATTTTTAATTTTCTTTAAATTTTTTTTTAATTTCATTTAATTTTTTTTTTAATTTTCTTTAATTTTTTTTTATTTTCTTTAAAATTTGTTTTTTTTTTTTTATTTTCTTTTAATTTTAATTTTTTAAAATAAGTTTTTTCTTTTGAAAATTTTGATATTAAAAATTAAGTTTACAGAATTTATTGATTAAAATAACTTGAAATAAAATCAGGAAATGAAAGAATAAATTTGTGGCTTTAAAAAAAGCTAAATGATTTCATTATGTTACCGTTGTTTTTCGAATAGGGTTAACATTTTAAGGGAAAGGGGGGCGGGGGGTTTGAAATAGTCTGTTAGTGTGAGGATACAAATTTTATCTTGATTATCTTAATATTGAACAAAAAAAAAAAAGATTCTGGCAATTTATTTTCGAAGGAGAAATAGATTTCAAGAAATAATTCCCTTGTTGTTAAAATTTTTCTAAAAATTTCAAGAAAAAATATCATGGCGAAAAATTTAGTTTATTTTATATTATCGTTGGCTTTTGTCAAAATCTAGTAAGTCGAAAATAAAAAAAAATATTCAGAACATACAATTTGATTTAAATAAAAAAAAAAACATCTTTAGAATCTAGAGCTTTTAAAACTGGTTGATAGGGTCAAAAGGAATCCTAATAAAGTAACGATGTATTAATATTCGAATTCTGTGATTTTTTTTCTCGACCTGATATATGTATATTAAAATGCCTTGTCGGACTTATGACGGAATACCGATAATGTGTACACTTTTTTCCACAAAATAAAGTTCAAACAAAGTAAAAAAGAACTCCCCTGTGGAAACATCCGGTGGTAGTCTCAACGTGAGTGGTGTTTATTTTTTTTTTTTCAGATTTCCAAAAATGTTGAATATCATCGATACGTTGAAAATAAAAAAAAAAAAAATTAAATGTAAGTTATTCAAAGACATGCACAAATTCTTTCGCTTGTTGAATATTTTGCCCAAATGAAATTTTTCTTACCTACTTTCTTATTTTTCCATTTCCTTTAGCTTTTTTTTTTTTTGCTATTTCAACTCAATGGATTTTTTGAATCAGCATTTAGTAATAAAAAAAAAATAGCAACAACACAAAACCAGAAGGAGCATCATCTATTGTTTGCCAAAAATTCAAATACAACAAAACTCAATTTAAATCTTCAATTGAATCTCCTCCCCCCCAACAACCCCTCTTATATAAACCCCTAATGGATATTCAGCATTCAATGCATTCTTTACTTTGTTTTATTATGTTGCTTTGTTTTTTTTTTTTATTTATTTTTTTTTTTATTGTAGGTAAGGTACCCTAATATTATATTTAATTTGCACACACAAAGTCTTAGTTACTTTTATCGATCTTTGGTGTACTTATGTACCTTATAGAGCTTTTTAAACAAAACAATAACATCATCCTAGAGTTTGCTCACGTTTCACTCAAGTGTAGTACTTTTTTTTTATTTTTTCTTACATCTATAGATTTTGTCTTGTGGCTCTATAATATATCCTCTAATATATCTTTGTATCACTTAAGAAATATTTTACAAGGATTCTTTGCAAACCACTCCATTTAACTATATAGACAATTTAAATGGAATTTTTAAAAACCAGGTACCTACAACCTACAACTTTGATAAACTTTGAGATATTACCCTTGTAGCCTTAGAAATTTTGCAATTTAATATTTTTATTTGCGGAGAAAATTGCATTTTTCTTAAAATAATAACTACAAAAAAAAAAATGTTATATTTCGTCGAAAAGAAAGGAAAATATTAGCGGCTTCATACTAAGAAATTAACTTTTTTACTTTTTTTACTTTTAAAATAAAGCTTTAAAGAAAACTTAATAAAAATACTTTCGAAAATGTAATTTAAGATTTTACAATGAAATATGAAGTACCGATAAGATTGGGAAGACAAAAAAGCTGTAAATGGATGAGACTGGGATTTTATTTTGAGTTTTTTTTTTTTAAATAACAAAATCTCCAAATAAAATAAAATAAAATAAAATAATAAAAATCGAATCAAATTTAATATTAAAATACTCTAACTATTTAAAGTCGAGTAAGGCCCATACACTAGGTACTTAGGGACAAGTAAGATATCAAATTGACAATTTCTAAGCCGAACATGTTTAAAATCTAGAAAAGCAAAAGAGACTGCATTTTCTTCAACGCAAATTCTCTGAAAAATTTTAAATAAGCTTTAAATCGACTAAAAGTATCGGTGTCATAATTCATCCCTGCTGGTTCCCACTTGAAAATTCATAATCGTTCAATATTCTTCTGGTAAAAAAAACACATTCGTTCACCCCTTTTAATTACAATTTATGTAAATTTCCATAAACATAATCTCAACAAGGAAAAAAAAATTAAAAAAATATTCATACATTTTAATTTTGCAAAACAAAATTATATGTTAGTTTGAAGTGCATGAACCTTCACACTACAACGAGTTCTCACACATATTTTTAAAACTGGGTGAAATTAAAAGATAAAACTTGCTTCTTCTTTTTTTTATGACCGCCATTATTATAAGCGGTCATTATCACCGGTAAAGCTTGAAAAAAAAGTTGTTTTGTTCTTTTTTGTGTGTGTTTTATATAAATAAACACGCTTTTACTGATGATTTACGTTTATTAATAATTCTTCCTATTAATCTTTTTATTGACGTTTTTATTTTTTTTCTTTAATGTGTCCATATATAACTTATAATTGTATACCATAGACGTTTTTTTTTTTTGTAATCTCTTGCGTTTACCAGTTCCTTCAGAAAAAACAAAACTACAACAACTAGATACATATACATATGTACATAGTTTGCAAATAAACAAATACATCTTGAAGTAGGTACTCTTATTCATTTTGCACAAACAGCTGTAAGAAACGGCTGTCAACCTGAAGAAGGCAAATAACAAAATAAAAAAAAAGAAGAAAATAAACAAAATAAAATTACAAAAAAAAATGAATAAAAATAAATAAGAAAATTATAGACAGGTCCGTAGTTGAAGTCTGCTGGGCCCTTTGGGCAAGACTTAAATTTTTAAAACTTTAGTGATTCTTGAAGATTTGAGTGTTTCCGGATTGTTAGGTGTGTGACACATTCTTTTTAAAATTACTAACAAAATCTCTCTAAAACCAAACCGAAAATATATGAAATAATAAAGAAAAACAATGTTTTGCTTTAAAAACAGCACAAGAAAACAACAATATTTTATTAAAAATCACTAAAATACAGCTCAAAAACTAATTACACAGGAGTTAGTGTCGTTAGAAAAGTTTTGTGGATATCAACCTAAATTAATTAAATGAAACTTAGGTAAACTCTTAAACGGTTGATGTGCTTTAAATAAATAAAAACAATTCAGGGATAAGTAATAGGATACATTTCAGTTGAATTACGGGTGTGACCTAAGAAATCTGGTGACTTACGAATAGGATGTGGTGAAAAATGTCCATGTAGTGAAATATATTTCATGAATTCTTATTCGATATAAAAATATTAACCTAAATGTTGATCATCAGCAAAAAATATATAAATTTAAGTTTGTTACGAATCTGACATATTAATGTTACGTATGTGACCAAGTACTATTTTTAATGTTACCTTAAAAAAGTGAACGAAATTTTAATGGGAAATTAATTGTGATCATAAGTGAAATATTTTCTCACACCAAAGAGGCCCCTTATAAGTGAAATCGTTTGTCATTAATTTTTTTTTTTTAAAGGGGAAGGTAACCTCAAAAATAGGATTTAATTATAGGGTATGCAAGAGATACGTGTAGAATTACACACCTGCACCATAAATTCTATATCTGAAAATGTGTAGAAAACACTGAAAGATTAAATTTGTATATACCAAATTGTTACGTTTGTGTCACAATCTTTAAATTATACATTCGGGCTCAGTAAAATTTTCAAATATTTGATGAAATTTTGACTAATGGTAAACTACAAGTTCACCAAATGTTAAGTTTGATACAAATACAAGTACATAAATATTTTTGTTACGCATGTGACACTTATCAATTTACGAATCTACAAAAATCAAAAATCATTCTCCAGTTAAGTGTATGACAATTCACCATTTTTGGTTATTGGTTTGAAAATCTTATGCAAATCCTCGTTTCGGAATAAGTTCTTGGTTTAAAAAAATTGTCAGATTTTCGAGACAAAGTAAATTAACACGATTATAATTTTCAACTATCATAATAGAGTTTTCTATTCGGTGGGAATTTAAGTCTCGTTTTACTACTTATGGCCTTCAAAAAATTAGTAGGTACATATCTCACAGAAAACTTATTTTTTTTATTTAAATTGAAAAATCGAGAATTTATATTGAAAGACCCTTTACTTATCAAATTTAGTTTTAATCAATTTTTTTTGCAAAATTATTTTTTTTCGCCTTGACAAATATCCCTTTTGGAAAACTTTAGCTACGGGTCTGTGTGTAACCACGCAGCCGGCCAGAAATACGGGTATTAAAAGAAAAATGATAAAATAAATAATAATAAAAAAAAAAATGGTCAAGCAAAGCAGAAGAAGAAGAAGAAAATTCACTTTAAACGTCTTTCCATATAGCAATAACACACACAACAACTCCTTTATACTGGTTCTTTGGTGTAACGAAAAAATCAATCCCATATTTCATAGTCACAACTGTTGAGCTTGTTCACCAAATCGCAGTCATTTGATTAAGAGTTGTTGTTGTTTTTTTTTTTTAATTTCTACTATATCGATAAGATAAATAAATATCTTTGAAGTACATACTCGTATACAAAAAATATTTTAAAGACTCTTAGGGTGATTTCCTTGGAATAGTATTGAATTTGTATCTTTATAGCAATTTGTGATTAAATCAATTTTTCAAGATGCGCAGAATGTTATTACGGGTTTGGTGAAACGGTTGTCAAAAAAAAAAATCAAAATAAAAAACCTAAACGTTGTTTGTCTGATCGGCGTGCAAATACAAAAAAAAAAACTAGTTATAACGGCCGTCACCGATTAATTGCCGGTAAAATTTTGTGTAAAAAGATACAAATGTATCTATTGACACCAAATTGGTGCAAAAACGAGTTTTCTTTTATTTTTTTTTTTGTCTTCTTCTCAAAACTCGGTGTGGCGTATCCCCCACGTTTCTCTTCTTCTATATCACCATCATCACTATAACCACTTCGTGTGTTTTGCAGTTTTGTTCTACTTGCTTAACCTGTATCTGTCCATCTGACGAGATGGTGTTCCATTTACCTTGCAGTTTATTCAATGAAAAATTTATTTCGACCAAATTGTGCGTATAAATCTCCGATTTGATATATCTGCTTGTGTTTTTTTTTTTAATTGTTGTTGCTTCTCCTAAAATTGATTATTATCGCCGGCGGTGGTGGTGAGGCGATGTTGGGCGGATTTTTTGTTTACCTTCACTCTAAAATCCATAGATTGACGTGATATATGTGTGTGAGTTGTGTAGAGATCTAGTGATTTAATTAAAATTCCTATTAAAATTACCAAAAGCATAAAAAAAAAAAATAATGTTGTTTGTTAAAAAGAATTTCCAACAATTAAATATTTTTGAAATTCCCAATAATTCCGCGAAATTATGCTTATGCACATTTTTGAAATAGAAACCTACGGATAGTTAATTTGTTTAATTTATTTCTTGCAGCAGCAAATTTAAAAAAAAAAAGAAAAGAAAGATAAATTTGTGTACATACATTCGAGTATCTGTGAATAAGTCAGTGTGTTCATAATATTCAATAGAAAGATTGATTTCAATTTAAAATTTGTATTTCTGTTGTTTTTGTTGTGTTTCAAATAATTTAGACGTTTCTGCGACTAAGGGTTTCGTGGGGGTTAAGGGGGAAACGAGAGAGCTTAGTGTTGTTTACATTACGTCATACCAAAGCACAGCTGTTGGATAAACAAGTTTTTTTTTCTTCCTTCATTCGACAAGCAAAAACACGGAGTTTTCATAAATATTCTTTTTTTTTATTTTTACTATAACATTTTATAATCGATTCGTGAGTTATTGATGGCGTGAGATTGATTTTTTTTTACTCTTAAATATCCAAATTGTATGTAGTTTGTTTTTGTATCGGTTTAAAAACGAGTATAACATTGAACTTTGATAAATTACTTCGAACAATATACTACGCATACGACTCAGAGGTCGGGCATTAATAGCAGAGATTCGTGAGTGAGTGAATCCGAATGACTCAGAAAAAGATTCGTTTATACTTGAACTTTGATAGTGGGGAATGTTTGGTAAGTAGTTATTTTGTGATAAGCACTTTATGGTATTTACATTTTAGTCACATTCAATTAGTAACTTGAGTAATATCGAAGAATTGCATTAACAATTCTAACTCAGTTAGTCATTTGAGTAATTTTTGATAATCGATGCGAAATGAAGGATTTTTTTTTTAATTTGAGTTTTACGAAATTCTTTGAATCAAGGTACATATTAAGAATACGACTTTCATAACAGTTTGGAAAATTGTTTTTTGTTTGTGATGTTGGTGGAAGAACAACTTAAGAACTCGAGCTTTACGTGTTACGCATTACTTGTCACATTTTACGTGTCGCACATTACGTTGTAATTATAAGGCATGTTCAATACCGATACTTGGACGAAAACAATTTTTTTGTTTACGACTTCTTAATAACTATCAATAAATTTGGGTCTGTTTTTTTTTTTAACCTTTTCCGGATAGACGACAGTTGTACAAATGTATTTGTTGCATTTTTAGTTTCTTTTTATCAATTTTATAACTTTTTTTCGAGCTTGAAAATATAAAGTTGATGTGAGTCTAAAGCTAAAAACAGTACCAAAAATTACACGGATAATTTTGCTCCACAAAGCAGCCTTAAGTGTTTTCATTTATCTTTTGCAATGTGCATGCCTCAGCACCTCTTAAGTTGCATTTTTCCCAAAGAAGGAATAATTCTTCGTTTAATATCATTGCTAGTATCGTTAACTGAGTTGGTAGTAAAGCCAAGTTACATATACACATAATCCACAACAAAGTCGAAGTTGTAGCAAGATTTCATGTAACCAAGTGTTTTTTCCAGTAAAGAAATGCTTATTCATGAGCTGCTAATAATTAAGAATTCCTAAATTTAACAAGTTTAGTTAAAATTCCTATCAATCAATCAATCGTTCAGAACTCAACTTAGTAATTTCAAGTGTAAAAACAAGTCTTACAAAAATTCTGAAAGTAAGCCAGTAGAGGCAGAGACCTAACGATAATACTTCGTATGAAATAGTGTTAAATCGTTGAGTGGGTAACTCTCAGTCAGTTTTTAACTATTAAGCTCAAATCTTTGGCAATTTAGACATCTGTTGCCGAGAAAAACATTACAGTTACTTAAACTAATATAGTCGTACATCGTGTTCTAAGGCTTTATAGTCTGAGTTACACCTTATATCAATCGGAAAGTGATTTATATCTTAGTGAACGCTTGATAAAATTCAAAGACACATTTTCGAAACAGAATTCTCTTCATGTGTCTGTTTAGTTATAGAGCAAACATTGTCTTCTTGTAGGGACAGTAATGGTTCAACTATCCAGCTTAAGATACATCGTCAGTAGGAAAATCATTTAATACTTCATTTAAAAGCGACCAAATCTTATTGGACCATAAATCAAATAATTCCTGAGATGAAATTTTATAGTGATTTGCTATTTTTTTTTCACAAAAAAAATCTTTAATTTAATGTAGCTTTTTGTCTAAAAAATTACCGACAGCGCAGAAATTGATTTCTATTTAGAGTCAAAGATTTACCAGGTCCCTAAGCAAGTGCAGTAAACTTGTTTCCTATATTCATTGATAAGTGTGTGTGTGTGTGCAAAAAAAAAAAAAACCATAAATTTTAATTTAAAAAAAAAAATAAGGTAGATCAAATATCAAAACAAAGTTCATTATAGTTTCAAAACAAGCTTGAAGGAGAAAACTATTCATAACTTATTTACACACCCTAAAAACTTTTCATTTAACTATTTCCATTCACACCCTTAAAACCTATATTTACTGTATTTTAAACGAATTCCAATTGAACTTTACACCACAGAGAATAAATAATTGAAGTTCCCCAATACCATATATTCGAGAAAAGGGTGTGTGTGTGCTACTTGTCTCCGGCGGGCAAAAGTTCATAGTTTGACCAAATGCACTGAACCATTATGACACAATTCCTATATATAGTTATATCTATATTATTTACATAAAGTAATCTCGTTAATGGTGAAATTTTTAATTCTTCTTTACAGATATTATTCCACACTCTATAAGACTTTTTTTTAATTTTTTTTTCTTGTCCAACCACAATTAATGTCTTCTTGTGTT
The DNA here is from genome assembly GCA_951394125.1 of Epistrophe eligans. Taxonomy (NCBI): domain Eukaryota; kingdom Metazoa; phylum Arthropoda; class Insecta; order Diptera; family Syrphidae; genus Epistrophe; species Epistrophe eligans. The sequence continues at coordinate 15,662,169 of OX596029.1, read as the reverse complement.
GGATTGTTCGAGAATTACTTGTAATTGGTGATTTAATTTTTTTTTATGGAAAATTTTTCCATTCTGTTTTAGTAATAGTTTTTTTTTTTCTTCTACTTCTTTTTATAATTTATTGGTTTTCCATATTAAGACGATTAAATTAAAGTGTTTGTTTTGAAAAGGAAAAAAAATGTGTAATTAATTTAAACGGTTTGCAATCGGGGCTTTTATCACGTAGTAACATATAATTTAAGAAGAAATGACTTGAAAAGTTCTGCAGATAAGAAGCTTTATGGCTCTGGGTGAGGTCTCTTTACGAGGTGTATGAACTTCTTTTTGAAGATTCCATTCAAATGCGGTTGCAACTCTTTTGCTTGAATTTTTTTTTGGATTTTGCGGCGAAAAATATATTGCAAGGTTATCAATATAAGAACTTAAGTTTATATGCTCAAAAAGTGAATCATAAAAATCATGTGCTACATGCAATTTTCGTAGAATTTTTTATTGAAAATCCTTTAAATTTACTACTACTATTTTTCTGACCAATTGGACCATATAGTGAGATAAAGTACATTTATCAGAAGTGGGATTTATTTGCGTAGCCAAGGATTGGAAAAGCGCGTCTATTCAAAGAAATTTTCTACATAAAAAAGCGTTTGTCTAGGGACGATAAACTGTGGTTGCGGTTGTGTGACATTTCTGTACACTTTATGTTCTTCGGAAGATGTATACACGAAGAAGAGGAAGAATCAAATTCTGACCTCTGTACATTTCCTGCTACATCTCAAAGTCGTAGGCTCCACTTGGGATAATTCTACTACAATGATCCTAGTGATCAGGCAAATCATGAGATTATTTGTCTCGGGTGATCGTAGGGAGCTCTAAATGGTTTAACAAGTAGGAAGAAAGTTTCCTAGATTTTTGTGGTATCACAATGGGTCAATCTGCTGACAGACATGTAAACCTAACCTAACCTAGGTATGAAGAGCTTTTCGATTGGTCCATCATGATGGGTGGTAGCTTGATATAGACTAATATTTTTGGTTTGTAAAGCCAAACCATAGGTTGAGTTTTTATGTCGAAAATTGTTGCAAAAATTTTTAATTTTCTTTTTATTTCTAAAAATATTTTTACATTGATGGTATTTTGATGTGCAATTCCTTTTCAACTTCAAAGCTGCTTCTGTATACAAAATTTTGTTCGAAATCGGTTAAGTTCTTAACGAGAACGTTCCCAAGTAAACATTTTTTGTTTACCAAAAATAAATCAAATAGAACGGAAAATCTTTTTTTTTTTCAAAATTCTTAGTATCGTTTTTGCGATAAACAAGTTTTTTTCTTCACCGTGTATAACAGGTACCGTTATTTTTCGAGCTGCAAAAATATGAACCTAATCTTAACCTATAGTCCCAAGTTGAAACAAAATTTCTTTAGCGGTTTAGGCTGTAGGCCAAGATACAGAAGACATACAATATGTAATACAGACATAGAGACATACAGACATGCAGATATAAGATAGACAGACAAACAGACCGAAAGAAAGGAAAAATAACTTCCCAGGCCAGTATGAAAATTTCTATTCCCTAGAAGTTTTTATTTAATTTAAAAATCTTAAAATAAAAAAAAATTACATACTGTTTGTATACATATTAACCACCGGTTTTCTTTTTTAGGTAAGCATCATCATTGATTTTAATTTGAAGCCAAAATCAAGGAGTGAGTATTAGGAATTCTAAAAAAATATAAATGTCAAAAATTAATTTCAAGTGTAAATCTTATAACGGGTGATTTTTTAAGAGGTTTAGAACTTTAAAAAAAAAAAAAAACACAAAAAATTCGAAAAAATTAATGAAATATTTATTTGAATCGATAGTTTGAACCTTGCAATTTAATGTTTAAAGATAATTTCATGCAAATGTTGACCGCGGCTGCGTCTCAGGTAGCCCATCCGCTGAGTCCAATTTTGGCATACTCTTTCACACATATCGGCCGGTATCTCACGAATGAATGCATGGATGTTGGCTTCCAGTGCGTCAATCGAAGCGGGCTTGTCCCTATAGACATTAGCCTTGACATACCCCCACAAAAAATAATCTAATGGTGTCAAATCGCACGATCTAGGCGGCCAATTGACCGGCCCGAAACGTGAAATTAACTGTTCACCAAACTCCCCTCGCAATTGCGCCATTGTTTCGCGTGCTGTGTGGCATGTGGCACCGTCTTGTTGAAACCACATATCATGCAAGTCAAGAACTTCCATTTCGGGCAAAAAAAAGTTTGTTATCATCGCTCGGTAGCGTTCACCATTGACAGTAACGCTGCGATTCGCATCATCTTTGAAGAAATATGGCCCAATAATGCCGCCGGCCCATAAACCGCACCAAACAGTGGCTTTTTCGGGATGCATTCGTAGCTGTTGCAATGCTTCTGGCTGATCTTCACTCCAAATGCGGCAATTTATTTGCTTATTTACGTACCCATTCAACCAAAAATGAGCCTCATCGCTGAACACAATTTTTCGATAAACAACATTTCGAACCGAGCACGAATTTTGATAGTAAAATTCAATAATTTGCAAGCGTTGTTCATTTGTAAGACGATCCATGGTTAAATTGCAAACCAAACTGAAGCTGTTTGACAGTGACACAAGGTACTAAACACACGTCAGCTGTCAAAACCAGTGTTGCCAAAACCAAACCAGCTTAAAAATCACCCATTACATATTTAGATTTAAACCATCAATCCTGACCAACGACAAAGAAAAGATACATAACAAAAAAAAAAAAAAAACATATTTTCAATGATAATAATCTACAATTTCACTGGTTTGCTTCATATATTTTGAACATAAATAAATGCGTCCAAATAATTCAATTATGCAGATACAAATATTGGCAGCTAATTTGTTTTTGTCTCTTATGTGCCATATTATACACCTTTGCTTAACATAAAAGTTTGTATGTATTTCCCACTACCTATCTATGTGCAACTATACACAGTTGCCAGAAGTTTTATCCTATTTCAAGGACACTGAAATATTATGTGTGTGTGTGTATATGTTTTTAATCTATCCCACGCGTTTGATTTTATTTCTTCATAAACAAATCAAATTGCATGATGCGAAAACGCGCCAACAATCATGATGATGATGCTATCTATCCACAAAAAAAAAAACTTGCATAAGATACAAAATCTCATCTTGTAGATGCACCCAATGCACATGTATTTAAAACTATTTAGCAAAAATATTGACAGCGTTGAAAGATAGCCGCCACATGGTACGTGTTAAGTTATATCATCGGCCTTTCAAGAAGCGCATAAAAAATAAGTTTCATCAAACTAACAAAAAAAAAAAAAAAATAAGAAAATTAAATTATTGACATTCACTTGTCCATATACATTGAAGTTAATTTGTAGATTTAATTTAAACAGGAATAATCCGTCTATAGCAAGCAAGCTACTAACAAAAAAAAAAAAAAAACAAAAAGCACTGCTAGCCCGCTGATATACATTTAATTTAATTTTAGATAGTTCAAGCTCGATTATTTTCAATTTATTTTATCTAATTGTTTGGCAGAGGAGGTGTATTTTTAACCCTCGTCAACCAACAGAGAGACGACACTGTCTGAATACCAAAGTGTGTTGGCCAAAATTAAACCACACTTTGTGCATTAAATAGCTACATACATAATATGTACATATATACTTACTTATATTGATCGAGGGTTGTTGTTTGTTGGATTGCTGTTGGTTGGTTGATGGCTATTATATAGTGGACCTGACTGTGCTGTAGGGTATTATCCCTCAACTGAGGGATTAAGAATTTTACATCTGTTTGATGATGCAGGGTTGTTAAAAAGAAAAAAAATCGACAAAATTGATTGATGATTGAGTTTTGTGTCAAAATATATGTTTCTAAAACGTCACAAGCGAAAAGCCATTTGATTAAATTTTTTTTAATTCATAAGTCACTAACTTGCTCATGACTTTAAATTGAATTTTTTTTAAATCATAAGTCACTCACTAACTTATGAATTAAATTTTTTTAATTCACAAGTCATCTACAGACTTATGACTAAATGATATTTTAATTCAAAAATTCGCAACCCTGCACTTGAGGATTATCAATACAGTCGCTAAACAAAATTCGCTTATGAAAATTGAGATCAACGGCAATCTTGTTTTGGGCCCAATTTGCACAATTTGGAAGCGTTGTTCAGGCGTCGGTCTATTTATGTTTAAATGCCAAACCAAACTAAAAATAAATCACTTGACAGCTGACAAAATTGCCTATATACCTCTAGGCCTATACCTCTAAAAAAAACACCCGTTATATACAAAAAAAATATAAAATTATTTAAAAAAATGAAAAAAAAAAACGAACAAAATAGAATAAGAATAAAACGAAACTAAAAAATAAAACAAGAATAAAAAAAATAAACAAGAATTAAAAAAAAAAAATAATAATAAAAAAATTAAAAAATGAATAACAACCCTGTTGTCTAAGATGCCACATTTATTTTACAATGATGCGTCTAAAGAGAGAATCAACCATTCTTGCTGTATGAGAGATTGTTATTGCTATCTGGTAGAATGTTGTTGTGTGGTTGTCAATCTGACGAAGTGGACCGTCTGTCGACGTTGTCGTGATCGGCTATTGCTGTCTTCAGTAGAGAGAGGGTGTCCTTTAAGTGCTTATTTTTTCACTATAAAGACGTGGAGTCTTTAAAAATAATTAATTTTATTAAGAAACTGATATTACACAATACCTAAGGTATATTAGATGTAGAATAGACCAAGGGACATAGGGAACAAGAGTTGAAAAAAAAAAAAAAAAAAAACAAACATAATGTGTGGCGACAGTATAGCTTTCCAATTTTCCTTTTTCACTTCCTCTCTGCATTTGTTGTAAATTGCATCATTTTTTTTTTTTTTGCAATTCTTATATATCGGGGGAGTCTTAGGAATGTGTTTTGCTTGCTGCTTGCTTGATAGTCGTCGTTTGCTAAATCGTAAGGGTTCCGTTTGGCGAGTTCGTCACACTATAGTGCTGTCAAGCAAAATGAAGAACTGCATCAGATCGGAAGATATTTGTCTTTATTTTTCTGTTGAATTGATGAAAATAGAGTAAATGTTCACTTCTGCTAAATGCATTTGTCGCAAAAGATAGCGTCGTCGGTTGTGGCGCAACGTTACAAGAGACAAAAGTGGCAAGTTCTTGTAGCAAGCAAGGGTGATGGGACTTATGTACATATGTACATATATAGAAAATAATTTAGGACAAGTTATTTAGTGTTTTTTTTGTTTTGTTTTTGTTTTTGTTGACTGTTTAACTATGTTTATTCTGTATTTTTGGCTAAATGATATAATGTTATGTAATTTCGACGGATGGCTTATTATAGATATAAAAATTCAGACTCACAACACGAACAACCAACCTAATGAGACCACATTAAATTGTTTATTTTTGGTAGGATATTTTGGTTTTTCTATAATATATTAATGAGTTTTCTAATGAACTAATGACTGTTGATTGATATGTGGCTCATGTATAATTGAAAAGATTTATTTTTGCTGACAAGGGTGTATATCAGAAAACATCAGGAATTAAATATGAATTAAATAATATGTATGTGTTATTTTATGTCATATATTTTGACATTTGATTTATTATATATTTTACTTGTGACACTTGCACATATAAAGTCTGTTGTTATTTTAAACAGATGTCTTCCAGTATAGGTAACATAATCAAGTCGTGTTGCCATTTTTGAAAGTATATGTACTTTGGCATTTCTTATGTTTCCAATTTTTTGTCACACGGCGGGGTTTTCCTTTTCATTTGTAAGAAAAAGAAGCAAAAAATTGTAATAAAATCTTACTCTAATTAAAATCTTAAAATTGTTAAACAAAGCCACTCAAATATATAAAAAAAAATATTTATTGGCAAAGGGGGTGGGGGTGAGGGTTAAAGTCATAATTTAACTATTCAGATTTTTGTTTTATAAAATTAAACGAAGCAACGCAAGAAATGCTCTTCTAGTAATAAAAATACAGCTATATCATTTTTACTTATAATTTCTAACCACCCAAAGTTAATAACAATTTAGCAAATAAACCCCATCAATATATAAAAATCCCCATCACTTTGATGTAGACCTTCTTGTCATCATTGGCAATCCCATAAAATTAAAACGACAAACTTTTTTGTCAAACGAATCAATTTCTCTTGTGGTACAAATTCCCTTCCATCCCCCCCTCCTCCAATGACGACCACAAACATACATATAAGCTGATAAAATAACAACGATTAGATTATTCCCTTAACGAGTACATAAACTTCAAATAAGCGACCATTTTTTTTTTTTTTTTTTTGTATCTCTTCAGCGCAATCAGAGGGTTAAAGTCAATAAAAAGAAAATCAATGTTCTTAAAGATCAAGCAATAAATCTTCTATTTACCTTCCTACAAACTCATATAATGTATGTATATACATATATGTGAGTAAATATTTTGTCGTACATTTGAACAAAAAGCTCCACCTCTAAATGGATATTGGATATAATCAGGCAAATTCTAGGTAGGTAATTTATTTAGATTCGTGTTTTATTGGGAATAATAATCGTGTGGGCTGCTGCGGGATGTTACATGATGAAGCATTTTAAATGATAAAATCAAATAAGGGTTTTTATTTATAAATAAAATATACACTTCATGTCATTTGATTGATCTTAATTTATAATCGATTTAAAAAAAAAATTGCAAATAAATACATTCGAATTTTATTTCAGAAAAATTCCAACAAAGCTGAGTTTTGTTATTAAAATTTCATAAAAACTAACCTAAATTTTGTTGGGTGAAAGACGTTAAATTCAGTTCAGTTTGAAAGTTTCTTAAAACTAACAGTTTTTAGAAAGAAATATGAACGCAATATGTATGCAAATATATAAACTTATAAAATTTTACACAAACAAAATAATGATACTTTTTTTCGTAAGATTTTGAGAAAAATTTGCGCAATTTCAAAAACAACATTTTCAATTGTTAATTCTTTATTAAACTCCCACCAACCTAAATCAAGTGATTCAGAGTGTTTATAAATTATGGCAAGGAAATTTTAATTTTCGTTTGACAAGATTTACATTGTCCCAACGCAAATTAAAGTTGTTTCTTTAAGCTACCAATATACAACACACAAAGACAAATGCTTTACGTACATATATAGAAGGAGGGAACAAGGCCTAATCGCTGAGTTCAACAACAATTCATCAATCATGGCCATCCATCCATCCATCCAACTGCTCTGATGGGCGAGAGGGTGCTATTGCCACACTCTCGCTGTCACTATTTCACTTTCAAGAGTCTGCAATAGTAGGTATAGTTCTTATTATATTCTCGTCTATATCTATTCTCAATATTTTCCATTTTCTTATGTCACAAATAACGAACAGCTGCCACCAACAAACTTTCACATCCCATCCTCTCCTCTTCTTTCCCTTTGGCCTTTCTTTTTCTTTTCACCTCGATGATGATGCGTAAATCGACTTAATGCGTTCGACAGCGCCGCTGTTGTTGGCCTCCGTTGGCAATCGTCAGCAGCCCACGCGTTAACTTCTTCATAAAATTGAGGACGATGCGTTATACCAATTGGACTAGATTCTTTGCTCATCTAAACCAAACCACGCCATTACAACCACAAATATATATAAACAGTTAAAGGAGAGAGGGAGATAGAACAGCAAAACTAAAACAATTTAAAATTTTTGTTTGTTTTCTTCAGTTTTTCATTATTATTTCGAAAACATTATTCTAACCTTGGAGCACTAAACATGGGGGGGAGGAACTAAGTAAAAAAATAAAAAATAAAAAAACTTAACAACGAAACGGCTGTAGTATAAATAGTGCGCCCTCTATTATGATGTTCACCAATAACCTAGTTCCTTTGAGATTGATTCTTAAGCGTACATCAAGTGTATTTCAGTAGGTATGGGTGACAAGGCATTATTCGGCATCAGGGCGGATGATTTTGCTTAAATATAGCTTATATTTTATAAAAGATAATTTTATCTATTATTAAATCTATAATAATGCTTACGTGCTCATTGGAACGGATAAAATACGCTGTCAACAATATTTAATGCTCTTGATCGGGTGATGTTTTCAGTTGTTTACATCGGGATTACGATAATATTATGAGAAATAAAAGAACGTTTGTTTGTTGTCTGAAGACGGGAAAAAATATTGATAATTAATTTAATAATTTTTTTTTTTATAAATTCAAATAATGTAAATACTACACAATGTAGATACCAATGTTTGTGGGTTTAATTATGTCTTAATTTACACTCCGTATTTATTCATTAGAGTAAGATTTTTGTTTAAATAACTTTTTATGTTCTGCTAATTAATTATAAAATTTCTTCCTGCCACTAACTATAATATTCGCTTTAATTTAAATGATTTTTTGCTTTCGCAGGCCCGTCACACATTTATTGTATGTTTGTGTGAAGGGCAACTGAAACTTCATGAAGTCGGCACGATTGAGAAATCAATGCACTTCAAAAATTTTTACAATTGGATCATTTCTTGACATAAAAATGACCTTGAACATTTTTTTTGAAAGCTCTGCAATTTGACAAGTGTTTTAAGTGTTTTTGACAATTAGAATCGATCCTTAAATACAGTCAAAGTTTTCTCGTATTATTCTGTCAAATGCAATTGATTCCATGATTCAAACTCTTTGTTTGGAGAAATGGGTGAAAAAAAGCTAAGAACTTGTATGTGTGGTGACATTTGGAAATTTTAAAGACATTTCTTAGAGCTCCTACAAATAGCCCTTCATAATCTCAGCATTAGTTGGGCCAGTATAGCTGAGGACTTTTAGAATTTTTGGTAAAACATGGATACTAATGATATTTTTTGAAAAAAAGCCTTATTTTTTGCTTATTCCCATAGTTATATCTCTTTAATGACTCAACCGATTTTATTTATATTTTCAAACAAGTACTTTTTAAATAAAAAAAAAACATTTGATAGCCCGACAGATCGTGGTTAGCCAAGGGTTAGTTACTTACAACTCTCAAGGTATAAAATTTAAGAAATGGCATTGCCACAGGCAAGAATTTAGTCAAATTTATGTTTGAAATGTCTTTAATTATGTAATTTCATATTAAATTGATGCCAATTGAAATATGTACCAAATTAGGAAAACCAAGTCCAAAATATTTCCAGGGAATTAGAACTAGTTTATGTGCTATAAATTTTTATATTCATCTTGAATGCTATCAATTTAATTTAAGTTAAATGACTAAAAAACTTGAAATACTCTTAAAAAATAATTTTAAAAGTGTCCTTATTACTTCTGGTTGCTTTATTTTAATCTATAGTTAGATTTAAAATTCTGACAGTTGACAGATTTTGAACAATCGTTAAATTGCTATTATTTATTAAATCTCATTACTCAATTATTTTAGTGAATTTAGTGTCATCTAATTAGCAACTGCCAAAATCATTTATAATTCAATTATAACTGTCAGAATTTTTTAACCCGGCGCACGTTTCTAAAAATTTAACAGCTTTTAAAACTTCCATTATCATATAGATATATTATTTCTATAGTCTCGATCACTTTTTCCACTCTCATACTACACCAATTTTGACCAATAAGGTGTCAAACGAAGCGGAATTACCCAACCGATTTGACGAATTATAATTTTATTTTAAAAATGTTAATAATTTTTTTCAAAAACTGCAATTGTTAAATATTCCAATAAAAGTGAACTATAAAATGAACACTTTCACATTGCAATTGGTATAATTTTGGCATGTGACATTAAGTCGGTTCAATTTATTAGGTCCGTTCATTTAAAAATAATTTGTGCGTCTGTTATTTTTATGTAATTGCGAAAGTTCTCGCACGGGTAGGCGGCTAGTTATTTTAGATTTTGCATATTTCAATTTTTTTGAGTCATTAACCAAAAGTTAGTTGCCAGCTTTTAACTGTCAAAATTGTCCCTTCACGAATTTTGTACAGAGAAATGAATTTGCTGCCTAAAACACCATCTGTTTTTTTTTCGAAAGATTTTTTCTCTATAATAAAAATTTGAAATGAAAATTAATTTTAATTTTTAAAATATTTGTCGCCCAAAAAGCTAGGTGTCAAAAATACTATTTATGAAAAATTGAACCAATCGAATGAAGCTTATGTTCAATCTCGCTTATTCAAAACTCTGAAAACCTCATTACAATAGGGGAATAAAAAATGGCACGAAGTGTTAAAAGTGAATAAAAATCGAAGTTTTTAATAATTTATTTCTTGCTTTAATGTTATATTAAGATTATTAAATTATTTAAGTCTTTTATTAAAAAAACACTATTTTTATATATTTTTTGTTGATAAAAAAATTTAAATTGAAAAATTATATGGGTCGTTGTAAAAAAAAAATAAATACCCATCAGAGTTGTTTTTGACAAATAAAAAGCTTCCTTTCCTTGAACGATTATTTAAATTTTGTGCTCGATGTATCTTTGTACATATAAGTTTCCAAAAAAATCAGTTGATACTTTATTTCCCTAAAAAAACTTCAAGGTATATTCTTCATTTTTTAATTATTCAACCATATTGTTTTTGCTTCAATAAATCATATTTTTTATAAATTATTTTATTCATCTTATTCGCATTTCTATCTTTTTAAGAATTGGAAAGATTTTCTCTTGGTACAAGACAAACTATAATTTTTCAAAAAAATTCACCGCCCCGCGCCGCCGCTTACCTTCTTTGTATACAAGAAAAATTGCCTCTAAATTAAATCTTAGCAAATTGTCTAACATAAACATGAAAGCGCATTGTAAAAACATATAAATTAAATTTTATCTAATTAATAACTATGCCGCCATGTTTAAATTCTTAATTAATGATTACAAAAAAAAAAAAACCATTTCTTCTGTTTTTTTTGCTCAATACAAAAAAATATATAAGTATTATTTCAAAATCCTTGGCGACAAATATCATAAATTGGGGGATAAAATAATAATATATGATAATCTGAACGGCCAGCATAAAGAAGCGGGTGCTGATAAAATTTATAGCATCCGCACCTAACTAAAGCATGCGGTTTGGGGGCGATATGGTGCGTGGATTAAAAACATTGTGTTTTTTTTTTGTTTCTTTCTTTCTTCTCTTTGATAAACGAGTGATTCAACGCATTCAATTCAACATAATGTAAAGATGCTAAATTTAAATCCATTGCTGTTCGTTTCGATTCCTCAGTTTTTTGGGGTTTGTCACGGGTTTTTATCGTGTCATGGTCTGCCAGAATGCCATCAGCCGCGCCCACAACATCGGTCAGTCATGTTTTTTTTTTAAGTTATTTTCAAAAATTGCTTTATTAAAAATTGACTTTCCATTAGTGCGCTCAAAACATCTTAAAACAAAAAAAAATTAAGTTTGGTAACAATCACTTTTATTTTAAAACTGTCACATCACAACACTTAAAGTTTCAAATAGTTAAATTTAAATTTTATTGTTTTTTTTTTGTTGTATTTTTAAATACAAAACATTTTTTTTTTTAATTTAAAATGATTTATAGGTAAAAAAATTCAATGTCATTGGCCAATTTTCTAAACTTAAAACATTCTTTTCTCATTTTAGATCAACAGAGAAAAAAAAAAAACAAACTTAAGCAGTTGATGAGATCTATAGGGAAAATTTTAAGTCAATTTGAAGAAATTGGCTAAACAAAGAATAGGTATCCTACAATTGTATTTATTTTTGTAAAGTTCATCTAAAAATAAATCAAATCAAATTCATCGACAAGAAATAATTTGTCGATATTTTAATTAGCTTTATTTTGTTTTCATTCAATCAATTGTGATGAACAAAATTTTTTTTTTAATATGACGGTGTTCAAATTGGACTCATTTTGACATCTTTATGTTTTATCTTACTCCCATTTAATGATGAGAAAGAAATAGTCACGTGAGGTAGGATTTTTTCAAAAAAAAAAATAAAAAAATCCTTAATCACTTGATGACCTCTTCTTACCATGAGATGGGTGTGATATACAAAAAAAGTAACGTCAAAATGAGCGTCTTTCCATCTATAAAGTGACTCAAATTATAAGATTTTTCAACGGTCAAGTTGAGTTAAACCAGATTTCTTTAATCTTGCGCATTAATAATACAGTTAATAATTGTTCTTTTACGCCCAGTTTTTTAGTCGAGATCATACCAGTTTTTGAGCTAAACCTGAGTTAACTCCAAAAAAAAAAAAACACTAAAAACACTCACTCACTCAATTTAGATCACGAGGTAACTCCGATTTATTTCATTGAATTCGGTGAGTTAACTATGGATTAACTAAATAGATATTTTTGACAAATATGTGTTGAAAAAATATCGAAATAGTGAGGGCGATAGTATGAAAATCACCCTTCCTAACACCCCATAATGTTGCCATCTTTGTTTTTATTGTGGTAAATGCGTATTTGCACTTTGTTTTCTATAAATTTTTGACAACTGAAAGTTAAAGTTAATCTTAAACTGAAGATTAACTTCTGACTTAACTTGGGTTTAATTTATTTCCAAGATTAACTAACTCTGATTTAACTAAGAGTTAACTCATGTACTGAAAAACTGATCCTCGCTGCAGTTTTAATGTCACGTAGTTCTGAAAAAAATAAATATTATTTATTTTGTTATAATGCTGTTTTATATTAAAAAAAGAAAAAAAAAATCTTGTTTACACTCCGGTCCATTCGGTTACGTTAATGATTTCAAGGTTAACGACTAAGACCTAATCGACCGAATGTGAGTGTCAAACTGGCTTTTTGTATTTGATGGAAATTTATGTTTCTTTGACCAAAGTTTCATATTTTTTTTCATCCCTTAAGCAAGCATTACCAAGTCAAAATTTTAAAGGTTCTACAATTGGATTAACTGTCGTAAATTGGTGGTAAATTTTGTCATGAAAGAAAACAAATTTTTCGCGCTAGTTTTTTATTTTATAATACCTTATAACACCAATTTGACATTCAACATTACTACCCTTCAAAATACGGTAAAATAAACTAAAAAATTCCAACTAAACTAAAATTTTGCCTGGCAACTCTACTTAACTTATTTTTTCCAATGTTTCGATTAACAGATTGTTCTTCTTTTATTTAAATTCTTAAAATTAAAAAAAGGGAAGTGTTTATACAAAAACAACAACAATATCTAAAAACGTGCAGAAAATAAAAAAAAAGCATTACAAAAAATAAAATCAACAATTATATTATTGTGATGCTGATGACATTTGCAATGCACATGATACACGACAACACACGTCTGTCATCAGCAAAGTTTTTACTATAATTAACTCGCATGTTTTAAGAAAAAAAAAAAAAAAAAAAAAAAAATACAACACAGCAGGGATTTTTATTTTTTGTTTTTTTTCCTAAAAATAGGGACATCAGATCATGGTCGTGAACCGCATCATTCAAAATTAGATTTAACACTATGTATGTTATATGTATGTATATGGTGTTGTAATTTGTGCAGTAATCGACAATTACGATAAAACACCACCAGAGTAATTCATTAGATTGTCGGTAAAGTGCCACATTAGAACAGAGTGGATAGGGAAGAGTGGGCGAGGAGGGGGGTTAGGGATGTTGAAAGTCGATTAATGTTTATTTTTATGAGGGGTTAGTGATTTTTTGCAGGATGTTTGATGTCCTCTGGTTGGTTGGGTTAACAACATATTTATGAGATGAAAATGAGATTAAATCATTTGTATATATGTAAGTTGGCCCTTGAAAATAATTGATGGTTGCATGTAATTTTGAAGAATTAATTTTTATGATTTAAGAAGGATGTGAACCTCAGACATTTTTGTTGGTGATTTAATATTCCAGCTTGATTTGGAATAACCATTTCCTAAAAGCTTTGTTAATTATTCTTTCTGCGAGGGAAAAACTGTTATCATCATGCGATTTTTCATAAAATTTTTTTTTGAGAGAGATGAACCAATTGACATTATCTAAATTACTATTCCCTTCAAGATGCATTTGGAACTTCACATGATTTTCTGTTCTATTTTGAGAAATCTCGACACCCCTCCTTCTCTCTGCATGGATCTACCACTGTCGCATATTTCCCAGTTTTTTTTTTAATTTTAAATAACAAGAAATTGAATCAACTCTTCCTCTTAAAATTCTTCTACAAATTTTCTCGAAAAATCTGTTGAAAAGTTTTCAAACCTAATCCTACGAACATCTAAAATAAATTTTCAGAATATATATTTTGAAATAAATATCTAAACTTTTATTTGAATCAACACGTAAAACGACACACATACATAATATGTATATGTATGTAGGTACAAAAAAATTGTTTCTATTTTCTTGGGTTCGCACATTTCTAAAAATACCACCAAACATTTCAAATTCTCATTGTCCTCAATGAAATTAAAAAAAAAAAAAGAAAGGCTTACATGACATATTTTACGAGTACATCTCCTTCGATTGATGTTCCAATCAAAGTTTCCGTCGGTCGTTGTGATTTGAAAATCTCTCACTTCATTTTCAAATCCTATACAATATAGAGTGAAACATATTACCTCAATATTGGTTGGAAACACGTTCGTTTGTTCTTCAAAATCCAATTGTTGAATCTAAATCTTCAATCAAAAATTCAATGTGACTTTGAATCTCTGAAAATACTCGCTGATGTTGAACAACATCAATAAAAACATCAATAACAACAACAACAACAAAAGCAACAACAACAACAGCAACAATAAAGTGAAAAATTGTTCCCTTTGAATAGAACAATAAATTTCGATTAACAATCCTTCAATCCAATGACTTGCTTAATTGTTTGGAAACCGCCCTCTTCGTTTCACTCAAGCAGAAATAGAACACAACCAACGAAAAAACAAAAAGTTGGATGAACAAAAAAAAAAAAAAAAAAACAAAAAGGAAGAAAAAAAAAATAAAAACGAAAAACAACAAAAATTCCGGACATAACCTCCACAATCAATATTCCTTTTCAATTTACTATGCTCAAATCCAATTAATCCACTTCCGAGGTAGATCATGCAAAAAACAAATTACCATTCATTCAAGGCCCCGCGCTCCTAACCTAACATCATCCAGGGAGCGTATAGGAGTGTGTATATGTATATGAATAAGCGAACGAACGCAAAGAGGCTCCAGTTCCACGGATGGATTGATGTGGAGATGCCTCTGGAGTACTTTCGATCAATATTCCACAACGATGAAGACTCCAAGTTCGGTTTTTATTTATTTTCACTTTCTTTCTTTTTTTTTTTTTCTACTTTCGAACTTATTTTCTTCCCTATGCCCGAACTTAAAAATAAAACCTCATACAATCATCTTATTCGCCGGAATAAGACATTTAACGAATACCTATGGGTAGAGAGGTTGTGAATAAGAAAAACAAAATACAAAAAATAAATGCAAAAGATACATTCAAAATATACATTTTGTTGTTGCTATTATTTTTGTAGGTAGATAGGTTTTTATACCTTCATATGTATGTACGAATACTGTTAGATTTTGTTTTGTTGGATTTGTATCTATTGATCCAATTTTATGTTCCGGAAAATTCGTATCTTGGAAATGTTGATGATGATGATGATTTTTTTATCTTTTATCATCATGAATCTTGATTGAGATACTTACACTCTGAGTCGCTTGGTTAAGATTAACTTTGTGAACACTTTTCGTCAAAAAAATAGAAACCTACTCCTGCAGACAGCAGAAAGTCCAAAGAAATTTCATACGAACTTGTAGACCACAAATTTGGTGGTGCATACGATGCAACAAGAGGCTAGAGCTTGTAGGTTGTGACGAAGTAAAATAACAAAAAGTATGGAAGTGGGAATTTTATTAAAATTAACAAACTTAAACCCAGGAATCTGTTTATTAATTTTCTTTCAAAAAAAAAAAAATATTTTTTTTTTTAAATTAAAAAATGCATTGGTTTTAATTTTATATTTTAAAAAGCAAATGTGTGATGTTAAAATCCATTTTAGTTTTTACAACAACAAGATAGATGCTTAATCTGCTATTTAGTGTTTGACTTTAAATTAATAAAATCAAAAATCACTTATTTTTTTTTTGTTTTAATTTTTTTTTGTTTTATTTTTTTTTGTTTTAATTTTTTTTTTGTTTCAATTTTGTTTTGTTTTAATTTTTTTTTGTTTTAATTTTTTTTCAATTTTATGTTTTTTTTTTCATTTTTAATTTTTTTTTTATTATTTTAATAAAAAAAATGTTTTAATTTATTTTTTTTTGATTCGGTTTTTATTTTTCTTTAAATTTGAAAATAAATTTTGTCTTTTATTTATTTTTTTTTTTTCAAAATTTTGACTAAAAATTATTTTTTTCAAATAAATAAACTTTGATAACTTTATAAAAAAATATAAAATAAAAGAATACATTTATGGCTTATAAACAAAAAGCTATAAAATATTAAAATAGAACATTGTGAGTGTTGCCGTTGTTTTTAATACTTTTTTTCTATTTTAAGTTAATTAAAAAAAAATGTCCTTCCAACTTAAACGGTGGTAGTTGATCCCGTTTCCATATGTTTTTTTCTTCTTTCAACCCAACATACACGATTTAGACTTTTTTCGTATTTTATATGGAAACTTATGACTTTTAAGAAAACTTGAATTTAATCAAGTGACATGGACTGTTCACATATCCATATTTCATTATCTAGGATATCGAATGAGTTTTAACCTTTACAATTTTTTTTTTTTTTGATATCATATATTTTTTTCTTCGCAAATATTAATTATTCATCCTTATGTACATACGTAACATATCTGTTCTCCAATAGCGACAATCTAATTGGTTTTCGACAAGAATTCAGCTTGAAAGCATCAATCGGAACAATTTTTTGTTTTTCGTTTCTTTGAAATATTTAAGTAAGGAAATAATTTCAAAAAAGAAAAAAATCATTTGAATATCAAAAAAGAGACTGTCTGACTGACTTTTCTTGAAGAGGTTTTTTTTTTTTTTTTTGGCATTGTGGTTCCATAATTTAGGCATCTTAATTCCTGTGCGGGAAATTTACTCTGTTATACCTTTGAAGCTTCTTAATTAACTTGCCGACAGCTTTTTTTTTTTTTTGTTGTCTATATGAGAATTGGCTCCTTCAACGCGATCTCGTTTCAAG
This sequence comes from Epistrophe eligans, assembly GCA_951394125.1. Classification (NCBI taxonomy): domain Eukaryota; kingdom Metazoa; phylum Arthropoda; class Insecta; order Diptera; family Syrphidae; genus Epistrophe; species Epistrophe eligans. The sequence goes on along the minus strand of OX596029.1, from coordinate 15,645,001 downwards.
TGGTTTTGTTTTAAATTTCTTTCTTTATTGTATTAATTTTTGTTTTTCAAAAAGAGAAAAAAAAAAGAAAATACCAAAAGAAAATTACGAATGATTCACTTTTTGTATTTTTTTTTTGTCATATACTTTTGGAAAAGTTTTTGAGTAAGAAAAAAAAAATATAAACGTCAATTAACGATATATACTCGTAGTAGATTGAACGTGAAGAAAATATAATCCCGGAAAAATCAAGAAGAGATAATTATCAAAAAAGAAAAACAGAGAGAGAGAGAGAAAAGATGGAAGAAAAGTTTTGTCAGATCATTTATACTTTTTCTTAACGAACTAAGAAACTTTTCAAAGAAGAAATGTAAGGGATACTTAAAGTGATAAAAATAGAACTCAACTATAATACTTGGTAACTTTATTGTGCATTTTTATGTAGCAACAAAAAAAGAAGTAATTTTATAGCTTAGGAGAAAAGAGACAAAGACACCTGAATTTGTAGAAATACCTTCCAATTAGTATAACTTTTGTTATAAGAGGTATGTATATTGTTATATATGTACTTCGAGGGAAATGTTATTTCTACTGACAATGTCAAATGAATGAAGTCAGTTTCCCATGCGAGAATATAAATAATATTTAATTATATGACCTCGAGTTACAAGGATCTTGAATTAGTTTTAGTAATAATCATCTTTCAAATTAGTTCTTATCAGACTAAAATATTTAGTGTAATTTGTAAGCGATTTGCACCTGATGTGCTTAGTTAAGGAGTTATCTCCAAACAAAAAATGTTATACATAAGATAAGACACACAAAAATCACAAAGGAACATTTTGGTTATCATTTTATTATGTTTGGGGGGGTCATTACGAGTATTTCGGGGTTGAAAGCTTCCAATTGGGCGCCATTTTCGAAAATGGTGAATAACGTTTTCCGCTACATTTTGAGAGTCATTAGTTCTATAAACAAAGTTTAAGCTCAGTTTTTTAGAGAATTCAATTCTCTTCTTTTTTGGATAAAGCACTTTTTAACGCAATAGTGAAAATAAAAGAGTTATCATTGAAAATACTTTTTCAAGAAAAAATATAATACATTTTTTTTTAATTTTTTGTTTATTAATTGAAAAAGTGGTAGTTTCAAGTGAAAAGAACTGACTATTTACTATGCTATGCACTATGCAGGTCTTGCTTTCCATTACTTAAATGTACTCTCGACACAAAATGCTAGCAACTTTTTTAAACCCTTCTTCAGAATTTTAAATAATTTCTTTTCAATGTAAAAACTTAAATTTAAAATCTCTGTGCATTGATTTCTTATTAATAGAATAATCAATAAACAAAAAAAAATTGCAATAAAAATTCAACGAACAATGTCTGTCTGTCATCATCATCATCATCATTATCAACATCGCTGTCATCTTTGTCATTGTTATCAACGGGTTCATTATCCGTCATTCTTTCCTGTGTTGCACATATCAGATTCTCAAATTGGAAGTTGTCACAGTATGATGATGATGCACGTCAGCAGTGAATACACAAAAAAAAAAAAAAAAAAACAATTTCAATAGCAACTTGCAACATACTGAAAAAGACTACCTACCTACATCTACGAGTACCTACATCAGTAGCTATATTCTGACACGAATATAAAAAATGGAGAAAAAAAAAAATATGTGAAACGTGAAAAGGATTATGGAAACACTCACGCGTCACAAAAATAGTCTGCAACCAGTATAGAAAAGGCAGGTAAAAAATTGAAATAATACTTTGAAGTCTGGTGCCTGTGTGGAGGTACCTCTTCTATGTTATTGAAAAATATATAAAATTTTTGTATTCACCGGATGAAGTTGCCTCCACAACTTGAACACGCATGGTGCATTAAAATGTGTCCATCACGTAGACGATTCTCTTCAATTCGGATACAACACAGCCCAGACACAGCACCGCCATGCCAGGCATGTTGATTCTTTTGTAATGAACACAGGACCGTAATCATTTTGTGAGGGAGAATTGAATTAGTATGACAAAGGCGCTGGGGCCGAGTCTTAGGGCATTTGTTCAAAAAAAAAATAAATATTTTTATACCCAAATAAAACTAATAGTATGTGATCTTGGATCCTGGGACTTTAAACTTTAAATAACTACTCGGTTTAAGTGCAGATGCCCTGATAGGACATAAGTGCAAAGTGACTTTGATCTTTTATCAAAAGATTGAAAACCTAAAAATTCTTGTTAAGATTTGAAATCATTAATAATGTTAAAAGTCGAAGCATTCAAAATCTTTGTCCGCTATAATCTTAAAAACTACATAACGGATTTAAGAAGAATTATCCTTGTAACGTTCTTAATTGTCACGACGATGCTTTAGACTTCATTTTCACTGAATAGTTTCAATGACTCCCAAATATCATCAACTTCACCGACTATCTGGTAGTTTTAGAGTATATTCCAAAACAATTCTTTCTCATCGAATTGCCATTATATTGATCTACTTTTCCATCCAATTCTATTTACCTTAACGAAATTCTCTGCTAAAAAGCTAACCGGCCCTGAATGAATGTCCCCGCCATATTGTGAAGCTAACCCACTGGCAATAGTTGAATGGACGTAGACAAGGTTTTACAAGTATAATTTGAATATTACTATCCACTTTTGGGACTAATATTGGCGACTTATATGACCAACTGACACTTGTCGTATTATTTTTATTTTTTTTTTGCATACCCCTGAATATTCCATTGGGATAAGCGAAAGTACATCCTACCGAAGCAACAGCATGATGTGATTTGGATATTAATGTAAATTGTCGGAGATTATTTTTGGAAATGGGTTTTTATTTTCCTTTTTGAAAAATGAGTATTTTATTTAAAGGAAAAAATAATAATAATAAAAAAAAACTATAACAAGGTTTGGGTTGACATCCTGTAATGAAAATAAAGTATGTATAGGCTTTTGAAAATCTCTTATTCGAGTTGGGTTTGGCTTTTGTGTGTTAAAATGGTTTTGCGATGTCATTTTCTCAAAAAAAAAAAAAAAAAATAAAAAAAAAAAAACAAACAAAAAAGATAGTCACGTTCTAAATTGAAATCATCTCATCTCGCTAAGAGGGTGTTTTATATGGTTTTAGTAGTGCCTTTTTACTTGTCATGAAGGAAATTGAAAATCTCTTTTGAAAAGTTCAGAATCTAACCCCAAAATCGGAATGATTGGATTAGTATTATTTTTTTTGAACCAACAGGTATTAATGGTCGTCTTTGTGTGTGTTCAGAAAAGGTTGTATATATGTATTTTTTTAATTTTTTTTTCATAACAGAAATGTCGTATTTTTATGTTCGTGTGGATGTTAAATTAAATTTAATTTTATTAAACTGTTAAGCTGTCTCACTAAAACATAAAGACAAATAAATTTTTATAGAGAATTAAAGCAAATGGTTGGTTCGATTGAATTTTAAAACGCTTAATCGGCCTTGTAAATGGGTATGATAAGTAGGTTTTTCTAGTTTAAAAGAAGATAAGAAACTTTTAAATTCTTATGCAATCTGGTGTGGGCCAAAGCTTCTCAAACCAGTTCAATCCCGTTTTGTATGCCAAGTTGGTTGAGGTCCTCTTCCACTTATGGGCGTCGTCCAGTGTTGTATAAGCAACTATGCTTATCTCCATTAAAAATAAATCTGATAGTTTTCGAGATATGTTAGGGTCATATTTCCGAAACTCCAAAATCACAAAAACTCAAAATCCAAGAAACCCAAAATACAGAAAACCTAAAATGTAAGAACCCAAAATCCTAAAATCAAAATCCTAAAACCCCATTATCCCAAAAAAAAAAGTTTCCGAAATTGCATTCCTCAAAAATTATATAAAATGATAAATTTGCGCAACTTTTGGAGAGCGTTTTAAGAGCTTTCTTGGTATTACATTTTTGGGATTTTTTTTCGTGATTTTTGGTTTTGTTTTTTTTTTTTTTTTCTTTTTGCTTTTTGAGTTTGGGTTTTGGGAATTTTGACCCCAACATTTCTCGAAAACTATCTGGTTTTTTATGTTTATTTGGGATTTTCTGGATTTTTGTTTTTTGTGACTATGTTCGTATCATTTTCAAGATATTTAAAAAGGAGTAAATTTACCTAAAAATAATTAAATATTCTGCCCTAGCGAGAAATTTTTTTGCAACGCACACTCTGTCGGAGGTTCAAATTACATTCGAGGTAGCCTTTATCGGAAAAAAATTAAAGAATACGATGACGCGTCGGGTTTCTCTTGCATTAAATTAACCAGAAGCTCGATTTGCCTGGTTGTTGTTTTTTCGTTTGCTCCTCGGGGTCTAAAAAATAAAAAAAATTCAAGAAATAGTTGCAAAATTACTTTATTGACATGTTTTTTTTTTTTAATTTCTTACATTTTTCAACACTACACAAATCTTAAAAAAGTTCCGCAAACTATTTGTGGCGGAGGATATCGGAAAAATAAATGTATGAGCTGTCAAAATATCACTAAAAAAAAAGCAATTGGTCACGCTGTAACGCAAAACGCCGGTGTGCGTTGCATAATGTCGGAAAAATATTCCGAACAGCTGTCCGAAAGTATACCTCGAAGCAAATATTCTCCGATTCGTATAAAATCGGAAAATTTTCCACTCCGATGGATACCTCGCTAGGGCCGATTATTTTATTTGTTAGCTCATATAATTTTATTAAAATGTCCAAACTGTGTAATAGTTTGTTAATTGATAACTTAAAAATAACCTTAAACTTTTTAATTTCATTATAAGTGGGCTCAATAAAGCATCGGAATTTGATTGGAAAGTCTTAGACTGTGATGAAAAAAAAGAAAAACGAAAAATTGAAATAAACATACATATGTACATTGTATATGAAAAAAAATAATTATACAAAAATAATAAGGACAGACCAAAAAACAACACGTAATTAAAAGATAAAGCAATAAAAACAATAACAAAATAAAACAAAATAAAATATATACAAATATTATATAAAATTGTAAACGAACCAAATCACTGCGCTTCGAATTATATGTTTTAGGTTTTTGTTTATTAAATTTATATACATACATATATATTTTTGAATTTATTTTTATCGCTTTTTTATTAAAATTTATTTATAAATAAAATCAAATAAAAACAAAATATATTTAAATAATCACCAAAATAATTAATAATTTTTTTTTTTTAAATTTATTTTTAACTCAATATAATTATTTATTATAATATTATTTGTCATTCTGTCAAAAGTCTTGCTTAGTCAAAAAAGTATTAAATTAGAGTTTTATTTTTTTTTTTTACAGAGTCTACGCACGGCGTGGACGGGCCTGTATCGTGGCGTCTAACGCTCGATCAGGATCTTTTCGACACGCTAAAGGGGAGTTTTCCAAGTTGGTTTACAAACAACAACAACAACATCAACAACAATAATATCAACATCAATAATAATCTTATTAACAACAACAACAACAATCACACAACAACAGTTGATAATTCGGTATCATCATCAACGTCATCATTATCAGCATCATCATCACCATCATCGACAGGATCTTCATCATCGTCTGAATCTTCACCATCTTGTTCTGTTAAATCATCTTCATCATCATCTTCATCGTCATCTTCATCGTCGTCGTCATCATCATCATCATCATCGTCTTCCTGTACAAAAGCAACAAAATTCTCCAAGAAGACATTATCATCAGCTTTAATCAACAAGTGCAACAATAATATCTCAAAGAATTACAACAAACACAATAAAATAACGGAATTATCTTTGGCCGATATAACGTCAGATTCGTCTTGCAACGGTTTGTTAGAACATCTATCGAAAAATATCGATAGATCATATCTGCAGGATTCAATCCTATTGCACGACACATTCGACGATATGTCAGAAGGTAAATTCAGAAAAAAAATACAAACAAAAAATTATGTTAAAAAATTATATATACAAAATATTTCGATTGTCAAAAATAATATATTTTTTATTAGAATTAGAATTATTATTTTTTTTAAATTAATAATTAAAAACAAAAATCTACAGAAAATTAAGAATAGTTGTTCGGGAAAAAAAATAACAACTTAAAAAGTGAAAAAAAAATCGGAAATTTCGATTTGGGAAATAACGGACATCATAATGTACGCATAGTCAAATTTCTGTCAAAATCTCGTAAGTCCAAATATGATTTTTAAATTAGTTCATATTAAAAAAATCAAGTTTCTAGGTTCTTAAAATTTAATTTTATTATTTTTAAAATCGATATTTTGTGTTTCCTGAACAATATTTTATTTTTTTTTCGACTTACGATGTTTTGACAGAAAGCTGAGTTTAAAAAATCGACACATACCATTTCAATTTATACACTGAGAACTTTCTAGGTTCTAAGAAATTCATTTTATTATTATTTTTTTTAAATTTATTTTATTATTATTTTTTTTTTAAGACTTACGATGTTTTGACATAAACACGACTGTAAAATATTTGGACAGTGAATTTTTGCTATTAATTCACTGAGAAAAATTCTTAGAATTTAATTGTGTTATTTTTAAAATTTTTTTTGTTTTTTTGTGTCTCCCGAACATTATTTAATTTTTTTCGACTTACGATGTTTTGACAGAAAGCCGATTGTAAAAATTTTACACAGCTTTTTTTTTTCTTTCAATACCCTATTTTCGGTACATTATTCACACCGTTGATAAACCTAAATCTATATCAACAATCAGTGAATCATTTTTAATAAAATAACTTGAAATTTTTATCAAGCGACAGTACCTATTTTTTAAAATTTATTTAAATCTTTTTTTTTTTTTGTTTTTAATTTCTTATTTTTATTTCAGGTGATCGCCTATGCAATCCTTCACTATTTGGAAGTGATGATGGTACAAATTCTGATTTCTATGATTCAAGACAATCACCGCCAAAAGCGATCGTTGATTCCAGTCCATTGCAACCAGCGATGGACAAAAATAAAGAATGTGAGTGTGTGTATTGTTATTTTAGTTGTTGTTAAAATTGTTGCATTTATTATATTAACGATCTCAATTTAAAAATACATAAATTAAATTATTTTCAAATAATAAATAACCATTTGATGAATATAAATATTTCCACCTGGCATATTAATGAGTGGGTAGGTGAGTCGAGTCGGTCGGTCGTCGTTCGGTTGGTTGGTTGGTTGGTTGGTTGGTTGGTGTGTTGTTGCTTAGAGATTTCTGTTCACACTCAATTCCACAATTTAAAAGTGTATCATTTATTTTTTTGAAATTTAAAAAATAACATACAGACATGCATAATATTTCTGATGAATATCAGAATATCATTTTTTGAAATTGTTTTCTGTCATGACAAAAATGGAATGGGAGTATAATGTCTCCATGAATGACCGTCTGTCCATTGACAGTGATTATGTGACGTTGTCGTCGTCGTAAGTCGGTCGATTGGAATGGAATTAGAAGCATGAAGAAATGCCATTTTGTTTATTCGAAATATTCGTTAAGATACAAATTGAGTGATTAACGATATTTTAGATTAACAATGTTACGTTGTAATAATTAAAAATAAACATGTTTTTTCTTTCAGAGAATGAAAATATTTTTTTTTCTTTATTGTTGTTTTTGTTATTATAACTTTAGATATGGAAATTAGCAGATAAAATTAAGATGAAAAATTAATGAATACATAGAATAATTTTCATTGGAATTTTAGCGCTATTTCTAGGAGGGGGTTATGATGTTTCATTTTGAACACATAATAATTATTGAGATTAATCAACGAAGGCTTTCATGCAAAAAAATACCAATAGATATTATGTACATATGTAGATTTATTTAAGATATATTTGCTAAGATAACAAACAAACCACAGAAAATATATTTTTATTAAAATGCAATTCTTTTGCAAAACCTAAAATCCTCCTGAATTCGTAGGATCAAATATATTAAAATTTGGATATTTTTTTGAAACAAAGGGACGAATATATTTCTGTTCACAAAAATAAGTCATAGTTCGAAAAGACAATATAAATATTTGTTCATAGAAAAAAAATAGACACGTTCAGATATATAAGATCTCCGAGATTTCGTTCTGTCAAAAAAATAGAAGCAAGGAATTTAAAATTTTGTATATACTCAGTACCTAATTTTACAGCAAAACTGAGAATATTTGTTGAGGAATCCTCTCTATGAAGCTGAGGTCTCTGAGATCTCTTCGTAAACTTGTCTAATGAATATCAAATTTAAAGCGCACTTAAATAAAATAAAATTGAAAAACTTTTGAATGAAAAGTTTTTAAAAATATTTCAAGAAAACAGAAAAAAATAATAGAAAATAAAAAAAAAACAAGCAATCAACTGTCGGATCAAATTGGGAAATGTAACGAAATGACAAACAAAATCAGAAAAAAAAATTAATTTAAAACACTTTTTTGTTTTGTAAATTTGGAAATTCGCTTATTTTTCTTCTAATTAAATCGTAGTATCATATTCTACGCCTTTTCAAAATGAAATTCTGATGTGGTATTTTTGGGAAAAAAATATGATAATTACGAAAATAAATTGCGTCTTCAGGTCAACACCGAGCTCTAGAGCCTGAACGGGAAGACCGATTTGCTTAAAAGTTTGTACATGTATTCATATGAATAAAAATAAAAATAAATAAAAAAATTGTTTCATTATTTCTGAATTTTAATTTCAGTAAAAAAAAAAATCATAATCATCTAGTCAAAATAAAAAAAAAAAACTGTATGCAAGCTCAAATCAGAATCGGAAAAATTCTGATTCGAAACTGGAAACTGCAATAAAGTTGGAACTGCGTCTTAATGTCTCAACTAAACTTCATTTCGACGGAATTAAAATTATTTAAAAAATAAAGGGTTTAAAAATCCATATAAAATGTTATGTTTTGCACAAGTCTTACCGAATTATTTGGCTGTTCAGTTTCCTTAAATCATTCGAAAAAAAAAAATAAAATCATTTAGTTTGTTATAATGTTATATCTCTAGATAAATTATCTGGCCAATCGTTAATAAATCTTAAAGTTTGGTTAAAAATGTTCGCTCAGTCTAAATTAATAAATTGGCTTCGGTAAAGTTTCGTTAAGCAACAAAATACAATTATTATGCCTTATTCTTTTGCATTTTTGTTAAATAAGTGGAATGGTGTTTTTGTAGCTTCGCAAAAATTGGTATCAGGAAATAATCCCCCAAAGAAAAAATGAAATAAGGCCCCAGACCATTGCATTTAAAAAAGTAAGAACGAAAATTCTCAAAATTTGGGGTGTTATTTCATTTTTTGGGATTTATGTTTTAATTTTTTTTTGTGTGGACATTAGTTCGTTTTAATTTTTGGGATATTATTTCTTAGAGCATAATTTCTCGGAGCTGTTTTTGATATTTGTTATCGTAGGTTTAAGAACATAAAACTTGAAGATTTGTCCTTTAAAATTCATGTTTTATGTTCCTTATTGGAATAAATTTATGAGCATTTCTTTAATAATTCTAATTTGATTTTAAGTATCAAAACATTATAAGATGCCCTTCCCTCTCTCTTGTTGCATTTATTGCTTTCAGACCGCGATAATATTTTTGAAGAGAAGAGAAGTTGTGATATTAACTCTGTAGAATATTGTTTTTAAATTTTTTGTATGATGATGAAAAATCATCTAAAAAGCAATACGTTTTGAAAAGCAAAACAGGTACGAAGTTTAATCAAAATCGTTAGAGCTGTTTTCGAAAACATTTGGAAATACCGTGATGTTTGAATTTCCCATCTAAGGAATTTAATAAAAATGCTCTCTCCCAATTTTGAATTGAATTGAATTTCCCATCTAAGGAGTTACATAAAAATGCTCTCTCCCAATTTTGAAGAAATGGGTCGACCTATTTAGGCTCTAGTTCAAATTACAGTGACGCACAGACCGACGTACGATATGACGAAATCGACTTTTTCGAACTTTAATAATATATTCATAGTATTACTTTCCTTGTTTTTTTTTTTTAACTGGAAATCAATACCTGCCCTACAGAGGAAGAAAATATATGAATTTTTCAAGGAAACAAAGATTTATGAGAACTGGCAATTGCTCTTTACCGATTCGAATTTATCCTTCACCTTCAACCTACAGCTCTGATTTATTTAAAGTCATATGACTAAAAATCTTTTTCTATTTTTCCATGGCAACCGGGTCCATAAAGACATCCATTAATTTTATTCCATGGATCAATATTCTTATAACTACCATCACTTACACAGCCAAAATCTAGCAATAAGTTTATCTTTTCAGTTTCTTGACCCTCATTAAATTTATAATTAAAACTCTATTTTCGTTAATTCTAGTCATTTTTCAAAAATACACAAATAAAACTGAATAATAATTATAAAAAAAAAAAAACAAAATAACGTCATCCTTGATCTAGTGTTAAAAGGTTTTCTAGACAAAGCACTTGTATACATCAATTTTTTATTTATTTATTTTTTTTTTTGTTTGACAAATTATTGCACTCTTCTCAAGGCCAAGGCTTTTAAACCAAAACATTTCTCATAAATTTGTCAACACAAATTAAAATTAAACCACATCCTTTTCCAGTGATATTATGTTCTTCGATAAAAAAAAAAAAAAAAAAATAACACAGAAGATAAAAAATTGATTATTATTGTTGACATTTTTATTTATTTTACGTGGGCAATTAACAACACAAAAAAAAAGTTTTTCTTTTGCGAAATACACAATGTTGGATTTTTTTTTTTATTGTTTGCAGCATATGAATAACCACACCCACTTTATGAATATTAAAAAAAAAAGAAAGAAATAAAGCTAAAGCACTTAAAAGAGAAGAAATTCCATCTTAGAATTTTAAGTATTTTCCAGGACCAAACCAAACCAAACAATAAAAAAAAAAAAAAAACAAACCATCAAAGGACTAACTTTTTTCCTTTCAAGTACAGTAATATTTCTAATTGCAAAGGGAGTGGAAACAAATTTTCCTTGAAATTGCACAAAAAAAAAAAAAAAAAAAAAAAAAAAAAAACTGATATCGGGCAAATTTAATTCGCATATTTTCAAAAACAAAAAGTTTATTATTATTTTGATGTTAGACATCTGTTAAAAAGTTCACATTTACAATGTTATATGCTTTGCGGGTGCCAGCAGCATCAGCATTAGCATTGATCGCATCGGGGGGTAAATGACACAAAAAAAAAAATGATTTATTTGCCTTGCTATAAATTTAATGCGACAAATGTCTGGAGTGTGCTTAATCTGTTTGGTAGTACAAATTTTAAATTGATTAATTTCAACTCAAAGTCCTATTAGAACAACTTAAATTATGGGGCTATTAAATAGCATAGACTTCTTTTTTGTTTAAATCAATTAAATGCGGTTTATATCAAATCCTTGACATTTTTTTTTGAATTGAAATTAAAATAGGCCATGAAAATTGGCAAACATCGAAAAAAATTATGATAAAGTTGAATTTTTTCGTGCCATCTTAAGCAGATCCTAAAAATGACCCTAAGTTTGATTCACTACCCTTGATTTTTTGGAGTGAAAAATGCAAAATTATTTTTTTTTATGTGAATATCTCGAAAACTATTAGTTTTTTTTTTTTGAAAAATGTCAAGTAAAAAATTTTACCAAATACACACAAAAAAATCATAACATTTTACCGTAAGAGCAATGAATTTAGCGATAAACGTCCAAAAAAACCTTACAATATCAGTTCTTTGTCTGAATGTACTTTGTTTAAGGTACTTGTCATTTTTGTGTACTTTTTTTTTTTAATCTATTAGGGGGAAGGCGGGAGACTTGAGCCACTTTTTGTTAAATCGTTCATAAAAACTTTTCTACTCATCTTAGCCACATGTTGGATACATATTTTTAAAGATACATTTATCTATTTTAAGAATAATCTCACAAACTTTATATACACGGGACTGATTTTTTCCAAATGCTAAATGATTGGGAACAGATTTTTGGCTCAAGTCTCCCGCCTAGCCGGGAGACTTGACCACCGCCTTGGGGAGACTTGATCATACTTAAATTCTTCAAGTAAAACGACAAAACAAATAATTTAATCAGTTCATATCTTATTAGAATTAATTTTTATTATATTTTAGAAGTGATGAAGATATTTGAGGAATCCATTCGACGTGATCCACCCGCTTGGGTAGGCATCCCCTCCAGATCCTTCAGGTCAATTTGAAACAAAACCTTCATTGAACTTAACTCTGGGAAAAACCAAGAATAGAGGAATACTATTTTCGATTGCATTGATTTCGAAACACACGGTAACAAGTGTTTCCCTCTCTACAGAGATTGCCTGTCCAACCTGATGATTTTTTTTTTGCTGCCAGAACCTTCGGACATTTTTGGACAGTTGTGCATCCAGTTTCGTCGCAGTTATAAATGTTCTGGGGTTCGAAACAAACTTTTCACGGACTTCTTTCAAATTTGTAAAAAAATCAGAAACATTTTTTTTATTGAAGCTTGATTTATTCCTTTTAATGCAGCCTCAATGATATCTTTGGGAACCACATTGTTTTTTGCTGCTTCTTCTTTTCTTTTGTTACAAATGGCATTTTCAATAGCTGAAAAAGAAAGAAACTCCTGCATTTATAACATATCTGACAATAAATCGCAGCAAAAGGAAGACTTGAACCACTGATTAAGTCTCCCCTAAGAAACTGGCTCAAGTCTCCCGTTCACGTTTTTTCACTATTAAAAATTAATAACTTTTGTGAAACACTAGCTAGCATCATTTTGTTCTAATATTAACAAACTAGAATAATTGTTTTATAAGATAATGTTAACTATTTTTACTTACCAAGAAAAAGGAACTTTTTACCACGAAAAAACATTTTTTTTTGTTTGAACTTTTTGCACCAAAAAACACCATTTTAATTTCACCAGCTAAAGTCAACAGACGATGTAGAATTATTTTTGTGTGCAAGTAACGGATCACTGTATGCAACGTTTGGCTTTACTCATGAAAGATTTGAGTGGATCTTTAGAGAATTATCGAGAGTGGCTCAAGTCTCCCGTATGATCAAGTCTCCCGCTTTCCCCCTACTCTTACGAAAAATATTGTAATGATCTTTTTTGTTTAGAATTTTATAAGCTACAATTTCTTATTACACACAAAATTAGTTTTGCCTATTTATAACCACAATATCAAAATTCTTTATCTGAACCAAGGGGACTTTTTAGAAAAGTACAAAAAAGTTCTCTCCCAAAATTCAAATTCCAATTTTTTTCCACAAAAAAAAAAAATTTGTTTTAAAATTTGTAGGTACCTAATACAGTTGACCCCGCCCAAGTCCAAAGTTTTAAAAACAAAAAACGGATTTTATTTTAAACAATTTTAGTCAAAAATAAATTGTGGCATCTTGGCAACTATTTTCTATTTTTGTATTTTATGTTTTACAAAATTTTCCACAAGTCTTTCGAAAATTCATTTTTTCAACATAATAACAAATTTTGACGTTGATACAATCAACTATATCAAAGGAAAAATAAATTGCTTGCCTATCCTATATTATTGCCTGCCACAGACAAGCAATCCTCTTAAATGAACGATAGTCAGTCGTCAATAGTGAAAATTAGCGAACCCCCAGTCAACAGAGCATGAATTAATAAATAACAGTTATATATAGCTGCTGGTTAAACCCCTTCGAATATTTCCAAAAAAAAAAAAAAAAAAGAAACAAAAATAAAAGAACAAAAAAAAAAAAAACACCCCATATCCTTCACTTTGTGCCTTCGTCATTGCTTTCGGTCCAAGAATTTCTGAAAATTTCTTTTCAAATTTAATTCGCGTGAACAGACGTCAACATAAATTATGAAATCCGATTTAAACTTCATTCCATTCATTTACACCCGTTGGTTGGTGGGTGAAGTGTCGGTGTCGATGTGGTGATGGTGATAGTGGTGGTAGTCTGATGTTTTGCCTTCAAAAAGCAACTTCAAGCGCAGCAAATTTAATTAGAGCCAAGTCCTGGCCATTTTCTTAGAAGAATTGTGTCAACTTCTTGCTCTGAAAATTGACGCGATAGCAGTTTTACTGTATTATTATTATACAATCAAAGGAACAGCAACGATCAACCGCCAATGCCATCTACATTCTCCAACCCTTAATATAAGTGAAAATAAGATTTCCCTTTCGATTGTTTATTATGACATTTACACATTTTATTGGATTTTCTCGCCTAGTATAATATTTATTTGTATGTATGTAAGTGTTTGCTACTTATAGTTGTGAGTGTTGCGATAGAGTGTCAGTGATGGGGCTGGAGGGTTGGAGGGTGTTTTATTTTATTTTATTCTTTCTGTTTAATGTGAGATACTTTCTATTCTGTTTATTATTGGATAGAATATCTTTTTCCTTGTAATTGACTGTAGGATTACTGTGTTCAATGGTTGGGCGCTGCTGCTGTTTAGTAGGGATTTATTCAGTTGGATAGGTTTTTATTTCAACTGAATTTAAGTGTGCTAAATTGTTGGTTTTGTGTAGGTAATGGCATGAGAATAAAAATGTTATTAAACTTATTTTTTTTTAATAGGAAATTGACAGTTTTCAAGTATTTTTGTATTGCTACTATAAAAAGGAAGGATAATAGATAAAAAAGGAATAATTACTATTAAATCCAACTTGAGAATTTGATTCGATAAAATATGTATGTATTTTTATTCGGTACTGGTTTTAAAATTTATTTAAATTAAATTTTAAAAACTAAGCAACACAAGTCTGGCTACCCTGATGCCTTAAATAAGTAATTTATAAATTTATTTTGTAAATTATTTCAATAAATAAATAAATAAAAATAAAAATTAAATTCTCGGACATCAGTTTTGGCTTTCATTGAAAATTTTAATTTCTTATTTTCAGACACTTTGATTTTGATTTAAAATTAACAATTCAAATTTTCAATGAGGGTTTTTTTTTTTTTTTATAAAAGCTATAAGTGGCCCTTTACTTTCATGAAACTTAGCAAAAACGATTAATGCAGTCATCTCCATTTATTTTAAAAGGAATATCTTTTTTTGGGGTTATTGTATCGTCCTGATTTTGTACATATTGGTTTCCTGTAAATAAAAATGTCAAGGTTATAATAAAGAATGTTTCAAATTTTGTACAGATCGCATTTTTATTTAATTCCCTAGAGAAAAACTTCCAAATTTTTGCCATCCAATGATAATTTTTTCATCAAATTTTCTCAAAAAGGCTCTAAAGATTTTGTTATATAGTTGAAATAAAATTGTATTTCAGGTTTTCGTCAAAAAATTAAATAACGGAAATTATGAGCTTATGGATGTATTTTTTCGTAATTTTTTTTTTTAATTTTTGGAATTTTTGGATTAATTTTGGCCTATTTTTGTGTTATTTGTGCATAAAATTTTGGTTAGACTAGGGTTATTTTTTTGTTTGGATATTTTGGGCTTATAGCAGCATATCTTGCTAAAATTTGGACTGATTTTGTTAAAATTTTGCAAATCTTAGATAATAAGATGTCTTATTTTTGGGTTAATTTTCGGTTATTGTTGGGTATATTTTTGGTTAATTTCGGGTTAAATTTTGGTTATATTTGTGTTATTGCAGCATATTTCGTTTATGTCGGGACTGATTTTGTTACAATTTTAAAAATCTAAGTGCACAGTTTAATTAATATTACACTTGTACAAATTTCAAAATTATTTAAAAAAAATCATTTTTCACCAGCTTGATACGGTTAACTGTAATTTTTTTTTGAAAGAACGGTCAACATTTTGGAAATATAGAGGTATACAAGAACACTCGTTTAAAAAAAAAAATTAAACATACATAAACTATATGCGCAAGCCTCAGGTAAAATAGAATATTACTTGAACATTAAAATGGAATATTTTCTTAAAATGAATTAAAATTTCCCAATTTCTTAACTAGCATAACATATTTAATTTCTGTTTAATACTTACATACGTATGATATTTTTTATTTTTTTTTTTTTAATTAAGATTCTAACGATTTTAAAAAATTGCATGTACCTACCTTAGAAAAGTAATTTTGATAAAATTGGAGTATTGAAAAAGTTTTCTGCAAATTTTCCTGAGTTTCAACCCTTAACAACGACTTAAAATTTGATAGATGCATTACTTATATTTCATATATCCTTTCTTTAAATAATGACACTTACATATGTAGCTCAATACAAAATTCCATTGGCTCTAATTTTCAAGTTAAGCAATATTATTCTTTTAATTATAACAAAAAAGTTTATTCTGAAAATGTTTATGTATTGTTAATTTCAAAATAAACAAAAATTTTATTTCATTTTCAAAAAACTGAAATGACTAAGTCTTTTAATTAGAACGTCAACCTTGCATGAAAGTAATCTATGCGTAAATTAACGACATTTAAAATTGTTTTTGAAAAATTGCAAAAAAAAAAAAAAAAAAATTAAAACACAAGCTGCATAAATTTTGTTCATGAAAAATTGTTTTCATCGGCTTCAACTTATATTTCGACATCAAACGCGTGTAAACATACTCAAACCAAACCAAAAAAAAAGAAAAATGATACGAATGGGTCGCACTAACTCGCCCTATTGTATTCTTTTATTAGGTACCTAATACGAAGTTTAGGGAGAAAATTTGAAAACAAAAAATCAAAAGTGCATAGCAAACAATTCTTTTAACAAAATTTAATGTTTACGAGCTATGAAAATAATGGTAATTTTTTTTTTTAAATGTCAAACCTTTATTTTAATTATTTGAATTTTTAGCAAAAAAAATAACAACATTTAATTGAAATTAAGTTGAGCAGTGGTCTACTCAATTATACTCTAACTCAGTCTTACTTCTAAACCTCCATCACACATGACCGTACATACACAGTTCAAATAAACTAAAGAACAAACTAATATAGTACGTATGTATACGCCACAGTGTACTCATCAACTCGATTTAAGGATGCCTATTTTGATTTACGTTAAGCGATATTTTATTAATTTCACAATAGAAGAAAGCCACATAAAGACCAATTAAATAAATCCAATTGTACCTTTACAAAATGTACATAAACATGTTCTATAAATAACTTCATTTGTACTTAAATTGGTTCATCCTCGATATACTTCTCCATCAGTGATATGATGAAAACCTCGAATTTTTTTTTACCGCGAAACCAATACTCGCCCTGTTAAAAAAAAAGTACGAAAAATAATAAAAATGGTGCAGGTACTTTTAAGTTTTATTTTCAATGAAAAAAAAAAAAAAAAAAACATTAAACTTTTAATCCTTAGCAAACTTTTAAGAATTCTTTTGTATAAATTTATTATTCATTATTCAAATCGATGCATAACAGAAAACATTAAATTTGTTTTTAAATCACATATTTCGTATGTAAACGTGCAAACATATATGTACATTTATATATGTGTGTATTATAAAGTACATGTGTAGAGTGTACAGTGTACACATTATTTGTCATTTCATCATTTAATTTTCCCAAATGTATTCAGAGAGAAAGTTGATATACAAATATCCCAAACCATTTGTTTTGTTTTTGTTTTTTTAAGTTGAGAGATGCAAATTCCTTTTTATTCGCAACGTCAATTCTTGAAAGCGGATCAAAAAACAAAGCAAGCGTACTAAATCATAAAACTGAAAAAATAAAATAAAATAAAAAAAAAAAATTATTTTGCAAAAAACGGTTTGAGAAAAATAACATCCTTTTGAATTAATTTTTTTTCTGTGCTCTGGCTGTTTGCTTTCTAAAAGAGAGAAGGCAGCAATGTCGTCGTTGTTGTCATTCTCCTTTGGCGTCCTACGTTTTTTAGATTTTTCTTTCCAAATGGAAAGTATACATAAATAAAAATGTAAAAAAAAATAAACAGATAAAACAAAAAAATACTCCGCCTTAATATTGTATGCTATTGTTGCTGGATGTAAATACGGGATGCGTCTCCTTGAAGGTCAGTGGGTATTAGGGAACTCGTGTGTCTGTTGATCCTTTGAAGATGGGGAATTTGTTTTAGGAACAAACCCAGACATTTTTGTTGGTTTATTGTGAAGTAATGACATTGTCGTCGTCTTGGATGTGGATGGGTGTTGATGTATGTAGGTTGTAGTCGAATATGCCATAAAGTTAAATGAACTTAGCATCCAATTGACAATATTCACAAAACATTTATGCTCAAAGCTTTGAAACAAGCTGAACATATTTTTTTTTTTGAGTTTTTTTTTTTTTTGTAATTTCATACATAAATGCTTTTTTGTTACTTTCATTGTTGGTTGGTTTATTATGTTGCCATCCCTATAGAGTAATAAATCAGTAGGGAACTTTGCGTACATCAAATTTTGGTAATATTGATGGAAATAGGTATGGGAAATTGGTAAGATAAAGCGAATATTTCAATTCCGGTCCTTGTTCTTTTTTTAAGTCATCAATTTATATTGATTTGATTCTAAAACTTTTGACTAAAAAATATGTAAAGATATATTTAGTCAATATTTTCGATTCCACGATACGTAAAATGCACAAGAAAACACGAGAAGATGGCGAATGAAAGCATATTTTTTCATTTCTTTTTGTATTATCGTGATATCTACAGCAGAAGTTAAATATTAAATATATTTATTACCGACTTTTATGAAAAATAACTTATAAAATTAATTTTTTTATTTATATTCTTACACGAAACCAATACTCTACAAACAAGTATTAAATAGTACGCATACGCCACAGTGTATTTATCAACTTGATTGAAATATATTCTTTTTTATCATTGACTTAAAGATATATTTTATCAATTCCAAACAAGAAGAAGGACAAATAAACCCAAATTATCAAATATTTTCCAATTAAGTGTTTCACTATCATTTACAAGGATTTTTTTTTTCAAATGCATTTTTTTTTGTCATATAAACAAAATTTGTACCTTGTTCGCGTTTCTTCTCAATTTTTTGTTTTGTTTCTTTTTAATTTTAATTCGCTAGATTATAGGTACATATCTCTATGCATTGCGAATAAATATTTATCCCTCGACACAGGCCATTAAATATTTAAATATGTTTTCAAAGCGTTAAACTGTAAAGTTTATGTTTACAGAGGAATTGTTTAAACAATTTTATTTCTCATGCGTACATAAGATGATGGTGATGGTTTTTCTTTTAGAAAATCAACAACTGCACACATAAAGTTCATTTTTGCACCAGAAGGCGGAAGTGTATGTCGATTTTTTTTTATTTTGGCTAATTCAATTTAAAGACGGAATAGGATATAGTAAACTATTTGATGGTCATATTATAATGCAGCCAATATAATATGTGTGTGACCTTCTTCTAGATAGTAAAATGTACCTACATATGTATATCAACAAAGTGAGATGATTTAAATAATGATGGTACATACTCCAAATTAGTTGATTTAAAATAAGTCTTGAAAATATATTTGATTTTAATGCTTAAAATTTATATCTATGTATTTTTATATTTATTTTAACAGTTTTAAAGACTTTTAATGCCTTTGACCTTTGACGTAGGCTTTGTGCGTCTGGTATCGGTGTTGAATAGGTTTTAGCGCGAGATTCAAAAGAAGACAAGATTTCAACAGATCAAACATTCTTAAAAATGAAAATTGGAAATTTCGTTAAAGTTCGAAATTTTGTTAAAAATTCGAAATTTCGTTAAAAATTCGAAATTTCGTTAAAAATTCGAAATTTCGTTAAAAATTCGAAATTTCGTTAAAAATTCGAAATTTCGTTAAAAATTCGAAATTTCGTTAAAAATTCGAAATTTCGTTAAAAATTCGAAATATCGTTAAAAATTCGAAATTTCGTTAAAAATTCGAAATTTTGTTAAAAATTCGAAATTTCGTTAAAAATTCGAAATTTCGTTAAGGATTCGAAATTTTGTTAAAAATTCAAAATTTCGTTAAAATATCTAAATTTCGTTCAAAAATCCGATATTTTATTTTAAAAAAATTTGGCATTTTGTTAAGAAATTCGAAATTTTATTAATATGACATTTTCTTAAAAAATTGACATTTTCTTAAAAAAATCGACATTTTCTTAGAAAATTCGACATTTTGTTAAAAAAATCGACATTTTGTTAGAAAATTCGACATTTTGTTAGAAAATTCGACATTTTGTTAGAAACTTGGACATTTTGTTACAAAATTTGACATTTTTTTAAAAAATTCTACATTTTGTCAAATTATTCGAATTTATATTAAAAAATTCGAAATTTCGCAAAAAAAATTGAATTCGAAAAAAGAATTGTTTTTTTAAATCGAAATTTTTTTTTTTTTTAATTTAAATTTTTTTTGAAACAAAAACCGAAATCCAATTAAAAAGAATTGAAGTATGTAAACAAATAACGAAATTTTGCTGTTGGAGATTTTCAGTTAGAGTTGCAGTCAATTGTACTGCTTCCAAGTCACTTTTGGTAGAAATTGCTCCCATTGAAGTGTTTTGATCACAAAAAAGTTTTTGTCCGATATCCTCGAATTTACACCAATTTATAGGTAAAATAAATAATAAGAGTCTTATTTTTAAATTTTGTATGCCTATTTTCCATTTTAAATGTTTTTATCCCATTTCTAGTAAATCAGGAATGGGAAAGGAATGGGAAAGGAATGGGAAGCATTTCCCAGAAAGTTTAGTTTTTTGTAAAATAGTTATTTGTATTGACTCAACTTCTAAAGGTTTTTAGTTGTGCATTAAAACAAGAAGATGAACAAATCTGCATGCTTTATTAAGAAAATATTGACAATTATTTATATTATCTACTCTTCTGAAATGTCACTCTTCAACAATCTAGGATACAGTTGCTATTTTCCGACATTTAAGATTTAATGAAGAGCTTAATCTAATAAAAGATATTCTGCTAAGTCAGGTCGATATTTTGTTTTATTTTATTTATTTTTTAATTAAGTGGAGGTGTGAATATTTTTACAACCAAATTTTTTGGCAGCATTTACACCTCAATCAAAAATTATTTTTTTTTATTGTAAAATTTTTGAATTGACAAATCTTAAAAGAATAATAATTCTTAAGGCATTTATGTAGATACATACATATTTAAATATATATTTTTCTCATAAAATCTTTTTTTATTTTTGTAATAAACTCATCATCTTCTTGTATTTTTATTTTATTTTATATTATTTTTTTTTTATTACAGCGCTCAAAGTCAAGTTAATGGTGCGAAGGCCCATCACCCAACTGATGGAGCAAGGAATTATTCCACGTAAGTATCTATATAAATTATAAATAAAAATAGAAAAACCAAATAGAAACATTCATATTTTTAATCATTTATTTTATGTGCAAATCAAACAAGCATGTATGTAGGTATTTTACACCCAAAAATAAACATTAAACTTTCTTGGAATACATTTTTAAACGAAATTATACATATTTTAAATTTATTTTTATTTTATTTTATTTTTTTCTTTCATTTTCATTTTCAAACTTCCCGCGCAGTTTGTGTCTCGCTCTATTTTACTCAAAAACATACCAACATCGCCTGTGGTTTATTGCATCGTTTTTGTTTTTTTGCTCGTTTTGTTTTTGTTCTGAGTTTATCGTCACTTAATGACGTCATTACTTGTATAATAACACACGTAAACAATAACAATGATAATCAACCCCCACTGGCATAGCTAAGTTGTGGCATCATCAACCCCATTTTGTAGACGACGACAACGATGAAGACTAAGGCGTATACAGTAGGACAAAATAGCTTCAGAACTTGGAATTAAATTGAAGAAAAAAAAAATAGATGTAATTTTCTCGAAACTGACAAATTGACTTGTCGCATTTTCTTCATTATTGTCAATTATCATACAAAAATCACTATAGGTACATGTTTGTAAAAAATTAAAATTGATTTAGAAATTTAAGAATTATTTTTCAATTTTGCTACACTTTATTATTTACTTTGTTAGAAATTTTGGTAATCGATTTTGCTGTAAAATTTTAATCATCTGTACAAAAATTACAATTTTCCTGGTTTTTAAAAAGAATTAATTTTTATCCGACTTTAATATGTAACCTGTCCCACTGTTCGACGATGTTGTTGTTACTGTCAGTGTAACTACTTTAAGTGGCGGAATTTTTGCAAAAAGATAAAAAAAAAAAAATAGAAAAAGCTATTTTAAGAAAAATAACAGCAGTTTCACATAAACCATCTCCCATGTATACCATAGATAATAATGAAGGAGCTGAATACAAAAGAGGGGAGCCAAATAGTTGCTAGTTGCAGCATATAAACAAATAAACAATACCAATCCGACTTCGGTGATGATGGAACGTAAAATTTTCTATTTTATGATTCTTTTTGTTCTTCTCTTGCATTGTTTTTTTTTTTGTGTTGCAAATACACAAATATACATAAAGCAGGTTAGAAACGGCTAGGCGTTGTTCAAAAAGAAGATTAAGTTGGAAAACAATAAATTTGGCATAATCCAACGGAAATGCTATACTAGAGATGACTGAAAAAGTTTAAATTGTGAGATTGAAAATAAAGGTACCTACATAGATGTATTTCGAAATTGGCTGGTGTTGACAAGTTCAGGAGGTTGAGTTGAAATTGGTTGTTGGAAATTATATATAGCTGATGAAGGTAAAGCTATTGAAAAGACAGATTATAATAAAACTGTCAGTGAATATGATTTTTGCTAAAGTAATAAAAATATCTTTCTGAGTTGTTTTGACAGGTTTTTTTTTTTTTTTTTTTGCTGATGGTCATAATTGAGTTTAAAATACATGGACATAGGTAATTCATTCTAAATATCAACACAAGGTATGACACTACCTTTTTATGATCAAACCCTCATGGTAATTTACCTCCCCTTACCCTCCTCAAAGCAAAGATAGTATCTCCAGCTTTTTTTTTTTATTATTAAATAATTCAATAATATCTCCATCAAATCTATGTCGATTACATTACAGCTACAGTCACGCTACATTAAGAAGTCGCCTTTATATCTTATATATGCAAAAAAATAATTATAGCTTTAAGTTGCTAACGTTAGTATTTTAATGAATTAAATAAATAAATAAATATTTGGCTTGGAATTTCAAAGCTTTTTTAGAATTCTATCTTAATGTGAATTGAGCAGCTTATGCCACAGTATGGGACTTGTACTTAAAATTTGAGAAAAAAAATAAATGTAAAATATTACTAACTAACCTTTAAACGTTCAAAACTCCAAAGGAGTGGTGGTACATTCCCCCCCCCCCATACTCCCTCTTGTACGGAGTTTGGTGCTGTCTAGCCTAAACCTACATGTTCCTAATTTTTGTCGCATCTTATGCGAATCACCCTGTAAATTTCGTTTTATTAAGATAAAACACAAAAAACATACAAAACATTAAAAATGTCGCACGCAAAAATTGAAATACATACATAGTTAGAAAGACTTAAGGACTAACAAATGGCAAATTATTAAGCAATGAGCATTTCAATCTAAACAATTTCAACCTCTTTTCCTGTGGATAATTTGCTAACTTTATGAGAATAAAGAAAGAAAAAAATATAGAAAACATCGCATGACAAAATTAAAACTATCACATGAATTGCAAATTATTAAGCAATAAATTAAATAATAAAATAAGTTTAAGGCGGTGCTTCGCTAACTTGTTATGAATTTAGCGAATCAGAAAAAAACATAGAAAATATTGTCACACCTAACTTACTAGTTATTAACGTTAAATTATTAAGCACTAAACTTTTGAATATAACCCTTTCCGAGGAGGTGTTTCGCTAACATGATACCAATTTAGCAAAATAGCAGAAAAAACATAGAATATAGAACATGACAAATTTGAAATTATCACATCTAATTAATAGCAAATTATCCACCCAACCATTGCTAAACGTATATTAAAATGTTGAAATAAAATTATTTTTGTTCATAAATTATTTTTTGGTGCTACAAAGTCTTTTTGATCATGTACCAATACCCATAGTGTCCCGAACGCAGCCGGCGGCGGCGCTGACGGCGGAGGTAGCTTGTAGCAGCAAGCCCTATGTATTCAATCGTTATCTCAATTTTTAAGAATCACTATATCCGCCATAGATTTTGATGCAGGATATCAAGAGACTCTTTTAAAATGGGTCTTCATAAAATAAATAAATTCTCATTCAAAATCGCGGATATAACTTTGACTTATGACCACCAGTTTGTATATTAAACCATAATGCCCGTCAGAATAAATTAAACCAAACGAAAAACTAGTCAAATTTGAATCTATTTTTTTTTACCTTAAAAAATGTAAATCTTTCAGTATTAGGCAATTGGTCCTTCGTCAAATCACACCGTAAAAAAAGCCCTTAAGCAATTTGATTAAAATCAAAAAAAAAAGGAAAACAGAAACAGAAACAGAGACGGCCACCTTTCTGGATTTTGTTTGACGTTCGTAATTCGTGAGGCAATTTACATTTAAATTTCCCATCGTCGATTTTCTTAAACGCGTATTTTGCCAAGCGGTTTACGGTTTCAGTTTTTTTTTTTTTTGGAAAAGTTTTTTTTTTAAACCCAAAAATAGAAGCAAAATATTTTTTTTTTATATTTGTATGTATATCAATCGATAGGAAGATAGCAAAAAGGAAAAATCATCAAGGGTGATGGCCTCATCTCATTTCTGAATCGCCACATAGTCCTTTATGGATATTTCGATATCGGTAGCATTATGCCTGGTGAATATTTAATGAAGAAAAGATAAAATTAAATAAATCGAAAAAATGAGAAAATAAACAAAATATATGTATGTAGATACGAGTTTCCTGTGTATACATATTCCAAATATCGTTCTAAAGTATATGAATATAGGTTCATCTTGTGAATGGAAAAACAGGAGGACGCTATTCCATTTCCTTCTTTCTGTCTATGAAGGTAAACTCTGTTGCTTTCCTTGGTATATATGATAATGAGATGGTACAGGACGGTTTTGAGGACTTATTTATGGAGCATGGAGAAGAGAAATACGGAATTTATTGATAAGCAAATTATTTTATTTCTTTGAATAATTTTACCACCAAAGTACCATTGGATATAATGGTATCCTATGTTAAGATCCTATCTAGATGGCAGGAGCTGTATCGTTTTACAGATTCAAATCAGTAGATTTACAGGAAGCATGATTGACGAAAATACATACATAGTTACATAGTGGTTTTTTTTATGAGTAAATTTGAAGCACTCTGGACTTTTTATGATAATTGGTTAAGGGGTTCAAAGTAAATGATTTAGTTGATATAATTCAAAATCATCGATGAAGGACTCTTATATAATTTTTTATTCATTTTCCCTGCCACGCCTTTTTTTCATTTGATTATCTCGTCTGACCATTTGACACCATTTTTTTAGTCTCCTTTTCAATTGGAATAAATTTTTCTTAGATGTTACTTAAAATTGTTGGTTATTTATTCGATATTGTTTCTTTCTACTTTTTCTGTAATTTTCGATGTTTTCTATGTTTTTCGATGTTATTCAATGTTTTTCGATGTTTTTCAATGTTTTTCGATGTTTTTTAAATGCATGTTTTTAGCTTTTATAAATTTCATTTGCATACTTATTTCCTTTAATTTCTTAATTTTTTATGTTTTTCGTTTCAGCGCTCAAAACTTCACCAGCTATACATGAACAATGCAAGCAACTCGAACGTGCCAAAACGGGAGATCTACTCAAAGCAAAAATTCAACAGCGACCAAATCGCGAAGAACTCGAGCGTCGTCACATCTTGGAAGAAGATGAATGTCACATTGATCCAAGTCTCGCCGAGAAGCAGCGCATGCTCAAGAAAGCCCGGCTAGCCGATCAATTGAATTCTCAAATTCAACATCGACCAGGTCCATTGGAATTGATCAAGAAGAATATTCTGCATACTGAGAAACCAATCGAGAAAATCGTCAAAGAGGGTTTGGTGTCGTTCAAGGCGACAAGTGAAGGTTTGCTAACGCGGCCGCAACATCCTAATAGTTATATAACATTCGAAGATGACTCGCAGAGTTCAGAAAGTGATACGCGCAATACTCCGCCACGGACAGCAAGTGATGTACTTGAGGCGGCTGCAGCTTCAGCGGGTATTGTTACAGTTGCATTAACAATTCCAACAAGTGGTGGCCAGGTAGTGGTTACATCGGCACCAATTCTTCAGACCAAATTCCACACAGCATTGGCACCCTATGTTCCTCCACCGCCGCCATTGCCCTCGAGAGTGAAGCAAGATACAGCAAATCTCTTTGAAGAGCTTTGCCAGTCAGTAGCTGGACCGAGTCCGAGTCCCGGATATTTGCCATTGGCTCATTCACCTCTGTCGTTTGGATCAAGTGCGTCAACGCTGAGTCCACTGTCGTCGGTGGCCTCTCCACCGCATTCGATTACTCCAAGGCCAACTATAGCTTCTCCTGCGCTATCACTTCAACAGTCGCAGAAATCCGATGCTCCCGGGAAGGACAAGAATCGTAAAAAAAATAAATCAAAGCCAGTTTCGAAGGCGAGAACAATCAAATTCCATGAGTACAAGGGACCACCGAGTGCTCAGAAGATTTCATCATCATCGGAATCTAGCGCCACCGAGGAGACATCTTATCAACTTATGTTGGAACAGCAGAATTGTTTGTTGAAATTCCTTGAACATCTGAACAAAAATCAGTCGATAATCCCATCAACCACTGGTGCTTCTACCCCTAAGTTAGCCACGATGACAACTCAGCAATCGGCAGTAAGTAGCAGTGATGTGAGCACGTCAAGTTCTATGTCTATGTCGGCTGGAACTCCACGGCCGCCACCGTTGCCATCACCGGCTTTATCTGTGAGCTCATCGATTCCACCGAGTCCGGCAACAAGTTATGCTGAGTCCACTTGCTCCCTGAGCGAAAATACGCGGCTTGAAAAAATGAAAGTCTCTGATCTGAAAATGCATCTGAAGCGAAGAAATCTACCAGTTTCGGGACCAAAACCACAGCTTATTGAACGTCTCAGACCATATTTGCCATTCGACTCGATGGACTGCACTCCACCATCGAATCCTGAAATAGCACCCTCTGTGGTGAGCAATGAGACATGCGACGCTCCAGATACAACAGTGGCCATGATTGTGAATTCGCCGCGTCAATCGATGTCTCCAGAAGCAGTCAATGAACATCAAGAGCACATGGAAGTCATGCAGCAGATGGATTCCCCAAGACCTGTTGCATTGCAGGTGCAGCCACAAACTCAAACTACGACCTTCCTGACATTATCCAATGAAGATCTTCTAAGGGAACAGCAGCGTAAGATCGATGAACTCCAGAGGCAGCTGCAGCTAAGCCAACAAGAATTGCAACAAATCCGGCAAAAGCAGCTTGGGCAAGCACCTCACCAACAAATCACACTGATTACTACGGCTTCAAAAGAACCACCGCAACAGCAACAGGTAATTAAGATTCAACAGCAGCCCATCCAGCAGCAGCCAGTGGTTTCGAGTACACATCAGACAAAGGCATCTTCGGCTCCGCCCGCGCCGCTTAGCCAAAAAATGGTCGTAAAACAGCAACTCGAGGCTAAGATTCAAAAGCACAAGCAGGCTGTTGCTGCAGCAGCTCAAGCGCAGGCCCAGGCACAGCTTCAGGCCCAAGCTCAGGCACACGCTCAAGCCCAGGCTCAAAATCTCATCCGTATGCAGAAGGCTATGTCAACCCCCACACATCACACAGTTATCATCCCCAAGCTGGAGGATCAGAAAACAATTATAGCTACTGCTCCAGCGTCTTCTATAGCTGGGGCTCACCATCATAAAGGTCAAAATAATGTGGGCTTGATGTGGAACGATGGCAACCAAACCATCTTCCTTGTTGGACTTCCACCCCAGGATAATGGAAAGAAGTTAATCAATGGCCATCACAGAACTACTTCCCTGCCTAGTATTGTTTTTCCTATAACTCCCGCAGAGCAGCAGATAATCGAAGCCAAGCGTCAACAAATGCAACCAAGAATTCAGCTTGACATAAAACCCCAACATCTACCCCCACCACCACTCTATGAAGAGGCAACCAAGCAACTCTGCACAGTCAAGATCAAGGAAGAGATTATAGAGCAACCGCCACAAAGAAATGGCATTGTTCAAACCCTGCACACAGCTCCTTCTTCCAAACGCAAGCAACATGTCAAATCAGAGAAACTTACCGATGTCCTTGATATTCTTATTAACCAGGGTGAGTTGCCAGAGAGCGCTAGAGAACCACTCACTCCAATAACTCCACTCACGCCCGGCGGCAGCAGCATCATGACCGACATGAGTGGCAATCTGATCTTTTCGCCTGCCCCACCTCCAGTTACAGTGACAATGGACACAACACTTGCAGCAACAGCATCTCCATCTTTCCAACTTCTAAACACTCCAGCTCCGCCACCACCTCCGCCGCCACCAGCTCCAACGCTACAATCTCCCCAGCCACCACCACTCTTGCTGGAGAACATAGACATGTCTTCGCCATTGCAATCCAATTGCCACATCGACCCGGCCAAGACGTTAGATATATTCCTGGAGCAGCAACACCAACAGTCTTCGCCCACAATGCATCAAGAAAAATCATCACCTGATGATCGCGAAAATAAATTGAATCACTTCGATGAGTTCGAATTGCTCGAGCTCATGAGTCAACAACTGGAAATGGATATAGGTGGCGATGAAAATTGTCACAGCTTCCCAGACCTGCAGCAACACCAACAGCAGCAGCAGTCGCATCAGGACACGTCCCAAAATAAACAATCAATCTCACCGCCAATGCGACGTGACATGAATCCCTCGCTCCAACCATCTATCAGTGAGCTCATCCAGCAGCAAAGCACTTCCAACAGCAACAATAATTCCAACCTCCCCATGACCAATGGCCTGGTTCACCATCAGCACCTCCATCACCTGCATCACCATCCGCAACAACAACAACAACAACAACAACAACAGCAGCAGCAGCAGCATCATCATCAATTGCAACATCACAGTGTCAACAATAATCCCGGCGAATCGTCCTCGTCCAGTTTTACGTCGTCAAATAATAATTTCTCATCGACTCCAATGGACGTGTGCGACGACTTCGACAATCCTTTAGCGAGCTTCAGTTTCAGTTCTCAGCTGTCACCGGACTCGAATATAAACACTCCACCACATCCATTCGGTGATGAGGGTGGTATTATATCTGTTGGTGGTGGTAATGGTGGCGGTGGTAGCGAAAGCATTAATGGGGGAAGTGGCGGCAGCAACAATAGCTGTGGTCTCATGTCATCAACCCATTCGCCCTCGTCGCCCTCGGGACACAATAATTCGATTTTGGAACAAATGTCAGTTTGTGGCAATAATATTGGTGGTCAAAATCAAGGTGCTTCAATGATGGATAACTCGGATAGTTTCGGAGACAGCCATTTGTCGCCAATAAATCAGGACAATATTTTGGATCTTTTCAACATTGATGATTATAAAATGTCCTGGGGTGAAGGAGACTTTGCTGTCTAAAATGTAAACAAAAAAAACAGAAACACCATCATGTTGTCTGAAAGAAGATAGAAGAGACGTGCATTTATTATTATAAATGATGTGTGAACGCGATTAACCCCTCGGGCAAAGGAGGTTTTACTCCTTTATTTTATTTTTTTTTTAACTTAGAATGTGTGGTTTATATTTGGAAAAAAAAAGAAAGTGTCAGTTATGAAGTAAAAGAATTTAACAAAAACAAAAAAAACGTAAAATTAGACCATTCCAATGAAATTCTTAAAAAAAAAAACAAACAAAAAATATTAAGCTGCTTGCGTCTTTTGTTTTTAGCTGCAAAGCTTTAGTTAAAAGCTTAAAGAACATTATTGTTAAAGGATGCGTTTCAGAGTATAAAAATTAGGTTAATCGTGTAATTTGAGCTGGAAAAAGGCAACTGAATTTTTAGAATTGGTAAATTAATACAGTTTTGGATATGTAGCTACTGTTTTTTGTATTGATGTTTAAAGATCTATGAGGGAAGGATAAACTTAAAACGTTTGCCTTACGTGTAGCATCGTATCGTCTACATGGTATAATATGTAAACCTAAATTTGGCACTCGTGAGTCCCATCCCAGCACACCACAGATTTTTTTTTATATATATGTTAACTTTTATCTTAAGTTTCTTGGCGTCTTAAAATTAGTCATTTTTTTAAAATTAATTTTAGGTCCTTATCAATTTTTAACTTGGCATTTGAACTTTGAAATCGATGACTTGAGGTCTTCGAGAAAATTACTGAACCGACTAATATTTATATTTTTACATGGAGTCAGAAGTTGGAAATCAATACTTTCTTTCATTAAAATAAATCGTTTTCGATATCAATATAGGTAACTCCAGTTTTATTTTCATACTACGAGACGAGAGCTCTGTTATCTTTAACTGGTTATAAACATGTTCCCCTTTTCATAATGTTTCAGCACTGCGACAACCGATTTTTTGCAACAAAAACACTATTCAACACAATTTTGCTGCCGAAACCATATCATAGATACTTGTAGGTATTTGATGCCTTGAACTCTTCTTCGCTGGGACACAACATAAAAGTCTTTTAGTAAAGTGAGGATAACCCAACAATCTCTGTATTATTTGCAATATTTGATTTCCCTTTGGAAAATATAACTTTCAAATTGATAAAAACTAACTTCAAGATTACACTCAAAACCATCCTTTTAATTTCAAAATGGGCAGAAAAAAAAAATCACAAAAACAACAGCAAAGCAAAACAAAAACAAAACAAATAAATAAAAATAAATAAATAAAAATATACCTAATTATATTAGCTTAAAACTTTTATCAAAAAAAAAAAAAAAAATAAATAAATACAAGTATTTCCTCAAAGGAAAGAAAACGCCTTTAATTAAGTGAACAAAATTTGTTTAAATAATATTATCATTTGTTTCGTTATTTTTAATTTAATTTCTTATTTAAAAAAAAAATATAAATATTTATATATGTATATTTTAAGCGATAATTTTATTCTCGCTATTCCGATATTTGAATAAAAACTATATTAGAAAAATATAAAACAAAAAAAAAAAATAAATTAATAATACTGTATCCTCAGAAATGAATGTTTTATTAAATGGAAAATTGATAAGGTGCATTGTTATAAAAGAAAATAAAAAAAAATAAATAAAATAAAGAAATTATTAGAATTTGTGGGTTGTGTTTTGTCTGATTTAATAATAAAATGTAAGAAAAAAAAAATATTTCCAAGTTTGTTTAATTTAAAAGAAAAACATAATATTTCTTGCGCAAAAAATAAAAAAAAAAATATGGAAAAAAGAAATGTACTTAATAATTGCTTTGTTCTCTATTACAAATCAAAAAATTGTTATTAAATAATTATAAGATCATATCATAAAAAAATAAAACAAATGTAAATATATTTAATTTTAAAAATTAAGAAAGCATATAAAGCAATTAAAAAATTTGATTTCAAATTTAAACAATTAAAACATCAGTTATACATACACACATACTTATAAATATTATATTAAAAAAAAAAACATTTTATTCTAACCATTTTTAATTTTTATTCTATATTCTTTTTTTTGTAGTCTAATATTCAATTTTTTTCTTTTACATTAACTTTCCTGTAAATAATTTAAAATTAGTGCTTAATATGATATTAACTTACATTAGTGCTTGGCATTAAAAATTAAATTAATATCTATAAAAATAGTTAAAAAAAATATAAAAAAAATAAATAAATCACTCATTATTTAATTCTAATAATAAAATTATTTTTTTAAGAATCAAGAGAAATTGAAAAAAAAAAAAAAAATAATTAAGCTTGTGAAGAATTAAGATGGTTACGATTGCTATGAAAATGAAAAAAATAAAATAATTTAAGTTTTAACTAAAATAATTATATTAATATAATTACATACATATAACAATTACTACTACTATTATAACAAAGTGATATCAACAAAAAATATACTATAAAAATATTGAATAAAAATCATTTTTCCAACAAAAAAAAAAACAAAAAAATTAGTTTCTTTTTTTTTTCAAAATTGAAGATTCTACCAATATGGACAAATCATATCAAACTTATGAAGGTGTTATTTTCATTCATAAATTGAAATGCAAAATTTGTTAAGATTAATTTTTCTTTCGGTGTTTCGTTTTTGGAAATTTTCCATCATATGGCTTTTTGTTTAAAATCATCCCGGGAGAGGAAGAGGGAAAGGATATCTCCAATCCGGGGAATCAGACAATGGCTCAGCTCAATTCTGTTGAATGTTCCTTGTCGAAAATTATATCATGGAGAGTATTTACACCAGCGATCTGAAAAATGCAGCCCTCTTTCTTTTAATACTCACTAATAACCAGAGAAAGGATTTTATTGACCTATAGATCAGAACAAATTAGTTTGATGACGCGACAGATAAAAAACTAGGGCCTAGTGACTTTATGTTCTGTCGAATCCGAAAGGATTTCCAGCCAGGTTCTACATTTCACTTTCTATAGAAATTAAATTGAAATCGATCTAAAATAAAGTTTGGTGTTCCACATTTCGATTTAATCGATTTTCTCGTGATTTCAATTCGACCAGATCTTGTTAGTGTGGAATTGTCAAAAGCAAGCTGACATTTTCTAAAATGTAAGCGATGCATCTATATTTTATTATATTTTTTAATAGTATTCAATTTAAATAATTTATTTAAACAGGGGTAAGCATAAAAATACTGCTCAGTTTAAAGATCCCTTCTGCAAAAAAACGCAAAAAAACGCAAAAAAACGCAAAACAACAGCCAGCTGCAATGTGCTTGAAATTGAAGATTTTCCTAGATGCGGCGCAACAGTTTGCAGCAACATATGGAAGGCATCTTTATTTACGCGATAATATGAAACAAACCTGAATTAAATTATAAATTTCAATACAAATTTTTAGTTGCAAATTTCCATTACTTACGCTGCATCTGCAATTTCAAATGGATTAGAAACGTCTCTCAACGTACGTCTTTTAATTTTCTCAATTGAAAATCTTTTCTTCTCAAGTTCGAATGCCGCAGCAACGAAAACGGCACTCATTTTTTTTTAATTTAATTATAAACAAAAACTAAACAATATAGTCATTGAAGATCTTATATCAATCAACAAATTTGTGTATTGTCCTACATGACAGATGTCAGCTGTTTTTGATTTCACTTGAAGTGATTTCGAAAAATGTTCGAAATTATGAAATCTATCGAAATATGTAACACGGAAAATAAATTTACTCGATTTTCAATTTCGATTTCGATATCATTTCACTCGATTTCTGGAACCTTACTGTTAATTCCACGTTCAAATATATAAAAAAAATATATTTTTGTACAAAGATGCTTACGATTTAGCGTCTTTTCATTTTCCTGTCGCTGTGGACCATAAGAAGGGTTCTATTCAGATTAATCATTAATTGTGTCTTAAAGCTCTCTCAAACCAACGCCAAACATTCGGAACGACAATAAAACTTTCATCTTTAAAAATTAATTTAAATGGTGATTAATGAAAATTACCACTCTGACGTGAAGATGCGATGCAGCGAATCTTTTGAAATTCTATACGTAATTTAATTTTGTATAAATTCATTTTAAAATATACATAAATATTTATATAATATTGAAACAAGTAAACACTCTCAGCCTTATTGTGATGTTCACTCGAAAAATATAGGTACTTCACTTTTCGCTTATTTTGAGTTTCACCCCAAAATTTTATGTTCGAAAAATTCCCCTTATTATGAACATTCATTTCGGGCGGAATATAATGACATTGAAAGCCTAAATATTCACTTATTTTTTGTACATACATAGGTGAACGAAATTTCATTCGGGCGAAACTTACAAGATTTTAAAATTCCGGGGAACAAAAAGTTTTATGATGAAATATATTTCGGGTGAAATTCATAATAAGTCTGAATAACATTACATTACATTCCTCCCGAAATGAATGTTCACAATAAGGGGAATTTTTCGAACATAAAATTTCATCTGAAACTCACAATAGGCAAAAAGTAAAATGTCAAATTTTCCGGGTAAATGTTGTTCAGGCGAAACTCACAATAAAGGCTGACTATGAAAATAAAAATTGGAAAATAGAAATTTCAACCGCAAAAGTTAAAAAATATCTTGAAAATCTGAATTTGCATACTTTTAGAGGTTCATAATAGGAGTATTAATGCAACGTCATAAAGTCTTCGTAAACGTGGTAAACTGCGTAAACCTGTCAAATGTTCATATAAGATTTGACAGGTTTATGCAGTTTACAACATTTACAATGACTTTACGCCATTGCATGAATACTCCCATTAATTCTAAGGAATGGCAAACTGTAAGGATTTGACAATTGGCTAATTTTTTTCCCTCAAGAAAAATGCGACCGCCAACAGATGGCGTTACGCTCTCAGATTGCTATATTTGTGTATAAAAATTATTGGAGCATTTCAAAAAAGTCATTGTAAACGGATCTTGAAGAACTTAGATATAAATTTAATTTTTACTTTTTAAAATCCTTAAATTGCGACCGATTATTTTGTAATAAAAAACACCTACATACATATATTATAAAGGTCACGAAAAAGGAATAATTACATATATTATACTTAATGAAATTATTTTAGACTTTTTTTTTTCTGCTGATTCTTACACAAAAATTAAACTTTTTTTCTGAATGACTAATTGATAAATTTAATATCAATGCCAAAAGGCTACACGCTTTTCTTATTAATTTAGAACCATAATTTATTATTTGACAAAAAAAAAAAAAAAAAATTGTTGCAGATAAAGACTTCATGAAGTTTATCATCCTGTTTCCATTTTAAACAGGTACAGGTACCTTACCCACCGACCGACTCACAAACACAATACAGGGATAAAAATTAATTGTTAAATTTAAAAGAATAAATATTTTATAGTCACTTTAAGAATAACTGCTTACATTTCAGAAAATAATTGCTGTAGCCACAAATTAATTAAATAAGAAAAGCCTGGCATTTATCTCAATTGCTGGAAACTAATCCTCTTTCACCAATACAGCGATACACCTGCTGCTCTAAAGTGCTTCAAATGCTATATTATGCCTACGTGTGACTGTTTCTGTTTATAGATATGTACAAGTATTAGAAGTAAGAAGACGCCGCCGCCGCCATTGATTGTATAATTTCATTATTTTTGACCAGGAAAGCGGCTTTTGTTTGTGCAGATTATGGTGCAGATAAATTTAGTGACATTCCGAACCCTCTTGTGGATGGATATTATACTATATATGTATATACAAACTTATCTACATTATTGTTGGCGTGGGTGTTTTCTCCTTTTCGTTTCTTCAGGTTTAATGAAATTACAAGTTGTCCTTGTTATAATGTATAGTCAATGGGAAATGAACTTGGTTTTCGTTATCGTGATGTTACTGTAAACGTTAATGAATTATTCAAGTGAAATAGTAAGTGGGCGTGTGGGCGTGTTTGTTTTTTTGTTTTTTTTTTTTTTTTATTATTTTTCATTTAAGTGACAGAAGCCAAACCATCCTCCTCTTCTCTGTCCAGTGATCATGAAGTTAGTGCTTGACAAAATAGGATAATCAATGGCATAATCAGGATTATACAAGCAGACTCATCAAAGAGCAGCATGAGGGTTGGATGATTGTGGTGCTGTTTATGCCAAATTATCTACCGCTTCTTAAACTCACACTTATATGTTTTTCTGACTTTTTCCTTTTTACCCAGAAAAAAAAACATTGACAAGGACAACGAAGACGCCGCGACACGTCGACGTCGACGTCGATGTCGACGAAGATGAGGATGATGATGATGATAATGATGATGACAACAACGTTGTGATGCTCATGCTAAGGGAAAGGCGACCGCACACAATATTTGTGTCAAGTTGTTAGAAGTACAAAACAACAGCTAGACGCATGTATACTCACCCTTATGAAATGAAAACAAAAAATCAAGGAAGAAACCTCCCTTGAGCCAGTAGAGTGTAGGCGGTGCGTTCATAACCTCAATCTAGTGCACAGGATCAAAACCACATACATACATATATACAAACGATAGAGCAAACAAAATAGAATAAAAAATAAATTGGATAATTTATACGACACTACGGCGCGGCGTATAGCGGCCATGGCAACAAGTTGACGATGGGAAAGAGGGGCGGGCAACAAGCGATCCAGAAAAAAAAAATGTTTAAGGTGAATTTTACAAAAGAAAACAAGTTTATTTTATTTCCTTCTTTCCAAGAACTGATATATGCCTTTGGTCTAAATTTTAACAGTCAATTAAATGGTTTTGGGTCAAATTTGTAATACAAGCAGATTCCCACATAAGGACAAAACATTTAAAATATTTGTCAAGGGTAACCAAAATGTATGCCATCAGCAATTTCATTCAAGCTTTGAAAATCTTAAAAAATATTTAAAAAAAAATCTTACGACAGATGAAAATAAGTTTTTAGAACGTATTTGGTAAAATTCAACTTCTTAAGTTAGGTGGGGGTAAATTGGGACACAATTTACCTTTCCATCCTTGTGTGTCCAATCATGGATTCATTGCTTGGTTCTGATGGAGATGGGAGTGATGGGGTGTTTCACATTTTTTTTTATTTATTTTTCCTTTTCGTTTGTCCCAGCATGAGCTCTTGAAAATGAAATCCTAAGAAATACCGATGGGAGTCAAACGGCAGCGAAAAGAATCCACTCCAACAGATGGTTTCTTTTCACTTTATAATGTTGTTGGCTGTTGTAATCTATATCTACTAGCTCTTATACCCAAGAAGAATCATGATACAACAAAAAAAAAAACCTAAAGGACCAAATGGATACCACCCGCTTGGTATAATAGGACTTTTCCACACTTTACTGATCCTGGGTGTGCTCTTGGACATTTATGAATACCATTTGCAACATGAGCGCTTAGATTTTTATTTTTTAATGACAAAAACAAGACCATAAAGAGCTGAATCAGGGATGTTTTAATATCAGTCCAAGGAGGGTCAAAAGGAAATAATAATAATAAAAAAAAAAAAATGAGAACAAAAAACTTAACAAAACGAGATAACCACATGTTGCCGCAAGGAAGCAGGCAGGAGTGGCATCAATGATATTTAAAATCATTGGATAGGCATGTCAATTGAAATGATAATCAGAGCCAAGGATAAAGATTGAAAAAAGCAATTTAGTTTTTGATTGGAAAGAGCAAAGATTACGTATAGATGAAGAATCAAAAATAAATGGCTTATGCTAAAAAATTATATAAGTATATATTTTTTTAATTAATCAAGATTTTATTGCTGCTGGGTCGTCAAGCGTTTATAAAATAACACAAGGACTTGGTTTTGTGTCTAAATTCAAAGGACGCAAAATTCTTGGTAAAAGTAGGTTAGATTTTGAGATTTTTTCTTAAATTAAATTTGGGGTCAAAATTTTCATTAATGACGCTTCAAATATCTGTAGGTATCCGCGAGTACGACATTAGATGCATATATGTACATATGCGTAATTTGAGCTTCAGCCTATCCCAAAACGGGTGGAACGATTTAGTTCAGAGCATTTTTATATGAATTCTTAGAATAGAAATTCGAATTATTGTTTTATCGCATCTAGAACGTGCAGCTCCTATACAACGATTTTAATTTTTCAAATGTGATTGAAAAACGGCTAAGATGATTTTTGTATGTATGTATACATATAACGGTTTGAAGTATTTTGTTTTAATTTTACAGCTCTTCAAAAATAATCTTCAAAATAATTTTTTTTTTTCATAAAAAAATCAACGAAATAATTTATTTTTTTTGCATTTTAACTATTTCAACAAATTAAATGGATATCTTAATTATAAAGCAAGTACTTACACAAATCAAAAATGGCCAAAAAATGTAAATGAATAGCAACAACAACATAAATTGAAAAATGTTTACGTTTTAGTGCGATTTTTCATATTTTTAGTTTAGGGAAAGAAGTGCACCTCTAGAGCATGAAATTTGAATATTATAAAAATTGCAAAAATGGCAAAAAGACTGCGGATTTTGTATTATGAAAAATATACACAAACCTAAACAAACTACATATTTTGCTTGAAAAATTTGGAGAGTAAAAAGAAAAATAAACACAATTTAGATGTATAACTTACAAATGAAAAAAAATTAATCATGCAATTTTTTTTTTCATTTATAATTTGAAAGTATCATTATAATTTTTTTGTATAAAATTGTTCACGAAATGATCCTTGTATCCTCTATCTATTGAATTAATTTTGTTGTTACATCTATGTAAAACACCACTAATTATAAGAGTTTATGTTCTGAAAAATCTGATTAAATAATCATGTTCACAAAAATCAATTAATTACATTTTATTATTTTGTTTATTTGCTATCAGTCCCAGTCAATTAATAATATTATGTTTCCCTCCCAAACTGACAAATGCAAAACATCCTCAAAATATGAAAAATCACCCTAGTTTAGACAAAAGTTACTAATTTTTGTTGTTGTTGTTGTTGTTGTTTTTGTTTTATATATAATTTTGTATGGTCAAGCAAGCATGAAATATTGGTTTGATTTTTTTTTTTTATTTAAAATTAGTTTTGCATCTTCTTTGAAATTTTTAAATTTTACCTAAAAATGAAAAATCATCCCAATTGGGAAAATTAAATCCTTTTTTGTTGTTGTTGTTTAAAATATATTTTTTGAGCTTATCGATTATTTAACAGTATTATGATAGGGTTAGATGATGACCCTACTAACGTTTTTTGTTATTTTTGGTTCTAAGATACTTTTTTTTGTTTCGAATTTTTGTTAATTGTCAATATCAAGATAATCTTTTTAAAAACATTCGAAAATCAAATAAATGGTTTTCTAAAGATGTATCATTTATAACCATTTTAAGGATTTTTTTTTTCACTAGAAGATATTTTATTATTTGAATAAATTACCTTCAATTGTGTATAAGTAATTTTTAATTTTTTTTTTTGCAAAAAATCTCTCGAACCGTTTTAGAGAATAGTCGGATTTTCCTTCACACCTAAAAAAATGTATAGGTCTGTTTCTTTACTCGTCCGCGGGATACCGTGTTATCCAAAATCTACCCAAAATTTTTTTTTTTACTTTTTTCTATGGCACGAAAATGCCAGAGCTTTTGACTTTGTGATGTGTAAACATCTATGCCAGGGGTAGGGTAAAATAAAAACGAGAACATTTTTGTAACACATTACGTTGTGGTGTTACACGTTACAATACGTTGATGTACATATATTGGATACGTTCAATATTGGGTACGTTCCTTCGTAGCTCAAACTAAATCGAAAGGTCGAGTTGAATTTGGGTTCAAATTTGGTTGACAATTCCAACTCGCCGCGGCGGCGTTCTGTGATGTAAAACCAGCACTTGAATATTATTTGATGTTTGCAAATCTTATAACTGTGAGTCCCGGTACTCACACTTCTTTTTTAATATATTTCATTTCTCCTTCAACAAGAATCTACCAGAAAATTTTGCCTACTGCCTCTTCATGCTTGTCAAACTACTGATAATTTCTGTTGTCAAATGTGACGTTTAATTAGAAACAAATCTGAAACATCCCAAATGCATTTCTTTACTTTCCATTTATAGTCAAAAATTACAACAACAAAACAACAACATCAAAAAGCTCGAGCCCAAACATTTTTCAGAACTCAAATATGTGTTGGGCGAATGCTCAAAACTCTATAAGTAATTTATCAATTTTACAGAAATAATTGATTTAATTAATTTTTGCGTCAAACCATGCAAAGCTGAATATTTTTTGCCTACATACCTCTTTCAGCAAAAGGAATTGAAATTAACTGATTTTCAAAACAAAATGCTTAAAAAGATGATAAAAAAAAACAAACGGGCGGGGGCGCTTCGCAGGGCGTTAAAAAATAGTTTTTTATTTGTTTTGCAGCGAATGTGTTGTAAAAAAAAGAGAAAATTATTAAAAATTAAAAAAAAATTTTGCCGAGACAGGAATCGAACCTAAAACTCTTAACGTCTAAAGCGGAGATCTTTTCACTGCACCACGAAATCTATTATATTTGAATTGCGCAAATTACTAAATATTGTTCAAATCAGTAACCCATGTGACCAATTGAAATTTCATTTCTTTTTTTAACAGATTTTCTTTATTTTCTTACAATTTTTTTTTAAGTCCTAAACCTTCTACCCTTATTCCTCTTTAATTAAAAAAAAAAATTAAGAAGATCGGTCAACCGGTTTGGCTGGTTAGCGAACGTACATACACAAAACTAAACTTTAATTTATATATATAGAAGAAGATATAAGAAGAGTTTCCCAATTCGTATTTTTAATAGCGGGTGATTAAGAAAAATTAATGGTACAATATGATTTTGTTGACCTTTTTTTACTCGAAACTATGCCCTATACAGCAATTACGATTCCAAAAACTTAAACCTTTTTTTTTCTAAAACATATTTTTCGATGTGAATGCAATTAATAAGCTTATTGATAAGTAGACGTTTTTTCGTGAACAGCTCAGCATAAGTTTTTACACAAGCAATCAAAAAAAAAAAAAATGTTACCAAGTATTTATACTTTGTTGTTGTTTGTGTGTACAAATTAACTGAGTTGGCTATACACTTTTCATCAAAACACTCCTATTGTGAAAAAATGAAATATTGTAAATAAATGTATAAAGACCTATAGTCTCTTCCTTATTTTGGACAAGGCTTTAATTTAAACTATAAACAGAAATTGGTCCATTACCTACTTGACAAAATCATTATTGACTTTTGCTATTTGAATTGATATAAAAGTAAGAAAGGTACCTATTCTTTGCATAATTCCTTTGCGAAGAACAAAAAATGAATTTCCCTCAATCAAATCTACCCGCCTTAATGGCCTTTGTAGATTATTAGGTACTTGATTTCCTGGAATTCTGTCAAAATAATTTTTTTTTTTTTGAAATTTCGACAAAACATTTAAAATTTGTAATTTTATTAATATTAAATGAAGTTTTGAACTTTATATTTCTGGTCCGGTAAAAAGTTCTCGAAAGGTTAAAAACAAGATGGAATATTTTGTATGTATGTAGGTAGTTGTTTCACTAAATAATTGAAAAATTCTTACACAGTCATATCCAAAGAGATGATGTTTTGCCCTTGTCTATTTATTAATTCCGTAAGAGGGTTGTTTCTCTCACTTCATCATTTTGACGAGGGTAATATTACACGTCAGCAAAAATGAAAGTTTGAAAATAATTTTTTTTTCTTTTTTTGGGTGTGAGTGTGGTTATTGGTTGTGAAGGTAAATGGGGAAAAAAAAATAAAACACCTTGGTGTCATTCCAACGACACCACGACGCACATGTGCCATGTGACAAAAAATCGATTAACTTTCTTAATTGACACTCAATATATAATCGAAATTTCATCTCATAGCTTTTTGTCATTTTTATTTTGTCATAATCAAAATCATAATCATAATCGTCGTCGTATTGATGATAATTATTATTTTATATTATTCAAATCAAATGCGTGAAGAGGCTTAAGATTTCGTCTGTTTTTTTTTTTTATATTTTTAGCCTTATTCAAATCTTATTCAAATTCAGTTAACCTTCGTTTGCTAAAATATTTTTCACAATAATATTGAAGAGGAGTTTTAAAATTTAATTAGCACTTGATATTGAAAGATCTTGTAATTGGAAAATTAAAAGTGCTGATTACTTATTTTACAATAAACGTTTGCAAATTAATTTCAAGTTGTTTTTAGGGCAAGTATTTTTTCGTGGATTTTATGAATTATCATGCCGTCCGTCTTCAATTGGTGCGTCTTTTGTACAGCCAAATGCGAAACAAGGTAGAGCTTTAATGGATGGACTGATTTTCTTAAACTTTAGTCCCATAAGTTTATTGAAAATCTAATTTTGGTTTTGACTTGTCTACACGAAACTGTCATATTTTAATCAACAATTGTATTTTTAACAAATGTTCTTTAAAATGGATGCAATATTTTGGATAAACCTCTTACTTGTTAATTCCAAATTGACTTCATTAAATCTGCATATCAGTTTTTTGACGAAAAATTTAGATAATGGAATCAGGGTTTTGACGATTTTTAAGATAGTTGTGTCATTTTTATAAAAAAAAAATTACAACCTTTTCCGAGATAAATTCGCTCTGTATTCCTGGTACAGTTATTTTTGGAACTAAATAAATAAATAAGTATGTATATGTAGTTGATTTTCTCAAAAACTAGAAGACGTTACAGCATCTGGTATTTTAGCGTTTGAGTAAAAATTGATAAGCATTTTTGAGAATTTTAAAAACAAAAAAATAACTTAAAATTTAGAACAAAATTATTTTGAAAAATGTTTTTGTTTTACAAAATTTTGAGTTTGAAAATGAATCCATGGAGTTTACGGTTTAGACTGAAAGAATGTTAGAAAATGTTAATAAAATCAATAAAATTAGAAATAAATTGATTAAAAAATATCTGAAACTGATTTGACACCAACACAATGTACATACATACATCAAGTGATTTCTTACACAAATCTCAATTTATGAGAAAAAAATTTAAAAAACCGTTGGGGTGGCTTTTTAAAAAATTAATTTTGTAATTTTTGGTATTTTTGGTAATTTTTAGTACTTATTTATGTGGAGTTTAAAAATTAATTTTTTAAAAAAAATCATTCACCAATTTTCGAAATATCGAATTTTCAAAAAATAATTTAGATTTTTTTTTTAACATTGAAAATGTTTATAGGGTCGTTTTGATAAAAGTATGGTGTTACCAAAATGAACAAAGATAGAGAATGAACTCTAGCGTATAGGGGGAGAATGATTGAATTTTTGGTTGGTGTTACCAAAGAAACTACCAAAATGAATAAAATGAAGAAAAAAACACAAGTGATGAATTTCAGCCAGCGTACCTACATGTTGATCATTGCCGACGGACGAGATTCAGTGGAGCAATGTATAAAATTCGAAAAATACTCGATTTGAGCCCACTTAGAAGCCTATAACTTTGGTTAAAATTGTTGGATGTTCAATATTAAGCTAGATAATTAAAGTTTAAATGACAAGCTACAATTCTGCACAAAAATTTTTGCAAAATCGTAAAAAATTTCATACTAGAAACTTGAAAAATTGTCTTTTTAGAACTAATTTCATCACGGTAAAACAAAAAACAAAATATGTATGTATGTAGGTACGTACCTACAAAGAATATATTGGTAAAAGGGAGAAGACGGTGGAGTGTGTGCAGTAAAAAAAAACACGTGGCAAACAAATTGGCTTTGCATCGGGCACAAAAATTATATATGTACATTATGTAGGTATGTAGCATGTAGATTGTAGGTATGTGCATGAACATCTGTAGTAAATATTTTACAAATAATAAAATCGTAAAGGTTGGATTTGGTTGGTTTGTTTGGATTATAACTTCTGTTCTAATAATCGGATGTTTGAGGTTAAGGTCTTAAAATTAAGGTAAAATGTCAGTCTTTCAAAAAATCAATTGATTGTTGAACCTAGAATATATGCATAGTTTGGGTAAAAACTTAACTAACTTCTAAATAAAACTTATAACTTAAGTTCTAAGCGCCAGATGCTCAAGGTTAATTATAATCGATTTCGTAAGCTGATATATTCTGTTCTAATCATCGGATCCTTGAGGTTACGGTCTGAAAATGAAGGTAAAATGTCAGACTAGAAAATGCTTTTGACAAAACTTGACTAATTTCTGAATCAGTTTGATTGTTTAACCTAGAATATGCATAGCTTCCTACTTGAACCTCTTTTATGAACTTATAATTTAAGCCGTAATGTTCAGATCTTCATGGTTAAGGTCCTCAAATGCAAATCAAATTTTAGGCTTCTTCTTAAAGTAGCCCAGAAACTATTCAATTTGGTTGTCAACTAAATTGATGCTCGCCGCTCGGCCACACATTTCATAAACTCAGTTGAAGAATATAGCTCCAAGTGTCAAAAACATTATTTTTGTCTAAAAAAAATATACGACTCGATATTGTTAAATTGATTAAAAGATGAGTTCAAAATATTTTAGAATAAAACAATTAGCCAAATCAGGTTTGCAGTGAGGTTGAGCTTCACATTAAATTTTTTGTAAATTTGGCCTCGAGTTAAAATAGGTTTATCTGGACAGTAAATCAAATGTCTTGGCTTTGAAATACTTGTAAATCAATTTGAAAAAAAATTCAAAATCTTTTGATTTTTTCATCAACCGTCAAATTGATATAATAACAAGCAAACTCACGGGTTGATTTGAACAACAACCGAATGAGTAGAGAAATAAGTTGAACCG
Source organism: Epistrophe eligans (assembly GCA_951394125.1). NCBI lineage: Eukaryota > Metazoa > Arthropoda > Insecta > Diptera > Syrphidae > Epistrophe > Epistrophe eligans. The sequence continues at coordinate 15,600,732 of OX596029.1, read as the reverse complement.
TTTAATTATGATGTATGCTTTAATCGATCTGTAATAATTTAGTTAACTTTCTGCAATGCTTAGCTATGCAAAAATGTCAAATACCTAGATATACGTTAAGATAGATGGTATGTATGTAACTTTAGTTTCGTGTATAAGTGCTGTACCAGTCAATTAAGACTAAGATTCATCTTATTAAAAAAATTAACAACATTAATTTAACCGCCAACTGGGAAGTGACATTAAATATAAAAATACAAATTCTTACTTCAGATTGTAGAATGGTTTCAAAGACAGTTTGTGAAGTTATAATGTAGGTACCTAACAATAGTATACAAAATAAAAATCACAAAGATTAGACATGTTTTTGTTTTATCGACATAATACAAATACAAGTCATTTTCAATGCCCCCATAGTTACTCTATGAGTGAAATCTGTAAATTTTTAAATTCAAAATTAAATTTTTTGAATATTTTGATTTGCAATATTTTTCAAACTTATTAGTAACTTTTGTGTAAAAAAGTTCATTAAAATTGGTTTAACAGATAATGAGATAGTTGAAACCCTAAAAAATAGTTCCATGATAGGTACCATTTTTAAACGATAAATGCTTTTTTTTTCCAATAATATGATAGATCATTCTGATATTAACTTACACAAAAATTTGAATCAAAATCGTAGGAGCTGTTTTCGGGTAAAATGAGATTTTCTTAACCGGTTTTTAAACCTTTGTATGGAAGGTACCGTTATTTTTGGTTATAAGAATAAATTTTATTTAAAATCTGCTAGATAATGTCAAAAAACTGCTTGTGCTAAGTTTAATAAAAATCGACCAAATCATTTTCGAATTATAAAGTTCCGAAAAAAAAATTTAAACTTTTTTTAAAAATCCAGAAAAAAATTTTTTTCAATTTTGGTATACAATATTTTTAAAATTATTTTAAACATTCTCTATAAAAAAGTTGATCAAAATCAGTAGAACCGTTTTTGAGAAAATCGAAAATCAAAAAAAATGGTTCTATAGGAGGTACCATTTAAAACCATTTTTCTGAAATTTTTGTTTACAAAATGGTAGCACTTTTGTAAAAAAAAATTACTGATTTTTTTTTTAAGTTGTGTTTGAGAAAAATGAAAATAAAAAAAATTTGTACGGCAGGTACCGTAATTTTAATAATGAAGAAAATGTGTGTGTGGTATTCCCAAAAACCACTAGGTACCAAGTTTAAAGAAAATCTACCCACCCGTTTAGGCTACAGCTCAAAGGACAGACAGACAGACAATTGCGAGACCCACTTTTTTCGACTTCGCTATCATCGTAATGTCAACTTTGATCAAAATTTAGAGTTCGATTTTTTTACGAATTCATAACTTGCCATATACATATGTATGTAGTACCTATATACATATATATCGCAAGCAAAAATTGATTTCTGACTACAGAAAGGGGTATAACATGTCATTGTAAGTGTTGCTATTGATTGCCATTCCAGCATAATCAGGGGGAAACCCCTCTTCCATAGGATTTATATTTTTAGCCAACCTCCACGCCCTATAGCCTTGTCGCATGTTATGCAAAAAAGCCTGTAATAACTTTGTATTTCGCAAGTAAAAATCAAAATTCATACCATTCAAACTTAACAAAAAATGGAGGAAGTACATGAGCTATATCCATTTTGCCCTTGTAATTTTGTCTATTTTTTTTTCAAAGAACGTGACCTATTACCACAGCTAAATAAATTTTAACTGTAACATTTTTAACCAAGAAACGAAAAAAAAAAAAAAAATGAACATAAATCAAAACTTAAAAATATTATCTAAAACTTTTTAAGTCTTAAATCCTTTGGCTTTTCTTTAGATATTTTCAACAAAACAAAACAAATTGTACATAATTGTTAAGCAGAGATTATTTTGTTTCTCTTCCTAACTGTTTTTTGCCATCACCGATGGACGAATAAATTCCCCAAAGAAGTATTCGGTACCCACAACCTCACACTACTATTCCCTTGCTGCTATACTCTAGCACTTGAGTCTTAGCATAGATTCCATAGAACACCATAACTCCTTGCCTTCACTTTGGTCTAACCAAATTCACTCTTCAACACAAGAACCTAAACTTAAATTAGTACTTCCAATTGTGCATTGAATCGAACGGAAGGACATAATCATCGTTGTGTTCCATCTCGACACCCTCCCCTCCATCCCATATAGTGTCTCTTCTTCTCTTGCAGTCATGCTTTAGCCAGAAATTCACAAGTTTTGTACAAAAGGGAGTGACTTCATCAGGATAATAAAAAAAATAAAATAAAAAAATAACACACAACAAAATACAAGATTTGATGATGGTACATGTATCTGCGATGACAACAGAGTGTTTATCTTTTTTTTTTTTCCATTCAGATACTCGTATATCCTTCGTATACTCTATAAAGTTTACTTTGAACGTCCTTACCCGAGGTTGATGCATTTTTGTTTGAACATTTGAGAACTTGTATCTCTTGCAGGACTATGGTTATAGTGAGTGAGTGAGATGCGGTAGATGGGTATTATTCAATAAAGAAGGAACCTGCAAAAGGATACCTAGCCTTACTATGTACAGTACATCAGTATATGTATGAAAAAGGGACATGACTCAATTTTAATGGGATCACAAAACATCAATTGAATAAACCAGTCCATTCACACAGACAAATGCTTCGTTTCTTGGTTAAAGAACAGGAACAGCTATAGCTCTTCTATAGCCTTCATCACCATCTTTTGGAAAATCTTCACAGACATTGTTGGTTTTGAATTCAAATGAACCGTATTCACCGGAGAAGGACATTATTATTTTGCACAGGGCTCTGCACTGAATGTAAAATTTCCTTACACATTGATATAAATTAAAAGGATCAAATTTAAGGCTTTGTCTTTGTGTTTTTGTGTCTTTGGTTTTGCTTTTGTGTGTGTAATTAAATTAAATAAAAAAAAACATCATGAAATGAATAAAATAGTAATATACAGGTAAAAGGATAATAAATAGTGCATGTGTCGTACTGCGTTGTCCTGTACGTGTGGGTGGTAGGGAATGTACCTGTATGTTTTTACTATCTTATCCTTCTGAGCAAAGGACACAGAGTGATATAAATCGACGAACCACCAAGGCCTTTTCGGTAGGTATATATTGGTATGCAAAAACAAATTATTTTCTGTTGGGATATATTTGTTGTTGATTTGATTTTTTTTTATTTTTATTTGATTGATGATATCGATATCATGTGGCAGTGCGTGTTCATTTATCTATAATGATAGACATTATAATGAATTCGCTTGAGTAAATACATAGTTTCTACCTATGCTGTTGATTTGACATCCACAGAAAAACAAATAAAAAATGTCGATAAAACCTGTGTCAGAAAATTCCCCATTAAAATTGATTAACGAGGGTAAAATTTTCGTTTATAAATACATATGTTAATATATGTACGTATTTATGCCAAAATTTGAATTTATTAATAAGAATATTTTTGTTTGTATTTCTAAAAATAGTACATGAAATTTAGTCTAAAAACACAAGTCTTGTGGAACGAAATACAGGAAGGCTGATACTTTACATACTGAAAAGAGAGCTTTGACCCCAATGAAATTCTCCATTTTAGAAAACAAAAATTGATCTACATATGTCTCGAAAAATATTTGTTTTAGCGGGAAAGTTGTTATGACCAAAGTTGTAGGCAATGAAATATTCTTTTATCTGTGTGGGCAATATTTTCGAGGTTATAATATTTTGTAAATAAATAAAAAAAATTTCGCCACCCATAATACAAATTCTAAACCAACAATATTTCAATGAAATTTTTACATTTTTTTTTTTAATTTGGTGCATGATTGCAGTCGAAAGTAACAGCCCTTAAAATCCATCCATTTTAATTGGGAATTGGTTGAAACTTTAAGTAAATCCGCCGTTATATAAACAGTATCAGTAAAGATGTATCAGGAAAGCTGATAATAATTTGATAATTTTTGTTTGTACATTGTGTAACGAATTATGATTTAATTATTGAATCATTTTTTGTTCAGAATTTTTTCAGAATTAACTCTAAAATATCGAGAAATTTATGATAGAAAGACTTAGCATAGGATAAGTTGTTCCATTTTATTTTTTCGACATTAATGTTTCAGACATAAAGATCATATCGAAATTTCCTTCAGGTTCGAAATGCGCCCATTGCTTCAATAATTTACCGATTCTAGTGATTTCAACAAACAAGGGTATGTGTGCGTGATCTTCCGCGTCCTGGAAGACCTTATGCGGTTCAAAAACATTGCTCAGAGAGTCCAAGGTCCAAATATTGATAAAAACTCCGAAACATCCAACAGGCGATAACGTTCTCTGCAGTTTGTGATATCTAGGTGGTCTTTGCAAACAATTTTACGGCAGTTATAGCAGCTTTTTCCATACAATGTTCAATTGGTTCGCGAGTTGAAAGGAAATGATTCACAAGTACATATTCGGTAAGCTCGGCGTTTTCAAGAATCGGATAATATAGCATTTTTCTGATTTTGACTAGCCAACGTTTTCGCCCGATTTAACAGAACCAGATTTTTTTCTTTAGGGTTTCCAAAAAATAAGGTGTATGCCAATAAGCCAAGATCCATGCAACAGCATAAGGACAATATCCGAGAAGATGTGAGGGCGCTGGGAGGGATATGAAATTCTAAGAAAAGTAATGGAAAATATTCTGGAAAATATTCGTCAGCACGTCAACTCGAAGTAAACAAGGGGCACTATTTTCGAGATATTGGCGCAAAATGTTAAACACTTTAACGTGGCTCTAAATCTATGTACTTTAAAATGGAGTCGGCTCTAAATAATAACTTTAGAATTAGAGTCGGTTCTTTGTACATAAGTTTTAAACGACATTAGGTATACTTTAACGTTATTTGTTTTCCAGAATTTAGATGATTTGACGTTTGTTTTTTTTTTTTTTTTTTTTTTTAATTTTTTGTTCAGCTGTCAAAATTAGGCGTGTTTCACAAAAGTTTGATGACGTTTTGTTAAAAAGGTTCTTAAGTTAAAAGAGTTATTAAAAGTGTTTAAAATTACGAAAAATTAAAACAAGAATTTTTAAATAAAGAACTACTTTAACTAAAGTCGGGTTTATTGCTTAAACATATTTCCAAATCATAATCTAAATTTTAATAAATGCCAAGGTTAAATAAAATAAGAAAGAAAAATGTTATTTATTAAATTAATGTAGTGTAGCTACTTAACCTACCTCAACCCTACGAGACAACCTAAACGAAAACATTACAAACAAATAAAATAAAAACAAAAACAAACGAAAACGAAAACGAAACCTGCACACGATGCACACAATGACTTCGACGATGACTATGACTGACCCACCTAAACCTAAACTGCTGACACAAACAAACAATGACTAACAGTATTGAACTCTAAGTAGTTCACCCAAATGTGTAACATATGACACTAGATATTAAGATACAATATTAGGTTCTATTATTATTATTTGTCAATAAAGTATTTGTAAGCAATAAAGTAATTGTAAGCAACTAGTATACAAGCAAGTACGAATTGTAAATAAAATTAGATTCATTTAGTTGTACAAACAAAGTGTTTCTCTCTTATGGCAGAATACCTATGGCATTTTTATGCTCTGCCCATCGATTTAAAGAAGGTACATTACATTAATCATATCGTTACTAATACTCCACCCGTAATTCAGTATAAATTCCTCCATCGAGTAAAAATGTATCGGAATTTTTATTTAAATCCAATTAATAATCATAATGGCAGCTTTTTCAAACTCTTCTTTATTATTATTATTTTATCAAGATGGTTCAGGTATCAATAAATCATCCTACATGTACTTCATCGAACGAAAAAGTCTAGTTTTTATATATTTATGCAGGCTTTTTTAGTTGATTTGAATTTCTATCTATCTCTATTTATATTTCCTGTACTACAAGTAAATTTGTATACTGGTCACTGTGGCGTATACGTATTTTTTTATGAAATTTTATTTTTTATGACAAAGAATTTTTCAAGGTTTAGTTAGACTTTTTAAAGTCAATTTTTCGACAAAAATAAGTTGAAAGTTGGCCGCCAAGAAAAATATTAGTAAGCTGAAAATTGAAATTCTCATATACAGTTTAATATTTTTCTTCTAACAATAAAACCTTAATTGAAATTCTCCTGACATTATTACTGAAAAAAGATTTGACATACATATGTATGTCACCATGATCACTGTGTTCAAATGGTGACGGATAATATATTTATGTCGTAATTTAAAGCTGACTATTATAGTATTCAGAAAGATATAAATATATCGTACATCTCGATTTTAAACTCAAAATATTTTTTTTCTTCTTTTACAAGCTGAAAATATTCAGTATTCAAGCACAAATTTTAATTTCTACAAAAACAAATCAAAAAAAAAAAAAATGAAAAAAAAAAAAATGATGAAATTTTAAAATTAGTAGAAAGGATAACTTTAGGAACCTGTATATTCCACATTTTTTGACATAAATCTCTTAAATTTCGGGAAAACGTAGAACTACTATAAACTTAAAACTTTTGGATTTATTGCGGTTTTGGAATGGTCTGTGTGTCGATATAGAACCTATAGGATTTGCTTTAAATTTATATGGATTTCTCAAAATGAAAAAAATTGAATTTTTGTTTTAACACGTCTAGAACGGTTTTCTAGCATTAATGATTTTGATTTTATATCAAAACGGCTATATTAAATTTCGTAATATAATGAACAAAATGATTGGAATACAACTGCGTTTAAGGTTTTTGATACAAAATATTACAAAGCGCAAAAAATAGGATTGAAATGTTTTTTGCGAAAATTTTCTTATTTTTAGAATACTGATGCCAAATATCTCGTAAATTGATAGACTTATTTTGTTGCAAACGTCTATTTTTAAGTAGAATAAATAATATAACATTTAAAAATGCTTAGGTATAAAAGAAAAAAGAAATAAAAGAAAAAATCAATTTTTTAGAACTTTTCAAAACTTTCTACCCAGAAATGATTTTCAAAATAAAATTAAATTAGACCCCAAAATTTGAGAATTTTCGTTGTTATTTTATTGAATGCATAGTTTTGGGGTCGTAATTAATTTTTAATTTAGGGCCTTATTTTGCGGAGTTCGATATATAAAAACATTACTGAACTATTACCATTAATTTTCAATATTTAGTCACATTATGTGTGTTTCATTAATAAAATATTAAAAAAAAAACAAACTTTTCCCTTTCAACTTCAATACTTGGTTCTGAAAATTAATAAATAGTTACATATTTTTACTGGACGTATGAGTTTAAAATAATTTAAAATATGTAGGTTGATAAAATTAAAATTTAAGTAAAGTTTGAAAAGTCTTGAAAAATATTTGGACTTCATTAATGAAAATAACTTACTTTTTCCAACCTCTATAAACTCTGTTTTGTTATGAACTCAAACTGTCTCAATTAATTATATCCAACTCACTTTATGGTGGGTGGTTAAACTTTTCCTGTTACCGCACTAAATAAAAATAAATGCCAGTAAGTATTTATACTATACCTACATATAGTTTGTGGTTTTTCATATTTCTAAAACTAAATTACTTACCAGATTTAAATTTACCTCATGGACCAAACAAAAAAATATGTATTTTATGCAAAAACAAAAAAAAAAAAAAAACAAAACAATGTTTCCCATCTTTTCTGATAAATGGAAGATAATAATTTTGAAAAACAAAATATTTGTTTACTAAAAGAATAAAAACTTTGACAAATGACCTGTCCAGAGCTTAGGGGTTTTTGAATTTTCAAATAGAGATGAGAAAATATTTATGGTTTAACTGAGTGGAGTGAACAACCCTTGTTTTTTTTTTATTTTTCTAAAGTACCTACTTTTATTTTACTTTATTTTCATCCCTTCTCCACATTTAATTTCACTTAAAAGGAATACCTTAGTTCATGATCCTTTAACCCAAACGAATTGTTCAATTTATTTAGAAACGAACATAGCTGAGCTTTAGTGTGTTGGTGTGTATATTTTTTTTCAAACACTTCTTTACAAATCGACCAAAAAAAAAAAAGAAAAGAAGAAAGATTGAGATAATGTGATATATCTACCATCTATCAATCGATTTCACGGACATATTTGTGTGTTTTTTCTGTTAAGTCATTATAGAATCACCTTTACACTGGCTTACGGCGATTTCCTTATATACGAACAAATAACAAAAAAAAAAAAAGGAAAAACTACATCACCACAAAACAAAAGGCGAAACAAATACACACAGCAAAACTCATATTAGTTTCAATTCTCTCAATTCTTTTAAATTGTTTTTCCAATAGGTGTAGTGATTGCTCCTGAGCTTTCTTGTACATATATTCTGGTGCCAAGACCACCCAAACCCTTAAATTTGGTTTCAGCGAGGCAAAGTAATCACCTGTAAGAGTATCATTAACTGCTCCTTTTTTATTCTCTCGCTCTCACTGTCTGCTTTGTTCTGAAGGGAATACAAAAACAAAAAAAAAAACAAAAAAAAAAAAAACCGTTTTCCACCTTTTCCTTGCGATAAATAATTTCTTGCCTCATTTTTTTTTTTTGTTTGATTCAAATCAATGTTTACGAGGATAACCCGCTTAGAATAACACTTATTCGAAATGCGATGTTTTTTCTCCTGTTGATATCCTCTTTAGATGTGAAATCCACTCAGACATACAAGGGGAGAAGCAGACAGAAATCTAAAATCCCAAGGATATTTCCTCATGTGCAACATGTTTGTATGAGGACCCAATGCTATACAACAACACCATTACCAACCAGTTGAATATCCAATTATTATCCTTTTTTCCCGTTGTTGTCGACGTCAGTAGGGCTCAAGTGGGGCGCGAAACACATGTTTTCATAGAATTTATATCCCTGTTGCGCTTTGGATGATTTCGGTGGAGGGTGAGGTTATAGAATTTTGTTTGTGTTGAACAAAAATCTGAGAAATAGAGAGTTACCATTCCAGGGAGAGACGAGCGCATGTCCTTTAGCATTCATTGGAATTCTTCCAAATGCGATGTTTTACCTTTATGCTGTTCAATTCCCATTTCAACAGCACTTCATATAATTCTGTCTCATTCACGCTGTAACTGATTGTTGCGCTCATTATCAATGCCAGGGAAAATTCCGATTACAAGGATATCCTTCTCCCGTATTACCATATACACAAATACACACACAAATACAATTTACTAAAGTTTCAGGCACCAGCAGCGGTGTGACATCAAAGAGCGTGGGGCCTACGAAAAATTCCAGAGAGCTATAAGGACTATATTGCCCAGGGTTGGATGGTAAAGTGCTCCTATCGACTAGAAAAGCCCCAGTTCGAGTCGAGCAATTCAAAGGATCGCATATCCTTTTCCGGTGCGTGTTCAATGTTCAGCCGTTTTTTTTTTCTATCCATATCATTCCTGCACAGAAATTGTTGAGATGTAAGTACATTGAGAAATTCTATAAACGTGCAAAAAACGAAAAAAAAAAACAGGATACAAATATTCGCATATTAAACAAACCGAGAGGATTTAATGACTCAGAAAAAAAGGATCGATCTCATAAATAATAAAAAGAAAACTTTTCAATTTTATCCGTAAATCCTTTTTTGGATCCTTACAATTTATATTATCAGTGTGAATACCCTTGCTTAATATTTTACAACCCAAAGGATATTTTGTGTAGAAAAAAAAAAAATAATCCTTTACCACCATCAGAGCAACCAGTGATTTTTTTTTTTTTTTTAATGATGAACAAATGAAATCATTTTCATTTTTCGCAGGATATCATTAGCCTTGATGATGATAATGATGATGATGATAGTGGTGTCTGGGGATGCGTGTTAATTAAAGATCTGACACATACCATCAAGCCCTCAAAAGTTTCCATCAACAAAAAAAAAAACTAAAAGAACAAAAAAAAATAAACAGAGGACATTGAAAATTCATTTCACTGCTGCGCCGCACCTGCAGAAGGACTACACAGTAATTAAAGATTACTTGTCAAAGTGGACAGAATAAGCAACAGGACGACGACGACAAAAAGAAAGGCGAAACTGAAAAAAGACCATAGTCAGCAAATAGTGCTGTTTGTTCAGCAATACAAACTTATATACATGCATTTACGTACACTAACTGAGTTAATCCTTTTACACGGTGAAAGGAAGTTTCAGTGTCATTAGCAGCGAAATATATTATCCTTGTTGTAACAATAATTGTAAAACATGGTATTCACATGTATATATAATTGAAGTGTAAAAAATTGCCACTATTTTTTGTGTACATAGTGTGAGCTTGGTGTTGTTTTTGAGTGAAATTAAAAAAATAATATTACGTTTACGCCACAGTGCACCAATACATAAATTTCAACTTTGTGGCTTTGTTGTTGTGAGTTTAAATCAAAATATCCTTTATGAACGAGTGAAGCAGAAAGTTCAATTCGAAAAGCAAACATCATCATCATCCTTGAAATTCCTGATTGGCAACAGGTAAGGATGCGGGATGGGGATCGAAGATATAGAATTGGAGGGAGTAAGTAGTGCCGAAAATGAAAGACTGCGAAATTGAAATTATTTTTTTTTTTTTATTTTCTAAAGCTGTATATTTCAGGGTGGGGGTTGAATGTTTTTGTTTCGCCATTTTATGTACACAGATATTTGAATATAAAATGGAGGTAGTGTGGTAACTTTTTACCTTTATACAATCGATAAAGTCAAAATTGCAAAATTCCTTTCTGCGATGATGGTATAATGTTTTTATTTTTTTTTTTTTTGAAAATGTGGTCGCTGATACATATAGATACGAGTTTTTTGTTCTTTTGTTATTTTTTTCCGTTTGTTATTTTTTTTATGGCTGTTTCGATTCTTTTGTGTTAAATTGAAAAATAATTCACTTTTATGTTATTGTTACTACCTGGAGATTATGTGTTAGGGATGGTTTTTTTTATGGTTTATTGTATTTTCTAAAAACGGTTCAAAGTAGGTTTAAGAAGCTAGCAAATCAAAGTAATAAAAATTATTCTTAAAGTTTGATTTACATGGTATGGGAAGATTGAATATTATATATATTTTTTTAATTGGCTTTAAATTTGATAATTAGAATATTTTTACTTTATAAGTGAAAGTTTAAGTTGAAAAAATACAAAATTTGTTTTATTATTTTTGGTAAAAAAAAATTAGGAAAATGAAAAGGTTCTAAGGATATTTAAATCCACAAGAATATTTATTTTACTAAGAAAAAAAAATGGTTAAATAATTAACTTTAACCAATTTATTTTTTGCAATCCTTACTGCCGTTTAAGCGTAAGCTACAAAATGTTAATTAAAGATTAGAATTTTTAAAAAAATGTTTTCATTAGCATTAAATGCAATTTAAGATATGCTTTCATAGATACAAAAATGTAATGCTTAAATTCGTTATTGACCGCACGCATATTATATTAAGGGATGCTCATGTAATCACGAAAGATAAAGTTAAGAGGCTAAGTCCGCATACATAAATAAAATATGTAATGAAAAAAATAATTTAAAAAATTCAAAAATGCTCAATGTAAAAAAAAAAAAAAATAAATTATTAGAATTGTAGCAAAGTAGTTTTTTGCTAAGTTACAATTTTGTTACATTACTAGTGGTCTTGATATCAATCAGCGGTGATACTGTACTTTTACATAAATTAACAAAAAATTTTATTTATTTAAAATTTGAGTATGGCCATATTTACATAATTACATAACTAGAAAAATGCAAAATTTTTTGGAAAGTTGAGGAAGTAAATCTGTAGTATTTATTTTTTCGATCCAATCCAAACGAAAATATATGTCGGCTCCACAAACTCCACAAACAAGCTGAATTTTAAAGAAGCCAATATGAAGTTCAAGTTCATTTTCAATTTCTATGAAATTATTAAGTCTTAACTTCTGCACATAAATCTTTGTCATGTTGTTCAGAATATTATTTAGCTTAATACCGAAAATACTAAAATTGCATTTTTTCACAGAATAATTCTCGACTGAAAAGGTAAAGTATCTTAAGTCAATTTTTAACATTTTGCAGGAGAGCAAAAAAAACGTTGAAAGAAGCTTCCCAAAAAACCTTTAAAACATAGACTTCTTAGAATAAACTTTTTAGAGGTCAAATTTTATGAACTTTTTTTTAAATTTATTGTAAAAAGATATTGTTAATAATTGAGTTATGGGGCAAATTATGACTTAAGATAGTTTGCCTTTTTTAAATTTATTTTAAATTATTGATTTCAAAAATCTTAAGTTGAGATGATTTGATTTCTTAAGTTTGGTATCTTAAGTCTACTTAAGATGTTTTACCTTTTCACAATTATTACAAACTCTTAAGATCAAATAATCTTAAGTACCCTTAAAATTTTGTGATTCGCTTCAACACAACATCTTATGTGGACTTAATATATTTTACCTTTGTCATCATGCTATTTTCCAACATAAGATGATTTTTTTTTCCTTTATAAAAATAAAAAGGAAACGGAGTGAGATAGAAAAATTCGGATAAGGCAGAAAGGTGCACCTCTGTGTTGGTAATGGGGATCAATAAAAATAGCAAATCATCTTAAGTCGACTTAAGTACTTTACCTTTTCAGTCGAGAATTAATAATAATTAATTATTAAATTCAAAATTTTTGAAAATTTATTTTCTTATATTTTCGATCGTTTTTCTTCTAAAATATCGAAAAATTTAAAATTAACAGTCGTCATATTTTAAGCCTTTTCTTTGCCAATTTTCTTGAAAATCACTTCAGCATTTTAGTTGTTTAGTAGGAACAAACAGATTTTTAAATTTGATTTAATAAAATAAATCATTTTTATTAAACTCAGGGTTTACCTACAGCTTAAAGTTAGGTTTATCAATTATTACAGATAGTACTATTTGCAATAGAAATGATATTAATTTTAACCATATTAAGGCTCAGGATACAAGGAAGAAAAGGAAATGTAATGAAAAAATATGAATACCTAAACAAAGAAAATATAAAATTAGTGAAATATTTTCATTGTAATTAAAAATACTTATTTAAAATCTCAGGATGTTTAATTAAAAATTAAGACCAAATATTACGCCTAGCCCTACTCAGCTTAATATTTAATTTCCGATTTTTTTTCTCAAATCTATTGAAATCTTAAAAAAAAAGATATCCTTAAATTATTAGCTGAGTTTAAATATTGAATATATTTTTTATTGAATTGAAGAAAAATAAAAAAGAATACATCATATAGCAACAACAATATACAGTTTATAAATATAGCCCCTAGAAAAATTCAGGCTAACGATAGACTACATAGTTTCTTTCCTGTGACATGTCATTATTTATTTTTCTTGAAAATGTTTAAGCTATGCTAAAATTTTACAGAAAAATACAACTGGCATGGAAACAAAAGGTACACAATTTAATTAGTTTGCTTTTAAAAATTGTAGGGTAATTTTTAACAAGACGTTCTTCAACACTTAAATTCAGTTTATAGTTCGTATGTTGTTTTTTAAGTGACTTAAACTTTAGAAAAGACTACTTTGCTGTTATCATTTTTATTTTTTATATTTTGAATTATATTTAACCCGGCTGACGCTATTAAACCTGTTTGTTCTGAATCGATTTTCGAAAAAAAATTATGAAAAATGTAAAAAAAAAATAATCTTTAAATATTTCAGTTGAAATAAGAAACTTGAAAAAACATTTAAGGAATTTTTGTTTGTTTCTGAAATGTTTGTTTGGTTCCTTTAGAAATCTATTACATTTAAAAAATTCTCAACCTGTTAAATTCTAAGTAAAAAAAAAAACAATAAAAATTGATTTTGGTATTTTAAAGGTGCATCGCTTGCGTAGTATAGAAGTTTCACAAAATAACTAAATCGGGCTGCATTTTTATTCCGACAATTTTTTTTACGATTTATATTCTTCTTTATAAAAACTCAGTTTAAAAAAACATTCCGATATCCCTAAACCTCTTTGATAAATTCTTAGTTTGTTAATCTTCACATGATTCTACATAATTAAAAAAAATTCGAGGCATGGAATAAATATGAAAAATAAAAGATAATTTTTTACTACAGATTTCTCAAAGGGAAGGTTAGAAATTGGAAAGATTTATAGACCTATTCTGATTCTGGCAAACCTCAATGAAAACTCAAAAGTTACAACAATTTCACAATGTGAGGTAAAATTGATTTTGTGAGGTTTTACTACTCTGGTAACACCATCAAAACTTGTGAACCTCACAAGAATTATCGATATTGTGATCTCTTTTTGAGTAGCTCACAAGTCACAAGTGAGACATTTTATAATAAAATAACGAACAAAAAAATTATTCAATGGGTCCGCTTAACAGAAATTCAGAACTTAATAATCAAATAAAAAATTCACCTTGCTGTGGTGAGTCTTTTGTGAGGTTTCTTGTGAGAATTGTCGGAGAATACCAAAAAATGTTATCGAATCACAACAACCTCAAAAAAATCTTGTTTAAACAAAAAAGAAAATAGTAATTTTTAGGAACCGTAACATATTTTGTAGAAGCCTGTTTGGAATTTCTTTATGACAATCTTTATGTGAATTGTCCCAGCTATCTTAACGTTCTTAAATTATTACTTTTATTTGAATCAATTGAATTAAACGACATATTGATATACTTTCCTTAACTTTAAAAAACGAAAAAATACAATTTAATTCAAATTTCAACTGAAGTATTTCTCTCGAACGAAATGGTAAAAAGCCATTGCATATTTTTAGATGCTCAATATCTGGATCTTATATTCGATGACCAGTATATTTTGTAGAGACAATAAGAATTTTCCTAAGAGAGTATAATCAAATAAAAGCCGTTTCTGTTTCCGTTACCGTTGCATTTTCAATTTCCCTATATCGAGAGCTAAGATTTTTACACATCAAAAACAGTTATTAGAATGTTAATACATACAAATATATACAGTTTTTTTTTTTTTTGAATCACATTACTTTTTGATTGAATTAAATGAAATCTATAAAACTTTAAAAGCTTTTAAAGTTTTTGTTTTAAGATCTAAGTTATGTGAGACATGGGAATTGTAATTTTCTCACCATCTATCTGCTTTTTCTAACCTAAATTTATTGTTTTATCGACAAGGTTATGATCTTAATATTATGGAATATTCAAGTAACATCGCCTTCTTTTTCTTTGGATATCTATCCACCTTCTTCTATTGCTTATTCTTTTTTATTATTTTATTGACAAGGTTATGAACTTAAATTAGGGAACACATCAACTTCATCATCCTCTTTACAATAATGCATATCTTCTGAATTTAGATCCACCTAAGTGGTTTATCTTATCACATTCACTGTCACTTCCAAAAATTCTATATGTACTCACACATGAAAAAAAAAAGTAATGAGCAAACACAACGCACCTATATATTTAATGTTCTTAGAAATGTTAACCTGAAGAGTATCCTCTTTGAGTTCTTTATCATAGAATTTGTTTTTTCTTCATCTTTCAACTCATTCACAATATATTATAATGTTATAGGTTCCTTACTACACCTATGTATATGTATTTATATCTATATACATTATGTACTTCCCGTAGTGCAAAAAAAAAAAGAAGAACATAAGAAACCCTCGTCAAATAATCATAAAAGGCAAAGACTCGTATTGACATTCATTTTTTTTTTTTCTATTTCCTTGAAATGTTGTCAAAGACGACGACAACGACAACGACGTCGTCCAATCTAACACACTTATACGCAGGAAAAAACATTCTCATACAAAGGATTTTATTTGTGGCAAAGAAACCCGTCAGGATATTATGAAAATGCTGCAAAACACTTTTCACACGTAAGTTTTTGACATTTAAAGAAGAGAGAGAAAAAAATGTTGACAGAAAACACATTCGAAAAACTATGTACATATGTATGTATGTATGTATTTATGTACAAAGATGACGACAAGGACAAGGAGAGGTGCTTGTAATGTCATGGAAGTTTATATTCAATATGTGCACCTTCAATCTCTTAGCCCATCAATGCCCATCTTGTTGTTCTTTGTTTTCATTTAGAAAATATGTCAACCTACCTACGTTACGTACATATGTAGCTATAAAAACGTGCACGTATTCATTCATTTCTGAGAAAATTATGAGAGCTGATCCTTGAAGGTGTTGCTTTTATGTAAGCATTTCATTACGAGTTAGTTTCTTTTTGACAAAAGTCTATTCATTGGATATCTTTATTTTTTTTTCAAGCTGTAATTTTATATAAGTAATAATAACAGGACGATATTAGCTTACACAACACATTCTTTAAAGCAAGTCCTATAATGGTTGTAGCAACTTCATCATCTTTGACTGTATCCAAAAAGAAAAGAATAATTCATAACATTATATTATTAATAGGCTTACGTTAAGAAAAAGGTGTGATGAGGGTTGATGATGGTGAGTATGTGGTAATTTTAGAATACCTATGTATTTTCTATGGCTCCCACAAAGCCACCTTCAGATGCCTGACTATATCTTCCTTGTTCAAGGTACTTTACTACACTCTTACAAGTCAAAAAATATCTGGGTGGCTTCATGGTTATTACTTATTACTAGTTGATGTCCATATTTTTCTATTCTGCCTTAAGGTCTTTGGCAAAGGAGTTTTAAGCAGAAAAGTTTTTGATTTTCAAAAGTTAACTTTCAAATTCCAGTTTTTTTTTCCATATTGAGGGTGTTTTTTATTTTAAACTTTATCATTAACGGCTAAGCCGATTTTATTTAAAATTTTTATAGAGATGCTTCTAAAAAGTCTAATGAATATTGGATACCAAAATTAAAAAACAAAAAATATGTTTGAGTTTAAAAAAAAAAAATCAAAATAATTTTTAAATTTTGGTTCATGATTTTTGTGTTTCAATATTATGAACAATCAGAACTTGCATTTTGCTTAACATATAAAAATACTACATTTTGCTTATTGTACAATGTACATACATATCGTATCTACATCCTACTAATCGTTAAAAATACTACTAAAAACTGCAATTCTATGATGGTTTTTTTTTAATAGAATCCTTTAAAAAATGTGAGTTCCTTTCAACCAATTCTAACTCATTTCCTTGAAAAGGTTTCCTTTTGTCTTGTCGTTAAATTTTTAAAATTTCATTTAGAATTCAAGATTTTTTCCTAAAACAAAAAGTCATTTTTTTTATTTTCACCAGTCAGATTGTATAGCCTACTTTTGGGTGGCACATTACTTTATTTAAGCACACTGACTTTACAACTCGTTTTATTTTTAAATTCAGATTTTCTCCAAAAGAACTAAGAATTAAATAGGATAGAAAGCACAAAGGACTCTTTTTTCACTTCTATAAGATTTTTTTTTTGTTGAAAATAAGTTTAAAAATGGAATAAAAAAAAAAAATAGCAACAAAAACTACACCATTTGGATTTGTCTAAGCGTAGTATATATACATATATAATTCTCACGAGTCTTATCGATTTATTCATTCATTTTGATTTAAGTAGGATTAGTTCTTTTTTTTGTATAAAAAAAAGGTCAAGCTTGACAAATATGTTTAAAAGGGAAAATAAGTAAGTGAATATTGAAAAAAAAAAAAAATAATAACACAAGATTATATACAATTGAAATAAGTGCTGATGAAGAGGAAATGATATGAAAAAGGTTGAGCAAAAATATGCTTTAGGGTTAACAGGATTAAAAAGATAAAAATGAAGAAAAGAGTCTGAAGAAATGTGAACTGTGGAACTGGGTGGATAGGAAAATATGAAGACAATTTTATAGGGCTTAATAATGATCAAACCATTTACAGAATATTAATACTTAAAATTATGGTAAGGTTAAAATCATATTTTTTGAATACCTACTGACAATTTTGAAAACATTTTTGAGATAAAAAAAGTCTAAAATTCCATTGAAAATAAATGACTATATAAACGATGACTACATAAACGGAAAAATGATCCTAGCATTGAAAATCATCCCTCTTATCTTGACAGATTTTGAATATTAAATATATTGAATATTATATTATATTTTGAATATAAAATATTAAACAAGCCTTTACAATTAATTTTTTGGCACACTCAATAATTTTTATATACACAAATACAACATTTTCAGAGCGTAACGCTATGTGTCGGTGATTTCATTTTCGTGAAGAAAAAAAAATTGTCAATTACTTAGTAACGTAAAACCCGCTTGAGAGAAACGGCAAAATGACACAGTATTCTTTCACTTAAGCGGGTTTTTCACTTAACCGAATCCCTCTTAAGTGAACAAAATTTCACTTAAGCGGATTTAAATATTCCATTAAACGAAATTTAAATCTAGAAAAAATTGTATTTGTCTTTTGGTGTTGCCTTGAAAAAATTTAAAAAGAAATTGAAATGTAATTTTTGTGGTGAAAATGGCGAAGGTGGAAAATATAAAAGAAATGAAAGAGTTCAGCAATTTTTTTGTTCTGTTAGATTCAATTTTTTCACTTAAGAGAGTTTTTTTTTCAGTGAAAAATAAGGTAAGGTAAGTGGGCTTTTCATTTAAGCGAGTTTCGCTTAAGCGGAGTGTTTTATAGGTAATTGGTCGTGTTTTTTTCTTTTAAGCGGGTTTTAATGTATTTGTTTTTTCTTAGAATTAATATTTTCTCCTTCAAAATAATACTGCAAAATATCATACAATTATGTATATCAAATCATACGAAATAAAATTTTCAGATATTATCACCATCAACACCTAAAAATATGCAATTTCGGGTTTATACGATTATACTTCTCCGGTCGAAAGTTTTAATTTTTGGCTTCGTAAAATAAAAAAAAAAATATTTTTTGAAAATGCGATACTTCGAAAATGGGTCCTGGTGTTTTTTTCATCATTATTAATTTTTTAACTCATTAATAAATACTATAAAATGGTGTACCAATTTTTTTCCTTAAAAACGATTTAAGAATCTTATAGGTTTATAAAAAATATTTTTTTTTTAAACCGCTCCAACAATTTATAAATTTGTGTCTCATAAATTGAGATTTTTTTAAGAAATCAGATGGTGAACATCGTCAAAATAATTTAATTTAAATCTTCAATTTCAGAGTTGTTAAATCAATTTATTTCTAATTAAATTGTTTTTTTTTTTTTTTTTAATAATTTTAAACTAGAAGTTCCATGCATTTTTGCAACTAAGTGCTATATTGTTCATATTTATATTCTCACATAATACTACCTTAATCTAATCTACATTTTTGGTTGGTAGCATAAAATATGACCTCATTTATTTCTTTTATCAGATGAAAAGTTTTTTTTTTTTAATATTAAGATCCTACATAAGAGCAAGTTCGTACGATCCAGCTGTGCAAACCTCTGTAAAAAAACCCTTTTATTTATTTCCATAGAATACTTCCGGTTTGATTTTTGCTTACTAAAAAATTACAAATTTTATACATCAAAAGAATGCGTTCTATATCCATCCATATAAGGTCAAAACATTTTTCATTCTACAGATCCATTAAGATTAAAAAAAAAAAAACAAAAAAAATCGGTAGGTCATTTGTAAGATTTAAACAATACGAACAAAAAAACTATACTAATATTCATTCTCTATAGGTAACTGTAGTTTTAATCTATGAAACAAAGACAATCAAAAACCTTTTAGTCCCGCATTCATTCAGTTTTTTTTTTTAATACTTCCTAACATTCCTACCATAACTCCATAACCATACAATCCTTATAGCCATCAAACCATTAAGGATATACGTACCTACAAACCAAATATATAAAAAACGGAAGAAAAAAACTTAAATAAAACTTTTGTTCAATGATCAAAAAGGTTAAAATACACGTAAATATCCTTTTTACACTCCTACCTACCTACCTTCCTTCAACCAACACAATAACTCGTCTTCTCCCACCACCAACACATTGTTTGTGCCCAGCAGTGCGTAGGTATATATTTTTCAAAAAGAATCTAGACTCTTCTTTTTTTCCTGAATATCCTGATATGATATTTTGTTGCTGTTGTTTTTTTTTTTTTTTGTACATACAGCGTAGCAGCCATTACTCTTTTTTATGTACAAATAGTTGGAAGCATAAACAGAAAGTAAAAATACTCAAAACGATTTACAACCCATCTTCATGTCTCCCCAATGAACAATAGGGAAGAAGGAGGATAACAAACAGGTGTGTATATGTAAGGACCTAGATAGACCGAAGTACATTTTGCTAAAGATGCACGGACTTGAAGATGGTGAGATATTTTCTTGCGTCTTCAACGAGCAACTTAAATGAATCAAGCTTTATATAGTTTTTTTTTTGTTGTTGTTGTTGTTGTATACATTTAAGTACATAGATAGCAGTGTCATATATACATACATACATACATATACCTAAAGTTAGATACGAACACCTTTTGTAATGCGGTTCATAAAATCGGTCTTATTTCGTTGAGTTAAAATAAAATTTTAATAGAATATAAAGTACATACAACAATTTATTTTTGGGCTTTAAAAGTTCTAAATCACCTTGCTGCATGCTCCTTGTAGGGAGCGTAGGGGCTTGGGCTCATAAACAAAATGGTTTGATATTCCTGATATTCCAAACAAAAAACAACACGGGAATGCCACAAAGTCAGATATTGGACAAAAAAATAAACATGGTTGGCTGTGATAGGAGAAAAGTCCCGAATTTATGTTCATATATTGGTGTAGGTACTGGTATTATGTTTGGTATATTGAAGCAGTAAATCCTGATGACAATAAAGCGCCCACGAAATGTCATTAATGACCCTAATGTTTGTCCTTTGACGGTGGGTGGTTTGGGCTTGAATGGAAATATAATATAAGGGAGGTGCAATACACATGATGTACCTACATTATATCCTTTTTATAACTTCAAGTGGAATTATATGACGCCATTTGCAGGAAGATTAATTTTTTTTTTTTTTGAATGGACAAAATATAATAAACATTTTATGAAATACAATTTGTTTTAATGATGATATTATTATTTGTGGTTTTGAATTGCTGTTTGTTTACGAGAACGGTTTTTAAAAATCCAAAGCACCTTTTAACCTCGTCTTTATTAAGACAAGTTATTGATGTTCTGTTAAAAAAAATGTGTAGGTTTTAATAAAATCTAATTTTAAAAAAAAATCAATCGAAATGTATTCGTTTTATGTTCTCATCTAACAAAAAGGTTTTAAGCTCTATCTCAACAATATTTTCACTATCATCGATTTTAAAGATTTTCCGACAGAAAATTAAATTCATGTCAAACAAACTAAATCATTTCTGTCTTTCTACCTACACCAGGAGAATTGTCATTTTCTAATGAAATTTTCAAAACTTTGACAAATGTGTCAACATCACATCGTGTCCTTTAAAGTCTGTTTTAAAAAAAAAAATAAAGAAAAAAAAAACCATTATAATTCTCCTAAATGCCACTCATTTTCTACTACAAAACATCGACTCTCCATCAATTTCCATCAATCATCTTGCAAAATACTCCTCAACCAAATGACATTCGTTTAGTACTGAATTTTCACTGAAAAACCCATTCAATTACTATTATTTACGCTATTTGATCCTAACGAACCGAAGTCTTCCTCTATAAAGAATGAAAAAGAAACTTTTTCATTTTTGTTACTATGTACTCAAAATTTATATATATCTATATACATTGCATCGTTTGAAGTTTGGTATATTACATTTTTTTTATGATTTATGATGCACACGTTTCTGGGAAAAACTTTAAGGTTCCACCTTCTCGTACCTTTTCAAAACGAGTCAAGTTCCACCACCCCCCCCCCCCACCATCCACGACCTTACACCTATTATGTATCTTTGTGTGACATAAATTCTTGATGATTTTGTATCAAAATGTCAAACTTTGTAGCTTTGGATGAAATTGATGGGTTTCTGAAGCCGGAAGAATTGAGAGACAGATATAGATACATAACACCATAACACCATAACACATATCTTTACATGATAATATCACAAATCATAGAAATACCGAAAGTTTCAATTGTAAAATTTGATATTTTTGTAGGTGTTTACAATGAACCCACATTTGATAATATGTGTAAGTGTGTGTATACGTATTGTGTACTTTTGTTGTAAATTCTGAAAAGTTTTTTCTTATTTATAGAGAAAAAATGGAAAATTTTTCGGTTGTTGTATCAGAAGTAAGAATTAACGAAAAGAAATGTCGGAAATGTCTTTTATAGAAATCACAAAACTAAAAATATCTTATGTTATTCTTTTATCACAGGGTGTTTAAAAAATTGTTTTTTTTTTTACTTTAATACAAAATCATTTTAATAGAAGGGTAAAAACTTTACAACATAGGGTGATTAGCATAAGGTGTAATAAAAAGCTAGAGCATGTAGCTGTAGGTTGCATCGAGACTAGAAGAAAATTGTATGGAAGGGGGTTTTGAAACAGAAATACAAAATTTAAAAAAAACAACAGTAAAACTTACAATCAAGCTGAGAAATATCTGTTTAAATAAATTTTAAGATTACAACTTTTTGTTTTTTTTTAATTAAATCTATGCGCAATGAAGGGGTCGCTTCTTTTTTTAAACTTGGTGCCCATAACCCCATTTTTTTAATTTTTCTCATAACGTGCCCACAAATAAAAAAAAAATCTGTAATTTTTTTTTTTGCAAAAATGCTTCCATTTTACAAAAAAAAATCGGAAAAGTATATGAACCATTTTTTTGATTTTCGATTTTCGTAAAAACGGTTCAACTGATTTTGATCAATTTTTCTACAGAGAATTTTTACAATAATTTTAAAAATATTGTGTACCGAAGTTTTCAAAAAAATAATTTTTTGGATTTGTAAAAAAATGTTTTAAATTTTTTTAATAATTCGAAAACGATTTGGTCGATTTTAATAAAACTTAGCACCCAGCAGTTTTTTGACATTGTCCAGCAAATTTTAAATAAAACTTTTTCTTATGACCAAAAATAATGGTACCTCAAATACAAATGTTTAAAAACCGGTATTGAAAATCTCATTTTTCTCAAAAACGGTTTCTACGGTTTTAATTAAAATTTTTGTGTGAACTAATATCAGAACGGTCTACCATATTATTGACAAAAAAAATGTATATACCGTTTAAAAACTGTACTTCTCATAGAACCATTTTTTGCGTTTTCGACTATCTCATTATCTGTTGAAATAATTTTAATGAAATATTTTACACAAAAGCTACTAATAAGTTTAAATAACATCGCATATCAAAAAATCAAATTTTGGATTTTTAAAAAAATTTTCAAAATTATTTTTTGAAAATTCGATATTTCGAAAATGGGTTCTTGATTTTTTTTCAAGATTAATTTTTAAACTCCGCATTAATAAGTACTAAAAATTGGCGTACCAATTTTTTTTCTTAAAAATATATTAAAAATTTTATATATTAACTCTAATGAATAAAAACCGCTCCAACGATTTTTAAAATTTTTTTCTCATGAATTGAGATTTGTGTAAGAAATCACTTGATATACATTGCGTTGGTGTCAAATCAATTTAAGATATTTTTTTAATCAGTTTATTTCTAATTTTATTGATTTTTTAACATTTTTTCATTCTAAACTGTGAACTCCATGCATATGTGCGAGAAGTGCAAGACAGCACAGTGATATATTGTTCATATTTATTAACTCACATAATACTAATATACACTACTAATATAGGCTTCAATATCTAATAAATTTCTTTTATCAGATGAAAAGTTTTTAAAATTATTAAGACTTTAAAACCACAATGTGATCGTACATAAGAGCAAGTTCGTGCGACCCAGTCGTGCATTTTATTTTCCTCTTCGTAAAATCTTCTAAATATATAAATTAAAGTTTGGTTTTGTGTACGTTCGCTAACCAGCCAAACCGGTTGACCGATTTTCTTATTTTTTTTTTAATTAAAGAGGAATAAGGGTAGAAGGTTTAGGACAAAAAAATTATAAAAAATAAAGAAAATCTGTTAAAAAAGAAATGAAATTTCAATTGGTCACATGAGTCACTGATTTGAACAATATTTAGTAATTTGCGCATAATTTTCTCTTTTTTTAACACATTCGCTGGAAAACAAATAAAAAAAACTATTTTTTTAACGCTCTGCGAAGCGGGCGGGGGTTTTGCTATAGTCTTTTATATTAATAAGTGCCTATATTGGCTCTAAATTTCGTTGAAGAAAATGGGTCTAAATGGATAAAATTGATTTTGTATTGATTCACTTATTTTTTAATATTCTTTTTGATAAATAACGTATATCCTTATTTTTTCGTGTAAAAACGCGAACTCAATGTTTGAGCATGTTTGTTAAATGGTTATGGCACGTATTCGCAAGATATTGTGACTCTTTTCTTTTTTCTTTCTCATGACAAAGTTTATATTAGTTTATAATATTTATTTAAAATAACAACGAACTATTATTTTTATTTTATCTGTTTGAATGAAGATTCAGTAGGTAATCGTTAAATGAAGGATCTAAAAAAATTGTTTTTTAGTTCCTTTTTGGTTTTAGGTTCATAAGATTCATTTAAAAAAAAAAAAAAACTTACTCCAGCCATGTACGATTTATACCTACTAAAAGAAATATTTTAGTTTGAAAAACTTTCTCTTCCCGCCCCACCTCACAAGAAAGCGAATATATTTAAAAAGCCAATGCGGGCATTTCAAGGGACATTCGATACCTATGCCAAAACCATTTCTGTCACAGGTTGATTACCTCCTTGTGGATTTTGTAGAATAGTATATATCTTGCTTAAGCCAATGTAGTCAACACATATAATTTAGTTTTTTTTTCTTTACATATAACCACTATTATATCGATCTAAAATTCATGAGTTTTATCCAAATATGTATCTACTGATATAAGAGTGTGAAAATTGTATAAAAAGCTTTCCTTCCTGACCGTCAATTAGACTGATCTGGGCTAATAAGGATATTGGTCAAAAGGTTAGAGCCACTCACTCAAATAGAAGTAAATATTTTATTAGAATTTTATTAAAACGTCACCATGTAAATAATTTATTGCCAATTTCTGTGAGAAGTTTCGGGACAAATATAATATCATTTTCTTTTACAGTAACGGGTGGGCCAAATATAAGTTTCTTTTTAAATAATACAATAAAATGAAAAAAAATAAATTTTTTCCATGTGTTATGGTTTTATTAGTAAGAGCAAACATTCTCATTAATTATCGAACACAACGTCTTTCAAGTAGCTGTTTCGGCTGGATTCCCAGTAGGGCTTTCTACCATTCTAATTTGTTGATGGTTTCGGGATGTAGTGTCATTCACGGTTCCCCACAAAATGGGTCAAATCGCAGTTCCGAGGCAGCCAATTGACATCGCCAAGACTGCTGATAACACGATTTGCGAATTTGGTGCGCAAAAGATCGATTGTGGCATGTGCTATGTGGCATCGCGCGCCATCCTGCATGAACCAGAGGTCGTCCAAATCCATGTCTTCAATTTCACTAAAAAAAAGTCGGTTAACATGGCTCTGTAACGACCATCGTTGACAGTTGACGTTGACCGTTGGCGAGTTGATGCACTCTCGGCTCCAGCAGCCACATTCTCGTCTGTGCGCACCATACGACGACGGGGATCATGAGTCTTACCAGTCTTACGAACTTTTTGCCCAAACTTACGTACAGCAAGCGCGGTGTGTGGTACATTTCGGCGAAAGCTTCTTTTCAAAAAACGCACTGTTTTGGCTACACAGCACTAACTTTGGAAATAAGTTTTCAATATTTCCCAACCTTGTTCAAGCGTAAAGCAACTCATTTTGTTCCGCGAAGGTATGATACTGACTTTCTGACAAGATTTCGAGCGGGCAACAGCTGTCAGTATCAAAATAACCTATAATTTAAAAAGAAACCGCTATAGATTACCCATCAGTTAGAATCACGGAAAGATGAAAGGTTCAATTAAATGAACTGTTCGGGAAGATAAACGAAATATTTTCGCCCTTCAGTATGCTCAAAAAAGATGAACGCTTAATTCCTAACTCAATTTTTAAAATTTTTCTTTGCCTTCATAGTTCCTCGAATTATATTTATTTAACAATACCCAGTTTTGTGAAAGATATTTTCGTGCTTGTTTTAACTTGTTGTGCAAATTATATTTAATGTTTTATTTATAAATATAAATAACTTATTTCTCAACCAAGTGTTGATGCTCGAAAAGATGAACAATTTAAAAATATGAACGAGCCCTGTTTTATATCTGTTCATCTTTTCGAGGTTCTACTGTATCTTTAAAATACCAACTTTTATTTAAAAAGCGTTTCTCTTCTCATTAACTAAGTAAGACATGTTTATTGCTCACCCACTGAACACCCTGTCTACCACACACTTCATTTTTAATGTACAACAAATAAATAAACAACTCGTTATTCAGTAAAATGAATCCTTTTTAGTTGAAGAGTCTGTTATAGTTAGTTGGTTTGGCAGAAGCGAAAAAAAAAAAAAACTTTCCCACTCTTCCTGTCAGTCAATGCAGTGCCAGTGTAAACTCGTAGTGCAGCAGAGAATTTCAAGATAATAATTTTGTGGTGCATTTTTGAGGATTCATGTAATATAACAGTGATTTATTTATCTATAGGTAGTTACCACATAATGTTGACTTTTGGTATTTTTCTTTTGTATGTATCGTTTTTCTTTTCAAATTGTATGAGTATTATTATATTTTTTCGCCTATACCTAACTAACAAGTTTGTTTTATGTACATACATATGTTTCGAAACATTTTTGATTACAGACAAAGTTTGAAAGGTGTTTTTTTGGTTTTCTCAGCTCAGGTGTACATGGTTAGTTGCTGTTGTGTTCTTTCTTGTAAATTTGTTGTGTTATTTCTTGTGAGTTCAGAACTCAACTCTCTTGTGGCACTTAGAAAGCATTTATTTCTCATTTAGATTTGTATATTGCATTCAGTATCTAAGTTGTTTTCCCAATGGATATAAATAAAACAATAAATTTATGTGTTGGAAGTCGAAAAGCTTGATTTATGTATTTATGATGCAAATGGAATTTTTTTGGCTAAGCATGTTTGCTAGGGGTGAGTTATATGTTAGTGTGAGTTTAACATTAAAAATGTTTATGAAATAAATACACGTCTTAAGGTATGTAAATACCTTCATTCTTTTAGTTGTGTTATGAAAAATGGGCATGACATAACTTTCGAAAAAAATAAATAACAATATTTATATGAAGCCCAGAAAATAATTGCCAAATAATTGCTACATAAATATGCCGTGAAAAAAATATCTGCTTTTTCAGTTTTCCTAAAAATGGGTGCCATATTATGTAGCTGCTGCTACATATATAAAGTTAATTATAATTTTTTTTGGCTAAACATAACATTTGACTAGTCCATTAGAAGGTATATAATGGGTTGGCCATCTTGTGGTTTCTTTTTAAATCATAGGTTATTTTGACACTGATAGCTGTTTTCTGCCTGAAATTTTGAGTGCTGTGTAGGCCAAACAGTGCGTTTTTTGAAAAGTAGTTTTGGCCGAAATGAAGCACCCACCGCGCCTGCTGTACACAAGTTTTTGCAAAAAGTTCGTGAGACTGGGAGACTGGTAAGCTAGTGGACAACACTCATGGTCCCCGTCGTCGTCGTACGGTACGCACAGACGAGAATGTGGCTGCTAGAGCCGAGAGTGTGAGACTCAATTCACGAACATCAACTCGCCAACGGTCAACGTCAACGGTCAACGATGGGCGTTACATCAGAGCCTTGTTAACCGACTTTTTTTTAGTGAAATTGAAGACATGCATTTGTACGACCTCTGGTTCATACCACATAGCGCATGCCACAATCGATCTTTTGTGCACCAAATTCCCAAGTTGTGTCATTAGCCGTCTTGGCGATGTCAATTGGTCGCCTCGGAGCTGCGATTTGACCCCTTTGGACTTTTTTTTTGTGGGGAACCGTGAAACACCGACGTTATACCAACAATCCGGAAACGATTCAAGAACTTAAGGCCAATATCATCCAAGCAATCCGTGAGCTACATCCCAAAACCATCAACAAGGTCTTGGAAAATTGGAGTGTCAGAATGCGCTACTGCGAAGCCAGTCGAGACAATCACTTGAAGGACGACGTTGTGTTCCATAATTAATGGGAATGTTTGCTCTTACTAATAAAACCATAATACACGGACAAAATTTAATTTTGTTCATTTTATTGCATTTTTAAAAAGAAACTTGTATTTGGGTCACCTTGTATTATCAAAAAACAGTCAATTGAATAAGATGAGATGAAGAGCTAAACCGAGTTGTTATAGGGTCGAGGGAAGATCAATCTCGTCTGGGAAGGCGAATCCTTTATCTCAGTTAGGTTTTAACTGGATTATTGAATGAGGCGTGCTTTTGCTTTTTACAATTATTTTGATGATGCCTATAAATATTATTTTATATATATATAGGGGAGACGGGCAAAAACTTGAAACACAAAATCCCGAAATCCCGTAATCCCGAAAACTCAAAACCTCGAAAATCCAAAATGCCCAAAATCCAGAAGACACTAAAATCTCAAAAAACCACTGTCATGAAAACCCAGAAGGCGAAAAGCCTAAAAAAATCAGAAAGCACAAAAACCCAAAATTTATTTTACATGAAATGTTTTGCAGCAATTTACATTAAAATAAATAAAAGATACATAATTTCCAAAATGAAAATCTTGAAAAATGACAAATTTGCATTACATTACATTTAACATTATATTATTTTTTATTTCGGGATTTTGGGATTCTTGTTGTTTTTGGGATTTAAGGTTTTTGAGACTTTCTGAATTTCGGGTTTTTGGGATTTTAATTTTCAGCATTCCCATCCCAACGCAAGGTGAAACTTATTTTTGACGCAAACAAAGGTATTATGTTAGCTTTAGAAACAACTTCTTTCACATTGACTTTTATAAGTACCTACCATAACAACCTACAATTTTCAAGGAGCAGGTTAATTGTTGATGAGAGTATCGTAATAAAATTGGTAGAAATTTAGTATTGTATAGAAGAAAATCTCATTTAATACATTTCGGTGCTTTTTTTTGGGCGAGCGTTGCAAAAACGCATTTAAATTTTTTGTGAAGCATAGAAGCTTTTCCTTTTTTTTCAAATTTCTTAAAAAAAAAACAAAAATAACAAATTGACGGACTATGAAATATCATCTTGCCATCTTAAATGAAAGTGATAACCACAGGAAACTTGTTAAATAAACAATCTCATTCGTATGGCTTGATATCCTATTTTTTAATACCTGAATATTAAATCCTTTCGTATTTAACTATTTTGAAATCGACTAAAACCTTTCAAAGTCCCTTCAGAATATAATATTTTCAAAAGAGGTCAATTTACTAATTTAATTACTTAGTCTCGAATGGGTAGTAAAGATTAATTAGGAAGAAATGTCTGCTTTTTTTTTGTATCTATCCTGGCTTAAGCAAATAAAACCAACAAAGCAATTCAATACAATATTTGGTTAACAGAGCCAAATCCTCAAGTGAACCAATTAAATGAGTATAGTTTTATTTTTCATTTATTCTCTTTATGGGTAATTCTATACACCGAATTGCCCTTGGTGTCTGAAAATACAATGTTACTGGGTCAAGGATGTCTGTCTATTTTATTAATTTTTTTTTAAATGTTCGGAGTGAATTTTGTTTGATTTATTATTTAAAATTTAATTCTTTTTGTTAAATTGAGTCATACAAAAATACTTGGAATATTCTGTAAAAATTGTTTTAATGATTAAAATATGGTTAGAAAAATAACCAACCTTCATACCCAATTCATTAAAAAAGAACAAATGTGAAAAAAAAACTTAAAAATTATAAAAATACTGCAGGATATTGTATCCTTTGCATGTGCTTTAAGCGAGTAATTTTCACTAACAAAAACTTTTTGTTTAATGTCAAAGAATGACTTATGTAATTAAGAAATCTTAATTTTTTAAACATAATCTCTCCAAACACTAAAGCACGTTTCATTTGTGGATACACTTAGAAAAAAAAACTGAGCTCCAGGATAACCGTGTTTGTTTTTTATTTTTCATTTAATGTTTTCTTCTTGAAGGATCAAAAAAGTAATTAGAATAACTCTTCTCTCAACGGTGAGAAAAAAGTTAGATAACCAAAACAAGAACTCAACAACAACAACAACAACAACAAAACTTTAACATAAAAATAGACCCAAGGTTAAAAGATGAAGAGAATAATTTCCTTCAAAATTAAGGTAGATAGGTAGGTATATCAAAATCACAAGTCACAGTTCTTAAATATTCTCCCCCTATTCTCCCCAAATATAAGGTGGGGATTAAGTCGAAAATCACAACGCTTCGCTTAACGTAACGTACGAGTATTATATCCCTTTTCTTATTGGAGTGAATAAAAGTAATCTTCGCCAAGCAATACAATAAAATAAGGCCGCAGGATTAATACATGCAAACCATCCAAGCATTCGGTACACACAAAGTCAACTTCATAATTGGTTTTAGGTAAAGAAAAAAAAAAAAGAAACGAAGCCAAAAGGCAGGGATATACGTGTCGTGTCGTGTCTAGTATATTTATGTGTTGTGTGTCTGTATAATGTATATAAATTATATATATAAACATATTCACAAAAGAAGACATTTGCATAATTTTGGATCAATTGTTTAAGAGGATATTAAGGTCTACCCCATATTGAAGCATATGACATAAAGGGCTAATTAGGTTTGGGGCTTTAAAATTTCAATATGATTTGTTTTCTTTTGATTTAGATTTTAGATTTTTTTTTTTTTTTTATGTTTGATTGAATTTTATATAATGAAGGAAAAGGATATCAATTCGCAAAACATCACAAGAAATTAAATTTGAATTTTAAAAATTTGCATTAATTCTTTAGAAGACAATAAAATGTTCTTATCTCCGTTATTTCAATTAGATTCAATCATTAAGAACTTATTTCGCTCAAGAGGGAGAAGTTAATCGGAAAATCTCTATAAAACAATTTTCTTCTGACAGTTATGTAGTTCCCGTGAAAAATTTACTTTTATTTTAGTTTTTAAATAAATTTTGGGGTGTTGCCAGCTCGTGGAAATCCAGAGCTTACATATATCTTGTGAATTACAACTTTCAGCTATTTTTAAGCGCAGAATTTGAACAGCTATATAGAAGAGAGAAACTTAGTAATGACAAGAGCTATAGGTATCTTATTAATTAAAAAAAAAAAAAATAACTTTCTCACAAGAAGCAATAGCCTTTAACAAACAAAAATTTTTTTTAGGTGGAATGGATTCACACTTCTGGCATTGCGTTTGTAATTTGAACTAGAGCCTTAACGGTTAGACCGATATGCTCATCTAAAACGGATAGCTGCCATCAGCGTTGCGGCCCAAAAAGAAATGTCCGTGCCAAATTATCTAAAAAATTGTGTCATTTTCGTGCCATATGAAAAAACTATAAAATTCGTATGTTAACAAAAAATATATAAATCAATTGTGGGGTGAAATACAACAAAAAAAAAAATAGAAGAAATAATTTGTGCTATAAAAAAAAAGAATTTTGCCATCTAGCCTCCATTAGGAGCAATTTTCTCAAAATTTCTTCAAAATTCGCTTTATTTGGAGTAAAAAATGGAAACAAAAAAAGCGTGCCATATTGAATTTTTCGTGCCACCGTGCCATGATAAAATTTTCGTGTCAAAAAGGCACGATCGTGCCACTTCGGCAACGCTGGCTGCCATACAATAATTTCGTTTTTTTTTTAATTTTCTCGAAAACGGCTTTATAGTTATTGATTTAACTTTGTAGCTGTAGTGACAAAAATTTATTGTAGAAAATCCGTTTCAAGTTTTGCGAAAACATTCGCATTACAGAAACAGTACTTCATTCAACATATTTAAATCCTATTTCTGTGGGCTTCAGGTCTTTCTTTCTTTATCTACTTTTTGATAGACGACGTTTCGTACTTGTTTAAGTAATTAAGAAATAAAGGTTACGAAAAAGGAATAATTGAAACAGTACTTCTAAGTTTTTTTAAAATATTGCTTTATTTTTAATTTATTCACGTCTATCTTTTTATTGACATGACCGATTTTGTTAAAATTTCACAATCGAGTGCTCCTAATTTTAGTTTAAATGATTTTGTATTTAAAAATTTGGAAAATAATTTCTTTTAATTAAAAAAAAAAATAAACAAAAATCTATTTTATTAGTATTTTTGATTTTTTATTAAACATTTTTTCATTAAAATTTAGTTAGATTAAAGTTTTTAACCACAAGAGCAAATTTGTTCGAACTATTTTTTTTTTAAATTAGTTATCCCTCATAAAATTGGTGATGAAAAATCATATTTTTAAATTTGTGGAACCTAATTTTCTCTTCAAAAATCCCAAGCATGATTTTTATTTGCGAAAGAAAAACAAATTTAGTCTTTAGTTTAAAATAGCTCAGATCCCTATTGATGTAATGGTGGAAAATTTTAAATTAAGCTCCTTTTATAAAATCTAAATTTTTTGGGTCGTAGTGAATCCAAATTTAACAATAAAAATTCTAATAAATAATTTCGATATTTTTTAAAAGTTTCAAATTTTTTAACGTACCTACCTATGCCTTAAAAATATAAAAATTACTATTCTAACAGTCTTGGAAAATATTTATTTTTTTTTTTCGAAAAATCTCTACAAGAAAAATAAATATATAAATCAAAAATTCCTCAAAACAGATAAAATAATGTTCTACTTTTGTACGTTCCATGATATAAATGTCATTACCAATCAAACATCATTCTTATTTATAGAAATTTATTATAAACGTCCGTTTTCAAACATTCTAATCTCGATTTTTAGATTTTTTTTAAATTTGTTGCCTTCTCCCCCGTTTATAAAATACCACAACACGAGGTCAAACTATTTAATTAAAGTTAGAGGAAGTCTTGTAATAAGTTGTTAGTGGTGGAAAACTCGCTTTTAAAAAGTTCTATTTAAAGGTATACTCCAAGTCCAAAGATGAAAAAATAAACGTTCTTATACCCCAATAAAATATTAAATTCCCATAGGAATTTTGACTAACAACATACTAGACTACACTACGTACATATTTATGTATGATTTTTTTTTCTAAAGACAATATTGTATACCTACATTGCGGAATAAAAAAGAAAGCAGTTAAAACTTCTCCTATATATGATATAGGATTTTTTTTTTATAACAAAACAAAATATAAACTACATAATGAAATATAAAATCGAAACCAAGTTGTTTTTTTTTTTTTTTTTTTTTTTTTTTCGGCTGAAAAGGTAAGTTCAATAAGATAACTTGTTTAAAAATTTGTGTGGTTATCATATAGAATGGTTATTAAGATTCTAATAAGATTTTCTCTGTTGGGTTTACGACTTTCTTCTTGGATGAACACCACAGAGAAATCTTATTGTTTTTCTTTTATTTTTGTGTGGTTTTTATTTCTTTGGTGAGCTTAATAAATAAATAAGAAGGCACATAGTTTTTTTTTGTTTTTTTTTTTGAAAAATACAAAATAAACTTACTTCAAAGTTCAACACATCTTATACAAGGTGTTCTAAGAAAAAACTGTCTCTTGTATTTCTTGGTCAATAGAAATTAAGACGCCTTTGTGAACTTTAAATAAAAAGGTCACAAAAAAAGGAATAAATCGACGGTTAAAGTTCAGCATCTCAAAAGTCAAAAAATCTAACAAAATCTTTGGAGTTATCTTAACTATAATAAAGGGTTTTTCAACAGGGACGCTACAAAAGTAGAGTAACAGAGACAGCAAAAGACGCCATATTTCTTGCCGCTCTTTTGACATTTCTCTTCAATAAGATTTGCCATTTCATAATGGAAAGATATACGAGCCAACAACGAGTCTAAATTATTAAAATTTACTACCGAAATTCGGAGTCAGTGGCCTCAACTTTAAGAGCGCTACGTCCAATTTATGGTCGCCAACATCGTCCTAGCAGATCAACAATTGAGCGTCTAGTGGAAAAATTTAAATCCACAGGCACAGTACAAAATATTCCCGTGCCAGTGAGACAAAGAAGTACCCGTAGTGTCGAGAATATTGCTGCCGTTGAGGATTCAGTTGCAGAAAGCCCAAATGTGTGTCTCACACGTCGTTCTCAAGCGTTGGGCATCTCTGTGACGTTGTTGTGGCGAATTTTGCGAAAAGATCTTGGTTTACATCCTTACAAGATTAAATTGACGCAAGAACTGAAGCAGCTTGACCACCAGAAGCGTCGTATGTTCGTGAATTGGGCTGAGCAACAACTTGAAAATGATTCGGATTTTCACCGAAAAATCATCTTCAGCGATGAGGCTCATTTCTGGCTGAATGGCTTCGTCAATAAACAAAATATGCGCTATTGGTCAGGCAGCAAACCACACGTACTACATGAGTCATCATTGCATCCCGAAAAAATTACGGTTTGGTGTGGTTTATGGGCCGGCGGCGTCATTGGGCCGTACTTCTTCCGTGATGATCAAGACCGACACGTTACTGTGGATCGCTACCGTTCAATGATAACCGCATATTTTCGGCCCCAATTGGATGATATGGACTTGGAGGACATGTGGTTCCAATAGGACGGCGCCACAAGCCACACAGCGAATGTCACAATCAATTTATTGGAAACCAAGTTTCGAGAACGTGTTATCTCACGAAATGGTCCAGTCGCTTGGCCGCCTCGGTCGTGCGATTTGACGCCGTTAAACTATTTCCTGTGGGGCTATGTTAAGTCTATGGTCTATGCCAACAAGCCAGCGACGGTTGATGAACTTCGTAAGAATATCAAACGTGAAATTGCAGCAGTATCGGCCGATTTATGCTTGAAAACCGTCGAAAATTGGGTTCAGCGTGTGGACTTCTGCAAGCAAGAAATCGAGTTCCATACATAATGGCATCGAACGTACTTTCAGAGGAATAAAGAATTTCATTGATATCCAAAACCGTTTTTGTTTTATTTAAAAAAACTTTTGTAGCGCTCTTATTGAAAAATCCGATACTTAATTTTCATTTTGTTCGATATCATTGTAATGTCAATTTTATATAAAAACTCGACTTCGATTTTACATATTACGAATCCATAACTTGTCATATATAAATAAATAAAAAAATAAATTGGGTGGCGCAACAGCTCGTGTAGAACCTAGGGCCTAGTGACTTAGAACTCTCAACGATTCCTGTGTGCGTGCAATTAGCAGTAATAAAAGGGGCCTACTATTTTCTGCCGCTAAGGTGAGAACCGCCAAGAGCTACTCTTGGAGGATTTGATAATTCCTCGCAAGAGGCAGTAACCCTTGAAAAATATTTCTAGTTTTAGGTGGTATTTATAGTCTGGGAATCGAACCAAAGGTCTTTTGGCGTAACAGTCCCTCGCAATAACCATTACGCCACGGGCTACGGCGACGTTAGGTCTTATCACCCAAATCCATAACACTCAAATTAAAAATGTCATAGCGCCCAAAACAACTTTATTAACATTTTGTTGTTGTACAATTTGGGCTATATTACCGAGGGCTTGGGTGTTATGTCATCGCCCCAAAATTATCAAAAAAAAAAATGCCACAAAACAATTTTAAAATATTCAAAATAGCTTTTAACGGCCTTTAGTCCACAAAAATGTAGGCGTTTTCGTCCCGGCGATCTCACTTGGACTCATCAGTTGACTAGTGAGGACCTTGTCAATACGCAATTTTTGTTAAGTTCAGTTCATTTAATTTTAAAATATTCATCAATGTTCATAAATTTTAAAATATCATAACGCCCACGTCGGATCGCCCAAAAAATCCCATTTTAGATTACACCAAATTCCTTGAAGTATTCTGATTGCTATAAAAAGGCACGAGGAATTTATAATTATAAAAAGGTTGTATCAGCACGCGCGACGCGTGGCGAACACTGCAGGACTCGAAAATTCTTTTAAAATTTCTTGTACTGCATTTAGTTCTATAAATGTTCATTCTTGGTTGTCTGTTTTTTGGCGTTATGACATTTTTTTTTTTGATTTGGGTCTTATCGCGTTGGGTGAAAATAAGAATTATGAACGATAGAAATTGTCATAAGGCCCAAAATAAAAATTTTTGGACGTTACGAAATTTTTCGACTTGGGCGTTATGGTCTTGGGCGAAAAGACATAATGCTACTTCTACTTGCCATATTGTACCTACATTTACATCGCAAGTAAAAATATCACAAATAAAAAAGTGGTTACTAAGAATGTGATTATTTTTTTGTAAGTACGCAAAAAGCTGTAAGCACATACAAAAAAACAGCACGGCTACTCCAGCTCCATGTTGCAGCATTCTATATTGTGTTCAGCAGTTATGCTGCATCTCAATGAGCAGTGGGCATACAGAAGCAAATCATGTTAAGACTAAAAACACTGAATCATTATAGATATTATAACCTCGAATTTTTTCATGAAACCTTGAGCTAAAAAAAAATCTAATAAAAAAAAGTGTAAAACTTTTGACAAAGATGTTCTTGATCAATAATATTTATCTGACCGTCTGGCTTATACCATCATTTATTACATTTACTTAGGTATACTTTTATTTACGCGCACCTCCATTTTTGATAATTGAAAATAATCAAATTTTCTCTGCAAAAAATATACATATTTTCTATAAATGTGGTGCCATAGCCAAAAGCTTATTACAGCGAATAAAAGGTTCCATGTTCGCAAATCGTTATGCATATTTTACTGTAACACTTAGATTATGGGATTTGAAATATGTATTTGTTTATTGTAAGGTGTTTTATATTTGTATAGTATTTTGAAATGTATGTATTTGAAAATGGAAATGGTCTCGCATATATTAAGCTAACTTAGTTGTAATAATCTGAATTATAACTGAACCATTAAATCTCAGATATAAAATCGTTTTAATTTAAAATTCCAACTTTTTTTTTATCAAAATTTCTAACAAAAGAAAATATGTCATGAGCAGCAAGTCTGAAAATGGATTTATATAAAAATTAAACAAGCAAGATAAATAGGATAATTTTGTTCCTCTTTTATTTTATGCACAAGAAAGCACTTTGGGATTTGATAAATATTCAATAAAATTTTCACTTTGTTGTTCATGTACATTTACGTATCCGTACATCAGAGATGCTCGTCAATAACAAAAACACTAAACATTTTCAATGTTTCAATTTTATAAATTCTCCGCGTGTATAATATCAGTTTCTAAGAAAACAAAAGCACGAACGATGAAATTAACAAAAAAAAAAAAAAAAAAAAAAACTTCGCTTTATGAATATTTAATTGCGCTCTGTTGCGATTAAGAGTTTAACGTTTGATGAAATTCCAATACAAATAACACAAAACAAAGGATCCTTATAAAATACATAGGAGTATATATGTAAACCTATAGTCCTTGCCAAACAATATAAAGCAAGGCGAACGGAATATAAATTAATAATCGAACTCAAAGTGTGTGCATTTCCATTTCCATTGCCATTTCCATTTCCACTATAATATGCTGCTGCTGCTTCTCTTCTCTCGATGCCTGAAACTGATGAAGCTGATGAGCCTGCTATTTATTTTTGTTGAACCAAGTTCTTAGGGTAATTTTGTAATAATGGGAATGCGGGACGTTTTGGTATTAGTAGCTGTGGTTTTGTTTTAATATCCCTACAGGACTTATAAAACAACAAATTGCTAAGCGAAATCATAAACCTTAATGTCGATGGTGGCCGATTCGATGGTAGGTATATGAAGGGGGACCATTTTTGTTTGCCTTTCAGAACTTCATACCAAATTCTTGTTGAAAAGGAGACCATGAAAAACGTACAGACTGTGAATTTTTTATTTTATACATACAATCGTACAGCTAGGTATATATATTTTCCATGGAGTTTGGTGGCAGTAGCAGCTTTTCCTTAATTGTGTGCTAAGAGGGAATATGGCATTGTCGCACAATTTTCAATTCCACAGCTGGTGTGAGAAGCAATTACATTTGTAATAAAAATACAAAAAAAAAAAAGAAACCAACCAAGGGACTCAAATTGCCTAGTTTTGAAATGTTATTGCTTTTGAAATGATTTCCGAGAGATGATTTTGTATTTGGGTTTAATGAAAAAAAAAAAAAATCCTATGATTTGTATATGGGAAAAAAATCTGAATACTTTGGAGTGCAAAACGCTAAAATGGGCATATGAGCTATGATATATGGGAAATAAAATTTTCCACATACAATGAATATTTTTGGTTTAAAAAATATCAACATTTTTGTATTTATAATTGAAAAACGATTTATGACTGGATTTTAAAGCACCTTCGGCTCACATAAAATTCGAACATTTGTCAAGTTCAATATTTTAATGGGAATGAATTTTTAACTTCCCATTGGAAGTTATTGTAATTGGTGCGATTTGTCGAATCAAAAATTTAAGAACCAGTTGATCGCAAAGTAGGTGTGCAATGTGCATTAAGAAAC
Organism: Epistrophe eligans; assembly: GCA_951394125.1. Lineage (NCBI taxonomy): Eukaryota > Metazoa > Arthropoda > Insecta > Diptera > Syrphidae > Epistrophe > Epistrophe eligans. The sequence continues at coordinate 15,562,265 of OX596029.1, read as the reverse complement.
TTCAAGCGATTCCAATAAAAACTCTGGGTGCAAATTTGTTGAGAATAAATTCTTTAAAGTTTTAACAAACCATTTATGAGTTTGCTTATGGAAGTTCCAGAAAGCATAGCTTAGGTAAAGTTTCTCTTAAGAAACTCTTTAAAAAAAAGTTTCAGTATGCTTACCGCGGGGGACAGGGTAAGGGGGCCGCATTACAATAGGTACTGTTAAAAAATAGAATTTTAAGTCTGTAGTCATTTGTTAGAGAGTGTGTGTGTACTTACGTTCGTACGTTCTTGCGTTCTTACGTTCGTGATACATTTTTTTGTTCACCATATCTCAAGGACTAATAGCGATATCGACTTCGACAGATAATAACATCATAAAGTGCAGAATGGGTTTTCAAAAAAAAAAAAAAAAAATCAATTAGCGGTTTTCGTACTACAGCTATTTAAAAAAAACGTTATAAAATGTCATTCGCCTCGAATATCTCGGAAACACCAAAAAATGAGAACACGCTATACCATCGACCTCAGCTTATTTTTATTCTATACATAATGATGTATTAAAGAATTTAAAAAAAAAACAACACAGTTTTTTTTTTTTTTTTTTGTAAAATAAAATTTATAAAAATAAAAAGAAAATTTTTAAAAATTTAAAATTTTTATAAAATAAAATTTGTTAAAAAAAAGGTTTTCGGTCTAATATTTTTAGAACAAAAAAGGATATTAATTTCGGGTTAATTTTATTGTACACAATATGACGAAGTCAATAACTGATAAAGTTTGTAGAAACATTGAATTGACAGTTTTTTTTTTTTTTAAGCGACAAAATTGCAAACAAAAACTTCCAAAAATAGTTCAAAATTTTTTTTCGGCTCGAAAACAAACAATGCTATAGACTCCAGAATAATTTCATTTTACTCACAATTTACTCCATTTTGAAATGAATTGAAACCCTTAATTGAAAATACAATTCCTTAAAGATTAAATATGGCTTCTATAAATCTGTTTTGTGGAAGTTACAGAAATCATTGCTTGGGTAAAGTTTCTCTTACGAAACTCTTTAAAAAAGACCTTCGCATAAGAAACTCAAAGAAGCAAATATTTGTTAAAGAAATAAAAGTCACTGTTTTGATAAGGTTTCTGCTGAATTATTTTTTGAAGTTAAGTATTTTTTTTAAGTTTCAGTTTTAGAGTAGTTTGTTAATAGATTCCATTGAGAATTACAGATTTACATTTTTTGAAGCTGTAGTTTCAGTCATACAATTTGTTGAGAATAAATTTTTTAAGTTTTAACACAACTTATATAAATTTTTTTATGGAAATTCCAGAAAGCATAGCTTAGGTAGAGTTTCTCTTAAGAAACTCGAGAAGTCACCTTTTCCGTAAAGTTTCTCATGAGAAGTCAGGTACAAAAATGTAGGTATAAATATTTTGAAAGACAGCCTCCTAGAAGTAACTAAAAGGAACTTACGAATAAAAATTCGCATTTTTTTCATACTAATACAAAATTAGATTAAAGTTGTAAGTATAAATTATAAAAAAAAATAAGCAAAATGGATGTTATTTTGCAGAAATCGATTGTTTGGGTATGGATTTTTAACGAGTTTTTCGTTCATTTTCAGGGCGTGAAAAGATCAGTTATTGAGTTATTTGCGAAAAAGGATTTTTGCTGGCATCTTTAATTAAATTATATTTGAGAAATTAAATTTTTATTATTTATTTATTTAAATTTTTTAAATAAAAACTAAATTCACGCTCACTTGCCTTCGACGTCGAATAATTTTTATTTTTGTCAAAAAAATAAAAAAAAAAGATTTCCACACTACCTTTCTAAGACGGAATTCCTCACTGAATCTCAATACAGTTAAAAAAAAAAAAATAAATAAATTTATATATTTATGTAGGTTTGTTTTTGTTTGATATTTCTTAATAACTGTTCAAATACGCGTTAAAATATTTGCAACTAATTAGTGAGAAAATTAACTCAGGCGTTATATATATGTATTATCAAAATATTTTCCTAAAATACTTCTTCTAATCTCATCCACATTTCATCACCCCTTCCTCTGTATTCTTTAGTGGTAAAAAATATGTATCTTGTGCCCTATTTATTATTCGCTACAGTAAATTATCTTGTTGCTTAAGCAAATACAGGCGTATATATTTACGAGTAGCATCAAAATTGAAACAACTTTGTCAACATCCCCGCTGACTTGCTTAATACGCTAAACCTCTTACTTTCTTCAATTTCTCAAGAATACATTTTTTTTTACATTTTTGGGGCTTAATTTCTGTTGGAGGTTATGTTAATAAATTGGAGAAAAGGCTTTAACCCAAACAACAAAGCAAAGCAAAAAAAAAATAATAACGCTTAGAAAAATATAAAATATGAGAAGGATCCGGTATTAGTTTTTTTTTTTTTCTGCCAACCTAAATTCCAGAACAGCCCACATAATGTACCTGAAAGTATCAAATTCAAAGCTCCCCCAAAAACCCTCAGTCTTGTTTTATCCTTTTTATGTCTCCAAGGGTTGTTGATTATTTTAGGCATTTTTCAAAGGATGATGCTCTGTTGGCAAAGCCAGTGTTGTATTGCTGCGCTGCTGGAGTAAATAATTAAAGAAAGATGTGGCTATAAATCAACTCGTTTTAATTGAGGTACTTTTTTTTTTAACCTTGCACTTTTGATGTAGATACTAGATAGTGAGTAAATAAATAATAATTTATTCAAAAAAATAACACACACAACTTTCGGAATTGTTGACATCCAAATTGTTTGTTTTTTTCGTGACCTTTTCTTGTGGCTATACCATCATGTGACTTTGTTTTTTCCGTATTTTTGTTTTAAGGATCTCCATTAATATTTTGTTTCTCTATTTTCTATTCAGAAGAAGGACGCATGACATTTTCCTTTTATTTTAATCGAAAAAATATAAACTTTAGGAATTCCATTAATTTAACTATTCCCAATGGTACTTTGATATGTTAAATAAAATATTTTTAACTTTATGAAAAATGAATATAAATATTTTATTAATTTATTTTCTTTAAGATACTGTGACACGCCTTCTTAAAAAACAAATAATACTTAAAGAAAAAAAATAAAAACAAAAAATAACGTGAAGTTTCAGAAATAAATGGATCCATTAATCAGAATTTTTTCTATTGTATATGTTTTAACCATTTATGACCAAGAAGAACGCACAGTCATAATGTATTCTGTCTCAATAGCTACAAATTAGAATATTTTAAGATGCGAAAGCCATTTGGCATGTGTAGAAGTCATTAGGAAAAACAGAGCCACCATATACAAAATTGACCACATAAACAATTATCATAAATTATTAAAATCAATAAAATCAATAATAATAATAACATGAGATGGTAATTTTTCGGAGAGCGAACCATTTAACCAAAGATTGAAAATGTCAATGGGTATACTATAATAGGTTCTATAAATAGGTTTCTGGGAAGACGAAACTGCTATACAAACTTTACAATCCCAAAACCAAAACTAACTAACTAAACTTCCTTCAGAAGTTAATTTTTCAATAAAATAGAGGGTGTATTATTAATTATTTAGTCGTAATTTAAAATAGGGAGGTATGAAAGTGGACCCCATCAAAATTGAAGACACTGTTTATTTATATCTCGTTTTATTTATTTTATTTTGATAATTTTATTAAAAAAATTTAAGTGAATTGAATTTTTATTAATCGTGATCATAGGAGAAAATGATGTGTATATTTAATTGTGTAAGTATTTTATTTTAAAATTGTAAAGATTTTTAATTTGCATTGGTAGAACAAATCATGGATAGCCAAAAATTAAAACTTAAGAAATGAAGTTTCCAAAATTATTTTTGCTCAGTACTGTACTTACCTACTTATTTTGGCAGTAAAACTTTAAATATTGACTGAATAATCCTGTTCATGAAAATGAGATTGCTGAGATCTTAATAGGTATAGCACGTGTTGCGCCCAATAGATGGCGGTGTAATTCAAAAAGTATATAAATAGTACCAGGCAATGGGGAATAATCACAGATAAGTGGTCCAACTTTGAATGCAATATTGTAGGGGGGTTGATTTTGAGTATAAATCGGAGTTTTCGGGATATTCAGATTTATATGGTTCCCGTTATCTTAAAAAATAAGATTTTTTGGTTTTACTCATTTTTCACCGTTTGTGCTAATGTTTATCAAAAAAGAAGATTAAAAACTTTTTGTTCCAATTTATATTATCTAAAAATACATATACAACATTAATGTTTAGAGCAAATTACAGTTATAAGCGAAAAACCAGTCAAAATATGGGGTAAATGTCTAGAGTCTCGTGATTCTTAAAAATTGTCTGGAAAATTATAGGATGCTTCTTGTATAAAAGAAGATTAAAAACGTCGATTTGTGATTTGACTTCAGAGTTTGTTCTGATGATAAGACAAATATTTAAAAAAATGATTTATTAAAATCCATCCACTGTCAGGCCCACATTTATTGTTTCTTAGTTTATCGGAAATGGCTTCAATGATTTCGATGAAATTTATAAAGTTTGTTCAAATCGATGAGCAAAACTTTTTGAAATTAAATCCGACAACAATTACGCTCACTTTTTTTAGAAATTAGGTTCTCGATAATGGATGAAATTGGCAGGGAGTGTTCTGATGAACAAGAAAAAATTTCAAAAAATATTTTCAGGAAAATCCGACTACTGTCAAGCCCACTTTTATTGTTTCTTTGTTCTACGAAATGGCTCTAACGATTTGGATGAAATTGACAGCGAGTGTTATGATGCAAGAGAAAAAAATTTCAGGAAATAGTTTTGGGAATATCCATCCACTATCACGTACACTTTTATTGATTTTTGGATGACATTAGCAGGGAGTGTTTAGATGAACGAGAAAATAATCAGAAAATAGTTTTAGAAAAATTCAACCGCTGCCATGCCCACTTTAATTGTTTATTGATTTTATTGAAACCTGCCCACCGCTGCCCTCACTTTTTTTCTTTCTTCTTTCTCTCTTTTCTTCTTTCAAATATTATAAACTTAAACTTAAAAAAGTGTCAAAACATGAAATAACTCATGATATTTTCATCCTCCTTAGAATTTAAGTTACCAGCATCGATAAAACACAGAATTTTCAGAATTTATAAAAAGACGTGCAACTTTATTAATTGTAAACAATTGAAATTCTGAAAACAGATAATTTCTTAAATAAGATTTTAAATTTGTAAAATATTAAAATACAATTTTTGTTATAAAGTTTTGTTATAAAATTTTCTTCATTTGCCTTATTTTCTTTAATTTTTTATTTTTCGTATTTTTTTTTTTCATTTTATATATTTTTTTTTATTTTTACATTTTCAGTTTTTTTTTTGTTAATTCTACATTTTCTTTATTTTATGCATTTTCTTCAGTGTAAGTCTTAATTTCAATCATTTTATAAATTATTTTAATTTAATTAAATTTCTCCTTTTTCATATTGTTCTTAGTTCACCCCCATTTTTTGTTAATTTTCTCCTTCCTTGCTTTGTTTTCTCAATTTTTACCATTTTTTTTTTAAATAATCGTTTCTTATTCTTTCAACCATTTTATTAATTTTTGTTATTTAATTAAATTTCTGCATTGTCATATAGTTATTAGTTTTTCACTATTTTTCATTATTTTCTCCTTCGTTCCTTTATTTCCTTCATTTTCTAAATGTTTAACCATTTTTTTTTTATTTCCTTTCTTATTTTTGAAAGCTGTTTTTTTTTTCTTTTTAAATTCATCCATTAATGCCATATATGTATGTATGTCCACTTTCTCATTTTTTAAGCTATAAATTGTAAAACTCAATATTTGATTCGTATTCGTAGCTGGACATACAATTTTCTGCTCAACTGGAAGTGCTAAAATGAATTAAAACTTTTAATGCCTAGCCCTCTGGTGGCGACAGAGCACACTGGCCGATTGAGGCCGATTGAGGTGGTCAAAAATGAAAAAAAAAAATATGTTGTTTATATTGAAATACCGTTGGTTACAATTAACAACAACAAAAAATCTCAAATCTTTTAATTCTTACATGTGGCAGCTTCCCAAAGTCACCAATTGAGCTTTGATCATTCTTGATTATGTCAGTTGCAGAGTTTAAAAGATGATTCTGTGAGCTGAAAGTAAAATATTTTATACAAAAAAAAAGGATGCCAGATACTGCCAATGGTTAGTATTGTTATTTACAAAACGTTTTGGTTTTTTTAAGAATTGAATTAACTTACAATCAAATTTATTTGAAAGTGCGTTTTTATGGTAGCAACGTAGGAACTTTTTTTTCTTTCTTGGAGGATAAAAAAAGTGACACAATGTGCCATCGGTGAATTACTATTATTTTAAAGTTAAATTGAATAGTAAATTTAATACCGAAACCACCCGCAACATTTTTTTTTTTTTAATGTATCAATACCTACGCCCTTTTCTGTGCGAGCATTTATTTCGCGGTAACAATTTTTTCCCTTTTACGAAATGAATACATTTCTATAGGACAACACTGTCAGAAGATGTTTTACAAGCTCTCCAAAAAGATTATAATTTTTTGGGACAGGATTTTCCCGAAAAATGTCCTGTGTTACTACAATTACTGATTTTACTCACAATTTGCTGATTTCATCTGATCCTTAAATTAAGGATTTGCGTCAACATCCAAAACGACACAGTAAAATTCAACCACTTGATGTTTTAGAATTGTTGCTTGAATTTTAAGCAAATAAATTGTACTTTCGAATTAAGTCTAGCTAACGACCCTCAATTCGAACACTGTCCGGCGGCGTGACAGTCCAATGTCCTTATTATTAAGCAACAGGTACTAGGATATATATTTACATAAGTTATTTTCAAGCCCCTTCACTACTGGACTGCCTTTTGTTATTTTGGACATGCATCTTTAATCTTCTTGAATACAAGTAAAGTAATCTTTTCATTCCAATAAGAAATTATTAATAAATAACTTGTTGACTTTTTGATAATTCCTCTAACAAAATCATCACCTACATAAGATTGTTGAATATGTTTACCTTCTTTATGCAAATAACTTAGTTTCACTTCCAGCATACCAGCACTATTTGCTGGCTGGTTATTCAAATTATTTCCATCACTGAAATCACATTATCAACGCCTACTTAAACAACATGGTAAGTTTCTTCTTCTTCGTGTACCTATACACACAGAGGGAATAATGTTTATCACCTTTTCATAAACGTAAGTACTTAATGAAAAGACAAACATTTTATATATAATATAGCTATGTACATATATGCAAATAACATGAATTTTAACATTAAATTAATCTTGTTTTCTGCATCTTTCCTTGATTATATCCATACAACCATGATGAGCCCTGGTATTGTTTTGGATTCAGGCTAATTCCAATCTAGGCCTTGTATTGTCTTTGGGAGGTGAGCCAATATTTAAACCAAGAACGAACGAAATGGCTCGTTGTTGTTATGGGTACAGATAGTGTTTCGGTTTCATCTGAAAATGAATTTAATTTACGTAAACCAAAATATCATGAGGCTTTGTTCAGTGTGTGTGTGTGTGTGTGTGCTTGTGTCGTATTAACTTCTCATAACCTGTACTCATAATTCACAATAAAAACCAGTCGACGCACATTCAACAAAGAACACATTACTATCCTGGATCCTGGTAAAAGAGGGAAACTCAAACTATGCATGTTGTGATATTACCATGGTATACTATCTACATTTCTCTTGTCTTTTAGGGTGGGACTATACTATGACGTGTTTCGTGGTATTTGCCCTAGAAAATTCAAACCCACCACTTTTTGAATAAACGGTAAGAGAAATAGTACCTAGATAAGCCCTTTAAAATGTGTTGGTACATTCTGTGAATTTTATATGAGAGCCTTTTGGCTAAACTAAATATTAAAAGTTATGTATCCGAATATAATTGGCAAGTTATTAGTCAAGCTGTATTCAGTTTTTTGGTTTCGTTGGAATATTTTATAAGCTCTTTATAAATATATAGAAAATGAATCATCGTATCTGCTTTTAAAATATGAAATGCATGGAAAACAATGCTAATACATCCTACAGTACATACGTATGCATAAAAGGTTGCGAAAAATATCAACACGTTATTTGTGGTTTTTGTAATTTCTCGGAAATTTTTAAGAACACAAACTGTCACACACAAAAATTTTAGCAAAATGCGTCATTCATTTTCTATTTCCATGGTAACTTTAATATCGTATGTAATTTCTGAAAATTAATGTTTAAACTTTTGCATAACATATTATATTACGTATTAGGTACATATGTATGTAGATACATTAGGGTGTTCCTTATACTGTTTTTTTTTTTTTTTTTAATGCACGATAAATATGCATCTATTGAAAACGTTTAATCGTGTGGAGTCAAGGCAAGAAAATAATCATCACATAGATGAGGGATTTATTTTCCTCCATTTAGGCGGGGAACGCCAGAACTTTCGACTGAAGAAAAAAAAGCAACGTCAAGACATACAATATGTACCATGAATTAAGCTATTATGAACATCGATAAAGTTTGTTTTATTTAATTTAATTTTTTAAATTTTATTTTATACTATTTAAAAAAAGATTATATGTCTTCGTTTTAAGAAAAATCAATCCCCTTTTTTAAAAATTAATGTGTTTGTAGGTACCTATGTACATATTTTATTTTTTTGTTAGGTAGGTTCTTTTTCGACAGACGAACAGAATCTTTACACCCCCCTTTTTTTGTTTGTTTTTCTTTATCATCGTAACGATGCCATATTCGATTGCTATTTCACGTTCAAGTTTTTTTTAACTTGATTACCCTTTAAAATGTATTGCCATCACAATTCTTCATAATTTTTCAATTTTATTTTATTTTATATTTAATTTTTTTTTATTTGTTTTCATTTTATTTTCAAATCAAATGTTTTAAATGAAACAAATGATTTCGAACTAAGAATTTTGAAACTAAATACATAGTTTAAAAATTGCTCTAGATTTTTGTTAGAAATTATAGGAAACACCCTGCATCCATAAATCAATTTAATAATGTGAAAATGAGAAGACAAAAAAAAAAAATCATAAAAATCAAAAAAAGAAAATTTTCAATTACTGGAAGGGATAATTTTCATTCAGGTGAATACATTTCATGCATTTTGAGTGTAGAAATAATTTAATGCTTTTAATTGGTTACACATAATATTAACAATTTTAATGTTAATACCTTGCAGGTATTTCCACGAAGAATTTAAATGGAATTTTATTTCGCTAAAATTTAAATAAATGATAATATCTAATAATTTCAGTAACTTATACTAGCTATTCGCTAAGGGTATTAACTATAGTACATACATTATTTTTGTACAACTTTTTTATTTAAAAATTAAAACAGGAAAAGCTAAAATTTCTTTGTGTTATTATAAAAAAAAAATTTTAAATAATTTATAAAAGAAAATATGTTTCAGCTATAATATCTGTTGAGGATTCTTTCAAAATATTTTTCATTACACTTACTTTACAATTTTTTCAAGTCGGTTATGTGAATCATAAGTTTTGTTTCGAATAAAAATAAAATACATCAAACAATACTGAAAAGAAATACCAAGACAAAAAAAGTTGGTATCGCGATTCTGTCCATCTGTCTGTATGTCTCTCTGTCTGGTTACAGTCTAGATGGACAAGTTGTTTTTCTTTTAACTTGGCACTGATACTTTTGTTGGCACTACCTTGACAGTTTTTTATTTTAATCTTTTTTTTGGACCAGAAATAACGTTAGGCATCTATCATATAATTTTTATTTAGGAATTGGGTAGGTTATGGATTTGTAAAAAAAAATGAAACATAAGAATTTGATCAAGTGACGATGAAAGCGAAATTAAAGAAAGTGCAGCCTAAATGGTGGGGTCGATTGTCTTTAAATTTGGTACCTAGCGTATTTTTTGGGCATTCTTTGGATACATGTAAAAAAAAATTAACCCAAAAGTAACGGTACAATTTTTTCTAGCAATTAATGAAAATTTTATTTTTCTTAAAAACGTGTCATTACATTTAAAAAAAAAAAACAATTTCCGAAAATCTTATTTTTCTCAAAAACGAGCCAATAACATTTTTTTAGAAAAAAAAAAAAGTTTCCAAATACTATAAAGTAAATAACGGGTGATTTTTTAGCTAGTTTGGTTTTGGCAACACTGGTTTTGACAGCTGACGTGTGTTTAGTACCTTGTGTCACTGTCAAACAGCTTCAGTTTGGTTTGCAATTTAACCATGGATCGTCTTACAAATGAACGACGCTTGCAAATTATTGAATTTTACTATCAAAATTCGTGCTCGGTTCGAAATGTTCATCGCGCGCTGCTTCCATTTTATGGTCGGCATTCTCGACCTTCTGAGCAGTCTATTCGGAAGATTGTGACCAAATTTCGCACCAAATTTACTTTGTTGGACATTAAACCACCAACACGTTAACGTACTGTGCGTAGTGAAGAAAATATTGCGGCCGTATCAGCTAGTGTGACAGAAGACCGCGAAATGTCGATTCGGCGCCGTTCCCAGCAGTTAGGCCTTTGTAACAGCACTACGTGGAAAATTTTGCGGAAGGATTTGGGCGTAAAGCCTTTTAAGATACAGCTGGTGCAAGAACTAAAGCCAGCCGACCTACCACAACGCCGAATTTTTGGTGAATGGGCTCTTGGAAAGCTGGCCGAGGATCCGCTTTTTTATCAAAAATTGTGTTCAGCGATGAGGCTCATTTTTGGTTGAATGGGTACGTAAATAAGCAAAATTGCCGCATTTGGAGTGAAGATCAGCCAGAAGCATTGCAACAGCTACCAATGCATTCCGAAAAAGTCACTGTTTGGTGCGGTTTATGGGCCGGCGGCATTATTGGGCCATATTTCTTCAAAGATGATGCGAATCGCAGCGTTACTGTCAATGGTGAACGCTACCGAGCGATGATAACAAACTTTTTTTTGCCCGAAATGGAAGTTCTTGACTTGCATGATATGTGGTTTCAACAAGACGGTGCCACATGCCACACAGCACGCGAAACAATGGCGCAATTGCGAGGCGAGTTTGGTGAACAGTTAATTTCACGTTTCGGGCCGGTCAATTGGCCGCCTAGATCGTGCGATTTGACACCATTAGATTATTTTTTGTGGGGGTATGTCAAGGCTAATGTCTATAGGGACAAGCCCGCTTCGATTGACGCACTGGAAGCCAACATCCATGCATTCATTCGTGAGATACCGGCCGATATGTGTGAAAGAGTATGCCAAAATTGGACTCAGCGGATGGGCTACCTGAGACGCAGCCGCGGTCAACATTTGCATGAAATTATCTTTAAACATTAAATTGCAAGGTTCAAACTATCGATTCAAATAAATATTTCATTCATTTTTTCGAATTTTTTGTGTTTTTTTTTTTTAAAAAGTTCTAAACCTCTTAAAAAATCACCCATTATAAATATCTCCTGTTTAACCGATTTTGATTGTTTTTTTATGGAAATGTTCCGATAAGTTTATTCTTTTGAAATTTAAAAAAAAAAACAAATTTTAGATTAAAAAAAAAAAATTCATTTTTTTTTTTTTTTAAATTCGATATTTTGTAAATGGATATAATGGCGTATCAATTTTTTTGTGGAAAATGTTTTCGAAATTTTATATACCTATAAAAAAAATATTTTTTTTTTAAAAATACGTTCCAACGGTTTTAAATTTTTTTTTTTCTGAATTGTTTCGAAATTTTATATATATAAAATTATTTTTTTCTGAAAAATTGTTTAGAAATTTTATATATAAAAAAATTAATTCTTTTTTTAAATAAGCTGCAACCGTTTCTAAATTTTTTTTTTGAAAAATGGTTTCGAAATTGTATTTATATTTTTTTTTTTGAAAATACGCTGCAAGTTTTTAAATTTTGTTAAGATTAGATTAAAAAATCAAAAAACAATTTTATTAGTTCTTTAATTAATTCGTTTAAAATAATTATGTCGATTTTTAACAAATTGTTCAATTTGTTTAAAATTCCTTGCATGTTTAATATGTGTGCTATATTATTTATTTGGGGTACACTTTCATTATATATTTCATATTTCTTTATCAAACTATGTTTTTTGAAATATGGCATAAAATAAAAATGTCATAATTAATATATTCCTTCAAAAGTTAAATGAATAGAATTTTTTCAGATTTTAATAAGAACATTGTGATCATACATAAGAGCATTTTATTTTTTTTTTACACCGCTTCATCGAATTTAATCTTTTTCGTTCATAATTATATTATTTATAATAATACATTTATATTAATACATTTTATTATAACAATATTGAACTATAAGCGAGCAAGCTCATAGGATCTATTTGTGCATTCAGAAAACGATTAAGGAAGCCCAAAATATTTTTTCTTCAATTGCCATCATCTTCCACGTCGCATCGTCGTACCACCTACGCCCAAAGTGTTTTGCTATATGATGAACAATTGGCACGTTTGCAAGCTCGCACTTGTGAATATGGTTCATTATTATTCATTGTTCCTTTACCAGGACATAAATAATCTTTTATGACATGTGTTTATGGCCATGGGTATCTGAAATTATTTTTCTCTCATACAAAAATAAAATAAAAATAAAAATAAATATTCGCTATGAAGCTTCACATAAAGATCAAAAAAAAAAAAAAAAAAAACACATCAGAATTTCTGAGTGATAATTAAATAAAGCCAATTCAAAAGCATTCAGTTTCCCAAATCGCTAATTACTCAAAAACCACATACTACCTACCTATTTAATTTCTTTTTTGTTCATCATTGCATCGGTGCAATTATATGCCAAATTAATTGAAGGGAATCGCCAGTAAAGTATACCTATTAACAAAAGAAAAAAAAAAGAAATAAAATATATTTATTTTTATGTCGATACGAATTAATAATATCGATCCTTTACCTTATCCTTGCATCCAGTCACAGTTGCTGTAGTCACATTAATATTATACCAACCACACATTATGATTTGGTTTCATTATAAACAGTCAGACTTTTCTGACGGCGCGGCGGCAGCTCTATATATACTGAAAATGTTTTTCAATTTCAATTATTTTATCGATTCAACACCATCAAAGGTATATTTATATGAGGTGGAGGAGGATATAAAATAAATTGCAAAAAAGGTGTGTCGTGCGGTTAACGTATATATATTTTTTGTTTTTAATTTTAATAAAACGAACTCACGGATTTTATAGGGCTTTTCATAATGAAAAACTAAATGTCGGCTATTTTATATTTATGAATTTATAATTAAAAGTTGAATTAAACAGACAGACAGACATTTGAATGGAAAGCAAGAGGAAAATAATTTGAAATGGATTATGGATATATGCACATAATTGACACTTAATGTGCTCATTATAATTTTATTCTAAAATATTATTTAATGTTCTAGGCAAAATATTGTCATTATTTTATGAAGTTTAAAATAAATACTTTATATATGTTCAATTATTTAATTTATATAAATCAATTAATAATATTAATTATTTCCATAAACTTATTTATTTTTATGTGTTCATAATTTGTTTTGAAAATATTTAAAATAAATAAGAAGTTTCTAATTAATATGCAAGAGGAATATTATTTTAATTATAATTAAGGTTTAGAGAAAGTAGACATGTAAATTATAAAATTTAAGTAAAACATAAACATTAATTTAGTCAACAAATTATTCACTTTGTTTATTAATTCTTTTAGTGAAATTTATCTAAACACATAATTTAGTTGGAAAGCTATATACATACATATTATATAGGGCCAAATACAAGTTCCTTTTTAAAAATGCAATAAAATGAAAAAACTTAAATTTTGTCCATTTATTATGGCTTTATTAGTAAGAGCAAACATTCCCATTAATTTTAAAACACAACGTCTCGTTCAAGTGGCTGCCTCAGCTGGCTTCGCAGTAGGGAACTCCAATTTTCCAAACTCTTGTTGATGGTTTCGGGCTATAGCTCACGGATGGCTTGGATAATATTGGCCTAAAGTGCTTGAATGGTTTTCGAATTGTTGGTATAACATCGGTCCTTCTCGGTTCCCCACAAAAAAAGTGGTCCAAAGTGGTCGAATCGGAGCTCCGAGGCGTCCAATTGACATCGACAAGACGGCTGATAACACAAATTTGGTGCACAAGATCGATTGCGGCATGGGCTGTGGGGCATGGTGCGCCATCCTGCATGAACCAGTGTTCGTCCAAACCCATGTCTTCAATTTAAGTAAAAGAAAGTCGGTTAACATAGCTCTGTAATGCCCACCGCTGAATGAAACGTTGTTCCCAGCCTCATGGTCCAATGATGCCACCACTCCACAATCCACACCAAACTATCACTCTCTGTGGATACATTGGCTTCTCTACAATAACATGCGGGTTTTCCGAGCCCCAGATGCGGCAATTTTGTCTGTTAATGCAGAAATGATTGTGAGTCGATTTTGTGCTCTCAAGCTTGAGAGTGAGCGACGTGTTTATAAATGATCTTTTAAACTTTTCATACGACTCAGCAATTCCTTATTCTACAATTTGCAATTTGCTCAAGCTAGTAAGCAAAAAATGAGGCTGAAAGCTGTTCAATTAATGATGATGAGCGAGCATTCCTGTACCCTGTAACATTTTATTGACTAAAGTTTTAAACTTTGTACTATACGCAAGGTTAAAACTTCATTGCATATTATTTACCATTTATTTATTAACTAATGATATAATTATAATTTTGTCCAGGTAGCTCAACTTAACTCCTTCTTCACAACTGTCACGTAAATGTTAAGAATGTTAAAAATCTTAAAGAGTTTTTATTCACAATTGTAAGTACATAATAGAATTCCAAAAACCTCATTTTAATTGCTTTAAAAAAAAAAAAACACTGTCAAACAAGAAAAACTCATTCAAGAAATTTGCATGGTATTAATATTTTACAAGGAAATGACATTCATTGGCTTTATGAGATGTCTGTTTGTTCGTGTAATTGCCACTAACAAACAAATCTCAAAACTCCAGGAAATGAACAAACACACAATGTACTGTACATACATATGTAGTTATATAAAAAGAACGTTTTACTTTTAACCTAAATCCCTTCATATACATACATATGTATGTAATGTAGGTATGTAATATGAATATGTATTTATATAAGTGAGAGATAGCTCCTGACAAGTATAATTCTTAAGTAACTTGAAAAAGTCTTTTTACAACAACAAGGATGTTTTTGAAGAATTTTAAATTTATTTCTAAATTATCCGCAGGTTTTAACTTTCACATAACCAAGAAAAAAAAAAAAAAAAAAAAAAAAAAAAAAAACAACAACAACAACAACAGCAACACATACGTACATAGGTATGAAATGTACATATCTTAAAACATAATCATCAGCTGGTTTGCTGGTGCGGAAAAGCCTTTATGCGCTATGACTACACGTGTGTGTAAGATAATGTGCTCGTTTTCATTTGCTTTATGTCAAATGGAACATTAGCTTGCTTTAGTGTGGAGGTGGGGAAAAGAATGACAGAGATATGAAGCTAAATAAAATGTATTTACAAACGAAAGCAAATGAGAATTAAAGGCAATGAGCACGTTTAAATAAAAATAAATAAATGATATCCTTTTGTAAAGGTGAATACTAAGCAAGTTTTAAACATTCCTAGTGCTTTAAAAATTCAGTTTAAGTCACAAAGCTTTATCGATGGATTAGAATTTAGTTACCTTTATTATTTTTGGAGACTTAAAATTTTATAAAGAAATTTATTTTGAAGATTGTTCTTTCGGAAGCTATTGTTTAAATGAACTTTGTTAAGCTATATTATCTTTTTTGAAATAAGCGCTCTCTAGGGCGTTAAAGAAAAATTTCGCTCTATAAAATATGGTAGTCTCTTAAAAAACAGAAAATGTGCCTTGTTTTATTGTTAAGGAAGAAGAATCATTTATAAAAAAAATCAATATTTATCGTTTTTCACAATTTGTATCCTTGTGAATAAATCGATATTTTCATAGGTAAGTAGGTATACCTATATCTAAAGTATTTCAAAATTCACAGCATTGCTGTTGCTGAGCGTGACCGAAATTATCTTCCAGCTGGAGAATATCAGGTAGTTGAAGTTTCTACTCGGAATATTTTTGCGATATTTCCTTATTTCCTCCTTTTCATTATAAATGTTATAATACTTTACTTATACAGATACATATCATACATATAAATAGAAAATTAAAAATCGGGTACTTATGTACCATGCAAAAAAACCTGTGTTTTTCCAGGAATATGATTTTTAGCATTCGGGGAACTCTAGTAATTGCAATGGATTAACTGATTCCAATGAATCTTTTTAAAATAGAAAGAGATTCAATTTGTCGAACAAAACTAGCTATGTATTTATTAAAGCTATTGATGCATAAAAATAAAATGCACTACTGATTCGCACGAACTTGCTACCACTTTAGTGTTAGCTCCCCCAAGGGATTGTTGTTACATTCAAACTTATAATAATTCTCAAAATCGTTCGATTTTTGTAAAAATTAATTTTGTAGGTATGTTCCTATAATATTTTTTTTTAAACATTTTTCGTATTTATTTAAGTGAGGTTAAAAATTCAATTTCGAAAAAAAATCATCTTAATTTGTGAAAAAACAAATTTATAAAAAAATAGTTTTAAAATAATTTTTTTAAAATCAAAAATTTGTGTTTTTACCAATTTGATCAAAGGTATTAAAAGCTTCTGTATACAAAAGTTAATTTTTATGACATTATCTAACAGATTTTAAATAAAATTTTGTTCGTATAACCAAAAAAAAACGGTACCTCCCATACAAATGTGTAAAAACCGGTTTTGAAAATCTCATTTTTCTTAAAAACAGCTTCTACGATTTTGATTAAAATTTTTGTGTGAACTAATATCAGAACGATCTACTATATTACTGAAGAAAAAATTGTATCTATAGTTTAAAAATGGTACCTCTCATAGAACCATTTTTTGGGTTTTCGACTATATCATTATCTGTTGAACCAATTTTAATGAATTTTTTTACACAAAAGCTCCTAATAAATTCTAATACTATTGCATATCAATATTTTCAAAAAATCAAATTTTGGATTATTAAAAAAAAATTTTTTTAATATTTTTTGATATTTCGAAAACGGGTGGATGTTTTTTTTTTCAAAATAAATTTTTTAACACCGCATTAATATGTACTCAAAATTGGCGTACCAATTTTGTTTTCTTAAAAATATATACAACATTTTATATATACAAAATTATTTAAAAAAAACCACTCCAACGATTTTTAAAAAAATTTTCTCATAAATTGAGATTTGGGTATAAAATCAATTGGTGTAAATTTCGTTGGTGTCAAAATAATTTCAAATATTTTTTCAATGAATTTATTTCTAATTTTATTCCATGCATATGTATGTGCGAAGAGTTTCGACTAAGAGGAAGTTCGACTTAGGGAGAGTCGACTGTACATTAATTTTTATATACACAAAGAGTCGACTGTACATTAATTTTTAGATACACAAATATTCGACTTAGGGAGAGTCGACTGTACATTAATTTTTAGATACACAAATATTTTGTTTACAAATCTGGTAGTTAATTATAAAAAAAAATAAATGGTGACAAGTTTACTAAAAATCGACCAAGTCATTTTCTAAATATTGACTTTAAAAAATAGAAACTTTTGTTTTTTTTAAATATGTATCAAAAGTTTTTTTTTTTTAAATTTTGGTACACAATAATTATTAAAACTTTTTTATCTCTTCATACAAAATTTTATCAAAATCACTTATAACTTTCAAAATCTGCATGAATGTGTTTGAGAAAAATAATATTTTCTTTAATCGCTTAAAAAAATTGTTTGGTTCTAAAAAAAATTAAAGAAAAAGAAACCTGTGGGGGAATGTCAACAAAATGTTAGAAAATCGAACTATTCATTTAGTCTGTAGCCAAACAGACAGAATCTCAAAATCCACTTTTTTCGTTATCAGTGTCATCGGGATGTCAAGTTTGACCAAAATTTCAATTTTTCACGAATCCTATACAATTCAAGTAAAAAGTTGTTATATTTTTAACGGAAGTTAAAGTTTTTAAAAAGTAAAATTACAAACAAATTTTCAATAAAAAAAAAAAAAAAAACAAACTTGAGAAAATTAAAGGTTAACAAAAAAAAAGTTATACAAAACCTTCGTTATTTATTTTTTTCTTTTAAGAAAAGAAAAAATAAACATCATAGTTCAACTATTTATATTATAGGAATGCAATTCCTTAGAATCTGAAGGACACTTTTCGAATGGTGTTTGTTTTTTTTTTTATTTACTTCTAAGAAGTATAATATTTACTTCTTAATTTGAGCAATTTCAACATGGATTACAGAAGAAGAATGTATATTTTCCTGACTTTATCATCAGCAGAACATAAAACGTAAACGAGTTTCTATATATTTATTTCAGTGGGATTACTTTTCTTAATAACGTACACAGAAGTCAGTAGTATCTTAAGTATATTTTATTTCAAACTCTGATCTTCTTTCTCGCAATTTATCCTTTGCTAACGATGTATCTTTTCACAAATAACACATCGCCTACACTTTTTGTTGGATATAATATTTTTGTTTTTTTTTTTGTTCATCTTCTACACAAGCTGAAGCTTCGTTCTAAGAAAAGCTAAAGATATACAAACATACATATGTATATGTATATGTATGTAAAGGCAGGACACAAGAATGTAATAAAATTCCACTTGTTGAGTATGCACGTCGTCCTACACAAAATAAGAAAATAGTCTTATGCCACCTACTCGTTTATTATGGAATGGGTGCTATATCGGATATCCTATTGAATGTTTAACGTTACCATAGGGGAGAATAATTTGAGTTGCCAGCATGAATCTTTATTCATTTGTTTTGGCTGCTGGTTTTTGTATTTTTTTTTTTTTTAATTTGAAATTTCGGTTGAGCTGATAATGAAACAATAGAAATTTTAATAAAATGATGTTAATTTTTTTATAAATATCAATGCTCAATGAAAAGCTTTCAAATTGATTTGGAAACAACACCCAGTCATTTTAAATGTTAATTTTTATCACAAAATTTTTTTTAAAAATTTTTGCAAACCACGCATTGAAAAAAATGTAAAGTTAATATATAAATCAATAGCAACTCAAAAACTACTGAACCGATTTTGTTGTAATTTTTAGAGTTTGTTTTAAGGATAAGAAAATCTTTAAAATACAAAATTGGTAAGCAGAAGGTTTTTTTATTTGATACATGATTTTTTTTTATTTTTTTCCCACCCCTTGCCATACCACGCCCACTTTTCTGATTGATGTATTTAACATATTTTTTACTTATTTATCATCCCTATAGAAAGCTGAAAGTTACTAATTAGGCTTTCTTGAACTAGTAAATTATTACATGCGTAATATTTTGGAAATCTACCCATTGACACGCCCACATATTTTATATTTGAGTTTTTTTCATTATTTAAAGTCTTTTGAAAGTAGAAATTTTGGTGAAGTGATCGTTGTTGGTCAAAAATGTCTGGAAATTTGTCAACATATTCATTCTTCAATTTAATTTATATCTACTTAAAATATTCGCAGTTAACGATGACGCAACAAGAAAGACATTTATGGAGTTAAAAGTTAAATTCTGGTCTCTGGAGGTTGACAAATTATCATGAATATAGGAAATTTACCAATTCACCAATTTTATATATGATTGCTTATTCATTTTGAACTTAATAAATATTTTCGTAAAACAGTCTGAAAGGGTTAGTAGGTCGCATCGTAATGGTAAGTACGTGAGACTTTTACGACAAGGGTGTTGGTTTCGATTTCCAGTCTATGCTGGGAATCGTCAATGCCTATTGCGGGGAATTGACAAATCCTGCAAGAGTATCCCTTGTCCTGAAAAAGTGCTTCTCACCGTTGCCATTCGGATTCAGCAGAAAATTGTAGGTTCTCTCAATTCCTCCCAATAAAATGCACTCGGAAATGGTTGAGAGGTGTAAGTGACTATAGGGCCTGATAGCTCTTTATAAGATGTCATGCAACCCAATATGTTTACTTATTTATATTCTTGAAAAGCGTTAAATGAAATTCGTGCAATTTAAATTTGTGGCACAGAAGTCGTTTATTTCGTAAAATATTATGATACTTTATGTAACGGAAAAGGGTCAAGAGAGGTAGTTATGCATAAATTAATTTTTGTTTCTATTTTCCATAATTTCATTTCTTTCTCTTTCAATAAATTGTCAAATCTTTAAAATTTGTATTCTATTTTTGTCCTTTTTTTGAAACCATTAATTCCAAATTTTAATTTATGTCCATTGATTCTAAATTTGAATTTCAAAAATAAAACAAATCTTAATTAATTTTGTTTTTCTTTAAAACACATTTTTCAAGCGCTTCGCTTTTCCGGTATTTTTCATTAAATATATTCTTAACCAAAAAAATACGGCAACACTGCCTTGGAAGGGATTGTGTTGTGGGGGTGGTGTAGGGAAAGTTGAGAGTCCAAAGATTAATTACGGTTGCCTATCCAATCGAACATTAGACTTGTTGTACTCAATTCTCAAGTGTTAAACATATTTTAGAAATGAGATTGAAAAATGAACTGCCTCTAAGGATCCATTATATTTCAAATGACAAATAAGAATTTTTTTGTTTCATTTATTTTCATAGATAGAAGGACACAGAGTTCACTAGATATATATATACATACATAGTAGTGTGAGATCCCATTTGACCTCCTTAGAGGTATAAAGGGCGACACTTGATTTATATCCATGTTATGTTATTTCTTTTCTTTTATTCTTCTTATTTTATTTTTTAAGGAAAGTAGAAAGAAACACATAAAAAGTTAAGTTTTAAATAACTTTTCTTGATGTTAATATCCGCACTTATCGACAACTTGTTGATCTTTTATTAGTTGAGTTCAAAATAAAGTTTAGAGTCTATAAAATCGTGCCTTGGCAAAACACATAAATGTATTTGGAGTAAAAGATTGAAAAATTTAATTGATTTTCTTTAAGAATATGCCAAAAATGCTATGAAGTAAATATAAACAAATGATACAAAAAAAAACTTAGATGTGTAAGTTTTTGTGGACCTTGTATAAAGGTTTTATTGTTTTGGTGTCACATAACTATATTAATTTATTTGCTCTTTATAGGACACAATATTGGTTTTATGTAGAAAAGTCAATTAACCAAGCCAATATAACGCTAAAATTACGATTATGGGAAAGTTCAAAAAAGTTATTTTCGTAAAACTTCTTTTCTCTGTCAATGCTTCCATAATTTACATTAATCTTTAAGCCTAAACATGTGTTTATACCGTTCATTCATTCATTAGGACAATTTAATTTTGTTCCCTAAATCTGAGGTAGGTTCTAACGAAAATATGATTTTGGAAAAATTGAAAGAAGAAACAAGTTTCCTTACGCTTACTTTCTGAATGGATGGGTTGATTTTCATTTAACTTATTTTGTAGAGTTTTGTGAGCATTCCTCTGACATATTTTTGTATTCCTTGCGATATACATATATAGGTACATAGGTTTTATATGGCAAGTTATGGATTCGTAAAAAAAAATTGAATTCGAGATTTTAATCAAAGTTGACATTACGATAATAGCAAGGCCAAAGAAAGTGGGTCTCGAAATTCTGTCTGTCTGTCGTTTCAACTGCAGCCTAAACGGGTGGGTCGATTTTCTTTAAACTTGGTACCTAGCGTTTTTTGGGCATTCCCCCCACATGTTTTTTTCATTTTATTTTTTAGATCAAAAATAACGGTACCTACCTGCCGTACCAGTTTTTTTTACCAAATTATGAAAATCTTATTTTTCTCAAAAACGTGCCCAAAACTTTTTTTTTTAATTCATTAATTTTTTGTACAAAAATGCAAACATTTTTTTTTTTTGATTTTTAAAAAAGTTAGTTTAATTTTTTTTTTTGAGAACTTAATAATTCCAAAACGACTTAGTCGATTTTTATGAAAGTTGGCATTTAGAAGTTTTTTGACATTATCTAGCAGATTTTAAATAAATTTCTTTCTTATAACCAAAAACAACGGTACCTCCCATACAAATGTTTAAAAACCGGTATTGAAATTCTCATTTTTCTCAAAAACGGCTCCTACGATTTTTATTAAAATTTGTGTGCTAACTAATATAAGAACGCTCTACCATATTATTGGAAAAAAAGATTTATCTATCGTTTAAAAATGGTACCTCTAATAGAACTATTTTTTTGGTTTTCGACTATCTCATTATCTGTTTTCTCAATTATTTAAATGAAAAATTTTTACACAGAAGCTACTAATAAGTTTGAATAGTATTATAGCAGAATTTTAAAAAATTTTGTAGGCTTTAAAAAAAAATTTCAAAATAATTTTTTGAAAATTCGATATTTCGAAAATCGGTACTTGATTTTTTTTTTCAAAATTAATTTTTAAACTCCGCATTAATAAGTATTAAAAAATGGCGTACAATTTTTTTTTTCTTAAAAATATATTCAAAAATTATTATTTATAAAAAAAAATATTTTTTAAAAAACCACTCCAAAGATTTTTAAAAATGTTTCTCATAAATTGAGATTTGTGTTAGTAATCACTTGGTGTAACTACATTGCGATGGTGTCAAATCCATTTCAGATATTTTTTTAATCAATTATTCTTATTTTATTAATTTTTTTACATTTTTTCAGTCTAAACTGTAAATTCCATGCATATGTGCGAAGTGCAAGACAGCACAGTGCTATATTGTTCATATTTATGTACTCACATAATACTTCCTTAAACTAGGCTATATTTTTGGCAGGTGGCATAAAATATAGGCTCCAATAACTAATAAATTTCTTTTATCAGATAAAAAGTTTTTAAAATTATTCAGACTTTAAAACTACAGTGTGATCGCACATAAGAGTAAGTTCGTCGTGCGTTTTATTTTATATTCAAAAATGCTTCAAAGATGTTAGGAAAAAATGCTGAAAACGATTTCATTGAATTTTTGGTGTGCATTCGAAATTTCCATTGCATTTCCAATTTTATGGAATGAATCGTTGCTTGTGGAGAACCACGATGAGATATATGATTTTTTTTATTAAATAGGACTCCTGGTAGTAGATATAATTATAATACAAAAATGCCCTCCAATCGTTGAGCCAGCATATTTAACTTTTTTCTTTTATACTTTTGATCTTAAAAATAAATTATACTTACATCTGCACATTTTCAAATTCAATAAAATTTCATGAATTTTTGCTTCTTTCACTTTTTTCCAGAATTAAACAGACCCAAGAATCAGCCTGTGTATCTCCCAATGCCCCCACATATTAAATCGCTTTCAGGTAATTTGTAATCTGAGTTTCGATTATATTTCACAATATATATGTTTTTTCTTTAACTTCCAACAATAACGACGACCGACGACGAAAAAGCTTTCAATTTTGTGTCCTACATGTGATATTAAAACATGCAATGTGATATGAATGTGTTGCCGTTGAACAAAAAAAAAAAAAAAAAAAAAAGAAGGATGTAAT
The DNA here is from genome assembly GCA_951394125.1 of Epistrophe eligans. NCBI lineage: Eukaryota > Metazoa > Arthropoda > Insecta > Diptera > Syrphidae > Epistrophe > Epistrophe eligans. The sequence goes on along the minus strand of OX596029.1, from coordinate 15,538,708 downwards.
CCTTGTATCATGTGGAGGATTTACAGGGGCTATACAATTTTGTCCACCATAACATAAAATATTTATTATACATTATGTACATACCTGATACATCATACATAAAAATATATCTATACATAGAAAATAAAAATAAAATTCAATATTTTCAGTGGTGAATGGAACATGATTGCCATATCCACAGTAGAAAAATATACTAACAAGCCTCAACATTTCAACAACAACAATAAAATAAAAAAAAAAGTAAATTAAATCTATTTATTTTCATTGAATTTATTTTTTTTTTATGTTTATGTTATATTTTATTTCTTTTCATTTTTACCGGTAATGGCGCAATGGAAAGTTATTATGACAATATTTTTATCTAAGCGATTTAAGGGTTTTAAAATATTATTTGATTGTATTAGTTGGTTCTTTTTTTTGGCTAAACTCATCGTAAATTCTTTACGATTAGAAAAAAAAAATACAATTGGAATAAACAATAAACTAAATATTGTGAATGCTGCAAATTGAAATAGCCGTCAAAATGGCAGAAATTCTGTTCGCGGGCAAGATAAGAGGTTAAGATTGAATGAACACATAAACCAAGTACATATTTGATTTATCTATTTTGTTGGGAATATTGGTATAACAAGACAATATTAGTTGAATTAATAATAATTTGACCAATTATTTAAACTATGAATGTTTTATGAAAAATCGAGCTTTTTTGGTCACTTCCTTCTATATGCAAATAAAAACTTTATTTCATACTTTTACCCTACGTTTCGTCGTAATTTCTCGACTTCATCATCGACAATATTAATTTTTTTAGGAGATATTTTTTTTCACTATTACTTGCAATATCATATACTGCAAAAAGACAAATGCTGTAAATATGTACCTACGTGTTTTTTATTTTTTACCGGTCCTCTCGGCTTTGCATGGAATTCTTCATTCATTTTAGCAATTTTAACAGTGAAAATAATATTTATAAGGGCTTCGGAACAACAACCCTTTATAATGAATTTTTTGGAATGCCATCTGTAGGCGTTTCCAATTTCGTGACAATTCCTTAATATTTTCTTTCTTCTTTTCAACATATGCAATTTTGGGTTTTCGAGAATTCTTAACTTTTTGAACCGAAAATGTGAAATTTAGAATTATCAGCTCCGTAGTGTGTTAGTTTAGTTTAACACGAATTCACCAAAAATCGGATAACGTTCATCCAAGTTATTTCGCGTACAAAAAGAAAAACAAACAATTGATATTCTCTTCACTTATACATACATATATACATAATTTTTTTCGAATCTTAGAACAACTCACATTGATCAGAAATAAAATAAAATTCCAACACGGAAAATTTGTAACATTATGTACTTGTACATACATAAGATTTTTTTTGGAGTACCTATCAATGAATAAGGTAAACTATAGGTTAATCAAAAAAAATGACAGAGGTTTTTATTAAAATTTAATCAATGATAAAAAAGTGGTTCTCGCAATCGGCAGAATTTTCAAAAATATTACACAAAAATAAGCAATTTTCTCAATAAAACTGAAAAACTTTATTTTCACCTCTTAAATTGTTTGCCAAAACTAATCACTTTACTTTATAATAAAATTTAATAAAAATCTTTAAATCCGTTTTTGAGAAAATTTGAGAAAAAACAAAATCGTTTTATGAGAGCTACCCGTTTTAAATAAGCTAAAACAAAAATTAATTGCTCGACTGGGTCGCACAAACTTGCTCTAATGTGCGATCACACTGTGGTTTTAAAGGCTTAATTATTTTAAAAAAATTTTCATCTGATGATAAAAGAAATTTATTAGTTATTGGAGCCTATATTTTATGCCACTAAAAAATATCTGAAATTGATTTGACCCAAACGCAATGTACACCAAGTGATTTCTTACACAAATCTCAATTTATGAGAAAAAAATTTTAAAAATCGTTGGAACGGTTTTGATTTTTTAAAAATTTTGATATCCAATATTATTCAAACTTAGTAGGGGCGTTTGTGTAAAAAATTTCATTAAAATTGGTTTAGCAGATAATGAGATGTTGAAAACCTAAAAAATGGTTTTATCAGAGGTACCATTTTTAAACTATAGATACATTTTTTTTCTTAATAATATGGCAGACCGGTTCTGATGTTAGTTCACACAAAAATTTTGATCAAAACCGTAGGAGCCGTTTTTGAGAAAAAAGAGATTTTCATTACCGGTTTAAAAAAAAAAATTATGGGAGTTACCATTATTTTTGTTGATAAGAAAAAAATAGTATTTACAATCTGCTAAATAATATCAAAACACTGCTAAGTGCTAAGTTTAATAAAAATTGACCCAGTAGTATTCGAATTATTAATTTCTCCCAAAAAAATAATGTTTAAAACTTTTTTTAAAAATACAAAAAAAAAAATTTGGGAAAATTTTGGTAGGTACACAATATTTTTAAAATTAATGTAAACATTCTCTGTAAAAAAGTGATCAAAATCACTTTAACCGTTTTTGAGAAAATCGAAAATCGAAAAAAAATGGTTCTATTTCTATTTTTCCGAAATTTTATTAGGAGAATACAGGCTTCCACTATTACACCCAACTTTTCTAGAAATTTTGCATTTTTATCTGGATTTTTATTTGCAGTATTTTTAAAAACGTCATCTGCGTCAAAAATACATTTGTAAGAAGAAACAGCAAATATTAATGCTTACTGCTTATGGGCATTTGCAGTCGATAATACAGTTTGGGGTCGGTCAAAAATGCAGCTGGATAGTAAAATATCAAGTTAACGGCGGTACGTCGCGTCGCGGTCGTCGAAAAAGTAAAATCAATGTCAATTCAATGCCAAACAATTTTTTTACATAAACATTTTTTTTTTGAGTTTTTTTATTAGTTGACTTTTGCAGTATATTTTTAAGAACATCTTTCAATTAAATTTTTGACGCAAATGACGTTTTCGAAAACGGCGAACGTCAAATACATTTGCAAAAAAAAAAATAGTTGACGGTTGTTACTTCTGCGTCAAAAAGTATATTGATCATTTGACGGTCGAATCGACTTTGCATTGAAGTTTTCGAAAATGACCAATGATTTTATGTTAAAGTCAATGAACCATCAAATCACTTGTTTCAAAATTGTGTGGTGTGTGGATTTCTACTGAAACCAAAATAAATAATCCTTTCAAAAAAAAAAGAAGATCAAACTCAATAAACGACTGAGTGGACTTGTTCGGATATAAAAGTACATATATTATTCTTCTTAAGCAACTCAGACAGGCTAAATTATTATTTTTCCTTCGCCTCAAAAAAAATAAAACAATATTTTTCTAACAAGTGAGAGAAAGAATAATATAACTGTTCCTTCGAACATCATTTTTTTTTCCAGATATTTTTCTGTGATTTATCCATCCATATTATAAGCAATAAATCCTGATTCTCATTAAATTGTCTCGCGGGTGGCAAAAATTGTATTAAACTTTGTCCGAAAAATTTTAATCTACACTTGACTCTTCGTTTCTTTATTCTCGTATTTATTTTCTTGACTTTGCTACCAATTATTTCATAACATTAATGAATGGCTCAAGTGAATCGAAAGGCAACTGCCATTTTTTTTTAAGTTAAGTCCGTTCACTAGAAGAAAAAGAAGAAGAAAAAGAGGATAACAAGATTTTCATTTTAGCATTTAATTAAAAAAATGTGTCTATGAGAAGAAGAATCATATACAGAAATAGAACCCTTTTGGCGTTAATTTGCATCAATTGGAGGATGATGTTGTGCGACTGCTTATTATAAACTGACTTAGAGGAGAAATCGTTTAATTATAATACCTACCTTCTTCTTCTTTCATTTCATTTCGTTTCGTTTGTTTACGGTTTCTTTGTTGCGTATATAAAAATTGGTTAAGAAAACGAAGAGTGAAAGGCGGCTTAAAGATGCTGATGCCATAACAAGTCTTAAAGAAATCCTTAGCCAGCCTTTTGCTCTTGACAGTGAGTTCCTTTTGTTTTTAACTTTCTTTTTTTTTTTTTTTTTTTTGTAGACTTTATTTTTTTCTTTTAAGTATTTAAATTATTTTCTATGGCTCTGGGCAATGTTCTATTTAACTTTTGTGTATAATATGAGGGTTGACCTATTTAGATTCTTAAAAGGCCTGCAATGGTTATATTCCATTGAATGGAATGTACTTATTCCGTTTAAGTCACGATTGTTATTTTTTTTTCTTTTAAATTATTGAGTCTGTTCAACGCAAAAATATATCCTTGGAAAAAAAAAGTGTTGTAGTATATTTAAAGAGAGCTTATATAGGATGAAATTTTTGTTATTAAAGACTTGTTAAAACTGAAAACGTACATAATATACATTTATAATTCAGTGCCACTTGACTTAAGATGTTGTATAATTTCGTCTGTTTCAATAAAATGAAATGAAGAATTCCCCATTTGTTTCTTTATATTTATTGTTAGTCGTTTTGTTATATAAACGAATGTATTGTTTTTTTTTGTGTTGTATTGTTGGTACTTCAGAAAATATTTTAATTTGAAAAATAAAAGCACTCGAAAAGATACTGCAAATGGTATATAATCATTTTATCTAAATTTTAATTTGAACTTGAAGAACTTTATTATCTGAAGATGGATTTTAAAGGGTGGTGTAATTTTGAGGATTTAAATGCGTTTTATCTCGTTAATTTGCGTTACGCGAAAAATGAAAATTTTTTTTTGTGTAAAAACCGAAAATAATTGAGTCAAAAGTAGGTCTGGTTACAAAATCAATTTTTAAGTTGCTCAGCTGATGAGCTGAGTGATAGGAAAGTGTTACTCTGGATTTAAGATTCTTTGTGCGACGATTTGTCGAACAATATTTTATATAGAAGATTTTGAAATACAACAACAATAACAATTGGGTGAGCTACCACCAAAATTTTAAAGGTTGGAGTTATAGCTATTTCACGACTGCCAGGCCGATCATCATACTCCTTTTTAATGGTGCTTGGTCATTTGTTCAATTTTAATTTGAAAAACTTTTACATTTACTTTAACATTTTTACTACTGTTGTTGTTTCATTCAAAACCTTCAATATTAATATGATGGTGCGAAAGCTTGGCAGCCTTACTGCAAATATGTTATCATTTAAAAACCCCTGATAAATATTTTATATAATACAAAATAGTTTTTTTTTTCACAAAAACTGGCGTTTCGTACCGGTGATCTCAATTGGACTTATGACTTGAAAAATTTCGACTTCCTGATCAAAATTAACACTGCAATTATGGAGAAATTCGAAAAAGTGGCTTTCGACTTTTTGATCGTCGATTTGTGCATTCGTCTGTGCGTCTATCAGTCTATGCCTCTAAGGGTTTATGCGTCCGTACTTAAATTATAAATTTGAGCTAGAGCCTAAACTTATTTGCTTCAAATTTATGAAAATGTTTTCGAGTCTCAGATGGGTATGAAAGTTTTTTAAATTAAAAATGAACAATGACTAAGCACCACTTAAGAGGAGTCTGAATTATTGGCCTGGCAATCGTGAAATAGCTATAACTCCAGTCTTAGCTCACCCAAGCGTCTTTGTCTCATTCAAACTTTCAATATTAAAATGATTTAGGTTTTTTTTTTTCAAATCCTCTCGAAAATAGTTTTAACAATTTAAATTAAACTTCGTGCCCGTAGTGTCTAAATTAATTGTAAGATATCTGCGTTTTAAGTTTTTGGCAAAAAAAAATAATCACATAATGGAAATATCGTTTTGTTGATTTATGATAAAATTACCTTATTTTTGGGTTATTTTCGTCTATATTTTAAACGGCTAAGTCGATTTTGTTAAAATTTTGTAAACCGTTGTTTTAAAGAATATTTGAATATTTTACTTATATTTTTTATAAACAAAAATAAATCAACGAAAAATTCCATTATTTTAGTACTTTTGACTTTTATCTTACTTTCTCTGTAACGATATATCATATTTTGAACCAACGGCCATTGAGAAGCTATTTTGGATATATCATAAATTCTTAACATTATTAACCCTTACTATCAATTATAAGAACGGAATACCAAGTAAAATTGTCACTTTATTGACAGCTTTGTACGAAAATAACGTTGTGTACGTTTAGGATGGAGAGCTTGTTTCGGAACAGTTCAGTACGCAAATGGGAGTCAAGCTGGGATGTGTCTTGAGCTGTTCATCTTATTTATAAATGATATAATAGACTAATAGAGTCTATTGGAGGTGGAGTATAGAGTTTGGTAGTTTGCGAATTCCTGGATTAATATTTGCAGATGATGTACATATAGTCGTCTGAATCGGTTACAGGAATGCAGCTTATGATGAACAGACTTGAGAACTACTGTATAAGCTCTGGAATCTAACAGTCAGTTTAGCAAAATCCAAAATGATGATTTTCAGGAATGGTGGCAATAGATATTCCCGCAACGAAAAATGAACTTATAAAGTAGAAAATGTGGCTATAGTTCAAGAGTATAAGTATCTGGGAGTCATCTTAATCAATCACAGCTAATCTAAACATGAAAAAGCACTTTCAGTACAAGCTAGATGAAGCAAAAAGAGCAGTTTCTTCTGTTTGGGGACGATGCATAAGCAACAAATATATTGAACATAGTGCAAAGATGAAGTTTTTTCATGCCACTGCTTCTGCTATACCTATTGCTTTATAGTGGCCAGGTTTGGGGTTATCGTCAAATTGAAGAGGTTGAATGGTTTCTGAGATACTTCCCCAAACGAATTTTCCACTTATCAACTAGCACACCAAGTTATATGCTTATTTATAGAGACACAAATATCTTGGACACTCTTAAACTGCACTTTGAGTGTTTAATTAAAGGGTTGGCGATTGATGATGATAGACTACCCAAGCAAATACTGAAATATATTTTAAATAAAAAAGGACAACTTTTGGAAAAGTGGGAAAACTAGAGACCGATCTTGGGGGTAACGTGCGCATCTCAAGTGATATAAACCCTATGGATTTAAGGAGCATGTTTAATACCATATTAAAGAAAGTAAGCCACTCTACCTTTGAAAGATGTTTAATGGAAGCACAATCGTCCCAATATAGGAACATTTACAGCCAATTTAATTTTGATCTTCAAGAAAATACGTACATACATATTTCCAAAATAGTTTTTCTCTAAACATGATAAACGTAATTTTTAAAATAAGAGGCGAAATATTAAAGCTAAATTACATTCCACATCGAGCAGACCTGCCAATTTTATGTATCTTGGGTAATCTGAAAGAGAGGGAGGATGTATATCACTTCATCGCAAGATGTCCCATCTTAAATGAGTTCCGTGTGGCTGGGAATTATTGTACAATTATACATCAACTGCAATAAGTTACAGACAAAGGATTATAGAAGGAGACTTTTAAATGAATCGAAAACATTATGATAAAAATAAGAAATAGTCAATTTGGTAGACGGCCTTTGGCCAAACCATATAAAACTTAAGGAAAACCTTATTTCATTATCCAGACACTTGATACTCTTTCGATAAATTTCTTTAAAAGTTTAAAAACAAAAAAACCTAAAATTCTCAACAATTTCAAAGATTCCAATATATTAAACTTATACCCAGTTAAGCTAATGATCACTCCCGAAATAAATTTATTTTCACAAAGATAACTGTCTAAATTTAAGTCAATTTTACTCTCAGTCGATTAAGCCAATCGTTTTCCAAACTGAACATTTGAAACACATACCAAATTGAAATCGTCCTTTCTCGAAGTGATATATTATATCCGTTTGGATTTTTATTTTTTTTTTTGTTAATAAAAACTTTTCCCTTGACTTTCAGTCCCATCATTATCGAGAAAAAAAGGATTCTCTTGAATCCACAGCGACCCACACCAACATTTCTGAATCTTCATCATCAAACACCAAAACCAAAAACACACACTGTGCAAAATTTCATTAAGAAGATTTAGTGAACTAATTTTAATGGAGCGCCTGGCCATCAGTTTGAGTTCTAAAACAAAAAGTAAAGAAGTTCTGATGGATTCTGATGGGGGTATATAGAATATGTTGGGGCTGTGGATATGGAATCTAAAAGGGTTCATATACGACCTACATACATACATATATGTAGGTACTATGTATACTACACATCTGTGGTCTAAAGAATGGAAATCCTTTTTCGGTTGATTACGCGCAAAACTTATCTACTGCACCGCATAACGTTATAGCTGTATCCCTATATCCTATATAACTTAGGAAGAATCACGTAACAGAAGTCGGACACATGCGGGATTGTTGGCATCTCTTTTCACTTCGTTTTCGGCTAACATTATCCGAGCACGTATATTTGACTCTCACATAATGCCAAATGAAGCTTCAGAATGAATTTAATTTTATAGTTTTTGGATGTTTGAGTTGGTGGTTATATACGCCCGCTTTATTTAGGGTTGCCAAAGCAAAGTTCACAGTTTATGGTAAAAAAATTAATAGTTTTTTTTCCCGGATCCGCATTAATAAAAAATTATTTTGAAGACAACCATAACATGGATTTCTTATCACAAGGGTTAATTCAGAAAGTCAGGAATTGTTTATTCCCCATAAAGATATTAAAAGTTAAAACAAAATTAAATTAATATTTTCATAGATTCAAGCCTATCGTGATCGTCAAACGATCTGAGCCAAAGTTGTCGCAGAAGTTATATGTGCTCCTACTTTAATTTGTCCCACAGAAATAATAGATCTACTTTTTTTTATTAAATTTCCAATAAAATTTTTCAAGAAAAAAGTTTGACAACCCTAGTTCTATTCCTTGTTTTCCGTCTCTTGAACAAACAGGATATACCACCTGTCGGTATAATGAACCCCGTTATGTATGTGGCTGCATAAATCCTGAGGATACAATTTTGGTTTAATGAATATCCCAGCTAAGCTCTATAATTCAAGGTGAATTTCACCAAATCTATTCTTTGTATTTGAAAAAAAAAAATATTAGTTCACGATTTCGCATTCAGGAGCTTCGTAAGCGTCAGTTTTAACTGAACCACCCTTACTCCATCTATAGTCCTTTCATTTGGAAAAAAACATCGAAATCTGAAAATTTCCAGTCTTCGAAATTTTCGCTTCCCCTGAGCTTTTCAATATTGTGCTTCATTTCGAACATCTTAGTTTACTAAATAAAATTTTATTAATATTATTTTTCTCTGATTCCCATAATCTAACCAGAAATTCACTGCCTTCTTAGCAAGATATTAAACTAACAAAACGAATATATATCATGGTGAAATTCGCAATTAACTTTTGGTGTACCTACCTAGATCTACATTGTGTATAAATCATAGGCAACAGCTCTTGAGATAGTTTATTTTGAACCATAGTTTTAGGTAGGATTTAACCTTTTGCACTGACATAGCTTGGTAATATATTCAGATTACTAGTAACCGTATAAGTCTTTATGTTATAGGACAATTTTGTTTTTTTTTTGAGAAGGCCATCCTGACACTCCTTGAAGACATTTCTGAAATGTTAATATGTAGGTAGGAATTTTTGTCACGTGCCTTACTAAAACATCTGTGCCCAGGTATCTTATTCTATATGTCTTTTCATATAATATATACGAACCTATAACAGTTGTATTATTGTAAGTTATACATATAATATCTCTTCAGACAGGTGTGTGCAGAAAATGAAGGTATCCCTTTCTTTGAATACCGCATGCAGGGTAATTTGATAAGAAATTTTGTAAGAATTTGATATACGACCAACGAAATTACAATTTGATTATAGAAACGTGTGTGTGTGTGTGTGTGTGACTTGTTTAAGTTTTCGAAAGCCCCTTAAAATCGTTATCAGTTTTTTTTTTTTTGGAGAAACAAACACAACGCGTAAAGATAGCGACAAATTTATGGCAGATTTTCTCAAAAAAGAGCAAGAAATGCGTTCAAAATTTTTCTTTATAGGGTTAGGGTTTTTAAATGTGAGTCAAATTGTATAAGTATGATGGGAATATAATAGACGTGACATAATTGATGAACTTGAAAACAAAAGCTTGTTCGTGTCTGGATATAATTTTAATTGTGGAAAATTACTGAAAAGGAGTGTCGAAAGAATTTGTTTTTTTTTTTTTTTGTTTGAAATAATTATTTTACTATACTTTTGGGTATTTACACATACCGATACCTGTATGTATGTTTCAAACAAAAAATATACATGTGTTGCTTTAATTTGGAATTTTTAGAAATGTTTCTGTTTGTATAGGTAAAAGCAGTAAATATATGTGTTTGCATATTATAAAAGACGATGAAATGTTAATTTGTTGTTTTTATTAAGAAAACATCAATTTTTTGATGGGAAAACATTTTGGGTAGTTAAAGTTAATTTTGTCTTTATGGCTTCAACTGGTGCTGGCTTCCTTCGATAAGGCTCACTAATGCCCCATATAACAATCCTGATTACTAGTTGAGCACCCTAAGATTGCGAAATTTCTTGTCAATATGAGAGTTCCTGCGGTTTTTTAAAGAGATGTCAAATTGACAGCGCATGAGGAATTACCTCAACAAGTTTTCTTTGCAAGAAGTCAAGAAGTCTATTTTATATTGTTGAAAAAAATGTATCAACATAACAATTTACTTTTCACATATTCCACGGTTTCTGAAATGCCATTTGACGCAGCAAGAGGAGAAACATTAGTCATGTTCAGTAAAATGAGATCTCTGAGATTTCAGCAATCTCAGTTATGTAAATACATGCACAGGATTCCTCAGCTTTGCTGTCAAAATACTGAGGAATACAAATTTGGATTTGCTTGCTCACTTTTTGAGTGAGAAAAATCTCTGAGATCTCATTTTTCTGAATGCGCCAGTTAACAGATTTTTTTTTCAGCAAGAAGTCAACATGAACCTCCCTTTCTCTTTATAATTTGATCAACTGTGACAGCAAACAAATTGTGTAAGGAAAACTATAAATGTCGGTCCCAGTTTTTTGACAGCTAAATAAAACAATTTCTGCTATAAGATTACTCTGAGATGTCGAAACCTGAACTAGCTAAATCTGAAAGTTTTTAGTTTTCAACTTTCAATTTTTAATATGACGATTGGAATTTTAGTATTGACGATTCCGATTGTCAAAAGGAAAATCAAAATTAAAGTTTTTAGAAGAAACTAACATTAATTAAACAAAAAATATTTTCGAAAGTTAAATGGGTGTTTGAGGTTTTTTGAGAAAAATACCTTATTTTTTGGTCATTCATTGCGGAATATCTCATTAACGGCTTTATCGATTTTTATAAAATTTAGCAGTCCGTTACTTTTAAGTAGTTTAAGTAAAACTGCATATTTAATATTTATGTATATAAATTTTATAAACTTTTTTATATGAATACAAAAAAAAAAACAAAGAAAATATCGTGCTTTTGCAACAAAAATAATTACGATTTTTAATTTGAAAATTGATAAGCTGAAATTTGCATTAGGACAGAATTAGGATCGAGAAGATTATCTAGAGGAGGTTTTAAGTAAAGTTATATTTACATACCTCTTAGTGCTTTATACTTTGTAATTTATTGTTATTACATTGGGTCTCAATATGTTTTATCAAATCGTCTGGTGTGCCATAGCCTCGCTCGAACTAAACTGAGCTGAATATTACCAAACTAATAGCTCTTTATACCTTCAGCTACGCTAGAAGGCGTTTGATTTTGAACATGATTTTTAAAATAAATTGTATATAATGACGTATTGATAAATCTTTTAAATATTCCGCCAGAAGTTTGAACTCAAATCCAGTCTATTTCTAAAGCTATTTTTTGTTTTTTTTTTTTAGCGGTACCTATTATATCTGGCGAAGAAGTGACAAATCCTCCAATAGTATCTCTTTTACGTATGTCTCCCTTTTTTCAACTTGTCTCAGCCGTTTGAATTTTGAAGAAAATTCTAGGTCCTCTAAATTTTTTCCGACAGTCAACTTTCACGTACACAGGAATTATTGAGAATGTATAATTTATAGCATCCCTGTTCTTTAAAAGCGTTCGTTGTCACCGCTTTTTGTTTAAGTAAAAAGTAGATTTAAATCAATCTTCTGAGATTAATTTTAATTGATCCACATTGTCAAAAATTAAAAGGAGGATTATCCAACAACCCTATTTTTTTTATTTTGGTTAAGATTATAGTTAGTTGATTTTAATTTGTAGTTTAGAACAACTCGAGTTTAAAACAAGTTTTAAAATAAAATAAAAAATAAAAAAAACCTTAAAAATAAAGAAACTTAAATTTTGTGAATTGGCAACACTGCATTATTGTCGATTTCTATAAAAAAAAACTAACTTTAGGAAGGCAAATGTATATAAAAGTCTTCTCCCCTACGCATTCCATTTTATTTCAATTCAATTCAACATAATCATAAAATTTCCAAAACCTTAAATAATGCTTCCCATAAAATATGGTATATTCAAAATATATGTATGTATATGTATGTACGGAACGTAGGTGTATACCAAAATTCAATTCAACAGACATCTTGTTCATGTATAACGCAAATTTATTAATAATCCATTATTAGTTTAAATTCATATTGAAGATTGTGTTAAATCTTTATTGAATTGAATTTAATTATTTTTCCCTTTTTAAGTTCAAAAAGTTCATCTTTAAAATTTTTGAGCAAAAAAAAAAACAGAGAGGGAGAGGGAAGAAATAAGAAATAAAACATAAATGGACAAACAAATGCATCTCTTTTGCGATGTAAAGCAAACAAGAGTTTTTGCTTGCATATTATATACATAAGCTCGAAAACATATTTATCTTCAACTTATGCAAATATTCATCTATTCAATTCTACTTCGAATAACAGTTTATAAAGATTTCTATAACGACCAACTACGACGATGTGAGTTAATATTTACTTTGCTCTGCTTTGATCAACTCTCTCTTCCTCTCTCTCAAATTTGCCTTCATGTTAAAATAATGTCAATAAATGGTATAGAATTGAATTTATGAATAATGTAATCTTTTTTCTGAAAAAAAACTTAGTACAGTGTTCCAGGAGTTCACAAGAATTTACAAAAAAAAAAAAATAATAAGAACTTTATTACATTAATTATATCATGTCAATTAAAACCATAAAACAAATTCAAGTCTGTGAGGTCAATGCCGCAATCTACGTAGGTACTTCAACGTGGTACTTTTCACATTAAACAAAGAAAAAAAAGTACTTAAAGGATATTATTTTGGTTGGGTCGAACGAATGAAAACGGACGAATACAACGAGTTAATATTCCACATAGGTATACTGATGATAAACTTTTCTTTTGGTTGAGAAGAGCTTTATAATATAGCCAGACAGATAGCCTACCTATATAATAATAATTTTCAGTTACTTTTGCTAAAAATGATAAAGTATTATTGAAGGACATTTTAAAAGTTGTTATCTTGGAGAATGTTCATGCGTCCATGAATGATAAATGTTCTAGAACTTTATTATTATTATTATTATTATTACAATGTAGATGCTGAAATGATACAAAATTAAGGCAATTCACTGTGAAAGCTCTTAAATTAAGTACGAAACTTGAAGATGAAAATTAAGGCTTTGTGTTAATGAAAACACTTTAAAAAAAAAGTTAGACGTTTATATTCTGAAGTTTCAGGAAAAAAAGACAAATTTACGAGCAGAATTTTTTGTGGAGCTTAAACCAAATAATCAACATATATGGCTGTGGGTCAACTTGCCCGAAAGAGAGATAATCACGGAATTATACATCTTTAACAAATCGTTATTAAGTTAAGTTAGGTTATTTATTTTGTTAGCAACTAAATTAAGAGGACTTACGATGGTGCGAGACGATATCGTAAAACCAAATCTCATCTCGATTTCTTCGTTTGTGAAGGAAATATATAACTTGACTTTGAAACCACAAGTTTTTAAATATTTTCATTGAAAAATAAAATTAAAATATTTTGGGCCGAGACTAACGATACTACCAAGACCACTTTGTTTCAAAAAAAATACACTAAAGAAATTTCTTGGACTGAAATTCACTGCTATATTTATTTTTTTTATTATCTCGCTACCAGCGTTGCCCCCCAACTACAATTGTAACATTTTTGCTACAATTTTTTTCCCAAAAAAGTCACTTCGCAAACTATTTGTAAAACACTAAAATTTCAAAATTTCAGAAATTAAAAATCTAGTATTAAAAATGTGTCCCACATTGTGTTTAACCCTTAAATTTGCACTTTTGTGCTCCAAAATCAAATCAAGGTCAAATAAAATTTCTCATTCATTTTTAGCGCCACTAGCCCTCAACAATGCAACTATAGCGGACAAAATATGAAACTTCAATTTTGACATTTGTACAGAGAACAGTGTTCCATATTGGTGGTTTTTGAAACCGAAATGGTGGGTAAAAATAATTGCATTTAAAAAATTTTAAAGGTAATTTTTTCCTGAAGTGGCGTATGAAGAGCTAGCATCGCGGTCTCTAATTTTGGCGACATTTTTTTGACAATTATTGTATAAAACTGACTTTAGACCAGCAGCACATATATATACGTTCATGAAACAGATATTCAAAGTTACGAGCACAGCGCAACGCAGCTGCAGTTGAAGCAGCAAATAGTGCTGCAAAATTTCACCAACTTTTAACTTTTCACGTACAGAAATTTTGAGATCTCAATGAAGAAAAAATAATCCAAAAAGCTATACAGCTGTATTATGGGTGCCTAAACAAAATAGCCCTTATGACAGTTTTTCACAGCTTTTGCAGCTTCAGCTCCAGTTGCAGCATTCTATTGTTTTCAGACAAGGCAGTTATCGTATAAATTTCCAATACTTCTAAAACCTAGTACGCTACTGATGCGAAACGAAATTTTTCGATGGTCTCCAACACGACAGCGAAATGCTTAAGAAAACGATAACGAAAAATTACCCACTCAAAGTGTCACCAAGAAACCAATTGCAAAAACAAAATACAAAAACACAACGCATAAAAATCACAGAGAGGCACGCTGGTATAAAAGAAACAATTACAAATACGAATATAACTCAAATGTCACACAATAAATTATCTGGCCTGGACAATTAATTCTGGACGAAAAAAGAGGGGAGACTTCTCCAAATAATCTGCTACAATAATCAGTTTCGTTCATCGAATTGCGTACTGCAAAAGAAAACCAGAATGAAATTTTTCGTATATGATTTCGTTGTGTCGTTTTTGTATCCGATTTTTCGTTTCGCATCAGCAGCGTACTAGGCTTACATAAGTCTGGTAAAATTTGGTTTAAGTTGCGATGAATACATTAATACTTTGAAACATTTTCGAAATATGAAATTCTTATGCAAAAAGAGATTTTAACCAAAAAATGGCTTTGCATTGTGTGTTTAAAACAAAGTATGTAGGTATAGGTAGTATCAATTTTTAATGAAAAATATAATTTGTTTTGATATACTTTTAATGCCAATAAAATTATTAATGCTTAAAAAATCATTCTAAAATCGATTTGTCAAATTCTGCATGAAATATATGATTGTACATTTAAATAATGTTCATCAATTGTTCGGCTTTAAAAGCTAAAATCGTTAATTTATTGTAATCCAATAATCTTTTGAAGCACTGACCAAAAGGCAAACTACATTTATATCTGTAATTAAACAACCCTCAACCCTCAAAAATGGTATGTTAACGCCTTTTTATTTACCGCCTAGAAATCATCAATATATACTCCCCCGTATTCACAAAACAAAAAAAAATAAAAAAAAACTCGAGTTACTCTCGTTTGTTGTTTGGTTTTGAATGTCACATTAACCGCATGTTGAACATCCTTCTGCCCAACAAGGTGGTTATTGGTTGGGGTACACACGACACACGACACAACACATCAACGGCACCCCCACGCACTCAATTGCATCCGCCACAATGACAATTGCTTCGTGAATTTTATGGTAATGTCACCCACGAAAATAATTCGGTTAGAGACTTTCCGGTTGCGTTGCTGATGTGCAGATCCACAGATGCACTACTGTTTTTCGGTCTAATTTGCAAGCCAATTCACGCGCTAAAATTGAAAATATAAAATACACCTAATATATTTCAAGTCCGCGAAACGTGGCCACCCGCAACCACACGTTTTATGATTATATTATATTATATAGCCACGAAAATAACATTTTGTGTCTCTTCTATTTTATTTAAATATAAATTTAAAAAACAGGGTTGAATTAGGTAAAAATATGGTAAAATTAAAAAAAAATCAAAAATGGTTTTGAAAAACAAAAAATCGATGCAAAAAAAATCGACCACAAAATGGAGTCAATAAGAATTAGAGAATTTTTTTTGACGCCATTCTGTGGTTCAAAATAGTAAATTGGTATGCTCCGATAACAGAAAACTTTAAAAAACGATGAGATGATAGCGAAAATGTTGTGGCTGTATCTTGTAGGAAACATGGAAGCACTGATTGATTCATTCTGACTTGACTTGTTTGACTTATAATTGGCTGAATGAGACTTCAAAAGTCTTAGACGAGCTTCTCTGAAGCATTATTTATAGCGGATGAATTTAAAAAAGTGAATTTAACTTTAGTTTATGCAAGAGAGTCCTCTTTTATACGTTAGCTACACTTCGTCATAGTTAGAGCTGAAATCAGTAATGTGCTGTAAAAGAAAAGAGATTCCTAAAACCTTTATACATATGGAACCTTTTTATGGGAAGTTCAAAATTATTTGGAACATAAAAATCTTGAACAATTAAATTTCCTTCAAAAAACCTTCATATAAAACAATGCCAGGCCCTGGGAAAAAAACAAAAACAAAAACTTCCAATTTAATGACTAGGAATTCAAGTCTTGTTGGATATAGTTCACACTAGATATTCGTCATGAAATCTATGTTAGATGGACTGAACTTAACAAAAATTGCGTATTGACAAGGTCCTCACTAGTCAACTAATGAGTCCAAGTGAGATCGCCGGGACGAAACGCCTAAAATTTTTGTGGACTAAAGGCCGTAAAAAGCTATTTTGAATTAAATTTCCAATTTTTTTTTAAATCACTCAGAATTAATAATCACGATTTATACCTATATTCTCATAATTACAAAATCTCGCTCTTAACATTTTAACAATCTTGCATATACATCTCGCACCCAAAAGTTTCGCAAATATCTAACAAAATCTCGAAAATTGAAATTTTGCAAATAAAAATCTCGCATACTGTCGCTAAGGAAAACTCTTGACATATTTAAGTGCCTGAGTAACTCTTAGAAGTATTTATTGCATACTTCTAAGAGTTACTCAGTGCAAATCGTTACTTTGGATTTTATTGTACATATTTCTAAATACAACCTACTTCACATAAATAGGTAATTTTCATTTTTTTAAATACGCAATTTTAATTTTTTTAAAAATTTATTTTGCAACCAAATCAGTAAAATGTCGTCATAGGAAAAACTCGCTTCGCACACCTCGCAAAATATACACCATTTAATCCGCCTCTGACAGTACACCCAGGCATTAAATTCAGGGCTTTTTCATATTATGCTTTTCAGTATTCTAGCAGTGAATTGCATTTCATTAGGCCTTGATTGATGACCAAATGGCCACTAGGGAAAAATTATTCCATGAAAACTATAACACAAACACAAACACAAACACTCATATCCTTATCTCAAATGGCTCACATACCTATTTAGGTATAGGTAGGTAACAATTTCAAAGGATACAAAATAAAAACAATACAATATCCTCCTTTCGCAAATAAAATCAAAATGTGCTTGCTATCGTTTTCGTTTTAGCCACACGCAGAACGGATAAGGATTTTTTGTTTGTTATTTGTTTCAAAAAGAAAAGCAAATACATTGTCGGTACACTTTGAATAATTGGAAACGATATCCATTTTCCTTTGAGGATATAGATAGCAGCAGCTTCAACAACAGCAACAGCAGATTTTGTGCACGAATAGCCTTGAGTATATTGTGATGCAATATATAGATGCGATGACAAAGTTGTATGGTGGCTTTTGAACATTGAATAATAATTATTATATAATTTTTATGATACTGAGAGATAGAAAACAAAGACAATCAAAAACATTGTGATGATGTGATGAATAAGTAATTTAAAAAAAAAAAAACTAAACTGGAAGACAAAAACATTGAAACGTGGATATTTTTCTTGTTTGAACGTTTCGAGAAACTATAGACTGTTTTTATGGATATAGCAAGAAAAGAATCCAAACTATACACGCCGAGTTCTTGCGAAATTTAAAAAAAAAAACTGCTTCAGCAAAAATTCTTTTCTATCCCTCTGTTCCTTTTGAATACCATTTCACAGAAACTAGACCAAGGATTCTCAAAGTGGTCAAAATCGGTTTTCCAGGGGTCAACATAAACTTACTAAACCGGATTTGGAGCTTGACGAGGCCTAAAAATCGGCCCCCATTAACTAACATAAGTTCTTATTTGAAAGGTTCAAGATACTGTATAAGTTGTTTTACATGTACCAACTTATTATAAGAATGACTAATATTCAATATAGTAGGAATTATCATTGTTGTACTTAATTTAAAAAACTCAAAAAGTCGATAAGCGTGCACAAGTTCGAACAAAATAAAAAACTCGGCAAGTCAATGTGCATAGAAAAGTTTGTACAAGATAATGTGTTCGAGCGTATAAGACTTTCAGAGACTTTTTGACTATTTTAAATTATTTACTGAATTTTATATCAATTTATTTTTTTTAAATTTTGATGAGAAAATGATGTCAAGTTTACTCACTTAACCAACCGCAAAGATTTTAAATTGGTAAGTATTTTGTATCAATAGGAAAAAAAACTAGAGATAGGATTTTTAAAGTAATTCGGCTGGGGGGGTGGTCTGAGGTTTCAGTTCATTTTGGAAAAGGGGTATCTTACCCAAAATAGTTTAAAAACTCCCTGAACTAGACTGAATAATTTTGAAGGTTCAAAATAGCTTTTAACTACCTTTAGTCCACAAACATTGGTGTTTAGTACCCGGCGGCGGGCGATCTAACTTGGACTCATCTGACAACCTAATGAGGGCCTTGTCAATACGCAATTTTGGTAAAGTTCTGTTCATCTTACATTTTTTAAAAATCTTAAATTCACTGATAGCGAAGTTGAAGAAAATTAAAAAATTGCTTCTGTTTAAGTGCATCGATTAAATATACCTAAATAAATTTTGGAATTGAGGTCACTTGAAATCTTAATTGAATTAAATATAAAAAATAAATTGGTTGGCATAACAGCTCGTGTAGAATTAGGGCCCAGCGTTGCCGTTGAATTAAATATAAAAAATAAATTGGTTGGCATAACAGCTCGTGTAGAATTAGGGCCCAGCGTTGCCGTTTTGCCACTAAAGTGGCCAAGTGGCCACTATTTTGCGTTCGGGACCCTTGGCCACTTTTTTGAAAATGACCCAATTGGCCCCTTTTTATTTATTTTAAATAAATGTTTATGAAGTCTATTTTACTTTATACATTGGGAAATTTAATATATGTATAAAGGACGCTTTTTTTGTCTCGGGACACTTTGGGACATTCTTTACATTTTTTCAGCGGCAACACTGCTGGGGCCTAGTGACTAACAACTCTCAACCCTTCCTGTGTGCATGTTATTGGCAGGAATAGAATGAGAAGCACTTTTTCATGACAAGAGAAATACTCTTGGAGGATTTGACAATTCCTTGCAAGAGGCAGTAACCCGTGAAAAACATTTCTGTTTTTAGGTTGCATATAGACTGGGAATCGAACACAAGACCTTCGGCGTAACAGTCCAACGCACTTACTATAACGCCACGGGCTACTATTAATTAAATATGCTTTGAGTTAAATTTGAATTCCACTTCTGATTTTCTTTATTGATTTACTTTTTTGAAATTATATAAAATTCTGTTATCTCCTTGTATAATTTTACTTAAAGATCTAAATCTTCAAATAGAAAATATTAAAAGTAAAGAAGAATTCTGCTCAAACATAATTATATTTATATCTTCCTAAGAATATACACAAACTTCTGATGCTTTTATAATAAATCAACCTTCATTTTTGTTAAAAAGGAAATCCTTCATTTTAGAAATTAGGTTTCTTAATACCCTTACAAACGACAAAATATCTAAAAACGTGTCCTATAGTTCTCAACTTAATTAAAACAAAGTACAGGTATATATGTATATCAAATTATATATTTTCTGAGCTCCAGCAACAATCATAAATACTGTTACTTTTGCCACTGAATATCAAATTTGACGCATATTACTGATGGTGTCTCTGTTGTGGTTCTCATTTAAGTCTTTCAGTTTTCTGCCAACGTAATTACTATGGTCGCATCTTATAATAATTACTACAAACAAAGAGTAATGTTTTATCACAAAATCTTTTCATTTAAAAACAGGATGGTTCCAAAATTGGCCTGCGGGTCACAAGATGTTTTTTTTTTTATATAAATTTTTTTTTACGAGAAATGAACATTTATATTGGATCTCTGGATTTTAAATGTGAAAAGCATGACAAACGATTTTTTAGTTTAAAAAAAAAATATTTATTTCGAAAAACCATTAATATATATGGAACCCTAATTCAGGAACGTTTAAGTTCAATGTGTGTAAAACAGGTCCAAATGAAGAAAAACTAATTCTCTAATTTTTTTACATATTTTTATTTTGAAGTCCTGTGGTGGCTGAAAGTGAAAATCAAGCTTTTTTTAATAATTGCTTTTTTTAATAATTGCATGGATTTAAAACGGTCATTACTCCTTTTTTAACGGTCATAGAGGGTTGAAAGTGGAGTCCTTCTAAAATGGAGGATGGAAAGTTTTGTTAGCACGTAGTTTCAGTCTCTAAAATGAAGCCTTTTTTTCAAAGACCTTTATCCAGGAGTTTGAAAATAATTTTTGCAAAAAAACTATTCATCAAAATAATTTAAAAAATAAATATTAGAATGAATTTTAGACTTTTAAAAAAGCAAGAACTTATACATAGATGTGAGTTTTTTCGTTGATTTTTAATAAATTTGTATGCATTTTAAATAATATTTTTAGAAAGCTGCCCCTCCTGTCTAAACGGGGGGAAATACTACCCCCTCCAGCAAAATTTTTTTCTCGTCTGTTTTCAACCTACCATGTCCTAGCTTTTTGTGACATTCTTCGAAAATCACCCTGTATTCAATTTACTATAGCTTACTTTTTTAACCGCTTGCAACCACCGTAGAACTTTAAAATAAAAATCTGAAAAAAATTAGAGAAATAGTTTTTCTTCATTTGGAGCTGATTTAGACCCATCCAAGGTGAACTTTTATTTTTAACCCCTACATTAAGGATCATCCTAATGGAACATATTATATGAATTTAAATAAAACAATACCAGTTCAATACAAACATTAATATGTTTAAATTTAATTGGACATTAGGTACACTATATTTAGATAGATCTGAGTTGAGTTAGCAATAAAAAAAATGGAAGGCAAAAATATAAATTAAACCATTAAAACAACGGAAACAGTTTTGTGATATCATATTGATAAGTTAAGGTTCAACAAAGTCACATTATAAATTCCCTAACCAATTATCATATATTAAAGCAGATTAATAGATGGTTATACAATATACGGGTGGTTGCAATCAGATAAGCTGAAGCTTTAATAGCTATTTCTACTGTACATTATATATAGCTTAAACTATATAGGTAAGGTATAGCGATAATTTCAGTTAATTTTAATGAATTAATGCAAAGGTTTTAAGTGACAGTTTTTATGTCTTTTTTTCTGTAATATTTTAAAATAAAGGGTGTTTCTTTTAAAGGTATATAGAACTTTGAAATGTAATAAAACAAAGATGATTTTTTTTTAAATTGACATGAAATTTACTTTTTTTGGAAAGATAATCTTCTGGCATTATAATTTAAATATGATTTCTGGCATATGACCGCCACGGCTGGCTCGGACGTAGTCTAATCTGGAGGTCAAATTTTCGATGACTTTTTCCAAAATTTCTGAGCGTATATTGGCAATAACGCGGCGAATGTTATCCTCCAAGTGGTCAATTGTTTCGGGCTTACCGGCATAGACTAGCGACTTGCACATATCCCCACACAAAATAGTCAAGCGGCGGCGTTAAATCGCACGATCTTAGAGGCCAATTCACGGGTCCGTAACGTGAAACTATGCGGTTACCAAACGTTTCCTTCAATAATTCTATTGTGGCACGAGCTATGTGACATGTTGCGCCGCGCCGCCGTCTTGTTGAAACCACAGCTTCTGCACATCATCGTTGTTCAATTGATGAATTATTTTATGGAAGCTACCCATTATAAATGAGCCTTATAAAAAAAAGTTCTAATTTTTATTATAGAAATAAATACTTTGTACCAAATTTCAAGCAAATTCGTCAATCCATTTAGGCTTGATCTAAATGTAAACCTTAAGGGAATCGCGTAAGGCGATACTTGTTTGTCGCTGTTTTGATAGTCAATTTTGATTATCAACTTTTCTTTCTTCTGTTTAAAGTGATTGCTAAAATATAGTTTATTTATAGTTAATATATAGTTTATGTGTTGAAAATAATTTACCAATGAATATTCAGAGAAAAGTCTCATTCGGTTAGGAAGTTCCATAATATTACCTTTATTCCTTAACTTGATTCTCAGCCATTGAACTTTTTTGTGGTCATTTCTGATTACGTTCGCCTCATCAAAATTTTCGTTGAAGTATACATTTCCGTTCACTTATTTTGATTTTAACTTTGATATCTTGATTAGTGGAGAATCTCACACAACCTATCTTTCTCAAAAAATTAAACAAAATGTGTGAAAGTGACATATAAATAGCTGTCGCTAACAAACTATAGTAAAAAAAAATATTTGAGTGCCGGGACTCACGGTTAAGATGTGTAAACATCAAATTAAATATTTAAGTACTGGTTTTACATCACAACGATTTCGAACTGTCAATTAAATTTCAACCCATACTCAACTCGATCTTTCGATTTGGTTTAAAGTACGAACGAACGTACCCAATATTGAACGTATCCAATTAACATCAACGTATCGTAACGTGTAACAGCACAACGTAACTTGCTGCGGAAATTTCCACGTTATTAGTGCCCTTTAGGGCAAGTCCGAATCACTTGATTTACTATCAGATTCTCCAGTTTGATTATCTCTGGAAAACTGATTATTACGCTCCTGTAGTGAAATATTTTCAAGAAAATAATTGAAATAAAGCCCTGTGATCTGTGAACATGTAGATCTGTTTTTCATTGCTTAGACACCAATACGCACCAATAGTAACACACATACATAATTAAAGAGTGTTGTTTCATTAAAAACTTTCAATAAAAATCGTTGTATCAAACAATTTTTCCATATTTCAACTTCAATTTTAACAAAAACTCTTTCGAAACCATCGAAACACGCAATTATTTTGTGTTAAACATTAATCCATTAAAATTTAGATGGGGTTTAAAAACAAAATTATTATTCCATTACAGTCGAATGGTTTTTTATTAGAAAAAGGGGAAAATATTTTGTTAAAACTTTTGGCCAAAAACTTAATACCGAACATCCAGTAGGGAAGGACTTTTTGTATATATGGCCTTGGGCATGATTTCCTTTTTCTATATAGAATATAACGAGGTTTGATTATTTTCTTTAGTGAAGTTATTATTAATGATAATTCGAATCATAACTTTGGGCAAATTCTTATAAGGCCAGATGTTATTTGATTTGAAATTGATTGGTTTCTCAAATTAAGTTTTCAATATGATTTAACAATAGATTTGAAATCTATATATATACAAGTATCTACTCTTGATACATATTTATGTGTATAGAAGATATAAACAAACTTTATCTTTATATATATATTATGTAGCTGAGGTTTGGCTTAAGGATATAAAATTATGGTAGGCAAAAGCCAATTCGATGGGGCTATGATTTGATTAGAGAAATTGTATTTTGATTTAAACTGTGATTTGATGATATGATTTCACAAAAATTATTAAATTAGTAATAGTATTGAAAATCATTGATTTCTTCATTATGTTTTCTCTTGATTGATTGCGGCCAATACATATAGTCGAATTTTAGACTTTTTATTAAATTCGGATTGTTGTGAGAGATGTGCGTGTAAAAAGTACAAAAAATGTCGGAACTTTATCTTGTAATTCAATACTTTAAGGTGGGTTAAAGTTGAAGACCCAAGGTACTTATGTAGGTATTGGCAATATACCAACACGAGTAAAAAGAAAATAAAAACAACACAGAAATACCTACTTTAAAAATATTGAAAAATTTACTCTATAGGGCAATTGTTGGTTTTTTGTAAAAATGAATTCTTAGGTAGAAAAGTAGTTTTGACTATACCATCAGTTCCAGCCTGTGCGACAGTACGTCTAATGTTCACCGAGCTATAGAGTCTAATGGGATGTCCAATTTTCTTCAAGTTTGGTACAAATAGTGTTTATGTAATTTACTACTGGGGGAATTTTAAGTTTTGTTTTAGCTCATCTAGAATGGGTACTTAGCCGCCATACAATGACTTTGGTATACTATTTTAAAATTTTCTTAAAATGGATCTAATGATTTTTATTTAATTAAGTACATATTATAATGTTTGTAATAATTTTGCCTTATAGTTTTTTTTTTTTTGTCAATATTTAATGTCGAAAATATCGGTTTTTCACATGTTTTTATTTAACGGTACATGCTACCACAAAGAAGAATTTGTAGGTTATGTGATCCACTCCAAAAAGAAATTTTAATTTTTTTTTCCTACAAAAACCGTTTAGAAGATATTGCGATTTAAAAAATAGTAAAACGTTGAAAATAACGTTTTTTCTCATATTAATTTTAAATAGTTAGCGATTGCTATCAAAAACTGGTTCTCTTAAAACATGTTGCTTATGTGCCCATCTGCAAAATAATAATAACTTTTTTTGGATATATAATTAAAAAAAAAAATTGGTCAAAAGTAAAAAATTGCGTTATTTTGTACTTAACTCTTAAAATATTAGGTTTTTCTACAAAATGGCTTTAGATATACTTTTTTAACAAGCGCTCATTTAAACATTATTGGCCTTATTTATAAACGTTGTCTAACTTTAGACAACTGTCCAACTTTGGAAAATGTGTTCGAAAACCTTTCTTATTGTTGTCTTATTGCTACCTGACTTAGACACAAGAGTAGATTGTCTTAACCGTGAATAATGTGATATTTATTTTTATTAAATAAAACATATTTCCATTAATTTGAAAGTAGTTAGACAGTGTCTAAGTAGACAAAAATATAATAAATAAGACTGTATATTTATATTCTATATATGTATGTAGAAAAGAGTTTCACACACTATCTACAATGAAGAGTACTAAAATAAAATCATTTTTATCTATTTTGACTGATTGAATATACTTCACAATTTTCGAAGTCCTATGTCTCCAATGCTTAAGAATTGAAATTTGGCGAGGAGTCTGTGATTACTCAGTTTAGAAATTTTTAAGAATTTTAAGTTTCTGACTTGATTAGTACTGAAATTAGAGGGGGTTGAAAATCGCTTAAATATGTTTTTGTTAAAAAAGGTTTAGTGCCCTTTGATGTGACGAAAATTCTGTTGACCGGTGATGGTAATCTATATTAAAAGGATTTTTCCTTATTATAAATACATACATATAACTAAAGGATTCTCATCATCAAAGTTAAACATCCGGTCATTGTAGGTACTTATGTACTCGTGTTATACCGATGACCATCATCTGATATTCGAAATAAGAAAACCGTTTTGGAAAGGGTAAGATATGTAGAGAAATAAATGTTAAATCGTAAAATTTGCTTTGTATATATTTTGATCCCATTAACTTAATTTGATTTTTAAATTTAACAAAATTTTAAATAGGTCTGTAGTTATTTTTTTTTAATTAATTAAATTTAATCGGTTTTATAGTAGCTTTTCGCCTTCTCATTGATATATGTATTGCAACACAATCAGGACTCTGTTACGTTTTCTTTGATGTTATTTCGACTTAAATAGATTTTAGATCAAAAACCATTTTATCGATTAAAATTTGCGTACACACATGTATACATATAGGTACTAAAGATGGATACAGTGTACCCTCCCATAACCGGACATTGATGGTACCCAGAAATTTGTCCGCTTATGAGAGGTGTGAGGTTATGAGAAAATAACAATTAAAATTGAGAACCTTTTTTTTAAAAAAAAAAAAAACACAATAGCGTATCTATTCATATTCCGGAATTTTCTTATTTTAGTTCTAGTGCGTTCCCATATTCGAAAAATTGTAATGTACTTTAAAACAAAATAAAGTTTACGGGATACAGCAACACTTCACCTATGATTAAATTTCTTTTGAGGGTTTCGACCCTTTAGTCTTCATAATCCAACAAGTTGTGATTTACTATCAAAAAGTACAGGAATTGGCTTAATATAAAAAATGAAAAATAGAATTCCACTTAAGAGAGAGCAGACCCTATTGCGGTTATTAAATTTGGTATCTGTGTCTGTTTATTAGATAGTCCGCTTATGGAAGAGTTATTTCTATGAAAAATCAGGAATTTATAATTCTAATTTTTGAAATCTGTCCAGTTTTAAGAGGTGTCCGCTTATGGGATGTGTCCGTTTGGAGAGAGTACACTGTATACCATATACCAACTCACACGTAACAATATTAATCTATTTTAATCTTACCATTATTAACCAACTCGACTTTACATATACATACTTAGTAATATGTGGTACCTAAATCAAATCATTGAAATGCCTAAGGGGTTTTTGTGGTGACAAAGTGAATTTCTGTGTAACATTAGTGAATTGTTTTATATCCTTTAATGGATTAGAGCCGTTGGTCTTTATAATACAAAACACTACCTATATATTATTAAAATAAAACTTTTAGAATATATAATTTGCCAAAATATAATGAAGCAATAAATTTTCAATTTTCATATACAAATCACATAAAATAAATACATACATATATAAGAAGGTAAACAAAGTCCTGTACAGTCAAACCCACTTATCAGAATAATCTATTAACTGAAACATGATGTATCAATTAGAATTTGTTCACAACATTTATATTTTGCTGTTGATTTTTTTTCAAAATTCTTGTAATTTGTTGTGAAATCAGCTGTTTCACAGTTTCACAGTTTCTATGTTTCTCTCGTTTAATAAAATAAACCTTAATAGGGTGAACCATAATTAACGAAAAAAAAAAAAAAACAATAACTTTATATTTTTGTTACCATTTCAGTTCAAACGTCAAATTATCAAATGAAAGCATCCAAACGAAATTGTACATAGGTATATGCGCATCGCTGAAGTTAGGGATGCGTGTTACCATTTTTTTTTTTTTTTTTTTTTTTTTGCCTTTCGGAACTCATGAATTTGCATAAAATACGTATAAATCTGATTATTTTTGGAACTCATTCTTACTATGTATAGATATAGGCGTTTTTCTTTTTTAGTTCAGAGCAGAGTCTAAACTATTTCTTTTTTAGCTCAGAGCATTCAGAGCTGCAATTTCGTGTTTCTTTTTTTGCTCTGAGCATGTTCAGAGAGCGTTTTATGAGCTCAGAATAAATTGATAGAGCAGACGGAGTTGAATAGCTGAACATAAATTTGACAAGTGGAAAAAAAACATCAAAACAGTAAAAATGGCGGAGATAGCTGGGAGTATGTTTAGAGTGTTCAGTTCAGACTCTGTTCATAGCTCTAACTCTGAACTAAAAAGGAAAAACGCCCTATAATGACATGAGTTACATTTTGGTAATTTGTCACTTCCTCTGAAAAACCATCTCTGATGGGAGTTTCTGATATTTTTATATTTTTCCAGTTGCCCGAAGTTTATTTAGAAGAAAATTTCATGTAGTGACAATAAGTAAATTATTTGTAAATTCTCGCAGCTAAGCAGAATCGATAGTACCTAAATATCTAATTTATATACAATTTCATTAAATCTTCCTTGATGAGCTTAATTTGCCTACTAATCACATGAATGAATTTCTTGCTTAAATACAAACTTGACTCACCTCATTTTCATATGTTTATAAAAATATAGATGTATATGTTTGCGTTTACGAATTTCGTCCTTTTTTAGATTGCCATTGCATTAATAAATTAACTCTCTGTAATTTCAATTAACACTGTCAACAGTCCAATTTACCTTACACCCTAAAAACTCACAGCAATCAGACAACAAAAAAAAAAAAAATCCACAAGATTAAATGATTCTATATAGTCGAATATTCATATATCCAGGATCTGTTAAAGTTCAGTTGCTTTATCTGATGAAATGGGACTCTCTAGACAGCAGATATAAATATATCTATATATTTAATTTCTTGCAAAATTTATACAAAAAAAAAAAAAAAACGAAAACCTCATCATCCGAAAACATACAAAGGCATTATAATCAGATATTCGGTTTGTTTGCACTAATTATAAATGATGAAAAAGGGTTTACGATAAGGCGCACATTCAAATTCCCGCACATTGAAGAGTTCCCTTTCCTATTCGGAACTAATTAGCATTTCCCAGCTGTGTATAGAAATGAATAGTATGACACTCAAAAAGGGTCTGTATATTTACCGAATTTGTTGGTTGATGCCTTTCAATTTTTAAGGTTTAGACATATCTACATTTTACATAAGTATACATATATTGAGTCAGAGGAGAATATAGGTGGTATTTTTATTTATTTTGGAAGTTCAGGTCTTTTTTTTTTTCCTTTTTTTTAGATTTCGAAAAAGAAATGGAAAGAGAAAGAGGGGTAGGGGGGGGGGTTAAAAGTTGTGGTAAGAAGGTAAAAAAGAATTTATAAATTAGTGACACAGGCTCAATGTTGATTTTCCAAAAAAGTTTTTTTTATTTAGGTATATGTGGGTTCAAAGTTACGCTATGGGAATTATCATGTCGAAAGAGGTTCATGATGAATTTATTAACCTTTTTAAAAGTTTTTTTTTATTCTTATAAATATATTCTTAGATTGAGAATATAGACAATCAGAAAAAAATTGAACACACAATTCTAGGAAGTTGTGTGAAATTCTTTCCTATATTCTTATGTGAATAAAAATTTGGTTGACTGAGGTTTATAAATTCTTAAAAATCGATAACATCACATATCTGGGAAATTTGTATATTTAAACTCATAATAAAAATAAATTGGCAGCTCATCTTTAAAACCAGGCCCTTGTGATTTACAACTCTAAACCATTCATATGGGCTTGTTATTGGGCATGAATGGAGGGGACCTACAATTTTCTACCGAATTCGAATGGGTTAATTGAAAAGCACTTTCTCATGACAAGAGATATTCTTGGTGGATTTGTCAATTTCTCAAAAAAGGCAGTTACTCGTGAAAAAACATTTTTATTTTTATTTTTAAGGCTGAGAATCGAACACAAGACGACGCGGCGGCGTCGCGTCGTAACACTCCTACGCACTAACCATAATGCCACGGGCTACTACAATATTTATGTATATCTTAAGTATTAGAATTTCGTTATAGTTGCCATTTGCCCAAGTCCAAAATATTATTTATAAACGTTTTCCATCGATTGTCTAACTTTGTAATGTGACGCTTTGTAATTCCTTGGCTAAACATATTCTTAAGTATGTTTATTCAATGTTTTGAATTGAAAAGTTATCTTATATTAATCAAATATTCATTGAACTTATCTAAAAGTTTACGAAATTGAAATATAACAGGGATGTCAGTGAATATGTTTTTTTAGACAACTGTTGGAGAATTCGTTTAAAAATAAGAATATTACCAACAATTTAGACAGTGACTATCAAAATGTTCTATGGCAGCTACATATATTAAACATTTTAAGTTGTTGTCTTGAGTAGTTATCTAACTCAAACATCGTAATCGGGGGTCTAAACCTTTATTAAAGTGACATTATATTAAGTTGTTGTCTTAGAATTAAGACATCGTAATCGATTGTTTAAACCTGGACTAAATTGACATAATATTTAATTGTTTTGTAAGTGTTATCAATTCAGACATCGGAAGCGGTGGTCTAAAACTTGACCAAAGTGACATTATATTTAACTGTTAGGTACTTAAAAGTTATCTAATTCAGATATCGGAAGCGGTAATCTAAAATTCTAAACCTTGACTAAAGTGTTATTATATTTAATTGTTGTGTAAGAGTTATCTAATTCAGACATCGAAAGCGGTGGTCTAAACCTTGAATAAAGTGACATTATACATATATATTTAATTTTTGTGTAAAAATTATCTAATAATTCAGACATCAAAAACCGTGGTCTAAACCTTGACTAAAGTGTAATTATGTATATTTAATTGTTGTGTAAGATTTATCTTATTCAGACATAGGAAACGGTATTCTTACCTTGAATAAAGTGAAATTATATTTAGTTCTTGTTTAAGGAATATCTAATTAAGGCATCGTAATCGATGGTTTAAACTATCAAGTGAATAATATGACGGTAAGAGTTATCTTTAACTCAGACATCAAAATAGATGGTCTAAACCTTGTTTAAAGTAACATTAAATTTATTTTAAAATACACTGTCTATCTTGTAAAATGTCTTAGAAAATCGAATAAATACATGGCTGCAATTCTAAATTTTATAAACCTTTTTCCGAAGAATTAAACTTTTATATGAATATGATCGATAGACCATTTTTTGAGAGCAGAACTGTTATTTATCGTGAAGCGTCCTTTTATGTTTTAGCAGTACCAGTAGCATTCTGGTTAGTGCAATAGATTGCCAGGTTAGAGGTCTGGTTATCTTATCCCAATCTATTTTCCATAAAAATAAAACTTATTTTTTCCAAGAAGGACTCTCACTTATAAGAAAGTGAGAAATCCTTTAACTCCTCTTCCTGTGGTACTGCCCTGTTTATTACATTCCGCAGAAAATTGTAGATCCCCTTCTTTTTTTCCGACTATACCAACATATGTACACATAGACAAAATTGGCAGTTGTAGGTAAGTCAACATAATGTCCCGGTTTGAAAGCTTTATTCGAAAAATTTTAAACTTGTAAGTCACCATAATGTCCCGGTTTATCAGAAAGTTTTATTCGACACAGTCAAAGGAGTATTGTATAAAAAATAAATATACTATTCGCGTTAATGACATTAAAACTCTTCAAAATCTATTTAACGATTATGTCAAATTTATTGTATGGTTTTTGAATTTTACCCAAAACATAAGTCGAACAAAAAAAAAAAAACCGAAACTTTCTTTTTGAATTTTGTGGCCCTCGTAATAGCTCTTTTAAATCACAATTATCCTCATTAACATAAATAAAAAAAACTTTATCCTTCTTTGGAATAATGCTAATTTTATTTTCATGCCACCATTATTCCTCGACGCAGAGTATATGTATTGTATACATATTATATTCTCCCTTATGTTCTTATACATTTTTTTTAATTTAAATCTCATCCAATTCACACTTCATTAGGTCCTCCCATCTCTAACAAATTATATCTAGGAAAATATTAAAATTGGATTTTATTAAAATTACGTGCATGGGCTTTGAACATCCATTGATGTCGATTATATTATCTTAAACGTGGTTCTTATTAAGAACCATTTCCAAAAAAAAAAAAAACAAACAAAATTAATACCAACAACAAATAACCTATATGTGTTCTATAACATCTATAACCAAACACCAAGATCCTTTACACAGAAATTCTCGATATCTCCAATTTGTTTTAAACATAAGCATATCCTTTGTGTTTTGGGGGGAAGAATCAAGACTAATTTAAATGTAGCTCAGTCATGTTGCTCTTGGAAATGACCGCAATGTTGTTTCCATTCCACATCAAAGCGCCAACCAAATCCAATGGCAATTTGGTAAATCTCTTGTTCCCCAATAGGATATCCGATGACGGTTAGTCTGATGGTTTCTGGTTGCCAAAGGATAAACAAGGATTACATTCTTACCCACTAAACAACCACGAAAACGAGATAGAAAAAAAAAAAAAAAAAAAAAAAAAAAAAACGGGAAGAATGTATATAGGAGGTATCTGAGTTTCGAGGATATGCGAAATTATAGTCGTTGCTGTGGGTTTGTATGCCATTCTGCCATTACCGCATTATAAACAAAAAAAATCCGTTAGCAAGATGTAAAGGACGATGGGTTTGGGTATTTGTTTGTATCGTACCTTTACCCCTAACGCACTGCTTATTCCCGAAACATTTATTTATTATTCATTACCAAGCGCGTTATCCCTGCGGATGCATCCCATTTCGCCATTTCGCCGTGAGAGGATGTTAGGTATGTTTTTTTTGTTTGGTTTTTCTTGCTAATACTCGATTTCTGGTTAGAAAACGAAGTCACAAGGCTATGTATCTTTGAACCTACAACTTACACACAACATGAGCTCTATATTTGAAAGGATTCTACACGATGAGGGGGCGTTTGCGAATTTTGTTTTAAAGGAAGGTCATATTATTCTACATTTTAATTGCGGATAAGACTGAGCCATACATACATACGTAGGTATATATATTTTTGGTATAACGAAACTGAGAGTAGTGAGAGTAGTATTTATTATATCTAAATAAGACCCTATACAGAAATGAAAATAATGATTCCCCAGAAAGGGTTCAAAAACATTAAGCTTTTTTTAGGAAGTAAACTTACTATGAAAGGTATAATTATCCTTTTTTTAAGACTACAAACAAATTTGATAGAATGTCATGTAATTAAATACTATTTCCGTATAATATATGTATGTACACAATTACTTTTTATCACTCAACTTTCAGACAAGGTTGATAGTGTTTGTCACTACTATTTCTATATCGACGTTGTTGGGAAATCCTTTTTTTGATTTATCAAACCACTCTCAGTAAATATATGAGGCTGACAAAAACTAAAACATTAAGTTGTAATTAATGAAAAAGTTTATATGAAAAAGTACCCTTAACTTGCCAAATAAGTACCCTTTCATATATTCAAATACTTACATATATGTATGTATGTACCTAAGCTTAACAATCCCGGAAATATATAATTTAAATACAACTAGGTACTTAACTACATTATGTATGTCTTATTTTTAAACCCTTTTTGTAATTTATTTTGTAGTAAAAGTACACTACGGAGACACACAAATTTGTCCTTCTAATTAAAGTGACATGTTTTAGATGTGTAGGAAACAAATCTAAAAATAGTGTAGACGTAAAGTAAAATAAAAAAAAATTGTGAGTGCCGGAAATCACGGTTAAGATGTCATCAAATCAAATCACATCAATTTAAATATTCAAGTCCTGGTTTAACATCACAGAACGCGACGAATTCGAACTGCCAACCAAATTTCAACCCAAACTCAACTCGATCTTTCGGTTTAGTTTGAAGTACAAACGAACGTACCCCCAATATTTAACGTATCCAATTTACATCAACGTATCGTAACGTGTAAGATCACTACGTAATGTGTCATCCAAATTTCCACATTTTTATTTCACCCTACCGCCGGCATAGATGTTTACAAATCAAAAATAGACATATACCTTACCTATGTATGTCTATGTTTTTTTTTTTTTTTAAATATAGCAAATGGCGGCAAAATCTTAATTCTAGTTTTTTTTCTCATTTGTCAAGTAAACAAAAACAAAATACACGTCAACAAGAAATTAATCAATATAACTTTAAAAACGCAGAATAATTGTTTCGAATTGACATTAATTTATCGCCATTTGCAACCAATGACAACTTTTGCGTTTGCGGGATCTCGTATGAAAAATAAGTCGCTTCAAACTGCAGGGTGAAATCTGAGCCATGGAAATCTGCGGCAGTGTTCAAACCTTACTCCAATTAGTGTAGATTTACTACGATCTTAAGAAATAGAAAAAAATCTATCCTTCTAATTGTTTACTTCTATTTGTTCCACACAAGAAAATAAAAAGAATCGTAAAGGCATTTATGAACCACTGCACAAATTAATTAAAACTTATTAAACAAATACATGTTTCTCCATTGCCAATTTATTTAAAAATATTTAATACATACTACATAATAAAATAATTTTAAATGATTAATTTTTTATACATTTTTTTTTTCGAAATATATTTCATTGAAAGCTTCAGCAGGTCTTTTTTTATTTAAAAAAAAAATCATTTTCGGAAATTTTAGTTCTACTCGATTTTTTTTTCTAAATCTGCTCCGAAATTTTACTCTTTGTGTGGGTTTTATT
This sequence comes from Epistrophe eligans, assembly GCA_951394125.1. NCBI lineage: Eukaryota > Metazoa > Arthropoda > Insecta > Diptera > Syrphidae > Epistrophe > Epistrophe eligans. The sequence goes on along the minus strand of OX596029.1, from coordinate 15,504,551 downwards.
TATTTATTTGTTAATAATATTCATTGCAATATGAAATTATAGGAAATATGAAATTTGCATTAACAATAAAATCATCAGCCTTCGTAAATGTGTTACAAGTTCAACTTTACATTTTGATTTTAGTTAAGTTGATAGTATAATTTATTTTTTAATTTTTTATTTTTAAATTTTACTTAATAGATTGGATTTTTTTAAGAATTCTAAGATTTTTGAACAGTTTTCGATATTAGTGTCTTTTATTAGGTTGGTAGGGATGGTTGTATGATTAGCTGGAACAAGCGTTTAGGAGGTGTTCTATGGTAAGTTTTTGTGGATTGTTGCAGTATAAGCAGGAAAATATATATGGCAGGTATTGTTATTTATGGTCCTTACAAGATTTAAAAAAAAACGTGAATGTCAAAAAAACACTAAGTACCAAGTTTCAAGAAAATCGACTGATCCGTTAAAGCTGTAGTCAAACAGACAGACAGATAGTAGACGGGCAGCATTGCGAGAATCACTTTTTTACTCTTCTATATCACCCTTATGTAAACTTTGATCAAAATTTCTAGTTTGATTTTTTTACGAGTTCGATACGTGTCTTATAGTACCTACCTACATATTTGCAAGTACAAAAAATTTGACCGACTCATTTTTTTTAAATATGGAACATCACTGAAATGTATCTTAAATTTGTGTCCTCATAATTCTGAAAAGGCTTTTAAAGACCTTTATAACCTATGTGTGCCATCGAGTACTCAAAAATATATAACAATGACTACACACGTCATCATGTAAATTAATATTTCAAATGAACAAAAAATTAAAAAAAAAAAGAATTTTTTTTTCTTAAAAAGAAATTCCTTAGTCCTTATATTATTTCCTAAACACTTTTAGAATTCTATCATGCCCAACTTTTAAAATTTGTGCCGATTTATAAATTCGAATCAATGAGTTTTTATTTTTTTATTTTTTGTTGCTCATTCAAAGTATGTTATTCCGCATGGTTGCAAAAATATTTTTGAATACAAACCCTCCTTCAAAGGACTATATATATTCTCTCTCTCTCTCCCTCTGACGGTGTATTGTGTATAAGTCCCTTTTATTACTATCTTGACATTCCATAAATTGAAAAATTCCATTAGCACTCATTTGTTGGTTGGGTTTGGGTGTTATGCTGGTGCTGTGCTGGGGTATATGCCTTAAGACCGCCGCGAAGGGTAAGATACATGAGTGGGTATATGGGAGTTATGAGGGGTTTTATTATGATGATGGTCGTCGAATGGAATTTTGACATTGAAATTCCTATACATATTTTCTATCGTTCAAAAATATTCATTCCATTCTTACTTAGAAAGCATGTCCTCCAATTAAAAAAAGGTTTGAGAGTGACAAGAGAATTCCATGTTTTATATGTATATGTATGTATATATAATAAATGATGTGGGTGGCATGACGAATTATGATGTCCCTCAGAGGATGTTTTATTTTTTTTTTTTAGATATTTAGTAAATTCTCACGAAGCAACAACGTGATGGTGAAAATGGAATAGTTTCAAAAAGTTCAATGAAGCTTGTGATGAAGGTTCAGTTATGTATATAGTTTCTTTAACGTCTTCCTAGAAGGATCTTTATAAAACTAGAGCTTCTTTGACAAAGAACATAAGTGAAAGGTTGGAATAAATTTGTGGTAAATACCTACTAAGGCAAAACCCGATCTGTCAAAAAATCGATTTTTTTTTTTTATTTTTGCTCTTAGATTTATAAAGAAGACAAGACAAGACAAGAAATTTTTAAAATCGTAGGTTGTGAAAAAAATAGACCGGGCCATAATAAATGGTGCAGGTAATTAATGACTTTAAACATTTAAATCTTTAAGACTAATAAATCCTTCAATAATATCCCGTCGAAGTAGTGTAAGTTCCCCGTTGCGTTATAGCAAGTGATGTTAAACTGTCGTGCCTTGTGATGGTCTAAGGATCGAATCTCAACCTATTGGATCAAAAAAAAGAAACAATAATGTTTTTCAGAGGCACTGTGGCAAGGAAATAACAAATCTTTCAAGAGTATCTTTTTTCAGTAAAGCCATTTGGATTTTCAGCAAAATTATTTAGGTTCCCTTCTTTCCTGCCGGCTAACAAAACGCCCACAATAAGGAGATCAATAATTATTTTTTTTTTATTTACTTATTCATTAATATTGGTCAACATTAATTCAATTATCAAATTAAACCACAATCCGTAGTTATGTATATGTCACATTCATTAACCTAAACCGCATTAGGTCTTCACAATAACAAGTTGGGGTGGTGCTTTGGTTCGGGGAATTGTTAATCATGCATAAATGCTTCTATTTGGATTTATTACTAGCATCAATATCTTCCTTGACCAGAAGATGGAGTTAGTATACCATAGAGGAAGGCATAACCACATCAATAAGGCTCCATTATAATTTGCAGAGGTTAACTCAAACCTAAACTATACATTTTCAGATCTATGTAGGTAGGTATAATATAAGAATGGTGGCAATAATGTGTCATCTCATCATCACTATAACAACTACCTCGTCGTCGTCGTTGTCGTTGTCTATTGATGAAAATGTCGAGTCCTTGTGGCTGGCTATTCCTTTCAAAATGAAGTGCGATGGTGATGATAACAAAAGTGATTGTTTACTCTATGAGTGCCATCTCACATAGATTGTTACTAATTTTCACTTTATATGACAACACAAATACATATATGTATGCATTTCATACATTTTAAATTGGTAGTGTTTGTGTAGGTAAATGAGTGTATATCGGAGTGATGACATCATTATATGTAAGTTCGCGCAAAATAACACACAGCTTTCACAGTTTATTTAGTGATGTTGGTTGCTGAGGATGTTTTGTCTGCTGCAACGCCCTCTATATGTCTACGAAGACACCAATATAGTCGAGGTGAAATATTATGGCAGCGTGACATGGCAAAGACAAAGTCGCATAATGGAGTCATTCATTGTGCCTGATGAGGCATCACTTGGAAAATTGCAAACAATGAGATGAGATGGAGGAACAATAATGAGAAGAGATGATGGCTTTTGTATGCAAGGATAAGATGTTTTGCATGAAATAAATGCTAAAGTATAAATGATGTATAGGAGCGCGTGGTAAAGAAAAACGCTTTTAGTTTTCAAATGATGCAGTGAAAAATTATTGTGGAAGTATTTTACTGACGATTATTATTACTAACAAGGCTATATTGGTGTGTAAAAAAACAAATGAGAACATCGAGTTAAGTAAACAACAATCCTCAGCACAAAATTATTTTAAATCAACAGGCCAGTGAGTAGAATACTTTATTATCACAATTTGAAAATCATAAAAAGTTTAATTCTAATTAATACACCCTGTAAGAACCAAAATTTTAAAATGAAAAATAATAATAAGTGTGCAATTGGACCTGCAGCTGGAATTACTTTATAAACATTGGATACAAATAAAAATCCAATATTACGAATACAACGCAGCTGCAGTGGGACCTGGGGAGTTCACCAACTTTTAACTTTTTACGTAGTACAGTACTTTTGACGTTTCAAATTACATGGAGAAAAAAAAGCCTGGATAAATATTGCAGTTTTATCGTAGCTATTTTATCGGAAATACAAAAATGGATACGTCACATTTTGACAGCAATTCCAGTTCCAGTCCAGTTACAGTTGCAGCACTCTGTTGTGTTCAGGCAGTATACAAATTTTTAAATCTTTGACTTTATGGCTGATATTACGATTAAATAAAAAAAAATATTGAGTACCGTTAATTAAGCCGGAACCCCACCTATCTCGTGTGATGTCTTGTGGAGTGATGTATTGTGTCGCTTACCTGTGCACAATAATCAAAGTTTCTTGTTGCAAACTTTATTTTTTGCTTTCGCTATTTACGTCTTATTCTCTTCTTCGAGCACTCTTTCATCTTTCCCATAGAAAAATATGGCTCTGATCCGACACAGCGTGGTATGTGTCAATAAGTAAAAAATTGACTCCGACACAACATAAGTGATAGCGACACCACTCCATAACACAATGCACGAGATAATTGTGGTTCCGACTTTAAGTTGCAAGATGTGTACAAATTGAGGATGAATTTCAGCGGCACGCTTTGAAATTCCTGATTTTTTTTGTCACTATCAAAACAGAGATGGCGACACTATGCGGCATTATGGAAAGCACGATTTCCATAGTGTCACCCGCTATATTTTGATAGTTTTTTGACACACATAATTAGCTGTCAGAAATATCGATGCAGTTAATCCAGAAAATTCAAAATGGACTGAAATTGACAGACAAAAAGATTTGTCAGCAGCAGGGTTCAGTACTAAAATTTCGGAGCAGATTTGTAAAAAAAAGAAGTACATAAATCGAAAATTTTCGGAAAAGATTTGAAAACAAAAGAAAAACTCATTTTTTTAAAGCTGTAATTTTAATAAAAATAAAAATTATTTTAACAAAAATTAAAATTAAAAAAAAAAATAAATCACATCAATTTCATTCCATTCTGAACAGAGAGTCAAAATTGTTTAGAAAATTGAATAACACAGCGCTGTCATTTCCTTTCATGTGGTTTTTGGCTGAAGAATTTTTCAGTGTGGAAAAAAAGGAGCAGATCCCAAAAAATCGGAGTGGAGGAGTAGATTTGTAACAAGAAATGTATCGTGTACATTTTTGCTTATGTCGTAGAAATTATTCAAAATATTCAATCATCCTCAGCGTCATTTTATTTTAACCCTTTTTTAACCCACAAATTTTGTATCCAGGACGTTTAAAAACAAAAACTGTTGAAGACTTTAAATTCCCATTCATTCATCGATTGATTCAAAAAATAATAAAAAAAAAAAAACAAAAACCTTGTCAAGCATTTTTCTTGCTAAACAAACAAAACTCTGAGCAATGAGCATTTCAAATAATGCCAACAATTCGAAGTAGGTATAGCACTACCTACTTGTGAGGAGGACATGGAGCACAAAAAACATCGAACAATGTGAAGGACGACTCATTTCTATAACGATATCCAGATATATCCCAAACTTCCGCTACCACAAATTCAATTGTTTGTACATAAACAACATTCACAACCGAATACCGCACATTATTTTGTGCTTGCTTATAGCTATGGTGATGTAAGGATGAAATAACGGTATTCAGGTCAGGTTAAATAGGATATCCGGCGACGACGAAGATGGTTGTGGCGAAGTCGGTGGTAGCGGGGGCAGCGTCAGCTATGAATCTAGCAGTTTTCGACATCTAAATGAGATTCTTTGGAATATGTGCGAATGTGTATAATATATAGATGTATAGATGTGGTTATCTAGATATTGCGTGTTTTTGTGAAAGTAGTCACAAGAAACCATTTTATTTTATATCCAACAAAATGAACAACTTTAATCAATTGGAAGTTCGTGTGTGTGTGTCTGTATTGTGTGGTAATAATCCAACATGGTACACCGGTAATGATTGTGTAGACCGTACACATACACATACCGCATATGTATTGTGAAAAGAATGAATTCCTAAAGAGGACATACAATGCACATTAAATGAATAAAAACATCCGACAATAATTTAAATTTAAAAATCTAAACAAAATAAAAATAAAAAAAATCCTTTTTATATCCTGCTTAAATGCCAGAACCTGAATGCTTCATCCAATTTATTTATATGTATTCCCTTCTCTTCTCATCTTGAGCATTAATTAAATTCAAATAAAAACATCGTTAGGGAATTGTTTCCTTTATTTATTCATTTTTTTCTTTTTTGTATTTTTGCTGTTATTGTATATTTTTCTTAGTGCATGCGGTGCATAAGTTACCTTTCCTTAATTGAGATAATGGATACCCCAAAAGGATTTATGTTGCATACAAATGAGAAAAGTTAGAATTTTAAGCAAAATTTATTGGAAGATTTACTATATGCTCGTATTATTTGAGGAAAAAGTAATAAAAATAAATTGACTACCTTAATTTTGTAGAGAAAATTCGAATGACTTTCATAATTCTTTAATGGAAAATTCATAAACAAACTTTAAAGTAATTAATCGTTCAAGTCGCATCGGAAATTATTTTGGAAAGATCATAACACTAGCGTTGAATGTGTTACATTCATTCTTTAGCTAAGCAATGGTAATTTTACTTACCTCATAGGTATAGTATAGTCTGAGTCTATGTTGAACCCATGGAGTGTTCGGATATTCAAGATCCGAAGCTCTTCGTTTTATTGTGACAAAACTTTTTTTGCCTGATTGAGATATTACTTAGCAATACAAAACCCTCTGAAGAGTCAAGTCGTTTAATAAAATCTTTGGAGAAAAAAAAAGTGAATTATTCAGGAGCCAATAACCGGATTTTTGGGGGAGATGGGAAACTTCGTTGGCTCATTAAGGACCAAGTTTATTTTATACACGGAGTTAAGCCAAAATTGGCTTACATTAGCAGTATTGTAATGAGAGATTGTGTGTAGCCAGTTTAGCAAAATTTTCTTTTCTTAAACATAATAACAAAAAAGTGATAAATTATCATATAATTATAAATTCCTTGTTATTGTTTGTACGCACAACAAATATGTCCTTTTCGATTTAAAATATTTTTTTATGATTATATTGGTTTCGCTTCTTCACTCGCTCTTACTTTGTCAAACCAAAACCTATTCTTAAATTTTTTTTACTAACACAACAGCAGTTAGCAGTTTTAACCCGCCACCGCCGTACAACTTTTTTGTACGGATACAATTTTACCCACAATTTAATTTCAAACGAATTATTAGGCATTTTTAAGTTGTTTTGAAGGTTGCAGTTTGGCTAAGTTAGAGCCAGTTAAAAAAAAAAACGACACAAAAAAATCATAAAAACGTTATTCATAATTCTGTCTTCCTGGCCATTTAGCTTTAACAGCGGAAGTGAATAGAACAATTTACTTTTTATTTAGCACCTACTTCCTATTGGTTTTATGGACACTCTCCGACATGTTTTTGATGTGTAAACATCTATGCCGGCAGAAGGGTAAACTAAAAACGTGGAAATTTCTGTGGCACGTTACGTTGTGTTGTTACACGTTACGATACGTTGTTGTGTATTGGATGCGTTCCTTCGTAGCCCACACTAAATGGAAAGGTCGAGTTGAGTTTGGGTTGAAATTTGATTGACAGTCCGAACTCACCGCGTTCTGTGATGTTAAACCAGCACTTGAATATTTAATTTGATGTTTACATTTTTTTTAAATTATTGTAGGACCAAGAAAACAGTTTACTTGTCATAAAATTTGAAAATCTAGATGTTCTCACATTGCCACATATTTTTTTGGGAATTTTGTTAATTTTAAAAAGATTAAGATTAAGACAAAAATTTCCAAAAATTATTTTTATAATATTTATTTTTAAATAATATTAAACACAAAATGAAATTACAACAAATATATAGGAAACAAATTTAAAAGCATCAACAATAAAGCCATAAGCCTTATGGTTAATAATTATTGATAGCATCTCCCATAAAACTATTTTTTTTATTTTCGATTTTCTTGAAAACGTTTTAACGGATTTTAATAAATTATTAATACCTAATTGTTGTTTTATTTTTTTTTTTTAAGCTTAATTTTGTTCGTTAAATTTAACCCATATTTTGAAAATCACTTGGTGGACTTTTTTTTATTTAAATTTTCTGGCATAGCAGATTATTTCAAAAGTTTGTAAGATTAAACAAATAGATTTTATAGACATAATACCTTTTATAGCAATTAATTTTATTATTATTTTAAAGTACTCAATGGCCATAATTTTTTTTTTATTTTTCAACTTTTGAAAGATTGTCCTTAAAAGTTTAAATAATAAATAAATTAAAGTGTATCAAAATCACTTGTCTTGGATTAAAAAAAAAAAAAACTCAAAATACTTTCTTTTTTTTTTTAATTCGATATTAGATTTTTTACTGCATATTAATTAATAATTAAAATTGGTGTATCAGAATTTTATCTAATTTTTGCTTGAAACATTTTGTGAAACAAAATTATTTTTTGTTTAAAATATCGTTTCAGAAATTTTCAAAATTATTTTTTTTTTAGTAATTCAATTTTCACCACCTACATTGTGTTTTTATTTTTCGAAAAGAAAAATATTTTTTATTCAAAAATAAATAATAAATAAAATTAAATTTATGTATTAATTCAAGAGCAAAATACTCCCCGAGATTTCAGTATAAGGACAATAATTCTAAATTCTCAAAACTCAACTAAAACAAAAGTAATTTCCGTTGGCCAAACTATACACACACAGACACAACGTCATATAAATTTTTCATTTGGACTCTACACAACGACGATGGTCACTGTGGACCTTGATAATCACATTTAATATTTGTTGTTGCTTCTGTTTCTGCGATGTTAGTTGCAAAACAATTTACTATGCCCACTTCTGAATAAACCACAAAAACGGTACCCTATATACTAACCCAACCACCGCACCTTGAAAATGCAATTTATACTATGCAATTACTCTTTTCTGTCCTTGATGTAGTGTTAGCGGGCAGAAGCAGTGGGCGGTGGTGCCGGCGGCGGCGGCGAGTCAAATGCCGAGTCAAGGATAGGAAAGGATAATGTCATATAAAAAGACACTTAAGCTGCGCCGCTTAAGACTTTTTTCTATTTTTTTTTCTGTTTTGTTGGTTTTGTTTTTTGTAACAGAAAAGTTTTCTTCTTAATTTCTTATGCCAAATGCAGACAAGACACAGCATGGTTGGCAATGGCAATGGCAATGTAGTGGACGAAGATGCCAACCAAAAAAACGAAAACTTACAAACAGGAAACCGAAAATCAAATAAAAGTTTATCTCTCTCTCTGCTCGGCGACGCACTATGAAAGGAGAAAGTGAAGGGAGCACAGATTTTCTATAGTTTGGGTAAATTCACCTGGCGATGACAGCTGATGTGTTATCTTCGTGAGATAAATTTGAATTTATAAGTTTAACTTTCAATTTTGTTTAAAATGAAAAAAAAAAAAAAAAATAAAGAAATGAGACAAAGATATTTTTTTGATTTTTGTTCCTTCTTTTTCAAGGACGACAATAGTACAAAAAAAACCAAAAAAAAATGAAAGAAATTGCCTGCGAAGTGGAAATAAGTCACCGTGATAAATTTGGAAAAATAAACTTTGTCGCACATGAGAATTGAATTTATTTGTCCTTACAGTTCTTGAAAAGTCCACCGAAGCATGAGGCCAAAGGAGCTAAATTTGTCAAAAGCAAATTTGCTGCTTTTGTGCTCGCAACGAAACGGAACACTTTTTTGTCGTAAGTGATTTTTTTTTTTTTTCAATTTGAAAATGGTATACAAGTGTGGTTTGAATAAGAAAAAAAAATAAAATAAAATAAAATAAAATAAAATAAAATAAAATAAAATAAAATAAAATAAAATAAAATAAAATAAAATAAAATAAAAGATTTTTCATGGAACTTATGGAGTAAGAGTTAGAATGTGCAAAAGTTAAAAGGGCTCTTTTGCAAAAAGAGCTCGCTAACGTTGATAAAATTTAAAAAAATGTTTCTAATCCTGTGCTATTTTTCATTTCTCAAAGAAAAAAAAATATGAGAAATTGTAGATTTAAGTGAAGTGTTTCTATTTTTTACATTAACACTTTCTTTTCTCTCTTTTTCGATAGTTGTTTACATACGAAATTTCAACTTGCGTTGAACCTATTTATAATCCTAAAAAATTACTGTATCTAAAATTTTTTTTTGTGTAGAATTTCATGAGCTAGAATTTTGCTTTTAAACTTTTTCAGAAAATTTATAGTTTTAGAAATAAGTATCGGGTGTTTTTTTTTATAGGTATATAACTTTAAATTGGCAACACTATTTTAACTGGCGGCCATTTTGTCAGCTGTCAAGTGATTTATTTTTATTTTGGTTTGGCATTTCAAGAATTGAAGCCACAGGATCACCTAGCAAGGCGTAGATTCGGTGAATGGGCCCAAAACAAGATTGCCGTTGATCACAATTTTCATAAGTATGTTGAGACACCATTCCATCCACAAAAACTGACTGTTTAGTGGAATAATTGGTCCGTACTTCTTTAAAAACGATGCTAACCAGAACGTTACAGTCAATGGTGACCGCTATAGAGCCATGATTACTGACTTTTTCGTTCATCAATTGAACAACCATGATGTGCAGGAGCTGTGGTTTCAACAAGACGGTGCAACATGTCAAACAGCTCGTGCCACAATTGATTTGTTGAAGGAAACGTTTGGTAACCGCATAGTTTCACGTAACGGACCCGTAAATTGGCCTCAAAGATCACGCGATTTAACGCCGCTTGACTATTTTCTGTGGGGATATGTGAAGTCGCTTGTCTAGGCCGATAAGCCCGAAACGATTGACGACTTGGAGGACAAAGTTCGCCGCGTTATTGTCGATATACGGTCACAAATGTTGGAAAAAGTCATATAGAAAACTGGATCTTCAGATTAGACTACGTCCGAACCAGCCGTGGCGGTCATATGCCAGAAATCATATTTAAATTATAATGCTAAAAGATTATCTTTCGAATAAAGTAAATTTCATGTCAATTTAAAAAATCATCTTTGTTTTATTCCATTTCAAAGTTCTATACCTCTAAAAAAAAATATCCTTTATTTACAAAAAAACTAAAATTCATCACATTTTCGTACTCCTAAAAATGTTAGCTTTGATTTAATTTGAAAATAGTTTAAAGAAAAGAATTAGGACTTACAGCAACAAAAGTTAATTTTTTTCAAAGAACATTAAAAGTTGTTCAGATCAAATTATCCAAATTTGTTTTAGTTAGTTTAGAATTTTATCACTCCCGTTACAATGGAAATAATACCTCTAATCAAAACTATTTAAAAATACATTTAAATGGTAATAATAATAACTTTTCAAATATTAATACTTTCATAATTAATTATGACCTAAATACATAATTAAACATTTTTAAATGGGTTCTTATTTTTTATTCTATTTACAGATATTCATAGGGCTTTAAATATTTTAGTTTACAACTATAATATCTAAACCACACATGAAAATCCTCAAATTTAAAGAAACCAATTTGAATTACTTATCCTAACCAACCACCACCAACGGACTGTTGAGAGCAGGAAAATTTACTAAACTACATTATACACACAGTCTGCCTAACCAAAAACATACAATTGCACACGAAAAATGTCTGTTGATGATCATTGCATATAAAATGTGCATTTGGAAGCAGCAGCAGCAGCAGCAATGGCAGTGGTCTTAGCAGCAGCGCACTTCTTTATGGCAAACCCCAGTGTGTGAGACTATATACATTCATAAAGTAATTTGAATAAATTTCCCAACAAGGACCTGAAGGATAAAAATACCCACTTCACAAGCGGATAGAGATCTGAGCAGTACCCGTTTACATACATATATACATATGCAAAGAACAAAAAGGAACAAAATGACTCTTATGTGTGTTTGTTGAAAAAATGAAATCCACAAAATGAATACAAGTGACTTAAGCTTTGTCACAAAGTAGCGCGGCGGAAAAAAAGCACATTCTCGGACAGCTTGGCCTTTGTGTTGGTGATTCTATTTGCGATGATGATGACGGCCATGTGATGGATAGTTGTGTGTGTTTTTCTGTTTGTTTGTTTAACTGAGCTTCACCGCAAATAGAATTGGTGTTTTTAAATGAATCAAAACTCCCATTCGGTTGCATAACATTGCATGCATCACACTACACGTGCAATTGTGAGCCTTTATTCAAAACCGTGGCAAGTTGAATATATTACCTGGTTGGTTGAAATTCCAGAGGCAGAGTATATAACATTTGTTTCCATATCGTCCTGTCCATAGTGAGAAGAAGAAAAATTTATAGCCAACATGTTGCCGACAAACGTGATGTCATTTATGAAGAAGGTAAGTTATTGTGACGATCATTTATATATGTATGTATATGCACCTGAGCTGCTCTGGACGACAAGTTTCAATTTCTTTCTCAATGTTACATTTATCCTCTTAGCACACACACACACACACACACCTATGCTCATGGTAAAGCGATTTATTTAATTTTCTTAACCAGATTTACTTGGCGTAAATATTTTCACTTAAAATATTTATTATATCGTTTGAATAATTTGGCTACACAGTAAATAATTGACTTTTATTTATTTACAAGAAATTACCACATACATACATACATATATGTATTTGTACATATATGTACTACATATCCGTAGAATGTTGTTAAGTGTCAATGTATGTGGGTAATTTGTTATTTCAAGAAAAGTTTCCGGTACATGGTTGAGATATAATTTTGATTACCTTCTGATGTGTTGCAAATTTACGAGTACACACACACTCACACACCCACAGCCAAGTCGTGTTGGACAGGGTTGTGTTATTAAGTTAATTGCAAACTTTATTAAAATTGATGTGAGACCTTACACTTGCTGCTAGGAAATTACACGGTGACAAAATTGTATAGGAATTTATTTTGTATGAAAAAAAATAAAAAAACAAAAATAATTACGTATACGCCACAGTGAACGACACAAGTATAAAAATCAATAATAATTATTATTGTGTTATTAATGAAAATGTCGGATTCTGAAGGTCCATTCATTTAAAATGTGACAGATTTAAGGAGAGTATGGATTTGTTGATATGTTGTTGGGGTTGGAGCTAGGTCACAAAAACAAGAAATGTAGGTACAAGAACATACTTATTAAATTGGTTTAAGATAAAAGTTTTTTGTGATTCAGGTGACATTTATTATAAATTAAAAATGATGATAAAGTAGTTATTTTAAATTTGTATCAACATTTGGAAAAAAACAAAAAATATCTTTGTTGCTTTCTGCTGATTTTTGACATAAAATTATATGTATGTGCTTATTTAAGCTCTTAATAAATTTACCTTCCCGACCTTTTCTATTACATATCATCAAAATAAGCTTTTCATGAACATGTCAAATTAAAATAAATTGGTGGCCGAGACAGTTCGTGTAGAACCAGGGCATTGTGATTTACAACTCTCAACCTTTTCTGTGTGCGTGATATTGGCAGGAATAGAGGGGACCTACAATTTTCTGCTGAATTCGAACGGCAAGGGTGAGAAGCACTTTTTTATGACAAGAGATACTCTTGGAGGATTTGTCAATTCCTTGCAAGAGGCAGTACCCCGTGAAAAACATTTTTGTTTTTAGGTGGCATATAGGCTGGGAATCGAACACAAGACCTTCGGCGTAACAGTCCAACGCACTAACCATTACACCACGGGCTACTACATGAACCCGATGCCTATATAAAAAAAATCTTCCTGATATTATACTCTCAGCATCAATTTTAGTATTCAAAGTCCCTTTAACACAACCAAAAGTCAATTTTATCTCTTCCTGTTACATAAGTTTGTTTTTTTTATATATATATATAAACCTCATTAAAAAAAAAAAAAAAACAAATTGTTTAGTGTTGCGTGCAAAAATGATGTCATTTTCATTAAAGCTCCACATAACTGAAGCATCATTTACCCCCTTAAGTGTTGGCCATTTCATTTAATTCACTTAAATGCCAACCCGCAAAATGTTCAAAATATAATATTTTTGTTCTACGTTACAATAGAGTAGTGTCGGTTTGTAACCAAATTTGCTGACCGTACGGTATTGCCAGATAATACATTTTAAAACCGATTGGAATTCAGTATTTTCGAAATAAAAAAAATTGAAATTTGTTTCTCTAATTTTTTTTCGGAATTAATATTTTGTTTTGAAAATTTTTAGAAAATTTCGAATTTGAATTTGTTTTCAGAATTGATCTCTCACGTCAAGTTTTTGAGATTTTATTTTTTAGGCGCATACAACTCACTTTTGATATTAAAAACTTACTGAGGATCTTTCACAAAAACAAATTTAAAAAGAGGCTGAGTGCGACCCACTCTGGTAACTTCCCATTGGTGCCCGTGGTGCACCCAATGTTATTTTATTATAAGGAAATTCCTAATTCAAAATCTTAAGACCTTATCAAATATTCAATAAGCGATGAAGTGAAAACTAAAATTAGGGCGTATTATATTTTTCAACTATTTAAGTAGTATTTTTGGCAGATGTTTTTGCTTTAAAAAAAAAAACTATCAATTAATCTTTTTTACAAACCCCATCAATTCATAGTTACAGCATTGTGTGTAAAATAAAATTATTTCGGAGTCGATAGCTTTGTTTGTTTTCGAGATATTCGAGTCGAAAAACTTTTTTTTAAATTTTTTTAGTGGCTTGAGTTTGAAAATTTGTTGATTTAAAAAAACCGTCAATTGAATAATTCTACAAATCTTATGAGTTATGTGTAGAATAAAATTAACCTGTAGTCGATGGCATTTTTTATTCTCAAAATATTTTTGTATTTCTGTAGTAAAAAAAACCGCTAATTGAAGTTTTTTGGGAACCCTTTCTGCACTTTGTGATGTTATTATCTGTAAAATAAAATTTACTTGGGGTCAATATCTCTATTCGTTCTCGAGATACAGTGAAAGGCTCACGAACGTACTTAAGCACACACACATACAGACATCTTTCTAAAAATGATGGATTTGGATTCCTGGGACCTCGAAACGTCGAGAAATGTCAAAATTTTCAATTCGACAAATCGTACCAAATTTACACGGTTACAAAACTTCCAATGGCAAGTTAATAAAATTAGATATATTTTGCCCTGAATAATTCTTCTTATTAAACATCCGCTCTGTCAATTAAAAAAAAAAAAAAAAAAGGTTGGATCTGAAGAAAATCCGTTAAAACTGGCAACTCGTACTGACCAAAAATAAGCATACAATCTATTCGATAAGAACTCGATGAATGTTAAGTCCTATAGCTTTAATGTACTTGGCCAAGGAGGCATACACTCCAAACACTAGAATTTTCCCCTAAGTGTTCATTTTATAAATTTTGCTGTGGCTTCTGTTGGTAAAATTTGAATTTCGTGCTGTAATTCTTTCCTCATGGGCCACGTCCTTTGCTAAAATTAACAAACTATATGAAAAGGCAACAAAATCTAACCTAACCAAAAAAAATAAAGGATTCTTTTATTGTGACAAAACTACAATTTTTTTTTTGTTCGGATGAGAGAACAATAACACAAAAGCACTTCATTGAATAAAATGTTGCCAACACAAAATCTCTGTTTGTTTTCTGTTTTTTTTTTTTTTATCACACGACCCACGCCCAAAAAATCAACCTTTCCAATCGGAAGCCTGTAGGGCAATCAAATCAGGGAGGATATTTTTTTTTGTTCTATTTTCATTCTGTTTTTTTGTTTTCAACATTTAACAGAAAAAAAAAGAAGTAAATGAGATAGAATTTTTGTCGATTTTTTGTTGTTGTTGTTTTGTTTTGTTCATTCGTCTGTTTGTGTAGCATGTGCGTTTTGTGATTGCACAGGAAATAGGGATCTTACACTCACTCACATAATACTCTTCTCGCTACTACCCTTGTATATTTGTTCACAGGATAAGTTGGGTGTAGTTACTCTGAATAAATCGATGATTTTTCGTTTGGCACATCTGACAGCAAATAATTGAAAATACATCTTGATTTTCAAAGAAAAATCTCGGAAGCGTATATACATACATATATATATATCGGGGGATTATTAACTGATGGCATCGTTATCGATTTAGAGTTTTGGGTGATAAAAATAAATTCGATTACCATATGGTTTTTCGTATGAGAGTGGTTAATGTGTAGAGAGGAAGGATATTTTCATTTTTGAAATAGCTACAGAATATTTTAGTGTGGTGTTAATATCTACAGTGGGACTATTATTGAAAGCTGCAAGTAGTCAAATTTCTTTCAAGGTTAAATTAAAATACTTATACCTAAATATTTTTATTGATTTTCATGTTGTGCAATTTTTTTTCAGGCTTGTAATAAAAAATATAGAAAAAATTTCAAAAGATGTAAATTTTGTACAAAGATATAAAAAATCGAATTTGTTTTTAGTGTGTACGCTCATTACTCGTCTCAATACCATTCGATTTGCAAAAGGATTTTTTTTAGATTTGTATTACAGCAGTTTTGAACATTACGGAGCCGAAAATTGGTAAATTCGCCATGAACATTCGCAAAATCGTGAAAACCCGAAATTGCATACTTTCAGGGGTGGATGAAAATGATATCTGAAAATCTGTTTTGTTTGTGAAGAAGTAATATTAATTTAAAAAAATGACAAACACTACGGAACTGATAAAAGATTTATTTTCTCCCACATGTAAATAGGATCGCCAACAGATGGCGTAGCGCTCTCAGAACGCTACATTTTGTGTACATACATTTTATTGGAAGCGTTCTTTGAAGCTCCTCTAAATTGTATTTTCATTTTTAAAATGCCAGAATATTGGTGGATATTTTTTTGAAGCTGGGCGCCACATAAATTTTTATAAATTTTAAACGAATAAGGGTTTTTAATTTTGTGAAAAAATTGCATTATTTTTGATTTCATCGCGTATAGTATTTTAATTACTTGACGGATGTTTTGTTTTAACCCTTGAATATGTTGACTCTCAATATTTCAAATAATATTGCATTAAAAACAAATCTTTTTTGTGTACTTTTGACTTTTTCAAAAAAATAAAATGCACGACTAGGTCGCACGAACTGTGCGAAATTTTAAAGTCTTAATAATTTTAAAAACTTTTCATCTGATAAAGGAAATTTATTAGTTATTGGAGGCTTTTAAAAATCGTTTGGAGCGGTTTTTTGAAAATTTATTTTTTTATTTATAAAATTTTAAATATATTTTTAAGGAAAAAAATTGGTACGCCAATTTTTAGAACTTATTAATGCGAAGTTAAAAAATTAGTTTTGAATAAAAATCATCTTCCCATTTTCAAAATATCTAATTTTCAAAAAAATAATTTTGAAATTTTTTTTTTAAATGTAAAATTTAATTTTTTGAATATTGCATATCAACAATATTATTTAAACTTATTAGTAGCTTTTGTGTAAAATGTTTTATTAAAATTTGTTCGAACAGATAATGATATAGTCGAAAACCAAAAAAATGGTTCTATGAGAGGTACCATTTTTAAACGATAGATACATCTTTTTTCAATAACATGGTAGGTCGTTCTGATATTAGTTCACACATAAATTTTAATATAATTCGTTTTTAAGAAAAATGAGATTTTCAATAACGGTTTTTAAAAATTTGTACGGGAGGTACCTACTGTTTTTTTGGTTATAAGAAAAAAAAAATATTTAAAATCTGCTTGATAATGTCAAAAATCTGCGGGATACCAAGTTTAATATAAAATCGACCAAGTTGTTTTCGAATTATTAAATTCTCAAAAAAAATTTAACTTTTTTTTAAAAATCCAAAAAAAAAATTGTTGGAAAACTTTGGTACACAATATGTACTTTTAAAAATTGTTCTGGAAGTACATATACCATTTAAAACCATTTTCCCGAAAATTTTTGTTTATAAAATGGCAGCATTCATGTAAAAAAAAATTAGGTACTGAATGTTTTTTTTTAATTGTGGGCACGGTTTTGAGAAAAATAAGATTTTCATAATTTGGTAAAAAAAATTGTATGGCAGGTACCGTTATTTTTGGTCTTAAAAAAAATTAAAAAAACCTGTGGGGGAGTGCCCAAAAACGCTAGGTACCAAGTTTAAAGAAAATCAATCCACCCGTTTAGGCTACAACCGAAAGGGCAGACAGATAGACAGACATTGCAAGATTGCAAGATTGCAAGATTGCAAGACCCACTTTTTCGACTCGCTATCATCGTAATGTCAACTTTGATCAAAATCTCTAGTTCGATTATTTTTACGAATCCATAACTTGTACCAATATATCGCAAGTAAAAATCGTTAAAATGAATCTCTGTGTAGCGTTCATGCGGTCCATTCGTGTATAGTTTTTGAAATTGTCTTCCATCCATTAGAGGGAAGTTAAAAAAAAAATTGGCAATTTTTACAAAAACCGTCAAGATCATTTTTCTTTTTTTGTGACTTTTTTCAAAGTTTAATCAAATCTTTTCTTTCGTTTTCGATCAAATTAAAAATAAAAGCGATTGTATGTACATAGGGCTGAATTTATATAAAATCGAAATATTTCAATGACAGCTATGTATATCGTCAAAAATGCTGTTTTTGTTTTTTCCTACCAAAACGACTAAAATCTAAACAAGAATGATGGTGTCGTAAAACCGAGATGAGAAGTCAAAGATTATCCGCGTTGTGTCGTTTCTAGCCAAGCACATCAAAGACTGGTTTTCACTATCTTCAGAACTCTAAACCAATCCTTTAGCCGACCATTGAACCAAGCATTGAACAAAGCATAAGTACCAATAGAAGTATAAGTGGCCTTATTCAACAAGCAATTAGCCATCTCGTTCAACATTTATACTACTACAAACAATTTTCACTACGATTATGCAGTTTACAATTTACATTTTTTTTGTAATTTCCTTCAATATCGATCGTCAAGTAATTCCAATAATAAGTAATTTTCCAATTAAATTGTTTCTAAGAATTTAATTAATATGTTTGCAATTGCACTTTGGCCTGTAGGTCCTTATATCCTTCGGTCCTTTGTCCTTATACCATAAAGTTACATATCACGCACATCAGAGGTGATTGAAGGATTTCATATAAAATAAAGTTGTCCCTCTCTATATACATACACATACATAAAGGCTTTCTTTATAACTTCCTTATGTTATTAAAACCATCAGGACTCGTAGTTGTAGGTTAGGTAGGGTGTTAGGTATAGTGTTTCTAGTAATTTTTATATTTGTCTTGTATCCTACCTGTTTTGTGAAATATGCCAGCTGCTATATAGTTTGAACTTTAACATCAGAAACCAACTTAATCAATAATATGTAAATGAGGATATGGTTGAAAGTTCTCTTTTATAAATTTTAGTCAGACTTATTTGAGGAACAAACATTAAACCTGTAAAGGTATTGGTATATATGAGATGTTTGTTTTAGTTACCCAATTTTACATTTGTATTGCGTAGGTATATTGCGTTACCTGGAATTTTTTTTTTTTGAGTTCGAAAACTAAAACAAAAGGGATATGAGAAGGCAAATAATGTGAACCCTTAAAACATTAAAGAAAGAAATGTTTACCATTTTAAAGTTTAGAGAGCTCTTCTCCTCCTTAAAGGACATCATAAACATTCATCATTTTGTCCTCTTTCTAAAGGTTTAGGTAATGAAATAAATTAAAAATTTAATTTGAAACTCTCGTATAGAGCTACGAACTCAAGACTATATCTATGTATATTTATATTTATATTTTGCAAGTGAGCGAGTATGTACGATAAGGTTGGACATCTTATTTCATACATATGTTTATTCACTATTCATTAAGTGTGTTTCATAAAGCCCAAACCAGAACTATTTTGGGCAATTTTTGGTTCAATACTATAGTGTACCAGGTATTCATGGGAAAGAACATTTTTCACAATAAAAAAAAAAATTGTCAATAAAAAATTCCCATAAAGGAAAAATCCTGGAACCCTTTTAGATCCTTGTCGTTATTAAATCGAATAAAAAAAACACTTTTTTCCTCAAACCATCTTTCAATATGTGTGGGTTTTTCTCAGTTCTCAGAACGAAAGGATACTTACATATTACTAGCCAAGGCTTTGATGTGAACATTATACACACATAGAATAGAAACAATACATCCTAAAGAGTGAGAGTCCTTTTCGATAAGTTTCATTAAAATTTGTGTGCAATTTTTTTTTTTTTTTTTTTGCTGAAAATGTAGGTAGGTGTATATGGTTGACAAATATGTTGGTATAAAAGTTTCGAAATATTTAGGTCTTTTATCTTTTATGATAGTGGCCTATATCATGATAATTATGATGGAGTGTGAGAGGCAAAAACAGAAAATGTGAAGATGAGTTTAATACGATAACGACTTTCATTATGGTTAATTGAAATTCAATGTTGCACCAGGAGCTAATGGATATTGGATAAAAGTTAAATGAAATGCTATATAAAAAAAAAATTCTTCTTGATTAGTAATTGAAATTGACTTAAGAAAGTTTTCGAAATAAAGGTGTAATATGTGTAATATAAAAGGTCTAAGATTAAATCATATCAACGATGAAAGTACATGAAATTGTGTAGTTTAAGTTCATAGATTAAAGGTTTAGGAGTTAGTGTGAATTATATTTAATTAGTGAAGTAAGTTCGAAGTCTTATTAATAAAAATAATTGAAGTTTATTCATGTTCAACCAAATCGATGGATTAGCGAGTAGTGTGAATTATCTTTAATTAGTGAAGTAAGTTCGAAGTCTTATTAATAAAAATAATTGAAGTTTATTCATGTTCAACCAAATCGATGGATTAGCGAGTAATTAAGTTTAGGGTTATCAGGGCCTTCAGTTGATGGACGTAATTCAGGTACACAGGTATTTTAGTTAGAGATTTAAACACCCGTTATTTGGCTCTAAATTGTGAAACTTCGATTTTTTTAAACTTCAGGTGACAATAAAGTTGTGCTTTGGAAATCGTTAAGTTAATCGGGTTACAAGTAATTTTCAAAGTCTCCTTGTAATTTTATTAAGTTTCCTTGCCAATCGATTATAGGGATTTATACAACAAATAAACCTAAATTCAAAATAACTCTATTTTTTACCGAAGTTATGAATAAATACCACAAATATACTCTATAAATTATTAAATAATATCTGTTGCAAATTAAAGAATGATAAATTACTGCGTCAGAAAAAAAAATGAGAGGTAAAAAATTACTCTTCTGTCATGCTAGGCGAGAAAGAATTTGATTGAAAAGCATACAAAAACAAAATGAAGTAAAAATAATCCACCTCTAGAACATTCAATCATTTTTTATTGAAAGTTTTTTTTTTTTCTCTCCTACTAGAAAGATTCATTTGGCCAGAAGGGACGATAAATTGAACAAACAGAAAAAAAAATCTTCTTTTCCATGATTTTAATTGAAAACTCTTTTTTTCTTAATTTTTTTTTTAGATTTGAAATTGAAAAAAAACAAATACTTGTTTGGAACAACGAAAATTATTTTTATTCATTGATTTTTTTTTTTCGTTTCACAAAGTTTGTTAGCTTTTGAAATGTAGCTTGTTCAATGCAGTGAATGTAATTTAATCACATTAAAAAAAGCTAAAATCTAAAAGCTAATAGGTACAAAACTAAGAGCTCTTACTTTTGGGGGCTTTTTTTTAAATTTAAATCAACCTTCATATATGTTAATGTGTACTTGAATTAGCTTCCTATATTTATTTACTTTCATTGAATTCTTTCGAAATCGGCTGCATGGTTTTTGCGGTAAGAGTTTTCATAACATATACCTACATACATATATAATTTTATCATTTTTTTGTGGTGAAAAAAAAAGATTAAAATTTTTTTAGTCATCCAAAAACAAAGATTCTCCATCTAATCCATTGAACAGGAATTCAAGCGTTAATGGATTTTTCTGGTAAAATCATTCATTAAAATTTCCAGAGAAAAAAATATATACATGAATATTTGAAATGCTCTTCGCTTTTTAGTTTGTTAAAATGTTTTGTGGGTTTGACTTTTAAAATAGATCAAGATGTACGTTCTTGTTTTGCTTAGAAAAAAAAAAAAAAAAAACTTCAATTTGTAAAAGTGGTTTAAATTACTTTTTTTTGGTTATTAATGCAAATTAAAGTTGATGTTAGTGCACGAACTTCATATCTAATAAGCAACCATTACAAGCTGAAACATTTATCATTGTGTATGTCCAAAACCCAGATAGAGAAGCAAGCAATTGCAAAAATATAACAAAATCGGTTCAGCCATTTAAAATACATATGTACTTGTTTTAACTAAATAGAAGGCAATTTTCAGAAATGGCAAAATTTATTTCCGTTACGCAATTTTTTTTTTTTGCAAGAAACTAAAATAACATATTATTTAAATTGCTTTAAGTATTAAACGTAAGAAGTTTTTAATAAATATCGTTAGAGTAGTTTTCGAAAAAAAAAAATTAATAAAAATAAATGTTTGTATCCGAGCTACCTGTTCTAGATTCGCTTAAACAAAAATTCGAATTTTTCTAGAAAATCAAACTGAAATATCAAAAAAAAAAAATTGAATTTATGCCAAAAATAAAAAAAATTCCTAAAAAAATAATTGATATGTAAACATCTATACCGGTGGCGGTAGGATAACGTAAAACGTGGAAATTTCTGTGACACATTACGTTGTGATCTTACACGTTACGATACGTTGATGTAAATTGAATACGTTCAATATTGGGTACATTCGTTCGTAGTTCAAACTAAATCGGTAGATCGAGTTCAGTTTGGGTTGAAATTTGAACTAGTCGCGGTCGGTGATATTAAACCAGGGGGGTCATTCCGTAACTCGATTATCGTCAGACGATATCGTTTGAGCGATAGTGTTGCCTTTATTGGCTTCACGTAAGTCGATAATCGTCGAAACGCTATCGTCAAAACGATAGAGTTTCGACGATAGCTAAATTGGTATCGTCTTGCATTAATTTTGTACTCTGTAGGTGACTGTAGTTGAATGATGGAGTTGCCACTGTAATTTATCATCATGTGTTATTATTGTTGCATTTACAAATTAAATTTAAAATGTTTCGGCGAATCAATTTTCTTATTGTAGAAAATGAAAATGAAAAAAATATAACTTATGCGCATGCGGCGACAATTGAGAGATAAATCAAATCCCTTCCGCTCATATCCCTACCCTGGCCAAATCAGGATGTTCATTCATAAACGAAGTTAAAATGGCAATTTGAGATTGCATGACTGCCCTATTAAGACGTTTACATTTACATTTACATTTACATATATTAATTTGTAAAAAATTTAAAAACAACTTGGATCTCAAAATGATTTCCCTATAGTTTCAATCGGCACCAATTTTTCATCACTTTTTGGCATAACTTGCGATGCCGGCATCGATAAAAACTTTAAAAATAAAAAAACAAACAAAATTGGCAATTATGACAGCCAATTTGACTTTTAAAATTCACCAAACGCTCTCAAACTGCGAACGATAAACGAGACGATAGTGGTCGAGTTACGTGAAGCAAATCATGGACGATCTCGTCGACGATTATCGTTTTGACGATTATCGTTTAGAAAATTACGGAATGACCCCCCAGCACTTGAATATTTAATTTGATGTTTATACATCTTAACCGTGAGCCCCGGCACTCACACTTTTTATTTTTGATACTTATAAAATTTCTTTTACATAAACAAAGCACCTTGCCATTTTTAGATATTTAATATTATATTTCTACCTAAAATCTTAATTTCACAAAAAAATCAATAAACTTTTTTCAAAAAAGAAATATTTTTTTTTTTAAATTGACCTAAAATCTAAACAGGTATGCTGTTTAAAAGAAAGTAAAAAATAAAACAAAACGGTACTATTACAGATACTGTTTATATCAGTTTTTGGTACAAAATGCAGAACATTCTTAAAATAGTACGCAGAAATGTTTTAATCAAAACCCCTAAAGCCGTTTTAAAGATAAATAGCCTCCTTAAATATAGACTGGGTCGGACCAACCATATGTGCAAGATGTGCAAATGCACAGGGCACAATATTTTGGGGCGCTTTACCAGGAGCAAGAAAATGTAATCTAATCTTGTGCAAACAAATATGTATTGCCATTTGCATTTTAACCACAAAACCTGTTCAAATAATCCGAAAAAAAATATCCATCACAACTGTGGTAAGTTATTTCTTGCACACTAACTAACATCACCTACCGGGGATACCTCAATAAAAAAAAAACGCATTGAAAGTCTACCTCCTGGTATGTATGTGTGCAAATATAAAAAAGGGGCGCTTTCTACAAATCTTGAACAGGAATATTTTAAAATTAAACCTCTTTTTATTTGAGTTTCGACAAAAATCTTTAAATGTACTAGATTTTCTAGTTAATATACTGTAATCCAAGTCACAACTCTCGGAAAGTTGAACTACATATTTCCACTTAATCTATTTTTTATTACATTTTTTTAAATAGATGTTAAGTTGATGAGGCAATGTCGGTTTCAAAAAAGGGATACGGCTCATTATTTTTTTTGTAGGGTTTGTAATGGGTTTTTCAACAGGGACGCTACAAAAGTAGAGCAACAGGGACAGCAAACGACGCCATATTTCTTGCTGCTCTTTTGACATTTCTCTTTAATAAGGTTTGCCATTTCATGATGGAAAGATATACGAGCCAACAAAGAGTCGAAATTATTAAAATTTACTACCGAAATTCGGAGTCAGTGGCCTCAACGTTAAGAGCGGATTTTCATCGAAAAATCATCTTCAGCAATGAGGCTCATTTCTGGCTGAATGGCTTCGTCAATAAACAAAATATGCGGTATTGGTCAGGCAGCAATCTACACGTACTCCATGAGTCATCATTGCATCCCGAAAAAATTACGGTTTGGTGTGGTTTATGGGCCGGTGGCGTCATTGGGCCGTACTTCTTCCGTGATGATCAAGACCGGCACGTTACTGTGAATGGGGATCGCTTCCGTTCATTGATAACCGAATATTTTTGGCCCCAATTGGATGATATGGACTTGGAGAACATGTGGTTCCAACAGGACGGCGCCACAAGCCACACAGCGAATGTCACAATCAATTTATTGGAAACCAAGTTTGGAGAACGTGTTATCTCACGAAATGGTCCAGTCGCTTGGCCGCCTCGGTCGTGCGATTTGACGCCGTTAGACTATTTCCTGTGGGGCTACGTCAAGTCTATGGACTATGCCAACAAGCCAGCGACGATTGATGAACTTCGTACGAATATCGAACGTGAAATTGCAGCAGTATCGGCCGATTTATGCTTGAAAACCGTCGAAAATTGGGTTCAGCGTCTGGACTACTGCAAGCGTGCCCGTGGTGGCCATGCAAAATAAATCGGGTTTCATATATAATGGCATCAATTGTACTTTCACAGGAATAAAGAATTTCATTGATATCCAAAACCGTTTTTGTTTTATTTAAAAAAACTTTTGTAGCGCTCTTATTGAAAAACCCTATACAATAATTTTATTAAAAAAAAATAATTTGTATCTTAAATCAGAAAATTATCAAATCAAGAACTAAAATTCTAACCATTCCCATGTTCTTAAATACTCACAACATTTTTATTGTTTTTTGTTTTTTTTTTAAACACTCCCACACATAACCAAGTCTATATTCCTATATACTCGCATTCTTGGTCCTCTTTACTCGCATTCTAAATTGATTTAATCTCCTTTTTTTGATAAATTTATTAAATTTTAAATAGTTTAAGAAAATCGATTTCCCTAGAGCGTTTTCCAATATTCCCAACTCATT
The DNA here is from genome assembly GCA_951394125.1 of Epistrophe eligans. Lineage (NCBI taxonomy): Eukaryota > Metazoa > Arthropoda > Insecta > Diptera > Syrphidae > Epistrophe > Epistrophe eligans. Next base: position 15,479,218 of record OX596029.1, on the reverse strand, counting down.
ACCATGATATATGTAAATGACATATACATTATACATACGTATACACGACTATTTCCTCTCTAATGTAATCCTTCGACAAGACATATAAAAGATGGAAAATGAATTGTAATTTCCTCTTGAAGAGAAGATGGCTCTTTTTCGTATACATATACAATATACATATAAGGACCTTTTTGCACATTATTATAAAAGAAGGGAAATAAGATTTCCATACAAGGGGCTTATACTACATATACCTTACTATACACAGCAAATGATGAAGTTGATTATGGAACATTTACTTATTATAACATAAGGAACGGAACTATGCTGCTATAACAATAATTGAATGGTAGGTAGGTATACATAAAATCATCCATGGAGACGACCAACACTTATAGTGGGACAATATAGCTTCAAAATGAGAATTAAATTAACTCTTGCTATAGGAACATAAAACGTATCATCAATAATTTCTTTAAGATTGTAAGAAAACTTGTACCTTCCAGACTACCAGGTTCTTACAAATGTCATCGTTAACAAGACCTAAATGACACTTAATTTTTTGTTTTAATTCACTCCAACATTCTTGCATAGGCTCTCCCACTGTAATTTGTAGTCTTTCCACATATTTTCAGGTTCACATACATAACCTGCTTATTGCTTATGCTTAATCTTTATTTTATGAACTCATTTACAGTACATAAGCCTTTCCTTCATTTTTTCCTGATGATTATATGGTCAACATAAAAAGGAGCACGGTATAAAATAAGGATTTTATTACTTCCTGAAAAAAAAAAATCGCTTCATGAGTGTTTACAGGGTGTTTTTTTAACGTTTGCCCTTCCTCTTTGGTATCATTACCTTCGGTTGACCGTAGAAGAAAGCAAGTAAAACTCTTGCCTTTCTGAATAAAGGCGGAATATTTATTGTCTTGGTTGATATGAAGGACCTGCAAAAAAAAAAAAAAAAACAAAATTGACTAAAGTTTTTATCATTCATCTGAATATTTATAAGTATTAGAAGGGTTTTTTTTATGAGTACCTAGTTATTAAGGAAGTTTGATATTTATCACATGCAATATGTCATTAAATTATTATTTTTATACCCATGAGTACAAATTATATCTTTAACATATACTCCCACACGTCAAGTAGTAGATGTGGAGGTGGATTGGATAAGCATTAAATTTTACATGTTAAATGTGGTCTTTATGTATATAACGGTGACAGACTGACAGCCATAAAGTTTGAAAAAGAAATTTCCAAAAATGACTTCGGACTTTGGATTAAGGGTAAAGAATTACAATTTGTAAAGAGACCAATTATTTGAGTTTTAAAATTACACAAAAATTGAAAAGATTAATGTTCAATTGATAAGGGAGGATTTTAAGATTAAACTTTGTATTCACGTAAGACTAAAATAGAAACTGGACGGTGCATTTAATTAAAGAGGTTACCCAAGGTCCAAGGAAGGCAAAGATAGTTTCAGATGATGGAAATTATTTAAGGTACAAATTATAAAGATGGGTAGGAGGCATTTGAGAAAAAAGATTGGGTGGTATCTTTGAATGCATTTTAAGCTAACATACGTCAAAAGTTAGTACTTTCAGTTCTTTGAAACTGATCTAAGATTTAAGATTTTTTTAATTTGTGTTTAGAGACATTTCTTGAAGAAGTGAGGTGGATTCAATTTTACCAGAAGTTTCTGGATAAAGTCTACAATAGGAACGTAAATAAATAAAATAAATTTGTCGATTGTAGAACCAGGGGTTAGTGACTTACGACTCTCAACTATTCCTGTGTGCGAGTTGGCAGGAATAGAGGGGACCAAAAATTTTTCTGCCGAATCCGAACGGCTAGGGTGAGAAGCACTCTTTCATGACGAGAGATTCTCTTGGAGAATTTGTCAATTCCTCGCAAAAGGCAGTAACCTGTGAAAAAACATTTCTGTTTTTAGGTGGTATAGGCTGAGAATAGAACCCAAAACCTTCGGCGTAACAGTCCAACGCACTTACCATTACGCCACGGGCTACTAAGACAGGAACTTAATTAAGTTTTTTTGGGATTGCATGTCTAGTAGAAAAAATATTCAAAATTTCTCCTCTAGGGAATCATAAATAAGAGTGTCCTTGGTACAGGACAAACAAATTGAGAGCACTATTAAGGCTCTAGTGGCGCCATCTGTTGGATGTAAAAGCAACACACCCTAATCTGGAATCACTGCAATTTCAGTTATAAGAAAAGGGGAATTTTTCAGATTTTCTGTTAAAATACTGAAGAAAAAAAAATCATTGAATTTAAAATAGGGTTAAATGGGGTAAAAATAGCCCGTATCGGATTTTAAAAATTCTTTGTTTTTGAAAGGTAATATTTAAGAGAATGCGGACTTCATAGAAAATGAAATCAAGGAAGTAGGAATAATTTTAAATTTAGCTATTCTGTCGTTTTCACCTAAATTAACCCTATAGAATTCAGGTGAAAACGACGGAATAATTTTATTTTTAATCTATCGGTGAATAACTCAAAATTAGACATTTTTTTTGCACAGTACCATTTTTTTTTTGCCAAAAACTTGAAATGCAGTTTTCTTACAATTTCTCTTCGGTCATTAAAGTTAAGGAGTTTTATCAAAATCGTAAGAACTGTTTTCGAAAAAATTTCAAAAAAAAAAAAATAAAATCTTTTTATAGAAGATATACCTCTTCTAGATAAGCTAAAAAAAAAATCAAATTTTCCTCCTGGGAATCTATAAAAATGTTCTGTACCAATTTTGTTAGAAAATCACATCACCCATTAAGGCTTAAGTTTAAATTATAGTGCTTACACTGACCCACAGACTGACCGACGTACGGTATGACGATAGCGACTTACGGACTTCACCATCATCTTAGAGTATCTTTTCTCATAAACAAGTGCTTCTTACCTCAGCCGTTCGGATTTGGCAAAAAAAAAGGTCCCCTCCATTCTTGCCAATAAAACGAAAGCAAAATTAGATTTAGAACACTAGGCCCTCGTTCTATGCAAAATTTTGAGCCACTCCACTAAGGATCTTCATCATCGTAATGATAATTTTGATTATATCCTTGAATTTTCATGAAGGGGCTAACATCTTAATTCATCTAGTCCTCAAGAAAAATTTAAACATTTAGGTACACAATCGCATTATTTTAGTTTAATGGTAATTTATTTTGCTTAAAAATTTGTTTAAAGTCGGAAAATTGCTTCTTAGAAAAATAATGTTATTAAAGTATTTTCGTATTTACCCAACTTTAAATAATATTGAATGCAATGATTTTTTCGCGTTATTAAAAGAAAAGATTACCTGGAATCGTGTTATTAATTTTCCAGTGTGTAAAACTTTTTTTTAATGCAATTTACGTCAATTAAGAAGTAAAAAAAAAAAACAATACATTTTTTATAGCATTTCACTTCCATCTGCATATTTTTTATTTCGATTTTTTGTTTGTATTTGTTTTTTTTTTTTTTTTTTAGCAGGTATCTACCAACTGTCGTAATATCTAAACCAACTACACCATTACATTATCTTATTTTCAGATGGTGGCGCAGGATGAAGCACAAACACAAAATGCTCCTGACACAGGAGGAACTTTTGGGAAATTAAAGCAAACTTTATCGTCATCCCTACTAACTGCACAAGATAAAGGTAGGTAAAAAAAAAAAAACAAATATTTTTCTGTATTTTCTCTACTTGAAACAAAGTAAAAAGCTTTTAGCAAATTTAAAAAAATTGAAATTAAAACAAAAATTCATAACGAGGGAACTTATTTCACGGGTTAAATTCAGATAGTTTAACATGAGTGCACTCTGGTTTTAGTAATAAACAATTTTACACCTGTCATTTTTACTTCCATTGACTTTCGTTCACATTTACTATAACTTTTGAGTGTTTTAGAGAAAAAAACTAGTTTTTTTATAATGTGTAAAATTATTAGCAATGATTTATTCGGGTTAAATGTTGACGATTTGTTTCTTTTTTTTTATGTTAACTTTAAATTTTTGTTCTTCTGTTGAGGTTAAAACATGAAAAAAATAAAGAGGGTTGCACTTACATATATCAAGAAAATTAGACTGAATATTTTTCCAACGTATTTATTTCTTCCCATAAATTAGAGTTGAAATAAATCGATGTGAAAAATAAATCGATGGCATAAATAAGAAATTTCTGGTGGGGGGGTCTAGCTTCCTACATAGATACTTCAGTATTTTATTTTTTAAAAGAGATTTAATTTCAATTTCATTTATACAACAAAACAAAAATGGCAACTCTATTTCCCATCAAATAAATCCATGCATGGTCTTGGCTGTTAATCTAAGTAGCCGTTAAAAATAATCAAGACTATATTCGGAGCACCTTATCGATTGTAATTTTTGAAGTTTCATTAGAAAATAAAATGGCAGCAAATAAATATTTGTACATAATACATATGTATGTTTAAATGTCTGGTACAATTTTTGACAAAAATAGTTTACTGTCATTTTTATTTTCTGAAATTTTTGTCTGATATTTTTTTTTACATATTTGTAAAATTTGGGCGTTCTTTCCACAAATTTAGGCGTATTTCCAATCTTAATTCCAATGGAATTTGTTGACACAAAGACACTTAATGAAAAAAGCGACACGCTCCTCAGATTCCATAAAACTCCTTGATTTGTAAACTTGTGTATTTAGAATTTGTGTTTTGATTGAATTTTGTACTTTTGTATTATTAATTTTTTAATTTTTAAAAATTTGGCAGTCGTATTTATTAGATTTTTGTCTACTTAGACACTGTCTAAGTATTTTTAAATTCGTGGAAATATGTTTTATTTAATAAAAATAAATATCACATTATTCACGGTTAACATAATCTACTCTTGTGTCTAAGTTAGGCAGCTTTAAGACATCAATAAACAAGGTTTTAGAACACATTTTCCAAAGTTGGACAGTTGTCTAAAGTTGGACAACGTTTATAAATAAGACCTTGGGAATTTTGGTTTGACAATGATTTCGGTATCCAATCCACTTCAAAATCCTCATCATCACAATTGCTTATTTCACATTTTTATTTTTTTGGAAATTTGTTCATCTCAAAGTTTTTAATGATATTTAAATTTTTTAAATTAAAAAAAAAAATAAAATGTCTAATTGACCTTATTTGTTTTGAGTGATTTGACATAATTGAGATGTGTCTAAAATTTATATCCATGTTATATAAATTTTAAATTTATTATACATATGTGAAATAGTTATATTTGGACTTTATCTTCTAAATTTTTTTTCCTATCTGAGATTTTTTCCAAAAGAAAAACAAAAACTAACGAACAACCCCCAGAAAATTAAAAATGATTGTCGCAAATGATTGACTTTTTTCGTTGAAGAAAAAAGTGAATCCAAAGTTAAGTCTATTTCAATTTTTTGTGAAATACACAAGTTCGAGATTTTAATCAAACCTGACATTACAATGATGGACAAATATTTCCATTGTATATCGAGCTCAGGAGCCTGCTTGAAATTTGGTACATATAATTTTTTTTAATTCCGTGAAGGATATATTTGAATTTGTATTGTTTCAGCCCATTTAGAAAAGGTAGGTATAACTGCCATACAATAATTTTGGTCTCTTAAAATTTCTTCAAAAAATTCTGTAACGATTTGCAATAATCTTCGTACATGAAGTGTTTTAAGTAAATTGCAATAAATCTGCGTTTCAGGTTTTTGCTAGAAATTTAAGTAGGTATGTACTTAACGAAAGTAGGGGTTTGAAGAAATTTTGGTTATTGCTTGTGAATCTCCTTAGAGAATAACGGCTGGACTGATATTGTTACAATTTTGCAATCTGATACTTGTGGGCGAATTATAAAATATAACATTTAAAATTTTAAAATTATTTATATTTTCAAAACTAAGCCACATTACAGTTTTGAACTACATATAAGAAGTTTTTGCCACCCATTGTGCATTTAATTTCAAACACGAAGTAATTTTTGATGATTAGATTAGATTAGATTAGATTAGATTAGATCCTCTTGCAATAGTACCATAACTTAAAAATCTCTCGTTATTACCTTCAAGAGTCACATTTAAGCCTTGAGCTAAGAGTAAAGTTCGTAAAATCAAGTCTTCCATCCAAATAAACTAAATATTCCTAACTAAAGACATTCAAATTCCTTGTTTTAAACTTATTTTTAACTAGTAGAATACTTAACCTATTTTCTTACTAAACTTCATCTGAACAATTTTTAGGCGTGATGACAATTCGTGCTAAAAAAGTAAGCAACCATACCATTTGCACATTCTTTATTGTCAAAGTGAGTGACATTTAGAGTTAGTATGATACTAAAAAGATAGAAAAGGCATTTGGTGATTTTAACTTAAATTAAATGTTAAAAAAGATAGCACGATGCTTACTCGTTTTAAAATTGGGAAAATTCTCTTTTTAACCTAAAAATGCTTTAATATCGTACTTAAAAGTTTAAAATTTTGCGCCATTTTGTTTAATAATTTCTTAATGTGTTCAAAGTTTCAAATTATAAACTCTGGTCCTGTAAAGTAAATGCCTTTCATTTTCTCTTTTGTTTTGTTTAAAACATAATTTCTTTACAACTAAACTTAAAGGATATGCGAAAACAGTAATGATGCGGTAAAATCTGGGTGAATCTGCCTTAAAAAAAAAGTGAATATATGATACGTTACGTATCATAAGTAAGTTTAAGTTTTGTTTTCTTTTTTATTTTGCAGACTGTTAGGTTTCTAAGTATCTTCATCTTCTTACACAAAAGACAAAGTATACTAAAATTTTATATTCTTTCTAAAGATAAGTTTTCTATACAAAGTTACACAGTCATATTTACGGAATTTCCCTTTCCGCTCTTGATATATAAAATATCAAGGGGGAAACCAACTTGTACACATAGTGATAATAATGCATTTCCGCATGCTTAATGCAGAAGAACTTTGTAAATTCGTTTTCCTTGACGATGGAGCCATAACAACTAACCACACACAACATGTTCCATATCCCAGAGAATTTTAAAATCGATATAATGTCTATCTTGAGAGAAAGAAAAACACAGAGGAGGATGATATTAGGATGTTATGGTTATATGGGAGCTATACATGGTCCATGGTGGTTAAAGCACCTTCAACGTTTCGTTTCTTACTCTAGCACTCTCATATAATTCAGCTGTGCAGAAGCAAACACGAAGAAATTTAAAAGAGGGGTTATTAATAAAATATGAAGGAAAACCAATGGAGTGGCAGACCTTGGATACGGATATGAGGACCTGTGGGGACGAAACGAAGGGCCAAGTTATAGTTGCCACATGAACACTCATATCCCAAAGTAACATATACCTTGCCACATCGTTGTATGGTGTCGTCTTTTTGAAGAATAAATTGGTCTTCGTGGTAAAGACATATGCTCGGATTGCTTTGGGGCTTCCATGTTCCACAGCAATGAACGATTCAAGGATATTATCTGATGCAGGTGCATTCATAAAAATGGTGCACTGAGGCGTATGAGCATTTCATCAATTTTCAATTTTTTTTTTTTTTTTCTAAAAGTGGTGTTCCTTACACTAACTACCTTCTATACGTGCCAAGTCCATTTAGCATCGATAAATTTTTCAACGTTTGTACTGCTGTTGAAATAGTTTAAAAGTTCATTCATTTAAAATTGTTACACCCGAGATATGTGGGACTGGACTGTGAGATGTTGAAATATTTGCTTTTTTTAAATTTTAGTATTCAATTTCAGTCCTGTTGATTTTTACAGAAGAAAAATGTTTAATTAATAATTCTTTAAAAGCGAGAGGTTTATTGTTTGTTGATTTTTCATTTCACTTTATTTCTACATTATTTCCCATCTAAAGAATTTTTTACTTTTAAAATTTCTTCACTTGAGTCCTTTAAGGATTTTCATTATTATTATTAGCTCTATATACACTTTATACAACTCCTATTGTTTATTTCTAGTAAATAAAATGTCACCACGTCCGTCATTGGTGCCAATGGACGCAGATGCCTTGAGCTCATTTCAAGAATCAACTGGTGGTAATACTTTGCAGCAACAACAACAAACGACAAATCAACTCAATAACAATAATAACAATAATAACATCAACAAAGCCGAACCGGGCAAGCCGCCAAGTCGTGCTGGTGCGTGTCGCGTATGTTTAAAGTCCTTTAAGCCAGAAGACTACAGCAAAACATGCTACGAGTGCCAACAACGAGTCTGTGAGGACTGTGCCAGCTATAGTAAGCTAGATGAGAGTGAGGATCCGGTAAGTCCAATGAAAATAGAATTCTATCACAATATTTGTACACTTTCATTCAGAGAGTATACAATACAATACATATATGAGTTTAAATTAAGTCCACTATTGATCGGTCTGTAAATTACGTAATCGATTTTTAAGCATGGTTGGGCTAGGGTGGCCTGGACATTGCAGTTTGTTATATGCGGGATTGAAAACCGTCCAATTGGATTTTATCTCCAGTTTTCTTTTCTATTGCCAGAGGATATCAAAAAGCCGTAGGTATATACCCTGATGGAGAGAATAGCATTGTTTTGTAATAGATCTACCTTCCCCCAATACCTCTATACTATACCTATTCTAGCCAGCCACACATTGTATGCTCTTTGATGGGGTTTTAATTTTGTAATGCAACCTTTTTGTATAAGGACCGCCTCAATTAAGAAATTGTTTGACAGCTTTTAGGTGAATTTATACTCAAACAAATCACCACTGTAATCACAGTGAAGCCTTTGAGGAACTGTAACAAGTTAATTGAATTTTTGTTTGCAGTTGAGGTCTTTTAATTCTCGTAATTAGATTTGGGGATTTGTTAGAGTTGATAGCGAGAGTTTATATGCTCAGATCTCTATGTAGTGGGTATTGAAGTTTTAGAGCAAAAATTGTGTGTAGAAGTGTTGCGGGGTCATTAAGCTTGCAAAATGGGGGAAATATAAATTTTATTCGGAACATTTTTAACTGACCCTTCATAAAATAAGACAAGTCCTTGATAGATTCATGTTCATGGTCAAAGGCTTGACTTCGAATAAAGTTCTTCATCAATTTTAAAAATTTAAAAATTATAGAAGCTTTACGAAGTCCTTAACTATGAATTTTTTGGCACACTCTCCAATAAAATTTACATACACAAACAGTTTGAGAGCGTTACGCCATCTGTTGTCAATCCCGATTTTTTTGAGGAACAAAATTAACCAATTGTCAGTTCCGTAGATTTTATAATTCCATATCCTTAGAATTAATACTGTCTGTTTCCCAACAAAATGGAATTATCAAATATCGCAACCATCAACTCCTGAAAGTATGCAATTTTGGTTATTTACGATTTTTCCGACTTTATCGGTTGGAATTTCCAAATTTTTGCTCTGTAGTGTCTTTACGTGAATTAAAACAAGTCCAACAAAACAATTCGCATGCAAATCGTATAATTTTAAGCCGAGTTATAGGCGTACAAACAATTATAGAGGCTTCAGGGAATCCTTAACAATAAATTTGTTACCACAAGCTCCAATAAAATTTGTATACACAAATGTAACAGTTTGAGAGCGTAGGTTAGGTTAGGTAAGGTTAGGTAAGCGGGCTGACAGTTGATCTTGTTACCGTCACACTTAGATCAGTGTAGATCCATTGTGATTCTCTAGGAATATGATCCCCATATAAAGAAAACCTATGATAAAAGTCCTATGACAAAGGCCCGTTAAGGGCGTAGTTGAAGTTTCAGCGGGGTGTAGCCCATAAAGTTGGAGGTAGCCCTAAAAATTAGTTGAGTTAGGAAGTGTCTGTCGGCACATAGTCACCTGGGTGAGAAGGGGTTAACGCACCATTGCCTAACTTGGGCATGCTCCCCTCCTTAGCCCCCACAGAGTAAATCATACCTCCCCCAGGGCCGTAGGAGCAGTGGCTCCATGCAACGTCTGGTGGGTGGATTAAATAGGATGGTGGTTGGTGTATGTGATCGTGTTGTTTTGTCAGGTCAGCTTGTTAACGCTGGCGTACAAAGCAGAAGCGGCAACAGCTGGTGTAGGGCGAGGTGCCCATTTTCCGCTAGTTGTTGCCACCGCAAAGCACACCTGCGTAACGCCATCTGTTGGCAATCCCTATTTTTTGAGGAACAAAATTAACCAACTGTCAGTTCCGTAGATTTTACAATTCCATATCCTTAGAATTAATATTTTCTCTTTCCCAACAAAATGGAATTATCAAATATCGCAACCATCAACTCCTGAAAGTATGCAATTTTGGTTATTTACGATTTTACGACTTTATCAGTCATAATTTCCAATTTATGGCTGTAGTGTCTTAACCTGATTTAAAATACATAAGTCCATCAAAACAATTCGCATGCAAATCGTATAATTTAAAGCCGAGTTATAGGCGTACAAACAAAAAAAACCAATTGATTTTTAAATAATTAGACTATAGATATCTATATCTATAACTTCTGATTATTGTATAATAATAAAATTTGAAAGATTGTTAGGACTTGTAATTGATAGAAAAGCAACATTTGAAAACTTAAGACTTTAAATTCATAGGGCGTGGCAGCTACTAACTTTTTAGAATTTGTTTTAGAATGATGAACATTGATAGCATACGTTAGGGCTGTAGTGTATTGCAAAATTGAAAATCTAACATTTTATCCAATTTTTACATGGAAAAGAAATTTTAAAATAAACTTAACGAAAAGAAGTGAAACCACACCAAAAACATCATATGAACGTCCATGCCGTGAAAAGTAATAAATGCTTTTATTAGCATACTTTCAGGCTTTGAATTCAAATCCGTTTTGTGTAACAACGGGAAAGCAAAATCTGCTAAGATCTGTCAAAGTACTATTTTTCTACTTCAAAATTCAGTTTAAATGTTTCCAATATCAGAACGCTTATTTGTACTCTGAAAAAGTTGTTTTTTTTTTTAAATTTCTTATATCCCCATCGCAAATTGATTGGGTAACATATGTTTGACCTTTTGTTAATGTGATTAAAATCAATATGGAATTCTGCCGATAAACTTTTTTTTTTTTTTTTTTTCTTAAATCACCTATAACCTTTGGCTTTGTATATAGTTTAGAACTCCATATGCACCCTCTTCACATACCGTTCTGAGAAATTTATTGACTACAAAAGAAAGCTCTGCAGTTTTTGAAAAATAATGCCCCAAACGAATTCAAAGGAAAATCAATCATGTTCTCTATAAAAACAGACATGCTATCAAAAAAAAAACCCATCCCCGAGTTAAACCTCCTAGATTCAGCCCCTAAATAAATAACCATAACATAAATACAGCCAATTAATCGATTGCTTCACGAATTTAATTATGAATTCAACGTCGAATATTTCTTTTATATTTTGATCCCCTTTGTTAACCTCACAACCACTACAATCCCCCCTTCCATTCATACTGTGGGCTAGGAGTAAAATGCCTGTGGCTTACTTTTCCGGACTTAAGGAAAGTTTCAAAAAATATTCCATTTATGTTCTACAAATTATGTTTGCTTAACGGCTCGGGGAAGCATTCTGGCAAAAGAGCTACCTATGTGTAGTAGATGAACGCCACCCTTAACACGCCTGCCATTCCATTCCACACGTAGGTATAGATATATTGAATACCACTTTAGTGTGTTCATTAAGCTCATGCATTATGCACGAAGTGCTTCTCTATGACCGGCCCCCGTGCCACCTCAACCCCCACCATTTTCGGTAATTGATGCCTGGCCTAGAGTCAAGATATTAATTACTCGACCCAACACTCCCCCAAGCCTGCGAATATAGTTGTCTATTAGTAGGTATACCTAATACGCCATACGGGCTTGGCATTTTCTATGTGATGATGAAGTTTTGGCTGGCTGAATGAGGCTATAAGGCGAAATGTTGCTGTTACGTGGGAAGTACTTTTTATTAAAATGAATGTAACGGTATGGCGCCATGTTGCATGTTGACCAGAAAGCTTGGCTTATAATTGAAAAAAATGCCAGAGTCTATTCATCATCAATTGCTGTGCGATGGGTAGGTATAGAGGTGTTTGTCTTAAGGGGGGGGGGGGGGGGGGGGGAATCTGTGTGATATGGGAAGCATTGTATTTGTATTTGCCTCTTGATTATTCGAATAACTATCAACAGAAGGTTGACATTAATTTCCGGTTTTGTTTTCTAGAACATGTGGCGCTGCAGTGTTTGTCGTCGAAAAATGGCATCACGAGTGTGTATACAACAGGATTCAACGGATTCAATGCTGGACGTACCCGTTTTAGAAGCACTTCAACGACGACATTCCGATGCCAAATTAGGTTCGAGTACACAAACATTGGCACCGAGTAACGGTGCAGCTCTTGCACCACCTCGAAGTCCGGAATTGCGAAGACATTCAGATGTATCACCAGCATCGTTAAAGGAATTGGAAAAGGTGAGTTGGTTAATTGGCTTTTTAAAGTTCTTTTCTGAGTTTTTTTTTTTAAGGGAAAGTTCGATTCCTTAGCACATACCTACAATTAATTTTATGTTTTCGTAGCTCAAAGGTGCCAAAACTTCCGGTGGGGATGGGGATTGGCGAAAGGGTGGTCGCAGCGTAGCGCCCAGTCGATCGTCAAGTCCTCCACGACAAGGTGATATGGAAGTTGCACTTGGTCCACCAATGACTCGAATGGCATCGAGGAGGGGTTCCCGCATCGCAAGACAGCATAGTTATGACGATGATATGAAAGATGGTTTGGCAGGTAGTGCTGCTGGTGCAGGAGGTGCTCCAGGTGCCGACTTAGGTCTTGGATTACCCGCCTCAATGCCACGAAGGTAAGAGTTGAGGCTTCTTTTATTATTTTGATAATTTGTATTTTTATTTTATTTTTTTTGTTTTTTAAAGAAAATCAGCATATGACGTCTTTGCTCCTGGAATTCTTCAAGCAGCTGCTCAATCAGCCCTCGCTAGATCACCCGCCGAGGGAGTGACTCCACACATTCCTCAACCAGGATCTAGACGACCATCTTTCCGAGTGCCACATCCATCCGAAATGGATATTCCACCAAACGACGATTCACCAAGTAGTCCAGATAAGGGCTCTCCAACACTGGGAATAGACGATGACAGACGAATGCGACGAAGAGGATCCCAATTGTACGTGTTTCTTTTTCTTTTTGCAAAAATATATCAATAAAATACAATCGAACACCTTAAAAGTCCTTATATTGGAAATTATTTGTTGTTTTTTTTTTTTTTTCAATTTATCGTTTTCACGTATATAGACCCGATTTGGCAGCATTACGTGACCGTGGCGCCCTTCCACCTAGTCTGGCAGCTGCTATTCCACCGCCAATGGCATCATTTACTGGACCAAACCTTGAAGACCTGGAAGCCCCACGACGGCAAACATCGATGGACGGAGAGGCAATTAAGATTGTTATTCATGATGTAGACTCGGGACCAATATGCTCATCGAAGCGACGCATTGTCCTCCGCAAGGATCCCACAGACAAGGCACATAGAAGTGAGTTTTATATAGAATATAGATATCAGAAGATATACATATACATATACAAACAGACTCCTACATAAGTCTTGATTTTTTTTTATATTAGGTATTCCCTATACAGCTTCGAAGCTGGCGTTTTCGTTTTCAAATGGTGAACTTAATCCAAACTTCATTAATTTATGTATTAAAAGGCTTTTGTGTTATTTTTTTTTAAGGGCATGAATTTGGATTCAGCTTTTCGTTAAGCTAACCACATTTAAGGGGGAATAAAAGGACTGACGCATATGGAACACCAATTTTACTATATATAGCAGCTTTATTTGCAATATTAAATATTAATGAAAAAGTATTTTTAGCCAATGAACGATTTAATATAATTTCGGTGTAGGTAAGCCTTCATTAGGTTAAATTTCAGATCAGAAAATGTTTCTTTATTCAGTAGTGGAGGAGTTAGAAGTTATTTTACTTTTACTTATAAGGGCTACGCAACTGTTCTTTGGAATAGGTTCAATTGACCCATTTGCTAATAGAACAGTTATAATAGCTCGGAAGATTGTATTATAAGTATAAAATGGGAATAAAAGGTTAAAGGTCACCTAATGGATTTAAGATCCAACTGTTGGCAACTACTTCATTATATTTAAGAAAAAAAAAAATTTGAATAGATAGAAATCTTTCCACAAAAAAAATGATGTATGATATTTCTGGATATTTTGACTCTCAGCTTGTTATATATAAATAATACTTTGAAGTAACCCTGAGTTATATACAACAGGTCATTCATTTTTCGGTTTCGAAAGTAAAGCTAAATAAAACACAAATAGCGATACATTTTTGATGAACATTTTATTTCATTATAAAGTTTGGACTTTGCCATTAAGTGTGAAAAACAATATCATTCAAATAGTCACCTCGGTGATTAACTGCTGCGAACGCCGGGAAATCGATAAGTTTGGATCATCAGCAACACTTGCACTAGCAGCAGCAATATTTTCGGCTGAGCGTGCCTTACGATGATGCACAGGCCTTACGACATCAGCAACGCTTCTACTCTTTTCAAATTTCTTTACAATTTTACCGATTGCTTGCGTAGTCGGTCGATTATGACGACCATAATCATCGCATAATGCGCGAAAAGTGGCTACGTTTGAATCATCACTTTTGTAGTAAGTTTAATAATTTTAACGCGTTGTTCGATTGTTAAGCGATCTACTATCGTAAATGGCAACTATTCAACTAATATTATGACACTTTTAATGACAGCTGAGTTTGACCCGTTAGTTTATTTATATAGCGTGACATTTTTTGGGAGATAAATTTATTCTCCAAGGCCTATAGTTCTATCACCGATATTATTGAATCATTCTTTGTCATTCTGGTTTACATAGCCAATGATTTCAAATATTAATATTCTTTCTTTCATCTCAGGGCTGTTATCCTTTTTTTTTGTGAGTTGAAAGTGGAGCATATGTAGACAAAATCCCTATAACAAAGATATAGATATCGGTATTGAGTGTGCTTTCTTGGTCTTGCTATCTCATTGACTGTTAAGGTCATCTTCACCACGTTTGTCCCAAAACAAAAGCGTTGTGTTCCTTCCATTATATCAATACTTCTTGCGTAACTCTGAGTGTAACTGAAGGCAACTTTTAAAGATTGTGGAGCAAGTGTTGTTTTGAGAGTTTTGAAAGATTTTAAAGAATTCTCTTCGCCTATAGATAAAGCCTTTTTTTGACATCGAAGATATCGGTGAGATGAAGAATCAGCGTGCGTTCCCCATAAATCGACGAGTTTGACAGAAATTCCTTTAAATCGATGAAATGGTCTTAATTACAAAATCTGCCGAAATGTGTGGACTTTTGATAGACTTTCTTAATGGCCTAAAACCAAACTGATATGGACCTATGACGATTATTAAAAAAGGTTTCAAGCAGAATAGATCTTGTAATCGATGTTAAGAAGACTTATGTCTCTTAGTAGGTTCAAATTAGAGGGTCTATTTTCATAAAAAAAGGCAAAGAATTCTTAAGTTCCATTAATTACGCATAATTTTCTCCAAGCATAGTTTTTGCAGATTAATTGGTGCATACTCCCAAACAAATTATTGCCTATCAATTTAAGTATAGCTTGGCAAAAATGCGCATTTACAGCAACTTTATTGAACTTTATAACTTTTCTCCAACGAGATCGAATGGACCGAATCGTCTGTCTACATCATTAAGATTAGATAGCACATGTAAATTATGTTTGACCGCTGAATTTGATTCATCTTAATCGACGTTATACAGTTTGCAGAAATAACTTTTCTAGTTCTTCATCACAGACTGCGTTTCTATTACGATATTTTTTTGATCGTCCTTATTGGCCTCGGCGAAAAATTTGTAACATTGTTCTTTAATGTTGTGATAAAAATTCAGAACCTCATTCCTGATTGATATCCCTTTTTTTCCTTGATCTTATTTCTTATGCTACTTCCTCTTCCTTCTGAGATGACGGTTTTCATTATATCCTCTTTCTATGCTCTTGATTGCTGAGCAAATTTAAGCAGACCCACTTTGTTTAAGTCTCAAAATCTCTAACAAATAAATTTATCATAATATTTTTTGTGTAGACTTACAAAACCTATAATTTGAGATCTAACATTATTTTACCAAAAAATTGATACTTCTCAAGAAATCTAGAAATAACTAAATTTTGCAGTTCACCTTATAAAATCAAACTTCTTAGTCCAAATTATGGGAACTTTTTTGGAGAATGCTTAACATATTAACAAAACAACTCTCCACCAAAATTCAGCGTTGTTAATGGGGTACTTGGAAAGTACTTATTTAAAGAAATAATTAAGCCATTTAGAATTTACTTAAATGTATGTGTATTTTTCTTAAGAAATTTTAACAAAAACAAAAATTTTAACAAAAACAAAAAAAAAAAACAAGTTACGAAAAATAAAAATATGTAACTATATTGATTTATTTAAAATTAAGAAAATATACAAATTGGTTGGCAACCATTGTATCATTTTTTTAAAAAAATTTTATCATAAAAAAACAAAAAAAATAATCAATTACCGCCATATTGTTCACTTGATAAATCCAGATTAAACTTTAAATCCGGATACATTGAATTTGTATAATTTTACATCCGGATTTAAGTTTTAATCCGGATGAATCGAGTGAATAATATGACCGTTAAAATTATTTTAAAAACTTTATAAAGTTAAAAAATGAAAATAATTCTTTTTGTCTTCTTCAAATCAGACGAAATAATGATGTGGTTGAAAAATTGTGTTATCTTAACATTCTAAAAAAAATAATCAAAAATTTCAAAGTAAAGTTATTTCTTAAGCAAAAGAAAACTTTTCTTATCACAAAATAAAAATAAATATCTCAAAAACGTTTTCCACTTCACTCGACCCAGGCTTGTTTTTTAAGGAGGAAAATTTAGCTGACTAATTTCTGCTTGCTTCCTGATATGACTTAACAATGAAATCCAAAGCCATTTTGATTTTTTTTTTTTTTTTTTGGTCTTTCTTCCCCAATTTTATTTCTCCATCAGGAAATGAAACGTTTTTATCTTAGCTCACCTGATGATGATGATGATGATGATAGTGATGGTAGAAAGAGCGCAGTGTTAGCAAACCCTTACTTTTTATTTATGTATAGGTAAGTAAGTTAATTCCTCAATTGTTCAATCGATTTCACTGTTTTCCTATTTCCTTTTTATCATTTTTGGTCGTTTACTTTTGAAACAATACCGTGTGTTGTGCTTTGCTTGTGTCCTGTCAGCGATTTCTGAAAAAGATTTTGTTAAAAGCAAAATAAAAGGACGGATTTTTTTTTGTAAGATGAAAAAATATTGCGGAGAGAGAATGTAGTGGTAAAGGTGGGTTGAAAATTGTTTCCAACAAAAAAAAAAAAAAAAATTGTTAAAAGTGGAAATTTTACTTTCTTTTTTTCTTCTTTTTTTGTGTATTGCCATCTTGTGTCTTTCTACGTCAACGATGACAAAGACTTCCTTTTGAAGGATATATAGAGAAAAGTTTATTGAGGACAAAAAAAAAATTTTAAAAAAGACAAAAGAAAGAAATATTAGAAAAAAAAACCTTCACAACTCTTAAGAGTATTTAAGATTTTTGTTTCATGAAACATTGAGGAGGTGTATAAGCGGTTTCGCAATGAAGCGATAAATGACGTCTGAATTTAGTTACAGGAGTTTTTTTTTTAATAAAAAAAAATAAAAAAAAGGACTCGTGTAGTAATTAAAGAGAAGGAAAAGTCTATTTAAGGAAGAAATATTGGTAGGCACTAGGTACATATTTATATATTTTTTTAAAGCTACCCGAGGGCTTTAATTAGGACAATCATTTTTGATCGTAGTGAGTGGGTGAACGATATTTCTAAAAGCTGTAAACTACAAGAGGTTACAAATTTCTTTTTTAGTATCTTAAAAAAAATGAGCGGTAGAAAAATTCGGAACAAGTTTCTTAATCTAAAGCAAAAAAAAAAATGTTTTCAATTTAAAGAAAAAAAAAAGATTTATTATTTCATTTCTAGAGAGTAGCAAATGTTTTGTTCAGCTTGTAATTTTGAATATTTATTGTTTGAGGTCAACTAAAATGATAGATATAAGCTTTCAATTTTCATTCTCTATTTGCTCAGGGGTTTTGCGTGAGTAAAAATATTGTAGGTTGTAGTCAAAATGAACACAAAAATGATGGAGAAGTCCGAAAAATTGGGAAAAATCAAGAAAATATGAATATTTGAATAAAAAACTTATTAACGAATAAAAAATTAAATAAAGAATAAAAAACTACACCGAGCCTTGAGTGTCTGGCTTCTGCCCTTCTTCAATATATTTGCTGTTAATAATTTTAAATGTATTCTTAGGTAAAAAAGTATTAAATATTTTTAAGAACACATATTGGACTTTCATAATAAAAGAAAAAAAATTATACTTAATAACGTTTTTTTGTGAAAAAAAAAATTATATCGAAGTGTAAAAAAACAACATAAAAATGCTTAAAAAATGTGTTTGATAATAAATTGCGGGAAAACCGTTATCCACACAGAAGAAAAATGTATATATGGTAAATATAAATTTCTAACTGTTCTTGTTTAAACGAAAAAAAAAAAAAAACAAAAAGTCGGTTGTAGTTTGGTAAAGTTATAGCCAGTGTTTTGGCTCATTTAAAATTTCTCAAAAACGGCTTCAACAATTTTGATTAAATTTCGTAAATGTATTGATGGTAGGAAAACTTCGTTTTATGTTTTTGCCAAGAAAAATCACATTACAAAAAAAGCTTTGTGACGTGAAAAAAATGGCGTCACCAATTATGTTATAATTTCGGAATCTGATATTTCTTATGAATTCAAACAAATAAATAAATAAATTGGGTATCGCAGTAGATCGTTTAGGCCTTGAGTGACTTACAAATTTCAAATTTCAACCATTTCTTTGAGCTTGTTATTGACAAGAATTATGAGAACCTACAATTTCCTGCCTGCCTAATCCGAATGACTATAAGGCAAGAAGCACTTTATAACGGGTGATTTTTTAGCTGGTTTGGTTTTGGCAACACTGGTTTTGACAGCTGACGTGTGTTTAGTACCTTGTGTCACTGTCAAACAGCTTCAGTTTGGTTTGCAATTTAACCATGGATCGTCTTACAAATGAACAACGCTTGCAAATTATTGAATTTTACTATCAAAATTCGTGCTCGGTTCGAAATGTTGTTTATCGAAAAATTGTGTTCAGCGATGAGGCTCATTTTTGGTTGAATGGGTACGTAAATAAGCAAAATTGCCGCATTTGGAGTGAAGATCAGCCAGAAGCATTGCAACAGCTACCAATGCATCCCGAAAAAGCCACTGTTTGGTGCGGTTTATGGGCCGGCGGCATTATTGGGCCATATTTCTTCAAAGATGATGCGAATCGCAGCGTTACTGTCAATGGTGAACGCTACCGAGCGATGATAACAAACTTTTTTTTGCCCGAAATGGAAGTTCTTGACTTGCATGATATGTGGTTTCAACAAGACGGTGCCACATGCCACACAGCACGCGAAACAATGGCGCAATTGCGAGGCGAGTTTGGTGAACAGTTAATTTCACGTTTCGGGCCGGTCAATTGGCCGCCTAGATCGTGCGATTTGACACCATTAGATTATTTTTTGTGGGGGTATGTCAAGGCTAATGTCTATAGGGACAAGCCCGCTTCGATTGACGCACTGGAAGCCAACATCCATGCATTCATTCGTGAGATACCGGCCGATATGTGTGAAAGAGTATGCCAAAATTGGACTCAGCGGATGGGCTACCTGAGACGCAGCCGCGGTCAACATTTGCATGAAATTATCTTTAAACATTAAATTGCAAGGTTCAAACTATCGATTCAAATAAATATTTCATTCATTTTTTCGAATTTTTTGTGTTTTTTTTTTTTTTAAAAAGTTCTAAACCTCTTAAAAAATCACCCATTATAATGATAAGAGAATCTCTTGGAGAATTTGTCAATTTCTCGCAATAGACAATGATCTGTGGAAAAGCATTTTTGTTTTTTAGATGTTTTCTAGCCACTAAAATATGGCATTTAAAAATAATTTTTTTTTAACCAAAACAAAAACACATATTTTAAGTACTTTTGGCTTTTTCGATGTTTTACAGATTCACATCCTTTATTGTCTGTATTGTTTACAGATTTTAATGCAACCTGTCCTATTAGAAATATGAAAATTCCACCTATTCCCAGGAAAGCATTAAAGTTAATTCTGCAGAATTCTATGAAAGTGTCATACATGGTAGATATATAATTATATTGGAGCTTAAAATTCACAAGAAACTTTATAACTCTTCACCTTTATAACAATCAGTTCAAAGTTTGAGTGAGTTAGTTATTTTAGTGCTATAATTTGATTTTCCAAAGTCTAACAAAAACAATGAAATATGTACCTACTATCTCTTGAAAACCAAAGTTCCATATAAACATCTTTACCATTTCTAATTCTAATAATAATAATAATCATTTCATTGCAATACACTTTCTCTAATTTGTTTCTAAGCTCTTCAAAATGAATTAAGAAAAAAATTGAATGCCACACTGAACACATAAACCATATCAAAACACAACCATATCAAGGATTTCCTCTTTCGTATATAGTTGAGTCGTCTGCAAAAACCTCTCTCTTGCCTTTAGGGAAATTTTACAAAATTCTATCAGAGTACACTTCGCCCGCACAATTAGAACTGGCAGGCGTCATGAGGTGTATTCGAAGTGCACAAGGATTAAATTGGTCTTAGCAGCAAGTACTCTTAGGCCGTACGTCGTCGCGTCGTCCCACCGCCACCACCGCTGCCGCTGCTGTTACAGTTTTATCCAGCAGCTCTTTAATGAATAAAATTACGCTGAAACACTCCACATACTATATACAGATATTATTTCACTCTTACCATTTTGCAGATACGAAGTGAAGGCTTCCTCTTACAATCATGCATATAAACAAGGCGAGTAATATCCCAATCCCCATCGTCGTCGTCGTCGTCGGTCGTCGTAGTCGTCGTCGATAGAACTTGACTGGGAGTTAGAGGGTTTAGGTTTAGTCTAGAGAGATGTTGCATTATGGAGTTAGCTCGTTTTGCCTTCAAGTGCTTAGAGCTAACGAAGCAAATCCGATTGCAGAAAGTAGAAAGTAGAAGAAATTGAAGGCGAGAGCATATATCAGCAAAATGCAATGCCACACAAAATTATCTTTTGTTGCATACAAATGAAAGAGGATTGAATACATTATGCAATGAATATTTCTACATACCTACACATACATATATAGTGCGGTTCAGTGGTGTGTATGTGTGGAAAAAGGATTTGCTGAGTATGAGATATTTATAGAACATTTGTGGTTATAAGGGATTTTACTTAACGCATAGATATTTTACGATTTGATGGATTTCATTAGAAAAATGTTAGCGATTATAACTGACTGTAGAGTTTAATTTTTAAATATTCGAATTTTATGGAATTCCACTTATCGAATAATCCGAAAGCAAAACAATCAACTCTTATTGAATCTAAGCGAAAGTTGATTCTATTAAATTAAATAAAATTCATTGTTTGATAAAACATTGGTTTTCAATTATATTTATAGAATTAAATGCCAATTAAAACGTTATTGGTCTTATTTATAAACGTTGTCTATAATATATATATAACGTGTTGTCTTATAGCTGCCTAACTTAGACACAAGAGTAGATTGTCCTAACCGTGAATAATGTGATATATATCATTATTAAATAAAGCATATTTCCACCAATTTAAAAATAGTTAGACAAAGTCTAAGTAGACAAAAATCTAATAAATACGACTGTATATTATGTTTAAACAAATTTTTGAATTTAAATAAAGGTGTGTAGGGTAGGTATATTTATTTAAATCTCGACAAATTATCTCCGAATTCTGCTAATTGGTAGTTCATTATAATGTTGGCTTAGAATACTCGTGAATTTGCAGTTTGACTAAAATAAACAAATCCAATTTTATTATAAAGCGAATTGATATTGTACCAGGTCCGTAAAATATTATATTCTAGATAAGAGAAAATAAAGGAATAGAAGGTTTAAAACATAATTAATCTCAAGTTTTTGCTATTTATTGTTAGTTTATATGAAAAAATGAAAAAAATAGTAATAATAATTGGTACTTACTGCCTTTCTCAAATTTCCCTTAATTACCAGGAAAATATTCAACTATACAAATTTACAAAATGAAGTAGGTACCTACCTCACAAACGAAAAATAGGTTCAGACACTTTAAAATGCATTGTTTCTTGTATTTTCTGAACCCCAAATGCGACAATTTTCACTATCAATATCAACGACCAAAGTGAGTCTCATCGTTGAAAATGATTTTCTTCGAAAAATCACTGCGAAACATTAGGCATGTTCAGGCACATATTTATCAAAATTAATAAAAAATTACTCTGACGGAATATACATACATATTATATATAAATTCGAAATTGTAGAAAATTCAAAAAAAATTGAATATCTTATTCGTTGAAAATTTTCAAAAAAAATTGAACAAAAAGTCAAAACTTCGAAAAAAATTCCGACAAAGCTGAATTTTGATGGAGAGCTTTATTTACTTTCTCAAGCATTTTCTAAAAAGTACATTCTTTAAAATTTCCAAACTTGAACTAGGAATACAATTTTAGAAGTTAATTTTTGTTATAAATATCTCAAAAATCATATTTTTTATAAATTTTGTTTTGGCTAAATGCTCTTCTACACTTTTTTAGTAGGAGCAACAAATTTCGAGAAACTGATGATCGTGTTTGTTTTTTTTTTCGATTTCTATACATATATATACATTGAAGAACCAAGAAATGATAAATTTATACCCAACATTTTTGCTCTAAAATGTAAATGTAAAAGACGTGAACATCTTTCATGTAAATTTAAATGCCAACACGCCTAACTAATAACCAGGGATAGGATTTTGCTGACTTTGCCTTTCTTTTTTGCGCAATCGTATGACACTTTAGACTTTAAACAAACATGTTTTGAGTCCTGGTGATGAAGAATTTATGTATGTAATTTATTTTGGTGGTTGCCTTTTTTTGCCTTTTCTCATATTTTTTTCCTCTTTTCAATCATACACACAAAAAGTAAATTTACTCAATGTAAATACATGCATATTTCGGATACACATAATTTTTTCTATGCATTGACTAATTAGCTCAACACAAAAATTTCGAATGAATACAAATAAATCTATGTAACTTTCTTGTGTGCTATCCAATTGAGTGCTTTCAATTGGCGACGACGCTGCAACTTATTGTAACAGTAGGTACCTAATTCATGTTTTCTTTACATTTAGGAAACACAATTTTAGAAGTTTCGAAAATCTTAGACAAAATCAAGGGCGACTTAGAGACACCAAAGGTACAGTCGCAAAAGATGTTTTGAACAAATACAAGTCTGTTTTTTCTGCATATAAGGGACTTGAAACATTATTCCAAATAAATGCGTCATTAAAGGTGACGAAAACAGTAAGCTGCCAAAAAATATAGAAGTAGGTAATGTGGAGTTTTTCAATTGGGCTCCACTCGTTTCCGTTGATTTAGAGAGGTCTTTCAGTTCCTTTAAAGCGCTATTGAGGGTCAACAGCAGGCGGTTGTTGCCTGAAAATTTTAAAAAAACTTATGGTTCAATGTAACATATAGTTAATTTTTTATTTTATTCCCTCCTGTTTGAATAAATGCCTTTTTTTGCCTTTTTAGATGTTTTACTTTGCCTTTTTTTAAATTTTTAGGTCAACAAAATCCTATCCCTGCTAATAACATACAAAATCTTATTAAATTAACAAAAAACCTAGACACTTATAAAAACGAAAATGTTTTTTTTTACGGGTAACACCTCTAAAAAATTAATTTATAAAAGAAATCATCCACCCATTTTCGAAATATCAAGTTTTAAAAAAAATAATTTTGAAAATTTTATAAAAAATCCAAAATTTGTTTTTTTTTTCAAAATTTTGATATGCAATATTATTTATACTTATTAGTAGCTTTTGTGTAAAAAATTTAATTAAAATTGGTTCAACACATAATGAGATATAGTTGAAAACTCAAAAAATGGTTCTATGAGAGTTACCATTTTTAAACGATAGATACAATTTTGTCCCAATAATATTGTAGATTGTTCTAATATTCGTTCACACAAAAATTTTAATCAGTCGTTTTTGAGAAAAATGAAATTTTTAATACCGGTTTTTAAACATTTGTATGGAAGGTACCGTTATTTGTGGTTAAGTAAGAAAAAAATTGATTAAAAATCTGGTAGATAATGTCAAAAAACTGCTAAGTTAGTCGTCGTTTTCGAATTATTATGTACTCAAAAAAAAATTTTGTAACTTTTTTTAAAAATCCAAATAATTTTTTTTTTTTTAGATTTTTGTACACAATATTTTTAAAATAACTGAAAACATTCTCTCTAAAATAATTGATCAAAATCAGTTGAACCATTTTTGAGAAAATTGAAAATCAAAAAATGGTTCTGGGAGTTAACATTTAAATTCATTTTTCCGAATTTTTTTTTGATAATTTCTAAATTAAAAAAAAAAAAAGTTGTGGGAATGTTTTTGAGAAAAATAAGATTTTAATTTTTTTATTAAAAAATTTTTTACGGCAGGTACCGTTATTTTCGGTCTTAAAACCTCAAGGTATCAAGTTTAAAGAAAATCGACCCACCCGTTTAGGCTCTAGCCGAACAGACAAACAGACATAATTGCGAGACCCACTTTTTTTGACTTTGCTATCGATTTGTTTTACGAATGCATAACTTGCCATACCTTATGCATATTTATATCGCAAGTAAAAATAAAGATTTTTAACATGACACATTTTGTAAAAATGGTTACAAAAATTTTCGAAAAAAAAAAAATAATTTCTGATTAAAAAAAATTATAAATTTTGTTTTGTGAAAACTCAAACAAAGGGTCCCATAGCTAATTTATTTCTTTAAAATAAGATGAATAGTTGTATTCTGAGGCTTCACAGATCGTTCATATAAGAGGAAGAAGAATGTGCAACCAAGTCGTGATTTTAATAAATACATCCATATGTAAATTAAGATTTTGTGGTTTCGATATAAATATTGTGTAAGTTTCTGCTGAAACCGATGGTTATTCGATTTATTTCTACATTCCAATAAAATTTTCACATCAAGATTTTAAAAGGTAGCTTCAGTCTTTAAATTTGCTGTTTCCTTATCTACAACATTAATTATTATAATCCACCTTTGAAAACAAAGCAAAACCAACAAAGTTGTTTATTTACAAATTTAGAATCCGGTAGGTATTTTATAAATAAAAAAAAAAAAAAAATCTACAATTTTTTAAAAGCAATAAAAACATGAATAAGTGCCATTCCAGTTGTATAAATTGTGATCCTTAAAATGTTGATTAAATTGTTAATTACTTAAACGCCCAAATAAAAGACACAAACAAACATCTGTTAATTTATCTTTAAAGAATATGCTAATGCTAAGTAATAAAACATTTTAATTATCTTACAATACCCACCCCACATCTATAGGTATCTATTTGATAATTATTTTTTTTTTTGCTACTTCTCTTACAGATTAATTAAATTATTTCCTAAAGAAAATCATTTATATACACTCGAAAATTAATCCCACAATATGAAATTTATTATATCAACTCAAATTGCCACAGAGAATTCTACTATTCCCTAAGGTATACGCGAAGGCACATAATAATTCTAATAAGGATTTGCACAGGGGCTTGTGTTAAAGATGTAATTTCAAAAGGTACACAAATACATAACTTCTTTTTTTTTTTGAAAAACATTCATAAGCATCAAATTACACTCACGTAACGATATTTTTCCAATAAAATATAAAAGAAGTTTATTTTATATGAAAGAAGGAACTTTATTATTTCTTATTTTATTGAGTGAATAGCAAAGTGAGTGGGTTGTAAGTTGTAGATAACTTGACTTTTTACAACATTTAATAGCAAAGATTTAAATCAGGGTATACGAGTACTTGAAATAAATCAGGACAACAGAAATAATAAATGCATCAGAGCTTTTATTTAACAACCCTTTTACGATATTAAAGGTATGAATATATTTCTTTTTTGGAAATGAAAGCTTGGTCAATGTGTTTTCATAAATTTAAATAATGTAATTGGCAAAATGTATATTTCAATGAGTTGGAGTAATTTTACTTGCTTTTTAAATATTAAATGATACTTGAGTAAATTTTATGCATTACGAACTGCAATTTTAACGAGGTTTTTTTTTATGATAATTAAATAAATTTAAATACACAATAAAATTACAGGATGTTCGGGAAAATAATATGATAAACTTTATGTATAATTTAAGGGGAAACCAGCTGGGAGCTCATGCTAAGCACGGGTATAAAAAAAAATCTTAGTAAAAGTCATAGAATTTTTTGAATTTTTAAAATTAGTTTCATATGTTCCAGAAATGACCATACCTAAATTAGGTAGGTATACAAGCAAACTAATTTTACAAATTTTTGAATGCAATTTTCTTACTTCAAAGCAATTCATCATATAATAAACAAATATCTGGGCGACCGAGCTTCGCTCGACTACTTTTTTATTTTATTAAATTCGCCATAAAAAAAAAAATTAGTTTTAAGTGTTGTTTACTCTCATGATAAATCCAGATCTGACTGGTGTTATTCAATGGTCCATCCGTCGAAGTTTTGATATAGGCACCTGCCTGGTTACTTCACATACATATATGGAAGTTTCTTCACAGGTATCCCCACATAATGTGAAGGTATCTTCTCTTGTAACTTCACAAGTGTGGAGGTATCTCCACATTTATCTCCTAATAGGTTAAGGTATCTCCACATATATGTATCTTACATATAAATAAACATATCTCAACATGTGTGGGGGCAGTGGTAGGCAAGTTTCGATAGAATTAAGGAACTATAACAGGGGGCATGGTAGTGGGTGTGTATTTTTTCAAAAATATTTTTTGATTTTTTTCCCGTTCATCTTAACACTCCCTGTTAATGTCATCTAAATCGTTAGAGCCATTCCCGAAAACCAAGAAACAATAAAGGTGTACGTGGTAGTGGGCGGCTTTTCCTAAAATTATTTTCTGAAATTTTTTTCGTTTTCAACACTGCCTGCTTATATTTCTTCGAAACCGTAAGAACACTTCTGGAAAACCAAGAAACAAACAAAGTGGGTGTGGCAGTGGCAGTGGGCGGATATTCCCAAAACTATTTTCTAAAAATTTTTCTCTTTCATCATAACACTCGTTATAAATTTCTTCCAAATCTTTAGAGCCATTTCGGAAATCAATAAAAATGGGCGTGGCAGTAAGCGAATTTTCCTGGATTTTTTTTTGTCCATCAGAACACTCCCTACCAATTTCATCCAAAATATCGAGAACCCAATTTCTAAGAAAAGTGGGCGTAGTAGTGGGTGGATTTAGTTTCAAAAATTTTTCCTCATGGATTTGAACAAACTCTATAAATTTCATCCAAATCGATTGAGCCGTTTCCAATAAACTAAGAAAAAATAAAGGTGGGCGTGTCAATGGGCGGATTTTACTAAAGCATTTTTTTTTTTAAATTTTTGTCTCATTCATCAGAATAAACTCTGAAAAATACATTTAAATTCAAATAATTAGAGCCATTCCCAAGAAATAGAGATGTTTCCGACCGATTCCGAGAAACCAAGAAATAAGGGCGTGATAGTGGGTGGATTTTACTTAGTTTAATTTTTAAAAAATTTTCTTATTTGTAGAAATAAACTGTAAACTATAAACTTCATACAAATCGTTATAGCCATTTCTGAGAATAGCTCGTTTAAAGTAATAAGATAAGATAATTATTATCCTTTTAAGATTTGGTAAACAAATTCTCAAGGCAATCATCTAAAATTATTTACTCTGCTATGATATTTTATTTTTCTATAACCTTAATCAACAAACTCATCGACAAACCCACCGACATCTTCGTTCATTCAAAGTCTCCCTCTCGCACATATCTTTGTTGAAATTTTTTTATTCCAAGAAATTCCAATTTCCGCTTTCTAATATTTAAATTAGAATCAGCCATGTAATTTCTAAACGTTTGTACATTGTACATATGTATAATGTACTTACATGTGGGGATTTTATCTAAATCCTAAAAGATATATAAATCATCTGAAAATTCTCATCGAATTGCAAATTATCTTCTTTACGCATAGAAGGACGTTACTATTAGTGGCTTCATTAAATTTAGACAGTAAAATATGCTTTTGAGGGAATTCGTTGGCACTGATTGGAGGGGGGTGGGGCGGAGTTGCTTTCAGCATATGTATACACGCAAATATCCACAAATCACTATATATACATATCTACATCTGCAATTTAACAAAAAAAAAAAGAAAAGTAAAACCCCTAGAGAAATAGAAAAGGATTCCTGTTTGGCAAGAATACCTATCACTTGAATATTTCCCTACAATCAACAGGTCGTCCGTCTTCGACTTAATCGCAAGAGGTTTCAATATTATATTATAGCTGATGGCAAGCGGCATCCTTGAAATAAATTGCTTTTCAGTTCTTGTTTCCTTGTCATGCCTTTGGATAGTCTCTTGCACTCTGTGTGTGTGCGTGTGTGTGTGTGTAGACATAAGATTCCCTCCAAGGCAAAGAGAATGTCTGCAGCTTTTATCCACCATATATTATCTCCTCATGAATCAGATTTTAATATATCAGAATAAGGAAACGCGTCGTCGCGCATTAAACCTACACATTCACACTGTTAAATAGCATATGCAAAACACTAAATAGCGAACAAAAAACCAATAGAAAAAAGTATATCTTATGTACGACTGAATCGCATGATCTTGCTCTTGTGGTTGAAAATTATAATTTGGGTAAATATGGAAATTTTCTTCAAAAAAAAAGAAGTCACATCCTATTTGCGTAATGTGAATTTTTAGGCGCAAACCTGAAGGGAAATTTTTGTCTAACAATCCTTTTGTCATCTATACAGGTAAAAAGTTTATTCAAAATCGTTAGAGCCGTTTTCAACAAAATTTGAAAAACCGAAATATTTGTATGACCCTCTGCCAGTTTTGTATTAGCTAAAATAAAAATTAGAAAATGCTCTATATCAAATTTGAAGCAAATCAAATTAGGTAAAAAAACACAAACACAAACATATATTTGCCAGTAAGACCTTAGAGTCTTATAAATTAGGCAATGTTAGAAGAAGGAAGGATTGAGAAATTCGGTTTTGATTTTTCTCATTAAATCCCAGGGGTGGCGTTCAGTTGAGGGAATATAGAAAAGAAATACATTTTTTCGAACTTCTGTTAATTTCAATTGAAACTTCGATTTTTTTTCACGCCACCAATACTTGGCCTAAAGGGCAAATAAAAATAATAAAACAAAAAAAAACTAAAATGAAAAGTTAGTGCTAGCTATATTTTAAGACTTGCAAAGAATTCACATTGAAGTTTACCTAAAAATTTAAAGGAAAATGCCTTAGTATATCCTTGAACGACACATAATTCCGTAAAGGTATTTGTGTATTCTGATCGCAAGAAAAGACCTTGTACGGGATCTTGACATTTCTGAACTTAAACATGGTAAACGAGTATTTTTGTGAGAGTTTTCATCATACAATAAAGCCTGAACCATAACGTGTTGCGTTGTTTATATAAAATGAACGTTCTCATTTTCATGATTTATTTTTGTATGTTTTCTCTCTGCTGAAGGGGGTTTAAAATATTTTGATGGCACCAACATATTAATTCTGAGTAGTCAGGGACACCATTAAATAGCAGACGATAGTCCTGTTGATTTTCATAATTTACTGATGCTTCAATTAGTTGGATGAGTGCATCAGTACATAGTACATATAACGGGTGATTTTTTAGCTGGTTTGGTTTTGGCAACACTGGTTTTGACAGCTGACGTGTGTTTAGTACCTTGTGTCACTGTCAAACAGCTTCAGTTTGGTTTGCAATTTAACCATGGATCGTCTTACAAATGAACAACGCTTGCAAATTATTGAATTTTACTATCAAAATTCGTGCTCGGTTCGAAATGTTGTTTATCGAAAAATTTTGTTCAGCGATGAGGCTCATTTTTGGTTGAATGGGTACGTAAATAAGCAAAATTGCCGCATTTGGAGTGAAGATCAGCCAGAAGCATTGCAACAGCTACCAATGCATCCCGAAAAAGCCACTGTTTGGTGCGGTTTATGGGCCGGCGGCATTATTGGGCCATATTTCTTCAAAGATGATGCGAATCGCAGCGTTACTGTCAATGGTGAACGCTACCGAGCGATGATAACAAACTTTTTTTTGCCCGAAATGGAAGTTCTTGACTTGCATGATATGTGGTTTCAACAAGACGGTGCCACATGCCACACAATACGCGAAACAATGGCGCAATTGCGAGGCGAGTTTGGTGAACAGTTAATTTCACGTTTCGGGCCGGTCAATTGGCCGCCTAGATCGTGCGATTTGACACCATTAGATTATTTTTTGTGGGGGTATGTCAAGGCTAATGTCTATAGGGACAAGCCCGCTTCGATTGACGCACTGGAAGCCAACATCCATGCATTCATTCGTGAGATACCGGCCGATATGTGTGAAAGAGTATGCCAAAATTGGACTCAGCGGATGGGCTACCTGAGACGCAGCCGCGGTCAACATTTGCATGAAATTATCTTTAAACATTAAATTGCAAGGTTCAAACTATCAATTCAAATAAATATTTCATTCATTTTTTCGAATTTTTTGTGTTTTTTTTTTTTTTAAAAGTTCTAAACCTCTTAAAAAATCACCCATTACTTAGATGAAATGAAAGCTCAGTCAGTATAGGTTTATTAATGCAGGCATTATATAACTACGATAATATGCAAATAAGCTTTAAAGCCTTATTAATGAATGATGATGATGGACACTTTATACCACGAGGCAGTTTATATCCCGTTCTCTATAAATAGTCTGGCTCTACTCTCATGCCAAAATTTTTACCTTCCCAGTGTGACATTCATTTTATCATAAAATAATAAATTATAAGGATTGAACAAAAAAATCAACACAGTGTTGTAAATTATTTAGAAGGAATGGTAATCGGTCTGGTAAAAGACAGCTAATTTTGAAAATAGACACAACTGTCAAAAAAATATTTTTTGAGCTCACATTTATGTATTTCAAATTTGCTGGTTTATCTTGATTTTATTTTAACTCCACGTGAGGGCAGGTCAAAAAAAATTTAAAATAAATTGTCCTTTATTAAATACATACAGAGAAAATAGAAACCATTGTTTTTTTAATATTTCATCCATTTTATTACGATTTAAAATAATTTAATTTTTAATTGATTTTTTAATCGTAAATAGGTTTATTGATTTGGAGATCATATTAAAATAAAATTGTGCAGGGGAGACCGGTGAAAAAAGTAACACGTCATAAAAAGTGACAAGCCCATTCATAGTCTCAATAAATGTGTTGAAGCATTTTCTTGTATGCAATTTTGTAAACAACTTAACTCTCCTCATACTAGCCAGTTGTTATCGCTCGATCATGAGATGGACATGAATGCCACAGTAAAAAAAAAAACAAAGAAAAAGTTCATCATTTGAAATTATTTGGCTGGTGGGTTTTTATCTTAACAAGGGATTCAATCTCAATTTTATATATTGTTTTTTTTTTATATCTGGTCATCATTTAAAAAAATTTAAAAATCTGAATAAATTATTTATTTATTTTTCTAAAAATTAGAGCATGTGGAAAAAAGTAACCATGGGGATGAACGTAACAAGGTACTTTCATCCAAAAGAAATTTTGTAATGTTTATCTGAAAGTTATCGAGTTATTTTCGTAATAAGAATACCTCGTACTAACCTAAGAAGAACTATTTAAGAACTATTTGAGGAATGATTGACACGCCTATTCATAAACACGTTCTTATTCAAAGATTAAATCAAAAGTCTCTCGTTCATCTTTCACTACTGTGAACCAACAATTCACTGTTCAAAATAATATGGTTAGCGAAGAAACAATAGGTTCTTCATTCAAATTGGTAGTACTTTTGCATTAATTAGCCACTGTCTAAAGCAACAATGAATCTTTATGAAATAAAATTCTTAATTGTTCATAATAATAATAACAATGAATCGTATTAAAATATATTGGTATTTTCTAAATTTTCAAGAAAACTACATTATTATTGATTCATCTATTTAGAAATGATTGTTATCTTCGTAGAGTTGTGTCTTAGTCGTAGTCTGGAAAAAGTGTACGTAAAAGTTAATTTTTGTAATCAATTTAATTTTGTATATGTTCATTAGATATCAAATTTAAACATTATTCTGAAAGTGTAGGGAGCAGTTTCTTTGTTTGGTTGAAAAAGGACGAAATGCTTTTAAACAGTGTCATCAATATTTTAACATGAAAATTTGTTTTATTTAACTGCAAACTTCATGTAATTTTAAAAATCATTTTTAAAGTCAAAATTAATCAGTTAATTGTCATGTTATTTTAACATGAAAGTTATTGATTTTAACATGAACCGTCATGTTGTTTAAACGTGACATCATTTTATTGCAATACGAATCTTGATTATACATATTATATTAAAATGAAGATAATATTAATTCAACATAATTTAATGTATGTGTGTAAATTTGAGACCTAATGTTATTTCAGTAGAATCGTTTCGTGATTCTGGATTTTTTGTTTGTTTGCGTAATTAAAATTAAAAATATAAGAAATATTTTGAAGATGAGTTAAATTAAATAAGAACAAACAATTTTGACATGGTTAAATTTAAAAATTAGTGCCTACAGTACATAATTCTTATGCAAATTTCAAAATTATATGCAAACATTGGCAAATAAATTAACCCTAGATTAAAACAAAAAAAAACTTATTTTCGCGTAAAATATATTACTGCAAGAAATTGCACTCTCATTTGAACCTCAGAGTCAATTCATTGTATTCATCGTATAAAAAAAAGTTAAAATTTTGTTCATTACTTTAATTTGCTTCTTATAAATCATTTTAATTGGAAAATCGGAAAGTTATTTTTCTTTCAATGCAAAAGCAACTTGTTAAGGAGCATCTATATTTGCATCATTTCCTTCACTACTACTTTTTATGCTTTCATTATCCTTCATTGAATATTCGAAATTCGATTTTTTTTAAATTAATAATTGCGCCTTTCATCTCGTTTGATGAATTTACTTTTCTATTAAAAAGATTTTTACTATAATTGCTCTAGAAAGGAAGTTTTGTTTAAAAAAATAAATGCACGACTGGGATGACATGAACTCACTCTGGAGTTTTAAAGATTTAAAATTGCTAAACATTAAAGTTATAAAGGAGATATGCAGTTAAAATTAAATTAAAAAAGAAATGAATTTTCAAAAATAACTTAGTTTTTTTTAAACCCAAAACATATTCTTTTGAAAATTTTGATATGCAATTAGTATTTTGATTTTAAAGGAGCATCTGTATTAAAACAAAAATTAACTAGACTAGGTGTGGTAAACAATAATTAGAAGGTCGAGAATAAAAAAACGAGAGATAGAATAATTCGCTATTAGAAAGTGCATTTGCCACCTGATTGCAAGAACTATGGAACTCGAATTGTTTTCTTTTTAAATATCTATTTTAAATATGCAGAGTTTATTTCGCACTTTTCGTTTAATTCCGACACAGAAAAATATGTTATATTTGTTAAGATAAAAAAAAAAAAAAAATAATTTGTAAGTATCGCTTCGTTCATGTACTCAGGTGGCGTATTATAAAACTAATTTTAACACATCGAAATTTGTTTTTGAAAATTGTAGAAGCTGCTATCAAGGAATTTCGGTTAAAAGATCAATTTTTTGAATCTTCTAGAATGTGCTAAGCTACGCTATTAAGTTAATGAAATAATGGGTTTTCAAAAAAAAAATACTTTTATTCCAAAAATACCTATGTATATGTATGTATGTATGTATGTATACCTACATATTTTGAAAAATTGCTAATTTTCGAAAAAAGGAATAGAGTTTGGTTATCTCTTAAACGTACGAAGAGCAAGTGTAGGGATGAAAGACTCGTCATTATAAAATTTTATTTCTCGATTTCAATAAAACTGCACCAGTTTGAAGTATTTTAAAGGAACTTTGAAAATTCGTTTAATTTAGAATATAATCTCAAAAATATTTGCTAGGTCGCAGGTGAAACATTAAATATTGTTGATCCCACATTAAGTTAATTTAACTCATTTTCAACTTCAGTAGGTATGTAGGTACAATAATAATGGTATCTGTATTTCAAATGCGATCTGATAGAATTCTGTTCGGTTCAATCGGTTTCCTTTCAACACAACATAAGTACTTATACATATATTATTTTTCTTAACAAAAAATAAAGTACAAAACTTAGCTTTTAATATACCTGCACCTATCCATATAGATATGCAACCCTTTCGTTGGCACGACAAAATAATTGGAAGTCTATAAAAGAAGTTACACATAAATTAAAAATTACAGCACGTTGCTTAGTATATAAATTTATGTTGCCATTAATAAAAAAAAATAATCATCGTTTTTCATCTGCTGAAATCGATTTCAAAAATAAAATTGCCCAAGCTATAGCTTTACCTACCTTATCATTTTTCGTGTCAAGCTTTAAGTTTCCAAAAAAAAAAATAATAAGTATAAAAATAAACATAATTTTTCCATTTGTGATCTTGTTTTTTTTTTTTTTTTTTTTTTGTCCTTGAAGAACCTTTATATTTTATCATCAAAAATACACCTTCATAAAAATATTTATTGAACTGAAATCACCATCACCACTTCCGTTAAATCCATTTCTTCCATATCAAACCAACCAACTTGTTTCCAGCATATCATCACAAAGTGAACAAAAAAAAAATATCATCCCTTGAATATCATGCACCAAGAGAGCTAATGGCATTAAAAAAAGAAATCGAATTTCTTTCCCCATTCCCCGCCGCCGCCACCGTCGCCGTGCCACTCGCTCGACCCGAATAGCCTTCCCTTCATATATCCATCCTGTCTTCATCCTCACTCACCCTCTTAGTCAAGCCATTCATTTCATAATATCATTTCTTGAGCTGAAAATATATACACACACATATATCAATAAAATGGAGATGAGAACCATAACTTTTCGCACGACTCTACTTAATACATTTTCTTTTTCAACCTCTGCGCTCGCCTGTCTGTTGGATATATATTATTATTATGAACAAAAACCCTTTAAGTTGATAGCCCTCACGTTTACACACAATGCGGCAATGGCCACTTCTTGCGCTACTTCAATGTCTCTACGCCTCGTCACCGTTAGGATAAATGAGTTTAAATGTATTTTCTTATTTTTTTTTGTTTCGTTCTTGTTTTTCCTTACAGCGCGGGGCTTTGGAATGCGAGTTGTTGGTGGCAAGACTGGTGCTGATGGAAGACTCTTTGCTTACATTGTTTGGACAGTGCCTGGGGGACCAGCTGAAAAGAATGGATTACAACAGGGTGATAAGGTAATATTTGTTTGAATTGAATATACTTATAGATACCCCTATACATACCCTACCCGTGTAATATCATCAAACGTTTACACTCAGAAAACGCGCAGTCTTTTT
This sequence comes from Epistrophe eligans, assembly GCA_951394125.1. Taxonomy (NCBI): domain Eukaryota; kingdom Metazoa; phylum Arthropoda; class Insecta; order Diptera; family Syrphidae; genus Epistrophe; species Epistrophe eligans. Next base: position 15,443,578 of record OX596029.1, on the reverse strand, counting down.
CAAGCAATATCCTCGATATGACGATGATGATGACAACGACAAAAACGGCAACAAACCGGTGACACAATAGGGAATCAATTTAATCAAAAAATGTTATGTTTTTGTAATCCTGATGGTAAAAGAGATAAAGTACTTTCTTTTTCTTTCATTGAGTGTTGATAGAAGATGTGTTTCAACACGGTGAATAAGGCACGAATGGAGTGTCTCGCAATACAAAATTTATAACCAATATCAAATGGTATTTGAAATCTACCAAAAACAATCCATTTTTTCTATAGGTACTCTGGTACTAGTGAACTATCAAGTAGACTTTCAAGTATTTCTTTAAAAATTGTCTTATTCAAGTCCTAGATTGAGTTGAGACTTGACAGTCAAAGTGAATGAATTTTTACTTATTTGTTAATATTTAATTCAGGATTCGCTTAGAAACTCACAGTGGTATTTATTAGATCTCCTTAGAACACCCTTTGACATTTGTCAAGCTAGCCACTGTCTAAATAGTTGAGCATCTCCTTATTTATAAACGCAAACGCATTCAAGCAGTTGTAATTATAAATTATGTTCTCATACACTTCCATACATCCCTATAATCTGTCAATTTCGTGATCATTTGGATACGTTCAATGAACATTTCATTCATTTCAAGATAATTTGGCAGTTCTTTGTTCATTGAACATACCCACTTTAGAATAGGTTTGGACAACCAATTTCAGTGTCTAAGTTAGACATTCAATGGAACTTGATTATACATAAAGTTTTGGAGTTGGACAGTTGTCCAAAGTTAGACATACTATGGAATGGGTTTATAAAAATAGACTATTTTAGGATTAATATCCTAAAATTTAATCAAAGAGTTATAAAATTAATAGTTAAAAAGTTAAAATAAATTCCAAGATTTATATATATTATCCAGTTTATCGAACGTCTAGACTTAAAAAAATCTAAAGCTGTTGCCGTTCGATACAGACACACACTGAACTGCCCTACACATTTAAATAAAAAAGTGTGTTGTACTAAATGCAATGCTTGGCCACCAAATTTTTGTAACCATTTCAATAAATTAACGTTAAACTGTATCAATCGAAACAATTATTCCGCATTCTTTAGACTGCTTTTAGACGACTGCAATTTTTAACGGAGTTTTTCTTTTGAGTTTATTTCGGATTGCAGCATCCATTTAAACGCTACAAATTTTAATAGCTGCAATTTTTGTTAAATAAGAAGGAAATATATCTCCACACTCTTTACTCCGCTTATGTCTCAAACAATACGAAAAAGCATAAATAAGAAAAAACGATAACTCTGCAATTATTTCAACCTCTGCAACTTTGTTTACCCCAGCCACCGCATACGTCCCCTACCTACATACATGCTTAAAAATTGCAGGGGGTAATTGCAGCGGTTAAAAGCAGTCTTAGGAGTATAATGATTCATATGTCTTGTTGACGTTAATTCTGTATCTTTTTATTTCACAAATGTCAAAGTAAAATTGACATTTGCCGCCATTTGCAAAAATTACACCATCTTCCCATAGGTTGACAATTTTTTAATTAATTTGACAAAATTTGATTAATAAATTCAAACTAATTTCCAGATCCTAGAATGGAATAGCATGTCTCTTATCGATCGCAGTTTCGAAGAGGTATGCTCAATAATGGACCGCACTGGAGACATTGTAGAACTTCTAGTTGAACATGCCACAGACTTCCGTATGTGTGATCTTTTCGATGAAAATTTACCGCCTGGCAACAGTGGGGGCAATCAAAGTGGACCACGTAAATCTGGTGATGGACCCGTTGGTTTGGGTCTTGTTGCAGGTGAGTTTTGTGTAATTTGTTTTTGTTTCTTTATTTTTTTTTTGTATTTAATAAATTATTTATGTGTGATGTTGGTTTTTATTTTTGTTTATTTTATTTGCTTTTAAAATTTAAACAGACCCTGAAACTACATCAGACAAATCACCGGCATCGCCAACAAGACGGAAACTACCCAAAACTCCGGTATAAAATAAAAATAAAAATCTTAAAAAAAAAAAAAAAACAAATATGTTTTTATTTTTATCTAAACAAAAATCACAATATTGTTGCATAACTCGTTAATTTTAAAATAAAAAAAAATAATAATAATTAGGAAACAGTGGATTTATTTTGTTTTATCGCTTAGTCTAAAAAAAATATTATTTTTATTTTTTTTTTTTAAATTTTGTGTTCTTGTTATTAATTTTAATTTTATTTCTGGTAGTTTTAATGTCGGTTATCTTGTTTTCTTCTATACTACTTCATCTACTTTCGAAAAAAAAAACATTTTCCTTTCAGCGATTAAAATTTTCTTTAAATAAATGAATTGCTTGAATAAATATACATAGTATGAAATTTAACTTACCTGTATAGTAAAGTGTGTAATTTTAATCGCTTTAATTGTTTTATTAAAAAAACTTTAAATGTCAACACATTTTCTTTCCTTCTTCAAAAAATTAAAAAAAAAATTAAAGTGTATCAAACTATTCATGTGAAAATTTCTAAACTATGGTAGTTTCTTTTTATATGTATACCTACACATACCTATATATTTGTTCTTTTTAACAAACAAAAAATAGAAAAAAAAAAAATTATATAAATATCGGAGAGAACTATATGACTGTCTATATATTCTTTTACTCTTTTGTATCTTCGATAAATGGCTTAATTTTTACAGAGTGCTGTTTTGTCTATCAATGATTTTGCCAAAATATATAAAAAAAAAAATAGGTCTTTCAACGGGAAGAAAAAGAGTCTTCTTATATGGATAATCATTTAATCTAGTATGAACTTTGGATCTGAGAAAAAAAAACATAAAACCCGATACAAAAAGAAAAAATAGTTTATCATAGAATATTGGTCCGTTTTGTATACAAAAACCACCAAGTTTTGAAAATAAAATTAGAACGAAAAAACAAGAAAAAAAAAAGATATCATTTAGCGAAATTTGTGCAATTTAATATATTATACTTGCATTAAATGAACATGACTATACTATAAATATTTCTTAATTATAACTTATTTCTTCATTTGTATTATTTTTGTGAATAAAACTTTTTAGATTATTTTTACTTAAAACCTTTTAATCAAAATAGAACAGTCAAACTGTAGGATTTAAGATCACAAAAAAATTATAACAGGTATGGTTTTTGGATTTTATTAATTTCTCAATGAAATGAGACACACACATAAAATTGGACTATCCCGCTCCCTTCAGTGTCCACCATTTTAAACCATTTATAAAAACTCATGATTTCCATTTCTATTGATCGATGAATACAAAAATGTGAACAAAATAATCAACTAGACATTTCTTATCTCTGATCAAATTTTCTGGAGTAGGTAATTACCCAAAAAGAAAAGGGACAGAAAAGTTCCCAAATATTACTTTATTAATATTTAAAAAAAAAATTAAAACCTGAAGCGGAACATGTTTTTTTTTTGCCACTACTTATCTTTCAGATTGATAAAAAAATAAATAAATAAATCAATTTGGGTTTTAAAAAATTACCAATACCTCTGGGGAACGGAGAAATACATCAAATGTATTTTGCTTTAATCTACGATTAGACGGTCAACGCAAATAATCAACGCATTAATATTCTGACGAAAAATGACTTCAACGCAGTATATTTACTATCAATGCGTTAACGGCTGCGTTGACATGAATTTTAGGATTAACGCATTGGTTATTTTGTGTGACCGTGTAATCACCCTGTTTAACGCCGTCGCCGTTAGGACACAGTGCGTTGACTGTATCTCAACGCTGACACAGCAAAACTTTTTACCACTTCAACGTAGCCTGCGTTTACCTTCATATCAATTTCAAAACTTTCTAATTTGTAAAGGTTTTTTTAATAGAATTTTAAAGTTTATAGCCTGGTAGATGAGCAACCAACTATATTTTAACGTATATTGAAGATTTCGCTCAAAGTTCCCTAAAATCGCCTTTTTCAAGAACAGATATTCTAAAAATTTCGGATTTCTTTGAGGTTTTATAATCCATCAACATCAAAGCCATCTTTTAATGGAGTTTGACAGTTTAAAGCTTGAAGGGTAGAAATGCGTTGACGCGAAAACATGTCAACGCATTTTGAAACAACATTAACCGTGTAATGTTAAGCCCGGTTCACAATGTGGCGGCGTGGAAACCAGACGTCAAAATAACTAGATCTCTTCACAGTTGTTTTCTCTTAAAAACAAGTTTTAAACAATGATTTACAAATATACAAATACATAAGAAATAATTTTTCGTGGTCACGTAGCGTCATAAAATCGAAAAAATGAAAAAGAGACGCAACGTGAAATGCTTTATTATTTCACTGTTTTAAATACGTCATTAACGGAGGAAAACTACCAATCGATCTCGTTACTCTGACGTCTCGTCTTCACGCCTCATTGTGAATCAGTCTTAACTCATGTGATCGTCAATATTTCATGCGATTTCATATAGACTACGTTGACAGCACATGTATTGAACAATGTTCTCTGAACACCCATTTAAAACGCGAACCGATTTAAAAACAAAAACGAGCCGAAGAAGGGCAGAAAAAACACGTCCTTCTTCTTCGAAGACTAAAATTGAACTCTTTATTTAATTTAACTATTTAAGCAATCTTATACCTAGCTTACAAATACATTTACAATTTCTTAACCTATCTCTAGTTTCCTATAAAACTAAACTAATAATAGGGGTTATAAAGTGGATAACGACGATGTCTGACGCATCCCTTGTTCATAACATAATGCTAACAGATGTGAGTCATAAAACACAATCTGCGAGATCACGACGCAACACAGCGTCGCCATCCACTTTGATATTAAACTATATTTACACAATACATTCCTACTGTCCAAAAGTATATTCTAAATATATAAAGATAACTTAACATGTACATATATTGATGACATTTTTGGTGACATCAAGGTGTCAATGCATTGACCATTTACGCTGAACTTTTAATCGTAGTTTTAGACTTTGAGGAGGAATAAAATCAAATAATTTATATTTTTATTAAAAATCAAAAATCCAGTCTGTTACAAATTTGTATGATGTAGACATAATTTTTTTTACAGATTGACTGTACTATATTTTATTTAAAAAAAAAAATTAAATATGTGTGGCATTTTATGAATCGAACGTTGCTTGATCAAATAAATAATAACCAAATTCAACAATTTTCACATTGAAGTTAGATTTAAAAATATAAACATTAACGGTTTTTCATTACTTTCTATAAATTATGGAGAGCAAGTTAAACATTACCAAGTTATGTGTATGAGAACCGTCTTGTTCAGGAAAATTAGATTTTTATTTTGGAAAATAATTCCAACCAAGCTGAATGTTGATGCTTAGTTTTTATTTTTTCAAAAACATACCCTAAATTTGAGTCAGGGTTTTTGATTGGTGGAGGTGGAAAAAAAGCAAAACATTGAAAAATATCAGTTAATTTTGAGAAATTTCAAAAGTGCTTTTTTTTAAAATATGTCTTGAGATTTCTCCAAAAACTTAAAAAGTAATAATTTTTTAAATCAATGTCTAATATTACTGAGTAACATACCAGGGAGGGGGATGATTTTAAATAAATCTCTTGGCCGAAACTGAATTATCAATTAATTGTGTTTCTGTTTTAACCCTTCAGAGCATATCAAAAGTTGAGATACTTCGTTATCATTTAAATTTAATTACGAAATTTAAAAAAAAATTAAATAAATAAACTCTCAAAAACCTCTAAAATTCATCATTCCACAAAATTTGAAGTACACTTCATTAAAATTATCCAAAAACTAATTAATAAAAGTTCTATGGTTTTGTGAAAGCAAATCATAATTATTAATTTGCATTATTATTATACCTTAATAAATATTCTAACAATTTCTAAACTAAAGCCACAAAACTTGTCCGAAACAAGAAAAGTGGGTACCTTTCGTAAAAGTAAAATAATTATATTTGATTGCTTTGCAATTAGGAAACATTCCTGAACCTGACACTCTTTATTATTTTATTCTTTGATTTATGAAAGTTTCTTCATTGATAAAAAATATATCTATATGTATGTATGTATGTAGCTCTGTGGTTGAAAAGTTGAATTGGTTTTTGTTTAACCATATTGGTCGGAGCAAAAGATACGAAATGTCAAAACAAAACAAACAAAAAAAAAAGTTGTCAGGAATACGCAGAAATTTCATAGCATTTAAAACAAGAAGAAAGGTTTAGCAGAATTTAAACAAAAAAAAAATATATATTTTTGAAAGCCTTAAACTTTTTTAATTAAAAATTTATTCAATTCATTTATACATACAAAGTATTTTCTTCTTTTTTATTATTTGTTTTCAATCTTTTTTTATTTTTCTATCTCTGTAAATAATATAATGTTTAAACTTATAGAAAATAATATTTCAAACACAGTAAGAGCCAAACACCAGAATCAATTATATAAGAAAATTTAAATGTCTAGGAAATCCTTATCTATAACAAAATTAAAATAAAAAAGTCTTTATAAAACTCTTAAACAAAATTACATGCTTGGAATGATAAAAATCAAATGTATTTAATATTCTCTTTGCCTTCTTTAAATAAATGTTCCCTAATTACGTGACAGTTCTGTAAAAGGAATTAACGAAATGAAAAGGCAAATCATCAAATTGCGCGATATTCTCTAAAAAGGATCGGTTCTACGAAAAAGTACTTTTAATATTTTTTTTTTTAGAAAACGCATTATCTACAACTTTTACGATATTTCAGACATTTGACCTTTGCATGTACTCAGAGAAAATATCAGGTGCAGGGTTTTTATATTTTGACACAGTTCGTTTTTAATACTTTACACGATAATCGATATTATCGTCGTGTTGAATCAACTTAAGTTTATAGTAAAATTAACATGACACCTTGTAAATTTAACACTATCCAAAAAAAAACTTCCTGTTAAATCAACCCGATTATTGAACTGAAAGTAATTGCCAGTAAAAATTACAAAACTCAAGCTTGAACAAAAACCAATATCCCTGTTAAGTTTGCGCAAGAATTAACATGGAAATATGTAATTTTAACAACTTTCGTCTAGCCTTTGTAATAATTAAACAATTGGCCCAGGACAATCGGAATGAGTAACGTATTTTATATTTTTTATGTCGATGTTGAAAAGTTGATTTAAGATATATTTCTATATACTATATTGAAATACATCAACCAAGTAGAAGACTATTTTAATTGGACTTGTTGAATTATTGATTCAAAATAGATTTTAACGGCATTTAGTCCACACAAATTTTGGCGTTTCGTCCCGGTGATCTCACTTGAACTCATCAGTTCTTCCTGTGTATTTGTTTGTAATCAAAGCCCAGTTAATTGAAATTTCTTGATTTATATTTTTGTTTACTTCGATCCGATTTTAGAATATTAACACGATGTTTTGTTTAAATGAACAGCCACAGTGCTAAGTAAGAAAGTTACCGTGTTAATTTAACCATAAATATATTAAATTTAAAGAATTTTCTTTTCGCGTATTCTGAAATTGTTATTTATGTTTTTTTGTGAGAACTCTACGATTTATTTGATCTTAGAAATATAAACAGCCCAATTGTTTTTTTTATCATTCCATCATAAAATTTATCTGAAATAATTTTTGTTTTCTTCGATTCAACTTTGTTTGTAATCGATCTCTAAACCACAAATAAATAAATTTAATAATAACAAAAAAAAGTATATAATATATGTAGAACATAATCCTAGATATTTTCAACTAAATCATGTCTTCGAATTTAGTACAATAATAATTATATTTAATTTTAATGACAAATTAATTTAAGTAAACAAAAAAATAGCGAACAAAAAAAAATAAATATATATTATAGGCTAAGCCAAAATAATAACGTTGTTACAGAGAAATTTATTAGAAAAAAAAAGAAAACCAAAAATAAATGTTCTCTTTATAAAAATACCATCGTAGTTCTAAATAATATACCCACCAATTTCATATACAAATATAAGATACATAAATAAATCTATATTAAGTTTAAATAAAAAAAGAAAAAAAAAAAACAAAATAAATTTCTAACTATATATGCATAACATATAAAAAAAAAATACATAATATATATTTTTTCATAACTCCTGTCAGATGGGTGATCTATATTTTTGTTTAACTTTTTTAAATTTAATTTTCTAATTATATTCATTTGTGAAAAAATATAAATCTTCTTAAAAAAAAAAAAATGGGGACAAATTTTACGCTAGAACAATTTAACACTAAACTGAAACATATTTGGAAAAAACATACATACATAAAATATCAAAATATAAAAAACAAAAAAGTTGTCTATTTACATTAAAACTTACTCTATATAAATATACTACACTATACATTTAATTATACACAAAAAAAAAGAATATATTGTATCTAACTAAAATTTAAAAAAAAGAAAAAAAAAAACAAAATTCGACCAAGTTTGATGATCAAAAAAAAAAACAAAAAAAAATATTTTAAAATTATATTTAAAAACAAAAAAAAAATTGTTACACAAATGTGAAAATTTAAAATATAAATAAAAATAATATTCAAAGTAACAGTTGTATAAATTAGAGTGTGTCTTTTTATTTATTTTTCCTTCTTTTAAATTTTCTTTCCTTTTTGTTGTTGTTTTGTTTATTGAATCATGCAATTCAATAAAATATTTCATCGGGTATATAATTCGTGTGTGAGTGTGTGTGGACAACAATGCAGCTATACGAAAATGTTTTCAAAATGGTAAACTACATTTTTTTCCCTATAGAGCCTTTTAACTTAAACAATAAAAATATTTAAAAAAAAAATGTAATCAAAAGTTTTGGAATGGGAATGTTTAAAGGATAAATTTTATTTCTAGTCTATATATATTCTTTTTTTATTCTTTTAACATAAACATTTAAAAATAAAAAAAAAAGTATACAACAAAAAAGTTTGCATCTCAATCAATGCATTTTAAATTTTCGGTTTTAATCATACTCGTATATACATTCGAATTTAATTTGCTTTTATTTGTTTTAATAATTTCTATATTTTATTGTCTTAACTGTACTGTACATAATATATTTAGCTTATTTATTTATCTAGTTTTTTTTTTTTTTAAATCACAATTTTATTGTTTTTAGTTGAATTTCTTACAAACATAATATATGGGTTTAATTTCAGCAAATAATTTGCAATTTTTGAACCTGCCTTAATAAAATAATTTTAATAAAAATTCAAGATAATACAACTAATTAGCATTTAAAGCTTCAATTAGCGGTCATTTTAATTCAAAATCTTAAGCATCAACGATTTGGTTTTTTTTATCATAGGTGGCGTTAGTGCAAAACAGAATTTTTTTAGAAAAGTCTTTCGAAAGAAAAAATTGTTTCAAGAACTTCAAACTTTCAAAGCAGTAATCTGCTTTATGTCACTTTCAATAAACATTTATGAGGCTAAAGTTCATTCATTATAAAGGTCTTGGGGAATTTTATACGTCACTTTGACAGATGCACAGAAAGAGATATACATATATAATTAGTTATTTAAGGCTTCTGAGTTTCAGAGCTCTCAACAACTTCAGAAAGATGAAGGCAATTCCTTAGAGAAATTCTTAATTTTAACTGTCAAAAGGCTGAGGCTAAAATTTGTTTGCATTAATTTGCTTAATTTATAAAATTTTATGAAGGACACAAAAAATCAATGCAAAGTTGCTGGCATTCCAAATTATACAAAATTTTAAAATAAAATGACTGAAATCAGATATTTGTTCTCTTTCGCATTGATTAAATTTTGATAAGATTCAGGCCAAATAGAAACTAAGCGAATCACCGTTCGGTGATCTTGGGAATTTTGTGAGCATGCGAAACTCTTAAATAAAAACGAAACTATCTTAACTTAGGCTTGGTTCTCTCTTTCTCCCCACGAAGCGAAATATTTTAGGTAGTTAAGGTGTGTACTAAAAAATTCAGAGCACAATGAGTTAAATTACAACACTTTGAAGAACCAACGCAACTCTAATTTTTCCCCAATTTTTAAACATAATATAAAAACAAAGGTTTAATTTATCTTTGATGCAGATTGCAAACATTACGGTCCTGCACCACTTGCCATAACTAACTTCCTTCATTAACTATATTTTGTTTAAACAAAAACACAATAAAATGTGAAAATATAATTAAACATGTATTATTAGTTTATTTTTTATTTTTAAGTTTATTTTATTTATTTGTTTTTTATTACTGTCCTCTGCTGTATGAAATTTAAGTTAATTTTATTTTTCAAAAAAAAAAATATATAAAAACAAAATAAAGTAATCCCAGCCGGCACGAGTTATGCTATGAAATTAACTATTTTTTGCATATTTGAATTTAGTTCTGTGATGAAATGAAAATGTAATATACGTTAAAAATAGTTTCGCTATAAAAAAAAAAAAAACAAAAAACAAAACATACAAACTTTAAAAATAAAATGCATAATGTACTTTTGTAGCTAAGCATAAATAAATTGCAATTACATAATATTATAATTTACATTGTATAGGTATACTTACCTACATATATACAATATTTTTTATATATCTAATTTTTTAATTTTTTTTCAATAAAATACTTTAATAAAAAAGGAATGTGAACGAAAATTAAAAAAAAAAAAAAAAAACATTATAATAGAAGTTCTTATTAATATTTAAATGTACACAAATATTTTATTTATTATTTTAATAATTTTATTATTTTTGTGATTAATTTTGTTTTAATTTTTTTCTCCCTTTTTTTGTTTGCATTGCGATTGAAATGCGAATGTCTAGCGATGTAATAAATGTTGTGTTGCAGTACTTTAAATATTATTATTTTAAATAAAAATAAAAATATTAAATATATATTTTTTTAATAAACAAAAAAATACTCAGCTGATGTAAAAATAATTGTTTGATTTTAGTTTATTGTAAACATCAAATTATATGTATAAAATTCTCTGCTATTTTTTGTTTAAATTTTAATTTTAATTTGCAAATTGCACGCAACTAGAACAGTGTTATTTAATTTAACTTATAAATCTCAAACCTGCCATAGTTTTATCATAAAACTGTGAAATTATTGCATTTTTAATTCAATTTGACTGAATAAAAACAATACCAATACAGCTGGTTCAGGAAAAAATGTTCCTGAGAAATTAATTCAATTATAGATTCAAGCTTCAAAAATTTCAATTTAATGTATAGTAGTTTTTTATTAAATATTAAACTTTCACTTATTGCACATATTTGAATTTAATATCAACAAATATATTCTTCTTTTTTTAAGTAAGAAAAAAAACTTTGAGAACGTCAGGAATCCATCTAGTCAGAATATCGTAAATAAATATTCTGGTAAGCCGCAGGGCTCTGTTCTGTTTACGACTCTCTTTTTAATGTAGCAAAACATCTGGAATATCATTTTCCTAAACTGGCCAAATATTTAAATCTTCCTTTGAAAATTCACCTCTCGAATATAATTATTTTCAAAATGTGCAATCTTTCAGTTTTAATACTAAAAGATAGAAAATAATATTGAAGAATAGAATTTTTAAAGAAACAAATATGGCGCCCAACGAGAGGTTCAAACTTATCACTACAAAAGTAAAAACTCAACATTTGTATATGATGTATAAATGTATATACGTATGTACATCAAAGTTAAAGATGAATAAAAGTAGTACCTAATGAAATTCCGTACATTAAAAAAACTGATCAATTATTCTGCAATAATTTTCAAAAAAATTCACAAAGATCTGAATCATTCTCAATTATAGAAACTTTAATAAATTGGGCTGTAAAATATCGAATTTCAATATTTATCAACTTTTAATTGATAAATAATTAACAAGCTTATACTCTACCTCACAACTTGGTATTTTCTAGTTTTTCCACAACATATACTTATGAAATCAAAACTATTTACTTTTTTCCAATTAAATTGCAAACTTTCCTTTGAAAAACCACCCTTCCTAATAACTTTAGAACCTCAACGCTAGATATACCTATTACCTACCCACTTAACTTTACCTTTTATTTTCAATTATTAGAAAATCAGAAATAGTCATATTTTAATGGCTTCTGATGTTTTATAATCTCTTTTCAAAATTTTTGGTAGCCATGTTTTTCTTTTTACTTACGTGGTTGATGTTTTTCTTTTCTATATACGATTTCTATTGACGATGCGATGGTCGAATGGCAATAAACGTAATTTTTAAAGAACTTAATCTGTTAATAAAACTTTTTCCATCTCGAGAGGCTTTTTTTGCAGAGAATTCAAGGACAAGACAAGTTGATATAACTGCTTTTGGTTTATAACTTTCTTGATTGTTTTCAAAACTTAGTTTCTATATTGGCATTAAGGCATTGCTCAAAGTTAATATTTAATTTCTTTATTTTTCAATATAGAATCAGAAAAAGGTTCGAAGTTAAGTTAGTTATATTATTATTCGAAGAGAAGGATGAAGTATAATTAGGGAATTTTCTATAATCACTTCTATTTTCAATTTGACAGGAAAATTCTTGAATAATTTGTAAAAATCTAATGTCAATGCCAAGAGGATTTTCGGTATAGGTAGGTAATTAGCATAGAAATGTTTTGGGAAAACAAGATTTAACTGTCTAGTCTACGCCAGTATTTTAAGATAAGAAGTTTAAAGTAATTATTATACTTAAGTTAGCGTAGTAAATATCACATAAATTAAAGTTTTTATTAAGAAATTGTAGAAAGTATAAGAACTCACAATGTTTTGCCTCGATGAAAATTCACTGAATATGAAAGCAAAGCTTTCTAAAAATTCATCAGAGTCAAAGCATAAGAAAAATTTAAGTTCCAAAAAGTGAAAAACTTTCCCAATAAACAAATTGAAGGAAGTATATGATTTTTGCGGTTTGTAAGATACAAAAGAAATTTCTATATTTTTTTTGCCTTTTAAGGGAAAAACAAATTTGTTTTCCCATCCAGTACCGTCTCCGTCGTCGTGTGTCGTTTTTGCACGATTTTCTTATCATAAGTCTTCTTCTTTTAAAGTTTCCTTGTCAATTTGTCCGATTTTTACCTTTTATCGCCTAGATAAATATTTATAACCCTTTTGTATGTGTTTTTTGTTTTGTGTTGTTGTTAAAAGATTTGAAAGTTCCTTGAAAAAAACTTATTTTTCACAATTCATTAGTGTTGGTAATTTCCACAAAAAAAAAAAACATCCCTGATGACAATATCTCTCTTTTTTTATGACCAAAAACCATAAAACTAGTTCTTATAACTTCTTATAAGCCATGTCATCAGGAAAAAGACAGGAATCTATCTATAGTTTATTTTTATATATATATATAGTTACGAACCTTGACCAACCTCCTCTCCCCCTTTTACCAAAAACCCACATCCTTTATTTTGCACAGAGAGTAGAGTTTTTCTTATAACAATGAAAAGGAAGAAAATATATAGAGGATTAAGGTTCTTTGGCAGGAAATACAACTAAAAAAAGAACATAAGAAAAATATTATCAAAAGGTTCTCATTCAGGTGGCAATCCAGGAGGATATTTTTATTATGTGTGTGCGGTTATATGCGGGAGCACAAACTTAAAAAGAATAATAAAATGCTTTTACTTGCGGCCTTCGAAAATAACATTGTTTCTCAAGTCCCACTCCTATATTCTATATCTATGGACCGAAGGGATATTATTATACATTAAGAAATGAGCGGATAAAAAAATGAAGAAGGGTACTCTAGCTCTTAAAGGAGGTATGAATGGCATCTATATATAGTATAATAACAATACCATAGAAAAGTTAATTTCGAAATGGAAAAAAAACCTACGTGTTATCTTTTCTAAGAACTAACGTCCAAGTTTCAGGGAATGATGATACAAAACCTAAGGCTGAGATTGTTCCATTAATTGCTTATTTGATTGCTTTTTTGTTTAAGGTTTAATCGAAAATATAGGAACTCTTTGACAACAGTTATTCGAAAAAAAAAAAAACGATGGGAAAAGGACAAAAAAATATAAATTGCTTTTGAAAAATAACAGTATGAAATGTCTTTGACGTTAAAGTAAAAAAGAAATTAAAGTTTTCTAGAAAATGAAATAAAAGTTTAGTAAAAGTAATACTCGTCTTATGGGTAATTTAAACTTGTCTCGTTGAGCATTTGCCAAAGACGAGCTTCAATGAAGGAAGAAAATTATTGATGTGTTTATGCTGCCGGCGCACAGTGGGGCAAAATAGGCCATTTTATGATATTAATTACAGTGTTTTTATATCAGCAACTAGACTATACTATTCCGATGGTTTTTGGAATGCTTAGCTCGAATCCGAACTCAGAATTGCTTTATCAGGTCTGGTTTATAAGATATTTGAGTTTTAAATTGAGAGGATTTTTTTTTAAATACAAATTGGAACGATTAGACTATTTACTAACTAAGGTTTTTTTCAACAAAAAAAAAAGATTTTGGAAAAATTCAAACTGTAGTTTGAAGAAGAATATTAATATAAGAATAAGAATATTATATTAATATTTCCTTAAGAACACATGTTACTCGTTAAAAGGTTGTTTTTTATAGTTTATTAATTTGATTAGTCGGAATCATATATACATTTGTTAAAGCTTCAGAATGAAAACTTTTGTATCTACATTAATTTTTGACTCCTTAAACTTAGAACAATAGGGTCAAAAGAAATCAACATTCTTCACTGGAAATAAACTGCAAAATAAATGACATGAAAGCTTTCAATGAGTTTGTTATCGATCCCAGTGATAGAGGCAGATAATCTTCTTTTTTTTTTGAAAAAAAAAAAACTGTCTAACAACATTTCCTGTGTTGGTGTTTCCGTAGCCAGGTTTAAGTTTATCGGCAATCATTGAATGAGAATTTTATTGAGCCAATTTGTTTTCAGAACAAAACATTGCATTCGGTTTCAACGGTCCCATTTATTTTAAACTGGTTTTTAAACCATTTCAAAGACAATTTTAAAGTTTTGACGTGACTTTGGACGCAAAAAGTTTTATATTTGAGGTAGAATTCAACCTCTAAGAACTTTTGGTCAGAAGTTTTTTGTTTACTTGAAAAGTAAATTTCGATCAATTTTTTTCTTGAACATTTAAAATATCGGTCTTCAGAACTATCTAAAATAAGATGGGCTTATTGCTAATAAATTTGAGAAAGTATTTTGACAAAAAAAAATTGAAAAACTATTTTATTATATAATAAGGTGAAAAAAATTGAAAAATATTGATCTATTTATATTTTTCACAAATAAATAAAGAAGTTAAGTTCCATTTTGTCACCTGAATTTTATTAACAACATTTAAATAAAAATTGAAAAAAAAAATATTGTGGGCAAAAGTCAAACACATCACATAACTGTGTTAAGGAAATATTGTTTAAACTTTCCCTGTTTTCAGACCTGCTTAAATTTTGCCCCAATTGGCGGCGGTAGGGCGGTAGGGCGGTCGGAAGGGTAAACTAAAAACTTATATATATAGCTGATCCATAAATAATTTAAAAATTCTGTAGAATTGTATGGACAAATGTGACAATTATGTTCAAGTTTTCGGATTACAAAACATTTGCAGAAGGAAAAACTTGAACAAGATTTCTCAGCTATAGAATTCAAAATCAAGAGCACTCTCTATTTATTTTTTATAAATTGGTTAACTACAAGCGAATCCGAAAAATATCAGTCTCAGCTGAGGAGTTCAGATATTGCTGAGATCTCAGAAAGTCTGAGAATCTTGGAACATTTTTTGGGGTCGTCGTTTTAGAATGTACGAGAGCTGAGATCCAAATTATCGAACCCTAATCTCAGAGTTGCTGATTGGGTTTTGACAATTTAGTTTCACAATTTTGAATGATATTTTTTCTTATTTCAAATTTCGACCATTTATTAAAAAAATTAGATTTATATATTTTTAGTGACATCTCTTACACATCGCAAAAATTTTAATCGATTATTACTCATTCGCAAAATATAAAAAAAATATCACATGAAATGTAAGACAACGAGTTCTTCTTGTTAAAAATGGTTGGTTTCTATAAAATCAAAAATATGAATGATAATGGCGAAAAACGAACATAACTTTCAAGACAGCCCTTACGAATTTTTCGAAATGATTTTTTTAAGATTTTTGAAGTCTACATTTTGAAAAATAAAATTTAGGTAATATTAATTGTACTAAATTTCATAAATATTCACAAAAACTTTTTGTGGTTCCAAAATGATTTTTGAAGCCAATATTCACATGGCTACCCCTCGCGCACGTCGCGCTGCCGCCGACGGCGCGGTTGTCAAACCTGTGGCACTTATGGGAAAACTTAAATTTTTCAGAAACCATGTAAGTCGCTTTTCGCAATCTTAAATATAAAACTATTAATATCTCAGATTTCTTTACTTGCGATGTCGTCTGAATTATAAATTTCTGTAAAAAATATAAAATCAACATTATTGAGTAAAATAAATTAATTTGAAAATTTATAACTTCCAAGTTGTCCCAACGACAACCGGTATAACCATTTTATTTTATTTTTTCCAACGTTCAACCACCATTTTCTTCCATTAGCATAAAGTTCTGGTTACATTAAAACTTAGTTTATTTTTTTTTATTGAAATTATGGAGTGAAAGATATATTTTTAGCTTTCACCTTTCAAACCACCATTTACATCCACTCTCTGGTATAAGTGCCAAAATCCGATTGCATTAAAAGTCCTTTGTTAAAAAGAACTCGCCATTATCTTATAACGAGCATAGAAATTAAAAATAAGCCCTCATTAAAATCCCCTACCCGTATTGTCTGCCATTTTATATAAATTATATTATTGTACCATCTGACATCTAATATGGGCTTAAAAAAATATTTTTTTATACCTATTCTTGAGATTATAATGACCGTAATTAATTTTTTTCTAACATTTAACACTTGTTTTCCTAACAAAAAAAAAAACAATAATTTCACAGGGAGTGCTGCTAATAAATGTATAATAAGTTTTGCATGCTTGGCTTTAACACATTTAATTATGCACACCACCACCACCACCTACACAACTCACCATAAAAAATTAAAAAAAAAAAATTCCTTGTTCCTCTGTAAATCCAATTAAATGACACCAAACTCCTATTATGTTCCACCCCATTTTTTTTGTATAAAATAGGAACAAATTGCCCGCGAGAAGCAGGTTAGTGGTCGAGTTCAGATTCAGGTGTGGTATCATGCAGAACGAACTGAACTTGTGGTTTCATTAATGGCAGCCGATGACCTGGCGTTAAGGGATGAAGCATATGGACATGGAGTTCTTCCAGAAGCTTATGCCAAAGTAAGGATTCTCCCTAAGACGTAAGTGAATTTCATATTTAAATTTGTATAAAATTAAAAATATTTAAGGAGCAAATTTGATTGCAGTGGAGATGGTTGTGTGCAGCAAACTGAAGTAAGTCGACCATCGCAAAATCCCATTTGGAATGCAACGCTCACTTTTGGTCATGTCAAAGCTGAGAATCTTATGGATCGTTATATTGAAATACAACTATGGGACTTGGTCCCTCATACGGAGTCTATTTTTTTAGGCGAATGTAATATTGAAATGCAACAAGCCTTTCTTGAAGATCGAGCCTTATGGTGTCGGTTGGATGATCCAAAGGGCTTGAGAGGAATAAGTATGTCGAAATCTCCTAGTGTTTCGCCCCGTGGCTCGATTGCTGGTGGCGATTTGACGCGATTAATTCGCCGTGACTATAATATTCAGCGTTCGATGTCGGATGATGTTGATTCAATTGGCGATGGAACTTCCCTGCTACATCCTGATCATGCATGGGTTGCTGGATCACGACGTGGTTCATCACAATCAGAAACCTTAGAAGTCGAGGTCTATCAGTTGGGTAAGGATTTCTCAAGATCATTGCCTGGTTCTCGAAGATCGTCGTTCCAAGATCGTGAGAATAAGGAAGAGGAGATGGTTCCACCTTCACCATCGTATATGCAAGGAAGACGAAGATCATCGGTAGCCCGCCGAGATCCTGATGAAATATTAAAATCTCTCAAAGCTGTCCGTGGTGAGCTGGGACGAGCAATGAGTTTAAATACTGAACCAAAACGAATGGGCTCAAGGCGTAAGTTGTCTTTTCTTTTTATATAATCAAACAAAATATTTCTCTTCTCTTTCTGTCTCCCTCTCTCACTTTCTCTCTTTTGCTATACTGCTTAAAATAAATTTATTCTGTATTCTTTTTTTTTATTTTATCTTCTTTTCTTTTTGAATGTTTTTTTTTGTTTCAATTAAAATCTACACAAAAAAAAAATAATTAAATATCTCAAGCACCGCCGATTTATGTGTCACAAAATCAAAGCTTAGACCTATCACACCCCTGGATGTCAAAAAAATTCGAAGCACTTAATTACAAAAATAATTTTACATCATAAATAAAATTTAAAAAAAGAAAACTTATCAAATTTAAAATAAATTAAAACAATAAAAAAAATAAAAATAAACGCACAAATCATATACAACCTTATTTCATCACAATCAGACAAAAAATTAATTATATAAAAGCCAAAAAAAAATTAAAAAAACAACTTGCCTTATTTTGCTCAAAATTCACGGTAAGATTTTTTTTCTACATATATGATTTGTTAAGTTTCGTTCAATTTTTTAAAAAGTTCTTTTTTATATAAAAAGTTATTTTTAAATTACTTTTTTTATTATAAATTGGAAAGTTAAAAAATTCTATGTTTTTTTCGTTTAATTTTCAATGTTACTGTACTGCATTTGTGCATGCAGTGTTTGCAGTTGCAGTTTTATTTTATTTCTTTTTGTCTTAAAAACTTAATGATTTAAATGTTTAAAAAAATTCCAAGGACTAAATAATATGTCTAATTCAAAATAATCCTTGTCAGAGCTGTCATTTTTTAATTTAATATTTAAAAATTATGGTAAATATGCAAATTCAGAGGAAGTTGACTGATACTTAGGATATAATATCCACACAAGTCCGACAAAATGATTTGTCATATTCCTCCAAGCACCAACATAAAATATTAATTTTAAAAAAGATTTTGAAAACCGCCCTTTTCGGTAATTTTTATAAAAACAAAAAAAAAGTTAAGCTGCTGTGTCATTGAGAAAATGTATTTAATGGAGACATCTCTAAATACCTACTAAGTTTGAACTTGATTGAAATCAAGTCTGAAATTCAAAGTCCAAAGTTCCTATTTTAACTTTTTAAGACAAAACTTTTTTTTTATTATTAATTTGTTCTCTTTTTTTTGTATACGAAACATTTTAACACTTTTCAAAGTAGACGAATTAAAAACAATTTAATTAAATTTAACTCAAATTAAATTATGTTATAAAATTTTAATGTTCCACAACAAAATTAAAACATTGATTTTGTTATCGCTTTTTCTATGGTTACATAATTAAATATACATTTTTACTGCATTTTCTGTTGAGTGTTTTAAAATTTTTGTTTTTCGTTTTAAGTGTAATCGACAGGTATTTGAAGAGATTATTGTATTTAAACTACCATTTTCGAAAACTTATACACTAGGACCTTGGTAATTCGAACTTTGTATCGGGTTTTTCAATAAAAGCGCTACAAAAGATTTTTTTAAATAAAACAAAAACGGTTTTGGATATCAATGAAATTTATTCCTGTGAAAGTACGTTCGATGCCATTATGTATGGAACTCGATTTCTTTTGCATGGCCACCACGGGCACGCTTGCAGAAGTCCAGACGCTGAACCAAATTTTCGACAGTTTTCAAGCATAAATCGGCCGATACTGCTGCAATTTCACGTTCGATATTCGTACGAAGTTCATCAATCGTCGCTGGCTTCTTGGCATAGTCCATAGACTTGACGTAGCCCCACAGGAAATAGTCTAACGGCGTCAAATCGCACGACCGAGGCGGCCAAGCGACTGGACCATTTCGTGAGATAACACGTTCTCCAAACTTGGTTTCCAATAAATTGATTGTGACATTCGCTGTGTGGCTTGTGGCGCCGTCCTGTTGGAACCACATGTCCTCCAAGTCCATATCATCCAATTGGGGCCAAAAATATTCGGTTATCATTGAACGGTAGCGATCCCCATTCACAGTAACGTGCCGGTCTTGATCATCACGGAAGAAGTACGGCCCAATGACGCCGCCGGCCCATAAACCACACCAAACCGTAATTTTTTTGGGATGCAATGATGACTCATGGAGTACGTGTGGATTGCTGCCTGACCAATACCGCATATTTTGTTTATTGACGAAGCCATTCAGCCAGAAATGAGCCTCATCGCTGAAGATGATTTTTCGATGAAAATCCGCTCTTAACGTTGAGGCCACTGACTCCGAATTTCGGTAGTAAATTTTAATAATTTCGACTCGTTGCTGGATCGTATATCTTTTTATCATAAAATGGCAAACCGTACTGAAGAGAAATGTCAAAAGAGCGGCAAGAAATACGGCGCCGTTTGCTGTCCCTGTTGCTCTACTTTTGTAGCGTTCCTGTTGAAAAACCCTTTATTATATTTCTTATAATTCGAACCACAGAGGTGACATGCTACAAAAATCTAATTCATCAAAAATTTCGCATTTTAGCTTAAGAGAGTAAAAGTTGTGCTGGTTTTTTAGTGGTTCATAAAAAAACTATAAAAAAAATTATACTCACAACCAATTGCACTTCAAATCAACGGGTTTTTTTTTCGTAAAAATGTTTTCTGTGCTAATATTTTTTACTCTTTAACTGTAAAAACACTCAGCAAATAAATAACGGACAAATTCGAATTACAGAATTAGGTTAGGTACTTATTTTAATGTTCGAATTACAAAATAGGTAGGTTCCTATATACTCAGGTAGTCATGAGCTTTTAACTTTTAATTTACGATAAAGTTTGAGTGGTTTAATCGCTTTTGCAAAAAATCTCACTCAAACAACCGCTACTTTAAACGCATCTGTTGAAGCTTTGAAGTTATTTTAAACGTCTGTCACAATGCAAGTATCAGATACCGGCCAGATTTTATTCTCAAAAATGATGATGAATACCTGTCATATTTAAAATAAGTTTATACATAAATACATCGAAATATTGAATCTATTTTTGGATGTAATTATCAAAAAACATTATATTTTTAGAAAATCGACAAATTATGGTAATAGAAAAAAATATTGCCTTCTCCATCAACCAATATGGCTTAGCAAAAATTTTATTAAATAAATTTCTAAAAATACTATGTCATCAATCATTATTATTAAATGATTATTTCAAAAGTGTGAGAAATGGAACCTAATTGAAGTTATTGTCGAAAGCAACCATTTTATTCGATTAATTATATTCTTCTTATTATTTCTTTCAGCAAAAGTGTACCGGATACTTTTTATTGTTTGGAGAGAAATAAAATAAATAACTTAGCTTTCAACACGCAATAATTTTTATTCGTATTTCTTTTATACAACCACAAAACAACAAACAACAACAACACAAAAAAATTATATTAGGTTGCGTGATTTGGTTTGTGATAAAACCATATTATAACTTTTGTTGAAGTGGAGTTTTTGGAGGATTTTCTTCACCATTTTCTTGTATAAGCTTAACGGTGACGACGACGACGACGGCAGCGCTCGGCGTCGTAGACGGTTAAGACACCATTTGGTTGGCATTTGCAAAGGGCAATCAACAATCATGTCGTTGCCATAATATTATGCCCGCTTGCCGCAGTCGTAAAACATTGTTCTTGTACAGAAAAAAAAATGTTCCCGCAAGAAATACGAGTTGATTCATAAGTACATCATTTTTATGAAGTGCTGTGCTGTTTCACTAAAAGTGTATTTTATTCTTTGTGGAAACACTTGATTTAAGAGAAAATACAACAGTTAAGATTGATAACGTGTCAATTTATCAATTATAGTCCTCTTAAATGTAATGAGGTAGAAAAGTAGTAGATTATGGTTTTAATTTACTATTATAGGAGTAACAAATTAGCAGGAACTTAATTTTACCAACAGTTTTATAATGTGGTACTGTCATAGCTCGTGGAGAAGAACGCGTAAGTTGTTAGTTGGCAGTAAAAGAGGGGACCAGCAATTTTCTACCGAATCCCAACGGCTAAGGCATAGAGTACGTACATATATTATCTAGAAAACCGACATAAGAGTTTATTCTCTTACACCCTAAAAGCTGTAAGAACAATAAAGTATACTATACTCGATGAGCATGTGTTAGTGGTCCCGTGCATTTTAAAAGGGACCTGATCCAAACCAATTTTACGAGGTGGTAGAAATGCTTTGTAACCCTTTTTCATGTAAATTATGATTAATATCATTTTGTGTTGCTTCTGGCACATAAGTCGACAATTCACACATATTCAACGTTAGGAAAAAAAGAGAGAATTAAGAGAGTTTTCTCTTACTGTGCTCTAATAAAATTTGCGGGTGTTTTAGACAAGGGGGGTACGATTCGGTTCTCTAGATAATATAGGTAGTTACTCTATGGGCTAGGGTGAGAGGTAGTTTTCATGGCAAAGATACTCTTGGAAAATTTGTCACAAGAAGTATCCATAAGAAAAACATTTTTGTTTTTAGGTAGAATATGCTGGGATTCGACACCTTTGGCCCCACACTTAAATACGAAAATTTACTCTAAACTCTAAAACTAAAACTATTTCTGTTTTTCTTATCTACTTTTCATATAAATTTTGAACTTTATTCATTAAGTTTCCCTACATTTTGAGCACTTTTAAATATGTAGTTCATTTTTATGGCATTTTTGCCACAAATTGGACCTCGAATTAGTTCTTTGGACTTCTTTTTCTCCTTCAACACGAAATTAATACCTGGATGTTCAGGATGTCTTTTCTCTTGTCATCTTAATGTCAATTTGATTAAAATATCAAGTCAGATTTTTGTTTACGAAACAAGCTTCTATTTCGCATATGAATACATCAATATTTTAAAGTCATATTTATGACAGCTATATAATAATTGAACTTCATATTTTGCTACCCTTCATATTTTGTAAAGTACCAAGAGTAGTTATTTAAAGTTGTGGAATACTTTTTAATAAATAAGTTTTTCATTCACCAAATCCTTTTATATAAAAAAAACACAAATTTTCCAACATAACGATGTAGTGGGAAAGCGAGAGTATATATACACATCACATGAAATATATTATCCTCTAAAAGAGCTTAAGTGGTTTTCATTAAAAAAGGTTTAGTTTTGCCAGAACACATTTAGTAAAAGCTATACTTACACTCTATACATACATAAGTGGATAGTTTTTAATTAAGAATAACTTAGGTATATATGTACATATAACCTTTAAGAGGATTTGATAATTAAATATTTTGTTTCACAGCCAAATCGCTTTTCGGGTCGAAAGCTCGAAAATATTTTCAAAGGTTTTCTTACAAACTATCGATAATTCACAGCTTTCAATTAAGCTCAGAAAAGCACCTAATACTATATTTTCATGATATCTGAAATGAGCTAAGTCCTCTTTCACACGAGGAAACAAGTTGCAAGAGATTTTTTGAAGTTTTCTTTTAATTTCAATCATAGACCGTTCATTCCCCTTACTTGGTGTCCTTCTCACCTAAAAACTTAAAGTTGCTGGAAACTCACAGTCGTATTTATAAACTCATTCCAAAGTATATCTAACTTTAAACAGCTGTCCAAGTCCAAAACCTTATTTATAATCATGTTCCATCCAGTGTCTAACTTAGACACTGAAATTGGCTGTCCAAACATATTCTAAAGTGGGTACGTTCAATGAACAAAAAATTGAAAAATAATCTTTAAATGAATGAAATGTTCATTGAACATATCCAAATGCTCACGAAATTGACAGATTACAGGTATGTGATTGAGTGTATGAGAACATTTGTAGGCCACTGTTGGAATGCGTTTATAAATAATGAGGTGTCCAACTATTTAGCTGGATAACTGTCCAAGAGTGTTCTAAGGAAATCTAATAAATACGACTATCAGTTTTTTTGTGTGAAAGGGGACTAATTTCGCTTATTTACTTATCTCGTTTGATAGCTAATTTCATTTTGAATTTGATTTTACCCTGAATCGCTTTTTGTTTTGTCTTCATTTTTCGATTTCTGATTTTTACGCTTTGATTTTTGACTTTTACAATGGATTCAACTTCGAAAGGATCTTATCTGGGTGTGTTCATAATGTTTTCACGTGATTTTCTATGGAATGTCTTGCAAATTTGTTTCAAATTATCTATGGGTTGGAAATGAGATTATTTGAAACAGAATTTGGAATTTTTCAACGAAATAACCTTAATGAAAACGTAATAAAATTCTCTAGGCTTAGCTTATAAGGTTTCATTTAGAAAACGTGTCTATCAAAAATTTCATCATCTTTGCTATTTTATTACATGAACATGATAATTGTTATAAATTGGCATTTTTCGCATTCACGAGTACTTAACTACAAATAGCATTTTCATTAAAATTATTATTCGAATCTCAACGGCTGTTGTTGTTATTTTGTTGTGTCTATTAACAAAAAAGGACCTGAAAATCACGTTCCATTCGTTTTATCGTTACGCTGCTTTGTTATATCTTTGTTTTTACGAATGTGCAAATTTTGCTTCAATTGTTTACTGTTCTCCTTTTTATGTCTGTTTTTTTTTATTCTCGTTTTGCTACAAAAGCAGTTTTGTTTCATTCTTCTCGCAATTCAATTTGTGGTGGTGAGCCAAAAAAAAGAAAAAAAAATACCAACCCACTCAATCACCAACAAGTGGCAACCCAGCATTTATAAATTTGCCACCAATTTGTCTATATAAAAATACGTATATATATTTATATTGATTGTGAGCGTTATGTTGTCCTTTTCAATATATTTATATAGTATCCTTTACTCTCTCTTTGGTGTGTACGGTAATTTATATGTTATATCTTTTGAACTTCTCCATCATCATGCCAACCTTCACACAATTTTCTAACAATTGAAAAATCCAGGAGCAAGCCGAACCAGAAAGGATAGCGTCATGGAGATTCCTGAGATTTTACCAATTGGCATTGGAACAAACGCAACAAGTCCCCCATCCGATGAGGAAAGTAAAAAGATATCTGTACCACGTTGGAAGGGTTCGGGTGGTTTTACACCCATACGCAAACAATCAATGTCCATACTTAAACAAGCTTCGTCTGTTTCGAATGTCAATAAAATTGGTCCGGAAAAGACGTCAATAATGACGTCAGTTGCAAATAGTCAATCTGAGCCCTACCTTAAATTAGGACCTGGGCAAGTACACCCTAAAGGATATCGATTGACATCCGGACGATATGGTGAATTGAAGATGGGCTTTTTGAAAATTAAAGGAACCGTTGAAGTTGAGGTAAGATTTATACAGATCTATTTTAGTTTTGTTTGTTTGGGGGATCTTAAGACTATATTTATTGTATTTTTAGGTTATTTGCGCACGAAATATTGTACCAGTGGATTGTGAAACACCACCAGATACTTATGTCAAGTGCTATATCAAGGATGGAGATAGACTGCGACACAAGAAGAAGACGAGAGTAATTCGACACTCTGCTGAGCCAATTTATAAACAAATAATTAAATATCAGGTATGAGTATATGAAGTGATTCAAATCAAGAATAACTTTTAAAAAAATGGCGCCCAATTATATCCTGCTGGAATTGTTGTAGAAGGTAAACTGATTTGCTTCAAATTTGGTAGAGTGGTTTTTTAATGTGATTCTTCAGAGGGGAAATTTAAATTTTCTAGGACACATAACTCCCATACAACCAATTTTGATTTATTCTTATTTTCATTTTCTTTTCAGAGTTCTGATGTTTTTGGTCGTAATATAGTGATAATGGTTTGGCAACGTTGCGTCGGTTTCGAACACAATCAAGGACTCGGTGGCACCGAAGTTAATTTGGATAAAATAAATTTGGCACAACACATTGGCGGCTGGTATCCACTATTTCCAATGCATTCATTTGGAGGTTCCGATTCGGATAATTCTCCTTGACCGATCACTGATGCGTCTCTAAATATATCATCGAATTTGTACATGGATTATTATAATAATGACAAACATAACCAATTGAGCTTACAAAATGAACAAAAAATGATACAACATCAACAAATTCCTGTTTATTAAATAAATTAAAAAAAACAACTTTATTTAAATTAAAAATAAAGTTAAAGCAAAAATTGGAAATATTAATAAATGTAATAATTATAATAATATATATACGTCTGTATGTAATGTAGGTACAGTAAAATTCATGATATTTTTATGTTAACCTTAAATACAATTAAAATAATGAAAACTATATCATTAAATATTTTTGTATACCTTGATAATTTTGTTATAAAAAAATTAATTGAGTTTATTTTTATTTTTATAGAACAAAAAAGAATAGAAGAACTAAGTTTTTTACCCTTTATTAAATATTTTTATTATTTCCCAAAATTCATATTTAAGAAAACATTTTCAATAAATTTTATAAATAGGTATAAATCAATAACTATATAAGATTAAGACAAAAAGAACAATAAGTTATTATTAGAAATCAAAAGTCAAATCCAATGATCATTATTCATTATTTTGTTATAGGAAACTAAAAGCGATTAAAACAGGCTCAACAAATTGAATTAAATATCGATTTTCTTTTTCTATATGTAAATTTATTTATTTTATTTAGGTTATTTCACCTTACACCCCTATTATGATTATTAATTATCAATTGATAATTTTTGAAATTTGATAAATCAAAACTTAATTTATTAAAAGACTGATCTATATGAGTGATAATTATTAATTTTCTTGTAATTCAAAAGGGTCTTCTCCATTCTCAATAATCAAAACTTTTATCAATTCGGATTTTGAATATCGATTTTCAATATACATATATCAATTGATACTGACATGAGATATAAATTCATTTGATGTCAATTTGTCATGAAAGTTAATCTCAAGGTCTCTTTACTTTTTGATCTTAGATATTTAATTTATGTTACGAAGTTATTTCACATTTAAGATGAAAATAATTTAACTTTGTACCTACTTATTATTTTTTGGTGCCATCATGAAATAATGCCGAACGCAATTAATTAATAAAATTTATTTTAGATTGAGAAACTCAGAAAATATTAAATTTTGATATTTCATATTTTCTAAGTTTCTCTTGATGTGCAAAAACAAATAATCTTTTTTAAACCGTAAATTGTTGATTTGTTTACATATATCCCGGCGGTAAGGTTAATTAAGAACCTGAGCCTTATACGTGTAACACTGTACGTGTCACACATTACCGTCAAACATTACGTTGTAATTGGATACGTTCAATAACATTAATATTTATTTACACATCTGAACCGTAAGTTCCAGCACTCAAACATTTTTTTTTTAATTTTTTAAATACATAAAACTATAGAAGTTAAATTATTTTCCACTCAAAGTTAAATATTAATGTAAGCCACCTTCTTTTTGACAACTCGGAAAATTATTTTGATATTTTGGAGAATTATTTATTTAAAATGAAAATCGTTTCTTATTCAATTTGTAAAAATTTATTCGCTTAAGGAACCAATCGTTATTATTGGATAATATATAAGTTCGTTAATGATTTGCAAATGGCTTTAACTTAATGTTGCAGGTTCCATCACTTCGAACAATCACATTTTAAATTATTCAATCTGATATAAAATTTTTAAACCTTAATTTAACTAATGTCATTGACAGTAACTTTAAAAACAAAAAAACTGGGGTGGAATCGGCTAAGGTGATTTGTGATAGTTGACAGTCACAATCAACAAATTCGGTCTGTGTAAGGTGATAGTCACCTGTGACAATCACAATTTTGTGACTATTTTCCGTGACAGCTATTTAGGTGTCACTTTCATATGAAATTGACTTTATTTTTTTATTGTCTTTTGTGTCTAGTCACAATGAATGAGTTTCTGCCTTTGTCATTTGTTTTTCCATCTCGAAATGCTGAAAATGAATATATAAATCGTAATAGAAACGTCCGGATTTTGAAAATTAACCTCCTGAATAAATTTGACGTACTTGATATTCCAAATCCAAAGTAAGTGCACATTACATATATATTCCGTAACACTCAATTTTCTTGGAAGTGGTGCCTACCAAAGGCAAGTTGGTGTTGACTGGTCAGCTCCCAGAGTACAGTCTGTGAAGTCATCTCTTCTACATTGAAAAAAAATGGAGAGGATATTCTGTCCCCTCAAAATAAAATTTACTCTATCGAATTCGGAAGCAACCAAAACGTACTTTTATGAGAATACCTGGAGGTAGGTTTTTGTTAATTGTTAAAAAATATATTTAATTTTGCTATTTTCCTAGTAATCGGCTGCATAGATGGAAGTCATTTCTTCTAAAGTGATACCAAATTTAAAAAATATTTTGGTGATCACCTTACGCAGATGCAAAAATTCTTTTGATCACATTTGATTGTCACAAACGTGACAGTCAAAAATCACCTTAGCCGATTCCACCCCTGTTATAAATTTCTTAAGTCACTTCGCAACCACAATAATTGTGTCGTGTCCGTGTGGTGTGTTGTGGAGTGATGAGTCACTATTGCTCAAATGTATTTCATATATACGCAAAGCCATATATGTACCTACATATTTGTCTGATGTATTTTGGTGTAATGTGTGTTATGTCAGAATTCACCCATTTCTTTATCAAAACATTTCTGGTATAACTAATTTTCATAAAATATTATCTACCTATTTTTTTTAATTAAGGGTGCTTTCATAAATGCATGGCTGCTTTGTTTATATGCGATCAATTGCAATCATATTAACGTCATACAAAATATTTGCGAATGTGTTTTACTCTGCATTTATGAACACTTTTTCTGATTTACGTCATATGTCAAAAACAATAAAGAAACAATAAAGGAAAGGAAATCGTTTATATTATACCTGTCTCTTTCTTTAAGAAAGAAACTCAGATTGCATGTGAGTTTTTATAGTTGCACATTTGCGCTGCAAATATTTGCGTTTTGCTTTTATGAAAATCTGACATTTATCATTTGCATTTATGAAAGTTCTGCATTCGTCAGACTTTCGCAACCATGCATTTATGAAAACACCCTAAATTAAAATATTCTAAACAAATCAAAAGAAAAAAATTACAACAATGAAGTTTTCAGACACACTAATTGGAAATAAAATAGATCAGAAGAGTTTTCTGCTGGATTGCGTTGCGGATAATGACGCTTCTCATAAGAATACCAGAGAACACTTTTCTCTCTGGCACTACTGTGCCTAAAGCTCTTTTTAAATCGTGTGAAGCTTTATGAAACCAGTATAAATAAAAAGCTTCAAAAAGATTTCAAAAAAGTTGTTCTTCCTCACATAAAATATATAAAATAAAAAAGAAAAAACTATTGAATTGAGCGGAATACAAGCCAATGTACTAATAGATAAGTACAGAGGTTGATAAATTTACTATGATTTTTTTTTTTATATTTGCACGTTGATCAGTGAGCAAAGCTTTATTTATAGGAAAAGGAATTCCAAAGAAGGTCCATTTCAAGCGACTGACAAAAATCCAAAAACTCAATAATTTGAATTTTTGATATTTCTTTTTATACGTCACGTATAATAGTGTAGTGTGTATTGGTTGAACTGAACTACAAGAAATATCCTTCGATTTGTTTTAAAATAAGCCGTCACAAATGTCTTGCGAATTATTGACTCGTGTGCAAGGGGTATAACATTTCCATATAATGCAAATTATAATTTTTACAGTTTTATAAACAAAAATGTTAATAATGGAGGAAATTAATTAAAACATAATTTCTAAGAACAAAACACTGATTTTAAAAATTAAAAAAAAAAACTTATCAACAGAAATAAATACGAGCAGCAATCAAGTCTGTTTATAACTAAAGAGACATTTAAAAAGTGAATGAATACCAAATAAAGTAGTTTTCAGTTCCAAGGTTCCGACTTTTAGAACAGTCTCTTAACAAAAAAGATTCTACATACATATGTACAACATATTATGAACTAAATGACGTTAAAATAAAAAATTCTTTCGTTGGGATCATTTTAAATTTAACAGTTTATGTTTTAAAAATTAAATTCAAAGTTGAATATGTATAAACATAAATCAATTATTGGTTTTTAACTGTATGTATGTTATTTATTATTTTCTTGATATAAAATAAACTTTAAATGGTACATTAAGCTATCATGTAATCTCTGAATTTTTGTTGTGAATTATATGTGTATAAAACCCTGAATAATGACAATCTTCTGATGAAACTGAATCTTGAAATTACTAAAAAATAAAAAACAACATAAAATCGTTTTCCTAACATTTATTATGCAGGCTTAAGAAAATAATTATATGTACTTTAAAAATGCTATATGTTCCTTAAAGTCAGCACTGCAAGCTTGTATACAAAATGTTTTTGACATAAAAAATGTAATAATTAATATAAGTTTCACAATCTATAGGCACTATAAGTAGAAAATTTAGGGATTCTACATTTTGGACTGAAGTATAATTATTTTGAATACAATTTTTTTAGACAAAAAAATTTGTTATCTTCTACAGCATATTTAATATTATAGTTGAAATATTTTTTTTTTACTTTAAAAATGAAATTACTAGATAGTTCTTAACTTTCTCAATTTTCTAAAATAAAATTCTTTTCTTTTCCTTATTAATAAAATGGTTTCAATCGAAACAGTTCTACGGAAAAAAACATAAGAAAATATTGAAATAATATGCGTAATATGAATAATAAGTATCATAGTAGTACTTAAAAAAAAACAGTAATTATAATACATACATTTCTTAAG
The DNA here is from genome assembly GCA_951394125.1 of Epistrophe eligans. NCBI lineage: Eukaryota > Metazoa > Arthropoda > Insecta > Diptera > Syrphidae > Epistrophe > Epistrophe eligans. Next base: position 15,412,751 of record OX596029.1, on the reverse strand, counting down.
ATTACAGGTATATTATGAAACAATTTTTTTTTTTTCATTTTATTTTCTGTTTAAAGAATTAATTGAATCTATATTCTGCACTCATCTTTGAAGACAATCTACTTACAAAAGAAAACAAAATATAAATAAAAATTTTAAATGTTAAATATAAAAATAATTTAAACTTAAACTATAACAATGAACATTTTTCTATTGGAAAATATTACGCTTTGAGTTCAAACTCAATTAATTCTCTTGCAAATATCTATCAGACAATTTAAAAAAAATAATATAAATAATTATTTAAATAAATATTATGTAACTTTAAATTAATTAAAAGATTATATATAAAAATAGTTGTGATTAATAGATACTTATATACAACTTTGTATATGATTATAAAATTCATACAAAACAAAATCTACAATTTAAGTTATTTATATCTGCATATTATAATATAACAGCGACTATAAGGACACATTTTTAAAAGAAGAGCCGAATAACGGGGTATGATCGGTGAATTAATATCGCCATAGAGTTTTAAAAAAATACAAAAATGTAACTTTAAAAAAAAACTGAAAATGGTTGTGCAAAATTTGTTGGATGAATGTCCGTTTTGTTTAAAAAATATATATCAAAAAAAAATGTTTGTATACATGTTATGAAGTTGATTTTGCATTAAATCAATACAAAAATTAATAAATTATAGTTTAATTTATTTTTTCAATTGTGGTTACACTCTAAAAATTGCTTAGCGAATTGAATAACTAGGGACTATTAGTGCCTAATCTTTTCAATTTTTTACTATATTCGCGCGCTATATTATTTTATCTTTCGTTATTAGATTATCTTTTCGATATTACTTTATACTTCGTACATATATCGCTTAGAGGGCAATCTATGTCGATTTGTATTCTTAATTATTTTGAAAAATGCTAATAAGTATAAAAAACTAAAAATTTTATTCAATTTGTTTTTTTTTTTATTTTATAAATTAGGAAGTTCATAAAGAATAACTTTTGAGATTTTTGGATTTATTCAAATGTTATTATAAATATTATTTAAGTTTTTTTTTTTGTAAAAAAGCAGATATTGCTAAACATTATCACTCTGTATGTCTTTTATTTTTCTATAAATAATAAATACAATAAAAACTTAAATAAATGTTATGCATTAATTATAATTTATTAATACAAAACCTTTCATAAATTATATATATATATATTGCTTCTTTCTACAAGCAAAACAGTATACAATACACATCATTATTTAAAATAATTAAATATATTTAATTATGAATATTAAATATATACAAAAAAGATAATATTATATTGAAGCTCTGGTAGTTTGTATAGTTTTACTACCAAGCTATTGCATCTGAAACTGTAAAAAACACCATATCAATTTTTTGTTAAAACAAAAAAATGTAATGTTTAACAAACAAACATAAAAACAAAATAAAGAAGAGATAGAGAAATAAAGTTATTTTAATGATGAATATAAATAAATAAATATATAATTAATAAAAATAAACTGATATATTTAAATGTGGATTGTGTGTTTTACTAAAAAAAATATTATATTAAAGTAACAAGAGTGAGGAAGATGTTAGAATTTCTTACCTACGAATTGATTATAAGATTTAAAATCCGAGGGATAAACTGCAGTGGATTAAACTGTCATATTTATTGGGAACTTTGGGTGATATCATATCACTTTCCCTATATGAATTTGTAAAAAACAAAGTTAAGTTGAGTTAAAAACTGACCTTTTCAATATGTTGCCATCTTCAATTTTTGTCTTTTCATCCTCTGTTCTGAATTTCAATTAAATAACTACAATCATTTCGTTTTCAATTCTGATTTGGTTTACATAATGTACATACCTACTTATTTGTTTTCTTGTAGCAATAAGTCGTTAATTTATCTTTGTTGTTATCATTTTGAATCTATCTCTGTTGTTTCAAATTTACTGTCACTAGAAAAACTGTTACCAATTAAAATACCAAACCTATATAAAAACGTCCTTTATTAATTTTTGTTCACAATTTGCAAAATAAATGCGGAAAATTTTGAACACTTTGAAATTTAATTTACAAAGTTTCATCGCTCATTATGTATCTAATGTCATTATTTGGAAAATGGACTACCATTTACAATATTTAATAGTGGCTATAATTTTAATTAAGTGTCAATTCCACTTGTCATTATCTGTATGACAAAATTAATAGCAAATTTTGAACAATTAACACGTTTTTTTATGGCAAACAAATGGAAGAAATTATGGTAAATCATCTGTCACTAGTTTAAATGTGGCATAAGCATTACTAAAGAAGTCTGACGGATGATACACCTTTGGATAGGTCCATAAGTCGAACCTCTATACCTACTTCATCCTCAATATTCATACATATGTATTATGGTGCTAAAAGCTTAACAGGATTTGCCTCCTTTCTATATTATTACTATTAAAATAGGTAACATTTTTTTTGTTAAGAAAAAGAACGCAACATTGATGTTTTTTTTCCATTTCATATAACCTTACTTGTTTCAAATAACAACATAACTTATAACAATTTTCTATCACTTTCATAAGAATTCAATAATAATTTTCTGCAACAGCATCTGTCAGTCAAAAAAGTGTTGCTAAATGCTTTCAGGAATTTTATAACGTACTTTATATCATTCCTTTTCAAAATTTGAGGAAGACAAGACTAAAGGAATTGTTATTATTCCATAACAGCCAATAGTTCCAGAATAAGATTATACATAAAATTCCATTGAAAGATTGTTGTTTTCTATGATACTTACAAAAATAATTCTTTATTCGACATAAAAAACCTTAAAAAAAACAAAACTACTACTGATCACGTACTGCTAAGGCCGTTTACAGTTGCACTCATATTCGGTTCATATGAATCTTCGAAAGTAATCTCATGTAACGGTTCATTTAGCATACTCTCGATTCTGTTTTTGATATGTGTCTTTAGTGGATCTGCAATAGCTTCGAGCTTTGGAACCATTTTCATAAGGAACAGAAAATCTGGCGATAGATTAACTGCATTGGTCTTTGTTGTGGCTGGGGCTGGGGCTATTGCTTTTGTTGGAGGTGCAGAAATGTTTGCTAATGTTTCAACTCGTTGTATTTTTATTGGAAGCTCTATTGGTACGTCTTGCTTTGTTTCCTCCATTTGTACCTCTTCCTCATCCTCCTCCTCTTCCACCTCTTCCTCCGAATCGATCAGAAGAACCGTATCCTTGGCAGTTTTCGCTCCATTGGCACTTTGAATCTTCTCAATAAGCTGTGGTAGGAGTTGCTCAATTTTCTCAGCAGTTTGTGCATCAGATTTATCAGCGATAAGAGTGATTTTCTGGTGTTTCTTTGTTTCATCATTGTCATCGCCGTTTTCGAGAATTAAAAACATTTTACTTTTCTGTCCCGGTACTGCATTGCCATCGCTGGGAGTGATAACAAAAAGCTTACGATTGCCGCCGTTTATCATTGCGAGCGGAAGCTTTTTCAATGAGTCATTGCTGCTGCGCTTAGATTTTGTTTCAGAATCTGATGTGTAGTCACTGTGGACGGATGATGCTCTGCTGTTAGCGTCAACATTCCACCCACTTGTCGAGCTTTGTCTTGAACGCTGAAACAACAAACAAAAAAAAAAAAAAAAAAAAAACAATTTTTAACATTTGAATCTTTTGAATTATGAAAATATTCTCATACCTTTGTTCCTTTTGATGATTGATTTGAGTTAATACTGTCCGCAGAAGGATGGCGAGTTACTTTACCGTTAATCATTGTGACCTTTTCCTTAAAGTGTTTCATACAAACACGCAGATTAACCAAGCTATTATTTCGAATATGTTCCTCGCTGACTTGAAAGAAATCCACCCAATCTTGGCATCTGTTTGAAAGTAAATTGGGGTTCTTTATTTAGGTAACCATATAGATAAGGCAAAAAAATATGAATAGAAAAAAAAAGCTGAAAGGGGAAACTATCTCAAAAGCTATATAATATGTAAGTTAAATTGCAAAAAAAAAATAAAAGTCTGTTATAGCTTTGAAATTAAGTTCCTTCAATCTATTTTAGATTTTCTGTATTTAATTTAATTTTAAGACGAAAAAAAAAAATTATGATGGTTAGTGCTTTACAAAAATAAAAAAACAAAGTAAGAGAAGACAGGGGGGGAGGGATGTTATTTATAGAGGTATTAAAAAGCAATGACTTGTCGAGCAATAAGTTGCGCATTCATGTTTTTCTTTTTTTGTGAGTATGTACCTATGTACATAGGCACAGCAGAGTAGATACGATAGGTACACGAAAGTTTAACTTGGAAACAAATGACTAATGGCTTTGTTTTGGTTGAGGCTCATAAATTGGGTGTAAAGAATATTTAGCAATGTTTACATATTTTACAAAGCTTAAAAAGTTATACTACCTATGAGAAAAGGTTTTTTGAGCTTGGTTGGCTTAAAATAAAGAAAAAATAGCTGTTCCAATTTAGGATAAAACAAATATGTAAGTAGGCATGTATGTACCTACATATGTACATATGTAGATGCCTATTTAATTAGAAAAAAATGTGAGTTAAGATGTGTAAACATCAAATTAAATATTCAAGTGCTGGTTTTACATCGCAGAACGCGGCTAATTCGAACTGACAATCAAATTTCAACCCAAACTCAACTCGACCTTTCGATTTAGTGTGAGTATTAAACGTATCCAATATACCTACATATTTATGTAAATCAATGTATCGTAACGTGTAACAGCACAGCGTATCTAATGTGCTACAGAAATTTTTTAATTTACCCTACCGCCGGCATAGATGTTATATATCAACATATATGTGAAATTTTGTATAAAACTCCAAAATCTTAAAAAAAACCTACCTAATCTCCCTGGAGGTTTTTTTAACATTTATAATTTTGGATTGATTTCACTCGTTTTTGAAAAGATTTTACTTTTTGTCAAGTGAAACTTAGATGCCACGCTCCTTGGATAAAAAATCTAAAAATTTTATGATTACGTTGCAATACAGTCCTAACGCTTTACCAAATTTCATTGTTATTAAATTTAAAATTAAATAGAAATAATAAATTTCTGTTTGGCATAAAATTAAAGGTCTTCTATATATTCTTGCCAAAAGCACACAGGTTGAGAGTTGAAGGTCACTAGGCCCGGGTGTCACTTCACAAAATTTATTTAGTTTTAAATAATTGATAAGAGACTTTAACTTCAAGATCATATCATGGCCCTAAATGCCTTTTTGAAGAAATAAATAAAATGTTGTTTATTTATTTTTTTTTTTTTTTGAATGCAAACTTTTTCGATGAAAGCTAAATGAAAACTAATCATCTGTGTACGGGACATAGGTGCCTAACCTAAATCTTGATAACATTTCATATGGGAATTTTCAAAACAATTTTTCCATCAATTCTATGCAACCCTAAATTACTTTTCCTTACAGTGATCAAATACTCTGATTGCAAGAAACTTTTCTATTCACAACACTATTTTTTCGCAAGCAGAAAACTATTACCGGTTAATTTCAATGGAATTTTCGTAGAGCTTTTTGTTTTTTTTACACAGGAATCTCAAACTCGACTTTAATTTAATTTGAAAAATAAAAAAAATGGAATACTGCCAAACAGGTTTTGTTTAAGGAGATTCATCAGGGAAATATATAAAACGTACCCTACTGTACTGAACTATTACTTAAAAGCACAACACCTTAAACATCATAGCCCAATGATACCATATCATTTAAAACTTTTAAAGATACATATTTTGAAGACATCTATCTATAAAACTTGATTACCTACTATCAACAAAACAAAAATAAATTTATAAAATTATGTATCTGTACGTTATGGCTATACAAATACACACACACACACACATATTGATAGAAAATTCAATACAACACAATTTTCCAGAAGATTATATCGACTGAAAAATGTAAACAAAAACAAAACATCAACACAAACGCCATATTTATGCCATCGAACCATTTTTATTTCATAGATAGGTACAGCATAAAATACTAGCAATAGCAAGGTAGAAAAAAAATAATCACAGCGCAGGATTAACAAAAATATATGTAACACAATTGGCACTCCGAGTCAAGATGATCCCCTGACTGATCAAAAAAATAGTTTTTTTTTTTTTTTGAATAAAATAAAATGTATTTACCTGCCAGGATAATGCACCAAGGCAAGGTAGGTACATATATTTACAAGGAGACTAGGTATTTTTAAAGAGTAGTTTCTATGAATATTAAAAAGATATAAACTCTAAAAGCAAAAAAAACAATAACCGAAGCGCAGAACGAGAATAACTAAACTAACTTCCAATGACTGAACAAAGAAAAAATTCATTCTTCTATCCCCTCTTCATTTTCTCAAAGAAAAGAAAACTAAAAAAACATATTAAAAGGAAAATGCATCTAAATATATATAAAAATCACTTTTCCAATGCCCTTGCAATGAAAGGTATCTAACCTAGTATACCTAACCTAGGATTTATCTTTTATTCTTCTATACAAAATATACCTACGCAACGCAAACTCACACACACACCATCAATTGGCTACCGGCAGCGGCATGGGGTGTTATATATAGCAGCATAGCATATAGGAAAAGCGGTTTGAGTTCATCATAAATAAACTCACTCAGAACGTCTGAACAATCACGGTGCCATATGAAACATAAACATCCCTCGTTTCGACATTATTTTTGTTTGAATGATCTGCACTTCTGCCAGTTTAACATTATTGTCGTCATTCCATTCGGACTTTTCCTTCAAACTGGCTTAGGTTTAGTAAAGTAGCATAAGTGCACGTGTGGATGGATGGTGGATGAATTACCTGCATGAAATTATGACAAACAAAATTACCCTTCCAGTCATTCCCCTCACTTTAAATTCAAAAAGATTCGTCATTCCAAAAAATAAATAAAAAAAATTCATGAATGAGTCGCACGTACTTGCTCTTTGGGATTGATGAAGGGAATTAAGGCATGCAGAGATGAACGCTTGTGTAAATTTGCAATATGTATTGCTTGGTTTTTACCATTGAATAATAAATTATCTGCCTACCTACCTAGATTTATAAAATTCTAGGCGCTATAGTAGGTAAGGTACTCACAAAAATCTGTTTTGACGTTTGGATATTCCTACAGCTAGGTACAGTTTCACATTGCAGCTCTGTATCCTATTATCCTACCTTTTAACTTTAATAGTGCTGCGAGTTAGAGCTACATCATTGTATTCAGCCGATCACAATTCACAACATTGTTGAACTTTCATAACATTTATATGTACCTACCTAAATGCCAAGTTTGTTAAAAATTTTATTTATTTATTTCTATATGAAACCAATACCTGGCCCCTAGAGCAATGAGGTTATAATAATCCGAACCAACGCCAACGTTTTGTTTAGAACTCGATTCATATACCTACCTATCGTATCGTAATTGTATAATATTCGCATTTTTGTCTTTGTGTAAATATATCGTGTCTGTGATGAAGGTTCAGTTACCCCTAGTGAAGTTGAGTTGTAAAGTAAAGAAGGGGAAGTCAACAGCTGTTTGAATCATTGGAGTTGAAACATAAACAGTATAAATAAATACAAACATAAACTTCACATTTATTGTAAGTAAATCTGAAAGTCATCTCACATAACGGAAAAATAAAACTTTTTTTCCTAAATTAGAACAGAATTTCAAATTCTCCTCTCAAAAAGCTATACACACAGAGAAAAAAACTTTTTTACAAAATAAAAGCTTTACTCACCTCTGGGCGTCATGTATGGGGAAGCGGCAAAGCGTTGACGATCCATCTGTGCATCCAAACATGCAGCGTCGGCTTGATTTCTTCGAGTTGCCTTTACCATCGTCAATGGAGTCAGAGCTTTTTCCCATGTTGTTGATGGTATTGTTATCCATTTGTGTACTGTTGCTATCACCAGCACCTTCCCCATTGCTCTCGCTCATATTTTTTTTTTGAATTTATATGATAAAAAAAAAAAATAATTGAGAGTTAAGTGCACAGCTTTTACAAGCTCAGCTTTTGCCCGCTCTCGTTTTTGTGATGTTATGCGCTCAAACTTTTTTTTTGAACTTTCAGCACTGTCAGACAAAACCCCAACAAAAAAAGCTAAACGATATAATGTAGGTACTATATTATTATATTTTTCGATTAAAATAAGCCCGTTTATGCAGTAATAGTAATCGAATTAAATACACAATTTATATTTCTAAACTGCACGTGTTTTGATTTAAAAGAATTCAATGTCCATTGCGAATAAATTAAATATCCTTTTTGTATGTTGATGTTTTGTCACAGAAAAAAAACTTAGAAACAAGCCGACACTATCGAGCCATACAAACGAAATGAAAGCTATCCGTTTTATGAGTGTCACCCAAATAGGAGCAACGAGCGAGAGCGACCCTAATGAATTTTTCCTGGATGTTAAAAGTTCACTCAAAAGCACGAATTCAAAAAAAAAAATTGTGCTTCGCGATCTAAAAGTGTTCGTTAGGGCTTATAAAGAAAGCTCGTTTTTTTTATTGGTATAAGGAAGCGGATTAATATCGATTTTGGAACACCCTCCGTACTGGTAGGTATGTATATTATGTGGCAACTAATGCCTATTTACTTAACTTTTCGTTGTAATAATACATATTGTTTTCTTTATATATTTTTTTTTCAAATCGATCGATGTTTTCTTTAATAAATTGTGTGCATACATAGCTACTGCACCTAGGTACATATATACATATTTGTTTTTGATCGTATATTTATAAAGGACGATCAATAATGCTTTTTTTGAGTGAGAAAAACTAATATGAAACATGGAATGGAATGTAGGTAAGTAGGAAAGTTAAATAAATTACACAACACAGTCGCATGAAATTGCTCTTGTATGTAGTTGCCTAAAAAAATATGTGGCTGAAATTAAATTGGTTTTTGTTTTTAAATAATTGATTAAACCACCTACCTATGATATTTTTGGACTACAAATAAATGTACGCCTTCTATTTTTTTTAATAAATTTGAAATTTGAATAAAGTTAAAAAATCGTTGAGTAGTTTTTTGAAAAACACCTAGGTATCAGCATTTTTATAAATTTTTTTTATAATTTTTTATAAATTTTTTCGTTGGTCTCCAATTAATGGTCTGGACAATTATTAATTCTGTGCAAAAAAAGAGCGGAGACTTCTCCAAATAATCTGCTATAATAATCAATTTTACTCATCGAACTGCGTGCTGCAAAACGAAAACCAGAACGAAATTTTTCGTTTATGATTTTCGTTGTGTCGTTTTTGTATGGGATTTTTCGTTTCGCATCAACAGCGTATTAGGCTTTAATACGAAATTAAGTTCAAAGAAAAATGTTGGACTTTATTTATGAGTCAGGGTCATAACACTATAGGTATGTAGGTAAGTATGTCAGTCAACAGTTTATTTTGATAGCAATCATTATTTGTTAATTTGTTTGAAACCTGAAACATATACCTATGTCATCCTAATTCGTGAAGATACCGTTGCTTAACCTGTAACTTTTAACATAATGATTTAATAAAAAGGTATAGGTAGGTATAGTATACTACTTATATTTTGTTATTCGCAAGCACATGAATTAATTTAAATTTCCAAAAAAAAAATCATTATTACATAATGTGAACATTACCTACTATATATTATATGTAAATAAATATGTTACTGCAAAGATAGTGTACCTTTACAATCCTAACATCCAACATCACTGCCAGATAAGCTCTTTAAAATTTCAAAAAGCTAACTTTAGCCTAATTTTTTTTTTCTACGCAGTTGCATTTTGCTTTAAAAAATACCTAACTTTAAAGCGTTTCTTTGCTTTGGAATTTTCTTTTATTTTAAAAAACTGAAACATTCTAAAGTTCTCAAATAAAAAAAGCTTTTTCATTGAACTTCGAGCAAAGAGAGATGCACAAAATGTTTTTTAGAACGATTCTTAACATAGCCTCGGTGGCGCAGTAGGCAGCGCGTAAGTCTCATAATCTTAAGGTCGTGAGTTCGAGCCTCACCCGGGGCATATCTTTTTTTTTATCTCTTGTATGTATAATTTTCTAGAAGAAGAATTTTTTATTAGGTTTCCCCAAAAATACAAAAAAACACAACTCTTATTTTTAAGAAAATTTTAAACTTTGAAAAAAATATTGAAAACAAAAATCATTCGTAAAATTTAATATTATCTTAAAAACCCAAAGCTTTTTCTTAACGATTGTATTGCAGGCATATAATATATACCTAGGTACATGTATGCATTGTTTTTTAGCTAAAAACTGAATTATCCCTTGAGAGAATCACATAAAAACTTTTAAGTTACAAATTTGAGGAAAACAGTGGTTCACCACCATAATTGTATGCCTGAATAAAATCTCAATTTAGATATTTTACGAATTTAAATAAACATGACCCTATAGAAGGTACCTTTATATCGCAAGTAAAAGTGATTAATCAACGCTCTCAAGGAAAATGTAAGAGACACATGCCATGCCATTAAAATCCAAATATAGACGATCATAAATTTATAATATTTTTTCTATTCGGTTTTATGACACTTAAGCATTTAAAACTGTCATTAAAAATTTAATTTGCAATTGTTATGTATACCTTAATCTATAACTATCAATAAAATACAAGTAAGTTGCAATTTTATTTTAGCAAAACATTGCAGCATAGGTACATTATAACAAGTCGTCTAGTAGTTATTAAAAAGCAATAAAACGACATCTGGTGGAGGATAAAATAAAATAAAAATTCCCAAACAACACAATCAAACAAGTGCAATTTATGTACATTTATTGAGTCTGCAATAACATTACAATTTTAACAACAATACTTATTACTTACAAGTTATAAATTATGGTAAAACAACGAACCTATGGCTCGTGGCCCACCCATATCCCGAACAAGTACGCGATTTAGATGCACGCGACAACGAGACGGGAGGCCTGTGCCATATGAAGTTAATTGGTTGTTCCCATTTTTTTTTCATGTGTAGTTATTTTTTTCAACTGTCCGCATAGCTCCCTGCAAAATGCTCTCTTCTATGCAAAACACTTTAGAAGAAACATTAAAAGTTGTAAACCATGCAAATTATTTTCAGTGTCTTGCCATTTGTTTCTAATTCATTTGCATCGTGAAGCAGTGTTCAAGAAAAAAAAATACAAATTGATGACAACTAATAATTTCAAATAAATCTCACGATCGTGTTACACTTTGTCAGCAAGACTTTGATTTAATAAAACAAAAATTATTTCGAAATGCCGACGGACTTTTTATTTTATTAAAATTAAAATTATAATTGATTCTTAAATCCGAGATACCTAGACGGGCAGTCAAATGTGTGCTGTTAAATAAAAAAAAAATAGACAATTAAACTATTAAAAACACATAATCCTTAGTTAAGATCTAATTGAATTAATTAGGGGCGACTTTCTTTGGGGTTTTACCGAAAAAAATTATAATAATAAATAAAATGTGGGTATAGTTAAACAAAAAATAAATGTAGAGTAGTGTAGTGGTTATTTTGGAAATTGTTGAATATTTTATGCTCCAAAAAAGGTTTATGGGTTGGGAATAAATTTAAAATAAAATTGTTTAAGTTTCAAGACTCTATTTAAATTTAAACCTACTGCCCCCTTAGTTTTTAATTAGATCACATAAAATGTATGCAGGTATAATTTTCGAAGTCTGTTTTTAACTAAAATAATCAGAAAAAGTTAAATAGTTTTTGGAAAAATACTTAATTAGGTATACACTTTTTAAAACAATATTTGACCCGGTTAAAAATAAGAATGAATATCGTTATTTTGTGTGCATTTATTGTAAGTTTTAGCTGCGTAAATATTGTTTACGTTAGGTTAAAACAGTTTATACTATGTATGTATACACTCTGCATCTCCATAATACTTAATTTACCAATGTGTCAAACCATGTTAAAGCCTTTTTGGATATTTTTGGAGAAAGACTGCGAAAAATGGATAAATTAAAAATCTGGGCGACAGGGGTTAAAAATAAGATATAAAATTAAAACTGAAAAAAAATTTGTTTAAGTTGTTTCTAACTCTTTAAGCTACTGTAAGCAATGGGAGTATAAAAATGTTTAAAAGTTCAAAGTAAGGCACACAGATTAATCTTCACCTTTTTATACCGAATAATAGATGAGTGCCAAGTGCAGAGCAGCATTGCCGCTCAAAAACAAAATTTCCGTGCCACATTTTTTTTAAAAAACGTGTAATTTTTGTGCCATATTAAAAACACGCAAATTCATTTAAAGGATTTTCCAATAAAAGGTTTCATTTTGACGGCTGTATTACCTTAATAACTTCACGAAATCCGTCTTTAAGTTCTCGAATCGATTGTGGAGCATTGGCATAGACCTTATATTTCAAGTGGCCCCAAAGAAAAAAGTCTAAAGGTGACCTCGGTGGCCAATTGTGATCACCACTTCGAGAAATAACACGGTCAGGAAACTTTTCTTGCAAAATTGCTTCGTTGTTTAGTTGCTTTTGTGGCACGTAGCGCCATTTTTGTAGTGTAGTACGATTGTGAAATTAAAGGAAATAATTTTATCTTTTCGTGTATTGTCAAAAAATAAGATATATTTGGAGCCATTTTCCTAAATTTTCTTCAAAATTCACTTTATTTAAATTAAAAAATGGAAATAAGAAGAGCGTGCCATGTTGAATTTTTCCGTCCCACGATAAAATTTTCGTGTTAAAAAGCACGATCGTGCCTCTTTGGCAACGCTGGTGCGGAGAGCCAAGAGCGGAGTGTCAAGTGCGGAGTTCTAAGCTTCTAAGTGCGGATTTCCAAGAGCGGATTTCCAATGCTGAGTTCCAATTGCTGAGTGCCAAATGTGGAGTTATATTTTATTTTATTTTACGTACCTATTTTGTTTTATTATATTTTTTAAAAGAATATTTTTGTTTGTCATTTTATTTTATTTAAACTTTTGGTAGGTAGGAATTTCGGTCCAGGAATTAATTTTCAATTTGTTTTAATATTTTTATCAGTGTATTCAGCGACTTTTTCATTATGATTGATGTGATGGAATTAGAAAATTCTCACTTGTCTGTCACGATTTGCCCTCTAGACAATTTGTTTGCTAGTATATTGGTTGAAGTATTCTGTACCTCGTTTTAAAATCGATACAGGAAAATAGAACAAAAAACATTATTTTCTATCTTTTAATCAGATAAGTAAAAAGAATTATGTGTTTGTAATAAATTGTTGATTTATACATTTATATTTTAACAAATAGATCAAGGACTATATTTATGCAGTTTGATTTAATGGAGCATTTTAGTTTTTTTTTTTAGTTTTTCTTTTAGTTTTTTTTTTTAATAAAATTGTTTTTCTTGTTATTTTATTATTGATTACAATATATTGGATTTAACCTATAAATATAGTCATTGCTTTAAGAATTATTGGTATTCAGGGAATTCTAGGGATGGTTTATTTTCATCAACTAAAAGTGTTCAAAATCTGCGTATCGTTTAACCTAAGAGATCCACAGACAAGACATCAACATAATCCCATTCCAGATGAATATACATTTGCAGAAATAATGTTGTCACGACTTATTGATTTCTCAAAAAGCACAAGTGCGAGAATATTTCTAAAATATTCTAAAAATAAACGTAAGACAGCACTCCCTATAGAAAGTTATATTTACATCTTAAAAAAAAAAAAATTTCCATTTACATACATTTACATATTTTATATTACGGTTCCTACTTTCATGGATATAATTTCAAAGTTCATCAAACACTAATGTTCTGCTTTATCTACCTAACATCAAACATGTCTGCAGCTATTTGATCGATTAGTATCAGAAACAAAAGAAGCTAACGACTGAAAAGATTAGCTATATGTATTTTATTTGGTGTACCAGATACACTTACCTACTCAAAGAGTTTAGATTTATTATAAAATTATCTAAGTCAAGCTCAGAAAAGATCGTGAGCTTTCGTAGTTTCTTTAATTTTGTTCCTCTTTGCCATAAAGTACATTTTTGTATGAATGTATGCAATGACTTACCATGTATATCTTTTGTTTTGCAAAAAAAAAAGAAGCTATTGAACTTTACGAAGGCCAAGTCCGTTTATTCTCCTTTCGTATTGTTCTTGTTTTGTTATGAGTATGTTTTTTTTTTCTCTCTCTTTTTCTATTAACCCTATTTTATGCTCTGAAGTCTTTGAAGAAAACACAAGGTTATAGTGAGATATTCAATGTCAGACAAAGCTCGGGTAAAATTTACTTGCAAATATATTTTGACAGAAGGTAAATTTATTAAAGTTCACTGATAAAATGACAGGCTCGTGCGAAATTTGTAAAAATGACATTGTAAGTTTCACCTTGGTATTCGAGGTACGTATTGTTGATCTGATGACTGATCAAGAATTAATTTATATGTGGGCTTGGGTTAGGTGACTGAGTAGATGTGACTGGTGCTTGTGGCATCCGAGCTTTAAATCCAAATGTCGTCATTACATTATGAGTCAATATAGATTCACTGAAGACTGCACGATTGAACTTTTTTACTTGTTTTATTATAGGGCAAGTATTGTTTTTGTGTAAACAAGAACTGCAGATTTTTTAATCAAACTTTACATAATGAGGATGAAGAAGAAATCAAGAAGTTCGTCATTCTAGACCAAGTTTTGAGAAGGGTTCTTTGGTGGACATTGTTGACAAGATCCAGAATCAAATAGTTTCAATAACATTGACTAAGTAAAATGTATGAGTTGAATTTCACGTTTTGTTACTTTGCTGCAATCTGGGGTGGAAATAAAGGGTGTTTTTTTTAAAGGTATAGAACTTTGAAATGGAATAAAACAAAGATACCAAATAATCTTCTGGCATTATAATTTAAATATGATTTCTGGCATATGAACGCTATCACGGTTGGCTCGGACGTAGTCTAGTGACTTCACATATCCCTACAGAAAATAGTCAAGCGGCGTTAAATTGCACGATCTTGGAGACCAATTCACGGGTCTGTAACGTAAAACTATGCGGTTACCAAACATTTCCTTCAATAAATCAATTGTGGCACGAGCTGTGTGAAATGTTGCGCCGTCTTGTTGAAACCACAGCTCCTGCACATCATGGTTGTTCAATTGATGAACAAAAAAAGTCATTAATCATGGCTCTATAGCGGTCACCATTGACTGTAACGTTCTGGCCAGCATCGTTTTTAAAGAAGTACGGACCAATTATTCCACCATCCCATAAAGCACACCAAACAGTCAGTTTTTCTAGATGTAACGGTGTCTCAACATACACTTGAGGATTTTTGTTTATTGACGTAAACAAAACTCGCTTATGAAAATTGGGATCAACGGCAATCTTGTTTTGGCCCATTTGCAAAATTTGGAAGCGTTGTTCAGGCGTCAGTCTATTCATGTTGAAATGCTAAACCAGACTAAAAACAAATCACTTCACAGCTGACAAAATGGCTGCCATTTAAAATAGTGCTGCCAAATTAAAGTTCTATACCTCTAAAAAAGAACACCCTTTATAAATGATTTGAAAAGAACGCTTTGAATTCCCATCAAAATTCTCTCTTCAGCATAACTTTTTCGAGTACAGAGATTTACTTATTTTGCCGGACTGCACGAATGTGAAGTTGTACAAAATTAAAATAAAATTGTGAACACTTTTAAATCATCTCTCCGATTTTCTTAAACGCTCGGGCTGTATTTTTGAGGACATCCCCTTGAGTGCGCCCACTTTAAAAAAAAATATAACAATAAATTTGCTACTTTTCATTGAATTTTTTCAGTGTTTTAAGTGCAACAATTCAGTGAATCAATTATATTTTTACTATATCGACGTAATAAGCATTAAAATTGTCTACAACCTAATTGACTTAAAGGAGCCTCGAGCTTAAACATTTAATCAATTGTGTCTGGCGAAGTCAAACAGATATTGTCTTTTTTTTCTGGTACTATAATAATGCAATACATTGTACTGTCTCACATGTCTAGTATACAAGTAACATAGTTATTATTGCCGTCTTAGCAATAAATTTAGGTCACAGTCATCGATCACCATCATAACACTCTATTTTTAACAGTGTTTCAAATTCAAACATACATATGTCATTTTAAAAGCGTCTGTCATAAATGCATAATGTTTAAGCTGCACCATTTTCAATTTGACATTTATTACCATGATAGTAATTTTTTCATTGACATCAGACGTCACATTGGCTGGCGGCAGCGTATTTTGAACAAAACAATTATATTGCAATGACCAGGCACACGCATTTTCCCATCATTTAGCAACTCCCTCCGGGCTAGCTATGTATAGAATGTTTGTCTTCATTTACAATCCATTAATAAGCATCCAAATGCCCGAGATGGACCTTGCAGCACAGTCAGTCTTCCACAATTCAGCAAGAACACTCACACTCATTCCAAAGCGTTTTTGTCCTAGATCCAAAGTATATGATCACTTGACAGAGTAAAGCTGCAATGAAACTAATGATGGTGGTCCGCTTAGTATTGTAATTGATGCAAGTCGCTCGCTGACCTACAACACCATGGGCATAGAGAAAAGCTGTCAATGGCTGGCAGCGAACTGTAGCTCAACCTTAAGCATGCATCTTCTGATGGCATATCTTTGGCGAGCGAAAGATCACTATCTTAAGTGTTTAACACTGTATTCAATTGACGCGACGCGGGCAGCATATAGTTATGACTTGGCTTGGCGACCAACTGACATGGTGGTGTGGTGCCGAACATTGCCGCACGCTGATGTCTAACTATTTATTCGCATTTACTGCTTGCTTGCAGCAATTGACAAAGTCACACTATCTTATATAGAAAGAGTGAGAAGATGCCTCATTCGTCGTCGTTGCCGTCGTCGTCGTCTGATGCGGTCTTGAGCTGGAAAATGCCACAGAAAAATTGATTTATTGACTGACAGACAGGCCGCGCAGATCAATTGCGAAAAGTTGTGGCTTTTTATAGTGCCCTGATGTTAGCGGCGGTGTCGGTGGCGGCAAGCATTATAGAAAATTGTTTATGGTTTCTCTGTGTAGTTTTTCCCCTGCGTGTGAACGAATGCCTCTGAGGCAATGCATGCAGTCAGATTATGCAGATAAGATGTCATGTCTTGCAAGACACTTACTGTTATTGGATGCTGTCATAAAAGAAGTGTTCAGTAAAACAAAACAAACAAAAAAACAGTCATCGGATTTTTAATTTCGATGTTTTTTTACTTCCATACAAGTAAATGTATATGCAGATAAGATTGTTAAACAATGTAATTTTGGAACCTTTAAATTATAAATTATGCAAATTAGATTATGACGTATCAAAAGGCAACTTACTTTTTATTTTTAAATGAAAATTGATATTTCCGACATTTGGAGGTTCTTCGCGCATGATGATCGATTAGGTGTAACAATCAGTATAAGATTGAATTTTAATTTTAATTTAAATGCAAATTGTTTATGTATAGGAATAGGTTTGGGGAAGGTTTTTTTTTTCTGTAAGACTGCTGCTCAACATCTAATAAATTTTTAACACAGAATACCTTTTTGAGGATTATATTAGCTAATCTGATAAATTTGTGTTTGTATTTTACTGACAAAAACATTAATTAAAGGATTATAATTTATTATTTGTGTTAGGGATTAGTGGGGAAACAAATGAACATGAGATTTCCATTAGGGCTTGATTTTTTTTTCTGGCATTAGCTACCTATTATTTTTTTTTTTGTTAAGCCTAATTTAAACATCCAAACGAAAAATCAATTTTACATTTAAATTACAACAAAAAAAACCTTATAGGCCAACAAAAAATACACCTTGTCTAAATGCAAGACCCCAAACGGAATTCGAAAAAAAATTTATGAATGAAGTTTTTCGCTTTGTTTTGTTTATGAATTAAGGTCCCACTGATTTTCACAGAAATATATTTCATTCACTTCGTTGGAACAACAAGTATTGTGATAGTGATTAGCGATTTTCATATTCAGTCTTTAATATTTTATTAAATCTAGAGAAACTTATAATACAGAAACGTAAGTTAAACATATAAACAAGGCGAAACAAAATTAATCACCCTATCGGAAGAAGTTATAATTTCTGCAAATTGCGTCGTAAGTCAATCATATTTGATGTTTGTGAACTAGACAGCTACGGTATAAAAACAGACAAGCAACAGAATTGAAAAGGTCCAAATAAGGATTTCCATCACTTAAAATAATTTTTTTTTTTATTTTAGTAAAAAAGTAAACCAAAAACAAAATTGGATGATTAATTTTGCGCTACCTTGTATTATGAAACGAATTAAAAGAAAAGACTGATTTTTTTTTGTTAGATTGTTAGACAGGTTTTGGGGAATAATAGTCCTCGGAATTGGGTAAGAACCTTATAAATATCCGCTGCTTCAGTAATCGACCATTTTTTTAAATCTTAAACGATTTCAAAAATGGCCGGAAAATTAAGACACGATTAAGAGATTTGTATAAAATTTTAAAATTATCTATGCCTTTTTTTTTTTGTCATTTTGTGTAAATTTGATGGTGAGAAATTAGGTGAGTCGAGATACCTGCTTTAAATTATAATTATTTAAAAAAAAAATAGTAATCAAATTAAAAAAATAAGGCAGTTTTTTGAATTCCTAAGAAACCATTGTTAACCAACGCTGTACATAATGCAGTTATTCATGGACTTATACATACAGTAGGACATAACAAGCTCAGGGAAAAAAACATCAAATACCAGGCCAGGCTGACGGCTTTTGAATTGCTGAAAAGAATTTGTTAAAATTGTAATTTGAAGATAATTTAATGAAAAAAATAAAATTAACTTTAACTTAACTACAACTAATTAGAAGCAATTTTCTTCATCTTAGTTATCATAAAATATAACATTTTGTAAACTAACACAAATTAAAACTAAAAAAAATGGTACTAAATGAATTAGAAGAAATCTTTGAGGAACAAAAATTAAGGATATAATCCAAATAAAAATCTTTTATTTCTTTTAAAAAAATTAACGAATTTTCTATATAGGGAAGTTTTACTTTACATATTGAATTTAAAAAAAGTTAAGTATTGAGCATACTTTTGAAAAATTGCAAAATCAAGTTTTTTTGAAATTTACTAAAGTACCCAATATTATTCGAAAAATCCAAGAATTGAAAAAGGGTGATAGAATTTGGTTAAGAAGTTAATAAGAGAAAGTATGAATTAAAAAAAGTGAGGTTAATTCAATATCGATTTTAGGGAAAAGTATTTTTTTTTAAGGAAAGGTAAAGTACTATATATTTAGAATGGTAACAGTAATTTTGTAGTTATTCATTTTTTGTGACCTTTTAATTCAAAATAGTTGAATCCTAATTGTTAGGATTTAGGAATTTCTTTCTTGTTAATTATATTTGAACGTGTCGTCGTCTGTTCAAATATAATTATCAAGAAAGAAAGACCTAAAAGTCTGTTCAAAAATAATTAATAAGAAAGAAAGACCTGAAGCCCATAACATTAGGATTCAATAATTTTGTATATTAAAATCGTTTAAAGTGGCATTTTCGAAAACAATTTTTTTTTTTTTTTTTCATCGGGCTTTTGATGAAAACATAAATTTAAAACTATCTTTACGTTTCACTTTAAATGACGATAGCCAGCAACAAAAAAAACAAAAAAAAAATACATTGATTAAAATATTAAAAATAAATAAAATAAAACACTCATACGCCTCAGTGTATATTCTTCGCAAGTTCAAACTAGCTGTTATTTAATGATTGATTACCTATAGAAAATGTTTAATTACACTATACAATACTGTTTAAACGTGCCCCAGTTGAAGGTTTTGTCGTTGTATAGAAATCGTGCTTAGTAGAGTTTTTAAGCGGTTACATAGAAGGCATTTATCCGAGCCGCTCAATCGTCGTTCTGGCTACGAATGAGATCTGCTGAGATCTTACTTACCCTTATGTTAGAAATAATGACCATTTGTATTTAGATATTATAAGGTAATAATACTGCAAATGGATATAACTCTTCTTTGCTTTCAAAAGATGAATATGAATAATACGGCTGACGCATTTTGTAAAATTATTTCATGACTCAAGTTTTCTTTGGAATATATTCATATACTCAACCAACGCTCTAAATCTTGACAATTTATGATATCCTATCAATATACATCTTGAGAATTTTACGAATGAGTCATACAATTTTGGATTTAAAATGAATCAAGTATTTATAAAAAAAATAACCGGATATAACTTTTTTCGAAAGCTTAAGAGAGTCTATATGGTGTCTTAAGACCTGAAATAAAAACCTTATAAAACTCAAAATCGTTTTGTCTTTTTTGTGTAGAATTTTTTTAGCTACAATTTTTGCTTTGCTGATTTTTGAAAAAAAAAAAATAAAATTATAGTTTTCGAGGTATACATATGTACAAAATTGTAAGCCATAATTTTCTCCATCATAAAAATTATTATTTTTGTCAAAATTAATTCTTCTTTTGAGGAAATGCTTAGAAAAAAAAATAAAGTTCTGCAACAAAATTCAATTTTTTTATCGAAATTTTTGTCGAAGTTTATACATTTTTTTTACTAATTTTACATTCTAGTAGAAAATATATAATAAATCATCAAAATCAAAGTCATTATAATATTGTATTCTTTTCTGATGGTAAATATGATGTCACTACTTTATAATATGTTATTTTATTTTTGTAAATTTATAAAAATCTATTACAATACATATTTATTCTAACATCATTAATAAATAAATTATTGATGATCAAAAAATTTGTTTATAGATTTGATTTTTAAATGCTTTTAAAAAATCAACTCGTAAATTAAAAATAAAAAAAAAAAAAAACTTTGACACAGGTAAGGTCAATACAAAAAGGTGAAAAATATCTTATCTGATCGTATTAATTGATTTATTGAATTTGTCAACATAAATTATTTTAACAAATATGCGTTTTCCATCTAATCAATATGTAAATGATAATAAATCTATTGAATCTTGTTATCCACCCAGCGGCAGGTGTTACAAAACTCAATTCATTCACATTTTATATAAATAGAAAGATATAGACATCATTCAAACATTCTAAATGATCAATCGCCATTCTCTTCAAAACTTCCTTCATTCATGTAAAACAAAAATAAAAAAAAAAACTTTAAAAAAGCTCAACTGCTTCCAAAAAAAAAGCTCAAATTTTGTCGAAAATATAAACAAATTTGTAAAGATATTATATTCAACGCTATCTCAATTTTAAAATTAGAGAGCGAGAAAAATAAATAAAAAACAAAAAAAAAATAATGGAGAGGGTAATCCAAATAAACAAATTCTCTCATCGGATCGAGTGAACGATGGAAAAGAACCAACCACAATGATATTTCAAGTCAAAACCACCGAAGCAAGACCAGAAGCCTTCACTTTGCTTCGATTTGTTGTTAGCTCTTCAATGTTTTGGCACATCGGGCCGCGTTCAGTAAACATTGGAAATCGAAACGGTTCGGTTGTTGAAACTTGAAAGTATCTGTGTATATAAAAAAGATATTGCATCGGTTCAATTATTATTTTTTTTTTTTTATTTTAAAATTTGTTCGTAAAAAGTTCATGTCATGTTCGGGTCGATCGTGTCCGAAGTTTCAAAGGTGCTTCCATAAAGTATTAATATAATTTCATTCATTGTGTGTATCTATCTATCTGTTCTTATTATTTCTAGATACATTTTGTATCTTTTAGCGTGTTTTTTGCTTTTTTTGAAATTAACCGAATTAGATTCACGGCAGTAGGTGTTTTGAAAAATATCAAAATCAATGTATAGTGGGTGGAAAGATGAGTGGTTGTTCAAATATGTTACAAAGTATTATTTGTATCTAAACAGTTTATCTAATGCAGTTTAGTTCGTCTACATACATATCTCCACGAACGTGAAGTGTGCGAAAAATTATTTATTGATGGCGGCAATATAAAAAAAAAAACAAATGTCTGATCGAAATTAACGTAGTTTCACGTATATCAATAAAAAAAAAAAGTGAACCCAGTTATTTACGTGTTAAATTTTGTTTCTATATAATAACAGAATTCTATAAGTATCTATTTATTTTATCTAAGAGTAATTGTGAACACATTTCCCAGCACGTTGCTTGCGATTATATATTTAATGTGAAATAATATTTACATGAACTTCAATAAATTCTCATTGGGGAAACAAAAAAAAAAAGTATCTATATCATAAACAAATACAAGATAGAATCAACAGCTGACGTGTTAACAGTGTTTAGAGAACATAAACAAAAATCTTAAGGTACGTAGTATGGGATAAAATTCTAAAATTATTTAAAGAGTTCTATATAACGATTGTATCTTCAAATGTCAAATAAAAAATTAATTTACTGCACGCCTTTTGTTCCTTTATCTTTCGATCCGTTTGTTTTAAATTTATTTTGCAGTTTTTTTTTTGTTTTTTCGTTGACCATATTTAGCACAATAAACATTAACCGGTCTTCTGTGGTTGTTCTGAGTTTCCGTTGGTTCTTTTTTTTTTAATTAATGTTTATTGTTTTATTTAAGATATTTTTTTTTTTAATTTATTTAATTTTTTTTTGTAGCACGTTTTGAATAGCAAATTATTTCGTGTCATCGGGTAGTATTGATGGAACAATAAAGGTCGTTAAGTGAAAATTTTACATGTACATATTTTGCATGCCGGTGTGCAATTCAGTGAGAAATTAAATAATTACATTTTAATTAACGATTGTTATTTTTTATGAACAAATAATGGTTTATAAATACATTTGCCTTAATTTTATTGTTTGATGTAAAATCTCAACAGTGTTTTTTTTTAGAAAATTCATAAAAAAGTCATAAAAATGTCTTAATATTAATTATTTAAATTGATTTGAGTTTTTTTTTCTACTTAAGATCTCAAGTGCATAAATATCACATAAATATTTATTATGTAAAATTTAAAGCTACTTTTGAAATTCAAATTTTTTTTAAGTAGATACCTATTGGCAGTGAAATGATTTTATTTTTATTTTTGATTTTATTTTCATGATAAGAATCTAATCTATATTGACTTTGTTAAGTATATAGTGTTTAGGATTTTATTTATATCTGAGGAGTGTCTTTACCTTAGATAATTTAATTTTTCTTAAACTAAATATAAAGTTTTGTTCCTGTTTTTTGTGGCATAATTTAAAAAAATTCAAATATGTATTCAAATATGAATAATTTCTTGCACTAAAATGTTCGGAGATTTAAATTAAGTTTGAGCAATTTGACACAATATTTAAAGTAAATTACCCTAAAGTCTTATAGCTTAAGAGCATTTAATAGCCAGATAAAAAACTGACAACCGCAACCTATCATTTCCGCTTACCGACTTCCCCAAGATATTTTATCTCTTTAATAAAATAAAAAATAAAAATATTTCTCAGTGAATAGTCATGCTATCGTGGAGTGTATTGAATGGAAAGTAACTATAATTTTTTTTTACTTGAACCATCCTGGTTGGATTTTTGCTGTGGAGATCTTAAAATTTACGACACATAACAGTGGTGTCAAATAGCCGGAAAAATTAGTATTTTTTTTGTATATTTCTTAAATATACTATAGTCCAGTCATTTTAAGCCAGATAGGTCAAAATTTCGGAACCTTTAACTAAATTTCACTCATCTTATTTAAAAAAAAAAAATAAATATTAAAAGATTCAAATTATTATTTATAGAAAATATAAACAAAAATTTGCGGTAAACTTTGACTCGAAACAGATATTTTACTAGCTTAGGAAAGGTAGAGAAATTAATCAGCAAACGTCCAAATAAAATTCGACATAGTTGAATTTTCATAGCACTTCTTGAGCATTTTTCAAAATGTATCCTTAATTTAACCACACTGCTTTCGATTTTTTGAGGAAGGGAATGAAAGGGGAATAATTTAGTTTTTTTTTTTTTTTAAATACCTCTTCTTATGTATGTTTTAAAAATGTGAAGATAGCAACAATAGATTGTGCTATTCTACGTAACAAAAGCAAAATTTTTTTCGTTTCAGACATTTTTTCGAAACAAATTGAATTTAGAGAACTTTTAAGAATATGGATATGGAATCAAAATCCAGCTTTGTCGGAGTTTTTTTTTTAATTGAAAGTCGAATTTCATTGCTTATATTTTACACATAAACACCAAGCAGCAAAAATCAAATAAATCCATTCAGAATAAATTATATTAAAATTGAAGCACCCAGTGCAACCAGATAACTCTACTTATTTGCTAAATATATTTTTTAATCCAAAAATATACGAAAAAGACATCTACGTTGACTTTTTGATAAGACTGTTATATATAAATAATGTTTCCCTCAACACCAAGAAATATGAGGATGTCATAAACTTGGCGCAAAAGTATGTTCCTCCAGCGGATATGCCTTTTTACAATAATTTGATGTTGCAGCAGTCTGTTCAAGAAGCTGAAAATTCAGACTATACGAAGATGACAACGAGGGTCCCTATTAATTCTTACCAAAATCGGTGCAAGAACAGGACAAGTCCAAAAACAAATTAATTTTTTTTTTATTTTTTTTTTACTTTAATACACAATTTTTTGATATTTTTTTATTTCTTTTCAAAATTAACTTATATTTTGCAATTATTTTGATTTCTTATTTTTGAGATAGTTTTTTTTTTAATTTACTCAACATTTTAAAAAGTGGAGTTATCTGGTTGTTGCACTGAGTGCTTCAATTAATGTATGGGCGAATAATCTTTATTTTAATTTAAAAAAAATAATTTGAATTACAAAAAAAAACACTTAAAATGATTCTACATAGTATAGCGAAAAGTCCTGGTAGCTAGCGCTATATTTAAATTATTGCTAATGTAATTTATTTATGTTTCCAATAAAGTTTTAATAATAATAATAATAATGATTCTACATATTAAATGGTTCTACATATTTACAAATCTGTACCTCGAATCTGTAACTTCACGAAATTCAAGCTTTAATTTTTAAAATATTGTCATATAAAAAGACATAATTTCTGTATAGAAGAACCAAAGAAGTTAATGCGAGCAATTTAAAAAAAAAAAAAAAAAAAAAAAAAGTGAGTAAAATTAAATTAATTATTTTGTTTGCACCTACACTGAGAAAAAAAAAACTTGAAATCAAGGGAAGACATATTTTTTATTTCAATTTCATTAAAAAAGATATCATAATAGAAGGGCTTAATATGAATTTTTTAACATTAACTTTTTGCAGGATTGCAGGTATCTTAAATTAAAGTTGAGTTCGTCTTTCTCGGATAAATTTTTGATTAAATAAAAAAAAAAACACCTGAAATCATTCTTAACAAGAAAATAATATACAAAGAAGTTATTTTTTCATATATCTTGTATTTTACTAATTATAACCAATTTGAATTTAATACAAAAAAGTGTTTGACCATATATTTGAAAAAAAAAAAAATTGGAATTTTTTTTTTGCAAAAGTAACCCAATTTTTTGTCAAAAATCAAGAACTTAGTTTTTATTTCCAAAAAAAAAATAATGAATACTTAAATTCAAGATGTGGGCAACCCTAAAATAGATTAATGTTAAAATACAGTTAAGCATGATTAAAAAAAATTATAAGCTGACACCTCTTGTAAACTCTTCAATATGAATTTTTTCTGTTCATTGGGTACTTGATATTCAAATTTTACACTAAAAATCCGAATGATGGAATTTAAGGTTTTGAAATCCACCAAAAAAACAAAAAACTATTAAAAATTGATCTCGAAAAATGTGTTTAAAAAAAAAAAAGTAAACATAAATTTAAAATACGTTAGTGTTACCTTTATAAAAATATTAATTTCAATATCATCAAAATCCTCTTATGTTTTATGGCAAATTATTTCTCAAACATCAATTTTTTTCGACGATTGTTGCTTATTTTTTTCCAAAATGTTTGTTTTTCGTGTATCTACGATATTCTTATTTAAGTCTATTGATTGCAAAGCAAAATATTTCTCTAACTCCCCACGTTAAAAAAAAAAAATAAAAAACTGATTTCAATCTTTAAATCAAGATCTCAGAAATTCTAGGAACTCTGCCTCACTCTGAAACACTCTCTGGTGGTCGAAAACTTGGATTGAAGCTTTTTAGAAGGTACCTACTCGATCTTCCTTATTTCCATATAAATTTCCCATACTAGTCATAACTGTACTAAAATTATTAAGACAAAAATTTAGGGTAAAAAAAATGAATTAATGAAAAAAATAAGCCTATATTTTAATTTTGTGAAAGTGAAACAAGTCCTCATTTCAACGGTATTTTAATATGGTGTTCATATTTTGATTCACTGATTCAGTGTCGACATTCTATAATTTTCCACTGATGAGCAAACCTAATATATCGTCACCTGGGTGCAAGAACCAGCTAACTCGATTTTTTTCATTTTTGAGATATCAAGTTTTCTGCTTCGTTGAATCGATTTGCTTTAACTGCAATAAGCAGATAACTTGATTTATGGACCTGCTACCATCTATTTTTTTTAGTTTTATCAGTAATTTTAGGAAAAAAAAGGAGACTGACCAACAGATGAATACGTTTTTTTCAATTTTCTTAAAACTACGAAAATCAAGTTAGCTGGTTCTTGCATTCAGGTGACGATATGATAATACACTGTTGTTTCTAAAAGAGGGGAAGTTCTTTATCTTGCTGTTAGATTAAGGCAATAATTTCATGTTTTTTAAAATGTTTCCTATTTTTTTTACCGTGTTTAATTTTTTTTGTGAGTTATTTTCGAAGAGCAAGTTTACGCAACTTAATTGTGAATTTTATTTTCAAGCTCTTTTCAGTACATATAGGTTATGCCTTTGGGTTAAATTATTATTTATAAAAATAACAGTCCTGCGTTGCATTTAAAATTGTTTATATTATACAATATATACGTACCTACATATAATATTTTTGCCTACATCTGAATATCTGAGGAATTTATTGCAATAGCACTGGACTGTGTATCTGTATAGGCAGGCTATAATATAGCAACGTAAAATATATCTCCGCACAACAACGGAACAGCTTCAGCATTCGCTACTGGTTCTTTTTATAGCTTCTGGGTCTACATTCTTCGTGCCTTCGCCCTTCATCATCACTTTTGTGTTTATAATAACAAAGTCTTACAAAGTTTATTTGGCGTAGGATATAGATAATTTTAAATTCTAAAAATATAGACCCACAAAATGTTTTTTTTTTTTAATTAGTTTCCCATATAAGTATTCCATGTAAGTAAATTGATTTTGTTCTTTTTTACGCACAACGAGATCGCTTAGTGAGATACTTTATATTTTGAAAATAAAAAAAAAATGTTTTTTGTTCCCCTTGTTTTATTTTGTGTTTTTCTACTTTGTTTTAATTATCTTACCTACTTTTTGCGAACGAAATTAGGCCACAAATCTGCGATCTTGCTTTAAAAAAAGAAGCAAATTAGATGATCCTGATCAGTGACCCTCAAAATATTACTTTGTTTAGCCAAAAACATCGTTGGATGTTCCTATAAAGCAGACATTTCCGAGAAACCATGTGGAGGATGGCGCTGTTTATGTCCAATATATCTGTACTCGCTTTCATTACCACCCCCATCAGACCTCAGGAAGCGAATTAATAAAAGCAAAAAACAGATGCAAGATATATACATTTTTATTCACAGTTTTAACTTCTGAACTTCTCTCGCATGTAGTGTTATAGACTTGTTTGAGTTATAACCACGGCTAGCACAATAATTAGTTTATATATGCCGAAGATTTTCTTGTTTTTTTTTTTTCTCAGATTATTCTCAATTCTAAGATAAATTTGTGTTAATATAAATTGGCATAAACAATTGCTCTTTTACGATCGAGAATACACAAATAATTATACAACATTATGTACAAAGAAAAGATAATGACATTAAATCAGAAAAATGCTAAACAAGACTATATATCTATCCTACCTACTGCAGGAAGAAAAATTGATGGATTTGGCATTAAAATGACATTATATTGTAAATCAATGAATATTTAGTGTTTTGTTTATATTCTCTTTGAATAAATCATAACAACTTTAAGTTGATTAAAATAATAATTAATGTATCTTTCCATTTGTGGATGAAAGAATTGAGTTAAAGATATTTGTTTCTGAGATAAGTATTTAGATTTTTGCAAAAGGAAAATAAGTGGCATAAACATGTCTATCAATGTCACATAACAATGAAATTGGAGGCATTTTTATCAAAAGAGTAAAGATTCCGTAGTTAGATATTTTCACAGAGAGGTTTAATCTAAAACTACGATTTTTTTATTTGCAAAACTAAACAAACATTTAAAAAATTAAACTGTTTTTTGAAGATTAAAAATTAGTGAAAGAAATATCATTTATTTTTCTGAAAGAAAATTCGGGTATTTCATTTTAATATTTTGTTGTACTTTATCATGGCAAAAGTGATGCTCTTGGAATATTTGTTAGCTACACTTGCAAGAAGCAATTGCCCTGAAAAAAAACATGTTGATGTAATAGGTTGGAATTTGGTCCCAGATCTCCGGCGGCATTATATTCCGACCTAATTTACTATTTATTTTTTTAAATTAATTTTTATTAAGACAAAAATTCCTAAAAACTTTATAACTTATCAATAGCTTACAACTTATTTATGTCAACACTCTTAGTTATTTACTTATACATATACAGCTAATGTTATTCAACCCAAAGGCAAAGACCAAGCGAAGCGGTGGTGGTACCTACTATAGAATTACCTACACATTTCTTCTTTTTTATATGGAACAAGATTTTTCTACAAATCAATTATTTGGCCCTAAAGTTTTTTGAAGATTTTTTTTGTATCATTCTTTTTTTTTTTGAACATTCTTAGTTTCTTTTTTAAATTTTTTGAATTTTTAAATGAGCAAAATTTTTCTTGTGTGTACAAGTCAAGCATTTGAATTTTAATGATTATTTTCAATTTATATTCTTTGATGTTCTTCACGAAGAAAACAAATCAATTTATATTTTAATTTTCACAAAAAATAAACAAATCTCAAAATTAACAATAAAAAAAAAATGCTCGAAAATTATTTTCAATCTGACCAATCATCTGCTATCAGCCGTCCATAAGCAATCTTTTCAATTTTCAAATTATTATCATATGGAAAATCAAACTAAAAAAAAAAACGGGTGTGTCTGTATATCGTGCAAGAACAGACGAGACGATGTAAATATTTATATCAACTAAAGCAGGTCACCAACAATCACTTCGTATTAGATATTTATTTATAGCAAAATGTGGATACTCCTAAGATTGAGTTATCAATATTATTATTAGTTTAAAGAATAAAGAATTTGTACGCCTTAGAAAAAATTAAATCTTATTTAATTTAAAAACAAAATTTACTGACTTAGATAACAGTAATTACTATATAGATATAGGCTACCTTTTGAGGAAAAAAATGGAAAATACTTATCAAAACTATACTACCTTCAATAAAATCATTTTTATGCTCGTTTTCTTGAAACGGTTCAACTAATTTAGATAAAATTTCTGATTTAGATATTTCGAAAATGACTTGGTGATTTTTTTACGTTATCTAGAATTTAAAAAAAAAATATTACAACCTCTCTCCTTTAAAGACATACATTTTTTTATATTTAATTTAATATGTATATTTAATATTTTAACATCTACAAAATTGTCATGTTTTCAGTGTGATTTTTGAAAAATATAAAACAATCTCAAAAATTTAAATAATTTAAAGATATGCTTGTTTCGTATATTCCCCATAAAACAACTTAAAAATCATTGACCTTTTATCAGAGATGCAAATATGTAAAAAAAAATGTTTATACATTATGTGAACATTTGAACAAACATTATAAAAGATTTTTCTCGAAAAGTAAAAACATCTGTTTTAAAACAACAATATTGTTGAAAATGAACAAATTAAAAAAAAAATTGCAAATATTTAATATGAATTATAAAAATGAGTAAACAGCATAATCTTTGTATAAAAGTACAATATGATATGAGTGAAATATAGTGTTACCAATTATCAAAAAATATGTGGCTTCAAAATCGAATAGGCAACTATAAATTTAAATTATTCCTTTTAATGATGCCATTTAATTACAAGAACACAGTAATTATCAAAACTTATTAAATGTCGTAGCTTTCAAGAAATAAGTCTTTAAAGAAAAAAATAAAATTTTTGCTTTCTTAAACTTGATTTAAATTTTGTAAAGAGGGTGATTAAAACTCGAATTAACTCCTGAAATAAGTTTTTAATCAATTTAGATCTAAAGTTAACTCATACTTAACTCGTTAATAAATCTTACACTGAAAAATTTGTTCTGGTTTATGTAGAGTTAACTCAAGTACTGAAAAACATACGGAAAAAACCATCGGGTGGAGGCCCACTGGAATATCACATATTCACATTCAAAATTTTAGCTGGATGATATCCAAAAAGAGATTAGATCGCAAGCATATCTAGACATAACTTCTTTATAACCTCTGAATGGCACGACAAGGCAACATAACTGTTACCCAGGGCCATTTCTACCATAGGGACTTCAGTTTAGGGCGACACATTTTCTACAATGCTGTACAAAGTTTCAGCACATCAATAATATTAACAAAAAAAAAAACAACCTTGTCTGCTAAAATTATTTTTGAAGAAAACATTGTCGGGACAAATTTAATTTCTTCGCTTTCCAATATTTTTTAATTAATACCAATACCTATTTTAAATACAACAGGAGAACTGCTAAAATGCATTAAAAATTATCTGTGCAGTTCTTTGAGCCAAAATGGAACCTCAATAGCTTAGCTGTCATTGGAATTTGAAATGACATTGCAAGAACTATCGACGTTGATTCAATTGTAGATAGATTTTCCTTCGACATTTATGTATTAATATTTCTTTTATTTTTCCTACAAATTTAGGTTTGTAATCAATAAAATCATTATTTTCTGTTTGCGATACTTGGCGACCCACTATTTTTTTAATGGTGACAAAAACGAATGTTTGAGGTGGCTATTGCCAAGCTTATTGACATATTACTGGCTGAACACAATATATACGGAGCTGCACCTGGAATAGCTGTCAAAATATTCAATACACACAATGTTACGAACACAACACAACGCAACTGGCAGTCGGTGCTGCAAGAGTTCATCAAATTTTATTTTTTCACGTGCAGCACTTTTGACGTTTCAATTTTTACGAAGAAAAAAAAGCCGGAAAAAATATTGAAGCTTTTTGTGGTTATTTGTTTCGCGAAAAAAATTATTAATTAAAAGAAAATTATCGGAAATAAAAAAGTGAATATTGCGACCGTGATGGTTTTTTTTTTTTTCTTTAAAATAAACAAAATGCATTGTGGGCACATACAAAATAACACGTACGACACTTTTTCCCAGCTGTTGCATCTCCAGTTACAGTTCCAGTTGCAGCATTCAGTTATTCCTGAACTCGAAAGTTGCTAATCATCCGTTAGATGGTAGGTAACGTATATCAAAAAATCTCTCATCTCCAATCCACTTTTATTGATAGATCAAACAAATTATGTCATCGAAATATTGCACCCCAGTGCTTATTTGGTCACCGAGCAAGGTTGCTCGTGGCTGCCATTTCTACACCTACCTACAAACTTCTATTTTATTATTAATAACTATAAAAGAAATAAAGGAAATAAAATACTCATGAATCAGTAGATATATGTGTACATTATGTACTTAATTAAAACTTGACACACAAAACTGCTCTTCCATACCCATATTTTTGAACAAAAAAAAAAAACCGTTGGCATATTAAAATTGTGACATATTGAACCAAATTTCCGAAGAAAAAAAATAAATATAAACAAACACCTGATTTGTTTCCCGATAAAGCAAAGTTATTATTGTTATTTTTATGTGTAACGTTTTACACCGGCTCGTTTTACAAACTTCAGACTTCGCATTAAAATAAATTCGCAATAATCGTGTCACCTCGTTATAACTTATGTATACCAGGCCAGGCCAGACCAGACCAATAATATTAATATTATTATTATTGTTTTATGCTCCCATTTCTCAGTTTTATATAATTTTATCTGAATTGTATTAATTCCCCGCTTTGGCACAGCTGTATAGTGTATTGAAAGATAAACAACAATCTCTTCCACGAATTACAATTGAAGCCAAAAATTGCTGACAGCCATTACACTCGTTATGTATTCATGGCAGATGTCACATGTCATCCATTTTGAGTGATTATAATATTTACATATGTATATGTATGTGAAAAGCGATAGCATGCATTTTGGGCTGGCTTTCATTTTATCTGAATCAAATTTGTATTTTTATTAATTTGTAAGTAGCCTCGTTTGTGAAAGTATATTTTTGTACATTTTCGAAAGAATTGTTATGGCTTTCGGCTCAATGCACGATGCGACTTGATATTTCGTAAGAACTTTTTATGGTCATAAAAGTTGTACTTGATTTTTTTGATGGCTCGACAGTGTATTTGGTCGTCGAATTTTTTTTCACCCACGCTGAATGCGCTGCGTCGCCGCGCCGCCATCGTCATCGGTGTTTAACAAAAATGACTAAAAACCAGCTTCAGTGCCAAAACAAAAGGTAATAACAATAAAAATAAATTTAAAACTTGACAACTTTGCCCATATTTGACACGATTGTGTCTGCACATGTAGACAGACTTACATGCATACATACATACAACCACGGCTTTTCGATTTTAATTCATTTTCGTGAAATTTCACTTTGGTCAGGGTCTCAGGGTTCCCCATACGGACTCGTGTTATCCGATTTCAGTCGTCCTCTTTGTTGCTGATTCTCCTTTGCTAACCATATCTATAATATGTTAACAAAACATTAAAAAAAAAAAAACAAGTGATTCATTGTTTGTAACTCTTCTTTGAACTTTGAGCATTTGGATGACAGTAGTTTAGTTGGGGATTTCGTAAGGTCCGATTTCTTGACCTCATTAAGCGTTCTTTGAATTATGCGCCTTTTATCGACGAAACTTAATTGCGATATTGGCGTGGTTGGTTGTTTAATCACAATGCAAATACACAACTTTTGTGGCACTGCGGGATTTCAGTTGTTATTCGTGAGTAATTTCCCGCATGACATGCAGATCCGCTTTTAGAGTCTAGTTGTATATTCTTTGAAGTCATTGGAACCCAAGCTATGTAAGTAGTGCGTGATTTGATTGGATAACAAATTTGGGGTGTAAAAAACTACAAACTGAAGGCATATGTACATATGTATAAATCTACATATCAATGGTTGATTGTAAAAAATGAATTGTTTGACCACAACCACAACTACTTTGTAACCTCTGAATAGCACGACTTGATGACTGCATCGTGAATGTCCATCAATTGCGTGGTTCGTGATGTAGACTTCTTCATTTGTTTTTTTTTTTTCTTTTTCTAATTTTGCTCGGTAATGCATGTATTTTTAATGATGGTTAGATGGTAAACCATTTTGTGTCTTTTTCAAAATTTCTCATATTTGGTCATTTGACGTTAAAAAAAAAATCTGATGAGGTCTTTGTTTTTTATTGTACCTGCTGCTGTTCATTTAAAACATACCTATACATACATGTATGTTGTACTTCTAATGACACTCGCAGCAAAATTGCTAATTCCAATTCCCAACAAGTTTGACGTATCATTTTGTTATCGATATAGTTTGTATAAAAATGTCAAAATATTTGGGCCATTGAAAGAAACAATTTTTTTTTTTTACAAAATGAGAAATAATTTTGTAATTTAATTCGGCTTAAAATTGTAAGTTAAATGTTTTAATTTCATTTTATTTTACTAAGCGGAATAATTTTCTATATTATGAGTTTTATTTTAATGTGGCATGCTTGTCACGAAGCTGAAAGGGTAATGATGGTATTTTTCAGCAATTGGCACTTGCTCAGGTCCAGTTGCTCTCAGATCACAGTTCACAAGTCAAAGTTAAAATATTGCATAAATGGCTGTTCGAGTGCCTACAAAAACTGCACACCCCATTATTAGAAACAAGAAAACAATATTTATAATAGATAAGTGAAAGGGTACTAGATCCGCCAGTTGCTTTATCTTTGACTGATTCCAGAACTTTACATTTTTACAGCCTTATTATAAGTTTCGCCCGAACAAAATTCCACCCGGAAATTTGACATTTCAC
Source organism: Epistrophe eligans (assembly GCA_951394125.1). NCBI lineage: Eukaryota > Metazoa > Arthropoda > Insecta > Diptera > Syrphidae > Epistrophe > Epistrophe eligans. Next base: position 15,378,530 of record OX596029.1, on the reverse strand, counting down.
TTTTCGCCTATTGTGAGTTTCACCCGAATTTTCATGTTTGAAAAATTAGCCTTATTGTGGATATTAATTTCGGGTGGAATGTAATGCCATTGAGGGTCTAAATATTCACTTATTTTTTGTAGGCGAAAGAAATTTTGTTCGGGCGAAACTCACAATAGCTTTTAAAATTCCGGGCGAACAAAAAATTTTAAGGTTAAATATATTTCGGGGCAAACTCATAATAAGGCTGTTTATTTACTTCAATTCGTTTTTCAGAATAATTCCTACCAGGCTTGCAAAAAAAAAAAACACGCCCAATATTAAATTTAATAATGTGTACTGTCAGATCTTATATACGGGACCATTTTGAGTCCCAATTATTTTTATTTCAGATATTTATTTTAGTTGAAGTCGAACCGAAGTCGGGTTCAAGTTGTGTCTTGTATGTACCAATACGCAGTGCACCCATTTGATGTATTTGATTCGTATATTTTGCTATCTCACTTGCACTGGTGCACAATTTTTCGTTCAATTTTGAAAGCAAATGATAAATACAGGGATATCTATAGTTGGTTATCAAACTGCATTTCAGTTTAAATAAATCTGTGAAGGATATTGGTGTAACCCGAATCAATTTATCATGTACATAAATTTAAATAAGTTTATAGCATTTTGGGTCCAAGATTCACATCGATCAAATGAAGCCTCACGTTCTGTAACTCTTGAGTCTCGCCTCGATAAAATTGGTCGAGAAAAGTTGAAAAATGGAACTAAACTCATATGATTCATTTTAGTTTGCATCGTTTCTCCTCGAATTTTATCAATGTTATAGTTAGAGAACGTAGGCACAGAATTGCACTTTTCTTTTATAACAAAGCATAAAACAATGAATTTTGGTAGCGAGAGTATGATGAGAATTAAGATGTTTTCTCTTTAAATCTCACAGAAGGCGGTGGTGGTGGCTAAAATTAAAGCGCTGAATGTGTATTAAAAAATAAAGCTGCCTTAAATGAGAATTAAACTTAAAAATCTAATAAATTTAATGTTTAAGGCTTCAAAAGCAACATCTCATTAATTATTCACAAATCAAAGGATTTAGCATTTTTGGTCTTCTGATTTGACTAATATTCAAATAAGTTTTTTTTTTTTTAATTTGCAAATGAATTATAACTCATAATTTATTCGAAATAAAACTTCTCTATTATACAATTATTTATGAAGCTCATTTTCCCCGGCATGGCAAAATATCTGCCTTGCTTACACTGCTAGTAGTAGTAGGTAGTAGTAGTATGTATGTAGTTTCAATCATTTTTCATGTAGATCACTTATTGAATCAACATTTTATGAACTCATTTAATTGCTTAAATCTACCTTTTTTGACAAATGCTTACGAAGAAAAATATGCGAACCTTGACAGGCTTTTATGCGTGCTGTTTATTTTATACGATCAAATTTAGCATTACAAGTACTTAATGAAACTCATACATAACCATTACTCATATTTAAATTTTATATATAGGCAAATTGCCATAAAGCTAATTTTTCTAATCTCTGATCGATGTTATTTCAGATTCAAAAAGTCCAATTCTGTCAAATAGTAAAATAAGCTATTACCGCATTATACATACAAACATTATGCTGAACGCAATTTAACTTCATTAATTTTAAGACTAATTGACAGTCATGTAAGATGTTTATTTTCAATGAATTAATTGAGATAAAATATAAAAGTATAGGTACATTACAAGTAATGGATTATAAAAAATGGTAGATATGTCTTTCTTAATGTCTTTTAACAAGATTGTCACACTACAGACATAAATAAAATAATTTTTTGCTTTTAATTCACTATACATACGCACATACCTACTTTAAATTATTTATTTTTATTTGGCTTATCCCAATTTTAAATCAATCAAACGAATCAGAAATACATATTTCAGGTATATTTTTTAAAGGACGGTCCTTCACAAGCTGATTGTTAATCAACCGAATGTTATTTGACGCTAAATCACTTATAATAATATATTTTAATAAAGTTAAAGGCTAGAACATGAACGATAATTTATGTTCAGTGCAAACGCGCTTGTCTTCTTTTTCTCCATTTATTTGTCAATCAGGAACATTCATTGATAGATGAGCAGAGCAAAATCAAAAAAAAAAAAAGAAACTTTGATCTTCCACAATCAGACTGCAAAATGTACATATGTACATACATAATTCTCGTATATTTTCTCCAACAGATGTTAATGACTCAATAAATAATTTGAGCGTTTTTTTTCAACTTAAATATTTATAAATTGTTATCTAGTCTCTTCTTGGTATGATTAATGATTTAAAAACTTTGTCAATAGAACATTTTGTTTGGTGGTGCATTACTAAAAAATGTGTACAATTCAGTTGAAATGTTAAGCTCTACAAATTTAGAGCCATATGACAGGAATACCTGTCCCATGAGGCAGTCTGAACTTCACCATTACCTCCTCTCAAACCCTAGCCCTTGGACAAATTGATCCAATATATTTTTATAAATCAAAAAAAAAAAAAAAAACAACTTTTTAAAACAAGTTGCAGTTTTTTTTTTTTTTTTTCAAGCCAATTAGGCCCCCTAGCTAAATTTTAAAATTTCGTGAAACTCAGGACAACTTAATTAGAAAATTTGGAATACATGAATACACAATTAATATTATTCGAAATTAAAAAAGAACTATAAACATCAAATGCCATAAATTCTCTTGCAATCAACATAATCGTTACGAAGCTAAACCATTCAAAATATAATTTATATACCCAATGGCAGCACTCGTTATTTTACCACTATGTTTGATTTATGTATAAATTGCTTGCCACACGTGACACACTTAATTAAATGTATACACTTAAACATCAACAGCAACAATATACCTACCTAACAGATAATTGTGTCAGTAATTTCAAACCAGAGTAACAAAATCTAGTTAACTAGCTCGAGTGCCTTTGTGTTTTATTGGAACACGAGCCTAACTTTCCTATACTTTACGTACTCTTAATGTTCATGATCATGTTCAAGATTTAAAAATCTTTCAACCCACGAAAAAATAAATAGATACGTACCTACCTACCTACCTACCTACCTACCTACGACCTTCACACTCACGCAAGCATGATGTCTGATTTTTTTAAACTGATATTTTTATTATCTTCCTGAAAAAAAAATAATTAAAAACAAGAAAAAATATCAAGAAGAACAAAATTAATTGTGCTTACAGCTTACTTCTATCTAGCTATATTAATTACTCATATTTATTTTCGCTTTCATTTCAGGCAAACAAAAGAACGATAACCTTCCGGTGTCAAAGTTGGTCAATTATCATGCGGTGGCAACTCTAATTATGCTCATCTCAGTCAACATCCACTAACAGATGATCTCCCACGTTAGATATGTATGTACAAATAAGCACAGCAAAGACAACAAAGCTTACAAACAGACCGCTAATATGGGTCACAACAGCTGCTAACACGCCATCTATACAAATACAGAAAAAACGTCACTGCACACTGACGCGTCTACTACTTCACTATACCGCTACGCGTTTTTCTGAATTTTAATTCGAAATTGTGAACAATTTCACATTAAAAAAAAAAAACAACAACAATTATTATATGTATGTATTTATTTTCTCATTTCCCGCAGTCATAAATTACGTCTGATTCGGTGTCTGATTGCACAAAAGTTCGTGTCTTTGTTATCGTTGGCTCTATTTTTGAACTTCCCGATAGGAAATTAGACAACAACAACCAGAAAAAAAAAATACATATGTACTAATAAAATTCCAAGACCTAAGTGAAGCGCATCATGTGCCAGTGCGCACTCACCATAAACAATTTAAAAACAAAACAGAGACCGCTAATCGTAATTTTTTGAAAGTTTCCTTTTTCAAACGAAAACAAAATTAAAAGAAAAAAAAAAACATTTAAAGAGAAATTTTAAATAAGCTTTATTTTTGTGTTCACAAATTTGAAGAGAAGAACTCTGAACAAAATGAATTCACCACACACTCACCATACCCACCACACTTCATCACTGAATGACTCGATTCATTCGGTAGCAGGAAATAAATATGCGCCTGCACGTAGACTAGCTTCACGTCACACTCTTCGCCTGGCAATACCAAAGTACCAATGTGATAGTACCTTTGGAAATGGTTACAATGGTAGCACTAACGGTAATGGCTTGTCAGTTCACAGCACTAGTAGCAGTAGATATCAACCACATGTATCTCCACCACAAATTCAGCATCCAACGTCACATTACTATCGGTCTTCGAATGGATTGCACCATGGAAAAGCACCTTCGGCACCGATAATAACTATGAATGGAATTCAAAAAACATCACCCATTCGCGATTTGGGACTTAGTTCTTCGACGACATGCAACTCGATGAATGGCAAGTTTTTGGGCGTCAGAAAACCTAGCATTACACTCAGTTCAGCAGATGCTACCAATAACAATGAAATGTTTGCATTTGCCAAGGATTGCTCACCGGTGGATCATTTAAGTGGTGAGTTTGTTTTTACAGTTATTTGTATACATTTTTTTTGCAGAAATACCTACATCGTTAATGTCCTTTTGTTTACTCTACTATGTTAATGCATGGTCTAACTGAAGTGAAATCTCATGAATACGAAATACTTGCTAGAAAAACGTTTTTTATTTTGTTGTGTAAACATTATAGCGGGACCCTGAGAATTTTTCTATGCGAGAGAGTGGAATATTTTGGACTTACGCTTATTGTGTAACATTGGGTTACGCTCACTTCATGTTCATGATAACTTGTTAAGGTTCCTATTCCTACTAACTACTTATCAATGTCAAAACGTGTGGGGCGACCTCTTTCACTTAATGTTGTTATGCGTATATAATACTAATGAACGCATTCAGGCACGAGCGTTAATGTTTTAAAATCTTCACCGTGAGTCATTTTTTATAAAAATTTCTTATAGAAAAAGTTTGATTATCGTTAAGTTATAAATCGAAACAGAGATGTTGACATTATGCGGCAGTGGCAGTATGGATACGGTGATTTACATTGTGTTACCTTCTGTATTTTTATGGCATATGTCACAATTTTTACGAATCTGTCACAAAAAAACTAGTCAGTTAAATTTACGAAATTCGATGAATTATCTCGGGATTAAAATTGATTGAGCAAAATATTTCAAGATAGTTATGTAATTCAGGTTTAGCTCCAAAACATAGGATAAAGCATTTTTATCTCATTTTCAATGTTATCTTATAAGTGTTATACACACACACACAGGAAAAAAACTAGCAGGGGTGGAATCGTGTAAGGTGATTTGCGATAATTTAGAGTCACAATCAACCAATTAAGTCTGCGTAAGAGTAAGATGATATCACATTTGATAGTTAAAGAGCTATTAGAGCAAAAATGTGATTGTCATTTTCCAACAAATTTGACGTTTCTGCCACAGTACGACCAGAGTTACCACCAGCCTACAAAAATTTTACAACTTTTTCTGAGTTCTTTTTTTCAACCATTCATATAAATAAAAATAATCATTCCTGTGATCAAAAAAGTTTACTAGAATCCAGAAGATGAAGAAAATATAAGAATTTTATCGCAAAGACTTAAATTCTTTCGATAGCTTATTACAAATACTTAACAAATTGCAATCATGTTTTTGACAAATGTTATTGGAAAGTATTCAACTGAATTGAATTGAGTTGAATCACCTTACCAAGAGGGAAAACTCAATTTCAATCACATGTGAATATGGTTTATGAGACAATCACTTATCACCTTAGCCGATTCCACTCCTGTTCTTTTTTGTCCCAGTGCCGTCGAAAACAATATTAAAGTAAGAATGTTTAAAAATTTGATAAAAGCACCAGTACGCGTAATTCTTCTTAACTTTATTCTATTGCATATTGGATAGGAAACTACTAACTAGTTGAGAAGCAGGAAGAAACTTGTCTCAGCCTTAAGCCTAGTACGCTGCTGATGCGAAACGTAAAATCCTATACAAAAACGACACAACGAAATTATGAACGAAAAATTTCGTTCTGGTTTTCGTTTTGCAGTACGCAATTCAATGAGCGCAATTGATTATTGTAGCAGATTATTTGGAGAAGTCTCCGCGCTTTTTCGCACAGAATTAATTGCCCAGACCATTTATTGTGTGCGGAAAAATGACATTTGAGTTGTATTCGTGTTTGTTTATGTTGTTTCGCGTACCTCTCTGTGATTTTCATGCGTTGTGTTTTTGTATTTTATTTTTGCAATTGGTATCTTGGTGACACTTTGTGTGGGTATTTTTTCGTTGTCGTTTTCGTAAGTATTTCGCTGTCGTATTGGAGACCAACGAAAAATTTTGTTTCGCATTAGCAGTGTACTAGGCTTTAACCGAAATTCTATTGTGTATCTGGAATAATGTTGTATAGACAGTTGAAAAATTTTTTTTTTTTATAATTCGATCGCCTTTTATTTTATTTTTTCATATGCACAAATATTATATTTGTTTTTTGTTGGTATTTCAGAAGACTCACCGATCTTTTCCGAGTTGGCTTCATCAATTTCTCCATCAACGAGCTCAAGTTCACCAACATTCAATCGCCTCTTCAGCCTAAGTCCATCATCTATAAGAAGTTACGCGTTAGATAATGTAAGTACCATAATTTTTTTTTTTTTAATATATGTGCTCGAAATTTCCGTCAATCATCATTTCTAAACTAAAGTTACAAAGATCGACTATTTCATTGGCAATTTAACTTCATAGATACACGTGGTCTTATTTATAAACGTTGTCTAACTTTAGACAACTGTCCAACTTTGAAAAATGTGTTTAAAAACCTTGTTTATTGTTTTCTTATAGCTTATAGCTGCCTAACTTAGACACAAAAATAGATTGTCTCAACCGTGAATAATGTGATATTTATTTTTATTAAATTAAATAAAGCATATTTCCACCAATTTGAAAATAGTTAGACAGTGTCTAATAAATACATACAAGAAAAATCTAAAATTTACAGTTTATAATCTAGAAAAGTCTAAATGGGTACACCTTGGAATCAAATTAAGTTTCTTGGAAATTAGAAATTCAATTAGTTTCATAAGTATCCGAAAACTCGAACGAGTTATTTTGATTTTGAAATGATTTTATTTAATTCTCTTTTTTTAAGATTAAATTATAAGGTTTAAGAAATTAATTGATTCTATTTTCAAAAAATGTTTAAACCCATTATACCAAACAAAATTTAGCTGGAAATTAACCAAACCTACAATAACAAATCAAGGCTGAAAATAGTCCAAAATACTCTAAAAGCGTGCTCTCTTCTTTTTTTTATTATCTTTTATGTATGTTGGTACATTGTATATGTGCATACATTATTTATCTAGACATCTATTTAGTATGTATGAATGTCGTCACAAATTCCATTAACATTCAGTCAGAAAGCCGCCGGCTGGATTGTCTTTCGGTAGTTTTGAAGAAGAAAAAAAAAAAAAAAAAAACAGAACATTTTCATAACATTATAAAGAAGGCTAGATTAAGTATGTACGTCTTCAAAGCTAAAAAACAAGACACGAACTTGGCCCACCCAATTCCCATCTATTCGCATGCCAGTTTAGCTGCTGTACATTATTATAAAAATAAAGTTATTATTATTTTTTCCACTCTTCCAATGGATAAATCAATTTTTGAATTAATCTAAACCGCAGAAAAATATTTATCTATACCTAACTGAAAATAAAAAAGACAAAGTATATCTATGGCTTTTTTTAAATTCAGTATCTGTTGAGTTTTATTTGAAGGTGTTTGGGGGATGGAAGTGTACCTATATTGTGATTCTTTGGACATAATAGCGTGACTTTGTCGATTTACTTAATATCGTCGTATAGTCGTCTAAGCTCCAAGTTAAGCTTCGACTATTGATATTGCGTCCTCAGTTGGAGTTTATTTTTTCATCTATTAACTACCGTTTAGTATTCCGTTCTGTCTAACTCAAACAGGCTTTGGGTGCGGGCTAAATTTTCATGATGACATCAACTTTCGCCGTTGTTGTCGTTGTCGTTGGCGGCGGCGGTGGTAGTTAGAAATTATATTAAATGTGTTTTAAGTTTGTTTCACTTAACAGTCGTCGGTTATCGTTAAAGATACAATATCTTAGATCAAGAGCTGTTTATACTTCTTTTTATTTCGCATTTTTTTTGAATTTTTATAAACTTCTATAGCATGGGAAACATGCATGGTTTATGGTGCAAAAAGACATTAACTATATCACCAAAAGACAAAAGAAACCAATCAGATAATGTCAGCGGTAAAGCGGAAGTTATAAGATCAGTGATTGTAACGACGACGACGACGCCAGAAGCCAATGAACACCTAACGCACAAGGTGAGAAAATATTGTGTTTTGTTTGTCTATCATTTTTATTCGCCTACTGTGTTTGATTACTATATACCTAACTTATTAATTTGATGTGATGCTGGTTTTTGATCATTAATCAAATTGGAATGATTATACTTTATAAATAACAATGTAGGTGGTGACAGAGTAGAGTATACCTAGTTGTATAGTGACAGTTGAATCCGGTGTTTGTTTTTGACCTTGACTGAGTGTCGTTATACTCGCAATACCGTTAAATTGGTTTTGTTGACCTCGATTTTTTTCGTTTTGTCGGTATGATTTATCTAATGTTTATTTCACTCAAAATTTGTTTATAATTGTAATTATTATACGAATAGACTACATTGAAATTTTATACCTACTCTGTAGATATATTTATAGTACCTAATACAAAAGAACGGCTGTATAAATAATTCTCTATCTCCTTCTAACTGCCTGTTTTCAAGACATAAAGACTGCAAATACTGCGTTAACGTTTCATTTGGGCAATAAAATGTATTGCTAAATGCATTTTATTATACTGACAATATTCAGTTTCCAGTGTATATGATATGCTAAGAAAGAATTGTCTGGCAAAATATAGAGATTCGCCGGGGTTAATTTTACCGTTCTTCGTTTCGCATTTGTTTTGTTTAGAATTTTTTTATTTCCCATTTAACGTTTTGCAAATAACAATTGGTTTTTTAAATTGTTTGTCAAATTATCCTTTCGAATTTTTCATTTTGATATTTTCAACTTCTCAAAAAACATTGTTCTTAATTATATTAAAACAAATTAACGGCAAAATGATAATACCAGCGAAATAATAAAACGATTTGATGTTATGTATTTTGTGAAATGCGTTTTATCATTTCGCAAAATATGATCAAGCCGTTTTATTATTTCGAAATGTTATTTTAAATTGGCCAAATATCAAACATTAGGGTTATTCATGCAATGATTTAAATTCGTTGTAAACTGCATAAACCTGTCAAATTTATATGCTGTTTACCACGTTTACGAGGACTTTACGACGTTACATAAATACCCTTAATGTAACAAAAAAAACTAAACAACAAATTGTAAAATGACTATTTGCGAAATGATTAATAAATAAATTTTTGAAAAAAGCGATATATAAAACCACCGAATGTTAATTACGTATAATGATATAAAAAGCGAAATGAATAAAAAAGAAAACGTAAATTGTAAACTAAGGATTATGAATTGAATGAAATATTTAATAACTAAAGCGAAACAAAGGCCAAATTCCTAAACGAAAATTTGCAAAGCAAATGCAAAAAGCAAGATATTTTTTTTTTTCATTTGCGCAAGAAAACAAAAATCTACTACATTTTGGGACAATCTGCTTTGCAGGGATGTTTACGTTTGCCTTTTGAAACTGTCTGCTTATAGCATAATATGCGCAAGTTTTGCGTTTAGGAATTCGGCCAAAGAAATCCCAAATGAATTTTTCCAAACCATGGTGATCTGAAAAATCGATTATGTTGTAAATGGGTTATAGAATTTTTTTAAACTAGTTCTTAAGATATATATATATTTTTGGATGCTTTAACATTTTGTATGTCTTTAGTTTTTTTTAATTATTAAATTATTGTTATTATTATAATTAAAGAAAACAGTTCTAACGATTTTTTAAATTTTTTGACGTACGTCAGGTTAGCACTAAATTCTGTGAAATTCAACAAAAAACTATAAGGAAACAATTAATGGTAGTTTTTTTTGTAAATTATTTGGGAAAAAAAAAGAAAATTCTACACAAGAGCAACTGTGTGTTCCATTGGTGCATTTTATTTTTGATAAGATGTTGGTTTTGAGTTGGAAATTTTTTTAAGAAAAAATGGCACTCACACTACCTAATAATTTTCCAAATTTAAAGCTCTTTACGAAAATGTTCTGTTATTTTAAACATTTTTTAGTCAGTATCCAACTAAACTTATGTGCTAAACACACCTAAAACAGTGACAGTTCATGCAAAAAGTAAGCAGACATACAATTTTCACATTTGAAACTGCCAAAGTGACATTTAAAGTAATTAAAAATAAAATAGATGTTTGTTGATTTTAGTAAAATAGTAAAATTATAGCATGGTACTTATATTCGTTTAAAATTTGGAAAAATTTGTTTTTCAACCTAGCACCTCCGTACTAAAATTAATTTAACAACTTACTAAATGGTCTAAAATATTGCACCTTTCGTTTTAACTCAACCCCTACTTCTTCTTAATCACCAGAAAATGATTATTAAAAGTAAAGCTGGATTTTTTCAAGGTAGTGATGAATCTTGGAACAGGTATTGAATATTTATTCTGTACAATGTATATCTGTTATCGTTTAATCTAACTCGTTCATTTACGACAACTTGACTTTAGGTACCTATACCATATATGGATATAGTGACATTTTCAAAAATGTTTGCATTCTATATTTTATCTTTCAAACAAAGCAGTGATCTCATCAAAATGATACAAGATATAATGAAGCTCATCTTTGCCATACAATTTGTTAGAAAATTTCGCATTCCTTCGTTATCAACGTAATATAAATATAATAAAGTCATAAGATATACACTCTCTAGTACAAATAAACTTAGATATTTTTAACAAGTTCATTCCTCACTTCCTTTCGATATTCATTCAAATTCAAATTGTCATTCAATTTCACTATCACTTTAAAAATATTCACTTAATTGTAAGACATTTTTAGGTCGTGAGAAATAAAAATACAAATAAAATATTTCATCGCTAAATATGTTTGTCGATAAAATTGATATTTTGACTATTTTATCTATTTACGTTTCAAGATTCGAAACACTTAACCAAAATTGCAATTAAATAAAAACAAATTGCAATAAAAACTTGATTCACTCTTAATTAATATTTATCGTATGCCTTTATACGTTTAATACGCTCCATACGAGTATTATTATATGACAAGCTTTGAGATAAAATAGCTGGAAGGCTTGCGGTAAGATAACTTTTGTTGTTGATTTTGGATTATAGCAATTTTGATACCTACTTAATGCCAATTAATTGACTAAGGTGTCACTTTTCAGCGGAATTCTGTGCATTTTTTTTTTTTACACTCAATATATTTTATTTTCAAAATAGACAAGAATTTTGTTTGGGGTTGACCTCTATTTTTGAATATAAAAATTTTGACCCTCAGTTTTTTTATTTTTGTAATATTATGATCATTGAGTTTCTTGATGGTAGACTTAAGTGGGTGTGATAAAATAGTATTCAGTCAAAGTGTAAACAAATGATTAATGTTTTATTTGTTTTTAATAACGTGGGTTGAACTTCTATAATCAATATGCGAAATATTGTAAGGTGGTATTTTATTTTATTCTGTAGTAGAAAATGACAGCAAAACAACAAGTGAATAACAATTCATGCATCTTATACCCTTTGCCAACCAACTCATATTTAAATGAGTTACAAATCTATGCAATGGGACATTGTTTGTGCTTAGGGAACTGATCTTTTTGTTAAATAAGTTCAACTCCCAATTAATGTTCCAAACGTTGTTTTCCATTCAACTCATTAAGTTTCAAATTTTCTCTTTGCATTGGGACATTGGGACATAAGCTATGACTAGGGGAAATGTCTCGCGGTTGCTATCAATTGTTGTCATAGTCGTGTCTAATTTCTTAAAATTTTTTGCGTTGTAGACTTTAGAATATTGTTGATTTTCATTCTTTTTTTCTTTTTTGTATTTGTGACTTACAACTCTTTTTAAATTTGTAGTGTTAAATTTTCTCTCATGTTTTTTATGACATTTGCAACAACTCATTAATAATGCACCCACCACTTTCTCTCAAATGAAGTTTACTTTTAATTGGTACTGTCAAAATTGTATTAATATACATAATAATGTTCCAAAATAAGTTTTACCGTTTAAAAAGCCATATCTTACTAAAACCATAATATAATATTCTCTGCTAATAAAAAGAAATCAGGTAAGGTTAATTAAAATTTAAAATCCCATAAAATAAAAAAAAAAAAAAACAACTATAAAAAACAAATCTTTGCATCTCAAGTTCAGGGAATCCGTGACGCATGCTAAAACTTGTCTTTCCATCTTCCTACACACGTTCATACAATTCTCAAATTATTGACCAAAAATGGTTAAAGTTTAAATTTCTCCAAACAAAAAAAAAAATCAAAGCACTTAGTCATTCGGTATTCCAGTAAATGATTAACGATGATACCGCCACCAATCGAGACGATTCAAGCCAAATGGAAGGTGTTGGGCGAGATAAATCTTTAAACATGTCTAAAGAAAAAAAAAACTACTTGTCTTCATTCCACACAATCGATCTCACGGTATGTGCAATGTGCAATGCACCATGGGGCATCGTGAGAATATCTCTCTATGTTTAGTCATCTGCCATCATCACATCAGTGGTGTTGCTGGAGCAATGCGAATTCTTCGCGCTATTCACTAAGTCTGGGGCAATAATTATTCCTTATTTCTTCTGACGACAATCGGCGGCGTTGTGACGACGACGTGCAACGTACTGTTGACAGAGTCTTCTTATCAATGCTTTTACTCCCGGATCACTTGAACTTTCTACTTTTAGTTAGTTATGAAACGACGACGACCACGACGATACGACGACGATTTTAAGACGGATGGAGGAGGGGTCAATTTGATGGTTGTATATTATGGCGACGGATTACCGTATTCGTCTGTGGCGATGGTATTGGATGATTCAGCGATTGGAATTTTAAGAGTCTTTCACTAGTTTACGGATTTCATTACTAAGAATCTAAAGAAGTAGATTGTGTAAAGGTTAACACATCTATAGAAGTAAACATCACGTGTGGCACCTATAACTTATAATAGGAGCACATAAAGAGAAGATTAAGAATATAAAGAGTGAAGTTATAAAAGATTTAAATTTCTCGGAAATCGCGATCTTTGGTAATGTAATGTTAGAAGTTTAACAACAAAAAAAAGTATTGAAACCGAAAGTTGTATCTATAAAAAATTCAAAGAAAAAATGATAATATGAGTCAACTACAATGATACGAGAAGAATTTAGAAAATTTACAACTTGGAATTAAATTAAAACTTTTTATTTACATGGGCTGAAAGTCAAAAGGCTTAACGAAGATAACAAAGTTTGATCAATAAACACTAAACTGATAAGGTGGTGGAATAGATCAAACATGTTCATCAAGATTCAGAGCTTTATGAACTGACAGAAAGTCAAATACCTACTTAGCTGACTTTCTTATCTTTTTTTTCTAAACTTTTTTGGATTTTTGAGTTCAAACTTCAAAAAGAAAATAAGTTTTCGGATTTTCTCTCTTGAAAAATGTCTGAATTCTTTATTTTAGTGAACAGTTAAAAAACATGAAACATAACTCAAATCTTGTGCTTGTGCTTAGAAAGCTAAAAATCAGTGGTTGAATAAAATGAAGAACTTGCTCAAAACTCCACTTTTGAATATTAGCATTTTTATAGCACCTGCTCAGCTTTTTATATTGAGCACTTGCTCCGTTTTATGTCCTCAATTTCCAGAAAACCGTGAAACTGAAAACACAAATTAATACAGATTTTACGTATAGGTTTACATTTACAGTTCGCAGCAAATGTTGGGTGTGAAAGTTAACCTAAAACATTAATCGAAAGAATGGATAAAAAGGAAGAGTCGTGTACTCAAAGACCGGGTCTTAAATAAGAAGATACCTAATATATTACAAAATGCATGTATGTATGTCATAAATCCATTTTAGTTTTGTTTAAAAGTTGGAATAACCTTTTGGTTCAAAATAGCTTTTAACGGCCTTTAGTCCACAACAAAAATTTTTGGCGTTTCGTCCGGCGATCTCACTTGGACTCATCAGTTGACTAGTGAGGACAATTTTTTTTAAGTTCAATTCATCTTACATAGATTTCATGACGAATATCTAATTTGAACTGTATCCAACAAGACTAGAATTCCTATTCATTAAATTGGAAGTTTTTGTTCTAAACTGTCAGTCCAATTTAATGATTATAGATTATAGATCAGTATCTCCAAGATCATTTGAAGACAGAAGAATGTATAACCTAAATAATGCTTTAACATTTTGATTGTCTTGCATTTAGTAATTTTTTTATTGACACTGGGCGAAAAAAATTCACGATAAAATATTCTGAAAATAGACATAACGATATATAAAAATACTTAAACCCTAAATTAGTTCATTAACCTTCGCCGTACTGGTATTTTTTTACTATTATTTCAATGAACGTTTCTTTTAAATAAATTAATATTTTGTATTTCTAAAAAAAAAAAACTGTAAACATAAACACAACAATATTTCCCCGTAGAGTTTCTTCACACTATATTTCCTTCTTAAAATAATCATTTTTGCAACTTGATTTTTGCTTCCAAAAATACTCTTAATTGACATTAAATATGAACTCGTTGTCATTTGCACCAAGTGACTGTCAATTGGCGCCATTGCTCTGCACCATACAGAAAGTCTCCAGTCCCAAACACACCAACGTCACTTGTGTTCCGCTCGGGAGCACTTAATGTTTGTTGCTTGCTCAATATCAGCCGTTGCTCCAGCATTTGCCAGCAATTCATAAATCCTTCTCAGCGGGAGCAGTTGTTATAAAGAAGTTAAAAGTAAAACCAAAAAATAAAAATAAAAAAACTACACATTTTTCCCTTTTTATATCCAGGCAAATACCATTCCTGACATGACGGATGGCATGGAGTGAAAATTACATAAAGCATCACAAGTCACGTCTCGCTTCGTCTCCAGAAGCGATATCTTCTGTTTTTATGTGCGCACACAGAAGAACTGTTCATATATATAGATTAATGTGGCATGAATCCTAAGCTAGAATAAGCTGGATCTAGATGTGGCAACCACACACAATCGATTCTAAAAGAACAATGTAATTGACCACATGGTTCAGAATCATTTTTTTTTTCTTTTTATGAAATTACTTTTTTGGTTTTATTTGATCCGACCTAATTAGTCGCCATTGCTAATGGACTGGCATTGGATGACAGACATCATGGAGCATAAGTAATTTAAATTATTGTGGTTTTCAATACAGGAAGTTAGATTAATAACTTTTTATTCACTGCAATCTGATTGTTAAAATTTTAAAGAAACATAATCGGTTTAACAGTGCAACCCTGAGGTACTCCGTTTTTGTTTGATATTTTTTTTTAAGGTAGATATACAACAAGGTAAAAACGGTTAACTTGAGTTGAGCTTATTTGTTTAAAATATTATGAAAAAAAAAAATAGTACATTATAATTATTATTCCAAATTTAATGAACATCAAAATCAGAAAATACATTTCTTTCGAGTTTAACTTTTTTTTGTTTTCCCCTTTTTTTTTGTTGAAAAGAATAAACAATTTGAGGTTCACCCACCATTTTCAAGAGATTCTAAATATTTATACGAAATATGAATACAAGGGGAGAATGGAGACAGGTTGGTTTTCCAGGAACTAATAAATTTAGCTTAGCAAATGTATTGTATACTTCGTTTTTTTGTTTATTTGTTTGTTTACATCGAACAACAGAAAAAAAAAATTAGCACTAGTTGATGAAAGAAAAATGAACAAATTATTTTTATTATACAAGTAAACAGCTGTGTGAGTAATCAAAATGCCAACAAAATTGAAGAATCAGTATAATAAGTAATGCTGTTGAATATAAACAAAAACTTAAAATTTTAAAATGATTTTTTAAACGCATGTTTTGTTAAAAAAGAAAAACAAAGTGGCAGACTCATGAATGCATCAAAAATGAGAACAAAATATTATTATTTTACCAAATTTACAAGATTGGTAATTTTTTTTTATGTCAAACAATCTTGTTGGTAGTTATATAAATTAAAGTTTAAACAAATTACAAGTTTTTATTTATAAAAAGGGTCACTTCTGTGCAATGCATAGTTATGTCAATTGATTGGATTGTTTTTAGAATTTTTTTTATTTTGAATTTTATATTGGGGAGCCGAATTATTTTTTAAACCAATAAGACAAAGTATAGACTGACATTTACAATACCCTTTATAAAACTAAAATGTTAACATAACTAAATCACTAAATGGCGCCCAGGTAGGTTTGGGAAAATTACCTATTAGCTTAAGTAATTTAATGCGAAATTTTGACAAAAAACAAAGTCAACTTGTAAGTAGGTACTCACAATACAGGAAGCTGAGATTTATCAGGTTCTATTATCAAACGAAATGAGTTTTATCAAATTCTAAACATTTACAAAACCATCAAGCTTGGAAAACTCCGAAATATGAAAATTCAGAAATTTAAGGAATAAAGACTTTTCAGCAACATTGTTAAAAGTCAAATTTTTTTTTATTATAATTGATTCCGGACTCTCACCACTATTCGCTTTGTAGGAAAGTAGGGCCTTTAAAATACTTAAACAAGAAAATTATTAACATGCCTGGCATGAGTGGGATAGATGACCCAAAGAGGTAGATAAAATCCTTAGAGTCCTCAAAGGAGGCCACCGAAGAAACGGTTGTCTAAAAAAAACTATTGCCAAAAGTCCGAATTGAATTTCGAAATTATAATCTGATTACGGCTTAGAATATTCTGTAATTTTTTATATTTTTTTTATATTTCCCGTCATCACAGCGATAAGTGTGATTCAAAAAAAAAAATAATATCCTCCAAAAATTGAACTCGCCTTCTTGTCATTGACCTTGTAAAGAAACAGCTGCAAAACCTCATAAACGATTGCATGAAGACGATTGGTTTCCTCTTTGATTTAAACCTTTATATCTTTTTCTTCTGTAAGAAATGTATTTTTTGCTATAACAAGCGTATACTCATAAAATAAAGTTATTTATACATATATAATTGTTTAGTCTTCTCTTCTTCCTTAACGAATTAATTTTTTGTTTTTGTTTTGTTTTGTTTTGATTCGATTTTTGTATGCAATATGGATGTGGTTTGAAAAGGTTTCCGAGAATCAAATGAACAAAAAGGTGATGTAAAACTGTTTTGTTGTGGTAGCCAAGCAAAGAATTATATAGCTTTTTTACGAGAATATAAAATTTATTAATTTCATGATTTACAACAAATAAGAAGGAGTAAAATATAAACCAAGAATACAATTTTGTTTCTCTGCACAATCCAATATCAGTCGTCTACTGTAGCTATTTTTATTTATTTTTTTAAATCGTTATTTTAAATTTTCCCACGTTTTCCCATCAAATTATCTATAAAACTCATTTTAGAGATATAAAATCAGTAATATATCACAGTGGTGCAGAATTTATTACCTCTAATTTTTAAATTGCAGTTGTATATAGAATTGCTATTTTAAGATGATTCTTTTGACTTAAAAAAAAAGAGTGGTTTGTAAAAATAAAACAAAACATTAAATTTAATTCAAAACCGGTGGCCCAGTAGGTATATAATTTTATAAATATCTTATCTTTATGAAAAGAATTTTGTTTATTTTTTGTGTTTTTTTTTATTTATAAATTAAGTATGTGAAGAAATAAAACATAAAAATGAAATATTCTTTGTTACAAAAATATAAGTTAATTTTATGAATTAAATATTTTTTTCTTTTTTCTATTACAGGTGAGTTTTATGAAATTTGGAACTTATCGTAAGTTTTTAAATAAATAATTTAATAAATATGTACGTTTGTACACTTGTGAAAAAAATAAACAAAGGGAACACAAAATTTTCAAAGGAGTTTTAGTGTGTTGACGAATTACTGTAAAAAAAATACGACTATTTTTAAAACGAAACAAGAAGCATTCTGATGTTTTAAGTTTGTTGTTTGAGGATTTTCTGGCAGATGATTTTTTTTAAATACTGTTATCATAATAAATACCGAAATCCAAAAATATTCTAAGATGCAATTAAATTGTATGAGCAAATTAATCAAAAAAATCATTAGTGTTTTCACAATAAAAGTGTAGAATTTCAATGAGAAATTATAATCAGATTTCCTAGAATCTTTAAGGTCAACGAAGTAATAGTTAACTATTTAAATTACACAAAAAATACACAACTTTATCGCACCAACAAAAATTCCAAAAAAGTCAAAAACACTAATAAAATGTTTTTTTGATTGTTTTTTGGTTTAAAAAAATTATTTTCATTTTTCAATATTGATTAAACTATCAAGAAGCATCCGATGGTAAAATTGTAGTAAAATCGATCAAGACATTAAAAAGCTATTCTTAAATAACTAAAAAAAATTAAGCAATACTTAGGTATCTTTAAAAAAAAAAAAAATCATATTTCTATGCCCGCAATCCGAACTTTTTGAAAAAAAACTTGGAACGCATTTTTTCTACAACTTCTTGGATGAGTAAATTACGAATTTTTGAATACTTGAAAATTGTGATATGATTTCCTAGAAATTTGGGAGCAAAAAATATTCAAAACATTTCATTCCATAGACTTCTAGAAAAAAAAAAAATTGGTCGGCTTGACAGCTCGTGTAGAACCAGGGCCTAGTGTCTTACAACTCTCAACCATTCCTGTGTGCGTGTTTTATGGCAGGAATAGAGGGGACCTACAATTTTCCGCCGAATCCGAACGGCTAAGGTGAGAAGCACTTTTTTATGACAAGAGATACTCTTGGAGGATTTGTCAATTCCTCACAAGAGGCAGTAACCCGTCAAAAAATTTTTCTGTTTTTTAAACAAATAAATGCATATGCATATGTAGATACATGCACCTACAATTTGCTAAAAGCTTCTGAGAGCTATCATCTTACTACCTACATTGCAGCTGACTGATATACATATCTACTTCGTTCGCAAGGAATGATGACAAATCATACAAATCTACTTAAAAAAGTTCTATCATAAGCAAATGAAAAACCAAAAATCTCATTCAGGAAAAACCCACAACGATAATACTTCCATTTCCATGGATTCACATCCACCCAATAGGGCCTTATGTAAAATATAATATTACAAAAAAAAAAGGAGAGAAGGTGCGGCACAACAAACTAACATCGTCGACGACGCGACGCGACGAGACGATACACTACGAGTTCGAGTCAATAATGCATGCTGTACGTGCGTGCATTAGTCTTGCTCGTCGTTGTCGCTATATCTTGTCCATAAGTCATACACCCAACAGTTTGTCTTCTTTAATTTTTACATTTTTTTTTTTTTTTTTTTTTTTAATTTTATTTGGTTTTCTTATTTGGGCGAACAGGTCTTGAGCTTGCCACACGCTCACCGCACCTCCAACCGGATCGACCATATGCCCCAAACCGAACGATCCCCAAGTCTAAACCCCACGAAATGGTGCAAAGAGAAGAAAAAAAAAAAAACCATACCTATCTAGAATAAAAAAAAAAAACTAGTATCTGAAAGGCTGTGAGTTTATCGATGTATTTTATATGCCTTCAAAGATACGCTCACACTTTGCGCGTCGTGTCGTTGTCGGTCGTTGCGACTCGCGACCGTTGAATTTCATTCAAAGGTCTCTGCGCGCCTCTCAGTCCATTTTCGAACTCTCAATGGAAACGAACGTTTCGTTAACGTATCCAAACGACGACGACGACGCAACGTACAAAGCGACTAAAATTAGTTGCACTTCGAGTATCTCAGACGAATGAGCACAAGCGAGCGGTGTATCTTTCTACATACATAATATTATATTATAATCTTGAAAATAAAAATTCTTAAAAAAAAAACAAATTCTCCATAATATTCGCGCATAGATACAATTATCTTTATTTTTATCTAAAAACCGAAATAAATCGAAAAATTGTTGTAGTTTGTGCGATTGAATCAAAATAGAGAAAAAGAGTTTAATACCTCATACCTACAACGAATACTTTTTCTCCAAAAAAAAGTAAAAAAAGAAAAAAGTTCAAGTGATCGCGAGTAAATTATATTTCTTGGAAAACATCGATCACATCCGATAATTATTTTTTCTTTGTTTAGTTTGATAAATAAATTAAAAGGTATAAATAATACTTTGATCTATTGTGAATATCAATGTAAAAAAAATATATGTAGTTGTCTGCATATTCCTTTACTGTGAATTACTGTGCTCCTTCTCAACAAATCTAAAAACAATCTCTTTGATAAAAAGCTTATTTAAATTTGTCGTCTCTAATGGTGGTCTTGGTTATTTTTAAAAAAACTATGAAAATTCTTCAGATTCCTAAAATTAAATCAAAATATTATAAATTATAACAATTTGTATATTTTCTATTGTGACTTGTGATTTAAATTATTGTGTGCCGAAGGAAGAATATCTATCATTCGTATATATAGTCCGGTTGTTCCGTTAAAACACGATAAATATTGTGAATTATTATTGTTTACATGCTTACAAATTTACAATAATAAAATCTTTGTTTTTTCTAATAAAATTTTACCTTTGCTTTTATAGAAAGAAATACACTTGACCGGCATTGAACTTGCTGTAGGTACACAAGCATTGTTTTTTTTTTCTATTTGTTTACTGATTTTGATATTTTTTTTTTGTGTTATCTATCAGTATATACCTCCATTACCTTTAAAACCTTTTTATCGAGGCTTGATTGATTATAAAAGATTAGAGGAAGATAAATAAATTGTTTGAAATTTGAAAAGCCTTTGTGAAGAATGATTGAGTATTAAAATTGTATTGGTAATTGTATAGTAGTGTTATTTCTAGAATAATTTGGAAGTGGGGAGAGCAAGCACATTATTTAGTGACACACCTAGATAAATATTTTTTTGAATTTTCTTGACCCAGTTACAAAAATAATTTTTTTTTTGACACACGAGAATTTTTTGGTGAAATTAAAAATTGCATTTAAATAATATTGTGACATCTGTGACAAAATCCATTTGGTCAATTTTAATGGGGCTTGTATAAATGACATTATTCAACAAAAATAATGCCAACAATTTTTTAACATGAGTTGATTTATTGCTGTTTGGAGTTCTTTTTTACCTTAACCTTGGAAAAAGCCTCATTTTTACACAAAACTAAAAATTAAAAAAAAAACGCCAAAAAATATTAATTCTTCAAAATTGTTTCAGCTGTTCAATATTTCGTTGTACTTTGTTGTTGGTCCTTTTGACTTTTTTCATAATTTTTTTTTAAAGTCAAATCTCTTATTTCCGTAATTTGTTTTTAATTTCTTACTTGTGTTTTTTTTAAGTGACAATTTTTATGTTTATGGAGCCCAGTCCTCTACTGTTTGGCAACCTTCGGGCACCCAGAGTTTTTTAAACTGCGCTAAGCGGGTTAATGCACGTGGTCTTTTAATGGCAAAAAAAAAAATTTTGTAAGTTAAGATTTCTCACACCCAGTTTGTTGACAAAAATCAAACCTTTAAATTTCGATTCAAATTTAATAAAATTATAACTTATTTTTTCAACAATAAGTTTAGGCAAAAAAAAACTCTCCAAATTTCCAGAACACTTTTCTGGAGTTCTTCAGGGTTAGATTCTTGATCCCTTGCTTTTTTTTAATAAAACAAGTTCAGAACTTACTTATCCTATAATTTGTATGTGAGTTTGGCACAGATTTGCCTTAAAGTTGAATTAAAAATGGTCTTTAACAACAGAATAATTATCTTGAAAGCACTTTCCGTTGCTAACCTCCTTCCTAACCAGACTTCCATCATGTCAGTCCAATGCACTTAACATTATTATGCAACGGCTACTACAGATTGTCATGTATTTTTAATGATGGCAAAAGGAACAGTGGTTCATTTTGTTAAATACTGCCATCAAAAATCATTTTCCATGGCAATTCTTGATTACAATGCCACAGCTGTGCCAATTTTTTTTTTTTTGTTTAAATATGCAAAGAAAAGCCACCTACCAATATTTTAATCATATTAAATTTTACCTAGTCGTACTTTTGTAAGAAAAAAAAAACACGCCCAAAAAAAAAACAAATAAATTCGATTTTTCTATTTTTCGAAGAATTGCAAACTTGCAAAAACAAAACACTTAAATGTATTTCAGATTTAAAAAAACACTTAATTAAAAAATCAAAGCCTGGTTAATTTATTATGATATTATTCCTTTCGCATCTATTGACCAGTTTTATAACTCTCAAATTTTTAAGAATTAAATTAAAAGTAATCTAGAAGAGAATGTTGATTTCCAATTGATGAAATAAATTAAACTAAAGCAAACAAAAAATTATTTTAATTATTTTTGGAAGTGTTTTATTTTTATATTTTCAACTTACGAGGTTTTAATTTTAGAGAGATATGCCATTTTACTAAAAATAACCATAATTATTGGATCCTCAAAAATTGCTTAAACGGATATTTTTCTTCTGCAAATATTTAAAATATAAAAAAAAACTTTTAGATTAGCTTTATTTATTCCGATTTGTTTTCTCTAAATTTTACAAAAGTCAATCTTTGTTCAAGTCCACAATCAGAATGACAAAACTGCTTAAAAAAGAAATAAACAAACAGTCAACGACCGTTCTCTATTTATCTCTCTCTACTCTCTGCATTTACGTTTATACTCAGTGATACCAAAGCGTAATTTTATTGTAAATTAGGATTCTACAATTCTACTACAAAATACCTACATTTTTATTTTCTTGTGAAAAAAAAAAGTTGTATCTACCTTTTTTTCAACGATGATGGATTTGTGTTTAATTTAATCTATTGATAGAGAAGTAGAAGACAAAATTATTTGGTTGTTCTAATATTAATTAATGTTTAAATAACAACAAGTTATATAAATATCATGTCAAAATTAAAGAAGTGAGGCCAAAGTGATCATCTATGTTCTTTTCACTGAATAGTGAAATTTCCTCTTCTTCACACAAAAATCCGCAAAGAATACAATGTTTTCATTTTGTTTTTTATTATTACTAATCCCCCGGCTGCGCGGCAGCGGATGCAGCGCCATAACATCCTGCTATCTGTCATTCACGAACATGTTATTACACAACCTCCATACTTACTTCTGCTAGATAGTAGTTGACATCTATACTTCTACTCATTTACACAATATTCTATCTTATTTCATTTTATTATTGCCTTCTTTGATTTTATAACAACAAAAAAAAAAAAAAACAACAAAAAAAAACAATCAACAACTCGTGTTTTGAACCTTCTTCTTTGACAGTAGTTGACAAGCCAACCTACATTCGATTTCCTCCTCGTCTCGTCATCATATCCGCACAGCCAGCGTAGCGCACTGTCTTCTTTTTAATCGAGCATTAAACTCACGTAAATTACAAATAAAAGAGGCACCTTAAATGTATATCTTATGGCATGGATGTAAATTTACATAAAAAGAAGTAAAAAAAAATACTACATTAATACCTTTGGCCACAACTTCTTGAATTCAGTGTGTCTTTATACTTTATCCGTTTATTGTGTGTTCCTCTCTCTCCAGTTATCGTATATATAAGCGTGTTTCCGTTCTTGCGATATAGATTGTTCCGCCAAAGTCAAAGTGACTTCTTTAAGGTGGGCAAAGGTTTCTTTTCCAACTCAGCCGTCATCGTCAGTCCCTTTCCCTCCATCAACTCAAAATCATGATGTCGACACGATTTTTCCAGAAAAATAAAAACGAAAAAAAACCCACGCACCTTTTCGCGTATTTATATACGCGCAACTTATATAGGTACCTTGTGAAATACCTACTATCTGTCGATCTATGAAGTCTACACTATTAACAGTTGGGTGGGTAGATATATGACGCCACTGTAATATGTATCTTTCTATTGAAATTCTTTTATTTTCTTCCACGAAATGTGCAACTCACTTAACTAGTTTTTAGTTTTGGTCAGAAAAATAATGTCAACTTTAGATGAGGTTTTATAAACGAGAATGGCTTGAGATTGGCTTATTTAAAAAAAAAAAGAAAAAAAAAAAAGAAGCATTTCCATAATTGGTAAGACCAGATTTATGACAGAGCAATAAGTTACCGGCAATTTTATTGCTACGCAAATAAAATTGTTTATAGGTTTTTGTTGGCGGCTTAAAGTGTATTATATATTATGGTCATGCATTTGATGACTGGTTCTTCTAATAACATTGCCACCTATTGCCACGGGTAGCTTTTGGGGAAATAATTTTAACTGGGACAGTATCACATAAAGAATATGGTAGTCTTCCTTCGTCGGATTTTTCTGAAGTTTCATCAATAAATAAATATTTTTTTATAAAAATGATTTCAGTGAAAAAGTGAATTAAAAAAAAAAATTGCGAAAGAATTGATTAACATCACACTTCTTTAAAAAATTAAAAAAAAAAAGTGTTGCAAATTTTAAAAGCAGAGTAACATAATATTGTGAAATTAAAAAAAGAATTATAAATTCGAAGTGTTAATCCTGGCTTCCTTAAAACTTAACGATTTAGATCATCGTGATTATTTAAAAATTCATAAACAGCAACGAATAGCATCAGATCTTAAAAAAAGTCATAAAATGGTTGTTACATCGGCAAGAAATCCAATGCCGCCAACGAGATCATCGAGGCTTATTTTTCCAAGAAGTCATCAGGTAATATTTACATTTGTATAAATATTTTATTTGAATAAAATTATTTCAAAAAATAGTTTTTATTAAATATCAACATCTTGATGGTGTTGCCAGTTGCTTTTTTATTGCAAAAAGTTAGAAGCAAATGATGGCTTAAAGTTGTTTATTTTTTTTTTTATGCTCTGAAAATAATCAGTCGTGTTTATAAACCCATTCCAAACTCTAACTTTGGACAGCTGTCCAAGTCCAAAACCTTATTTATAATCATGTTCTATCGAGTATCTAACTTAAACACTGAAATTGATTGTCCAAACCTATTCTAAAGTGGGAACGTTCAATGAACAAAAAATTGAAATATAATCTTCATATGAACGAAATGTTAATTGAACGTATCCAAGTGCTCACGAAATTGACAGATTACAGAGATGTGAGTGAGTGTATGAGAACATTTTTAGGCCACTGTTGGAATGCGTTTATAAATAAGGAGAAGACCAACTATTTAGACAATGGCTAGCTGGACAACTGTCCAAGAGTGTTCTAAGGAAATCTAATAAATACTACTGACTGTGATTAGTGCGCTGGTTTTGGTATATTTGCTTGAAATTTAGATTGCTGTTATACACAGTGGATTAGAACATACAAGTCTCACAAATTTTCCAAAAGTAAAGTTCACAGGAAGAATATCAAAAATTTAGCTAGAGAAATATGTGGCAAGGCCATATTATTTCGTCTGTCAAATTTTATCATTATAATGAATATACTAGCCAGTTCAGGTTTCTCAGGCTCACTGAGATCTGAGAGATATCAGTAATCTCAGAAATCTAAACGTAATTCCTCAGTGAGATTCCTCACTCTTGCTTTCAAAAAGCTGCGACTGAAATTTTTTGGATTCGTTTGTTTAATTATTTCTTGTCGCAGTTGATCAAATTATAAAAAAGAGATGGATGGAGAGTGCGTTTGACTGCTAGCGGATAAATCAAGTGTCTCCTTCTCTTCAGTGAAGTTGACAGAAGCTTGCTCAGTGAGACCTCAGGAACTGGAACTGGTTAACTGATTTTCTGAATTTGCATTGCCCGATTTTGTCCACTGCCCATGTGTTGTTTGGCGGGAAATACCAAATCGTTTGTTTCCCAAAAATCAAATGATTTTTTCAATCTTTTTTGGTTCTCTTTTACATTCTTTCCATTTTCTTGTATAAAATATAGCTAATGTTTTATTCTATTTAAATTATTATGCATACTGGATGCAATGATTCATGTTCCACAAAGACAAATCCATGTTTAACTTAAAATGTGTCATTTTATAATGTGGAAGTAATTTTCCATTTCAATGTTTTCAAACAGCTTTTTTTTATACATATTTATGTCAATTCTATTAAATTTTATTATTCATAGCAATTAAGAAGAAAATGAACAATATTTGTATTCCTAAGAAATAAAACTGTATCAAACAATTGAAGGTATAATAAACCGATAGCGATAAGACGCATAAAACAAAAATTCTCTACGAATTTTTATTTTAATTTACTTTTCAATTGCAAATATATTTTGCTATTTTTAACACATTATATGTATACAGCAGATTTGAAACCAAGCATTACTTATTGGTATTGGTAAATCGCATCATTTTTCTCAAAACGTAAATTTTGTATTAGTTTAAAAGAAAGAGTATTGCCTTCATGAACATTCATACTTAAGAAAAATGAACATTATAATCTCCACATTGATTATAATGTTCATTTTTCTTAAGTATGAATGTTCATGAAGTCAATACTCTTTCTTTAAAACTAATACAAAATTTACGTTTTGAGAAAAATGACAAACCAAACAAACAGAAAACTAACATACGAACATTTTTCATTTAAAAATCAATCCTTACATTGATGATAAAAAAAATAAAATTTCATACCACGGGAAACTGTTAGAATAAGACTTTTTGCAGCATCAACGACGAATTATTTTTGTATCTTTATAGAAATATACAATGCTGTGTCATTGGAATATAGGCTACTTACAAAAAGATTGAGCTTTACTGTCACACTACGTTCATCGTATAAGCAATGGTATCCTGTGCTATTTCAAGTTGTTTATACAATAATACATGCATTAATATATTAATACATATTTCTAAATAATGAACGATAAATTAGATTCACTTTTCACCCTCTTCCAATTTATAAATGTTGCAAATGTTGACACTTAATTGCTAAGCAAACATGAGTCTTTGGCATGATCCAAATACAAACTAAGTATACATCTGCCCCAACATAACCCCCACCCATATCCAATAATGTCGAAATAACAACACATAATTGAACAATGTTGCATACTGATAATTAAGTACAATTTATGCTGTTTCTAATTCAGCAGCTACATTGCAATAAAATTAATCTCAAGACTGCACATTGCACCCATTTAGTTTGTAATTTTTTTTTTTTTTATCACATAAATATACAAAAATTCGCTCCCATCTGATTCTGAAGCCAAAGTGTCAATTAACCACAAAGATTGAATTAGTTGATGCACATTCCATTCATCGAATGTGCTGCAGACGCTTTCGCTTATAAATAAGTAGGTATATACTCTCGCTGGAAAAAGGCAACACTATAATATTCTAATTGGCAAACTTTACTTAATTAAGATTGATTTAGTACGATCGTACGATTTGATTAAGTGATCTCGCTTTTTGTCTTACAATACAATGCGTGATGATGACTGTGTATATAGACGGCTATACGGGGTCAGCCTTATAGTGGTTGTAAAATTTAAAATCTGCGAGGAACAGCATAGTAGGCCTACGCATGTTCGAACAAATGTATTTTTATGACTTGTATCTTAAAATGTCTTACACGAAAATAACTTGCTTCACTTAGTTGATTGCTGATTGCTGATTGCTAAAATACAGGGTGTTTACAGTTGAGCTGTGCTGTTCCTATATTTTATTTGAAAACTCTTGACATAATTAACTTTTTCGAAATGTAAAAATGTATTCTCCATAAGATAAGAAAGTTTTAAGTTCACGGCTTCTCGTGAAGGGACGTTAAAAAAAGCACCAACAAACGGTTAAGGTGTTGAAGAAATAACTAACGTTCAATATTTTTTATATAAATTATTTTAATATAAATTTTGTTATAGAAAATATCAATAAAGGCAGTATCTTTCCCATGGAATTTCATAGACATGGCATCATTACTTGCTAAAAACTCAGTTCAGGTGTGACTTCCTCATCTTTTCGAGCAAGCAGCTGAGTTAAGTTTTCTTAAGAAAAGCACACAATTTACTAAAATACAAAATATTGGATTGGTGTTCTATTTACAAGAAAAAATTTAAAATGTTATTTTTTAATATTTTATTTTAAAATTCTTTGCCATTTCAGATTGTTATTAAAATTTCGTTTACTATCTATGTACATACATATATTAAAAACACCCTTTTGTATTCAAAGATAGAAAAAACCCCCGACAGTATTTATCACCATACAATATATGAATGGATGCACATACATATATAATAAATTTATTAAAGGCAAATGAAATTAGGGGGGCAAGACCTCACGCGCCAGGGAGATCTATAATGTTTATTGATTCTTATATTTTGTGTCTTCTTAACAGAATTCTCTATACATACATGCTTCAATTCATTGACGTCAAAATCACAAATGAAAACAGAAAACAAATATTTTAGAAAACATCGCTATTTTCGTGTTACAGGTTGTGTGAAAATTTTTTGTTTACTTTTGTTTTTATTTTTAACTTATCGTAGAGTAAAAAGTGTTTTTTTTTTTGTATAGGTACATATTTATTTTACTTAGATAAATATGTAAACTTTATTTTTTTATTTTGATTATAGATAAAAAAGTCTCTGTTATCTGAGAGAACCATTTTGTTTAATGTAGGCGACTTTAGACCTTTCTTTGTACACGATGATGATTAGTTTTGTATTTATCTTTTTTTTATTTTTTATTTAAAGTTTAAAAAAAAACTTTTAAGCTTTCTCTTGCGAAAACTCTTGAATGTTTTGTTCACTAAAACACACCTGTAATAAAATGTCAGAAAAGTGGAAAAAGTGGGGCATCTATTTCAACTCATCTTCTTTAAGGTTTTCTCAAAAAACAGGTTTTAATATTTTGATTAAACTCTGTACATGTACGTACAGTGATTAAAATAAATTTAATAATATACCGCATTTAAGATTTCTGCATTTTTGAGTTGTTTACAGGGATGTTCAAATCCATGTAAAAAACTATTTTTTACCTTTTTTACGTTAAAGTAGGTAAAAAACACGTAAATAAGTGTAAACAACGTAAAAAACCCGTAAAAACCTGTAAAAAACGTAAAAAACTCGTAAAAGAAGTAAATAACTGAGAAAAAAGAGAAAATGAGAGACATTGTCATTATCTGTCAAAATCTAAATAAATAAAAAAAACTTTTCGGTCGTTCAAGTGCCATGTGTTGAATTGTGTATTATGTGTGTTATTGTGTTATTACATGATTGAACGAGTACTTTGAGATCAAATTCAATTATTGACATCGACAGAACCGTCCCACGTTTTTTTTTACTTTTTTACCTTTTTTACGTTTTTTACATAAGCATAGTAAAAAAAAGAGCAGGTAAAAAACTGACGTAAAAAACGTAAAAAACTATGTAAAAAACGTAATGTAAAAAATTCGAACAACTCTGGTTGTTTACTGAACATTTACAGTCCTATTTATAGATCCATTCCGAAGTATGTCTTACTAGTTCACTGAACGTATCCAAAACTTTGTTGAATTCAACAAGTCCGATTAAAATAGTGCTAAGTCTTCTACTTGGCTGATGTATTTCAGTAGTATAAAGAATTTGTTTGTATTATTAAAACAAAAAAACATTTATTAATATTTTTAATTGTTCATAGTGCTCATAATATTCACTAAATTTTTACTTCGATTCGAAGAATCATATGGGCAAAATAACGTAGCAGCTGCCCGAATGAAAAATCGCAATTGAAAAAAAGCAAGAAAAAAACTATGGCAGTGACAGATTGACAGTATTGTGGAAGTAGGTTCGAAAATGTCGGAATATTTTTCGAAGAGAACGCTCATAAGTTATGAGTGGTCGGGCCCACTCATAACTTTTATAAGCGCTCATAAATATCCCCTTATTATTGCTTGGTGAATAGGTTTATGAGACTCAAAAGTTATGAGTGCCCAGTAAATACTGGCCTTAGACAACACTGTTGCGTTATTAAATATTAGTGGTATTCGTGCAACGTCGTAAAGTCCTCGTAAACGTGGTAAACTGCGTAAACCTGTCAAATGTTCATATAAATTTGACAGGTTAACGCAGTTTACAACGTTTACAACAACTTTATGCCGTTGCATAAACATGAGTTAGGAAACTGTCCAACCGTGTTTTAAAGAAATCTTATAAAAATTTGACGCGTTGCACAACCTGCTAAACACAAAATATTAAATTAACATTAGGAACCATTTTTTTTTTCAAAAGTAATGTAGGTATGGAACACAAGGAAATGTGCACAAACTTTCGTAACGTTGTATAATAGAACAATACAGCTATCATAAATTCTAAAAACTGACATTTCGAAAAAAATTCGGAAGAGTTTGAGTAATTTTTTTTTTAAACAGTGCTGTAAAAATAAACATTTAATCGCTCACAAATAAAGACATCAGTAAGGAATTAATAGAGCAATTAATTAGATCAATAACAGCAATATTAATAATAATTAACCCTTAATTCCATCTGAAAATTTACCTCTATAAACAAATATTTAATTGACGGATTAAAATTGGGTTCAAATAAAATGTAGTAAAGCTATTATAACTTGTCATTAGATCGATGATTTTTAAAACTCTGAATGATTCACCAACATTCACCAACATTCTGTTTTCAATCCTTCGATTATTTTTACTTTCCCGTTAGTTAAAAAATGTCACATTTAAATTAAACAAAATGAAGGAATATAGTAAAAGGTATACATATATGTATGTAGGTAAATTACGAAATTATAGATATTACTATTAGGGGTGCTTAGTTATTTCGGTTCTAAATTTGTTCAAAACATCATTAATCAATACATGATATCTTCCAAATATCACTACATTAATCAAATAATACAAATTGAATGTTCTCGAAATGGTGAAAATCTTTATAAAAAAATATAAGTAGCGCAAGAAAGAGAATAAAAGCTCTATTATTTCTGAAGAGACATTAAATTGATTATCCTAAAAGTATACAATATATTTGTCTAAAATGACAGCTAGTTAAAAAAAAAATTCACCACTATGATGAACAATATATCAGTTATTTTCTCTTTTCATATACTAAGTGAGGTGAAATATCTCTAATAAATCTTATACCAACAAAAT
Source organism: Epistrophe eligans (assembly GCA_951394125.1). Taxonomy (NCBI): domain Eukaryota; kingdom Metazoa; phylum Arthropoda; class Insecta; order Diptera; family Syrphidae; genus Epistrophe; species Epistrophe eligans. The sequence continues at coordinate 15,347,338 of OX596029.1, read as the reverse complement.
TATATCAATGAAAAAAGCAAAACAAACGACAAAAAAATAAAACAAAAAACCGGTTTTTCTACATTATGCCCATGCTCCATGTCTTAATAATTACTATCACGTTTTATGCTGACATTTTACTCAAATGTCACTGTGTACTTTGACATTTGTCTTACACATGCGCCTTGATGATTTTAAACTGTCATTCAATGAAAACCCACTGAATTCACCATTATTGTTTTCTACCATTTGAGAATGCGAACAAGGGAGAGGAAACTCAATGCATTGTTGTTTATCTATTTTTTTTTTACATTTTGCTTTGATTACGATTTGTACAACAGGTACGCGAGAACCTAGGTAAGAAGATTTTTTGAGTTCAGGGTTTCATATGAATAGAGGTACCTACCTACCTATCTCCTTTTTGTGTATTTTGCTTAATTGAAATTGCGTGTGGCTTGACAAGTGAATTATTTTTAAAAATTCATTTTTATTTAAGTGTAGGTTAGGTACATATTTAGATGATTATGAAGGGATCATTTTGCGAGTGTATCTCAAACACGTTGTTTTGTATCTTTTACTAAGCATCTCTTTCCCTCTTTCTACTTATTAAGGTAAAGGCTTGGAACAAAAGATAATATTATTTTTTAGTAAAGAGAGACTTCTATTTATTCGTCTTGCATTGTTCATTTCCCCTTAGGTTCTATTTCATTGCTTCTTTTGTGTTGATATTTGGCACTTTAGCAGTAGTGGATGGTGTGGTGATATTCGACAATTAAAATTATATACCTACCTTCAACCTATCTAAAACGGTAGGTAATAAAGACGAATAAAACAAATCGGTTTTTAAAAATGAACATCGTTCAGTCGAACTCAATTTCATGCTGCGGTGTGGTGAATTCAGTATCAGTTCCGGGCTTACTTCGCTGCGGTGAACACGTTCCTCGTTTAAACGAAAGTAGAGATGTTGTCGGTTTAACATTTTGACTTTTGTTATTTGAATGTTCACAATAGCTATTGCTTCTAGATAATAATAATTTGGTAGATTTTTGTCGGTGATTAATGTTATTATTAGCTATATCACGCGAAAAAAAACTCACGCACCCATGTGGATTTTCAATTGCAGAAATAGGCTTTCCTTAATATTTTGTAGACTAAAATCAGTTTTCCTTCTTTTTGCAGTGATTAAAGAAGAAGAGTAGAAATATTTTCTTCGCAATTTTACTTCCTAGTGTCCTAGTGATTATATAGTTGATTGAATTTTTTTGAAATTGGAGGCGCGCCAAGAAAAACCAGAATCGTTGTCGTCATTATATTGTTATAGTGTCGCCATCAAGTCCCGAGTATATTTATGGTGAGAAAACGAGAAGTGCTTGACCGAGTTGTTGAGGTGAAGATTTCCAGTTTAATGTGCATCCGTGCATGTTCTTTCCCCTTTCCTACAATAATCATTATCATCATCTTGTGCGGTATATAATTAAATATTCTAAAAACGTGTTTTCTGAAGTATGTAGGTACTGCACATATGTACCTACAGAAAAATTCTTTTCTATTAGTAAAGTGTATTGTCATTTAAAATTGGCAGAGTTTATTTGTATATCATCCAAAAAATAAAAAAATAAAACGGGAACAAAAACTATTTAAAACAAGCTAATTGTGAATGCGAAAAAAAGAAGGTGTGTACGCAAACTTTGTTTCCGTTTTAAGGTCACAATGGAGTAATTTTGTTTAAAAGTGATAAGAGTGTTAATACATAAATCTACACGTTAATTAACTAACGCTATTTGTATTGCACAAATTGGATAGAAGCTGACAAAAAGAAACCAGTTATATTCACATTGTAGGCAAAAAACCTACACAACTTATTACCAAGAACTGTGGTTCATAAAAGGTGGGTTTAAAAAAAAAAAAAAAAAACTATATTACCTTACATACCTACTCGTTGTTTCATTGACTGATGAAATATCTATCGATATTAGTATTTTTGCAATGAAAAATAAGTATTGAAAAGCAGTTTATATGTGGTGGTGGTTGGATGTTTCGATTTTTCCATCAACTCATTGGAGAAAATTTATTAAATGGCGCCCAAGTGTTAACTCTGAAAAAAAGTCTTAGTCAGAGTGAAACCCAAGTGAAACTTAAGTGAAGCTTAAATTTTAAGTAGGCAGGGGCTTTATCTGTAACAAAACATATGTATGTATATGGTGTATTAGAAGTTGAACATATTTCCACGCTACAGCTACATTTCCGCCGTTGCGTAACGTAGCAGTAGCATTCAGCTAATTTAGCTTATCTATGTGCATAGTTAAAATATGAAAATTAATTACAATCAGATGTTTAATATCTGGCCCCTCTTTCCAACACTTAACACTTTTTATTACCAACTATAATAACTCATAATTGCATCAGGTTAAAAAGCACACTTTTCTGTATCTTAATTGAGAGTCTCACTTCATTAAGAGCAAGGCACTTAAGCATATTCATAAATCCATTAAGCTTAGCGTGAGCCGCTTCATTAAGCACGATTCTTTTAAATGTTAAATATATGTATGTAAATAAGAGTCGACTTTAAGTTGCTCAAGAGCACAATTCACAAAATCTTTACAAACAAAATTGAACTGTTATAGAATATTATCACCAACAGCATACATAAACCAAATGGCACGATTTTTATCAGTAAAAAAAGGGACAAGTCTACAACAATTATAACAGTTTGTCGCCAATAAAAGCTCTTGTGCCTTTACGTGCTTCGTGGCGACAGTTCGCGACAGTTCTAAATTATCATATTATAAGTCGCTTTCTAAAAAAACAACTGCACTTATTTATTTTAATTTTCGAAATGTCATCGTTTTCTCAAATATGTATTTAAGTATCTTCTAGATCTTTTGTTTTCTCAAATTTGTATGTATGTATCTTCTAGATCTTTTCTATGATTGCATTTTTCTGATAAGTCGCCTCTAACTCCCTTAATTTTAATTTTAGTGGGGGCTTAACCCCCATTTATTCCGCTTAATTCAAGCTACAAGTATAACTTAAAAAACTAACTTAAATCTAAACTTATAACTATGAGTGGGGATGGGTCAAAAGGATTTTGAGGTTGTAGGTGCTGATGTTGAAATCAAATGAATTTGGATTCAAAGTGACCAACCGAAGCATACGGGTCAGAGGTTCATTAAGGCCATAGGAGGTGTGGTGTTTTGGTAAATAGAAGAGGCGAGGGTTTCTTAGATTACGGGTATTAGTGTTGAAAGAAATCGAGTTATAGAGAGAGGAGCAGTCAACTGAACCAGAGACAAGCCGATGTATGAAAAGTATGTCAGCAATTTCTCTACGTTCCTGTAATGAGTTGAGGTTTAACAGTTGGAGGCGGTCACGATAAGGGGGTAAGATCAAAGGATTTTCCCAGGGAAGGTATTGAAGTGCAAAACGAAGAAATCTTCGTTGGATGTTTTCAATTCTTGATATATGTATATCTTGATATGGAGACCAAACTTGAGACGTATATTCAAGTAGAGGTCGGACAAACGTCATGTAAAGCGATCGGGTCACGTAAGGGTTAGAAAATTCTTTAGACCATCTTTTAACGAAACCCAAAGCTGAGTTGGCCTTATGAATTATTTCATCAATATGAAGTAGAAATTTAAGTTCACGGTCACATAACAGACCAAGATCCCTTATGTTTTCTACTATCTGTATGGGGTGATTATGAAGATAGTAAAGACGGGGAGTTGTTTTAATGCGTTTACGTGAAAAGGTCATTGTCTGGCACTTGCTAATGTTGAGCTCTAAGCAATTTTTGGTACACCAGGTTGAGAAATTGTCGAGATCTGTTTGGAGGAGGGATATGTCTTCATGTGCTGCAATGATTTTGAAAAATTTCGTATCGTCAGCGTAAAGAGATATTTGACAGTGTTTAATGACCATGTCAATGTCGTTAATTGTAAGGATAAAGAGGAGAGGGCCTAAATGACTACCTTGGGGGACACCAGAAGTGGCTAAAAAAGGATTTGAACATGCGGATCTAAACCGGACATAATATTCACGATTCTCAAGGTAAGAAGTAATCCATTTCAGGAAAAGGGGTTCAAAACCTAAAGAGGAGAGTTTAAAGACTATAAGATTATGAGAAATTTTGTCAAACGCTTTGCTGAAGTCAGTGGAGATCATATCAACTTCATTTCCGTTTTCTAAGGCTCTTAGAGTGAATGAAACGAATTCTACAAGGTTTGTGGTGGTAGATCTGTTTTTTAAGAAACCGTGCTGTGCTGGGGTAATAAGGGACCTGCAACGAAAACTGAGGAATTCATATAAAATGCTTTCAAAAATTTTTGGGATATGAGAAAGTTTAGCAATTGGACGATAGTTTTTCACCTCACCTTTCGGCCCTTTCTTGTGAATTGGTGTTATGAAAGATGTTTTCCATATCTTAGGAAATGTTCCTTGAGATAAGGATAAATGAAAAATCTTTGATAGAGGAGTTGAAAGAGAAGAAGAACATTTTTTTAGGAAAATGGCAGGAAGACCATCAGGGCCAGGAGTGAACTCATCATTAAGTTGAGAAAATTTGTTTTCAATGGCCGATGGAGCAATGCAATCGGGTAAGAATGGACCCAGCGAAAAATTCGGTAAATACTCAAAATAGGTCCAATCTGGTTTAAAAGAATCCTTGGAGAATGAATCTTTAAAAAATGATGCAAAGTAATTAGCTATAGTTAGATTATCATTGGAAGTTTCATTATTGAAGGACAAAGAGGATGGATACCCATCTGACTTTCTTTTGTGATTAACGAACTGAAAGAAGGATTTGGGGTCGTTAATAAGGTTAGATTGAGTTTTATGTAAATATTCTTGGTAGAGAAAACTGTACAGTTCGTTGAAATGAAGATAAGCACCAAGGTACTTAGAGTAGTCAGTTGCGCATTGAGAGCATAGGAAAATTTCCCACAGTTTGTTCCTTTGGTTACGCAGCGATCGAAGTCTTCGATTATACCAAGGCGGTGATGAAGGAGAAACTCTACGTCGGTAGGAAGGGACATGCAACGAAATTGAGTAGTGTAGTTCATTGTAAAAAAGGTTAGTGGCTTCTTCAACAGACATATTTTCAAAATCAAATGAAACTCGGTTTATATAATCGTTAATTTGGGAGAATTGGGCTTTATGAAAATCATACAAAATAGGATGTGAAGTGGGTGTAACTTCTGGGTACGAGTTGAGGTAGAACGTTAGTAACAAGGGAGGGTGAAAATTATCCATAGCTGTAAGAATTTGGGGGCAGAGAGTGACTAATGAGTTATCTGGGTCGGTTGAGAAAATAAGGTCAAGTTGTCGGCTCATATTATTTAGAACGCCACTCACTTGACTGAGGCTTGAATCAGTTAAATGATCGACAAAAAGACATTCTTTTGCCGAGCAGGGATTACAAATGTAGTTTGATCCGTGGTCTGACACAGTCCATTTAAGGTGTGGAAGGTTGAAATCCCCACAAATTACAATTTCATCGAGGGGGTCGCATTGTTTTATTAAATGATCGATCGCGCGAACAGCAATTTCATATGTTTGTAGAGGTTGGGAAGGCAGTATGTAAAAACACATAAGATAAACAGACGTTTTAAGAAGTTTTATTTTAACTGAAACAAAATCAACTTCAGACGTACTTGAGATTGAAAAAAGGGACGAGTCCAATGTATTTTTTATCGCGATAAGGACTCCTCTGCAAGGAGAGCCAACGGTGGGCCGATCATCATCTCGATAGACATTGAAAGAAGAGGGAAACAACTCTTGGTTGTTGATACTGGGGGTCAGGTTAGTTTCAGTCAAAGCGTAGACATCAAAAGGGAGGGAGTGTGATTGTCTTAAGACTGAGTTGGTTTTAGATCGAAGACCTCTCACATTTTGATAATAAATAGTTAGAGGGAGGTGTTTACGTGTTTGAGCGGAGTTTGGATTAGGAACGAAAAAAACGGTTGTGATCATTTCTGTTGCGTTGCAGGTGGGATATTCGTTTAGACTGTAAGTATTGACGGAAAGTATCCAGATCATCCTTTACTTTTTGTGGTGGTAAGTTAAAACTGTCATGATATTTGATAAAAATTTTCATAAGCTTAGAAAATTCAGACGGCAGACCTTCCTGTTGGATGGAAACCAAAACGCTTGTTCTGGTTTTCCCTTCGTAGCAAACAGAATCTGACTTGTCGTGCAGAAATGCTAGGAAAATACGGACATTCTCATAAATCTTCTTGTCTCTAAGCCTAGAGAGAGCATAGCGACATTCAGTGGAATCTGCAGTTTGCTGGGTAAGTTTGACTACTGGTGGTAAAAGAGGATCAAAAGAGTTGTCTGAATTTTGTTGAGTAGTTGACTGAGTGGGGTTCAAAATATGGGAGCTTATGAAATTAAGTTGTTTATCATCCGCCTTGAAAGATAATTTGAAACCAAAGCTTAAGATATATAAATACTAATTTCAACTACCTTTACACTTTATAAAAAAAAAAAAAAACATCATTAAATTTACATATCCATAACACATTAATTCATAACAACTGAGTCACTTCTGAACTATAAAAGATAAGTATCTAATTTTAAATCAAGCACACAAATTAAATGTCAACTTATCTAGCCTAACAAATATCACATTTCCAATCAAGTTCGCGAGTCTCTTAAATATATAATAAACTAAATATTATGCTCTTAGCTGTAAATCCGCATGAATAATTCATTAAATTTGTACTTATACTCTTCTTTTTATTTAATATTCAACAAAAATTATCATAATTTTAAAAGAAAATATCTTATAACTTAGGTAAATACATAGGTATATCCATTTGGTTAAAATATCTCAAAAATGTTGCTCGAAAATTAACACCTAATTTATTTAAAGTCAAAAATAATAAACTTCAAACACAGAAATTTGATAAGCTGTCTGTTAAATGATTAATAGTCTTTCCCTAAGGTCTTATAGGAAGTCTTATAATAATCTTCAAAATACCTTGAAAAAAAAAAATGCCGCCGCTGCTGTACCTATAGTGCGTCTCTCTGCCAAAACTTCGTGTTTTTATTTGGCATTGTTTTTCGTTAAGGTGATTTTTATTATTTTCAAATTCAATGTTGAACATAAAGCATTTTTGAGAAATAGAACTAGGTATTTAAAATAGTGTGTACTCGTAAGTTTCTATATTATTTAAGAAAATGTTACTTTTAAGAAGGCATCCACATCGGTTTAGTTTTTATGTGATTTTATTATAAAGGAAAACTTAAAATTTATGGCCGATTTTATGTTCCCATAAAATAATCACCGAAGCGAATGAATAGAGGAACGATAGCTCACATATTCACTATTTTAAAAATCTTAAATTTTTATTTAGTTAAATAAATTCTAAGAAAAAGAAAGCATTTTTGGTTGAATGCCAAATTTTACCTGTGGCTATAAGTACGTTTTTAAAGAAAAGAAAAACTTAAGTTGCAAGTCATTTGATGTACATATGTATTTTTTGGTATTTAAATTGTTCAAATGTATTTTTCACAGATGCAAATAATGATTATAAAAATAAACATTTTAATTGATTGACGTTGTTTAAAATTAAACATAAAGAACTCAGATGTCGAAAACATCTGTGTTGATTGTGTTATGGTTTTGTTTTTTTTATTTTTCAAGGTGGAGCATGCCCTTCATTTAGTTTTAATTATTTTTAACTAAACAAATTGATTCAAACTTCATGTCTACAAAAGAAATAAAGTTATGAAAATGAGTGATGATGAGGATGATAAGGTTTGTAGGATGTAGGTACTGTATTGTTAGAATTAAAAAAATAAAACCAATAGAAATATTGTTGTTCCATTTTTGTTTATCATATTATTATTTATGCAACGATAACAAAATAATCCTTTTTGTTCAATTTCGTAACAACAACGATTTATATATTAATTATTTATATTTCTGACAAAATAAAATTAGAACTCCTTATTTTAAAACAAATGGGGCGTTCTTATAAAAGTAAACCGCTTGTGCTTATTTTCACAAAACATGCTTCATTTTTAAAATGAATGAACATTACCTTCCTCTATTTTGGTTTTAACAAAAACAATTATTTTTAGTTAAATATAGTCAAACTAAGAAAAATCGAATGCACAACTGGCTCGCACAAACTTGCTGTTAACAACTATAAAGTACTAAATAATTTTGTTTTTTTAATTTAGTTTAGAAAAATAATTTTTCGAATTTGTAGATGCAATATTCTTAAAAGTATTAAAAAGCACCAATCACCAAAATCAGTGAAGCCATTCAAAATCTATAGGTAAATAGATTCATATTTATTTATGTATTTACTAACACTGATTATAAATATCTATTATTTTTATCATACATAAACTAAAAGTTTTCATATATTTAAATGTTTTTATCAATTGGTTTTTCCCTCACACGAGCTGGTTATTTATTCTTATTTTTTCTTCAATTTTATCTTCTTGTTCTTAATATTTTTTTATCAAAAAAGTAATTTTAGCAATGAACGTAATTATTAAACTTTTTCGACGTGGGAATCCCCCCCATCAGGTGTTCCAAATATTTTGTATATTAATTTTTTTTATCGAATTTATTCACAGATTTTCCATTAATATAAAAAAAAAAATCGAGAAAAAGTGTAAAAAAAACACTATCTGTATTTTCAAAACAAAAATATAGATAATTTTTATTAATGAATAAAACTATAAAGTGATTTTTTTCATTGGCAAATTTGATTGTAATTTATGAACATACCACATATAGGCACGTACAATTGATGTGATAGGATTAAATTCAAAATTCTTATACAAAACAAGTTTATTAGATCTTATATGAATTTATTGAGAAACATTATATGACAGAAATAAATTTGCTTGAATAAATTGATAAAGTGATCTGTCAATGAAATTGATTCTAATGGTCATTTAAGTTTAAAATATAATATTATAAGCTGAAAGATTGTTATAAATCGACATCGCTCTGCATGCAGATTTTTTTTTTTGTTAAACTCAGACGTTTACATATATGTTTTTAAATTGATTGACCATTTGAATTTTTGTGGTTTAATTTATTCTCAAGGGTATTTACCATCTAACTTTGTTTTTGCATTGATTTGATCATATGCCGTGCATGTCGATTCCACTTAAATGAAACGAACATTTATCACATAATTTTTGTTTGATAATTGTTTTTCAAAAGTTGAGCAGACGAATCCAAACTTTTTTTTTCCTCAGTAGGTATTTGACATAAACTGGGAAATTTTGCTGAGGAATCCTGTTTATATTTGTGAGATTGCTGAGATCTCCGAGATCTCAGAAGTATAAACTGGCCAATAAAATAGATATTTTTGACAGATGTTCGTAAAAATACTATCAATATAGAGAGGGCGACACTATATATTCGTAGAATATCGCCATCTCTGTTTCGATATAGTGAAAGCGTCAAAGTGGCCAAAACACGATGAAATGTAAATGAAAGATTTCTCAAAAAAGAAATTAATTGTTAAAAAAAAAATTACGACATTAGGTATAATACATATAAAGCATTTTTGTTTGCATATTTTATTAAAACACCTCAAATTTCTGACGTTATAGAATAAATCTTAAATCGGATTCAAACTCAAGGCAACGAAGGTTTTTGAACCTTCCGAAAAATATAATTTTATTATCAGGGGAGAAAAAGGTAAACTTTTTGCAAGCATGTGTTATTTATATTACTTTTATTTTTTTAAATTTAATATTAAGTATAGACAATAACAGAGTATTTTTAATCGTCTTTGTTGTTAAATTGTTTGTGTTTAAAAATGTCTGAGCTGATGACAATACATGGCTTATGTTTTTTTTTTTGTATACAAAGCCAATATAATATGTGTTATATTTTCGTATTATTTTGCTCTATTCAGATTTAATTTAAATGGATCCTCAAAAGCACAATTCATTAACGACTTATGCTGTTCCAGGTTCGAATTATCACTAAATTGATAATGATTAAATGATGTATGATATTTTTTTCAAACAATGAAATTATTGTGCATGGCTCTCTGTCTTAATGTTACACTTAAATTGAAAACAGTATATTGAAAACCATTTTAACTACATAATTACAATTTTATAAACAATTTTGAAACTTCAGAATGCCTAGCCTTTTATAGTTGTGCGATAATTTTCATATTTAAATGTCAGTTTTTTTTTGTAATGATTAAATGAGATGAGGTATGTCTGTGTTTTGTAAATTTTTAAATATCAGCACTATTTATCTTCAGATTTATATTTTTTTGGTTAAATAAAAAAAAATAAATTTCCCAAATTGATATTGTGAAGTAGTATATTTATTTGATGGATGTTTTTGCAAATTCTTATCTTGTGTAACACTTGTTATCACCACACTCGTTCACTGGAATTCTGTCTGTTATGAATAAATAATAAAAAAAATATCAATAAACATTGTTTATTGGTTAAATTTATTATTTGCAAGTCATTATACACACAAACTTATGTATGTATGTATGGCAAAATATTGCCAGCGGCGGCATAAATTCAAAGAATTTTTGTTTGTCGGAAAAATAAGTCAAACTGATTTGATAAAAGCAATTGACAAAAATGTCATGACCGTATTAATTTATTGGAAAAAAAAACAAGTATACATATTATGTAGGTATTCCTTAAAATACAATTGATTTTATCTAATCAAGCACAACCGGACTTAAGCAAAACAAAAAAAATATATTTTAAACTCAATTAAAATAATCAAAAAGTATTAAACTTTATTGATGTTGGTATTTTTCACAAGAAAAATTTAAGAATTTAATAAAGTGTTTGTTGTTAAACGATCATTCAATAAAACATCATGGAAAATATCTATCAACATTAAAGTGGATTATTTTTTTTTTGTCAGTTAAAATTAATTTAATAAGTTCGTTTTATTAAACAAATCATTTTGTTAAATTCGATTAAAATAATTAACACAAAATAAAAACAACAAAAATTGTTTTGCTTAGAAAAATTATAAATAACTTGAATTTGCTAGTAGATGGTAGAATTTGATAATTTGAATGAATTTTTATTTATTTAAGTACATACATCACATACAAAATATGCAATTAAATTAAAAATATATTTATAGAGAAAGTTTTTGGATAGGAAGTCTATAAATAAAGTTAATCTGAATTCCTAGAAGTCGAATAAAACTTTTGCCCGATAAGCTTGTCATTGATGTATGAACTGTCGTGCCTGAGCAAAACGCAATGGACTGCAAGTCATAAAAAATTCTATTCTGAATTTCATTCAGTACATATAAAATAAAATAAATAAATTAATCGCCGCGACATCTGGTAGAACTAGGGCCTAGTGACTTACAGCTCTCAACCATTCCTGTGTGCGTGTTATTGGCAGGAATAGAGGGGACCTACAATTTTTTGCGGAATCCAAACGCCTAGGGTGAAAAGCACTTCTTTCATAACAAGAGATACTCTTGTAGGATTTGTCAATTCGTCGCAAGATGCAGTTACCCGTGAAAAACATTTCTGTCTTAAAGTGGCATAGGCTGGAAATCGAACTCAAGACCCTCGGCGTTAAAGTTAATACATACAATCCACAAAAACAAAAAATAATAAACTCTTATTATTCTTGTTTTTCTTCTTTTTGAACTTAAAATATCATTTTTAAAAATTAAATACATTTTTAAAATAAGAATTATATAAAAACCTACACTCCTATTAATAAAAATGCTTAATTATCTTCTAGATAACGAAATTTTGATTTAAATGTTTCGCTTTATTTCAAATACAGAGAGGTAGAAAAATGTACTAATTTTTAGTAAATTTTTTAAATTAAATAAAAATTGCTAAAAACCTTAGAATCAAAATATGTAAGACCGTTTGTTTTTCTTTTTCGTTGCATTTTTGTATGGAGGCTGCACTTGAATTGTATTTTGTTTTTTTCAGAAAATCAGTTGAGTTTTCAAGTTGAGAAAATCATGTGAGTTATTTGTTTATTTAAAAGGTCATATATGTAATAAGAATAATTTTTATTCGCCCACTTAATAAAACTAAGTTATAACAAATCTCATTTTGGTATCATATTTTTCTATACAATTATTCTTCATTTATGTATATATATATATATATGCTTTATACAGAAGTCGTAAAATAAACAATTTGATTTATTAATTGTATCACACTTTGACAGGTATATCTCTTCATACTTCATATTGATTCTACAAAATGTTAAACAAAACAAATGGGAGTGCTTAAATTCGACCTCAAAATATGACTTCAATCAATTATATACCACAGAGCGTATAAACAAACATATCAATCCCACATCATTCTTATAGAACGTATATTATGTAGTTTAAATGCAAATGAAACAAAAATCTGCATTTAAATTTGATTTCAGTTAAACTTCACGCTGTGAAGACAAATGGCGACATCATCGCGCAATGTTATTTATTATAATGACAGTAATTGTTCAAGGCTAGATTGCAGTTTTGAACCTTAGATTTGTTTTGTTTTTTTTAATTTTAATTTGTTTTTAGTGTAGGAGGAGAAGTGATGCTGTTGCTAGATTTTTAGAAACAACTGTCTTTTTGTTACTTAAATGATCCATACATAGTAAAAAACCGAAGATCACAAACGACATTATTGAAACGACCATTTTTCTCACACATATGTAGTAAGCAAGTGGGGCACTGAAGCTGTCTTATACAGTCTTTTAAACTTCACATAGTTTATAACTTAGAGAGGAAATATAGAAAAACAGAATATAAAAATTTCGTTAAAGTCAAATTGTACATCTGTGAACAAGGGAGAATTCAATTCGGATCTTTTTATTGGATACTATTTTGTTGTTTTGTTGACAACTTCACATTCATTTGATATGAAGTCAATAAAAAAAAATGTGACGCATTGTATCACAATCTACAACTTTTGCATTGGGGCTATGGTTGGTTGTTTTTTCAAACCTTCATAAATCACTGACAAAATATTTCTCACAAAACAACACTTTCGCTGGCGCCATGCGAGATAAAATAAAAAAATCACCCAAGTTCAAAAGTAAAAAAATCTAAAAAAAAAAAAAAAAACTATAATATATTCCAAACTGCTGGTTCCTATACCGAAAAAAGGAGCGAGATAAAAACTTTAACATTTAATTTTTGACACAAACGAGGTGCAACTATATATACATGGAAATTTTAAAACTATAAATATAGGGAACAATTAATTAAATCAAAATTTACGCACGGCTTAAAGATTTTTTTAAATCAAAATCTGAGGTACCTTGATCCAGGTTCGATCCCCAGCTGGGGCAAAAAGTTTTTCAAAATTAAAAATTGAACAATGACTAAGCACCAATAAAAAGAAGTCTGATGATCGGCCTGGCAGTCGTTAAATAGCTATAAAATCTTGGTGGTTGCTCACCCAATTGTTGTTGTTTCATTCAAACCTTCAATATTAATATAATGGTGCGAAAGCTTAGCAGCCTAACTGGAAGTGTGTTATCACATAAAAACACCTTAAAAATTAAAATCGTTAACAATTAAAAAAATCTTTTGAACTACTTAATTGATTTCGATACAATTTTGATGTAATAATTATCTATAAGTGTACAGCCGCATTTATTAGTTTTTTGACTAGTTAGACAGTTTTTAACAGTGTCTAAATATTTCGAAATATTTGGAAATAAATGTTTTATTTAATTTCATAAAATGTCACATTAGTCAAGACTAAAACTACCAACTCTGTTGTCTAAGTTAGATAACCCTTAGACAACAATTAAACATGTTTATTTAAAAATTGAATAGTTAAACAACGTTTATAAATACGACTAATAGTTTCTAAAATTATTTTGCTAGACCAAATAAATAAAGTTATGGTAATTTTATTTTTAATTCAAGTTCAAAAAAAAAAAAAAAACAACTCAGTCAATCCGTCAATTAAATGGTTGAACAAAACAATAACAAAATTTCATAAAACAAAAAAGGAGAAAATTTGAAATATTTGAAAATATCAACAACTGAACTGTTGAACTTTTTCTTCTTTTTTTATTTTCGTGAAAAAGAACATATTTTTAGGGGCTTGCCCAGAGACAAAATACCTTTATATTGTTGCCAAACCTTTATAAAAAGTAAAAACAAACACACAAATCCCTTCCAATTTCTATCTAGACCTTAGTTATAATAATAAATCAAACAGAAATCCGACATTACACAAGGTAAAAACTATATCGAAGGACATTGGCCTTTTATCAGCCCATTTTTTTTTTGCAAGCTTTCTTCAGTTTCAAGGTGATTTTTACAAAAAAAATAACACGAACAAAAAAGTTATTGCATGATTGGAGGACATTTATTTTCTTTCATGGATAACAGTTTACCACATACATGAGACGAATGGGAAAACGTAGGGCATGGCGAAGGCAACAAAAAAAAAAAAAAAATAAAAACAATGTTGATTATATGACCTGATTGAGAGGAATTTCAAGCTTTTTTAAAAAAACAGGCGTGGGTTCAGGATTACACGCAGCAATAAGGAGGGCTTACAATATTATTATTGTAGTTATTTACATATATTTTTTAAAAGAAAATTATATTTTTTTGTCATGTCTTAATATTTTATTAATATTTTAAAAACTGCATTGATAAGTTACTTGCTTTATAACGGCTGTAGTCCACATAATGTTAGAATGATTCGACTTATAAGCATAAATAAGCATAGTATGTATGTATGTAATAATAACCACGTGACATTATTAAATAAAATAAAATAAAATATAAATTTAATAAAAAATAAATAACAAATATTTTCAAAATGCGAAATTCTAAATTCTTTGAACTATTTGCCACCAAATTGCAAAATTGTATCAAAATAGGTTAAGCTATTGAAAAGTTATACGTAAATAACTGAAAAATAATTCAATTTTCTCAAAATAATGTCAAAACCTTATTCTCATAATGCGAATTTTTTGCTTAAACCTGAAATGTAATTCTCTTTAAATAAATAACTTTGGTCATAACAGTCATTACAACGAAATTTTGTATGGCATCTGCCGCTACATTTCGTGTATCAAACTCAAAGAAAATCGGTCCACCCCATAAGGCTCTATCTTAAATTACAGTTAACTCACAGATGCACAGATCGATGAAAGGTATAACAACAACTACTTTTTTGGACTTCTCCATTACTGTGGTGTTTATTTTGATGCTTCAGAAGTGGGATTTCTATACAGTTCCATTTATCATTATTATAGCGATCTAATTTTAGTAAGCTTTGAAGTGGTATATTTAGCTAAAATTTTGTAGAAAATAATCAGATCAAAATGATTTTCAATTTGTTTTTGTTCGAAAATATGAATTTGAAAACATTTTTCTTAAAACTATATATGTAAATAAATAGCTTACTTTAAAAATAAAATAAAAACATAGATTTCTGGCTTTGAAAAATCTATGGCGTAATATTTTAATTGATTTTTTCTATTTAAAGCCATTTGTTCATATTCAAGCTAAAGAGTGAAAAGTGTACCCCTTTCCTTATGAATTTTTGGGTAGTGCCAATATATGTATGTAAGTGTACAGCAAAGTTCTACCGATTTTATTCAAACAATTTTAGTTGCAGATTTTATTCAAATGTTCTCAAAAACGTTTTTACTTCTGACTTTGTTCACATTTCCCGACTTTTGATCCATTTTGTATTGATACATTTATATTGCAGTTCTTCAATGCTTATCAGGCACCATCATAAGTGTGAAGTTATATGAAAAAAAACACACAAATTCCTCGTAACAATCGATTTTTAAAAATCAATAATATTTACAAAAAAAATGTTAAAGAAATATTTCTCTCATTTACCACTTACAGCGAAAAATATACAAACAAGAAGTGCTAAATATTTGTTTAAAATTCAAAATATGAAACATATAAAAAAAAACATGCCGCCAATTCCCGTGTACTTTATTAATTTGCGGTTTGAGTGCTATACCCCCTTTCACCCTCCTTATACTGTTTCCATTGCTAAAAGCCCTCGTATGGCATGCAGTTTAACAATCATTTTTCAATTTTCCACTTGACGCCACGTCAGACTCGGAGATTTTCTTGTTCCCCTTGGGTCGACCATCACAGCCGCCTGAGACAAAGAAGCCGTCTGTCTCTAGTTAAGTACTTGGGTGAACAAGTATTTAAAAAAAAAAAAAATTAAATTGAAAAAATAAACTTCAAGATTCTTCAGCTGCAAAAAAGAGAATAGTGAAGCCAACACACATGTTTTTGTTGTGCTTCGAATCAAAGTCCAAGTTTCCTCCTTCGTTTATACTTTCATGTGATTATTGGTATTTATTAATTATTTTTTTTTTTTTTTTTGAAAAAAAAACTTGTATATATAAATACTTCGATAAATAAACAAATCAGATAGTGAAGTTGAAAAATCAGTTTAAAAACAAAACAAAAATCATAAAATACTTGTATGCACACACACGCTTTTGATTTTGACAGCTGAATCTTGGCCGTTGAATCTTGTACGTGCCTATGCAACATTCATTCTAATAAATAAATTCCCAAAACTTATTTCGAATTCTGTGGGTGAAGAATCTAGGTAATTGTAATTAGGAGCACAAGCTCGTTCATTATTGCCAACAATAATACAACATTATTTAGATTCAGTTGTTGCTGCTAAAGTTTTGAACTAGATAAAGCTGCCATACATGAACTTGACAGCACAGCCGTGCGGTCATCTCATCTCTATATACTTTGACAACTCACATGTTAGGATCCGTTTGTTTGATAATCAGAACAGATGGTGCCGATTGACATATTATGTATGTATTTGTATTGTATAATCAGTAATTTTTGTTTGTCCTATCGTCATCGTGATAAGTTTTTAAGTAATTCTGTGATATGCTTTGAAATTAAAGATAAAATGTCAAAAAAAATAAAATAATTTATTACCTATTGCCAGACGTGGGTAACTACGTGATATAGTCAGATATCAATTTTTAAAAATACTGATGTCTGGAACTTAAATTATTTGAAGGTTAATTATCTGAGAAATTTTATCAGCAGCTAACTTTTTATATGAAAATAAAAGACTTAACACTAATTAAATCGGACATAATAATTAACTCAAAAAAGTAACATAAACCTAATTTAGAAATCTTGCAAACAGAAAAAGTCAGCTGTCACAATAAAATTCTCGGTCTTAAATCAATCACACCACGTTTTCAACTCGCCTTATATGTAAATACTTTCAAGCTGCTATAAATCTACGTATAATCTGCTATAGATACTATACTTAACAGTTCGTTGTATGGCGGCTTTGCGACCAGTTCCATTGTCACCGAATGAAATAAATTGTCTATGACCATAGAAATAGGCCTGACTCTGTCTATGAAATTTTATTAATTTATTCAAATTGCAGTCAGGCTTGTTTTTTGCACTTAATTTGCTTTGATGGGATTCACCACAATTATTATATTTAAAACGTTGAACTTAACAGTGTTTTTTTTTTTTTTTTTTTAAGTTAGTGCATTGCTTTGGCATTTCCTGACCACCACGTGACTTGTTTAAAATACAAAATGAATCATACATTCAGATCACGTTTTTCTTGGATTTTAGTTATTTTTATTTTTGTTTATGTTTTTTTTTTGTTTATTGTTGTAATAACTATATGTGACACTCAGCTGGCGGCTTTGCTTAATCAACGAATAACACTACATGTTGATTGTTGTAGGTTTTAAATGGTGGATTCAGTTACTTTTGCGCCACCTTCAATGTAAGTAAATTTCTTAATTGATTTATGCAATACATAATCGCAACCAATCCCATTTTACAACATTTTAGATTTAGAATCTGAGAAAATTTTCATTTACAGTTTTTTGAAAAGAGGAATGAGGTGTTTTGTCGTCGTTGTGAACATTGTCGTCTTTATAATTTATAGCTGCTATCACAATTTCTTTAGGTGGAAAATGTAATTAGCTACATGCAAACGAGGCGTGCACGTCTGGCGTTCTAAATTGTAATGCAAACAAAAGACATTTGTGTGGGTATTATGCATTTACACTCAGCAGGGTGTTCCTTTATTTTTATAATATTTTATTGATAAATTAAAGCGAAAAATAAAAAAATGTCAATTATTTTATTAAACTAAGGGTCTGTTTAACAATTTCTGAGTAAAGTTCGAAGTAAGTTAATTAGAACTTTTTTGACATAAAATTGTAGGAAAATCTATCAAGTAAAGTTCTGATTTGCTTACTTCGAGATCATAAAATGAGCACTAAATAAAAACTAAATAACGACGAAATGTAAAATTCCTTCCATTTTTTACATTACTATAAGATCACGACTAAGCTTAACTATAGCTTAGATAATATCATATTTTTGAAACTTATTACGAGTATAAAGAATTAATAAGAACGGCCCAAGAACACTTTCTGGTGAAATACCAACATCTTCTCTGCCATACGAAGCAATTACCTGAAGCAATTTGTTACGGTTAATGTTAGTAGGTATACCTATTCACTTTTTTTTAAATCTCGTTAAATAGTTAAAAGTATAATAGGTTAAAATTGTTTTTATTTTGAACCTGGACAACTCTTTACTATTGGTTGTTTTTAATAAAAAAAATTTCATTTTTGATAAATAAGTCTGCATTTATTTCTCAGTTTTGTTGTAGTTTTCATCAAAATATTCACAAAATAAATCTTATTTGTTCTTATCACCCTTATTAATAAACACAAGTTAGCGATGAGTTATGTTTAAGTCGTAGATTAAATGCTAAATCTCATTAGGTAATAGTTGGCGTTTATTAAATGCGTGTATAAGCTTATGCATCGAAAAAGTTGATTTAGCGAAGGAATAAGCAACAGATGTGTCAAATATGTGTTTTTTTTATTTCCTGAAAATTTAGCGGAATCTTGCATTTCAAACAGGATAAGTTAATTTTTTTAGAGAGCGTTTGGAGGAAGTTTGAGTATAAAAACTATTTTCGAAAACGAAACTTATGTAACTAAGTCTGTTAGATTTTCTTAAAAGATTTTCAATAAACGTTAGTTTGATATTTTGTTTTTATAAATAGAGAGTATTATAACTCATGAGTTAATGGTTTAGTAAAATCATGGACTAGGGGTGAGTTAGGCATTTTTTTTATTAATGGGATCATTAACTATTTTACACAGAGCAACAGTTTTTTTTTTTGTTCGAACTTTTGTGGAAATATTCAGGTTTAACAAAAAGTGAAATTCGAAATGAAAACTAATTGCGAGGCACCCTTTCCCAACTATAGTTGTATGAAGTTTCTACATTGTATTTATAATAAAAACACACAAATTTTCTTTGAATATTTATAATGAAATAATTATAAAAATAAACAATTTATATGCATTTACGAATATTTATATTGAAAATAAATGAATTGTTTGAACTATTAAGTAACACCCTTTTCCAATAAATTTTTAGTGTCTTTAATAATATTTCCTTTAACTCCTAGTTTCTAAATTTTTTTTTTTTTCTTATAGATGTCTGACTTCTCGGATTCAACACAACATGTTAGCCCGGCAGCATCTTTGATAGAAAATTTCCATAAGAAAAATGGTACAATTGGTCCTAGTGGTGCCAGTGCTGCCATTACAGTGGGAAGTGGTGGTAGTGGTGGAACAAGTACACCCACTGTAACTGGTAGTGCGACTGGTGCCCTCAGTGCAATGTCATCAAATACCAGACAAAATTTAATCAATACAAGTTCTAGTTCTAGCAGTAGTCTTAAGGAAACCTCATCCACATCACAACAGGTAAGAGTTATATATAGTTCATTAAAAATGGGTGTGTTTATTTTGTTTCTTATTTATTTTATTGCTAACCCTATACGGTTAATTTAATTTCACATTTTTTATGTAGCTATAAATTTACTGCATATTCATTGATTTCTGGATCGATGCTGATTATACTTTCCCTGGAATTCATTAAATTTGAATATTTTAAAATCAAATAGTAGTTTTTGTTTTAAAATTAGGGTGGAGCATTTTTAGTATGTAAATGTGTTTGGAAGAATAAAATATACCGTTTAGCATTTTAAATTTAAAAAAATATTAATTTTTCAATATAAAACTTTAAGAGAAAGTGTAAAAAGTATACTACTAGTATGCATCTGCCTTTATAGAGAATTTTCCCGTTTCGGAGATAAACCCGAGATAACTTCTAAAAAATATTTTTCATTCAACTTAGATCCCAAATTAAGTTATCGAATTTGGAGAGTTAACTATGGATTAATTTAATAGATATTTCTGACAGGTTATTTTCTCTTTCCATACTACTGTCGCATAATATGTACCGCCCTCTATGTTTCGATAGATTTTTGACACTCAAAAGTTAAAGTTAATACTACACTGAAAAACTGCTTCTGGGTTAACTCTTGTTCAATTTATTTGCATGATTATTTAACTCTGGTTTTAACTCAAAGTTCATTCAGATACCAAACAATTGGCCCTTAAAATTACCTCTCACAAAAACGAAAGAGCGGGAAATTAAAAAAAAAAAAAAAAACAACCATTTTCGCTGGTTGTTGATTTCGAAAAGAGAGAAAGACACTTTCATTGAATACAATAATTATTTACGCACGTTTTATTATTATTTTTGTTTTATTTCATTTAACTCACTCATAAAATAATTAACAAAAAAAAAAAAAAAAAGGATAACATTAATTGTTTCGATAAAAATTGTTTAGTCAGAACACAATTTTATTTTCCTTTTTTTTTTAATAAAAATTCACCACGGTGTTTCAGAATTTACCGATTAAATAATTGATATATTCAATTTCTGCGAAAGGCTATATTTGAACCAATATTTCTACTTAAAATTCGTTGACAACACCTAATTCTCCGAAAATGTTTATTTCTTTGTAATTTCAATTTCATTTATTTTTTGTTTTCTGTTTAAAATAAAAGTATGTATGTATTTTTAAACAGGTGCCACCTTTACTTAGTTATGTTTCTTTTTATATTTTTCTCTCATGGTAAGCTTAAAGTTTAAACACTGTGCCTAATATATTTACTACAGGTAGATATGTACATATTGTATTCAAAAAAATAAAGCTTTTGTATTTGTCAAAATTATGTCGAAAAAAATAACACACTCAATTCTTTTAATTTTTCTATTATGATTCATTAATTTTTGTAAGATTTTCCAATCATTGAGTGGGTGAAGATGAAGTGACAGATTGAGGACGATAACTTATTCTAAATATACATATATAAGTTTACTAGGGCCAAGGCGTAAAATGTTTTAGGAAAATCCTCTTGGTCATATGTCTAAATGTAGATCAGACAAGTCTCGAACAGTAACAAAAAACATTAAAAAAAAAATTAAATAAAACTCAATGACTTTGGAAAATATAAAACACACATCTGATTGAAAATTCAAAAAACACTGATAGCTAGAAGATTGATAGGTATTATTATAATCTTATCTTTGATGTAGAGGTATGATTTTTTTTAATTCGAAAGCTTAAATAATTTTTGTATAAATATTTTTATTTTGTATATTTTTTTCAAGAGCCGTAATATGTAAATTAGATAGAAAAGACATACATTATATTGTTTTTACAATTGCATGTTCATTAGTTAATTTAATAGAACTCTATTGTATATTATCTCCGATTACGAACTAATTAAATGATAATATTATTTACTCATGATAATAATGGTTGGAAATGGCTTTGATTTGTTATTATTGAGTACCTTCATATAATAAAATTAGAAGAGGGTTGTAAAAATCTCTTGTTTTTGATCCCTATGACCTTCAGCCTACATTTTTAGCTTTAATTGATATTTAACAATTAAATAAATAAAGCAGATAACGATGATAAAATGTTTGTTCTACATTACACTATTCGATGAGCAAAATTAATAATTGGAGCCAATAGTCTCCGCAGCTAGGCTCTATAAATAATTTATATTACCCTGTAATTTAAATTACTTGTTAATAAATAATAATAACAATAAATTAATAATTGTAGCAGATTATTGTAGAGCTTCTACTTTTTCGCACATCAGAATTAACTCTCCGGATCATTTATTGTGACGTATGAATTTTTGTTCGGTTTTTTTTTTTTTTTTTTGTGTTTCTTTTCATAAAGCAGGGCTTTCTGTTGGCTAGTTTTTGCTAGTTTTTGCAAGGATTCTGTTGTTGGAGATCATAGGCAAATATCATACCGCATCAGCAGCTTACTGGGATTTAGACTTTCAACAACAAATCCTGCTAATGCGAAACGAAATTTTTCTGTTGTCTACAACAAGAAAGACATCGAAATGATTGCGAATAATGCGAATACAGCGAATAAATATCTGTGGAGAATTTAACAAATTGTAAAAAAGAAAAAGAAAAATAAAGGTAAAAAAAATTACACCCATTAAACAAACAATAAAAGAAACAACAAAAACAAATCAAACAAGACTCAAGTTAGTGTCAAGTGTCACAGCGTACGTACTGTAGAATGAAAAGAAATATGATATTTATTGTTTATGATTTAGTTGTGTTCTTTTTCGTATCAGCAGCGTACCTTCTATGATTAACTAATTAAATATTAAGAGCTTATATTAATTTCATTTATAAAGGCATACATAGGTATACTCTTTGCTTCATTTGAACTTTCGATTTATTATATAGCTTAGGAAACAGATAATTGTACTTGCTTCAAGTATTACTTTCGTTTAAAAGAAAAGTTGCGGTTCTAATATTTCACGATGATGAAAAAATCCGTATGTCTACTGTTACTCTCTACTGTCTATATGTTATAAATATGTATGTAGCCTCAATGTTGCAACTGATTTGTTTCAAATTTTATAAAGAGTATTTGTATTTGATTATATCTTTAGATTTCAGTGATTGCGTGATCAATTTAATTTTAATTTAATTTTATAATGTAATGTAATACTTTTTTTATGTATACAAAAAAATCAAAGATGAACATATTTTTTTTTAAATGTAACACTTTGTATTTTCAATCCTTGGCCACTAGCTTTAAACTATATATAGGTACATAAATATAAAAGCATTTTCTTGGTAATTCAGTTGTACATTTTATATTTTTCTTCAAAATCAAAAAAAAAAAGACATATATTTATTAATTTATAATTTCATTGTAACTATTAAGACCATTCAGACTATTTCATATTAAAAAGTTTCTCACACGATTATAAATTTTGATCTTAAAATTCTTGGAATTAATCTACTACATAAATTGGCCTTATAATATTTATAATCAAAAGCTTTACACAACAAGCAAAAAAAAGGTCCCCATTCACATTCCTAAATATAGAAATTAACTCACAACAAAATTCATATAGAAATGCTAGAAGATTTATGTCACTCTTAACTTCCTTAAATTCAACCTACAACGAAAAAAAAAATTATGTTTGTCGGCTTATTATAGAATCAAATATTTTCAAAACAGATTTTTTTTTAATTTAAAAGGAGTTCAACTCTTCTATATGGAGGACAAAAATCTTTAATGGCCTGTTCTAACAGCCAATTATTTGCACCTTTTCAATTATATAAAAATAAATTAAAAAAAAAAAACTTCATCAAAACGTTAATGGATTCCATGATATTTATTACATTGCCTATATCTCCAAATGATTTAAAATAATGAAAACCAAGTCAAGAAGTCAAGCATAATGAAGTACTTGAAATTCTATTCATGAAAATCTTCAAAATAATTTATTCCTTTCCCAAATATCAATCAATCTAACGCATGAATTAACAGAGACAAATAAAAATAATATTGATAGATTTGATGTTGATATAATTGCATAGATAAAAAGCCGGTAGTAATTTATTATCTTAGAGCTTTCACACATATACCTACATATTATATATGTAAATATATGAGAAAACCACCCTCGCTATTTCAACTATAATCTGATTAGAATAAAATAACAAAAATCTACCACATTTTTCTTATCACCTGATCAAAGATACGATCGTGTTAGTGCTTTTATTTATTTTATTCCCCATAGCAAACACATTTATGCACACATATTTACCATAGAAACACGCGCTTAAAAGTGTATAGAAGATTTCATTAATAACATTAAAAAAAAAAAAAAAAACACATCTACAGCTTAAACCAAAAGTATAAAAATATAAGTGGACACATTAGAGCAATGAAACATGGCAAAACAGAATCAAAATCAAAACAAATATTAAAAAAACTGAATGCAAAAAAAGAAACAAGATGAATTCCTAGAAAAAAAGCTGAGTTCACCACCAAAATGATCTTAAATAGAAAAAAGCTTCATTCAATATCTTTTACTATACTATATAGCTTAAAACTGAAAACCCCTGTAGGTTGTAGCTATGGCATTAGCAAAAGCTTCTTTCATTTTATTTAATCAGTCAAACGAACGAAGACTATCTTTTGTTGCGCGTGTAGATATTTTTTTATTTAATCCCTTAATTTTTGTTCAATATTAATAATAATAATTGTCTGCGCTCTTCAAGACGATAAGTCAAAAAAAAACGAACCTTATATTTTAATGAAACTTTAAGTTAAAAAATTATAATTAAACAAAAAAAAAACGATAAAACGAACGAATATTATCATTTAAGAATTTTAAAAATATAAAAAAAAGTATTATAATAAAATAAAGTTATAGAGTTAAATTAAATATAAAATATACACTCAGTGATCTTTAAGGAAATCATCTATTACCCGGCGGAAGTTAAAAATTCTATATTTATAAAAGGTATTTGCCCATCACTTTAACAAAAATAAGGCTATAAGCAAGGTTAGTAAAATGGCTATACAAGAGCTTCATTAACTCTCACAGAAAAGTAATTATAATTATCTTCATTTTGCATACAGTTTTACAAACTTCATTTGCGTAGGTCGATATATCTAAGAAGAATTTTCTAGGCTTTCAAACCATTACAAGAAATTATTATTATTATTTTTGTTGAGTATTTACTCGTGCTCCCGCTCATTTTTAGTCATTTAGAATAAGTCATTACTACCAAAATAGATGCACAACCTACATTTATAAATTTGTTTTTATTTAAATTGTATCTGTTATTTTGTTTTGAATTTTTTTTTTGGTTTTAAATCAAAGTAAAAACCTTGTAAATGCATTTCTGTGAAAAAAAAAAATTAATTAATTAATTTATAAACTTATTTAGAAAAATGTTTTTCGAAAATAAACATTCATTTACTGCATGCTTGACTGGTGAATTCTAATTAAACAGACCACACATACATATTCCTATTATGTTGCTTTCTGTATAGAGATGGAGATAGAAGGAAATACCCGCCATTTGTGTTCTATCTTGTACCTCTTGTATCTTGTATTTTTTACCTATTTTATTTAAAGCAAATAAACAGTGTTTGATTATACATACATATGTGATATAAATGTATGTTTGTAAAAATTCATATATATATATAATTTTAGTACCTAATAAGTACATACTTTAAATGATTAGATTAATCAAACAAAAGTTTGCTTGTTGAGATAGTCACTTGCCATTAAATAACTTTTATTGATATGCAGAATGTTTTGTTATTTTATTTATTTTATTTTTTTTTTTTTTTAAGTGCATGTTCGATATAAAAAACGAAAGCACATTAGTATGTTATTATAAAAAAAAACAAAATACGACAGGCCTCAGGCAGTCCCTTGTAGTTTAAAATGGCAATGCCTGGCGGTCTATTCATTATTCTCATTATTATTCAATTCACACTTATAACTCAAATTGCTTTGAATTTTAAAAGATTTTTATCTAAAAAAAAAAAACAAACACGATCACTCCTAGAACTTTTTTTCTGGCAAGCTTGAAATATTTATTAGATTGGTTAAGTACCACCCTATACGTATACCATAAATCTTGCGTATAAATTATAATTTAAGCATTTGACTTTAGATAAGACGTTTGTTAATGCATAATTTATCATATCTTCCAATTAACCAATTGACTTTGCCTAATTTTCTTTGAAACATGACTCGTTTTTTTTCAACATTTTCATTCATTCATTCAGCTTTCTTTATTTTAGTTTATCGTCCAATGTTGTTTGTAGATATTCATACTTAATTTCGTTATTTTATTTATAAGTAATATATAGTAACCATATTTTAATTAGGACTTTTTTGAAAAATATATACATTATTAAATATACATACATACATATACATATATACCATGCCTTAATTCAATTATTTGAAACATCTTTAAGCTTTAAAATCGCCAAATTACCTATTCGTGTTCTAAGTAAGGCTGTGCCAATTGGAAAATGTAGCTAAAATATTGTCCTTTTTTATGTGTGTATCTCCAGTATAAAGAAAATTTCCTTGCAGAACAAAAGAATTTATTTTCTAAACACTGAATATTCCATTACTTGTCTAGTTCAATTTAAAAAAAAAAAAACTAATCGTAATTCGTGTGGAAAAACATTTTAAGGCCTTAGTCCAAATTAACACCAAGGTATGAAGAGGAATTCGAAAAAGTGGTTTTTTTTTTATACTTTCCGTCGTCATCGGTCTGTATGAACGTCTGTGCCTCCGTGCGTCAACTGTAATTTGATCAAGAGTCTAAACTGGTGAACCGATTTACTGTAAATTTCGTACGCAGCATTTGTATGTTAATTATTCCTTTTTCGTTACCTTCTTATTCAAAATAGTTGAATCCTAATTTTGTGGACTGCAGGTCTTTCTTTCTTTAATTATATTTAGATAGACGACCGACAATTCGTACTTGTTTATGTACTTCCTCAGTCCTCTAAAATTTTTAAAATTAATATTTATTTTTGCTAAATATATATAATACTTACATTCTGATAGTCCTACAAATTATTTTAAAGAAAGAAAGACCTGAAGCCCACAAATTTAGAATTTAACCATTTTTATGTTATTCCTTAGAGGTGAAACTTGCAATTTTTGCTTTATCTGTACCAAAACGGGTAGCTGTCATCCAACGAAAACGGTTCTAACGATTTTCAATAAACTTCGAACATGTTATTACCAAAATAGTTGCAGAAAAATTGGGGTTTCAAGTTTGTGATAAAAAAAAAAATTAATACTTTAATAAAAATTAAACTAAGAAGGTTTTTTTTATTAATAATACAAACTCTATATACTACTGAAATACATCAGCCAAGTAGAAGACTTAGCACTATTTAATTGGACTTGTTGAATTATTGATTCAAAATAGCTTTTTACGGCCTTTAGTCCACAAACATTTTTAGGCGTTTCGTCCCGGCGATCTCACTTGGACTCATCAGTTGACTAGTGAGGACCTTGTCAATACGCAATTTTTGTTAAGTTCAGTCCATCAAACATAGATTTCATGACGACTATCTAGTGTGAACTATATCCAACAAGACTAGAATTCCTAGTCATTAAATTGGAAGTTTAAACTGGATAGACTTTTTAATATATTTACATAAGTTCGTATATTTGTTTTGAACTTAAAGTAATAATAATAAAAAAAAAAAAAACAATATAAGCGTTCTCAGAAATTGCTAAGAAATAATGGACTTTTTTATGAGATTGTTTTATTTAAAGCAATAAATATTTTAGTATTCAAAATCTATTCTTTATTAATTCGTTCAATAATACGAGTATAATTTATATGATAATTTTATATTCGAATTATTATTTGAAACAATTGTTGTTGTTGTTGAATGAATAATATTATAGAATTTGTATTAAATGGTAATGTGGGGCAGGTTTGACACATTTATTTAAAAAGTGAATATTTAATCGATGTTTTTTTTTTTTATTTATTTATTTGAAGTTGAATAACTAAAGTCGTTCTAAAGAAATTTCAAATTTTTATTCTTTGTTACTGAAAAGAGATTTCTGTTTAGCTTAACATTATTTTTCGAGAACCATTTTATCACTCTCCATTCATTCTTCGTGGTTGAAAGTGTCCCAACCTACCCTAATACAAACAAATTAAAGTAATTTTCAAATATGTCATTTTTAAAAATAGATTTAGAAATTATGGTCATGATCAACTTATTTTTTTTAAAAGAATTTATTAGATCATTCAGTCATTATTATATATGTGTATGCAAATTGTAACTTTTTAAAAATACCTATAAATGTTTAATATTTTTAAGTGATTCTGGTAGAAAAAAAAAACATATTTTAGACTTTTGATGAATAATCTTAAATACGATTGTTGTTTAACTTAGCTTCACGTAAATCTTGATGGAAAAAGTTGAAATAAACTTTCGCAATATAATTGTTTATAATAAACAACATGATTTTTCTTTCTATTTTTAATTTATTATATCATAACAAATTTTTTTATTAATTATGTTTTTTTTTTTTAACTTATTATTATTTTACAGGTCGTCAATAGTAGCAGTACGACGACACGTGTTGAAAAAAAATCCCAACGTTTACATCAAGTAACATCCTCATCATCGTCATCATCATCATCTACATCTGAAATGAAAGCGACCGCCCTTAAACGTGATTTAAGTGAAATCAAAAATTCAATGTCTGAAATAAATGATCTTGCAATGAGTTGTACAGCAACACAAAAATTAAATGACTTGAAAATGAATAGTTCAGCAACGCTTGATCAAATTCAAAAGAAGTAAGTTTTGAAGTTTTATTTTTTTATATGCAAAACTTTGTTAATATATATATTATTTTTTTTACTTCAGAATACGTTCTTCCATTGAAAATCTTGTTGATAGTCCAAGTGGTGAACCATTGGTAACATTTCCTGATAGTGAAGATGATCATCATGATCTTAAAATGGATTTAGTTAGTGCATCAAAGAATGCATTAACAAATGGTTTAAGTGGATCTTCTAAAACTGTTGATACAGTAAAATTTGAAGAGAAACGAACAAAAACCGAATCAAAAACTAAAGTGATCACAGATGGATTTAGTTCGGAACAAGCTACTAGTAATATGGCCTTAAGCAAACGTTTGCAGGCTGGTGATATTGATTATAAAGAAGCAAAAGCAGCATCTGCAATGAGAAATAGACTGGAAGTAGATGGAGTTAAGACAGAAGAAAATGCTGCTGTTGTTCAGGTATGGTTGAAATGTTTCTTAAAAAATTATCAAGCTTTTCATATTCTTTCGAAAGGTTAGGTTACAAAAAAAAAACACAAGCAACAATTCTGAAAACTGGCATTTCATTTTCTGTTGAAACATATAACAATTCTCCGAAGGAAAATGGAGAATAAAAAAGGTTCACAACCTTTGTTATGGGTCTTCCCAATTTTAAGCTCAGTAATCAATTTTCTCTAAATAAAAAATTTATTTCACTTTTTTCGGTTCTAACAATTAGACGAAAAAAACAGAACAATCTTGAAAAAGTTGTAAATTTCATCTTGAAAATTATATAGAAAAAACCTTCGAACTTGAATAACGTTTTTGAAATATGACAATGCTCTTCACAACGTGCTTGAAGAAATTCACGTTATCTTCCCAACTTAATTATACATAATGAGTTATAACTCATTCTATTTGGGCATTTTTTTACACATGTGAAATAAAGTGCTAGAGCAAAAGAATTAGGGTTTTTATTCCATTTACACTTAGCGAGTATTTTGCATTTATAATAAATGTAATTGAATAAATAAGTAAAGATCGGATAAGTTTATCTTGTGGATTTGGCAACATTTAATCAGTTTTGCCAATTTGTATTCCTTGTTGTTTATAGAAATTTGAAGATAGCAACATTTTATTCACAAAAAGTTCATACAAAAACATAGTTTTCATTTCTAAAAAATAATGAACTATAACGTTAATTTTTGAATTTTTAAATTAATTGAATCTAACCCCCTCACTCCATACATCCAAATTAATATACTGATGTATTTACATTGAATTAATATTATATACATCTAAATTTAAGTTGGATGAATCAAGTGAATAATATGGGAGTAAGAGATGATTTTTTTTCTTTTTATGAAACCTAAAATATGTTTTTGTTTTATTGTGAAAAATGAGTTAATACATTTTCTTAATTTGGAGTATTAATTTTCTTTGATGTAACAATGAGACATTTTTTGAAGCTCATGTCTGAATTATTTACCACTTATTTGATTTATCGCTTTAAATTCCAAGCATAACGTGGCGCCTGTACCATATTTAGTCAAATAATACTCAATGTTCATTCTTTTCTTAAAAAGATTAGACATAATCAGTCGTATTTATTAGATTTTTGTCTACTTAGACACTGTCTAACTATTTTCAAATTAGTGAAATATGCATCATTTAATAAAAATAAATATCACATTATTCACGGTTAAGACAAACTACTCTTGTGTCTAAGTTATGCAGCTATATGACAACAATAAACAAAGTTTTTGAACACATTTTCCAAAGTTGGACAATTGTCTAAAGTTAGACAACGTTTATAAATAAGACCAAAGTTGTGTAGTATTTAGGAGTCAAATTATATTTAAGTGGCGCCGTTTGATAATCAAGAAGAATTTTAAAAAAAATACAACTTAAGTAACCTAGGGCGTATGAGTAACGTTTTTTTTTTTTGCTTTGCAAATGTATTGATTTTTTCATTCTGGAAAAACTAAAACAATTTGAAATAGTCGTGTTTATAAATGCATTTGACATTAACATTAGTTCTTAATTCTAAAAAAAAACATACTTCACTTTAAATCTTTGTTTGAATCAAATGAAAAAACACACGCCATGGAAATACCATTAAGCTCTTATAAAACATTAAAAAAAAAAAAAAACACTCAAAGCTTCTGAAAACCCCCTAATGAACTTGAAGCTCTTTTCTTTCGAGACATTACATTAGCATTCTTAGACTTTAAGGAGTGTTGTCCTGTACTAGAAATCATTTTGCGCAAATCCAACCCTCCCATAGCTTGTATACCGAAGCTGTAGCTATAAAAAAAAAAAACTCCCTACAATTCAAACATCCCTGTGATTTCCCTCAATTTCAAGCAAAAAGATAATATATCCACAACCACAACTTTCACTTTTTTCGTGGGGAATTTTTTCAGCAGTCTACTCGGAGGACTACTCCAGAAGGCTGGATAACCTTATTTGCCTCATAGAAATGAAAATATAAACAAGTTAACTAACTAGGCAGTTTGGTTTGTTTTTTTTCTTTTCAAATAAAAAGCTTCTTTAATTTATCGATTTAACGCAATAATTAATAAATTTTTATAAAGTGTGTGAAATTGTATGAATTCTTTGCTAAATTGCATACATTTAATTCAAATAAAATGTTACTTACAAAGTTTTATCCAGCGGCGGCAGCGGTGACGTCTCTGAGATTTTTGCCATCGACGTCATTTGTACAACAAAAAGGCAAACATAGTAAATCAATTTTACAAAAATTGTCGGTAAATATAAAATAAAAATAATCAACAAAATTAAAGTATTTAAAAAAAAATCAAATATTTCGCCTGTCAATACATCAGGAAGTTAAAATTAAAAAGAAAAAACAGTGAAATATATATATCTCATTTTGACATGTTTTTTTTTTTATCTGGCACTGTTGTTAGTCTAGACTTGGCAGTTTAATTTTTTATTTAAAAATTTCCTTGAGTTATGTTTTTTTTGTTTATTTTTTTTTAAGCTCTCATGTGTAGTCAATGTATATGAATACGTCATTAATTAATATTAATGACGTACAGCTCCAAAAAATATCTTTGAATTCAAATTTATACAAAAACATTGTAATTCCCAAAGCTTTTTGGCATTTGGAAGATTTCCAAGAAAATGTTGAAAAATTTTGACAGAACATGTCATGTCTTTTATTAGAATATTATTGTCACTAATCTAATTTAAAATAAAGTCTGTCTACCGGTAGAATATTGCAAGTATTTTAATTGAAAAGGTATTTTTTCTTCTTAATTTAATTTTTTTTTTTTTATTTAATTAACAAAAAGTTAAAAGAATTTTTTTCTGAGACCTTGTGATACAATATAAAAAGATTAAAATATTAAGATGAAACATTTTTTTGTATTATGATTAGCAATAATATAATTAATCAAAAATTACGAAATAGGCTTTGGGTAATAAATTTCTAACACCAAATAACTATGTTATAAGGCTTTTCTCTTAAGTTTTCTCTTACTTAACTACCTTATACGTTTCTTAGTGTTTCCGGAAGTATACCTATTTTTTACGATTTTTGTATAATTATTCAACCAAGCAACCACCTGTTGTTGAAATCAACAAATTTCTCAGCAACAAGTAGGTATAAATTATTCAACGGCAACTAGACTCGTAGTAAAATAGCAACAAATTAGAGCATTGTTTTTAAATCGAAAAGAGTTACAAAGAAAAATTGTTTTCTTCTTTTGCTGGGCTTTATTGCCACTTCAAAGAAGAAACAAGTCTCGTGGGTGTTAATTTTTGAGAAATAAAGGTTTTATTTCCGGGTTTGAAGTTAGAATTCCAAAAACAGAAATCCCGAAATCCTAAAATTGAGAAAACTCAAAATTCCGCAAACCCAAAATCCAGAAAACTCAAAATCCCCGAAACCCAAAACCTCGAAAACACACAATTCAAAAAACCTAAGATCCCAAAAGCCAAAAATCTCGAAAACATACTATCCCGATTCCGAGATCTCGATTTTGAGAAATTAATTTTAATTGTAAAAGAGGAAGAGAACTTTCAATTATTCTGATTATTAAGTTTTCTTTGCATCTACTACGAAATCAAGAACACAAAAAGCTTGAAAGTCAAAATCTCGAACAACTATATTCATTTTTGAGACAGTACTTGTCTCAAAAGTGAATGGTTCTTCGACTTTTTTTTACCTACGACTCAGATTCTCCTTCTCACAAATGTGACAGAAATTATGCATCCGCATTTTGAAAAGATAAAAACTCTGAGCGCGCGAAGTATGCCAATTATTAACTGAACTGTTTTTAATTAACATTTCTTTAGGTGCAGCTTGTATATTTTTTGTTTAATTATTCCTAAAAATTAAAAAGATTTATCGACAATAACTATTTTTTCTAGATCTCTTTGATATTCGGGATTATATACCTAATTCGAGATTTTTATTCATACGGGACTTTTGTTATTCTACATAATTTCATGATTCCGTTTAATTTATTTTAAGTCTTGTTTTTGTTATTTTTTATTTTTTAAGTGATTAAAATAAAATTTTTGTTTCATAGAGAAGACAATTTCGAAGACTTATTTATTTAACATTTAGGTGCATTTCTTTTATGTTTTAATTGTATGATTTTGGCCTTTCGGTATTTTGACCTTGTTGGTTTTTCTGGATTATGGATTTTTGGATTATTTGTTTTTTATTTCCGTGGGACTTAGTGCACTGCATTAATGCAAAGTAAAGTGTTAAAAGTAAAGCGCCACATGTAAAGTGTTACGCTTTAAGCGATGGCCACAAAAAAAACAGGAATTATTCTCACATCATCAATATCTTTTAATTGACATCATAAAGCAGTCAATTATTTGTTTGGGTTTTTGCACTTCGACAGAAGAACCTATAAAATTCTTCAAAAAAACATGTTTTGTATTTTGTTTTTTTTTTTTTGGATTATCGTAAACAAATTTAGATTTTAAAAAGATCGTTTCCAGCTTTTAACAAGTTTTAAATTGTTTTCTCAGGCACCAGTTTTTGTTAAAAAAAAACATTAAATAAAACAGGTTGAAATTTACATACGAACAACTGTTTGTGTACTTGTACCAATATTATAATATTTTAAAACTTTCTTTTTCTCCGAAATGTCCATCATGTCGATTGATAATTCATTGAGCTTTTGGAACATGTTTTTTTTTTTTTTTTTTTTGCAATCTATTTTTGACTTCTCGATTATTATAAAGAGAATATATGTACTTGTACATATGTAAAAAAAACACACGCTATTTCAAAAACAAAAATCCCACGATTCTTCTTCGAAGAATTTTTTTTCGGCATTTCCATTCGGGTGGTGTTCTTCAAAGCGGTTGTGTTTGCTTTTAGCGCGCGCTCTACTAAACAATAAGAAAAATCATTTAGACGGACGTTAATTTAATAATAGACGCGATTCGACCTTCTATTTAAAAGGAGACGTCAGTAAAAAAAAAAAAACAAACGAAACAAACGACATTTATCGACACCAAAGTGCACTTTTTCGAATAAGATTATAATGTACTTAGTTATAGCTTATTTTATATTAACGTGAACTCTGATAATGTTTTGTGTTTTTTGATATTCAAATTGTTATACTCATTGAATGGTCGAATACACTGTATGACTGGTATAAATAGAAACTTGTGTACTCTCGTATATTTAGCTTCTCTCCTAGGAAGCATTTATTGTTAATTAGAAATTTACGATTACGAACAAGAACTCGTGTATATGTTAATTTTATCGCTTAATAGTTGTAGTTGCATATTTTATGCGCAGTGAACTTTTCTGCGTGTGCGGTGGAAACAGTTTTTTTTTTTTTTTTAATGTGATCTACAGACTGTCTGTCAGTTAGTGGAATTGTTATTTGCAAGCTTCGCGTTGCTTCATATTATCGAGAGCGGTGTTGTTGATGCTTATAAAATTATTTTCGTGGTGTGTTTAAAAATAAAATTCACACAGATGCTAAATTTAAATTAGTCTTTTTAAACGAAGAAGTGATACTGTGGTTTTATATCTTTCATTTTTTTTATTAACGACATTAAAACAGATTGTCGTGAGTTTTTTATTGTTTTTTTTGCGGAAAACAAAACAAGTAGTCAGAACTTAAAGAATGTCAACCAATGTTCCGTGGGGTGGTCGAAAAGGTATTTTTCGATCGAACGGACAATCTGAATTTATTCCGACGCGATCGCCAAGTCCAATTGTTGAAATGCCATTATCACCGCCACCATTATCCGGGTCTGAATTTAATAGCAGCTCAAGGTCACGATATGAAAGTGAACGCGGAAGTCCGTTTAGTCCGCGTGTGACAATCGTTGAGAGTCCATTTTCACCGGGTGAATCGCCATCACCGCCATCTTCAGTTTCGTCGCGTAGCGGTAGAAAGCAATCTTCATCGCCGCCATCATTATCTACAGGAAGTAATAATAGCAATATGAGAAAACATAACGTTCGAGATATTCCAATTGAAGTGGAACAACAAACGGTAAAATTTTGTACAACTTTGTAACTTCTTTTTTTTTTTTTAATAAGAACTGCATATTCAATTAATGGAATATTTATTTCATTTGAAATAAAAACTTGGAAGACTTGGAATACTGGAATATTGGATAAATTTCCAATTAGGATTTCTTGGTAATCTGCTATATACATACATATAATAATATAATTTTGTGGTTAACAACAAATTCATTGAATGTCAATATGTTTTTGTTTAAATAAACACAGAATTTTGAGTTTCAGTATCAATTAATAAGCTAATTTAATAATTCTTTGATTGTCTCAATCATATAACTTCAAAAAGAGCTTTTAATATGGATGTAACTTTACTTAAACTATGCAAATATAAGAGCACTTAAGAAATTTAAATTAATAAATTAATCAAGAATCAAGTATTGTCTCTTAATTACGTATTGTATTTTATTTTTTTTTTTATTGATAACTTGTTTATCTGTGTCATCAGAAATATTTTTATCGGTGTAGTAAAATATTAAGCAAATATGAGGTTACAATTTAGTCTTCTTTTAAGTGCATAGCTGGACATATGTATTATTTTACGTTAAATAAATTTTGAATGGCTCCCTACTTGAAATTAAAAACTATAATTTTATTTTATTAAATGAGTGTAAAACTATTTTTTTTTTTTTGTGAAAACAAATTTGTTTATCTGTTTTATTTAAATTAATTAAAATATTAAAACTTAAAAGTGCATAGTTTTTTTTTAACATTGAGCCGGTCCCTATTTCTGAAAAGTTCTTAAACGTCAATCATTTACACTTGAGTGATAAAAATTGAAAGTTAATACATAATATGAAAGTAAAAGCTTAAATTTTTGTAAGCTTAAGTATTTCAAATAAGTACTTTTTTTTTACTTTTTAATTTGATTAACTCGAAACTTTGAGCCAAATGAGCAATTCTGAGTTCAGATCAGCAAAAAGCTTTGGAAAAATATATGAACCTGTGAAATAAATTTGAAGTTTGTTAAAATATAATTATTCAAAAATTTTTTGTATATTTGTATAAAAATTTTAATTATCAAAGGATGTATTGTAAAATTATAAACGATACCTAGTGATTTTGTCTGAACATGCGTTTCCCGAAAGCTTTCTATAACTCTTGCAGATATTGACAGTGGTAAATATGTGATTTTTTTTAGAATACTCTTGGGCAGTTGGTTGGTGTTGGCTAATTACTGTCTTAATAGTTTCCGTATTCATAACGCATTTCATCAGTTGTCTTAAAGGCCTTGAATATTCGTAGATATAGGTATAGCTTGTAATCTGTCAAAGTTGATGGAATGAATGAATGAATGAATTTTTAAGTTGAACTAGATACTAGCATATTCTTATTCATTGAACGTTCACACTCTAGAAACATTTTAAACAACTAATTTCGGTATCTAAGTTAGACAGTCGTTGAAAATTGCTTATTAATAAGTTTTTTGAGTTGGGCAGCTTTATAAAGTTAGAGAAACATTAAAATGACTAAATGTTTCCGAATCGTTATAAATGTTATTATAAAAAACAGTTACAAGAATTTCTTCTGGAAAGCAACTTGACAACTTTTACGTATCGTTCGTATCCGATACACAGGCATTCGAATTTAATTAAGTCGTGACTAAGTGCCATGTTACATTTGGTTTTCTATAACGTTAAGTGAGTTCCTGTACTTTGAAACTTTTTGCATTTCTGTGAATTTCTACACAATTTATTTTTTTTTATGGACTTTGACAGACTTTTGAGATAACGGGTGATTTTTAAGCTGGTTTGGTTTTGGCAACACTGGTTTTGACAGCTGACGTGTGTTTAGTACCTTGTGTCACTGTCAAACAGCTTCAGTTTGGTTTGCAATTTAACCATGGATCGTCTTACAAATGAACAACGCTTGCAAATTATTGAATTTTACTATCAAAATTCGTGCTCGGTTCGAAATGCTTTTTTATCGAAAAATTGTGTTCAGCGATGAGGCTCATTTTTGGTTGAATGGGTACGTAAATAAGCAAAATTGCCGCATTTGGAGTGAAGATCAGCCAGAAGCATTGCAACAGCTACCAATGCATCCCGAAAAAGCCACTGTTTGGTGCGGTTTATGGGCCGGCGGCATTATTGGGCCATATTTCTTCAAAGATGATGCGAATCGCAGCGTTACTGTCAATGGTGAACGCTACCGAGCGATGATAACAAACTTTTTTTTGCCCGAAATGGAAGTTCTTGACTTGCATGATATGTGGTTTCAACAAGACGGTGCCACATGCCACACAGCACGCGAAACAATGGCGCAATTGCGAGGCGAGTTTGGTGAACAGTTAATTTCACGTTTCGGGCCGGTCAATTGGCCGCCTAGATCGTGCGATTTGACACCATTAGATTATTTTTTGTGGGGGTATGTCAAGGCTAATGTCTATAGGGACAAGCCCGCTTTGATTGACGCACTGGAAGCCAACATCCATGCATTCATTCGTGAGATATCGGCCGATATGTGTGAAAGAGTATGCCAAAATTGGACTCAGCGGATGGGCTACCTGAGACGCAGCCGCGGTCAACATTTGCATGAAATTATCTTTAAACATTAAATTGCAAGGTTCAAACTATCGATTCAAATAAATATTTCATTCATTTTTTCGAATTTTTTGTGTTTTTTTTTTTAAAAAAGTTCTAAACCTCTTAAAAAATCACCCATTAGAAGAAAACATATGGAAGGGTATAAATATTTGACGTTGTGTTCGTTGAATGAATGCGTTCAGCAAAACTGAGAATAATAACATTTCTTCGATGTGATGAACACATACATACATACCATACCAGGTCGTCTAAACAATAATTGTTACGTTAAAGTTCTTTTCCTAAGAAACTGATTATTTATGATTCTAAAAAAAAAAAACTATTTCTTAAAATTTTTGAAGAAATTTTTGTATTTTTTTTTTGTAATTAATCAAATCAATAAATTTTTTCGGCACACACTAATGTACTGTAAATACATATACATTTATATCGAACGAATTGAAAAGAGAACTAATTTGTGAGGCTTTAAGAGATGTAAACTTCTATCTGACATAAATATGGCATATAGAAATGGCATCCATGCAAAATTACCTAAAATCACTTTCTCACCTAATTTCCTCTTTATATGAAGAAATCTAAAACAGGTCTTTCGGCATTTTTTTTTTAAATATCCACCTCACTCTAATGTCACGAATTATTTTCCACTAACTGAATAATTAACATTTGCATTTCTCTTTTGAAATACGTCTTAGATGACACCTCCATCATTTCCATTAAAACTTAATTTGATTTTGATGTAAGAACGATGCATTAAATAATTTATTAAATTTTTGTTGCTCAAGTTTTAATCCCTCAAGGTTTTATAAAAAAAAAATTGAAAAAGCTCTTCAAAAACTCCTCCAAGTAACTCGCTTTTGAAATACATATATAATTTACTTTCAACTTCAAGTTCAAGTTACCACAACTGAAATTGTATAGGTACCTTTTCTTATTTTTATTTTTATTCAAACATAACATACTTCCCATAATAAGTCTTTTATCATTTTTTATAAATTCAAAACTTTGAGCATTTAAGAAATGACTCATTTGAAGAAAAAAACATGGCTTGAGAGATAACGATTACGACCCTCTGGATTTCCTATGATTCACAATTTGTTTACTGCAATTTTAAAAGAGCAGTGTGAAAAATGAAACGTGATATTTGCAAATTGTTTTGTTATTTTTTTTTTATTTTATTTGCGATTTTTGTGAACAAGGGTTAATAGAAATAAAAAAAATACTTAGAAATCTAATGTGCATTATGCACACTCTTATTGTTGACTGTACAATATGACTGTTTCCTCATGACTTTTGCTTATCATCGAGACTTTCTGTAAGTCTGTAATTTTAAAATACAAAACCTCCATGGTTCTTTTTATATAGACGTTTTGTTTTTTTTTCTTAATCAGTTTCAAATTAATCGTAACCTTATGTCACCGACAAATTATAGGAAACTTTTCGTGATTTGTTTTTCCTTTGTTTTTATAAAGGGTACCATTTTTAAGTCACTTTGTTTAAAGAACTTCTTCCCACTAAAAGCCAAGACTGACAACTAAAGATTCAGAATATTTTAATCATAAAAATACCCTTACTAAGATTTTTCTTCTTCAATTATATATTTACAGGAAGCCTTATCTTTGCGGACAGGTGATGTTACCCAACAAAGTTTCAACAATGTAGCTGCCGCAAGTATAAAAGTCCAAGGTGACAGTTTTAGCGCCGAACGAAAGGCAATCTCACAAGAACAAAAAAGTCAAACAATGACAACAAATGGTGGTATTATAAATCAGGAGAAGCAAGTATCTTCAGCATCACAATCTAATTATACCATCACAACGAGAGGTGTGTCAAGTTCAGCAACAAACACGATCTCATCATCATCACAAATGTCATCAAATGGAGTTATAAGGTCTGATTGGAAATTTGACGATTTGAAATCCTTGACATCTAGCAGTTCATTGCGTGACATTGAAAATGCTAAGAATAAATATTCAAACTTTCTCAAGACCTTTGTAAATAACCTGCAAGAAACGCATCCCCACGAAAAGCCTGTTTACTTGGATACCATAAATAAAGTTATACAAAATGCTTGGGCTGTACCAACTCATGGTCATGAACTTGGTTATAGTTTATGTAATTCCCTGCGAGTAAGTGGTGGTTTGGACATGCTGATGGAAAACTGTGAGCAAAACGATCTAGCTGTGCAATTTTCATCGGCACGCCTGCTTGAGCAGTGTTTGACTACAGAAAATAGGACACACGTGGTAGATAACGGTCTCGATAAAGTTGTTAAAGTAGCCTGCGTTTGTACGAAGAATACCGACACTCAACACTCAAGAGTTGGTACTGGCATCCTGGAGCATCTCTTCAAACACAGTGAAGGCACATGTTATGATGTGATTCGACTGGGTGGTCTTGATGCAGTTCTGTTTGAATGCCGAACTAACGATGTAGAAACTCTGCGACACTGTGCTAGTGCCTTAGCAAATTTGTCTCTTTACGGTGGTGCAGAAAATCAAGAAGCAATGATCAATAGAAAGGTGCCTATGTGGCTTTTCCCGTTAGCTTTCCATCATGATGACAATATAAAGTATTATGCGTGTTTGGCCATTGCTGTGCTGGTTGCCAATAAGGAAATTGAAGCAGAGGTGTTAAAGTCTGGCACTTTGGATTTGGTAGAGCCATTTGTAACTTCTCATGATCCATCGGAATTTGCTAAGTCAAATTTGGCACACGCGCATGGTCAGAGCAAACACTGGCTTGAGCGATTGGTACCGGTTTTAAGTTCTAACCGCGAAGAAGCCAGAAACTTAGCAGCGTTCCATTTCTGCATGGAAGCTGGTATTAAGAAGCAACAAGGAAATACTGAAATCTTCCGAGAAATCGGTGCCATAGAGCCATTAAAAACTGTTGCAAGCTGTCCAAATGCAATAGCCTCGAAA
Source organism: Epistrophe eligans (assembly GCA_951394125.1). NCBI lineage: Eukaryota > Metazoa > Arthropoda > Insecta > Diptera > Syrphidae > Epistrophe > Epistrophe eligans. Next base: position 15,306,818 of record OX596029.1, on the reverse strand, counting down.
TTTGCTGCTCAAGCATTACGTCTGATCGGCGAAACTGTTCCTCATAAGCTATCCCAACAAGTCCCATTGTGGTCAGTTGAAGATGTCCGAGAATGGGTAAAACAAATTGGTTTTGCTGCTTTCGAGCGTCAGTTTGCCGAATCACAGGTAGATGGTGATCTGTTACTTATACTTAACGAAGAAAATCTCCGGGATGATATTGGAATCTCAAATGGAATTCTGAGAAAGCGTTTCGCGCGCGAACTTCAAAATTTAAAAAAGATGGCCGACTACTCATCAAAGGACTGCGCAAAAATGTGTCAGTTTTTAAACGAAATTGGGCCTGAATATTGTACCTACACTTATGCCATGTTAAATGCCGGAATTGATAAATCCTCGCTGAGACAATTGAATGAAGATATGCTACTCGCAGATTGTGGAATTCAAAATTCGATTCACAGGTTTAGAATTTTAAATGCAGTTAAGTCGCTTGAGAATTCGTTGCAGAGTGTATCTGAGGAGAATATGGCCAAAACTCTTGATGTATTTGTGAGCTATCGGCGATCAAATGGCTCACAATTGGCCAGTTTGCTTAAAGTAAGTTTTTTCGGGCTCACAAAAATCTAATGTTTTGCTTACTCACTCTTTCTTTTATTATGTGGTATAGGTCCATTTACAATTACGTGGGTTTTCGGTATTTATTGACGTTGAACGACTTGAAGCTGGAAAATTTGATAATGGTTTATTGAACAGTATCAAACAGGCTAAACATTTCATTTTAGTATTAACTCCAAATGCACTAGAAAGGTGCGTTGAAGACTACGAAGGCAAGGATTGGGTACACAGGGTAAGAGATAAAGAAGATTTTGCCACAGAACAGATTTTGAAAATGTTGGTATTTTTTTTAGGAAATCGTTGCTGCTCTCAACTCAAATTGCAACATTATCCCAATCATAGACAACTTCCGTTGGCCAGAAGCTGAAATGCTTCCAGAAGATATGCGCAGTGTTTGCCATTTCAATGGAGTCACATGGATACATGACTACCAGGACGCTTGCATCGATAAACTAGAAAGGTAGAAAGTAACGTTTAAAATTCAACAGTTACATAAATTCTGAATTTTTGTTTTAGATTCATGCGCGGCGAAAAGAATCCTGATCGCATTGGAATGGCTCCAAGTACACCTGGATCTGCTTCGGTGACGTACCAAAGAATGCACAGCAACGATTCCGATTATCAGACGGGTGTGAGTAGTGGTGGAGGCAGTACAGTTGGCTCAAATGGCGGATGCAGTGCGGGCAGTGGCAACAGCAACGGTTCGGGCAACTGTCAAGGAACAAATGGCGGACAAGGTGGGCCTTCGAACACAACAACAACGGGGCGATCAGGTCCTGATTGTTGACTAGATCTCCCCAAGTCTACGTACACTAATTTAATTAATAATAATAATAATAAATTTAATACTAATCACAAACTAGCAGCTAATCATCCGGCAAATAGATACCGTAAATCATCCAGTCCGGGCCGCACACATTTCGGTGGCAACGGGCACCACGGTGGTAGCGGTGTGATCTCTGGTGCAGGTTCGATGGGTGGCATTGGTCCATATGGTGGTCGTGGTGGATCAAGGAGAAATCTTCTTTTTCCACCGTACCGATCAAGTCCCATCTCGGCTAGACCCGTGAATGGTGGTAATACGTCAAATGTGGCGTATAACGGCAGTGGTTCCATAGTCCCAGTATCTCCGTATAGATCAGGACGTCGAAGTTCGGCTGTTGCGATCACAAATGCATCCCCACATTCGCCAACATCAAGTTTTAGGAGTCATAGTCTGGGAGGCCTATTAGACGGAGGTTCTGCAGACGATGAGACTGTTGGAACTGGTGGTAGTAACGACAAAGGTACACTCATTGAAGCAAGCTGTGATTCGGTCGTTCTCAAGAGAGACAAGTCAAATACAATGCTAAATACGCAAAATCGTAAATCTCGCAGTCTAGATCAATTATTGGATGATTTTCCACTAACAGTTCCTGGCATAACAGAGGGCACTCAAAGCATGCATAATCTTGCCACACCATTGACTCCCGAACACAATGCTTGTCTGGAACATATGGAATCCGTACATGAAACATCACCACAGCCATCAAAGACTTTGGCAAACCCATCGCCCTCAACCAGAGACTCACAATCCGTTACACCTGAACGCAGAGTGTCCCGTCAAAGCCCCGAAGGCATCAGCTCGGCCGAAGATGACCGTGAAGATACCCAATCGAATTACAGTACCGGCTCAAAGGACACCGGTAAAAGTTCAAATAGTCAGAAAACCCTCTTCAATCGGACTTTGAAAAAAGTCCGGTCGCTCATGAAAAAGTAAGCAATATTTGGCTTAAATGCCTTTTATTACTACCATAATTTTAATATTATGAGTCTTTTTTTTACCTACATATTTCAATATGTTGTCTTATTTGAAAATTAAACAAAAAAAAAAAAACGCCCTATGCTGTCTGTGCGCGCGCCTTTTCATCCCACCTTAAACAAAAAAAAAAAAAACGAAATTGCACATTTAACATTAATTTTTTTTACATACTACTATAGTTCTCATTTGTAGTTTGAATATAGTTCGAAATATCATCCCATCTACCGCTAAAAAAAAAAGCTTCTAATTGCAACTGTTTGTAAATATTACATTTATTATGTAGGTACATTATAACAAAACAAAAAAAAAAAATGCTGACGATATTTTATATATCAAATGTCATGCGCTTGTTACCTAAATTTTAAACCTAAATTACTGCTCCATTACAATCAGGAAACAAAATATTATAGGAATATGCCGCCGACTACCAGTCTTTGCTTATTGATAAGATATTTTTTTTTAATTTTGGGTAATGTCATTTAGAGAAAATTGTGATAAAATACGTAATGGTTTTGACAATTAAGAAAAAATAATTCCATTGTGAATGCACCATAAACGTTTCTCATGGCAAAAAAAAAAGACAATTTTTGAAAAATTTGATGAATAAGAACATGAAAAGAAAAAAACATAGTTTGAATTTAAGATGAAAAACATTACCTACATATGTACATATTATGTACATAAATAAATTATTCATCTTTTATTTTTTACTAACCAAATACATTTGTACATACATACGTTTTATTCGTACTTTATTGGTAGCTTTAAGCATAAATTTATACTTATTTCAAACAGAATTGGTAAGGCAGTCACTTGACAACATACACATAATATTTTAAGTTTAAGATGTACGAAATTATGCCATGCTTTATGTATAAGTTACATAATATAATTCCGCATACCAATTTTGGCTTCAAACTTATGCCCAGAATCAATACATAGGCATTATATCCGACTGGCCAATTACTTCTATTAATTAGAAGCTGATCAGTCAGACGTTTTCAGATTCAATTTAAAAAAATTTTGAAGTGTGAATTCACAATAAAAGTTTTCTTATCTATTGTGAGTTTAGTAAAAACAGTTTTAATTCACCGCTTACAGTCAAAGGTTATACATTTTGTGCTTTTTCATTTAGTTTCATTCTAAATTTCTCTTCTGTAAAAAATGGAACATATTTATGTGGACAAGATATTCGTCAAGTATCAAGCCGTTTGCATATGAAATATGAATTTCCCAATTAAATAATTAAATGAGTTCAGAGTGCACTTCTAAATGAACAGCTAATGAAAAAGTTTTGGGATTGTTTTTGTTTTATTTGGAGTTCATATCTAAAGAAAAATCGAATTAAAAATGTGTGCAAACAGAGCTGTCAAGTGCCTCCTTATAAACTTCATTAACTTTATTTATTCACTTTTACTAACACAAATGAATATTCTTCGTCTCTTTACTGCAAAATAAATGCTTTTTATATTTTGTAGTGAATCAAATATTTCTCCTGAAAAATCGGAGATCTCTAAAACTTCAGAAATATAAACTGATAACTTTTCATCTCAAAATTCCTCCGTCAAAAATAAGATCGCACAAATTTTGATCGAATCGATTAAAAATTTTTGTCCCAAATATTTGACAGCAAAACTTATAAATCTTCAAATTCAGTAGGTACATGAAAATGTTATAACGTTATAAATATTAATATACAAACTGAAGTAATTCCTATGCACACATCATGTATGTATGTATGTATGTATGGATGTATTTATTTATTTATTTTTTTCTTCTACAATATAGAAATATAAATCCATATTTTTATATTTTTAGATTACATTTTTAGTTACCTACTCTTTTACAATGTTTATTTATTATTTTTTTTTTAAACTATGATTTTATTTTGCATGTTTATAAATTTGTTTGGTTTTTACTAATCATTGTTGCAATTAAAATATTGTTGAAAAGAACAAATAATTCAAGTTTATTAAATTGAGGTTTAAATAATATTTAAAGACACAAGTCCCAAATTTAAAATCAAACTTTTAAATTTTAGTTTTCTTCAAAAATTCTGCTTTAAAATCTGATCAAATTATTTATTTCATTCTGTCTTGGCCGAACTTTGAAGTTAGGAACTGTAACTATTCATAACTTAACCAAACCAATCAAGAAATAAAGTAATTAAAAATTCATCGCAGACATTTTCTGAGTTTAGTTATAGAAAACTTTTACGCATATGAAATCAAAGTCAACATTTGACAAATCAGGCATAATATTTCTAATTAATTCTATAAATATATTTTTTGCCCATTTTTATCGTTTGCATGGACTTACCAGCACCTTCCTATTGAAGGATTATTGTGTAATGCGACTGCAGTTTATTTTATTTTGTCAAAATGAAATAATATTAATTAAGTAGCTTAACTACAAACATAGGTATGTACCGAAGGATGATTAGCTGCAGCGTTGATTAAGCATAAGCAAACGTTAATAGGAGTGCTCCATTCAAATGACTTGCCTTAGACCAGGGGCCTATCTGGCAACTTTTTCTTGCTACAAGTTTTTTTTTTTTGTGAAAACGCAATAATTTTTGTTTTGCCAGCAACATATATAAAACTCGAGCAACAAAATGCCAGATGGTGAACGGATCTTACGAATGAAAAAAAAAGTAATAGAGCATGACTGTCAAAATTCTTCCATGTAATTGTTTTTTTTTTTCAAAATTTTGTTTGTACCATTAAAAGATTTCTTTGTTTGTATTTTGTTTGACTTGCTTGTTTAGTTTTTGTTTGTCTTTTTTTTTAAATTTTAAATGTTGTTTTATTTAAATATCAAAATCATATTTTTTTCCAATTTTTTTTTTTTATTTGTAGACCGTAAAAAGTCATCTCCGTTATGCCTGATGTGTCCGTGACAGCATTAAATTGAATGATTGTATAAATAAAGCGCATCAATATACACCCATTTATACAAAGAAAAAAAAAACAATCAATATTCAGTTATATTGAATATTGGGGTCAAAGGTGCATTGCATTGCTTACAATGTTTATGTTAAATTATAAGTTTTATTATTTAAATGTTGTGTTGATTTGCTTGATTTTTTGTAAAAGTCTTGTTATGTAGATACTTATATTTTATTTCTATACCTATATTTTTTTTTTTGTTTACTTCTTCATGTAATTTATTTTAAATGTGATTTTTTTAAGGAATTTTATTTATATTTTTTTTTATTTTATTATATTTTTGTCACGATCACAAACTCGCACTCATTAAAAAAAAAAAAATCAATTTATCGAAATTTAGCAGTGACAGCGAAGATGATGCTGAATTACAAGGAATAGTACTTTCAAAAATCACTACGCCAACTAACAATAAAATAATGTTCTGGTAGGCGTGCATCACATATGTATGTATTTTTTTTTTGTAATATTTTTTTATTTAACAACACATACAAGTGGAACAATTTTAAACAACAAAAACTTGAATTTTCTTAGACTGGTTCTAAGAAAAGTATATAATATCAAGTTAATTTTGTTTGTAAATTAAAACAAATCATTAAAATATAATTCTTTTCATGTAGTAGATTGTAATTTTGTTTTCATCTTAAATTTAAACAAAAATATAATTTGTAATAGACCATCAAAGTTCATTTTGTAATAATAAATACAAAATAAATGTTAACGTAAAATAGAAAATTATGGTGCCTTACTTTTTACAGCTTTCTTAAATCAAAACAAAATAAATAAAAAAAACTCAAATTCTTACATCGAGCATTATTATATGTATGTATAAAAGTAAAATTATTTTAAGTTTTAACACATATTTAATGTATAGTACCTGTTAAGTATATGATATATTATTATTATTTTCTGTCGTAACAATGTGATTTATTATTTTTTTTTAATTAGTTTACAAATCTTACTACGTTTAGAAAAAAAAAAGTTATATTTTAACTTGCTATCCTAACTATTTTTTGTCAATGTTCTTTTAAAAAATAGAAAAATACTTTTGGATAGATTGATTCATGTTTAAAAAAAAAAAAAAACTATGTAAAGAATCGATTTGAAGGAATATTAAAAAAATATTGAATTATCACCACAGAAAATTTATTCATTTAATTTTACAAAACAAAAAAAAACAAAAAATATTATCAGCATCATAAAACGAATTATACTTTGAGAAACATGTATAATTATTTCGAAATTATTTAGTTTGTATTTAAAATACAAACTTTTAAGTTATATTAATTATATAACAAATATTTTAAGTTTGTAAGAATAATATTTTAATTCATATTAGAAATTTTAAAGAAACATCTGCTTCAAAATTGTAAGAAATATAAATAAAGTAAAACAAATAAAATTTTCTAAAACGAAAAAAAATAATAAACGAATTGTTTCATTAAAAAAGTTAGGGAATTTAATAAGTAAAACATATTATTTAAAATTTTTAAAATCTCCTGTATAGAAAAATATTGATTGAAATCGGCCAAACCGTTAACGACAAAGTCTGATATCAAAATGTAGACCATATACCTTTAAAGTGCACATATACAAAAAAAAATATCGAAATTAGCAGAGCCGTTTTGAAATAAATAAGCTTTTATATTTGCGGTTGTTTGAGAGATATGTACCGTAGTTTCTATCAGAGTTGGGAAAAAATGATGTAAAAAAATTTCAATTACAATTACCTCCAAACAGTTTTTCAATTACTTTTTAACAATTACTTTTTTACAATTACTGAAATGAAAGTTGAAATAAATTACAAAAAGTAATCATCATTTCCCAACTCTGGTTTTTATAGCTCACAAATTTTTCAAAAATGTCTTCTCTAGAAAACCCTAAGTTTGAAAGTTTGTGACTTTGGTTATAACCAGAGATTTTACAGATATCGTAATTTCATGTAAGATCGTAATTTGTTTTGCTAAACCTTCGTCAATTTTTTCAACCTTATCAAAAGCTTTTTATTTTATTTCAAATTTATTTTCGGACTTAAATTATGATAAAAAAAAAATTCATAGTATTTAAATTTACAAACATTTGAATCATGCAAGTTTTTTTTCTGTAACAGCTTACAAATTTTGCAATTTATAAACTCATTTAGTTTTTATTGACAACCCTAAGGAAGGGGTTACAGATTCTTGAATTTTTCTGAAACTCAAACAGGAATTTTTACAAAAAAATGGAAGATTTTTATAATAAAGGTTACACACTTTATATACCTACAATATATATTTTTTTTTTCAAAACAAAAAACTAATCAGTGCTTAACATGTAAATTAATTTTCACAAACAGGTAGAACTAAAACTAATCTCTTAAGCCCAGTTGATTGTGGGGAAACAAGAACACAATTTTCTATTTCATCTACAAATTTAATGAATCAAACTATCACAAGTTTAGAATACACTCGATTTACGAAATCAGAAAATAATCTTGTAAGTATTTATAAAAAATATCTAGTAATTCTTGTAGCTTTTATTTTACACATAAAATTAATGACTTGGATGAAATTCAGTAATTTATATAAAATATTGTATTTTTGCGTACATACGTACATTTTACATTTAATTCAAAGATAGTTTTAAATGTCCATATTTCGGGGTTTTATAGTGAGATATTTACACATACATAAAAGATGAATATATTACAAGTTGTTTTATTTTAGCTTATTAATTGAATCATATGGTTTAAACGTCTTTAAAAGATTCATGGAACGTTAATGACAAACAATATTTTAATTTAAAAATATAGGTACAGTAAAACCCGCATAAGAGAAACGGCAAAATGTCACAGCATTTCTTTCACTTAAGCTGATTTTCCACTTAACCGATCCCCGCTTAAGTGAAAATAAATTTCACTTAAGCGGATTTAAAAATTCCATTAAGTGGAAATTTAAAGTTAGAAAAAATTGAATTTATCTTTTAGAGTTGCCTAGAAAAAATTAAAATAAAATAGATAATAGATAAATTAAATAAAATGGTTGTGACATATCAGAAATTCAAATGTCATTTTTGTGGTAAAAATGGTGGAGGTGAAAAATAAAAAAAGAAGTGAAAGCGTTCAGCAAATTTTTTGTTCTCTTCGATTCAATTTTTTTTTCTCACTTAAGAGATTTTTTTCATGAAAAATTTAACTGAAAATATATTACAGGTAAGCGGATTTTTCACTTAAGCGGAGTGTTTTATAGGTCGAAAAATGCTCGGGGATGAAAAAAGTGTTTCAGATAATCGGATTTTACTGTATCTACATTATTTGTTATGTAGTATGTAGCATGAATATTATTTTGTTATTTGCGATACATAAAGAAATAACTAAGCTTAATATCTTGATAAAATTTTGGTATCATTAAGTGTACTCTGAAGTACGCACGAAATTAAAAGCTTATTTTTCTCGAAAACCCTTTTAATGACTAAAAATAAATAGCTTGTCACATTTCCATCGCCTTGAATATTGCTAATGGAGACGCTTTGGCAATTGCAATGGCAAAATTGCTCGGTAAATGAAGTCATTGCTTTCCATGATGGCCGAGGCTATAAATTTTGACGTTTCTCTTCTTTTTAAAAATGGTTTCTCTGCTATTTTGAATGACTTTTGCTTCCTTTACAATAAAATAAAAGAAAAATTGATAATATGATAAATTTAGTTAATAAAAATGTGGTGTTATTAAGAATTTAAAGAGAATTTGACGTTGGGTGGCGCCATTTCTATACTGACATTAACAACTAAAATTACCTGTCACTGCAATTCCCACCCAAGCAATAAATTGCCACTGCCTCAAAAATTTCCAATGGCGCCACACCGTTATGCAATATCGATATTTCCCGTTAGATGCAAAGTAATTATTCGAAAAGGCAATCAATTTTGCGTTTCATGGAGAATCATGATTTTGTAATGCATATAAAAATTAAAAATAAAATATTGACATAAAGAGAATAATCATACCTATTCAGACTTATTTAAATCTCCTTCTTTTGAAACCTTAATATTATTTATATATTTATATTAATTTTCATATTGTTTATAAAAATAAAATTTAGAATTCCCCGCCCTGTGATGAAGCTGAATATACAAACTTTTCAAAGTTATTCAAAATAATGACTACACATACACAACCACAACAAGCAACGCAATCACAAAACAACGGTTTTAACATTGACATTGGACTAACTAGTCATGATCTGAACTTAAACCATTTTAAATCTGACAATACCAGGCAAGACATCACAAGTATGGAGAATAAATACTTCAACGTTCTACAAACCTTTGTAAACAAAATGGGAACTATGAATTCCCAAGAAAAAACTAATAACTTGAATTACGTTTATAAAGTTATGCAAAATGCTTGGGCTATTTCTACTTACGATCATAAACTTGGGTTTAATTTGTGTAGATATTTACGTTTAAGTGGAGGTTTGGATATGTTAATAGAGAATTGCATGGATAGGAATAAAAATGTACAATTCTCTTCGGCTCGACTGTTGGTACTGTGTTTGACCAGAGATAACATAAATTATGTAGTAGAAAATGGATTTGAAAAGGTAGTAAAATTAGCTGTTTCTTACGCAAAGAACACTGATACTAAACACTCGAGAGTTGGAACAGGAATTCTAGAACATCTATTCAAGCATAGTGAAAGAACTTGTTATGATATGATTAGACTTGGGGGTCTTGAAGCTCTTCTTTTTGAATGTCGACGAAATGACTTAGAAACGCTTCGAAACAGTGCAAGGTCCTTAGCAAATCTCTCCTTATATGGTGGTGCTGAGAATCAGGAAGTAATGATCAATGAAAAAGTACCTATGTGGCTATTTCCACTTGCATTCAACGATGATGATAACATTAAGTATTACGCCTGCTTGGCCATAGCTGTACTCGTTGCCAATAAGGAAATCGAAGCAGAGGTCTTGAGATGTGGAACTTTGGATTTGGTGGAGCCATTTGTAACTTCTCAAGACCCTTTGAAATTCGCTAGTTCAGATTTAGCCAATATTAAAGGCCAAAGCAAAGAATGGCTTGAGCGACTGGTTCCAGTTCTAAGTTCGAACCGCGAGGAAGCTATATCTTTGGCTGCATTTCATTTCTGCATGGAAGCTGGTATTAAGAAAGAACAAAGAAACACTTATATATTCCGCGAAATTGGTGCTATTGAACCATTGAAAAATGTAGCAAGCTGTCCAAATGTTACAGCTTCAAAATTTGCTGCTCAAACACTACGCCTGATCGGAGAGACTGTTCCACACAAGCTTTCCCGTCAAGTTCCATTGTGGTCAGTGGAAGACGTTCAAGAGTGGTTAAAACAAGTTGGTTTCGGAGCCTTTGACCGCCAATTTGTGGAATCACAGGTAGATGGTGATGTGTTGCTTAAGTTGAATGAACAAAATCTCAAAGATGATATTGGTATCTCGAATGGTATTCTAAGGATACGTTTTGCACGTGAACTACAAAATCTGAAGAAGATGGCTGACTATTCATCGAAAGACTGTGCAAAAATATATACATTTTTAAATAAAATCGGGTCAGATTACTGTGTTTACACGTATGATATGTTGAATGCCGGAATGAGTACATTTCCAATGGAACGACTAATTGACGATATCCTCATCAGCGAATGTGGTATTAACAACTCTATTCACAGGAGCATGATTCTAGATGCAGCTGCGTCACTAAAGAACAGCTTAGCTAATGAATTGGAGACGAATTTGGATAAATCGTTGGATGTATTTGTGAGCTATAGACGATCGAGTGGCTCACAATTGGCTAGCCTTCTCAAAGTAAGTATTGTATTTTATTTTTGTAATTCTTGTAAGCTTCGTTTCATTCCTTAGGCCGTGAGTTAACCGGATTAAAATTTCGATTAAATTTTAACCGAGATTAAATTTTGACGTTTCTAATCGTATCACCTCATTAGTGTCAAAAATTAAACTTTTAATTCAATTTAACACGATTTTAATCCAATTCACACCCGACCTTAGAAGTATAAGAACCTTATAGCCAAAGAAGTAGTGTCTTTTGCTTTGGTTGGCTTTTTTTTTTTATCAAATACCAACTAAAAAACCTAGCAACATACTACAGAAAGCTTTGTAATACTGTGAAGTACCTACATCCACATATGAGCTTTAATTGATATTCACTAAGCTCGCCGTCGCCGTTTACTGGAAATTTGTTGCTCCTGATTCGATAAATTCGCAATGTATTTTTGTAAATGCTTCTTGAAATTAAAACACTCTCTCTCTTTCTAACGAAGCGAAATCATTGAGATCTCATTTTTCTGAACGTGCCTAATTAAATAATAAACTGTAAGATTCTTAAACCTTTGTATTATTAATTTAAATTCTTTACCAAATTCTCCATCTATATATACCTTGGGTCTTATTTATAAACGACTTTAACTTATTTATAAACGTTGTCTATCTTTAGACAAACTGTCCAACTTTGGAAAATGTGTTCAAAAACCTATTTATTGTTGTCTTATAGCTGCTTAACTTAGACACAAGAGTAGATTGTCTTAACCGTGAATAATGTGATATTTATTTTTATTAAATAAAGCCTATTTCCACCAACTTGAAAATAGTTAGACAGTGTCTAAGTAGACAAAAATCTAATAAATACGACTGCTTCTCTCTTGCTCAGACATTTTTTATCCTTGAATTTGTCATTTTGCAGGTTCACTTACAACTACGAGGCTTTTCAGTGTTTATTGATGTTGAACGACTTGAAGCAGGAAAATTCGATAACGGTTTGTTGAACAGCATTAGACAAGCTAAACATTTTATTTTAGTTTTAACTTCAAATGCATTAGAGAGGTGCGTTGACGACTACGATTGCAAAGACTGGGTTCACCTAGTAAGTATATGTTCTTGTTAATGAAGAAAGACAGAATTGCAAAATGTATTTATTTTTTTTTTCTAGGAAATCGTTACTGCTCTTAACTCTAAATGCAACATAATACCAATCATAGACAATTTCAGTTGGCCAGAAACTGAAAGGCTTCCAGAAGATATGCGCAGTGTTTGCTTTTTCAATGGAATCACGTGGATACATGACTATCAGGATGCTTGCATAGATAAACTTGAAAGGTAAAAGTAACTTAAGCTGAGTTTCAGGAGTTAACTTCGAGTTAATTTTTATAAAACTTGTATTTTAAGGCCAGTTGTACAATTATTTGAACTGTTTTTCAGATTTTAATCCAACAATTTCGGCGGATTAACTGGGATTGAACGTTGGTTCAGGCATTGTATATATACAATGGTTCAGGGTTTAAGTAAGTATGTATGTGATAATAGCCACATACATAGGTACATGCTTGAACCATTGTTAAACCTCAGTTAATCAGCCGAAATTGGTGACTTAAATTCTTGAACCTAGGCTGAACCACGTTTGTTCAACTAAATCTTAATCAATTTAAATCTCGATTTAACTCTGAGCAGTCATATCCAATTTAGTGGATTAGTTTAGTTAGTTTACAAGAAGTGTTAGCCAACTCTAGTTTAACTCCTAAATAATTCCCTTTAAATTATATTCTTATGTAAATCTACCTATATTTCTCTTTGTTTAGATTTATGCGCGGTGAATCAAAGACAGATTCGCTTACATTCGATAAAACTAATATTTTTTGTTTGGGTTGCGGCTCTGACAGCTTTCAAATAAAAAAAGGAATAAAAGGTTAGTAACTACTCCAAGCTTAAACTAATTGATTTTATTAATATTTACCCATATCAACCCAACAGCTAACGATCACAAAAAATTAAACAAAAAATCAATTAGTCAAGACTACACTAGTGTTCGTTTTGGTGGACATTCACTAGAAGTTAGCAATCTTTTTGATAGTCATGGTGTGCCAAGAAGATGTCATACATTGAGCAATTTAATAAATAATGACAATAGTGTGTCACGTTATACTTCTGCACCAATTTCACATGAAAAACTAAGTTATAATACTCTCTTGGGCCCTTCATTGTATTTTGGAAGTCAAACTAAAGCATTGCCAGTAAACAAACAGCGGAGTAGTGTTCAACACGATGATATTAATCAGAACTATAAATCTCAAAGTCTAAATCAACTGTCCGATGACTTCTCACTCAAAGTTCCGGACTTAGTAATTAGCGAAGAAAGCATGAGCCATATTGCCGCACATCAAGACGTCGTTGGAGAGGGATCCAAAAATGAATCGTTAACCGTGGTTTCATCTGACGCACAATCTTGTACAGCTGAATGCACTACATCAAATGAAAATATCTTATCAAAGAACATAGTTAAACTTTTGAATATAAATAAAACGGTGTACAAAAATTTTGTTTCGTTCATAAGAAAATAAAAACGTATGAAATAATTAAAAGAAAATTTGTGTTGAATTCAGTTAAGAACTCTTTTTTTCTGTCCAAAGCATGAATCTGTAAATCCTCAATTAAGCGCGATTTTCCAAAATAACACACACACAGAATTCCATAACACATTATTTTCTATAACATCCCTGTTAATATGTGCCATATTCGGGGAATGCCCCGGGAACAAAATGAATAGTGAAACATCAAACGTCACAGAAAAAAAAATTTACTCGCTTTCTTTATTTTATTCTCTCTATTCCATTTTTCGTCATTCTCGAAAAGAATTCGGCCTTGTCAAGTCAAGTAGGTAACCGCTGCTCTCGGAAAAAAGAATCGTGTAATTTTAAATTGGCAGTGGGCGTCGGGCAATATTCCTTAAATTTGTTCAATTTTCTCAGATTAATTTAAAATAATCAATTAGTTTTATTTTTCCAGAAAAAAAATTCCAGTACATATGTATGTACCTATAAATGTTATTAAAAAAACCACCTTCCCCCCTAACGCAAGTGGTTTTCTATAAATATGAGTAGAAAATAAGTAAACCAATCAACAAAATTAGAGAAGCAAGTGATGTGTTTTATTTTTGTCTGTAATTGAATAAATAAAAAATTAAATCGAATTATCCAATCAACAAAATATATGTAAATAAATTAAAGCTAAAATAAGTTGAAGTGTTGAGTGTGAATTTTCTTACTTTTTCTTTTATTTTTATCAAACGAAAGTTTGTGAGAAAACAAAAAAACAAAGAAACCTGCGGTGCAGACGAATGAAATTACATCTTTTTTTGGCTGAACACGGATGCTGTAACCACTTTGGTCTTTGCTGACCACCACCATCGGTACAAAACAGGATTTGTGCTTCTTTTTTTTTTTTGGATTAAAAGCGTTTCTTGAGCGTAAGTTTAGATATTATGGATTTTTGATTCCTCATGAAAATTCTCTTTAAATATCTAATTTGAGTTTAGAATTCGTGTGGCTCTGTTCCAGCTACGCAGCTATTTAGTTGGGTTTATTTGCATTTTACTGACGAAAAGTTTCTTTTTCTCCAACGGCTACGTAGAAAATAAAAAAAAAGTTGACATAAAAATTCATATTGCATTCGTCGACATAAAAAAAAAACAATTGGTTTTCATTTGTTCTTCTTTTGACATCTTTCGTGGGTTTGTTTTCGTTTATCGAGTTCTCAAGTGGTTAAGCCTCAAATTGACTACAGACAACGCAAAAGGCATGTTCCTAGATAGATAAGTTGACAGTACTTGTTTAGTACGTAGATACAGTGAATCAAATATTTAATGAAGGTAGGTAACATGTTTTTTTAGCAATACTCTGTAGCTTGAGATATTTTCTTAGTTTATATCCAAAATAGGTAGATGGTAAAAGAACTTTTTTACTCGCCTTATCAAAATGTAAACAAAAAACTGCAGGTTAAATGAAGACACTTTGTCGTGATAAAAAACGTGGGATTTGATTTAACAAAGTCCAACAACAGATCTGCATAACTCTATCCATCATAGCTAGGTATACCTTACCTAGGTTCCGAGTCCGACACAATTTCGAAGGAAAAGCAGATATTCAACAAGATCAGTTTAATTTTGTTTTAGTAATAGGTAGATCATCATAGGTAACTTCAATGATTTTGGTTTTTCAAATCGGCTCTACCGATTTTATTCGAGTTTTGTACTTACGAGAACCTTAACTCTATATCTACCTAAAATAATAAACTGTTTTGTTTAAAAAATTTTAAAAATTACAATTGTTGTAGGTATTTGTGCATTTGAATCCTTTCACACTTTTTTGTTTATAATATCATTACTTCAGTTTTGTATTTCTTTATCTTTGTGATAAAGCGTACCATAATCTCGATCTTTCTCAAGTACCGGACACGCTTCGTGATGATTCATTAATTTAAAATTAAATAAATTCATTTAATATTTTAAGTAACATGATGATGATTCATTAAGCTAAAATTAAATATATATTGGCGCAAAATTTTAAAGGATTTTAGTATGATGTTAAAGCATTTTTAATATGATAAAAATGCCTTAACATCTAACTAAATCGTTTAAAATTTTGCGCCATTGCATTTAATATTTTAAGTAGGTAACACCTTATTTATCTTAAAATGAGCCTATGAACAATTTCAATGTTAAAATCCATCTCAAATGTTAAAATCCATCTCATTAATAGGGGTTGATGATTTAAATAGGTTTGTACCTAGCATGCTCAAAAATGTGCTGTTATATGTTATATATTAAATTTTAAAAATATTTCAAAACAGTGATTACGTATACCTTCGCAAACAGCTTTGCAGCCTGAACAATTTTCGTGTCACATTTTCTAGAAAAACGTGTCTATTTAGTGCCATATGAAAAAACGCAAGTTCCTAGGCATATTAATATAATTCAACTTTAAGGTGAAATAAAACAAAAAATTAGAATTTCTGCAATTTTTTTTTACTCCATTTAGAGCAATTTTCCTAAAAGTTCTTCAAAATTTGCGTTACTTGGAGTAAAAAATGGAAATGAGAAAAGCGTGTCATATTGATTTTTTTCGTGCCACCGTGCCACGATGAATTTTTTGTGTCAAAAAGGAACGATCGTTGCACTTCGGCAACGCTGTTCACAAAACAAAAAATTTATTTGTTAATATTTGCTTGTAAACATTTTCAAAAATATACTACGTACCTACATATATGATTTTAAAAAAAATCAAAAGCAACCATCAATATAATATCGCTAGTATATTAATATTGATAGAAAACCCTTTTGATCACAATCTTCAAACAAAATACCAGAATCGTTTATTTTGTACCTTTGTTGTGGCAGTGAAATGAGTTTAATAAAAATTATTTGTCATTTTTATTAATTGAATACAATTTATTGTACTTTGTGCATTGATTGAAAACTTTTCTTTAAAATTTTTTGAACATAGACTCAATAAATTCTTTCGTTTTCGAAAATTTCGCAATTACCTACTTCGAACTGTCAAAATTGTTTAACAAAGTGAAATTGAACTGTGGTTGAAAATGGATGCAATATTACTGGCAGTTTTAAAAGAAAAGATTAAGTGAAACTGTAGAATACAAAATTTATTTATTTATTTATTTATTTATACCTCCTATGTACATATGTATATTAAATTTGCCTGACATATTTAGAATGTGCACCTACCTTAATAAGAATTGTTCCGATGAATTATTTATTCTTATGTTTTTATGTTTTAAACTAAAATAATAATAAATAAATAGAAACATAAAGTTTGCTTACATTTTGCATGCACCGAGGAATACAAAAGTAATGGAAATTTCACCAATTTCACAAATAATTCAAAACGCATTAACAAAGTGGATTCGGTCCATCCACGTACAGAAAAAATGGAATGAAATGAAATGTAGAACATCAATTTTAATTTTCTATATATATTTCAATTCACAATGAGAACAACCGAATTCGTTGTCGTCATATGAATTCACAATAAGTGGAATTAAGAACATGGGCTCGAGTTGGATTTTGTCAACTCTTTGGGAATTCAAATCATTCAAAGTAATTTGAAATCAAAGCGATAATAGCATACCTGTTTAAAGCTTGTATTAACGTGGAACTAATTCTTTAGTTGGTTTAAAGAAATATTGAGATAAAGAACTAACCATTTATCAGTATACATGCATCGTAAAAGTCCGGAACGGATAGATATTGCGCACTTTAGCTTTTGCTTGTTTTATCGGTCTTAAGATTAATTTTTTTCTTAAGCTTAGTCGAAGCACACTCAAGTTGTTGTTGTTTTATTCAATTTTCATTTAATTGTCCGAACAACCTTTGTAGAATGTTATTAATCATATAAAACCCCCTTTATATACCTATTTACAAGTACATTCTAAATATCACGAAAGTAGCAACTTGCATTATAAAACTGCTTGAATGTGTCAACTCGCCAAAAGATTAAATTCAGAAAGTAAGCCTGATATGACACTTGAAATAAAATCTTTATATTCCTAAGCTTTATCAGTCGATACATTGAGATTACTTACCTATCAGTTATCAACATTTGCTGTAAAACTTGTATAAAATTACATTTTAATTATTTTTATTTTTAAATTGTCACGTTGCATGGTTGCATCATTTACAACTCCAAAAACGGACAACTTTATTCGACCTAGCTATACCGCTGTTTATTTATTATTGTTATTTTCAATATTATCGATGTGAAAATTTTCAATTTCAATGTCATTTTTATTCTCACAACAAATTCGCATATAGAAACACTGCGCACATGTACATTTATGTATAATTGTATATATCTACAGGTACACAAATGTGTTCATTTAAACATCCAAGTGTGAGTTCAGTTATTTTATTTTTTAAGATAAATAATTATATTACTGTTTTGTGATTCTTAAAAAAAAAAGTCACGTAGGTACTTCAAATATTCTGGAAACAAAAATTATTGAATTGCAATTCGTTGATATTAACTCAGATGTTATTTATTTTTATTAAACAAACATGAAAAATATTTATTTTGTTTTTTTTTGTGCCAAACACAAAATGTCTAGCTTTCATTTTTCACTTTGCATCTACAAATTTAAATTAACATTGAAAAATTAATATTAAATAATGCAATTCACGAAGCATCTGGATAAAAAGTAACTAATTATAAATAGATATAATATTGAGTGAATTGCTGTACGGAGAACAGCGCAAATGTGACAGTTAATCAATCGAAGCCACAAAGGCTATCGTAAAAAGCTTTGTTATGCTCTCTTATCGAATAAATTTTTTCCTAACTGATCTAAGTAGGTACCTACAAATTTACATACAATACATGGATGGAAATGCGCAATGTTTACACGTTAATCAGTGACAAGTACAGACTATGTCATTAAACTGAATGTCGTCATTATAAATTCAATTGGTGTCGACATAAAGTAATCTACATAATATATTATATATTCATGCGCATTATTATTATTATTATTTTTAAACCGCACTAGTTGTTGTCATCCTCCTGGTAGTTTTTGTTTTGCCTTTCAATTGCAAAATATTTGAAATACAGGGTGTTTCTCAGAACGGGAGATATCTACCTGTCAATTCTTTTTTTCTATAAGATTATAATATTTTAATAATATTTAATTAGTAGGTAGACTCGCACTGTCAAATAGAGATTATTTCTTCAACCACACAATACGAATGGGTAGAATCTATTTTTTCTTCCCATTGTAATATATAAAAATTTATATGAAGGTATAATATTTTTCTTGACTTTTCATAAGCCCAGTGCGCATATATTTTATGAAAGAAATAAAACTACGCCGCCACTATCGTTAGTTGTAATTAAATTTTAATTTATCGAATAATTTGATTTTGTTCAATTTTAATAACACCCGGTAAAATCAATATACTTGCTTGTGATTCCTGGCAATAAAGAACTTAATTGAAAAATGACAATTTTGTTGACAAACAATCAACGACAAAAGTTCAAAGTACAAAAGAATTGTGGTGGTGTATTAAACAAAAATAATGCTTTGTTATTTAATTTTAAATTGTTTTATTAACTTGGTGTCAATTAGTTTAAATTTATTTAAATATTTTATACCTATGTATGTATGTACATACATAATGTCTATATCTAGCCAAGAAGTATTAAAATAAATAAAATTATTTATTATAAAATTATACCTACACGTGATTTGGCATCGGGAAATCCATGCATATGTAATCCTACCCTTAAAATATAAACTAAAACGTCATATCGAGCCAAGCTATGCATAATTAATGAATGATGGTGCGATAAACGAGTACTTGTAAACTAAAGCTCAAACTAAGTACATATAATATTATTTCGTTTGTTTTTAAGTGAAAACATAACCAACAAACATGGAATAAGTGAAAGTATTAATCTGGAAAAAAAACTTGCATTCCTTTGATTAATTTGCTTTTTGTGCAAATTTTATTTCATTGTTGAAAGACATTCAGATATAGTGTGTGTCTGACCGATTATGGGAAAATACTTTCTATAATTCTCAAAAGAGACAAGGAATATTTTCTTTTTGAATTATGATAGATAGGTATACTCTACATATGTATGTAATGTATGTAGGTAAGTATTATTAGCCTATGTAATTCTTATTTTGATAAAATTATCATATAAATATTTATCATATTTATAAATATTTTTTCTCAACAAAAAAGAATATACCTATGTACATTTATATGAAAAAAAAGAAAGTTCTCTAAACTGAGGTAAAGTTTATTTTTAGTTATCGAACGTAGCACATTAGCTGACATGTGTGATGATCTATATTGAGGAATGAGTAAATATTTAAAATTGTCTACGCTACCGGCTTATTGTAATAATGAATCTACTAAATGTATCTTCACCAAAATCTATCAACAAAGTCAGATATTTTAAAAATCCAGACGTCTATTGTATACAATAGTCGTTAAAAAAAAAAAAAAGTGATAGGTACCTACCTAAAATTGTAGACTAAAATTGAAAAAACAAAAACATGTTCTTCAGATAATTATGAATGACCACGCTGACTTGACGTTTTATCGTCGCATTTTGAAACAGCCTTAAATGTGGGCAAACTTAGAACATAGAAATAAATTTATGAACATTTCTCGTCATAGGGCACTAACTAATGCCCATAAAGGTATTAGATACAGGGCCTGCTAAGGTCTCAAGCGTCCGAAAGAATATGTAATTTTAAAGCATATAAGTGTTAAGAAAAAATAAAACCCAAAGTGTTACCCACAATTTTTTTTTTTTACAAATTTAAAATCAAAAGTAATTTCTCATAACGATATATGTATTTACCCACCTACCTAATACATGACATTTTCACATATAAAGCTAAAGCCATTCACACTTTTTTTGTTGTTGTTGGAAAATGATGCAACTTTATTTGTTACACAGAGGATAGATAGTCACTTAATTTCAACTTGCATGTTAAAAAGCAGTGTTGTCGACATTAAAAAATGTGTAGGTACATATATATTGTATAATTGATTGGCAAACAATGAAAAAGGAACAGTAACAATTGAACACGAAAACAGTATGGTGGGAGCATAAATCACTCATGAATGTACATGAATAGCTTCAAAAAAAGGTACCTACCTTAACGTAATTATAAAAATTTTAATTTTTTGTTTTTATAAAAAAAAATATAAAATTTGTTAACTGATATAAATGATTTATTTAACATTCTAACGCCCTTTTAAATAGCATGTTTTCATACGAATATAAAGTACCTGCGCCTTAAAAAAAAAAAAATCAATAAAACACCATAATAACGACGATGTAAACACTTCCCCTGTTTTTTCTTATTGTGACTTGAGGACTGCAAGAATCTCTCCTCCTTCATAAAACACCGCACTGATTTTTTTACACTTCAACTTTAAGTCAAGATCCTCAACTTTTACCATCATTATCATTCATCATCAGCACCAGCTTCCAGTACCTACCATCAGCGCACATCGGAATTCTTCCAAACATCACAATTCATGGAGCATGGACTCGTTTCAATGGCTTCCACTTTAATTAATTCTGCATGAAAAAAATTAAATATATCATTCATTGCATTGCAGTTGTCAGGCAAAAGAGAAATGAGAAAAAAAATCCTTTTTTTTTTCTCTCCATATCCTAGATACGTTTATATATTCTTTTCAAACAACAAAGCCAACTTGCTGCTAAACTGTCAACGAAACGAAGAGGACATCCATTGTTTCAGTCAGCATTAATTCTTGTTGAAAAAAGGATTTTAAACGAACGAAAAATATAGGAAAAAAGAAACTTGTTGGTAATTAATACCCTTGTTATAGAACAAAAACAAATAATAAAAAAAAAGAAAATGGTGGATAAATAAATAGCGCGTTTTTTATGCAACAACAACAAAGACTGTACCGCGTTAGAGATTTATTTGTTTTTAAGTTTTTTTTTTTCATGGTTACACAAATACATACAATCTATGTACCGATTTAAAAATGGCAAAGAGAAGATGAAGAGATTAGTTAAAAGAAAAATATCAATTTCAATTAAACCTCAAATTGGTCTGGAATTTAATTCCAAAGGAGAAGAATTATGAAAAAGAAATACATATATCTACATAAATAAATTATATTAAAGAATATATAAATTCTTCTTCCTATTGTTATCTTATTAAATGACCACTCAATAAAGACCACATGAACACTCACTGTATATGCAACAAGGGTGTTGGTGTACTTGTAATAATAATATCAACAATCCAGAAAATCAAGTTATATACTAATACTTACAAAGTTTATTCTCTTAATGATGCAGCTACACTGCGGTTCATCTTCTTAGACACAGTAAAAAAAAAACTTTTTTCCTTAATTTATCGTAATAATTATAACTGCAAACCTTTTGGGTAGGTACGTTCGTACATAGTTTTTTTTACACATATATTTTGAATTTTAGTGGAGGAAAAAATTTGCCAGACTAAAAAAAATTCGATAAACAAAGAATATCAAAATGATAATACCTAGACTTTATCGAAAATCTTGCGGGGATTTTTCCTCCACTGGAATATTTTATTCCACCCAAAATTGTGTCCACTAACGAAAATTCAAATGCAATGACAGCCAAATTCCAATGAAAATTTATTAACGATAACATTGTTTCCAATTTTCGAATGTGGAAAACTTACGCAGGAAAATTTTATCGCGAATAAAATTTTCCTTCGTAAGTTTTACACACCCATACAAAATGGGAATTCAAATAAAACGATTTAAAAAATAAAGGAGATTAAATGTGGGAGAAGCGCTGTGAGGTGGAATATTATACCATACTTTTCTTTTGTGCTTTAGACTGCTTTAGAGAAACAATTAAATGGAAAGACTAGCTTATTACAAATTATTGTGATGACAAAATCTAGTTTGACTGTGATTGTACTAAGTTGAGACATTAGCATAGAACTAAGTGAGGTCATTAAAATTGACTTCTCGGCTTCAGTTTAAACCAGTTCAACATTATTTATTGGAACTCTATTATACGATTTAATTTAGAATATTAATTTTAAATAATTTTATTAAAAAATATAACTTTTTAGAAAATCGATTTTAAAAATATTTTTTACTATCGATCAACAGTCATATTTATATTTTTTATATTTATTAGATTTCCTTAGAACACTCTTAGACAGTTCTCCAGCTAGCCATTGTCTATCTAAATAGTTGAACATCTCTTTATTTATAAACGCATTCCAACAATGGCCTACAAATGTTCTTATACACTCACTCACATCCCTGTAATCTGTAAATTTCTTCAGCATTTGGATACGTTCAATGATCATTTCGTTCATTTGAAGATTATTTTTCAATTTTTTGTTCATTGAACGTACCCACTTTAGAATAGTTTAGGACAACCAATTTCAGTGTCTATAAGTGAGACACTTGATGGAACATGATTATAAATAAGGTTTTGGACTTGGACAGCTGTCCAAAGTTAGACATACTTTAGAATAGGTTTATAAATACGACTGCAAGTCTCTAATAAATTAATTATTTTTTTTTGAGACTAGATTTGTTTTAAAATTTGTCAGATGTTAGAAGTGGAGACTTGCAAAAGAAGTACTTTTGGATTATGGAATTTGCAATACTGAATCCGCGGTGACTTTCAGTACAGTGTTCTCTTTTTATCTTTAACGATTTATCATGAAAGGAAAAGAGAACACTCTAATTATACTGAGTACGCTATTTCACAATCTACATGAATAAAAGCAAACAGAGTGTCTAACCAATTGAGTTGCATTGTATTACTTACATTGTTTGTAAGATCTTACAAGCTTAAATAAGCTTTATTCATTTTAAATTTTTATTCGTCATAGCTTATAGTTGCATTGCATTTAGTCTAGTAGTCTTGCTGTCTTGGATAATGTATATACGTAAGAACTTATTGGTGAGTGAATACAACTGTATAGATGGAATGCAATAGTTTCCATTCCATATAGTATAATATGGGTAGACATGGTAGAAGACGTTAGCTATGAAGCATGCATGTATATGAAAATGTGAAGGCGAACAAGTTTACTTTCAGCGAATAAATCAAACACAGTGATACAGTGAGTCGGCGAATTTCGGTCAGCAATACATACCATGCATTGAAAAAAATATTTCTGCATTAAATGCGGTGGAATTTTATCTGTGAGCGAATTGTCGAAAATACTTTTACACTCCCTTTCCAAGATGGTCTCCAAATGCGAGCTTTAAGCCCCCTAAAACCAATTTCTATATACTCACACTGGCCCCCACACACAACTTACTAAAAAAAAACTTGTATTGTCCAGGTGGTATCATATTTGGTATAACACTAATTGTCAAATGATACATTTTACTTCTATTGTGAATATTGAACAAACTGCACGCTACGTTCGTGCTGATTGTAACTTTCTCTTAAATAATTCCATTACTATCATTTAAAACCAATTTATTTCAAAAGAAAACAACGAATAAACCTCGTAAAAATAAACTACGAATTTGTAATTGATTAACAAATTTAATAAATATAATTTTTTTTTGGCAATTGTAAAACAATGTTTTCTTTAAAGAACTATTTACAATAGATCTTAAATCTGTGCCTACGTTCTGTAACTCTCGCATCGATAAAATTGGTCGAGAAACGATAAAAAATGGAACAAAACACATACGATTTGTTTCAATTTTCATCGTTTCTCGACTGATTTTATCGATGCGAGAGTTACAGAACGTAGGCACTGGTTAAAATTATTCACAGTTTATGAAATACTTTAATGGTTGATAAAAATTATATCCAAAAGGCTTAAAGAGGAAGAAAGTTACTAGGTACCAAGTAATGAAACAAAATTTAAATTTAGGAAGCAGGAATTCAAAACATAAATTCAATTCAAACAATCTATGATGGCATTGTTATTGTTTTTGATTTTTTTTTTAAATCAATAATATTTAAATAATGCTTATTTCTTACATTTCCATTTAAGGTCTTGTATGCATTTTCTCGAAAATTTAATCAATTTCTAAGTAAGATATAAAAGAAAAACTGTTATAATTATAAACCAAATAAAAAATGTTATCCATTTAATATTTATATGTATGTATGTATATACATAAATAAACTTCTGTACAAATTAAATTGCTTTGTCTGCAATAAATGTAATTGTTATTGCAAATTGTTTCGTTTCCATATAAATGTAAAAAGTATAGATATATACTCTTCCCCCAAGGAAAAATAAACTTTTATCTTTCAACATCATAGTTCCTTCATCAGCATTTCCAAATCCAATGTTAAATTCGAAGTAATAGTAAATTCCATTGTGTTTATATTTGTTCTCCCCAAAGAAAATCTAAACAGAATTTAAGTTAATTCCATCTTCCCAATGGGCTCGCTTTATTATTTCCGTTTCGATTTTGTTAATGCTCCAAGAATTCGAAATGAAATTGTTTCAATTTCTAAATATAGTGCAAGGAAGATTTTTCATATAAATGTATGTGTATAGATATATATGTAGATATAAATAATGGATTAATGGATGTACATATGTTTTCAATTGCGCTGTAAATTTACTTAATTTGGATACTATAATATGCATATCTACATATATGTAGCTTTGAGGTACATGTTATGTTTATTTTAATTTAAATATATGAGACTAGATATATCTTTTGAAATGTAATTTTTTTAATCTTAGTTAAATCTTTAAATAATTTCAAAACTAAAATCAAACATTAATTTATTGGTGCGTATCTATTCATAGCCTTTAGCTAAACTCATGTTTTACTAAATGGCATTTTAAGAATTATTGAATCAATCAAATTATAAAAATCAGGAATCCATTAAGTTCTGACCATCATCTGGTAGCATGAAAATATCAAAAGTTGATTATTTAAGCACATTTATTTATCCACAATGACTTGTGAGTGGTGAATGGTCATTATGTAAAGCCATGGTATAAGCAAAGCAGTTCAACAACCGTTCGGTTGCAAAATATTTTATTTTTATATTTTTTTTTTTTTTTCAATAAAATCAATAAGAAAATGTAGAAAGTGTGCCACTTTGATTGGCACACAAATTACCCACGTCGTATTTCGTGTCTCACATTGGGGTAGTTTAACACAAAAAAAACGAATAAAATTATTATGCCCGTCAAGTTAGCATTACCATGAAAATTTAAAGGTTCTAATGATTAAATTAATTACCACACCCAAAAAGTATAGTAAAATTAACTCAAAACATAAAAAGGAATGCGTAAATAATTGTAAATTTTTCGCGTTTGGTTTTTTTTTTTTTAATTCCAAAAAACTTAAACATTGCGTTTTTCAATGAATCCAGCATTATCACAGCTTTGTATTTTCTAAGAAAAAAGGGCGCCACAAATTTCTTTGACACATGGCGCGCCAATTTTTTTTTTTTAAGCAAGTTCTATTCCAAAAAAGAAAAAAACACAGCTGTGGTAATGCTTTGGTTCATTAAAAAATACAATAACATAGTTTTTAGGAATTAAAAACAAAATCTCGACAATTTTTTTTCACAACAAATCCACGACAAATATTTGCCGTAAAATTGTAAAATTTCTTAAATACGACAAAAAATTCTTAAATAATTTTTAAATGAATTACGATTCAATTATAAAGTTTTATAAACTTTTTGTCAGATTTTTATATCAAATACGCTAATGTTCTTCTTTTTTTATGCCGGGCTATAATAATTATGGATATTTCTGTCATTTATGGCAATTTTTTGTTTGTTGTTTTAATGTGTTTCTTTTGTCCATTTTTGTTTGCTAAATATTTTTTAAGGCAAAAAGTTTTGTTATTATTGTTTTCTGTATTTCTGCAGAAATGGTGGGCTAATTTAAATTATATCGCGAGAATTACGGTTAAAAAAAATTATATTGAGAAAGTTCTTGAAAATGAAAAACGAAACGTTGCGCGGGCAAATTTCGTTTAATTTGATTTGACTTTATCTTGCGGTGAATTATATAAATGCTTCTTGAGTTTACGCAAAATCGGAATTTTTTATGTTATAATAAATTAGACGTATTGTACAATACAAGCCGGTAATTAATTAATTTGAAGATTATATATATATTCATTGGGTGGTATGCATTAAACGGAAGCTCTTACTAAAAGTTACTTGTAGTATAAAAGTCTTATATGTATGTATTTTATTTAGGTTATTAGTGCCTGGTAAATTTATTTTTTTTACTAAGTAAATACTAGAATTCATCGGAAATTGATAGTGATATGGTTATATACGGTTTACTTGCTCTATAATCTAGGACCGGTTTTGGTTTTATGTCAAAATATTCGTCATCGAGTTATCTATGTATATACTTGTTTCATTCAATCGCTGCTATATATTTCAGTCACATATATGTATGTATGTGTGCATTCACATTTAAAACCGTGTGTATGTTTATTAATTTAAATCGCAGGTTTGAGCATAAACGCATTTGATTGATTTTAACTTGCGTCAATCGCATTGCCATAAAAAATTAAACAATTTTAAGTCTTTCTTGGTGTCATGTGCGCATGCGGTCATTCACATTGAAACTTATTAGTGAAAAAATTTAGACGATTAAGTATGTATGATCTAAATTCATTTTTAGTATGATATTAGATTTAAAAAAAAAATTAAAACAGCCTGATGTTAAGTATTATCATAATACTAATTAAACATTACTAACTTTAAAACTCTTTACTAAAATATTCTTAGTTTGAAACATTTTTTTAACTACATAGTATTATTATTTTCTTAAAAAAGTGACAGTTCGTGCAAACAAGTAAGCAAACATACAAATTTTTAACTGTCAGTGATATTTGTAGTTAGTATGATAGTAAAAAATTAAAATAAGCATTTGGTGATTTTAAGTTTAATAAAATATTAAAAATATTAGATAGCACTATCGTAACTAGTTTCATATTTGAAAAATCCTGAAAACCTAAACCTAGCACATCACATGACTAAAAATGTTTTACCAACATACTTTAACGTCAAAAATTTTGGGCCAGTATTTTCCAAATTTTCAACGAGTTAGTATCGTACTATCTTTTTTAACATTGTATTAAAGTTAATATCGTTTAAGGCTTTTTTAAATTTTTTTTTAGGTAAATCATACTAATTCCAAGTGTCACTTTGACAATTACAAATAATCTAAAAATGGTATTACCTGCCACTTTTTTAGGTGTAGGTATTTATTAAGGAAATAGAATTCACCTATAACTCTTATTTTTACTTACAAAAATATAAAAAATTCATGATATTTTTTATTATCACCCTAATCGAGGTGACAAGTTTATACACAATCAAATTTTGGCAAGAGGCCATCAAACGTTTTAAAGCGCATCTCCTCTCGTCAAACGTATCATAAATTGACTTTTTTTTGGGATTTTAATGAGTGAGTGGGTTCATCAAAAAAAAAAAAAAAAAAAAAAAAAAAACAATCAAAAATAATGATACTAATTTACCAGACTATAACAAATCTGAGAAACATATACTGTGTGCCAATTATATCGAATTAACTTCTCGCTATACTCATTAAAGTTTCCAGGAATTCAACCCCAAAGATGATTATGATGATATTTTCCATACACAATATATTTTATATAAAAAAAAGCAGATAACTTTGCAAAAAAAAATAAATAAATACACAGGGTGATTCTTCTAAAATTAAAAGCAAACCACTTTGTTTGAAGTTTTAATTTGTTAAAATTGTAAATGCCACATGTGTATGTAGTACAAGTACATACAAATTTTATTTGATGAAAACATTTATGTTACAATCTTTCTTCTTTATTTATTTACACAATTTAAAAGTTAGTTTTATACTTTATCGAAATACCTATGTATGTACATGAACTTTTTATGCATTTAAGATTTCTAAAAAGTTATAGACTAAAAAAATATCCCTTAAATGTCAAATTTGGATGAACTTTAATTTGACTTTATAGCTATATGAAATTTCTATAATATAAGAGTCATCCTGTGTAATTTAATGTAATTCAATATTTATGGCAAAAGTTGAACAACTTTGTGTCATGTGTTAACAATTTAGTTGTGTTGTGTTGTTATAAAAATAATTCAGATATAGAAACAGATAAATGTAAACAAACAACAAACTATCCATCTGTTCAATGTCCATTCATGTGTAAATGTATGTAATGCGCGTCCGGAACGTGCTAATAAACAAGCGATTAGTCATAAGTTTTTCTTTAAAAGTTCGTATATAGAAATTGAAAAAAATAAATTCGATTTTCTATCATCACCATATTGTCAGTTGATTTGGTAGGCATTTGTTTTTTTTTTTTTTTTCTTTATTGTAATGCTTGGTTAATTCATTGAGACAAATCTGAAGTCACCTTGATCAAGGCGGCCGGTTGGAAATTTCTAAGAATCCAGAAATGAATGTTCATATTATTAAGTACGAGTACACGTAATGATTATTTATGAATGAAAGTTAATTCTTTTATTTTAATGGAGTAGGTATCTTGTGGATTCTGCGAATTGGGATTAATCTACTACATTTAATTAGGTTTACATTTATATTTAAAAACAAAAGCGATTAAATAGTGCTGAACTGATTAATGTACTTAAAGTTTTTGATAGAGAATTCTTATTGGGTGACGAATTGCAATTGAAACGCATTAAATTCACGATTTGTTTGCATGGATTTTTTTTAAATTTTATTTTATGGATGGGTAATGAATGTAAACATAAGCTCATAAATATACTAAACAGTCTTTTAAGAACTTTTTCAAGATTCTGATGAAGTCATTTTTTTTTTTAATTAATTTTTTTTTTTTTTTCATTCAAAGTGTAAGTAGGTTTAAGGAATTCCAAACTGTGTATCAAAAATTCATATGAAGAATTAATTATGTACTCACATTATGTAGGTAGGTATGCTTACATAATGAACTTGAAGGTGTATTTTGAAACTTTGTTATTTTTCATTTCACGGGAGGTGAGTAGGTTTGGTACTAAGCTTTATCTAAAATTTCTAATTTATTAATCTAGTTTTGTTTAAAATAATTTTATTTTCGTTTCTAGATACATATTCCTGTTTTTTTTTTCATTTGTGGAATAATAACGGCAGCATATTATATAAGTTTATCAAATGCTGACCTTCACTGAATTCTTGTGTGGGAAATAAAAGACCACTAAAACTTAATATGTAATTATGTTTTTTTTTTTTCGCGAAACCGAGAATAAAAAACAGCGTAGAATTTAATACTCCTGAAATTTTTCTGTAGTTAAAGTGACACTTGTATTTAGGGCTATGTTAAGCTTTAAATCTTGATATATATCCGCCTAAACCACTTTATGCGGAATGATAAAATATTGGACTCTGCTAAAAACTTACTATTTGATCTTATTTTTTTCGAAGATTTAAAAATTATTCTAAAATAATAAAAAACCTGAAACACGAGAAATTCTTTTTTTTGTTTCGGAAATGTTTCACTTTGCAAAGCAATTCTATAACTCAAATCAACTTTGTGCCTTTTTTAACATTAGAAATGTTTAAACGGAGGCATACAATGTAAAAAAATCAACAGAATTTCAAAAATATGAAACGCCTAGTTGACAAACGGGGTGAAACGTGAGTGGAATAAACAAAATAAACAAAATACACAAAATAAACAAAATAAACAAATTATTTCGTTCATGCTTTGTTTACTAGTCTGAGGAAACAAAATACGAAGAAGATGATAAAGCGGACAGAAAAAAAGGAGAAATGTTCGTAGAAAAAAAAAATGGGTATGTTTTTGATGATGAATTTTGCGAAATCTGAAAAATACCCGATTTGCGTTTACTTAAATGCTTATATCTTTCGATCCAATTATCCGATTTTCAATATTAAGGTATATACATAATTAAAGGAAAAATGACTGGCGTGTTAGAGCAAACAATTTTTTTCAAAAACATTCAAAATTTTATACTAAAAACATGAAAATAAATATCGGACAAATAATTTAATTCAACGAGGAAGTTGATTAAAAAAAAAAGCATTAAAATACTTTCAACCACCAATTGGCGAGAGGGAGATAGTATTTCAAAGCCGGCGGCGGCGGAGTTTGTGCAATAAAAAACCACAATCGTGGCAAATTTGCTTCGCGTCGGAAAAAAACGTTAAATGTTCATATATACCTAAATTTGTAGTCGGTATAATAATTGTAAAGATACATTGTGTTTGGTTTGGCTTGCTTATAAATTCGGTTTTAATAATCCGTTCATTTAAATTTAGCTAGAATATCGGACTACATTTTTTGTATTATATCATTGCACAGTCACGTAAAACTATATATGAAAAACCTTATGAAATTGCGTATTTAATAGAAACAAAACAATAATTTTTTAAACCACATGTATTTGACCCTTTTTAGGAAAGTTATGATGTTGGTACCTATGTTCAGAAAAGTTGCTCAACATTTAAATTTGACATTCAATGTACATACATAAATACATAAATGCTTTTTTCATTTCTAATGTTCCTCAACTATGCTGGAATGGTAAATCGGTTAAATTTTTATAGATTTTTGTCATACGCTTAAATGGGTTAGATATTCTACAGCAATGTGCACTTGCATTCAGCGGTCTACGTCAATACACTTTTTGATTAACATCTTAAAACACACAAATTTACATTGAGATATTTGAATTACAAGTCTTAGGAGTTTTTTTTTTTTTTTAGCTGATAATTTGAAAAAAAGTCTCTGTAAGTTATTTTTATTTATTAAAATAAAAACTCGATTTAACTTGGTCGGCTTGAAAGAAAAATAATAATTTACAATTTCCCACAGAAAGAGAAAATTTTTATTTGATTGGTTAAGATGAATAATACATTTATTATTAAACAAACGCATTCTGCTTCAGTATAGGTAGATACGAGAAAATCAAAATTTTCACAAATTGGTGTGAGTCAGATCTTTTTAGAATTTTCTCAATAGGTATAGGTTTTTGACCTGCACCAAATGTATTTCAAAAATAAAAAAATTATTAATCCAATCAAGAGATTTCAAATATTTTTTCTTACAATATAAATAGCATCTCTTGTTGATACCATATAATCGTGTATACCTATTTATCATCAAACAAAAATCGATAAAAATATTCCATAATTCACTCTTTGAAGTATACATACATACATATAGCTTGCTGGTGCATTGGTTTCTACTTTTCTGCTTCCGAATCAGCAAATACGTAATATTCCTATGAATATATAGGAGTGTTCCTGTATCGTTTTGTTGATTAATTTTTGTGTACATACATATATTGCAAAATTATAATTTCCAGTTCCTTGGTCACCGAAATGAAGTGCACTCAATTTAAATCCATAAAATCAAATTGATTAAATATTTAGGTATGACGAGAAAACAAGATACACCCTAGTTTGTTGAATCCAGAGAGAGAGAGGGAATATTTAACACTGCCAATGGACACATGTTTTTTGCCCATATAAATAGAAGTAAATCCAACAAAACAATATTACTTATTGAGAGGAATTTCCGGTTTGAAAAAATACCATTTAACAAAAAAACATCCGTCTACACTCTACAGGGTTGATTCTCGAATAAATATACAGAAACAACAACTGTTTATAATTTAAAATTTATTTTTAAAAATGATTTAAAGTAAATGTCAATTACTCATATATACCGCTCAAGCGGTAAATATTTGATCCAAAAAGGTGTTTTTCTATTTACCCAAAATGTATAACGCATTTAAAATCATATTTGACATTTTAAACGCCATTCCCTCCGGAAATTGTAATTCTGTTTTATCATTTATCGCTTATCACATTGCTACATAGAAAATTTTATAATTCCGCTTTAATCAAGGCTATAGATAAAAGAACGAAAACATTTTGTTGTTTATATTTACAAAAAAAATATATATGTTAAACTTGAAACTATAACTGTTCTAGCCATAGCTGTCATTGACCTTCTGCATTTCCAGTACCATACCACTCGCTGGTCATTTTGATACGCATACATAAACATATTCAAAAGAAAAATCATCACAGATTTGACAGACCTATATTTTTTATTATTTTTCTCTCTTATGGGGTGCAATGTGCATGTATTATAAAAGAATTATGTCAATTGATTTCAGTATCCATGCAAATAAATACATTTCGAGGCCATACACATATGACATATGTATGTTATGTAGACATAAAAACGAACAATACAAATCATTGACGTGCATTGGATTTTCCCTGGTATCTGGTTGTGAGTTGTCACAGTTGCTTTGGTAGAGTGTGAAGTACCTATGAAGAGACAAACTCGAATGTCATCTAAAACAAAAACAAAACAGTAACATAAATTTAAATGAGACCATTGCAAAAAAATTAAAACAATAAAAGACAAATAACTGACAGTTGTCAGTCATTTAGCAAAAAAAAAAAAAGTAGAACACATCCGAGGTGGAGTGTGAAATTATATACCTATTTTAAACTTGTAAATTTATTGTAAGTGATATCTCGAATACAATGGATCCGTTCAGTTCAAAAATGCACATGACAATCATGATGTGTATGGAAATTTTTTTGTTTGGGTTTCCTTTCAGTGCAAGGGCAACTTATATATGCATTCGTAAAAATCGAAATTTAATGGAAGATGATAAATATTTTTATCTCTCAATTCTAAGTGCGTAAATGTCTGCTTTTATTTTGTTTAGATTGTTCTCCATTGAATCTAATTTTTTGTTTGTCCTCTTCAAATATTTATGTCGTTTTTTATTAAACCCAACTACTAGAAGGGTTCATCAGAAGAATCAAGTTTTTGTAGCCATTAATTTAAGAATAGAAATAAAAATTGAATCCACTTAACTGTAGTTCTTTTTAAAGCAAGGTAACAATTTTCCAGAGATTTTTTAATTTCTTTTAAAGTATTATGGACTTAGTCATGTGAGGAAATAAAATCGCCTGTAATTTTCTTTTAAAGTTTTGGTTAAAGACTGTTGTCATGCTAACTTTATAAAGGGTGTTTTTTTTAGAGGTAGGTATAAAACTTTAAGTTGGAAACACTTTTAACTGGCGGCCATTTTGTCAGCTGTCAAGTGATTTATTTTTAGTTTGGTTTAGCATTTCAACATGAATAGACTGACGCCTGAACAACGCTTCCAAAAAAAAACTAACTGTTTGGTGTGCTTTATGGGTTGGTGGAATAATTGGTCCGTACTTATTGAAAAACGATGCTGGCCAGAACGTTACAGTCAATGGGGACCGCTATAGAGCCATGATTACTGACTTTTCGTTCATCAATTGAACAACCATGATGTGCAGGAGCTGTGGTTACAACAAGACGGCGGCGCAACATGTCACACAGCTCTTGCCACAATTGATTTATTGAAGGAAAAACGTTTGGTAACCGGATAGTTTCACGTTACGGACCCGTGAATTGGCCTCTAAGATCGTGCGATTTAACGTCGCTTGACTATTTTCTGTGGGGATATGTGAAGTCGCTAGTCTACGCCGATAAGCCCGAAACAATTGAACACTTGGAGGACAACATTCGCCGCGTTATTGCCGATATACGACCACAAATGTTGGAAAAAGTCATAGAAAATTGGACCTCCAGATTAGACTACGTCCGACGAGCCAGGCTGGCGGTCACATGCCAGAAATCATATTTAAATTATAATGCCAGAAGATTATCTTTCCAATAACGAAAATTTCATGTCAATTTAAAAAAATCATCTTTGTTTTATTACATTTCAAAGTTCTATACCTCTAAAAAAAACACCTTTTATAATAAAGTTAGCAGTTAAAGAGTAAATATATGTACATTATTTATTCTTAAAGCTTTTAAGTAAACACACCTTGTGGATCGTATCATTTAAATCGTCAATTTGCCATTGTAGGTATTAATATAAAATGTGCTCCCTAGTTATAAAAATTTATTTTTAACAAAATAGTTTCAGAAAAAAATCAAATTTTCTCTATAGATATGATAAAGAGATAGCAATGGTGGAAACGATATCGTCCGATTGTTTTTGTTGTACGTGATTTGTCCCCAGGTTTTAAACATGGTCTTGAAATACTTAAGGTTTATTTTATTAAATACCTTAAAAATTCAAATATTAAATTCTATGGTTTACCTATATACATAATTCGTTTGTTTTCCAAAATTTCGTAATTACTTCGAAATGTCAAAATTGAAGGTGTATCCATCCATTTTGAATTGTTTTGAAACGTGAAATTATACTGCGGAAATGAATCTAATTTTCGAAGTTCTTGTTTAAATAATATGTTTTTTTCAGTTTGCTTACATTTTGCACAAAGAAATGCAAAATTAACTGCAATTGCGAAAATTCACAAATATATAATCAAAGTAAATAGAATAAGTTCAGAAAATAGAACGAATCGCAATGCAGAACATCAAATGTCATTTTAGAAATTTCAATTTATACTATTAGCATTACGAACATATTGTTGATCATGTGGCATGCAGAACATGGGCATCAAAGAAGTTTAAAAAAAATGTATTTACATATTTCTATATTAAAGAAAACAACCTTAATGGTTTTGAAATAAATCATAAATTATACTTTTTGCTAAAAAATTTCATTTAACCTTCAGTCATTAAATCAAGTACATATACATACAAAGATTTGTGTGACGCAGGACCTATTTGTTTTATTTTCCTATTCTAACCTAGATAGATAGATTCAGCTTGAGAAGTTTTTATATAATTTAACATCTGTTGGAAAACAGTTTTATTAATTCATGATTAAAGCCGAATAAGTACTCAATTAGTCATAAATTAATAATGTACCTATACGTTAAATCGGTAGGTATAGTTAGATATGTTGTTAAATATATATAAATATTTTAAGTAGATACCTACCTTTATATCGAACGAAAATTAAATAGAAACATTGCTGACAGCACTCGAAAATATTTCATTATTCAATTTTAATAATAAATTGACTATGTTATGGCAACCGATAATAAAATCGATTTCATGACGTTTTTTGCACAATATTTTAGCATGCTTAGGTTTACCCCTATAAATTATGCAAAAAAAAAAATAAACGTTCGACTTACAAAATAATTCTTAGAAAAATATAAAATACCCTTTTAAAATAATTTAGGGTAAGTTTCCATAAGAAACGTTGTCTCCAAAAAAGTTCTCTTATTAATATCACCCTTTATTTAAATGCGGCATTTTATAACAGGTACTTTTTTTCTTGTTTATTTTCCTGACTTAAAAATAAGAAAAAAAATAGTTCACGTTATTTTCGCTGCTTTTATGTATGTAAGTAAAAAGATTATGATAATAACCACAGAACATTTGAAACGCAAAAGGTCTGTGGCAATGGCCTTTGCAATGAAACTTGAGAAAGTTCTTTTTTTTAACATGTCGTTGCGTTTAAATTATGAAACCTTTTTTAACCCTGTAACAGAGCATATAATTTTAAAAGGAGAAAAGTTCCTTAACCAACACACATACACATAAAAGTAAAACAGCAGTTATCACAGATCAAGTTCTCAATAGTTTGATCAACCAATTGGATTTTTGAAGAAGAAAAAAAAAAGGACTTGCAAATAAATTATTGACTATTTACATTTATGTAAAGTCTATTAGTACGCAGCTGATCCGAAATGAAAAATCCCTTATAAATATCACACAATTTTCGCTGCTGATAGAGTGCTATTGATAATTGTAGCAGATTATTGAGAGAAGTCTCCATTGCCTTTTTGGCATTCGATTAATTGTCCGGAACATTAATTATTTTATTGTGTTTGCGGAATATTGATATTTGGGTTTTATTTTGTTTTTGTTTTTGACGTTTCTTTCACTATACATATAGCATGACTTTCGGTTATAATGCAGAAGAAGCTACGACTAGAATTCTTAAACAAACAAATGACCATAAAAAAATCACTAACGTATCACAACTCGAATGACAAAAAGCACAAATAATTATTTAGCAGAACAAATTGTTTCACCCTCATTATAAGAAACTATTTGTATGCATGTATGTATATGTAAACGTTTTATATTTTGTAATTAGAAAATTCACCATGCGTGAAAAATCATACTTTATTTCCCATTTACTGAAAAAAAGATTCTATATTTCTGCACATTAACTACGGAATTCCAAGTAAAATATTTTATTTGAAATAAAATCAATTGCATTGTATCTTAATGACTTTCAAATATTTGACCCTTATCCACGGTTGACAATTATGCGGGTATTTACGAATAGTAATGATGTGTATATAATTTAATACACATAATAAAACCAGCATGTTTTTACTCAAAACAAAAAAATAAGACACGAATAGTAATTTAATGGTTGTGAAAATTTATAGTAATTTTAGAAACTTTTGTATTTAATAGAAAAAACTAGAAATGAATGGAACATGACGGCGGCGCAACTAAATGGAATCTGTCAGAACAAGCTAAAAACATGGAACAACTTGGTCTTTTTAAAATTAAATGCCATTTTTGAATTCAACCTGTAAATGGATCTCAATCTAATAGTATTTTTATTTGAAAAAATTGACAAGTGCAAATGGCGTTTCATCTTAAATTAAGTTACATCGTGTAAATATTGTGCTGACATCCATTTTGTAAAATATAACAAACCACGTTAAATAATGAACTCTTTAATGCTATTCGAGCACAGAGTGATATTACTTCATGTAATGGAGTTTTAGTTTAGTTATTTTGGTTGGATTCTCACAGAACTCTCTGAAACTTTTCGATCTGGAATGCCAAACAAAGTTGGAAGTTTATTTCACGAAGTTTGTGTTTGCGTTGTATTTTTCATGATTTTGACATTTAAAATGTCCGCGTATAAGTATTTATGGCCCCTTCCACACAAGGAAACAAGTTGCTGGAGATTTTTTGACGTTTTCTTTTAATTTCCAATTTTCAACAATCGTAGACTGTTCATTCCCCTTACTTGATGTCCTTCTCATCTAAAAACTGAAAGTTGCTGGGAACTAAGTTTCCTCGTGTGAAAGGGGACTATATGCTTCTGATTTTGATTCTGTATCGAGTACCTACGTTCTGTAACTCGCATCCATAAAATTGGTCGAGAAACGTTAGAAAATGGAACAAAACTCACATTACACATATCAAAGGTGATATCATTAGCATTTTCATTTTTATTCAGTTCAGCGCATCAGTGAAAATCAAGGGGAAAATGGTGGATCCAGTGTCCCTTTACTTGTCTTATTTTAATATTTTGTTGTTTCTTCTAAAGATGCATGTTGCGTTTTTGTGGGTACTCGAACAGCCATTTTTAATTTTTTGAGACTTTCAACTTTGACAACCTGCGCAAAGTATTACCTTAGATCTGTGTACTGTGGTATGATTTGTTTCAATTCAATTAATCGTTTCTCGACTAATTTTACCGATGTGAGAATTACAGAACGTAGGCACAAAATCGATCTTCTCTTCTTTTTAGAAGAAGAACTGTCATGCCTTGTGCCAAACGGAACACTTTAAGATGCATTTTGAATGCTTCTAGATGTTTCCAGATGTCCAAACGATTGATTGATAGTTTTGTGACAATTTCATTTGTTTTCCTGAACACTCCTTTTTGATTCAAATAAGGGGTATTGAAAATTTTTCCAAATTTACATTTTTAAATACTACCGACTATACATTTCGCCAAGTGCTTTTCCTTTCTCAAAAACACTGTCTTTCTCTTTTTCTCTCGACTAACAATTTAATATCACTAAATGAACTGAAAGTGAAGAAAAAACTGCGGTGTCACACGGGCTTTAGTCCATTTTTAGTCCATTTTTAACATTTATGTAACTTTGGATTTAACAGAGGTAATATTTACGAGTACCTATATAAATAAACCGAGAGTCAGAAATCTAAACAAATCCTAAGAAAATATTATGACTGGCCTTAAATTAAATTGAATCCCTTCTGTCAAATTAACACTCTGAGATATTTGTATCAAAAACAAATAAATAATAAAAATGTCTCCTCTTGGAAGGAATGTATAGCACCTTAATATAATGATGACTTAAAATAAATAACCTGTCTCAATATTAAGTATGAATACAGCGATGTTGTCTTTTAGTTTCAGATAAAAAAATTAAAGTTAATTTTGATCTTTTATTTTGTAAATAATAGTAATGGTCTTCACCACCCTTCAAACAATTCACACACAAAGCACTGTTTTGTTTCAGACTTTTGAGCCGAACGAATTACATATATGTATGCAGAATGAAACATTATATTATCAATTTTATTGCTAACTTCCGCACTTCATATTCACACACCCGTACTAGTAAGTCACGCATTAGTATCTCGCGTTCGCGTTCGCATTCACATTCATAAAATAAACAAAGCAGAACACAGAAGCGGTATAAATTTTTGCTTAACTGATGGCACTGCAAATGTCATTGAAATCGGTGGTAGATACTGTTTGTTTGTCATTATTACACCCCCCATGCAGTAAAGTGAGTAATGTTTTGTTATAGGTCTGCATTTATTCATTTTTAAATTGCTGATAACGCTAAATCTTTGTTCTCATAACAAATTTTTTTTTTTTTTTAACTGATTGCCAGTTAAACAGAGAAATATAAACAAACAGTTGGATTTTATTTATTTTGCCAAATTAAATGATACAAAAAAAAAAATAAAATTGTAATAGGATACATTTTGTGATGGTGTTGGTCTAGATTAGGTTTCTTTAAATCTTAGCGTGGGTCGTAGGTAAAGTCTGCTTTAAATGTCAAAGGCGAAAATTGTTGATAATCGATTTATGTATGCACAAATTTCATGAAAGTCACCAAAGAGAAGAAGAAATTTATCTTTTTGAAGAAGCTATTGACATACATACATCTGAAGACGCCCTCGATCCACAAATTAAACGCTGAAATGCTGAACTTAACATAATTACCTCCCATAAAAAGTATCATTATAAAATCTTCATTGTTTTTTTTTTTCTATTTCGTCGTACATATATGACTTGGAGAGAGGGACCACATTTCAAATTTATAAGTTCCATTTCAAGTCTTGACATTTATTGTTCCCATCCAACAACACTTTAGTGACGAGTGTGACGACGACGACACAATACAATACTACAACTAGAACGATGTACATATGTAATGTATGTGCTTATGCATGTATGTAAGTGGAAAACATTCTTTTTTACATTCATAGGTCTCTGTCATCATTCTTCATAGTCGTCACAGGAAATCAGGTCAGTGCAGCGCGTGACAGAGTGCACAGTTAGTGCACACAACTAAACGTGTAGGGGTTCTTTAAATTTATTTAGATACAATTTTAATATCTAACTTAATGGATTCTTGGGAATGTGCGCGAACGGAACACGACTAATGCAATTGTACAGTGGCTATAATTGACCACTTGTAAGACAAGTCAATGAGAACTTCCTAAAGAAAAGAAGAGTCAAGAGATAACAAAAAAAATTCAGAATACGAAATCGTTGATTCATTTTATACAAGACCTCGATGGGTGGGGGCAAATTGTTCTCTTTATTGATTGACTTAAGATAAAAGGCAAGTTATTGTGACAGTAGGTATACATACCTATTCGTGTACTAGTTTAAGATGTACTTAACCTAAGTATTATCTTAAAGATTATGTTACTTGTTTGATTATGAGATTATGGTTGACTTGTACTTCATAGTGTTTTTTTTTTCTTTACATCAAAAAATCCTAAACTGCCAGATAAGTGAAAAAAGAAAACAAAAAATTCTTATCACTTTTCAATAAATTTAATTTAATTTTATTGTAACTCATTTCTCTTTAAAGATAAAGGTTTAGATAAAAATATGTACCTAATCCATAAACATTTTATCAAATTATTGTAGCATACCTTACCTTGTTGAAATTATGCGAGTCTCAGCTGTTTGAGGACTGCGTGTGTTTGACATACGATAAAAAAACTCATGTTTCATTTTACACAAAAGTTGGCCATTTGTGGTGTTTTTTTTTTGTGTGTGATATTTGAATGTTGCTTATTTGTTTATTTTGTAATGGGTGATTTTTTAAGAGGTTTAGAACTTTTTAAAAAAAAAAAAAACAAAAAATTCGAAAAAATGAATGAAATATTTATTTGAATCGATAGTTTGAGCCTTGCAATTTAATGTTTAAAGATAATTTCATGCAAATGTTGACCGCGGCTGCGTCTCAGGTAGCCCATCCGCTGAGTCCAATTTTGGCATACTCTTTCACACATATCGGCCGGTATCTCACGAATGAATGCATGGATGTTGGCTTCCAGTGCGTCAATCGAAGCGGGCTTGTCCCTATAGACATTAGCCTTGACATACCCCCACAAAAAATAATCTAATGGTGTCAAATCGCACGATCTAGGCGGCCAATTGACCGGCCCGAAACGTGAAATTAACTGTTCACCAAACTCGCCTCGCAATTGCGCCATTGTTTCGCGTGCTGTGTGGCATGTGGCACCGTCTTGTTGAAACCACATATCATGCAAGTCAAGAACTTCCATTTCGGGCAAAAAAAAGTTTGTTATCATCGCTCGGTAGCGTTCACCATTGACAGTAACGCTGCGATTCGCATCATCTTTGAAGAAATATGGCCCAATAATGCCGCCGGCCCATAAACCGCACCAAACAGTGGCTTTTTCGGGATGCATTGGTAGCTGTTGCAATGCTTCTGGCTGATCTTCACTCCAAATGCGGCAATTTTGCTTATTTACGTACCCATTCAACCAAAAATGAGCCTCATCGCTGAACACAATTTTTCGATAAAAAAGCATTTCGAACCGAGCACGAATTTTGATAGTAAAATTCAATAATTTGCAAGCGTTGTTCATTTGTAAGACGATCCATGGTTAAATTGCAAACCAAACTGAAGCTGTTTGACAGTGACACAAGGTACTAAACACACGTCAGCTGTCAAAACCAGTGTTGCCAAAACCAAACCAGCTAAAAAATCACCCGTTATATACCTATGTACATATGTATGTAGGTTTATTTTTTTTTTATTTGTGAATTGTGACTAATAAACCTTTATCATGAAGAATTCAAATACATATACTTATCTTATCCTTGACCAATTTGCTTAATCTTGTAATATAAACAATTTTTAAACAAATTATATATGTTTGTCAATAAATTTAAAACAGGTGTTTTATTTTAGCATAACCTTTTTTTTAAGCCTGGAACATCTCGTCTTGCACCTTTTTAAGATCCATGTAGGGCACTTAAGCAGCAAAGCCATTATTTCTGGAACATCTAGAATGCTAATCATATATTTTATTTATAGGAACATT
The DNA here is from genome assembly GCA_951394125.1 of Epistrophe eligans. Taxonomy (NCBI): domain Eukaryota; kingdom Metazoa; phylum Arthropoda; class Insecta; order Diptera; family Syrphidae; genus Epistrophe; species Epistrophe eligans. Next base: position 15,264,877 of record OX596029.1, on the reverse strand, counting down.
TTTTTTTTCATGTGAACTACTAATTTAGTCAATAAGATGATGCAGAGAGACAGGTTCAAAAACAAATGTCACGAAAACTTTGTATAAAATTAGTAATCGGTAAAATTATGGTTAACCTTAAAAACAATCAATTTGAAATATATTAACAAGTACCTACTTGAATTTTTTAAGCGTGACTAATGATGCCTTGAGACAAAAACTTTACTTGTTAAATAAACTTTTCCTTATCTTTAATAAAACAAAACAAAATCAAATAAAAAAATATTAAATTAAAGAAAAAAATTTTGATACCTATGTTATTTATATCAAATGTTATGAGTTTGTTAGGTGCGTGGCGCTGCCGCCAGTCACCAAATAAAACAGTATACTGTTCTTAGCGCCGGCGTCTATTTTAAATGTATACAAAAATTAAATCCATATGACTGGGTCGCCGATAGTTGGTCTTGTGAATTATGTATTTAACTTTAGGTTAAAATAAAACATCATTTGTGTTTAAAATACCTAGTTTTTAACTAAAAACGAAATAATATACTAAAATAATGTTTTTAAAATCTTAGAAAATTATAACACCACAGTGGTTCTGTTTGTTAAATTTTGACGCCAAAAATTAATTTTTTTGGTAACTCCTGAAGAAAATGAAATTTGGTACACTTATTGATTTGCGTTTTTATTACTACACATTTTCATCGTTGGCCTTAAAAGTGGTCAATTTTCGAATTACCATCCCATATACCTATTTAATAAATAGCCTAATTATTTGGTAACATTTGGAAAATATTGTGTTCGCTCTTTGTAAATTATGGCACATTTGTATATATAGGGTGTTTTTTTTTTTTTGAGGTATAGATCTTTGAAATGGAATAAAACAAAGATGATTTTTTTAAATTGACATGAAATTTAATTTATTCGTAAGATAATCTTCCTGCATTATAATTTAAATATGATTTCTGGCATATGACCGCCACGGCTGGCTCGGACGTAGTCTAATCTGGAGGTCCAATTTTCGATTACTTTTTCCAACATTTGTGGCCGTATATCGGCAATAACGCGGTGAATGTTCTCCTCCAAGTGGTCAATCGTTTCGGGCTTATCGGCGTAGACTAGCGACTTCACATATCCCCACAGAAAATAGTCAAGCGGCGTTAAACCACACGATCTTGGAGGCCAATTCACTGGTCGGAACGTGAAACTATGCGGTTACCAAACGTTTCCTTCAATAAATCAATTGTGGCACGAGCTGTTTGACTTGTTGCGACGTCTTGTTGAAACCACAGCTCCTGCACATCATGGTTGTTCAATTGATGAACGAAAAAGTCATTAATCATGGCTCTATAGCGGTCCCCATTGACTGTAACGTTCTGGCCAGCATCGTTTTTAAAGAAGTACGGACCAATTATTCCACCAACCCATAAAGCACACCAAACAGTTAGTTTTTGTGGATGTAACGGTGTCTAAACATACACTTGAGGATTATCTTCACTCCAAATACGGCAGTTTTGTTAATTGACTTATCCATTCAACCAAAACTGAGCTTCATCGGTAAACAAAATTCGATTATGAAAATTAGGATCAACGGCAATCTTGTTTTGGGCCCCTTCATCGAATCTCCGCCTTGCTAGGTGATCCTGTGGCTTCAATTCTTAAAATGCCAAACCAAACTAAAAATAAATCACTTGACAGCTGACAAAATGGCCGCCAGTTAAAATAGTGTTGCCAACTTAAAATTCTATAAGTACCTCTACCGTTACATTAGAAATCACTTGAAAGTATACTTTCAAGCACATACTGTAAGACATTTCAGATATATGTTTGTAAATTTGTCTAAATTCCTGACTTGACTATTTCTTTTTTTTTTGTACCACATACTGATCTCAGTTTTTGGGCCCAAATTTTAAAACAGGCAAAAATTGGCAGTGTAGTAGCCCGTAGATTGTTTTTTTTTTTTCTTCAATGCAGAACTTTCACTTAACCACCTTTATCTCAATTTAAGGTTTGACTAGGTATAGTACTTTTTATTATCAAATACTTTGTTGTCAAATATATTGAATTAAAAATTAAAGCTGTTTCATAGTAAAAAAAATCAAACACTATTTTCTCGACTTGTGAAGTCACATAAATATATTTGAAAAAAAAAATAGTTTTCAACCAATATGCGTACATATAACAACCCCACATATTCTTACCCACGAAGACTTCCTAGAGAATTCTTAAACAGGTTAATTTAATATATATTTCTATTAATGGTTTAAGTAAATTTAAAATTATGTTTTTAGTACATATTCTGTTCCGCCGAATTATTCTGGAAATTATGAAGGCGATTTGTCAATGTTTCAAACTACATCACCAAGAAAAAATCATCATATTTCATCCTTACATTCCTTACGTTCTGATTCTGACTCCGATGAAGCATACAACCACCTTACTTATTTCGATGTAATTGCAAAAACAAATAATCTACAGGCATTAAAGAATGAATTATTTCTCTATCAACTATCGCCAAAATTATCAAATATTATTTTAAAAAATGACTACTATCAGAAATTAATTCAAATCACAACAATTATTATTTTTCTAACTACTTTAACAATTCTATCTGCATTGGATATAATGAAGCGAGTGATGAACTTTTTGCTACGAAAAAGATATGTACTCTATTGGTGGTTCAATTATATTTTAAGTAATTTAACTTCAATATTAGGTTGTTTAGGTGTAGCTTATATTTTTGGATATTGTTATTATATTTTCTTTCGAAGTTCCTGTGAAATTGTCAGTTTAATGAGTTAAAAATAAAAATAATAATAAAGGCAATTATTGCAACCTTGAAATTTTTATTTTTGTTTGTGGTTTGAGTGACTTTTGGACTTTGAAACCACAGACAGGTAGCTTTTGTCAAGAATGAAAACCAACAGTGTTGCGTGATGATATATTTTTTTTAAGTGCATAGTCTAAATTGTGTATATGGTTGGGTTGATTTTACTGTGCTGATGTGTGCCTAGAAATTATGGGTCAATAAGTTGTGATTGTTAGCGAAGTAGAACATTTTATTTTATTATTGCAATTTTATTCATTTTACTTTGCAATTTTAAACTTTTCAGTGAATCATCATCAAAAGCAATAAAAACAGTATATTCTTTTTTCCACATATTTTCAATCGGTATTAAAATGTCTTATTTTTTGCATTACGAGTTTAAGCTCAAAATGAAGTTAACAATCGGTTTCTTTAAAAAAAAAAAGAAGAAAATTATCAAAATAAACAAAATTAATAATCGTTAAAAGCAAGTCTGCTTCGTATGTAATTTCCTAGGTATTGAAGATATTATCATGCTAAGTGCTAGAATAAACCAGAGCAGAATTTATGAAAAGAAATCTGCACTCAAAACCAGATCAACATACATATCTGGAATTTAAGTTCAAACAAATTACCCAAAATCTGCGTACCCTAATTTATTACCAGACCTGCAAAAAAAACTGCTAAATATAGTGACCGGAATAAAAACTGGTCTTTGTTTTAAGAGAAAAAAAACTAATTCGCAAAATAAAAGTCGTGACATATCCACCCTTTAGCTGGATAGTAAAGAAGCATCTTGCCATGACACTGGCAGAATGTCAGTCCCTACTTTCTTAATCATTTTCTCGGATAGACTAAAGGGCTTTAACAGCTCTAAAAATGTTCATCTTTAACAAAAAAATATCTTCTACTATAAGAAATTCTTCCCTTAAATCTCTAATTTATCAAAACCAATTTTTTTTCCTTTCAGATTGCCGTGAATTGCTTAGAAAAAGCAAAAGCTCGTTTTTTAAGGCAAGAATGTTAAACGAATTATAATTATTAAAGTAAACATTCAACACTGCCATTGGGGAATTAAAATTAAAATTTCAATTGAAATTATTTGCATTTGAGATATCTCTTCAATTTCCATAAAAGATTCAAATTTAACATTCATTCCGATTTATAGAAACATTTAATGGAATCATGAATGCAAATATGATCAAATTTATCTACCTAGTGCTGGCACTAGGTATTTGCACTGCTATATTAAATGTAAATTCTCAAGTATTGGATTCTGAAGATTCTGAATTAGAAGGTCCTCATGTTTGCAAAAAAACTGAAAAGTAAGTGGATTTTTTTTTATTTTTAATATTTACTAAAAAAAAATAACAAAATATTTTTCTTTCAGTTACAATGTTGAAGTTACAACAACAGAAATGCAATCATTCCAAGAACGAGTATCAATTTGGTGTTGGAATGTGCCACCCCGTTGTTCAACCTACAGGCTTAAAACAAAAAAAGTTAACAAAACTCAAATTTTATCCAAATCTCGAATTGTTAAAGACTGTTGTGGTTAGAATTTGTTTTTTTTTTTAAATCATGAACATCGTTTTAATTGATTTTTGTCTTTTTTTTCATAGATGGCTACGCATTAAATCCAGAAGGAAATAGTTGCATACCTGTATGCAAATCAAAATGTGAACATGGTTCATGCGTTGCCCCAAACAAATGCAAATGTGAACATGGTTTTGGTGGACCCTCATGTGATATAAGTAAGTATCTATAAAAAAAAATAGTTAATGGTTTTCTCCAACCCAATGTTCGTGTATTGTACACATGGGACTTCTTAAACAAAAAAAAAAAAAAAACAACTTATCAATGTAACTAATATGTGTGGGTTTTAAAAAAAAAAACATGTTTAAGAGTTGATTTTGTTGCTTCTTAGTTCTTTAAGTTTTGTTTAATGCTTTCTTTTTATGTTACACACAGCTTTTTAGAAATGTTTTATTTTAACATTGTGCACATTCATCATTCAAAGATTAAATTTTCGTGAGATTCAGTAGATTATTTTTATTACAAAAACACAAAACAAAAAAAAAACCGAAATGACTGAAATGCTTTTGCGTAGAGTGCTTTCTTTTTTAGTATTATACACTTCTTATTTAGTTACAATTACAACCATCAAAGTAAAATCCATTTATTTCATCGTACATCTAGATCGCAGTATACCTTTAAAGTTGTATTAAATATCAATATTGATTCTTAAGAACATTTCGCTTCGAAACAAAGTAGTTGCATACATTCAGGACTCAATAATCAGTACATCATTTAAACATCATTAATGATGTTCAATCCCTTTTTCCTGAGACCGAATTTCATTTCGAGGCATTTATGTGCTAAAACTTCGTCAAAGGACATCAAAATTTTATTTCTTGCTGAGATATCATTCTGAACGGTGCGGCGTGCTTGAAAGATATACTCAAGGTTTTATGCTTCGCAACATCAGCACCTTGTGTATCTTAAATGTGAAATGTTATACTTACAGAGAATCTGGTGTTAAAGTTATATAAATAGCTTCAATGATTAATTCATTTAACCACATGAGTTATTTTTAAATTTTGATCAAAATTAAAACTTAAAAAGTCAAGAGATTGTTAAGGTTTTCAGTAATTTAAATAGCGGTTTCAGAGTAATTTTTATAATTATCGATGTACAATTATAAAACTCTTAAATACCTAATACCCTTAAAATTATCGCTCTTACACCTACATATATATATTAGCTCCTCCCCCCAAACTAACTATTCACCGTGTGTCCCTCTAGATGTTTTTTTTTCACTAATTCCAGTTAACTAAAAAAAAAAGTACACTTGTGATAGAACCGGCTTTGGGTAGTTTTGTCACCTAACACTGTGTTTGTTTTATCTCCAATTTGATATGACCTTTGAACTAAAAAAAAAAAAAAAATCAACTCCCATTTCCAAATCAAATTTTTAGACTGTCCTCCTGGTCGTTGGGGTCAAAACTGCGAAAATGAATGTGAATGCCTGAACAAAGGCACCTGCGAAGCTTACACGGGTGCATGTGAATGCGCCAAGGGTTATGTGGGTAGCAAATGTGAAGAATTCTGTTCGCCTGATCGATATGGTACCAATTGCTTAGAAGAGTGTCGTTGCGAAAATGGCGGTAGCTGTCACCATGTATCTGGTGAATGCACATGTGCACCCGGCTACACTGGACCATTGTAAGTTTTTTCGGTATTTTGTTATTCATGTATCTTGGAAACTACACGTTCATGTTCTTTTACAAAGATGTGAAGACAAGTGTCCAGATGGCAAACATGGTGCTCAATGTAAACAAGATTGCCGTTGCCAGAATGATGGCAAATGTGATCCACATAGTGGCGAATGTCAATGTACACCGGGTTGGATTGGCTTGGTGTGTGCCAATCGATGTCCCAAAGGGACTTATGGTCAAAATTGCGAGCTAAATTGTGAGTGCTTTGGTGATGCATCGTGTCATCATATAACCGGCAAGTGTGAATGTCCACCTGGTTATATGGGTGAAAAGTGTTTCGATCAATGTCCAAACAATAAATTCGGTCTTAATTGCACTGAAGATTGTGCATGCAAGAATGATGCTACTTGTAACCCAGCGACTGGGGCATGTAACTGCCAACTGGGATGGACTGGCCCAGACTGTAGCAATCGAACTTGTCCCGACGATAAATATGGCCTTAATTGCAATGCCACATGTGATTGTGAAATGGAACACACCGAAATGTGCCATCCGTGGACTGGAAAATGTGACTGTTCCGTTGGATGGAGTAGTTCTGAATGTAATCGTCCTTGTACTTACCTTAAATATGGTAAAAACTGTGAGTTAGCATGCGAGTGCAAAAACAACGCCAAGTGCTCTCCAATCAATGGAACCTGTTTATGCTCGCCTGGTTATCTTGGACCCAAATGTGAAGAGACATGTGAGGAGGGCAAGTACGGACAGGACTGCTCTCAAACCTGTGGTTGTCAGAACGGAGCTAAATGCTCTCCTGAAACTGGCCAGTGCTTCTGCACTCCTGGCTGGAAAAACATCAAATGTGATCGACCCTGTGAAGAGAATTATTACGGAAAAGACTGCCGCGGTGTGTGCGACTGCAAAAATAATGCCTCTTGCAATCCAGAAAATGGTATTTATTTTTTTTTTTTTTGAGAATGTAATGGATATTATATTAAATAAAACCATAATTCATAATAAAGGAGCGTGTACTTGTGCGGCTGGCTTCACTGGAACAAAATGTGAACGTAAATGTGATTTTGGAACATTTGGACATGGCTGTGAACAAAAGTGCGATTGTGATTTCAATAATACGATTGCATGTGATGCCGTCGATGGGCGATGTATTTGTAAATCTGAATGGGGAGGTACGTGCATTGCATACGAGAAAAGACATAAATCATTTCATCATAAATTACAATCATATTATACACTTAACACAGCATACTTAGTAGCTTTGTCATTTACATTCATTTAAATCATTTCAAAACTCATTTACAATTAGAATAAACATAACACTTTAATTAGTCACTTTTCGTGATTGGTGATTGGTTTTTTTTTTTTTTTTTTTTTTTTGGGAGATAGGAAGAGAATTGTTGAACGCAAAATAGGTGCATAATGTACATTTAATCAGTTTTCATTCTGAATTTGGAATTTTAGATGAGTGCTTATGCTTACCCTTTTCTTTTCAACCATGTGCTTCTATGACCTATGGTTTTAAATGCAACATAAAGGGTGTTTTTTTTAGAGGTATAGAACTTTGAAATGGAATAAAACAAAGATGATTTTTTTTAAATTGACATGAAATTTAATTTATTCGAAAGATAATCCTTCTGACATTATAATTTAAATATGATTTCTGGCATATGACCGCCATGGCTGGCTCCGACGTAGACTAATCTGGAGGTCCAATTTTCGATGACTTTTTCCAACATTTGTGGCCGTATATCGGCAATAACGCGGCGAATGTTGTCCTCCAAGTGTTCAATTGTTTCGGGCTTATCGGCGTAGACTAGCGACTTCACATATCCCCACAGAAAATAGTCAAGCGGCGTTAAATCGCGTGATCTTTGAAGCCAATTCACGGGTCCGTTACGTGAAACTATGCGGTTACCAAACATTTCCTTCAATAAATCAATTGTGGCACGACCTGTTTGACATATAGCGCCGCCGTCCTGTTGAAACCACAGCTCCTGCACATCATGGTTGTTCAATTGATGAACGAAAAAGTCAGTAATCATGGCTCTATAGCGGTCACCATTGACTGTAACGTTCTGGCCAGCATCGTTTTTAAAGAAGTACGGACCAATTATTCCACCAACCCATAAAGCCCACCAAACAGTCAGAGTTTGTGGATGTAACGGTGTCTCAACATACACTTGAGGATTATCATCACTCCAAACACGGCAGTTTTGTTTATTGACGTATCCATTCAACCAATAGTAAGCTTCATCGCTGAACGAAATTATCTTGTGAAAAACGGGATCAACAGCTATCTCCGTTTGAGACCATTCACAATAATTTGCATGCGTTGTTCAGGCGTCAGTCTATTCATGTTGAAATGCCAAACTAAACTAAAAATAAATCACTTGACAGCTGACAAAATGGCCGCCAGTTAAAATAGCGTTGCCAACTTAAAGTTATATACCTCTAAAAAAAAAACACCTTTTACAAGATGCCCAAAAAATATTTAGTGGATTTTTAACTTAAATAACATTTTATTTGATTAATTAATTGAGTTTTAGTTAGAACTACCTATTTAATACAATTATTGAAAAATATTTGTTAATTTTAAACTGATGATTTTTTTAAAAATTCAATGAATGTACATAATGTGTAAGTATTACATACATATTTGCTGTACGCCCTTGCTTTTTATTCCATGATGCTTTGTTAGATAAATTTACTCTCATTAATCGTTGAACATACTCGTAGATACAACTACTTAATTTGCTATACCTACGCGATGAATTTATAGGCGATATACATACATCAGGCCTTATACATTTTGGGGTTTTTGCCTCCATGTTGCTTGCTTGCTTGATCAGCAGCTACATCACAAATTGGATAATATGTGGAATAGCTAGGCTTTTCACAATGGGTAGCTCCATTCAAATAAATTTCGTGGAACGCTTGTATTTTAATCTCATACTTTTAACACAATATTTATGTATTAAACATGGTTCTTTAAATTGAATTGAAAAAAGAAGAACTTTTCAGAATACAAATTTCTCCATACTGATTATTTGTTTTCTAAAGAAGTTCACTCATTTCATTCTTATGAAAGAACTTTTAACTATTTATACTGAAATATCAAATCCTATTTAGTCTTGGAATCTTACCAGTGCTGCTTTTTTAATAAAAAAAAAATGACAAATGCAAATTTTCGATCTTTTAGTTTTCTCTGGGATAGTTCTTTTTTCTAATTTTCGCTAAAAAAATAATTCCAGATCAAATAATTCTTTAAGAATTCTTTTCACAGTCTTGGTAATAAAAGTGGATTTGAAATGTGCTATTTCCTTTTCATATGCATTATGATTTAATGCTTGAGGTTTTTAATTTAAGCTTGAATTGTATTGCTTAAGCCGCTTGCCTAGAGAAAAGTACATTTTAAAATAGAAGCATGTTCAATATTTACAGAATTCTTTTATGATTTTAGTTTGATATATATTCGTTTAGCTTAACTTAAAGAAGTAAGCCTTACATTCTATTTACCATTATACCTATGCATGAATTTAAAAAAAAAAAAGCCTTATATTTTATAAACGTAAGCGGCTGGCATGATTTAATTATGACTCACTCACAAACACTTGTCACAACATTTTCATTTTTATCACAACATTTAAACAACAATTTAACATTAATTTAATATTTTTATTTGCATTTTTTTTTTTTTGTTTTTTTGTTTTTTTTTTTTTTTTTTGTTAATGTTTTGTTGGTCGTGTTAATGTTGGTGGGGTTCCCTTAAAAACTGTGGCGTACAAACACGGACTTTGTGTAGGAGTCCATTGTGAAACACAATGTCCACCTGGCTATTATGGCGAAAATTGTGAACAAGCTTGCAGATGTATGAACAATTCCTCGTGTGATGCTGAAACTGGAAAATGTATTTGCTCCAAGGGTTGGACTGGCGATGATTGTTCGAAGCCATGTCAAAAGGGTTTCTATGGAGCTGGTTGCAAGGAGAAATGTCCGGAAATTATTCATGGTGAGATTGCTTCAGCATTTCAATATGTTCCATATTTTTATGAATTTTTACTTCCAAGGTAACAAAAGTTGTGATCACATCACGGGAGAATACGTTTGTCGACCTGGCTATGTTGGAATGACATGTGAGCATCCCTGTCCATTAGGCTATTATGGACCTGGGTGTAGTTTGAAATGTAAATGCTTGTATGGAAGTGAATGTAATCACATTAATGGACATTGTCAATGTTTGCCCGGTTGGACTGGCGCCAATTGCAATGAATCCTGTCCAGAAGGCTTCTATGGCTTGAATTGTACTCATCGGTGTCAATGTATGTTTGCAGAAAAATGTAGAAAAAATGATGGCTTTTGCAATTGCCTGCCAGGTTACACAGGAACAAGATGTAATGAAGGTTTGTATTTTTAAGCGTTGAAAACAAAACTTCTTCTATTATTAACATCAACTTTGAATTTCAGTGTGCCCTGAAGGTTTCTATGGAATAAATTGCCTTAACGCATGTGAATGTCCCAATCAAAATTTCCAGTGTCACATCACAGAAGGATGTGTTTGTCGTCGGGGATATAAAGGTGAAAACTGTGATATTCCAGCAGCTGAACAGAGAGTTCAAGAAGTTGTTATTGAATGTAAGTTTTTATTGTAGATAGATCATTTTAAGAAGATTTTTTTAAAAAAATACCTTTTTGCCTTCAACAGCTAGTCGTGCCGGTCTGGCTTGGGGTCTTGTATTGGCAATTCTATTTGTTGGAATTGTTGTTGCAATTGTTTTCTATTACCGTCGTCGTGTATCGAATCTTAAAACTGAAATACAACATGTTCAGTACATAACTGATCCTCATGGAACATATCCAGATCGTCATAACTTCGATAATCCTGTTTATGGATTCCAAGGTCCGGACACAAGATTGCTTAATAATTTACGTCCTAAAATGAATAATTTAGATCGCACCAATTCGGAATATGGAGATGATTCCAATGCGAGTAGCAGAGGTAAGTTTTTTTTTTTTTTTTAACTCTGTATTTTTAAAGCTTATAATAATTATATACATATTCATAACTATTTTGTAGCTGGCACTTATTCGATCAACTACAACAGCGATATGTTGCAGAAAAATCTTAATGCTGATCTCACTAATCCTAATGTTTACAATAGCATTGAAGATCCACTGAAAGAGGAACATGTTTATGATGAGATTAAACAAAAGGAGGGATATAAAGATCCTGGTAAGGCATACAGTAATTCATAGTTTTTTGTTGTTAAGCTTATATATAGTTTCAACGAACATAAAAGGATCAGTAGTTATATTTTGTTCCAACGCATGGTCCAATTTAATATTTAAATAATTTAAAACGTAGTTTTGTCATTTTATAATCTTTTAGCCTTTTTTAAAACTTAAATGATTTTCATTTTCCTTCCATATTTATGTCAAGAATTTGAAATTCTTTCTTTTGAGGTATTCCAAGCATTTTGAATCCCCTAAAATATTAACAATGTTAAAATTGAGGGTGATTTCAGGTAAAAATTGTCATTTTGGCAAGTACCGTTATTTTAAGATCTTAAAAAAAATTAATTTGCTCCTCAGGAACTCACATAACTTAAATCCCAATTTGAAGAAAATTGTTTCAACAATTGAGGCTGTGTTGCGGGACTCACTTTTGACTTTATAATCTTCATTTTTTCTTTTTATTAAAAGCAAGCTTTTTGTTAGATTTTTTTTTACGAATCGATAGTAAAATAATGATCTACTCAAGCTTAGCAGCCCTTAAATGTCCTTCCTAATTGGGGACATTTATATGAGAACCCTAATCTCCATAAGCAGAATGTGCATTAGCAGCACATGTGAATTCTGCAGAAGCACAGCTCACTTTATATATATGAAAATGCCCCAACCCAACCTAGATAAAACCAGGAATTGGTTTTTCGAAAAACTGGGTCCTCTCGAAAGGACATTTAAAATTTCTTCCTATTGTGGTTTTGTCCTTCATTTCTTACGACTCTACTGTAATTAAATATTGAATTCGCATATTCAATGTTTAAGTTTTAATCCTTAAAATATTCTTTTCGTATTAACTTTTGTGGTTGCTCTAATACTCCATTATCTACTCTTACTTTTTTTTAATTATATATTATGCAAACAGGTATTTAAATATTTCATAATATTTGTTTGTTAAGTTAATAAACTAAATTAAGTCCTCCCATTTATTCAAGTTGTTTTTCTTTGTGTATCTATTTTTGCATGAACATTTATTTTAACCTTTATTCCGATCTCCTCCTTTTACTTAATGCGACTTTAGTTAAGGAATATCGAAAGAAACTATTCCCTGACGGTAAGACGTAATTTTGTAAATATTTATTTTTATTATTATCACCTCGATTTGTATTTTGATATTTCTCAAAATCAGGCATTGATATTTTTCCTCCAGATGAATACGATCACTTGGACTACTCACGGCCTAGTACTTCATTCAAACCACATTATCATCGCATGAACGACAACACCATTTTAAATATCAATAGTGATGAAGAGAAACCAAGTAATTTGAAAGCAATATCAGTTCTCATTGAGAAACCAACTGATACCGAGAGTGAAGAGGCTGCTTGTGATGAAAGCATTTGTGATAACATGGATGTATCAACTGCGTCAGCAAGTTCAAGTATTTCTCTAAAAAAGTAAACTTAGCGAAATTCTAAAAACAACGATTTGTGGAAAATGCATATCAATTTTTAATTGAATTGAAAAAAAAAAAGAGTGAAAGCAACATATTTTTTTTTATAGCATTGTAGATTTTAGTGTATACGCGCTAAGATGTTGAACTCTAAAGTTAAAGTATGTCTAAATATTTCTCTTTTACATTATTATATATATATTATTCATATTAGATGTAATAGGTTAACGGAAAAGGAAGAGCAAAGAGTTTTAATTTATTCATTGATTTATTGGCAAAGAGACAAGTAAATAATTGTGCTGTAATCTTTTAAGTTATTTAAATTTAAATTCATATTAATGTATTGTAATCGTATGTCGACTGTTTTTAAGCATGTTTAACAATTTATTTTTAAATTAAAGTTCCATATTGTTTTTTACACTTTATACACGAATATTGCATTATTTTTTGTTTAAATATGATAATTTATACAAATCGAAATTTGTATAGCAGTCTTTATGTCTGATTAAGATGGTTTAAAATTTTCTTTTTGTTAAATATATGTAGATTTAAAAATCTTTTAACTTTTTAGCGGTTATTTCAAAATAAACAAGTTTAATATTTCCAGGTTTATACTCGCGTCCGATTTTTTTTTTTTTGGGGAACTTAATGCTTATACATGTAGAGTTTTTTTTTATGGGAAATTTTTCAGTTCAACGTTTTCAGACAATTATGCCAACTTTTGGATTTAAATTTAAAAAAAATTAAAGTTGATAAAAAAAATGTTTACAAAAAAGTGGATAACTCTTTTGGGTTGAGGTTGTTGTTGACAAAGGTAGACTTTTCCATTAACACAAAAAAAAAAAGAAAATTGTTGCAATTATGTTGTATTTTTACGTTTGAGTGAATTTTTTTGTAAAAAGACAATGATTTTTTGGTTAACTTCAAGTTTTAAAAAGGCAGCATTAATTCTTTCAAATTCTTATTAAAATTTCCCACAAGAAGCGTCGGGTACATTGTAGTCGTTAATTTTTTTTTTTTTGTTGTATAATTTTAATCAAACAATGCTCCTCTTTTATCATATAATTTTCTACGATATTATTTGTTCCTTGAATACATTAAGATTGGAAATCCTTATGAACTTCCTTAATTGTTTGCGAAATTTACTTTCGTTAGGCTAAGCTATAAAAAAAAAACCTTGACATTGAAAGTTTAAATTTAATTAACAACTGAACAACACAAGCTGAGAGCGCTACAACCAAGTATATGTATGTGACCGGATTTAATTCTTTTTCATCGAAGCCAATCCGATCATCAGACATTTTAATTGGTAGTGCTGATTTATTTCATTAAATTTTTTTAAACATTTAGGTTTGAAGAAAGAAATAGACAGCTAGCTGTTTTAGAGGCAGTCAGAAAGCTTAGTATTTAATCAAATTATTATCGTAGATGCTACTCGCTAGATGATCTAACGTTTAAAAAAACTAACATTTGGTGTTCAAAAATAAACTACATTAAGGTATGATAGTAATTTAATTAATAATCAATTACTAGTTATTATGTCGTTTACAAAAAAAAGTAAATACAAGTAAGAACTTGTCTGCTGAATCCGCATTATAAAGAAGAAAATAAAAAGGCCAAAATTGTGTTTAAAAAAAAGTGATTAGCTTTGCTCAAGTTAAAATGAATGTAAACTATATGACTGAAAGATTGATTCTTGTTCAATTTTAACTTTCCTTTCTTTATAATAAAATAAAAAATGAATAAAAAAAATTAAATAAAAATTAAAAAAATTAGATTAAAATTAATTTAATTAGTTAAGTTTCTTTGTAAATATTGCTTTTGTTTGAATTTTTTTATTTTTTGTTTTTATTTAAAAAGTCAATTTTGTAGAATTATTAGAACTAAATAACAAACAAATAAAATAAATGTATTACTGATATTTTCAAAATTTTTAAATATATTTTAAACAATAATTGAAGTATTTTGTAGATTCATATAGCCTACATCCATTAATTTTCAATTTATTTTCATATGACATTATAAGCCATATCATATAAATTTACTACACACATACATACATACATATATAGCAATAATTAAAACATTCAATTAAAATAAAACTCCATGGTAATCATAGCTCATAAGGAATTAATTAAATTAAAAAAATAAACGTTCAAAATCTTAGAAGTTTTAAAAATATACATAAAATTGAAAAAAAAAAAAATTATAAAAATATATTATATATTTTATATACAAAAACAAAATTATAAAATAAAAACCCTTAGGGTACTTAATGAAGTTGTTCAAAAATTTAAATTAAAAAAAAAAAGAAATTATTTTCAAAATTTAATTATATTTTTAAAAGTAATTGATTAAAATATACAAACAAAAATGAAAAATTTTAATTGTATCGAAATGATTAAAAGTTCATATTTACCTTCATATTTTTAAATAAAAACATATTTACATAAAAAATACTTTCTTTTCTTAACGCAGTTCTTGAAGAAGTTTAAACAAATTTTTAATGGTCTTGGTATTTGTTTATTGAAAAGATAATTTTCTGCAAATAAGTGGTAACAAATTATTTCGGGCATAGTGGCACTTGGACTGGCAAATAATTATCAACCATATAATATGTGTAAGTACCTACCCTTCATTCTATTTTAAGTTCAAGTTTTGTAGCTTCGTACAACATTTTTCAGCTCCAATCATTACTTTTTATTTTATTATATAAAGACGAAGCTATATTTAATGTCCGGCGTAAACTCAGAAAGTATTAAATTGATTTACTTGAAACAAATTTTATAATATTCTTTATATTGATAAGATTGTTTTTCTTATTTATTTATTAAATAAGAATATTATTTTTTTTAAATTTTTGTCAACTTTTTCTTTGAGCTTGACACACATTTTCACTTATATGTCAAAACCTTTTAGATACTTTACAATAATAGAGATTGTTTCAAAAAGTCAATATTTAAACGCAACTTACCTACATCTACAAGCTGAGAAATATGTACTTAAACAAATTTTAAAATTACAACTTTTTGTATATTTTAATTTAGAAATTGGTTTTATGCGCAATCAAGCGGTCGCTGCTTTGTTTCACTTCCTTATCATTCCGGTGTTTTTGCATTTTCTCTTCTTCCTTTTTCTATTTGCTTTTTTTTCTGTCCACTCAATTCCTCTCTGTGCCATTAAACCGTTCGTTCATTGTTTTAACTGACGTGCGATATAAATATAATATGTACATAGATGTAAGAACTAATCAATTAATGGATTCATCAAAAAATGTGAGACGGAGAACAAGAAAAAGTGAGTGCTGTTGTGTGTGTGTCTATCAATCGACAAGAAAAAATATTGAAGTTCAGTCGATTTTGGATTTAATCTTCCTCCGACATCTTTTTCCGTTTTTGCTAAATTTCCTGATTCCACTCAGTTGTTGGCTCTTTTTTTTTATAACAGCGTAGCGCAGTAGGTAGATACGTAACGTATCTGTTTTTTTCTGCATATCTACTGAAGAATTATGAGGGCAATACCATTTTAAAGGGCAATCAAGTCAAAAAAAAAAAAACAACGGGAAATAGTAATCGAACATGGCATCGTTACGATGCTAAATAAAAGAAAAAAAGGGGATGTAAAGATTCTGTTCGTCTGTCGAACATGAACCTACCTAACAAAAAAAAAAATATGTACATATGTAGGTACAAACAAATTATTAAGGGGATTGATTTTTCTCAAAACGTGTAGGCATATAAACTTTTTTTTTAATAATATAATATACCTACATAAAATAAGGGTATTTTGCGAAGCAACGCGAACCCGGGTCTGCTAGTAATAAATATTGCTTATAACACAAGCTAAGTTCTTCTTTGTCCATCAGCTTTTCTGTACCCTAATCTTAGATTAAACACATTTTTTCGGCCTAAAAATCCCATTTTACCTTGT
Organism: Epistrophe eligans; assembly: GCA_951394125.1. Taxonomy (NCBI): domain Eukaryota; kingdom Metazoa; phylum Arthropoda; class Insecta; order Diptera; family Syrphidae; genus Epistrophe; species Epistrophe eligans. The sequence continues at coordinate 15,248,253 of OX596029.1, read as the reverse complement.
TACTTCTAAGATTCAGACAAAAGCACTGTAGAAAAACTTTTCTTGTTTTGTCAGGAAAATTATTGATTTATCTATTGTAAAATTATTTTTTTCTTGTCAAAATCGAACTCATCTTCTTTTCCTGAAAAAAAATGCACAAAATCAAAACACTTTTATTAATAGTTATGTTTAATAAATTAGCATTATTATTAATTTGTGTTTATGTTTTTTTGTTTGTTTGCTATTTATACAGTAATAATAATTACACATTTCCTTATCAAATATACGGGATAACTGAAAACATTTTTTTTTTTGTATTTTGTTTATCTTAATCTGTTACAGTTTAAATTACGAACATTTGGTAGGTTTAAGATAAAGAGCCTTAATAATAAAATATAACATCCTTAAAAAATTACAATACCTATAGAGAAAAAAGCTGGTTAAAAGCTTTGAGCTATACATATACATTTTGTTGTATAATTAGTTTCAAATATATTATTGTTCTTCAGCTATTTTATAAAAATCCATGTCCGGCCACTTCAGCTGGAATATATCCTTCACGACCATCTCGAGTTCTTACATAGAACCACTGACGACGATCCTTTGACTCACGGCATTCACAAAGCGTGACGATTTCACCTTTTTGAAGAGTGATACTTTGCGTGGCATAGTCCATCATAATAGCCACGAGGGTTTGTCGGAGGCTTCTATTTTCAGATGAAGCTGTCGAAGCAGCTTTTTGACTCATTAAACAATGTTGCTTTTGGAGCAACTTTGCCTTATGTTGTTGTAGGTACTCGTTGTTGGAGGTGCGGACAGAGGCATTACATGAATTGACTATTGCTGGAGAGACTGTAGGAGTAAGGGCTATTCCTACCGCTTTACCACCAGCGGCGGCGGCGGTAGCGGCAGCCTGTTTCTTATACAAATTCGTTGACTTTAATTGGGCGTAAGCTTTTTCAGTGAGCTTTGGTTGACTTGCAGCTCGAAGGTACAACTTGTCGACGTGGTGCTCAAGAGTGCCGCTCGGTGGAATCCTTTTGAGACGTGGGGTTCGAGCTCCATCTGATCTTGTGCCACCGCGAAGACGTATTTCCTTTTCGCTATCTGTCATATTTCCACATGGACGTGGAAAGACATCACCATTAGTATCCCAACAGGGAGTTGGTTTTGAAGTTGAATTCCCTCGCGCTGCTGGAGGTAAAATGCCAAGTGGTAAGCAAGAATTATAACCCACATAACCTTCTTCAGCATGAGGAGTTTGCACATATAACCAGTTTTGATTCTTGAAAACAGCATTTACGACCATTCCCAATGGAAGAGGGATCTCTATCTGATAACCTCCGGGACGGGTTTGATAGAGCGTGCTGGAAGAGGACAATACCACGGGTATATTGCCTGGAGACGCCAATGAACACTTAGAAAGGAACTCATCTACATTTCGAATTTCATAACCAAATTTCTGAACGCGATTTCGGTCTCGACGTTTTCGATGCCTATGTCGACGGTGGTGGCCTTCACTGGCAGCTATTAGACTAGGCTCGGAATAGGTGCCCTTAAGGGACTTGGCTTCTTCTTTTTCGCATTTCTCTAGAACATTCCCGTCACTGACTTTGAAGCATTTCTTCTCGAGAACTTTCTTCGATTCGCCGATAACAAGTCGCCGTCGTAAGGTCGAGTCCGGTGCGGTCGTGGTATCGCCGGACTTGAGGGAAATCGGCTGCCTCGATGGGGTACACACAAACATGAGATCTTTCGAAGGTTCACGTTTCTCCTGTAATTGCTGCTGCAAGTTGTGATTACTAACATACTTCTCATGGAAAAGTTTATCGTGTTCCTTATTATTTTGCTTTGCTTTGAGTTTCTTTTTGAACTCCAGACCTGCCGATAAATTTGGTTTACCATCGAGCCTGATGGTCGACGGATTATTGTTATTCTGATATTCGGCATCGTGTTCGTTAGTTTGTTGTTGTTGTTGTTGTTGTTGTTGATCTGGTTGTGGTTGATGTTGATTTTGTTGCTCTCTGAGAACCCAAGTCAATGATATACGTGGCCTACGTAGGCTTAAATTCTGACCCATTTGATTCAGCTGTTCTGCTGTATTTGAGTCCGTTACACATCCTTCGTTAATCGATCTTCTTTGGTGATATAGTGCAGAAGTACTTTTTGCTGATGTAAGAACATTGCTTCTACAATTGACACTATTGGAAATTTCATCAATTTCTGCGTAATCCGATGATGAGTATGCTGCCGCTGCTGATGATGAAGATCGTTGAAATTGAATCTGGCGTTTGAATTGATTTCTTCTCCTTCGATTTGTACTTTGGCGGTCAGGTGATGAATCACTCTCTTGGGAAGGGAGTATCAATGAACAAGCGTATAAAAGATCTGGACAGTAAGCACCTTAAATGGAAAAAAAAAAATAATAAAAAATCAGTAAAATAGTAAAATAGTGGTACGTGTAGAAATTTTCAGATTAAGTTTGTCATTGGAGCAAGTTTGATTTTCTACGTTTTTCAAACAATTCGAATAAGCCAAAAAAAATCGTTGGTTTTGATATCCTAGATTTGAAATTACAAACTTAAGTTTGAAAAGCTTTTTGTCCGCTCCTTGACGTTAAAAAAAAGTGTTTTTTAAGAAAATTAAATCTTTTCTTTGTGCAAATATAAACATAAGTAGATCCAAGGGTTCGTTGCATTGAAATCAAAAATCACTTCAATTAACCCTAAATCGTAGAATTTTCTTGTTTTTTGTTTTCCTTCACACAATGTTACCAAACAATTCAATGCTAATAACGAATTTCCATTGAAAACAACAAAGTAACAAAATTAAATGAAACAAAGGGCTCTTGAAAGTAGGATTCTACAGAAGATCATACAACTTTGCAGCAGCGATTACAATAAAACTAATTCTTTGTCTGCCTTCCAAAGACTTTTAACCATCAAACAATGTTATCCTATTAATCATTTCGAAGACTCTTCTGTCAAAAATAATTGAGTAAACCCCAGAAGAAGCTCCCCTAAACTGTGTCAAGAAGCCAGGTTCAACACTTGAAGCCAGAACAAAAAAAAAAGTATTTTTTTTTAGAACAAAAGCTTCTTATCCAACAAACAATAAAATTGTCCAAAAGTAGATTCCTACAATTTGCATTCTAAGTACCTATCATCATCTGTGTAGATTTATGTATCTTACCCCACAAATAACAATGCTATTCTCTTTGTCTTAGTCCTTACCATTTACTCGAAGAGCAGCATTCCTCCTTGAGAGTCCATTGTTAATGTCATCGTCCTCATCGCTACTGTTGTTGTTGTTGTTATTGTTGTTGGTTGTATCACTACTACTACTGCTGCTGCTACTCCTACTGGTGTCACTACTTTCGGACTCATTATGTCTTCTACTACATCGATTGTTGCTTCGAGCTGCAGCTGGATGTGCCTCTGTCCGCCTCACTTCTGGTCTAGGTGGCAATGTCCTAGAATTATATCCATTACTGTGAACTTCTTGTGCCCGGTTAAAATCGACCTGATGCTCAGACTTCCTTGGAGTGTACGATGGTGGAGGTGTTGATGGTAATGGGTTATAGTCCCGGAATGGTGGTACTGTACTAAAATTGACCGAAAGGGATTCTTCGGCAAGTGGACGCCTTGTGATTTCTAAAGGATGTGATGATGGTTGGCGAAAACAGTTTCGTTCTGAAAGTAGGCAAAGGCAAAAAAAACACAAAATTAGTCAAGTAAAACATTTTAATTGTCTTTTGTCCCCCGTTAAAATATTTCGAAATTAGAACTTTTTTTTTTTAATTGGAATGACTTATAATGACGTCCTTCTAGGATTCAATCAACAAGGTCTATTTGTAAGAGGGTGGTAGTTAGCAAAGGAAAAAGAAAAAAAAAAACGGATCATTTTCAGTTTGTTGCCAATTAGAAGACAATTCTTTAATTTTCCTCCCTTCTCTTTCTAAAGAAGTATTAAAGGTTGAGAAATGTATTCCAAATATACCTATTCGTACATAAAGTATATATAAAGCTGATTTCCTAATTAGTCACCATTATGAGGGTTTAAATAAGAAAAGGTTAACTTTTTAAGAAGGAGGAAATTTCACTTTGTTGACAATTTAACACCCGTTTTTTTTTTAATTTATATTTTTTTGAATATTTTGCAAAGGAAGATGGAAAATGTAATGACTTAATGATGATGTGGGGTTGTGAAACCTTTTATTATGAAATGTTTCAATTATGTACTTAGGAGTCATGAAAAATTATGGATTAATAATAACTTTAAGTAATTGCTTTTATAAAACATGGAAGAAGTGTTATGAGTATGTAGGTACTTTTTATTATCCTTGTTTCTCGAAAACGGCTTCAATGATTTGGACGAAATTTTCAACATTTGTTTATATTAGCAAAAAAAAACTTTTAAAAAAAAAATTTAGTAAAATCCGCCCACTTTTTTTATATCTTTGTTTCTAAGAAACGTTTCCACCGATTTGCATGAAATATTGAGAATTTGCTCTAATAGACGAAAAATGGTTTAGAATAAGCTTTTTATTTAAATACAGCTACTGCTATGACCACTTTTCCTATATCTTGGCTTCTTGGAAACTGCTCCATCGATTCGACAATTTGACAAATAAATAAATCAAAAATATTAAAAAGAATGGATACAAGTAACAGAGATATAAGAAAAGTGGGTGTGGCAGTGGCGGATTTTACTAAAAGTATTTGTTTTAATTTTTTTCTTGCTAATATAAACAAATGTTGAGAATTTCATCCAAATTATTCAAGCCGTTTCCGAGAAAATGGAGGTAAAGGAGTTTCGAATACGAAAACTGAGATTTAAGTTATTTACTATCACCAGAACCACCCTGGAAAATTTCAGCATGCCTCTAATTTTTTTCTATTTGCTAATTAGCAACCAATTGGTTAAGAGAGTGATTTATGTAAAATCCACTCACAACCACGCCCACTTTTATCATATCTTAATATTCTACTTGTTAAACGTCCTAATATGTTAAAATTTGTATCTTCAACCTAAAGTATGACATGTATTATTTTCGGCGCCTCACTTCCATGCCCATTTTTCCTCTATTAGACTTTTATCCTTATACAGGGGGATTCGTTTAGATGTGACAAAACTTAAAACCACATAAACATTATGATTTTTTTAAAGTTTACCCCTGTAACTCATCCCACACATAAAAAACTATTAAACAGAAAAGTGTACCTGAAAAGATACCTTTTCAAAAAATAATTCAGAAATGAAATTGACACCAAGTGCCTATTTGCCCCCTGTCTCGTAGCACTTGCCACTCACACTCAGTCGACCATTTTATTTCCTTTCATTTATGAAGTAGTCGATTTTTATTTAAAAAAAAATACGAACCAACCGCATTCATCGACTGAAGTACACTTTGTACTTTTTGTATAAAACTTTGTTTATTTTTAAAATATTTTTCAATCAGCTTTCTATATTATTTTTGAAGACACATACATATAAAGTCTCAATATGAATCATAATGAAAAACCGAATAACATCACATCTATCGAAACATTTCTATTATTTTATGTAAGATAATATGAAAATTTCCTTATCCAGCTGTTCATTAAACTAACGTAAAAAACATGCCTGTCAAGATAACCCTTTATAAAAAAAATATTTCACTATGAAATATCTATCCAACTTTACTCTCACAATTAAAGAACTTTTTCCACATTTTCTAAGTTCCACTTGGCTAAATTTTTTTTTATATATTTTCCTATTTTTCATGTTCTATCTAAGGATGCTCTTAAATTTCAAACTTCCAGCCCAGAATCCTTAAAAGTCATAAAAATATTTTATAGTAAAATAAAATAATATTTTAACCTTTCGCTGAGTTGAAAAAAAAAAAAATAAAAATAAAAAAAAAAAAAAACACCCAACTGCTCTGTGCTGTTAAACAGCAAACCCTTTTCGTAATAGCTGCACTTGACACCATAGGATCGTTGTTGTATACAAGACTCGCAAAAACCTGATGTTAAACAAACAAAATAGAAATAAATCAAGGGACAACTTTAAATTGCTGCCAGGGCTCCCATTAAAAAATAATAAAAAAAAAATTAATATGGAACACTATATAGGACTTTCTTCATTTTTATCAAAGGTGCGTAAAAATAATAAAACGTGCCGCAAAAGTTACACTACGTGAGTTTGAACAATAAAAAAAACAAAACATGTCAATACAGTCATTTCAAAAAAAAAAAGAAAGATATGCTGCCATTTTTCAAAAATAAAGTCCCGAAGTAACTTGCACAAGTGAAAGTTGAAGTTAGTTTTGAAGAGAAAAGGAGTTTCCTTGGTTTTTATCTTTTTTTCCTTTTTGGTTATATTTTTTTTTTGTTGATTCACTAAGCACAAAGAAAATGCATAAAAGTGTAGGTTTCCCTACAACTTACATACCTACGTTTTTATGTATTTCAGTTGAAAAGGTGTTTTTCTCGCAAATTGGAGCAATCAATGGGAAGTAGGAAATAAAAAAAAAATAAATACCAAACGATTCAAAGTGTTTCTATTCCAATTAACCAACCAAAATTAAGAATGAAACATACCTACACTTTCAGAGTTAAAGATAAGTCGTGGTAACTGGTAATAGGTACTTGATAGTTATTCCAAAATTAATTGATTGAAAGTGCTATGGTTATTTGGACAATAACGAGAAAATCGTTCGAATTGACTCGAACGTGTTTCCTTGGTTTCATTGTGGTGAAGTTTTAAAAGTAAGATGTTTATAGGGAATAAGTTATTATAATTTATTTATTATACAGTACATATCCAAATTTATTCAACACGCATAAATAAGATTAATACATCTCAAACCTGTATACAAACTGTTTGATAGGAATATTTTAGCACCCAAATCTTGAAGAAGCTTTTTTGTCTTTTAAGGTGATGAATCGACTTTACTAATTATATTTTTTTTTAATCCAATTGTTTTTTTTTTTTTATTTTGGTATACGATATAATTTATACTTTCTTTAAGTTTCTGCATAAAAAATATGATCAAAATCGGATAAAACATTTTTGAGAAATTGGAAAATCAAAAAAATGGTTCTGTGGCACGAGAGGATTAATTATTTTGTTCTAATAACAGGTTGCAATCGAAATAACTGTTTGTTTTATAAAAATCTATGAAACAGTTTTGAAAATAGTAAGATTTTTCTGAACGGAAAAAATGTTTATGGTTTGGTCCTAAAAAATCTGTTGGGAATGCTCAAAAAACGCTGTGTATATCTTTACATTACATTATGTAATATTTAAACAATATTTTGAGTTCAAATAAATAACTTGCCATATATGTAGTCATTTTGTCAAACTTTGAACCAAATTATGTTTAATATTTCTGAACTATTCCTGGAGTCAATGGATTTGATTGAGAATATCAAAAGACGTGTATTAATCTTTAAGGACTGAAACGGATAAAATCTGACGGCTTTTAAATTTGACACAAATTATTTTTATGTCAAAGAAAAGAAGACGTAAAGTTATCGCTTTCTACTGACAAAATTTTGAAATGTCATTTTTGTATTTATTTTTATTTATCGTTACAAAAAAAGTTATGAAGAAAAAAGTCAGAGATGGCGAAGAAAAAAGTTCTGAAAAATTCGACTTCCGTCAGGAGCGCGGTATAAAAGAAGTTAGATCTTAAAAAGAAGTAAATAAAATTAAATTTTTCCTCATTGTGACCTAAACTGTAAGGTAAATTTTTTCGTGTTCTATCAACGTTTTGAAATTTTGTACGGTACCAAAATTCTTACAGCGATGATTATATTTGTTTGGCATTCGAGATTTTTTGTAGTAACTATTTTTAACGGTTAAAAATAATAGATACTGATTGATAAAATTACTTATAATTTATTAGAAATGAGGTTAAATGAGTGGATTAGAATATCGAATCGAATCCGAATTGAGATTTGGTGCAATACTTATAGCCTCGCATCGATCAAATTAGTCAAGAAATGCTAAAAAGAACTAAATTCATGTGTTTTGTTTTAATTTTCATTGTTTCTCCGGATTCAATTCCCCATGTAAGGGGTCAGTTATATAGCGATCAGGAAAATGCATCAAGAAAAGTTGAAACATCAAGACATTGAATATGATGGTTGTTTAAAGCGAAAAGAAAAAGATATGTCAGTTGGCGAGTCCACCGTAAATGTTTCGTTTTCAAAATCCACACGAAAAAATTTTACCGTCCAAAATTCTGTCAGTGGAGAATAAGTAAAAATAAGAACTCAAATCATGGGAACGATTTCCATTTTGTGTGAAATGCCAATCGGCTTGCTCTAAATATAAATTGAAATCAGGAAAAAAATAAATAAAATAAACCCATTTTTAACACTAAAATAACTGTTGAATTGAAAATTCTGTTTTTACAATAAATTTTTTGAGTTATTTGCTATCGATTAATTCATTATTTGCGTTTCAATTTTTTAATCGAATAAAAATCCAGTGAATAATCTACGTACACATTTGAAAGTTTTTTCTGTTCTGTTTTCCTGACCTCTACAACTGGCCCCTAAACGGAGTAATTTCTTTGAAACCAACTTTTTAGAAATTAATATTTATACAAAATCTTTGGTTATGAAAAAAAGTAATACGATTTTATTTTTTTTTTTTTTCAAATCAAACCCACCCACCTTGTAGGTTAGCAACCTTTTCTTGTCATTCTTTGCGAACATTACGTATCCAGCAATTATTATTATAGTCTCCTCCTCACGTAAGTTTCATTAAATTGTTAAAAGCAAAGCGAAAAATTTTTCATTACCTCCTTCTACTGGAGTTCTTAAAAACGACAGCATCCTCCTAACACGAAGTATGCAATGTGAAAAAAGTTTCACTCACTTCTAACAATTCTCTACATCGAAGTCTGTACCTTTTGCCAAGAACCATCACCATCTAACAATTGATGTTAGGTATACTCGTATATATTCAGATTAAAGGACCAAACAGAAAATACCTTTGCTATTAGGTGATCATCATGTAAAAGAAGAAAGATCACATCGAGTTACATGACGTATGCACTTATGTAATACGTGAGGGATCACTAAATAATTGTTCTACACATATATGTACATACGTCTGCATCAAGGCTGCGGCAGCAATAGAGCTTGATTTCGCTTCGTTTCGGATTTTCCAATAAGAGAGAGAGAACGGACGCGCGCCCAAGCTTAAATGCTTGTGTCATATAGCTGAGACACAACCCACAACAACATTTTATGTACATATAGCACAGCTCAGTTAAAATTTTAATCCACAAAGAAGGAAACAAAACAAACCAAAAGTAACAGACAGACAGAATGATTATTGGTGGCATGGAGTTAGTTGGTCTTTCTGGCTGATGTCTACCTGATGGGTTCGATCAAACTGAAATGACGGCTAACGAATTTGAAATACCGTCACGTTTTCATGCATATCGGCTGGAGCTGCTATATATGAAATAAAGGTGGGATGTGGAATTGAGATGATAGGTTCAATATAGGAGAGGTGGCGGTCTCAACAGTGTTTAAGACAGTGGTAATGAAAAGTTTACGTTCCTTCATAATATTTTGATGTTTTGAGGAAAATTAATATTTTATTTTCATTTCAACACACATTTCAACATAAGGACTTAAACCACGATTTTTTGAACGATTATTTAAACGCGAATATTTAAATATAGAAAAGCAAAACAAAATTTTTGTATGACTTGTTTTTATTCATATTTAAAAAAAACTTAAGCCTTTTTAAAAAGAAAATTCTTAAATGCCTTAGCTCTTTTTCTGTGGATATAATCCAAGTGAAGATTTTTTAAAATAATTTTTTTTTTTGCAATAAAATAATACTGTCTAAAATATCCTTTATGGAATCAGTGCCTACGTTTTGTAACTTTCGCATCGATAAAGTTGATCAAGAAACGGTGAAAAATGTAACAAAACTCATACGATTTGTTTCAATTTTCATTGTTTCTCGACTGATTTTTTTGATGCGAGAGTTACAGAACGTAGGCTCGGGTTTAGGGGTCAGTTAAAGCTTTCATTAAAATTAAAACACAAATCATTGAAATTGTGGAATTTTTTCTGACAATCATTGAAACTTGGCTGTAATTGAAAAGGTCTGTGGTCCGTTCCTTTTCTCTAAAAAGTTATTGAAAGGAAAGATACTCAGCACTTATGGATTCGAAAATTTAAATTTATAAATCGAAACACAATACAATAAAAATAATTAACAAAAAAATAACAGAATTATTCAACGCTCTCAATAGTGTACACAAGACACAACAAGTCAAAACAAATTATTTTGAGGTTAGAAAAGGCGTTGCCGCCCACAAAAAAATTTCCGTGCCACATTTTCTAAAAAATCGTGTCATTTTCGTGCCATATGAAAAAACCAAAAATTCGTATGTTAAAAAAAAATGTAAATAAATTGTGGAGTTAAATACAACACAAAAAATTAGAAGAAATATTTTGTTCTATAAAAAGTAAGAGTTTTTGCCAGTTTATCCTCCATCTGGCCTCCATTTGGAGCAATTTTCTCAAAATTTCTTCAAAATTCGCTTTATTTGGAGTAAAAAATGGAAACAAAAAAAGCGTGCCATATCGAATTGTTTCGTGCCACCGTGCCATGATAAAATTTTTGTGTCAAAAAGGCACGATCGTGCCATTTTGGCAACGCTGGATTAGAATTGATCATAGAACGAAATAATGACAGATGAGAACAGAAAGAAAATCGAACACATTTCATTGGAACGATTGTGTTCCATTTTTCTGAAACGAAATTCAGCTGTTCATTGAAAACGATTTCAATCATTGAAATAATTAAATTGATTTAACTAGAAAATAACAAAATAAATGAAACATTTTTTTTGGTAAAAAAAATATATGTATAAGTAATAAGCTTCATTTTGATACCATAATGCCATCAATTTTCTTTATTTAACGGTCCCAAAATTAAAAGACAACATTTTCAATGATCATTTTCAATGAAAGCCCCTTAGATACAAATTTATTTTATACATACATTAAAGATTTTGAAACTTTTATTTATCCGACCAACCGTTTAAAAGATATTGCCAGTTAGATACAAATTTTTTTTATTTCCAAAGGTCTCAAAAACATTTGACTTTCCCAATCCAAAGGATTGGATGCATCCCTCAAATTAATTTGCATTCTTGCCATTTCGACGATAGCAGTTCATTTAACTCCTCATCTTCATAAAAAAAAAAAGTTCAGTTGAAGTCAGACGCACATTCTCATTCAAAATAGTAGAAATATTTTGAAGGCATTCACAATAGCACAATTTATTTTAATCAATTCATTTTTACAATGCCGATTTTTAATTGAATTTATAAATTCTATCAACAGTCAATCGGTTGATAGTTGAACTTCTTTAATAAGGGTTAAACATTTTTAAAAATTAGTCAAAAAAAAATGTAGTTTTTTTATCTTTATATCTTAAAAATGGTGAAGATTTTAAAATATAATGTATGGTCATTTTATAGACTAAAATTTGTTTAACAAAAAAAATATGGTGACACTTTTATCGATATGAGTGATCAGTTACAAGATATTGCTCCTCAAAATGGTGAAGTGTCGAAAATTAAGGCTATTCACATAAAACTCTAAACTGTAAATGATATCAATTTTTTTGTTACAAACAATGGTCAAAAATACCGGTTTTTCTGTTTTTGACTCTCGTCAAATGTCAAAAAAAATATTATCCCCCTTTTTACAAATGCGGGATCTTGTTATAAAATATTGCGTTTACAAAAAAATAGTCCAATTTTGAAAATTAGCCCAAGAAAATTGTAAAAAAATTAAGCTCAATCTGCGGAAACAAATTCAAACAAAAATTTTGGCAATCCAAAAACAAAAATTGCATTTAAATTCGGAGATTAGCTTTTCTTGTACATTTTTCCTGGCCTTAAATTTAAATTTAAATAAGAAATAGATTCTTTCAAATTGGATTTCTTTAGTCAACAAAATTGAAATTTTTTGAAGTTTTTTTTTTAATAATACAAATTCTATATACCTATATCAGCCAAGTAGAAAACTTAGCACTATTTTAATTGGACTTGTTGAATTATTGATTCAAAATAGCTTTTATTTTAACAATATTTTAAATTATTCATATAATGTAAGAAACTTTTCACACCCACTGTTCATTCGGTAGAGTCATATTATTTTTCGTGATAAATCGAGAGCAAGTTCTTTCTGGGTGGGTGGCTGATTATATCCTAAAATTTTATGTTTATTCCAAGATCGAGCAAATTTATTTTTTCCTGAGCCCGCGTGTATGTTTATTAATGGTATGTTTTTTTTTTAATGTATGGAGGTGTGTGCCAATGCACCGATTTCCAATTTAGGTCAATTAAACAGAGAAGCACACCGGAGCCAAAACCAATTTCTAATCATGAGCACAACGACGACGACGACGATGCTTCGAGCGCTGTTTTCATTTGATCTCGATCTATGGGAATGGCTGGACCAGAATGTACGACTAGATACGTACATATATACTGGCAACTCAATATAGCGCAGAGAACTTAATCTTAGGAACGCGAATTATAAAATGTACGCTCATAAAAGATTCAGCCGTGCATCAAGCAAACAGATCGCAATTAAGATTAGGTCATCCAAATTCATATCTCCCACCCAGACGATATTTATTTTTATATATTTTATGTTCTAAGACCAAAAATTCCTTAGACCATCAAGAAAAAAAAAAATAACTTTGAAACCGCATCTAAGACGAAATGATGATGATGAAGACGACCATGATGAAACCACCGGATTTATCTTACCAAACAAAATTAAAAAAAAAATAAAAAACTATAAAGGATAGAAATTTAGCAGATGTTTTTTCCTTCAAAACATCTAAAGAAGATAAAAACAAAAGACTGCCCTATACAAAATCCTTTCCTCCTCTGGATCTGATGGGTTTTTATAACAAAAAGCACCTTTCACTGTTTCACATAATCTTACTAATTCCATCCCCAATTCCTGCCCCCCTACCAGTTTTGGAACCACAGGAACGAACTAAGAGAGGGGCACTGAAAGAAATCTCGAACGAATTGAAATTAAGTATCTCTTATGGGTGGACGGTTAGGGATTAGGGTTTAATTTTCACATTGTCCTCCAGATTAGCTAGATTGGTAGACGATGAACGTTTTTATTCTTTATCTTTTGTGGCTTTGTGTTTAGGTTTCTTAATTGATGGATATACATATATAAACTCGGTATACCCACATAGTAAGCGCATTGAAGCTAAAAGACAAAGCTTCAAAGAGGTAGACTAGAATTCAGTGTTCGTATATCCTACAAAAATACAATTCAATGGATGATTGTTGAATTTTTAAAAGGAATTTAAATACAGGGTGGTCTTAGTTTCACTTGAAAATTAGTTATAGGGGACAAAAAAATTGTGATTACTCAAACGGAACAAAAAGTTGTTGGGGGGACTATACATTCCCAGATTTTTCGGTTCGAGATCATCCCATGAATTTGACATGCATGTAAACCCGAGTTATATCCCGAATAAGTCATCGAATTAAGTCTGGATTAACTAAATAAATATTTCTAATAGATGTTTTTTATCAAGAAGAATAGGGTGACGCTATGGAAATAACCTCTCTTTTTATACCGCCACTTAGTGTCTTCATCTATGTTTTAATAGTGAAAGCGCATCTCCAATATTGTCGCACTTTGATTTTGACAGAACTGGAAGTTTAAGTTAATCCTACATTGAAAATCTGCTCCTGAGTTAACTCGGGTACAATTTATTTGCATGATTAACTAACTCTGATTTAACTCCGTGTTAACTCAGTCACTGCAATGATATTCGTTAAATAAATCTTTTAAGTTGTTTCGGTTGGTGCACCCCGTATTAATATTTTTCTAATGTCAATACTTAAAGTTCACTAAATCAAATTTAAAGACTTTTTAAAATTAAAATTAAAAAAATAAGATTCTTCAAAAACAAGAGGCACATTTCATATTTTTATTAATTCGTTTTCTTGTCCGTCTGTTGGGTATATGTTTTAAATCGATTTAAAACCTAACTTCCCGAAGATCTTAAGACATGAAATATTAAACATAGTCTAGAGCTGGTTAACAAAGCTTTTTGTTTTAAACTTTTCAAGAACTAAGCTTAAAATCGATTGCAAAATTTGACACACACACAAATAAATAAAAGTAAAACATATATTTTTATCTTTAGTCCACTAAAATATTTTGTGTTTCGTCCCGGCGGCGATCTCACTTGGACTCATCAGTTCACTAGTGAGGACCTTGTCTATATGCAATTTTTGTTAACTTAAGTTCATCTTACATAGATTTCATGACGAATATCTATTTTTAATCAATAATTCAACAAGTCACATTAAAATAGTGCTAAGTCTTCTACTTGTCTGATGCATTTCAGTAGTATAAATAGAATTTGTATTATTAAAAAAAAACCTTCATTTATCCTTTTTACTAAAACGGACAAAAAAGCATAAAATTTCTTTTCGGTTTTCTCTACACTTCTAACTATATAATCTATTGCATGATGCGCTCCACGTTTTTCGTTCAAAACAATTTTAAATTATTTTATACTTTTTTTAATAAATCTTTTGAATGTACAAAAAATTAATATAAAACAAAAATGTCTACATACATGCTTTTGATTGAACTTTCAATTATGCGAAATTGTTTTGTTTATTAAACTTATTAGAATCACCCTGTATGTTGCTATAGTATGAGTATGAGAATATAAATATCATAAAACTTGAATTTTTTTTTAAGTAGGTACCTATATATGAACTTTTTATTTGTCCATAATTGAATAACATTTTATAGATAAAAAATTAATAAAAAATATATTCAATAAAAAAAATATATATTACCATATATGCCTACATTATACGTATGTATATTGTACATACGTAGGTTATGGGTTGTAAAAAGGATTTTATTTTTTATATTTTATTGTCATACTTTAAAAAAAAAAATTATTTTTATTACTCTTAGGCAGACATTTCATTTCAAAGGCATGTGAGGCTCGTTTTATGCAAAATATTTTTTTTAATGGATTGTTTATATGCCTTTAAATATTGATAAGTAATTCACATTGAAAGTTTTATAATGGTTATTATTATTAATTTTTTTTTTTCATTTTTAGTACCTACATTTATTTACCATGAGTGTGTGAAGCAAGCAAGGCAGGGAATTAAAAGAAATCAAAGGATTAATTTAAATTTTTTTTTTATTTGAAAGTTAAAAACATATAATTATGGAAATGAATATTTATATATTGAGTCGTGTATTGGCGTCAATACTGAAAAAAATTAACATTTTAGGTTAAACAGACTAAATTCGAACCCAAACCTTAGGCAACGACTCGATAGTTCAAAAAATTGATAAATTAGTTGACTGGATAAACATAATCGGACCCAAATGGTTGCCTTGTGGTACACTGGAATGTGAGTTGAGGGAAAAGTTGAAAGAATAAATTGAAACATGCGAATAAGTATGAGCGTTGTCGGTCAGACGTTTATCGACGCTATGCGACTTAAATCTTTAAGATATAATGGAAACAAATTTAAAATTTGGATAATAGCACATGAAAATTATGCACAAAAATAAAACGCGAAAAATTTCCGACAAAGTTGAATTTTGGTGGAGAGATTTTTATTTTCAATCCAAAATACTTCATAAAAAAAGGACCCTTAATGTGATTGAGAGCTACAGTTTTATGTAAATTGTAAATATCTTGAAAACTATAATTATTTTTTTGAAAAACGTTTGAAGGTGTAACTAATTTTTCTGCATCAAGATTATTTTCGCAGGAGCAAGAAATAGACCAAAAAAACTTAAACGCAAACTTTAACACTCACCCTTATTAAGTTCAACTATCAACCGATTGACGGTTGATAGAATTTATCAATTCAATTAAAAACCGGTATTGTGAAAATGAATTGATAAAATATTGTGCTATTGTGAATGCCTTCAAAATATTTCTATTATTTTGAATGGAAATATGCGTCTGACAGATGTTTGTTTTTTTTGAGGAACGTACAAAGAAAATCATTTATCAGAAAGTCAATAAAATTAAAAACAAAATTCTGTTGACAAAAAAAATAGGTCACGTAAAAGGAAATAAATTAAAAACAAAATACAAAATGACTTCAACTGAACTTTTTTTTATGAAGATGAGGAGATGAATGATCATTCTATCGTTGAAATGGCAAGAATATAAAGAAGTTTGAGGGATGCATCCAATCCTTCGGAATTGAAAAGTCAAATGTTTTTGAGACTTTGGAATTAAAAAAATTAAAAATTTTATCACTTATTTAATTTGAAACTCACATTTTTTTAGTTATTTTTCTAACCAGCACGAACTCATCAACTGCAAATTTACGATTAAAAGAAAAATTGACAGCTGACAAGAAAATCGATGAAAATTGTTCTTCACAATACCGATTTTTTTCATTCACAATAGATTATTAGAAAAAAAATCACAATGGATCAACAATATTGACAGTTGACAGTCACAATACCATTTAATAAAATTGATTGATAAATGTCAATTAATAATTAATAGCTGATCTTGGCAATAAGGCTAAATAACAGTTATTTTTGTTTTTAATGTATAATTTTCGACACCATCGCAGGAGTAAGAAAATAAAAAAAATGTCAAAAATACAAAATAAATATTGTTTGCTTAATTTTCTTCTTTTTTTTTTGTGTTTAAAAAAATATTTTTTAAATTTCAAAAAGCAATATGACCTATTTAGATCTAAAATAAAAATTCAAATTCACATAAAAACGCTCTGTACCAAATTTGAAGAACTTTAACAGTAGACGCATAGACGACCGACGACATCCTTCGTCTACTTTTTCAAACTTCCTACTTATCGATCTCCTAATTTTGACTATAAGCTTAAATTTTATTTACTTTTTTTTTTCCTGCTTTATTGAGCAACTAAAAATGGGTCTATTTTTTTTTGTTCTGGTCCTTTTATACGGGTTTAAATTTTGTGGAAAAATTCAGTATTTTATGAATATCACAGGAATGATAAGTTTTTTTTTTTTTTTTTGAAATAAAAAGACTAAAATTGTAGATTACAAAATTCTACATAAAAATGATTATGACGATTTTTTTGTAAGAATAAAAGATTTTGAGAAAAACTACGCAATTGTTTTTCCAGATCACTGCGGTGTAAGTTATTCGTTACTGGTGTAGAATTTTACATAAATCCAATTTTTTCCTAAATATGTCATTAATAAAAATAAATATTGCCCTTTTCCTCCACAAAATCAAAGGCCCTTTTCCAAATGGATAGAGGCTTATTTTCCTGGGACTCGATAGTGCCATCAACTAATAGAGGACAAAAGTAGATTTATAAAAGCTCCGTTCTCAAATTAAATCTTTTTTGAATTGGCAATACAAAATTAAATTTGTGGCACAAATGTATCCAAAAGACTTTTATTTTGAACCCTTTGGGAAAAGGTTTGGTTTATTTGAGAGTCAATTTATTTTTAAGAAACTAAATGTGAAGCTGTTGAGAGTAAATATGGGAAACTACAGTGGTCTTTAGAGGAAACAAATCAATCAATAGAGGAAATAGTCGAGCAATGCTTTTAGAATTAATTGTATCTTAATCAAAACCAAAAAGCTGAAAATCCCTATATATAATTTACAACTTCTACCAACACGTAAGTAATTCACGAATTCGAGTTGAGTTAAATATGGCCCACATACAAATATTCATCAGTATATTTCTTGATTTTCATTTACTTCCCAAAATAATCTCTGAGCTCTAAAACTCTACTTAATGTATTTAATATGTAAATATTATAAATTCCTTCTTGACTTTTATGATAAAAGTCAAAATCTATATGCATTCCATTAATCAGACAGTTTGTGCTCTAAAAGTTTTTTTCATCAATAAACTATGAACCTTATATGACAACAAAGTGTCAAGATTTGAATTTACAATGCCGACACTTCTCGCAAGCCCGCACAATCCATAATGCCATGATGTTGTGGCCCTTTTTAGCTCTAAATACAACTACCACATCCAATAAACCACAATTTTAATAATCCACTTCTACTTCTCAGTCTCTCTCTTGACTGTGTTCGCTCATCCATAAGACCCTATACGCAACCATATGTGTTGTGCTGTATGATGCTATGCTGGGTGGACAAAAATATAAATTCACACCAACTGAGAATACATACATATATATTTATAAGCAGCAGCTGAATCAGTTATAAAGAGCTTCGGCAGTTAAATTCAAAGAACCACTCCCAACCAAGTTGAAAATCATCATCATCATCATCATAATCATCCTGCAGGAAGAGCACTTAAAACGATAGTAAATTGCCATTAAGCTCACTATTAACTAACAATAACGATTCCGATTCCGAAATCACCTTAGGAAGGATCGGAGCATTTATGCACATAGACCACACATATGGCTTTTCTCAATCCGAATCAATAAAGGTTTTGAGAAATCATTGCGAACATGGTCGTAAAATCAGAAACAATCTTGGATTTGGAGCTCCGGTGACACCAACGCACCGCTTCAGTTAGTCTGTTGGTTGGTTGCTCGGTCGATCCCTACAGTCTTCCACTTATATCAGCAAATTTATAGGCAACATAATTTTTGAATTTTTATTAACACCCGAAGAGCAGGAGCGTGTCCTATGAGTTGGTTGCTTCTATATATATGCTCACCAATACTATACTCATTATGGGCAATGATAAAGGATTAGCGTGCTAGCACTTAAGAATTGCTCTCTCACTCTAAGTATTTTCTCAATTCAATTATACGCCTTGATCGTGGTCAATCTGGTTCAGAGATAATTTGATTAGAAAAGAGCAGAGAGTTTTATTACTAATTTGAGTTAGTATATATAGTTATTGTGGTTGCTATTAGGACGCGGTTTATCCACAGTATCGTCAGTCAGACATGAGGCGAGAGCTCTGGGATAGATACGTAGATAGTTAGTAAGCATTTTATGTCTATAATATGTGATTCGGTTGCTTAGAGTGGAAGTCACATTTAGTTGATGAGGAAATTTGATTGGACTTTTAGGAAAAGAATTTGCTTGAATTGAAATAGACGATGACAACGAGTGTTTGATAAAATTACATATAATGCAATCAGGATTAAAAGAAAACGGATCCTTTTGTTATTTTTGACAGGCTTTAATTTGACAAAAAAACATTTCTTCTACACCACGAAAGTACATTACACGTATGAACTGCGGCCTGCGAATAATCTGTTAAAACCTTTTTTGTGTGGAGCATTTTTTTGTTTATGTTTATGTTGCGAATTGAATTAATTATCCAATCAACAGATTTAAATAGAAAAATATTCGCGTTGAATTAGTTTCAATTGGAAACTTTGTTTTCTAATATTTTCTACGCGACCAACAACTTATCTTCTGCGAACTGTCAAACGTTATATTAATTTCCAATCTACAATTTCAGAATGCATTCCACAAACTGTTGAAGAGATGATATTCCTTGCGTTCGAGAAACTATCAGATAGGCTAGCCAACTATCCCAAAAATTTTCAGAAACGGTTGGGTTGTTGTTGCATCCACTGTTTTGTCACAAGGGCTTACAAAATCACAAACCTATCCGGATAGCTTTGGATTGATCCCCGAACGCGACCATTTTTTTCGAATTTAACCTCAATTCAATCATTTCACATGTCAGCGACCACTCGCATAATGTGCATATGCATATGTCAAAATTTGCAAACAATCGCGATTCACAGTTCGTTGGCCGTGCAAGACACTCATTCTAATTTATTAACAGATATTATGTGCACACGGAAATCAACCAAATTTTCGGCATTAAGTCCCTGCTTGTCTTCCAAAAATAGATAACAGAACAACTAGTTTAATTAAACGAAAACATTTCAAGTTCTCGTTTCACATAATTTTTAGCAAATAAATTAATTTTTTTTTTTTAAATTTTTTTATTTATATTTTTATGATTTATGACCAACCGAACTTAAGGGTTCCAAAATTAATTTTCACAAATTTTAAGAAGTTTAAACATTTTTCTGAAGTTTGTTGCCATTTCTTTGTACAACCAATTTTTTTTTTTGAGTCACTGTGGCGTATACGCATTTTTTGGCTGTAATGGGTTTTCCAATGGGAATTTGACAACTTTGAATTTAATTTGTGTACGCACCCTTTTACTAATCATCGAACTGTCATTGTCAATTTATTCAGTAAACTCAACATTTTCATCATAGTAAAGAACACGAAGGAGCAACGTCTGCAAATTATAATTTTTTTTTACCGAAATTCGGAGTCGGTGACCGCAACTATAAGAGCGTTAACTCCAATTTTCGGTCGTAAGTGACGAAGCTCATTTTTGGCTCAATGGATTCGTCAATAAGCAAAATATGCATTATTGGTCGGGTGAAAATCCAAATTTGCTTCATGAATCACCCCTTCATCCACAAAAAATAACTGTTTGGTGCGGTTTGCATGCCGGCGGCGTTATTGGGCCATATTTTCTCATCGACGATAACGATCGTCACGTTACTGAGAATGGCCAGCGTTATCGCGACATGGTTACTGATTATTTTTGGCCCTAATTGGAAGATTTGGAAGACTTGGACGACATGTGGTTTCAACAGGATGGTGCCACAAGTTTTTATTGGAAAACCCTAAAAATTGAGTCTTTTTAAAAAGTTTCAATGGCCTACTGTCAAAATTAAAATTAAATAACTGAAAGATATGTCTGATAAGTTGTTATTCTGAATTTATAAATAAAATTAACATCTTAAATCTGTCGTTGTGATTGTGAGGCCTCACAAGTCACAAGCTCTTTTGTGATTGATTTTTTTTAGGTGTGTTTTTCGAATCGATATGTTTTTCTTACCTTATAAGATTGTACTGTAAATAAGTACGTTCCAAAAATTCATACATATTCAGAATTTGTATCCAACGTCTCTTTGAAAAAAATTAAAATTTAAAAACACATTTCAAAATTCTACAATTTTTAATTTAAAAACGGTTTTTTTTTTTATTTTTTTTTTCTTCATATCCTGAAGGCTATACCCAACAGTGATTGGAGAAGCCCCTCAATAGCATTAGCAAGCAATAGGCTGACAAGTAATATGTATACCTTAAGTACTTAAGGGCTTTTTTTTTAATAGATATTAACTATTAAAACCGTTTTACTACCACATAATATTCCTCATCCTTTTGTGGCAAATAATTTCTCTATAAATTTCGGCTTCCTCTCTTAGCTTTATTATATAAATTTTACTTTGTTATTTGTAATCAAGCAACTTATCTTCTCAAAATCCACTTAGACTTGTTCTTTAAACAGATGTTTTGATGAACAGCCGATCGTAAACAAAATCCCTTAAGGTTAAAATTACTTGATTGACATTTGGACGTTTGGCAAAACAGAATTCAAGAAGAAAAAAAAAAAAAAAAACAGCACGCAAAAAAATTAATTTTTCCCTCTTACATCCGTAAATCGTGTCGTGATATCTGATGTAAAATACCCTAAAAAAAAATAAAGGCCGGTGAATACTTTTTTACTTTCAAAATGACATAAAAGATGCTCTTTCTTAAATTAGATTTTTTTTTTATATTTTTGTGTAAATTGTAAGGCACTTGTCTTTTTATTGCTTTTTCAGCGTAAATATGGCTTTGTCTTAACTTAAACGAATGGAGATGGTGGAATGAAAAAAAAAATAAAAACTCCTAAACCTAGGAATCCCATAAAAAAGTCCTAAAAAGACTGAAATACGACAATGTTCAAAGGACTTTCTTGTAAAGTATAAGTAAGTAAGCATGATGCCTTTACTGTAGTTGGAGTGTAAGCCAATATGGCGAAGAACCTACATCTGATACCACTTATGTGCTATGCGTTCCACTACACTACCACTGCCGCCGCCGCGCCGACCAGAGCCTCCTCCACCATCACTGTGCTTCGCCAAGGAAGCCGCCGCCGCCGCCGCGCCGCTGACTGTCATTGAAGACGCGATTGTATTAGGGGTTTCTTACATACTATATAGCTTTTGTAATAAAACAATGCCCCAAAGGGACATTTTTGTATTCAAGGAATTCTTATATTAGGTTTGTGTAGATATAGACTTTTTTTTTTTTTTTTTTTAATTTCATGTGCGACTTAAGTCGTTTTTTTTTCTATTGCACGAGTAGAGTAATTTGCCCGTTCGGTCCTTTTACTTACATATTTAATTTTCAGATACAAGAGATGTCGAAAACATTCACTTTCCTTTGATGTGATATACACACTACACACAGCCTTATTCTTTGTGTGTCAAAAAAAAAGGATGTTGTAGATGTACCAACCTACTTATAATTGCCTTCATAAGGAAATGATGAAGGCTTAAAGATTAAGAAGAATATGTATTGCGTTTCGTTTCTTTTTTTTATATTTTATTTTTTTAATATTATATTTCAATGTATGTAAGGTAAAACGAGATGATGATGGTTTTGCGATTAATTATGTAAAGGAAATGAGGGGCATTTAAAAGGATTTGTAATATTACATTGCTTATTTGAATAGAACATCATTTATTCAGGAACATAACAAGAGTGCTCTCTGAGCCTTTTCAAATATGTATGTATGTAAGTTTGATTGTACTCAATTTCATGTTTTATAAAAAGTAAGTAACCCTCCAGAATGGAATGGAAATGGATTTGTTTATTTACAAAGCTTATTGACTTCGGGCTTGGACTTTTTGAGTTGAGGATTTTTGTTTTGTTTTTTTTTTTTTAATATAAAAAGAACGAAGATGGTTTTTGAATAATTTAAATATTTCCTTTAAGAATTGTAAGGGTTCTAGAGGGAAGAATTGAGTGGAATAGGTTGTTTACAAAAGGTGTTTCTTATTTCATTAAAAGGAATACCTTTTTTTAAATTCAGGGGTATCAGTGCGTGTTTCAGTTCTTTCCTGGAGTCTCAGAAACACTTTCTTATTGCTGATAGGAATAATTATGTATGTATATTGCAATTGAATAAATTTGGGAAAATGCACACTTTGATGTTTTGGTAGTTAATTTCGATTGAAATATTTGTTTTGAAAATTTCAATTTAAAATATTGAAAGCGTTAAATTTTTCAAAAGGTTAATTTTATATAGGGTACTGAAGTTCTTTTACTTAAAATTGCTACAAAATTGCCATCTTGTTCTCAAATAAATATATTTTTATTTTCTCCTAGTTTACCTTGCTCACGACTTACTCTGGGTGGGGAGTTTAGCCATAACACGAATAAACCTAAGAATGTATTGAACACAAATCATCTTTCAGAGCTGTCAAATTTACTGTCACTAAAAATGGTGTTGCCAATTTAAAGATTAAACTTCTGTAAAAAAAAAAACTTTTACACTTTTTATTTTGTACTTTTAATGTGACGTGTTTTTTTTAATAAATTATTTAATGTGATGCTTTTTTTTAAATAAATTATTAAAAAAAAACATAACATTAAAAGTACAAAATAAAAACTGTAAAAGTTTTTTTTGTACAGAAGTTTGATCTTTAAATTGGGAACACCGTTTTGAGTGACAGTAAATTTGACAGCTCTGACATCCTAGGTTTGTTCGTGTTATGGCTTAACTATAAATTGAAATTTGTAAAATTTTGAGATTGGGGACAAGTGAAACGGTACAAAAGAACACAAATGCCAGGCGAATCCATTTTGCTTCCTCATTTGACTGAGAAATTTTGCTGAGGAATTCTGTTTATGTTTGTGAGGCTTGTGAGATTTCAGAATAGTAGATATTTCTATGAGAATGATTTTATTAAAAAAATAAAAATAAAACTAAAACTGTAAAAAACACTAAAGGTAAGCAACAACCATCGTATTTTTTGTTCTTTGACTTCTTTTGACAGAACACAAATTCTTAGGCAGGGAAATAATTGATTCCCTCCTGAGCACTCTCCTAGAAATTTGGATACGCGAAAAAGAATGACTTTGTTCACCATCGTGCCAACTAATTGGGCCTGTATCCATTGCTTAAAGTATTCCAACAAGAATAGAAGCTTTTTAACTATTATTTACATCGTACGTTAAGGGAATGTGCTGTTCAGGTTTCTCAAGATTACTGAAATCTCAGAGATCTCAGCAATCTCAGAAATCTGAACGTAATAGGCGTGTTCGTTTACTTTGAAACTCTGTGCATTTCTGTAAATTTCTACACAATTTTTTTTTATTTGTATAAACTTTGACAGACAAATGCACAGAGTTTCAAAGTAAAGGAACAAGGCTAATTCCTCAGTAAGATTTTTCACTTTTGCTGTCAAAAAGCTGGATTTGTTTGCTCAATTATTTTTTGTCGAAGTTCATCATATTATAAAAAAGAGATCAAGAGTGCTTTTGACGTCAAGCGGAGAAATCTTGTTCAAGTTTCTCCTTCTCCTCAGTGAAGTCGACAGAAGTTTGTTCAGTGAGATCTCAAAAACGTTAACTGGCTAATTATATGGCAAACTTTTTCATCTGTCAGCTGTCAAAAATAAAATTAAAATGCGATACTACGCAAAATGTGTTTCACTGCCAAACCAGAGAGGGTGAAACTATACGGAATTAAGGAAAGGCTAGTGTTGCCCTTTTTATTTTTATATCGTTTCAACACATATCTATCAGAAATATCTATTCCAAAGGTCATTCACCAAATTCGTTGAGTTAACTCGGGATCGGGCGGAGGAATATAAAGGAAAATAAAATAATAAAAATGAATTTTAAATTGACCGATTTGTTAGAAGATGACGTTGAGGTTCTTGAATTGATTGAAGTTAGTGTTCCACGTCAGGTTTACGATAGAAATTGTATATCTTTAGTTTTGATGCATTTGTCTTCTTCGTTTGAATTGGGATTTCTTGCCCTTTTTTTTCGTCAGCCATTATTATTTAATTTTGAACAAATACAAAACGTTTAACAATCTTTTCACAAATTTACCATTTTTGAAATATCACGCATAATTTTACACAGTTTGAAGTGTCTTTGACATTTTACATCGCAACGAAGTTAGATGCGTTTCATTTTATGTGTAACTTAGTAAATTGAAACATAAAAATTTTCTGACAAGCAAAAATAAATGATGTTATACTTAGAATCTAAGATGTACTTAGTTTTGACTCAGATCCAAGAAGAGTATCAGCAAATCCGCCTTAGTGTTTTGTTTGCATTGAGGGCAGTTAGAATCATTGACCCATATATTTATAACCGGCCAAAATGTTACGGTCGACAGTAGGGAGCGATAGAGAGAAATGATTACTCATTAGTTGGACGTCGTTGATGTGGAAAGGTATTGGTTTTAACAAGATGGCGCAACTGAGCTCAAGTGATGCCATCAAAATAATTGTGGGAAATATTTGGTTTCAAAGTTAAATAGTTTTTAGGTAATGAAAAAATTGTGATTCAAAATTGATACACATTTTGTATTTGTATAAATTGCAGAAATTTTAGCTGATTTTTTTTATTTCTATGATCCAAAATATTTTAAAATATTACCAAGCAAAGCATTTCTATTTGAGAACAAATAAAAAAAACTACTATCTGACCAATTGCTACCTCATTGATGATAATATTTATATAGCCTTGAGCCAGCAATAAAAATGAAAACAAATTTTAATCTTCTTCTTTTTTGCCTTGTGTAATATTCTTTAGTGCACCTTGGCAAATCAAAGACTCTGCATCTTGGTAACTCCCACTTTATATACAATATATTGCAAATATATGGGAGTCTTGATATTCCTATTCAGACAAAAGATACATATACATATTTTGCTACCTTTAATATTCCAACATTATCTCATTTAAACCATGTTTAATGGCTTCGCTTGAAAAAAAAAAAAAACAAGTTTAAAACTATAAGCACTCTCAGACCACCCAAACAGGAAGCTAGAAAAATGAAGGCTACTGCGAAGAGAATCGCATTATTGAAAAATATATATTCAACAGCAACCGCGTATAGAGAAGCCAAGATTCAAATCATTCAAACACAAAAAGAAAAAAAGCCTCAAGAAACAAAGATTATAACGACGATGAAGACCCGATCCTGGAAATAGAAAAACATATTCCTTTATTCAATTAAGCTGTTGAAATTTATTGGTATTATTAACGTTCCACCACTATTGCACGATAATTTTACATGTGTAGATAGGATATAGGTACAATCGAAGGCCTATCGATAGATTTCCAACTTCCAAGTCAGATTATCGTCGCGTCGCATCGTCCTTCATATATAATGAGAGGATTCGACATTAAATTGAAGTGAATGAGGATATATTTCTCAGAAAGAAATCGCTGAGTAAATTGTGATTGGAAAATCGTGCCCATCAGAGAGCGCGTATAAATTACCCTCAACTCAACGTGCAACATTCTGAACGGAGTCTCTATATATAATCCAGTCTCTTGACTGACTATGGTGTTGGGAATTTTTGTTACAATGTTGCAGAAACAACCGACGACCACGACGTCGTCGCCGACGACTGAAATGATGTGCTGCTGTTAAAGGTGTAAATAGCTTTGAACTTGTCGGAGGTTCATCATCAATGAAATTATTAGATATAGCCAATTCAGCATATTAGCAAGCTATGGCTTTGCAGACTTCCAAATAGGTTAGACATGTTTTCGTGAAGGAGAATTAAGAATACATTGTAAGCAAATTACCACTGTCTTTCTTTTTTTTTTTTAAACGTGCGCCCACTTTGGATAAGGATTAAGCTCATATCTGGAATCAAAAATATGCATATCGGTTGTTTTTTTTTTTCTTTTTCTCGAAGTATCAATCATCCAATTTGTAGCGCATCAAAGATTTTAGTTTTACTTGCGATATACATATGTATATGTAGGTAAGCTACTATATGGCAAGTCATGGATTCGCACAAAAAAATCGAAAAATTTAAAAGTTTTGTTACCAATTTTTTTGAATTATTAAAAAATATTTCAATTTTTTTTTAAGTGTTTACGTGTTTATAAACGGCAAATAAAATCTCAAAAACGACTCCTACGATTAAGATACAAAATTTTATAGGAAATAATATCAGAACGATCTACCAAATTATTGGAAAAAAATTATTTATCGATAATATTAATGGTATCGCTCATAGAACAATTTTTTCTTCTTCGAATATCTTATTATCGGTTGAAAAGATTTTAATGAAATTTTTTACACAATAGTTCCTAATAAATTTAAATAATATTTTAAATCAAAAAATTAAATTTTTGATTCTTAAATAATTATTATTTAAATTAGTTTTTGAAAATTCGATATTTCGAAAGGGGCCAGATTATTTTTTTTTTTTCAAAATTAATATTTTAATTCTGCATTATACTCCAGGAAATCTAGAGATTTTTGTATAGAGCAAAGAGCCAAATTAGAGGCAGTCTGAAATTTTGCAGGGTGGTTCTGGTGATATTAAAGAACTCAGTTTTCGTATTCGAGACAAAACAAAAGTTAGGCGGCCACGTCCTTAATGATTTGGATGAAATTTTCAATATTTATGTACATATTAGCAGGAACAAAATTAAAAAAAATACTTTTAGTAAAATCCGCCCACTGGCACGCCTACTTTTCTTATATCTTTGTTTCTTATTTCTATTTTTCTTATCTTTGTTTCTCGAAAACGGGTCAATTATTTCGATGAAATTTTTCAACATTTGTTGATATTAGTAAGAAAAAAAAATATTTTAAATACTTTTAGAAAAAACCGCCCACTGCCACGCCCTCCTGTCTTATATCTTGCACCGATTTGAATTAAACTTTCAAAATTTGTTTATATTAGCACGAAACAAAAAACTAAAAAAAAATACTTTTAGTAAAATCCGCCCGTTGCCACGCCCACTTTTTTATGTCTCTGTTTCTAAGAAACGGTTCCACCGATTTGGATGAAACTTTTGAAATTTGTTTATATTAGCACGAAAAAAAATTAAAAAATACTTTTACTAAAATCCTCCCACTGCCCCGCCCCCGGGAGAATTTTTTTCTATTTCAAACCTTAACTTTCTTAGACTATTAATACATATTAAAAAAAATGGTCTACCTATTTCAAGAGAAATAGCACTAAGCATACAGTTGACCTGAAGAAACTAAGTTCGGAAAAATATTCTAGTACTACACTATCCAGCTCATGTATCATAGTACCTCATAATTTGGATATTCCCAAAAAAAAACTAGATATGCCATCTAAAAGTTCAGTAATTTATTAAAAAAGTCAACTAATTTCAATAATTGGTTAGCAAAAAAAAAATGTTTAATTAATGATTAAAAGCCATTAGAAATTGTTAGTTGTCATTTGTGGGAAATTAAAAAAATCACTTATCAAAAGGTCAACTAAATTCAGTTATTAATCAGCCATAGGTTTTTTTATTTATGAGTTTTTTAAAGTTTTTTTTTAACATCTAGCTTCTCAATCTTTTACATAGCATACTTTTTTTGCGAATATCCCATAACATGCTTACATCCCGGAGCCTTAGTAGCCTTATCTTTTATCACAATTCTTACCTGGTTAAATCATTTTTTTTAATACTGAGACAAGTTGGCAAGACAATAATGCAATATCAATCATACGTATTTGGTACTCATCTCATTTCAAATGATCTATATTTCAGCTACTTTGGATGATATTGAGCTAGATCTTTTTGCATAGGACCAATTGGTTATGGTACTTTTAGTCCCATGATTACAAAGAGGTGTCAATTTCTCAAAGCAAAATATAGGATTATCTTGTTGCTAAATAGTTTATTCATCGGTTTGATCAAATATGTGGTTTCTTGTTTTACAGACATCAGAAACATGTTAACATCATGTCAACCCCTTTTTTGCTCGAATACATCGCATAATATAATTTGATATTTTTTTATTTTGTTTAAACATGGGCGGAACATTCAGGTAATATTTTTCATTTAACGCTTTAAACTTGTTAATACACTGTCACCAAATTTCCGCAAGTAAACCCTCACACACTTGCCATATGAGTTGTTTGTGTCAAAGTTATCTCTATGCGTCTCAATTACGTCTATCTTTCAATGTTAAATCACTTTGATCAGACGTTAGACCTGCTGAAATATCTTATTTAACCATTAAAAAAAAATTTAAGAATTGATGTGTATTATTGCGTCGTATGAATCTGCTGTTAAATCTGGATGAATATTTAATTTTGAAAAAAATATTTTAATATTTTATATGATCTACAAATACATCTCTTGGTCTTGGCTCATTGAAAAATAAAATCAGTATATTCAGATTTGATAAACCTAAAATCAATGTGTCAATGGAAAATACATGAGTCATTGCTTGAAGGAAAAAAATATCATTCACTCTTTTTAAAATTTTATGACAGGTGGTGTTTTATAAAATGCAAACGAAAGTTCTAATAAAAATTTTAATTTTTCCGTTTATAGTTTTGTTTCGCTGAAATGAAAATTCAGTAATTTTGTATAAACTCCCCCCCCCCCTCCGGAATCATCTTCTCTATTATTAAAAACATAATTTGTATTCACGAATCTTTAACTGACCCTTATTTCCTATATTGAAAGGTAAAAGTGCAAGCAATTCAATCGAAAGAAAAAGAAAACCAATTTCACACTTAAAGCCACAAAAGCAGACATGGTCTACACTCTATATGGATATCTCAAGAAAGATGCAGCTCCCTCTATATAGAGATAACAACCATAAAAAAAAAAAATACAACACAACAACACAATAACAAAGGAAGACCCTGCTGTATCATCTCATGAGCTTGTCTGTCCGTTCCAATTGGAACCCTTCTTTCCACCGCAACTATTGTGGTTCAGGTATTGAGAGGTATTTCCTTGTTTACGTACCTGTCCGAAGGCAAAAACCACAACGCGCGTTCATTTATTGGTAATAGCTAGATAATAGCCAGTCAGATTCATTCGATCTCCAGCCTTAGTTTCAGCCTCACTTACTACAGCAACAGACTATGCAATGAACCGGCAAACGCACGCGCACGTTGTTGCCCAGTCGAGCCGAGCACATTCCGGTCCACAATCTAGACCAACAATATGGGGAATACCACAGAAAGAAGCTAGAAATCTGATTCCAGCAAAAAAGAAGGCCAAACACGCATCAGATGAAATAAGTCTGTGCAGGTACATATACTGTGTGTGTAGATTTCTTACATGAATCCGTGCACATTCTCTTGCCTATACGTGCCAAGATTGATGATGTGTTTCAATGCGGAGGCAAGATGCCTCATACAAGAATAAGTTGTAATGCGCAAAACCGATCATCAACAGAGTGCATCATTGGATTCTCATTCTATACGGCTGACTGACAGAATTGTGGCGTGAACCAGATGCGGAATTATTGCGTCTATTTTATCTATCGAACTCATAATTATTTAACAATAATTCTTCTGCGCCAATTATGGTAAGAACTAATCTATGGAATCCACGAGGGAAATTAAAAAAAAAGATAAAATAATTAAAAAAAAATAGAAGAAAAAGTGTTGATACTGGCGCATTATGAAGATGATGGGGATGGGCATTGGGCATTGGGCATTGGGCAGTGCTGTCGTTGTAAAATTGTAAATTTTATTTATATGGGAGTTTGAAGTAAGTTAATACGTAAACAGTGGTGATTATCACGATAAAAATATCCCTTGGAATGTGTCACACATTTGAAAATTGGGAACACGAATTGACTTCGAAAGTTTCTGCCCTAAGAAATTTCTTGGTCAGAAATTTGTTTCTTGTCTTCTTCACAAAACTACCCAATTTGTGAAGTGAGTAACAGGATTAGGCATACATTTGTGAAAAATCGTGATAATTGGCAGTTTTGGTCACAGTCTAAAACAATTTTGCTATCAGTAAAATGGATGAATATAATTATAAAAAAAACTATCTTTATCTTCAGCTTAGAGTAAGTATTAGTTTCTTGCGTAAAAAAAAAAAATCATTTCGAAAATGAAGAAGTTCAAAAAAGTGACCATAGAGGTCGGTCTGTTTGTCTACATTTGTTCATACAAACCTCCGTTTAAGTGTGCATCGAGTTTGAATCAATTTGGTATTCCGTCCATCCGTCTTCCATAGAGAAGAATTTTTGTAAGTCTGTCTAACTTTAAACAGCTGTCTAACTCCATAACCTTATTTATAAACATTTTTCATGGATTGTCTAACTAGAAACCGAAATTGGTTGTCCAAAACTTTTTCCACGAACAAAGTTCTGCTATAGTTTGCACGAATTGAAAATTCCTTTAAAATTAATTAAATAATTCTTTCAGAACTAAAACTTTAATCTGGTTATCAATTTTTTCTGTCGCAAATTCACATATACTTAAACAACAATACAATAGTAAGAAAGTGCTAATAAACAGAAGTATACATTCGACATCTATGGTGATAGGTATTGAATGAAAAGCAGTACGAATATTGAGACTGCAGAAAAGGAGGCAAAGTAGGTAATAAAAAAAGGTCGATTGTTCACATTAAACACACATTAACAAAAATTCTTACTAACTTAATAAATCAAGCCAGTCTTGTGTTTTTTTCCTATTATATTTAGAAGGTCACTAGATAAACTCTTTAAATGCTCATATTTACTGTTTTTCAAACAGTTGCCTATCCTCTGCATTTAGAATTAAATTAAATCCGATATTTGAATTTCAATCTAAATAAAATTCTATATTTTTTAATTAGTTAGTGTTTTCGAAAATTTCGCAATTACTTCGAACTGCCAAAATTTAAGGTGTATCTATTTTGAATTGTTCTATTTAAATTGTTCTATTTTTAAAGTTAAATTACACTAAAAATCATAACAAATTTCACAAACAATTCACAAAGTGAAAGCATACACAAAGTAGACGTTCAGAAAATAAAATATGTAAACCGAAGTAATGCAGATTATCAATCATCATTTTCGAAATTATGGGTGCTTTCATAAATGCATAGTTGCTTTGTTTAAATGCGATTAATTGCATTCATATTAACGTCATACAAAATATTTGCTCATGTTTTTTACTCAGCATTTATGAACACTTTTTCTGATTTACGTCATATGTCAAAAACAATACAGGAAAGGAAATCATTTATTTTATTTTAACTGGCGGCCATTTGGTCAGCTGTCAAGTGATTTATTTTTAGTTTGGTTTGGCATTTCAACATAAATAGACTGACGCCTGAACAACGCTTCCAAATTGTGCAAATTTATTTTGAAAATCATGGTTCTGTTCGAAATATGTACGTATTGCGCACCACGTCCATTTTACAGTCAGCTCACTTTTGGTTGAATGGATACGTCAATAAACAAAACTGCCGTATTTGGATTGATGATAATCCTCAAGTGTAGGTAGAGACACCGTTACATCCACAAAAACTGACTGTTTGGTGTGCTTTATGGATTGGTGCGTAGATACTTCTGTAAAAACGATGCTGGCAAGAACGTTACAGTCAATGGTGACCGCTATAGAGCCATGATTACTGACTTTTTCGTTCATCAATTGAAGAATTATGATGTGCAGGAACTGTGGTTTCAACAAGGTGGCGCAACATGTCACACAGCTCTGCCACAATTGAATTATTGAAGGAAACGTTTGGTAACCGCATAGTTTCACTTTACGGACCCGTGAGTTTGACTACAAGATCGTGCGATTTAACGCCGCTTGACTATTTTCTGTGGAGATATGTGAAGTTCCCTAGTCTACGCCGATAAGCCCGAAACGATTGACCACTTGGAGGACAACATTCACCGCGTTATTGCCGATATACAGCCACAAATGTTGGAAAAAGTCATCATGACCGTGGCGGTCATATGCCAGAAATCATATTTAAATTATGACGTTAGAAGATTATTTTTCGAATAAAGTAAATTTCATGTCAAAGTTCTATCCCCCTAAAAAAAACACCCTCTATTTTAAATTAAGTATCAATTAACAAACTCCTTATTTACAAGCAAGACCTTAATTCAATATTGAACAACATCTGGCTTGTATAGATACTATAGAACCAAGTTAAAGGCAAACACTTCAATCTATAACACTCACCATTTATTACGTTTAAATCAATAAAACTCTCTTCTTGTTACATACTTTAAAAAAAAGTAATACAAAATTGGTCTGAAATAAAAGAACCGTCATTTTGTCTCACCCTACAACATATAGTAGAATCTCGAAAAGATGAACGGTTCTATAAGATGAACAGTTCGGAAAGATGAACGAAATATTTTCACTCTTCAGTGCTCAAAAAGATGAACGAGTTGAAATTTTACACTCGAAAAGATGAACGATTTATTCCCAACTCAATTTTTTACTTTTTCTTTGCCTTTAGTTTCTCATATTATATTTATGTAACGTTATTTAGTTTTGTGAATTGTACTTTTAGGCTTGTTTTAACTTGTTATGTAAATTATATTAAATATTTTTATTTATAACTATATCTTCTTTCTCAACGAAATGTTGATGCTCGAAAAGATGAACAATTCGAAAAGATGAACGTGCCCTGTTTTATATCTGTTCATCTTTTCGAGATTCTACTGTATGTACAACTTAACAACTTCACCATATGAAATCCTTCATTTTGTGCTTCCTATAAATTACTTTGAAACACATAAACCATCTACAACTTTTAATACCATGACGTTTTTCACGAAAAACAAAACCCAAAGCCATAACATCACATCAGAGAATCGCAATTTGTTCTCATTTTATATGCGTTTGTTGAAAACCCTTTAAGTTTTATCTGAATTGACAATAATATCAATATCACACACATAGCTGCTATGACTTCCTACAAAGATACCATCATTCTCATCAGACCAGACACCTTTAGAATATCCTTCTTACGAGCTACCAAAGTTGTTAAAAGAAGGAAAACGAACCCAAACCAACTGAAAATAAAAAAAAAAGTAATCACAAATTACAGTCTGAGAGAGACGACTTGGCAAATAACAAATAATATTTTTTACACAGAATTCCCGATGTATAGAGTTACACTCTGGAAGCAACATTGTTGCCCAAAATTACTCTTTTATTGAGTGGAAGAACATTTCGACACCGTACTCGTATCTCTTCGTTTATTATTTTATTATAAGGTAGAAGGCTTTATTTTATGATACTAACGGGGATCACTGTCATTTGGCTGACCAAATGATGACCGCTAGCTATCCCATCAACAAGTTTCTTCAGACAAAATGGAATGGATAAGTAGACAGGAGTGTAAACAATCAATAACAAAGCTGGCAAGATTGTATCAATATTTTTTTGTACGTCACGTCGGCAGGGGGCGGGTGTGTCGTCGCGTCGTTTTCAAACAAAAACTACCTTTGTAGATTTGAAATGAAAATTAATTGAATTCCGGTCAACTCGACCCCACAAAAATATGCCAATAAAGGTTCTACCTGCTGATGAAATGAAAAATAGCTCCTCAAAATAACTCTGAAGGTATATCTATCTACGTCAAAACTGGAACAGTCATCAACCTTTGGAGGCGAGTCAAGTCCAAGAGCTTATATGTATATTGAAAATCAATATTCACCTAGAGACAGATTGCACAGACATTCAGGCAAATAAACAAGTTGAACATGACACACATGACTTCGGTGTAAAGCTCAAGTATTCGTGTGTCACTCCTGACTCCAGGTGAATATGGCTTCTATCCTTTTTGCCGGTCTTTTCATCTTGGGTTCGTCGGTTCGGTTTGGTTCCGTTCGGTTCGGTTAGTTTAGCTATATACCTATCTTGACTTGATGCCTGATGGTATTTTAATTAGATGTAACTTCTGTCGCTTCTTGTGCATCGCGTCGAGTCGCGTCGTCTTTTAGTTGTGGGAAAGAAACAACATTAAGGGCACCAGTTAAACAGTAATTACAATTTTTTTTTCTGCCTCTGGGATCTTGGTGTCGATGTTCGACAAGGATTCTCTTTAAAGAATTTGTAGACCTTAGAACATAAATATTCACTTGCTTTCGAACTGTACACATACACAATGATGCTTTACTATACGGTTGGGTTGTTGTTGTTTTTTTTTTGTTTCATCTTTATCTTTGGGGTGCGAATAATATAAACCGTAGTATAAATGGCTTCCGGGAATGTCCTCCTCGGGATGAGAGTAGCCATCAGTAGCTATAGGTAGGTAGGTAAAGAGCATGGTAAGAGAAAAGTTCCAAAGGGGAAAACCTTGCGTATAGCTTATATATATATATAATTAAGAAATTTTCTTTTAATTGGAAAAACTTTTAACTTTAGGTGCGTATAAGGGAATTTTAATGTGTTGACTTAATAGAATGTGGTGCGAAGTCATTGAGATATTACGGAAGGCTTATCAACGAGAATTAAATTTTAAAAAATAAGTTAAAGTGACAGGAGGAATTTTCTGATGTCTTCAAGTCGAGGTAGTCACTTTGGATATACAAAAGAGTGCGTTATAAAGTGAAGTGAGTTAAAAAAGCCTTCTTAAACTTATATATAAACATACCGACATAACCATGTTTTCATGATAAAATATACTGGAATGAATGAATTTACTTCCCGGAATTTAATTAGAATAATTTTTACACCATTTATAACTAAAAGCATTTTAAGCTCATCCTAATGATATAATTAATTTCTGCTGTTACCTTTGTATCTATTCTGGTGAAGTAATAAATTATAATAATTTGTGTTGCTCTCTTAAACGGGAGATTTTTGAAAAAAAAAAAACGTTTATTTAGTTTGTTAAATGGGTCACAGACAAACGATTACAAATTAACAGGGTAATTTTGAAGGTATTTGATGTTCTGAAAGTAAAATACTAACTGGATAATAAGTCGAACCAGTACCACCGGTGTTATATTTTTTCTGTTACTAATAAAGGTCTGCTCAGTTACTCACTTTTGTACATCTGCCGATTTACATAATCAGAAGAATACAGCAAGAATACTGAAACAGTGTGGCTTTTTTGAGTATTATTGATAAGGAAGGGGTGCGAAGATTAATTCAATTGTCAATTAGAGAAAAAAATAAGTACCTACCTACATATATGCTGTCATCAAGAAAGGCCACTCAACACTCTTTCGTCAGTATGACAACATAAACATGAATAATTTTAAGGTAGTTTGGGTTGCCATGTCTTGACCTAGTTCGATAACCCAATTTAGAAATTTTTGTAGCCCAAAATCGGAGCCGATAAAGTAGCCCAATACCAATAAAAGAAATTTCTCATAACATAAGATTAGATTTGGGCTATTTATAGCCCAATTATGATTGGGCTGTCATAGTGAAATTGTTGTCGGCAATTTTGGAAAAAGATAGCCCAATTTCCGATAAATAGCCCAATCTGGCAAGCCTGGGTAGTAGCTGGGTTGGCCGAACTGTTTCTTTTTTAGAAAGAAACTGCATTTGGTAAATCTGCTACGTACTTTATGTAGTTAAACGTAAATAAATGTAGTTAATAAACTAAATTGTAGCAGATGTAGAATGTGATTTCAAATGTCAAATGATCAGTCAGCTGTCACTTTAAAGTTTGAATTTTTAATTGAAATTTTGTACAACTACATCAACCTAGCCAGAAAAAATATAATTTTGAGTGAATGAGTTAGATGGGTCTTTTATAGATCGGATGGACATCAATGCCAATTTGCAAACGTCTATTTATGATTAATTGCCAAACCAAATTTATGTCAAAACAACTGAGAACTGTCAAATCAGCTGTCACAAAAAACAGTGTTGCCCATTTAAAGTTTTTCACCTCTAAAAAAAGAAATATATTTTAAAGTGTTTTACCGTAATCCGTTTATAAAATCCCAAGTGCTCACATTTTCTCTGTAGAGCCCAAGAATAGGGTGTTTCATGTCTAAAAAAAAAATCGACATTTAAATCAATACTAACATTCCGTTGATGGAAAAAGTCTCACACTGTCCGTCGTGTTATAGGCCTGTTTGTCTCGGCATCTGTTCGTCAGTGCCTCTATAAATGTGAATTGAGCCAGAGCATAAATGCATGGACGGATTGGCTTGAAATTTTGTATAGAGCATTTTTTATGATTCCCTAGAAGAGAAAGTCCAACTTTAGTTTAGTATTGCTTCGGTTTTTTTTCAAATATTTTCAAAAACAGCTTGAACGATTTTTATTAAACTTATATAATATCGGGTTTTCCAATAGGGACTTGACAACTTTGAATTTAATTTGTGAACTAATCATCGAACTGTCATTGTCAATTTATTCAGCAAACTCAACTTCTTCATCATGGTAAAGTATACGAACGAGCAACGTCTGCAAATTATACAAAATTTTTACCGAAATTCGGAGTCGGTGAGCGCAACTTTAAGAGCGTTAACTCCAATTTTCGGTTGTAAATGACGAAGCTCATTTTTGGCTCAATGGGTTCGTCAATAAGCAAAATATGCGTTGTTGGTCAGGTGAAAGTCCACATTTGCTTTGCTCATCCACAGAAAATAACTGTTTGGTGCGGTTTGCATGCCGGCGGCGGCGTTATTGGGCCATATTTTTTCGTCGACGATAATGATCGTCACGTTACTGTGAATGGCCACCGTTATCGCGCCAATATTACCGATTATTTCTGGCCCGAATTGGAAGATATGGACTTCGACGACATGTGGTTGAATCCTGTCCTATTGAATGTTGCCACAAGCCACACAGCATCACACCTTACAATCGATTTATTGAAGAGTAAGTTTGATGAGCATGTTATCTAAAGAAATGGCCCACTCGATTGGCCGCCTCTTTCGTGCCATTTAACGCCTCTAGACTATTTTCTTTGGGCCTACGTTAAGTCATTGGTTTATGTCAACAAGCCGACGACGTTGGAAGAGCTCAGAGCCAACATTGAACGCGAAATAGCGGCCGTTTCGGCCGAAATGTGTAGCCGAGTTATAGAAAATTGGGTCCAACGAATCGACTGCTGCAAACGTGCCCGCGGTGGCCGTATGAACGAAGTCGAGTTCCGTTCATAAATGTTTTGATTCTACTTCAAGCCAATAATAAAATTTTGGAAATATCTCAAATGGTTTGCGTTTTATTTTAAAAAAAAGTTGTCAAGTCCTTATTGGAAAACCCTTTCTATAATAATATAATTTCATTATACAACAATCAAAATAATACTCAAATCAATAATCAACATTCTCTTCTATTTATTCAAATAAAAATACTTTGTAAGAATCTTAACAAACTTTTTTCCTAAAGAAGTAACTTAGTAAGATTTAAATCAGCTTATATATTAACGGTACCAATAGATATCATTGATTCAAAGTCAGATGCAATCAATTGCCTTAATCACAATTCAATGTATATTATACCTACATCTAACATACTATTTGGTCAAGGCTTATATTTTCTATATTTCATTTCCTAGGCCATCATCAACTCTCTATATAGTCGAGTTCATATATCTATATTTTACTTTGCTCCTCATATTATATTTTCAATCAATGGCAAATAAATTCCCTTAAAGCCTGTAATTGCCAGCCAAACACATCCACCACTCCATACACAACCATCAGCTATCGCATCATCATCAGAAATCAGATTGAAGATTCGAATTCCTGTTTGCATATTGCATGTGCATCCGTCAAATTCATTTCAGATCAAAATAAATGTTTCATCGTACCTATACCCAGTCCTGATAAATCTTCCATAATCATCATGAACATCATCACATATCGAATTCCTCAGATAAGCCATAATTCAACCACAAGCATGCGTTCGTCTGTCATATACAAGCCTTAATATACGCATCATAGACCACGATGATGATGATGGCACAATACAACGGCACTCTCCATCAGTAACTCCACACACATCCATATGGTCATATTCCCAACTCAAACTCATTTCTTATTCCTCTTTATAAATTCGTCCAGATTTTCAGACTTTGATTCAGAGAAGATATACCAGCTTTTTGTTTGCATTACCTGACGCCTTATGATGGTTTACGAGATGATCTTGATGAGCATCAAGACATGATAATTCATGAGTCCATGCCCAACGCCACACCACCGCCATGGCGGTCGAAGAATGATACGATCTGAGACAACCCAGAGGCTTGGGGGAATTTTAGACAAAAAACAAAAGACTTTTGCTTTGAAAATTGAAATAGAAATCATATAAATGGCACCTTAGATCTGCTATTGGTGCCGCACCAAAAAAAAAAAAAAAAAAAAAAAACAAATAAACCAAGTCCATAATTTTCTTTTCCAAATGGTCCTAAAGGAATTCCTTCGTGCGAACATGCTTCATGGCAATTACGTGCTTTTTTATGATTTTATTAAGATATATTCCATCGTTATCTCGTATCCCTTCCCCTCACCTGATGGTGGTTCAGGTCACCGATTCAATCACCGATTGCGCCAAATTGAGATGTGGCCGGACATCCACTCCAGAGGAAAAATATAGAAGAAGACTTGCTTCCAATTAAATTGTTAATACTTACAAGAGCAACAACAAAAAAAAAAGTTTTCCATGAACGCAAATATGAAAACAACTATACCTACACTTTGCCTAGATTGGTCATCCGACATAAGGACAAGGACAGGGACATGAATCTTGTTCGTTGAACACTATGTCCACAGAAAGCGCTATGGGCATTCAATGGCACGTACCATTAAAGATCTATTAGTGATGCGATTTTATCTGGAATCAAGTCAACGGTAACACACACACACACGCATACCCCAACTTATACTTTTTATTCTTTAATTTTATTGTCACTTTTTTTTTTGTAACATCCTCGAAGGACTTCTTTTAGGGTTGTAAAAATTCAGAAGATTTCCATTCCATCGTATGAAACGTGGCATTATTTTCTTAAGTGGGTTATGAAGGGAACTACGTGAGTTGAATGTTAACTTTGGTCTCACATCTCGATAGAAGACAACCGACAGCAACCTATCATATGTATCTACATATATATGATGGGTGCTTGGCGACTTGTTCCATTCTATGGTCCTTGTATAATTGAATTGTGAAAATTATAAACTAATGTCAACTCAAGAGAAGGCATGCAATGCGAAAGAAGAAGAGGAATAAAACATCAACTTCTAAAAAAAGAACTGCCCCATGCCCCATCTTTGGTTAGAAAGATTCGTTTTTTTTTTTTTTTTTAAATAATTTATGCTTTTTAATGTGAATTTTAAAATGGAAATTGCAATTTCCAACCGCAGAATGTGTTTTTAACTTCATGACTTTGTTATCTTTAAGGACTTTTAAATTATATTATTTGTTGTTTTTTTGAAAAGGTTTCCCATTATACGAGTTGGGCTAAAATTAGAAATTTCAGATACCATTACCTATCATTTTTTTTGTGAAGAAAAAGGTTGGATTTGAAAATGTGATAATTCCAGTCTGTCACTTCTTATGTCTGGCACTTAACTGATTCTAACTAATTGAAAAAGAAATTCCTATAGGTAAGATAAGATTCACATTGCAGACATTTCATTCATTACAAAATTGCAATTTAAATGTCATTAGGAGTGTTCTATTGCCCAATAAACAACTCAAGCAATTAACATTGACAAGAATGCAAACCTGAATAACTTCCCTTACACTAATTACATTACCCTAGGTAGCCAAAAACTATATAGCAACTGACCCACAAATCATGTCCGATATTTTTGTATAAATAGGTTAAATCATATTCAACAGAGTATCAAACAGTACGCAAACTCCAAGATGGTAAGTCATACAGAAAAAAAAAAAAAAAACTTAAAATTTTCTTCAAAATATTAATTTTTTTTTATTTGATTATTTTCTAGAAATTCCTCACTGCCGCATTATTTTTGTGCATTGCACTAGTTGGGCAAATTCAAGGAGGTAGTCTTCGTGGACTTTCCGTAATAGTTCCTCATCAGCAATATGGTGTACCGTTGCTTAGTTCTGAAATTCAGACTGAAGAAATCAAACCAGAAATCGATGATAAACAACAATCTGCCATCAATAGCGAATTAGCAAAGCCAGAAGAATTATCAACAACTTCCAAACCATTTATTGATCATCTGCCTCTTATTGATAGTGTTGTGAATTTTGGATATCCTTCAGGAAAACCATCAGGAAGTTTCAACGAATTTGTAACACAAAAACCAGATCTTCCCTTACTTCAACCAGGAATTCCATCTTTGCCAGCTGCACCAATTGTTCCATCAGTAAATATCGAACAGTCATTGACTACTTCTAGTGTTGAGCATAAGAAACCTATTCAAGTAACTCAGGAACTTTCTAACAATTACTTGCCTCCAAAACTAGAACTTCCACTACTTCAACCAGGATTTCCAACACTGCCAGCAGCACCTATTGTGCCACTTAGTATTGAAAAGCCCATTAAGATTGAGCAACCTAATGAAAATAGCGTTCAATTGTCTAATCCTTTCGAGTCTTTCTTCCCTAACCCTATCTCTAACCTGCCTTCCCTGCCTCCCTTGCCTTCGTTTCCTTCGTTCATTCCGGGATTATTACCTTCTTCAACATCAAACTTTGCACAAATTCAGCCTATTCAACCAATTCAAATTTCTCAGCAACTTTCTAATTCATACTTGCCACCGAAACCAGAACTTCCACTACTTCAACCTGGACTACCATCTTTGCCAGAAGCACCGAAAATTCCACTCACCATCGCCGCCGTTGAACAACCCATTCAAGCTCAACCTGAATTATTGAACACCTACTTACCACCGAAACCAGAACTTCCACACCTTCAACCTGAGCTTCCAAAACTGCCAGCAGCTCCTATTGTGCCACTTACTATTGAACAGCCCATTAAGGTTGAAAAACCTTATCAAAATATTGTTGAATTGTTTAACCCTTTCCATACTATCCTTCCTCAGTTGCAAAACTTGCCAACGATTATTGGACCTATTATTCCGCAATTACCAAACTTCCAATTACCTTCAACATCAAACTTTGCACAAATTCAGCCTACTCAACCAATTCAAATTTCTCAGCAACTTTCTAATTCTTACTTGCCACCGAAACCAGAACTTCCACTTCTTCAACCTGGACTACCATCTTTGCCAGAAGCACCGAAAATTCCACTCACCATTGCCGCAGTTGAAGAACCCATTCAAGCTCAACCTGAATTATTGAACACCTACTTACCACCAAAACCAGAACTTCCACTTCTTCAACCTGGACTACCATCTTTGCCAGAAGCACCGAAAATTCCACTCACCATTACCGCAGTTAAAGAACCCATTCAACCTCAACCTGAATTATTGAACACCTACTTACCACCAAAACCGGAACTTCCACTTCTTCAGCCTGGACTACCATCTTTGCCAGAAGCACCGAAAATTCCACTCACCATCGCCGCCGTTGAACAACCCATTCAAGCTCAACCTGAATTATTGAACACCTACTTACCACCAAAACCAGAACTCCAACTTCTTCAACCTGGACTTCCAACACTGCCAGCAGCTCCTATTGTGCCACCAAGTGTTGAAAAGCCCATTAAGGTTGAACAACCTAATGAAAACAGTGTTCAATTGTCTAACGCTTTCCCGTCTGCCTTACCTTTCCCGATTCCACCCTTTTCGTTTCCAGGCTTACCGAACTTTCCGGGATTTCCAGGCTTACCATTTCCTGCAACATCAAGCTTTGCACATATTCAAACTTCTCAACCAATTCAGATTTCTCATCAATTATCTAATACATACGTGCCACCAAAACCAGAACTTACACTCCTTCAACCTGGACTACCATCCTTACCAGAAGCTCCAATTGTCCCATTAAACTTTGAACAGCAATCTTCTTCTCAATCACCTAGTTCACCTGAACTTCCATCAAAACCAGCATCAAATGAAAAAATAAACCTGCCGAAAGTTACCGAGATTCCAGCTCTTCCTGAAGCTCCAGTTACTCCAGCTTCAGCTCAAATAATT
Source organism: Epistrophe eligans (assembly GCA_951394125.1). NCBI lineage: Eukaryota > Metazoa > Arthropoda > Insecta > Diptera > Syrphidae > Epistrophe > Epistrophe eligans. The sequence continues at coordinate 15,205,451 of OX596029.1, read as the reverse complement.
AAAGAATCTACAAGTGGTTATATATATAATAAACCTGCTACTGCATTTTCTGAGACAGAACAGCTGTCATTAGCTTCCCAAACTCCGACTATTGTAGATGACATCAAGCAGAATCAAATTGGTCACCCAACCCAACCCAACCAACCATTTTCACAGATTAACATCGCTCCTGGTTACATCAGTTCGCATTTTCTTGATATTTCACAAGCTAGCCACATTCAACCAGCTCAACAAATTTTAGTTCAACCTTCCTATCCAGGTCAGCAGGTCTTGATTCAACCTGCACTATTTCCAGCTACAGCCCATCAGCAGGTTGTTGCTCAACCCTCCATTCCAATTCTTCCAGAAGTAAATAAGGCTCCAGTTGAAACAGCACCAGCAGCACATCATGGTTACACCTATAACGCCCCAAAAATAGAATTTCCACTTCCAAATCAACACTAGTTTTAAGTCAGTTTGCTTCTCCTCTTACCAGACTTCTATCATTAGGTTGTTATAACTAAATAAGAATCATCATTATATATTTACTTAAATACTAAATTTCAACTTATCCCTTAAAACTTCTTAAAAGCTTGTTATTCAATTACTGTTTGATTAAAAATAAATAAAAATATAAAAAAAAATCTCTACAGTTTACATATCTATTGATCCTTATGGGAAGTAGTATAGTTCACTCAATTAGAAACATTGTTGATGTGCAAGGGTTCCCCACTGAGCTAACCCCAAATTGCAAATATAAATTGAAACGTTCTTACTTCCTTCGTCTCTTTATACCCTTAAAGCCCATCATAAGGAAACATCTTGAATCTTGATTAAAGTAATTTTATGTATTAGGTACCACAACAAATTTACGCACAGAAAAAAAAAAAACAACCCAAAGGGCAAAAATATATTAAACAGCAAGAAGTCCACAAAATGTTGGCTTACTGTATGTATATAGAAATGGCAAACAAAAGCTATATAGTTAGCTATGAAGAAGGTTCCAAGTTGATATTATCTTTTACAAAACGAAATAAAGTTTGTTCATACATGACATGACATCGGAACTCAAGAATAAGATGCTCCCAAACAGTTCAGGCCACTGTACCTAATAAAAAAAAAGAATGGGGATCTATACTATGGACAAAAAAAAAATAAACCAGAGAATAGAGATACCAACAACGACGACCTATAGCAATATGTTGTTGTTGTTGAGCATAAAGGTTTACAAAACGAGGAAGAAAAAAAAATAAACTAAGACTTTTTTCACCTGGTCGCATTATTCGTTCAGCTTGAATATATGTACAATATTATGTATGTAAATACCAAATAATTTTCTGGAATTTCCAGTGAAGCCTTGTAAAACTTTTGGAACATTTTACCCTAAATTAAATTAAGGTTAAGGTTATCTTTAAAATCCGACCAATTTGTATTCTCTTCTTCGTGAACATGTACCCTGATATTTTACATAAATTGAAAGACCTTAAACTTAAAGATCCAATTATTAAAACTAAATTTATAAATCTAGTCGATTTGCCTATGTCAGCCACTTCACTGAACTAACTTTACGTGTAAGACATTTTATTTTTATTATTTAAACATATGGTTTAAAAATATCAGCACGAAACACCATCAACTGTTTTCGATTTATGTATTTGATTTACAAATGTGAAAAGTGTCAGGGTCTTACTAAAACCATTTTTCGTTTCTTTTGCTCATAAAAACCAAGTTTGACAATTCATCAAAATTAGATTAACGGACGGATTTCACTAAAACTAATTTTTTAATTTTTTTGTTCACGTTCAAAAGAAGAAACTTTGAAAATTTCTTACAATTCGCTTAGACCGGTTTATGAGAAACTAAAAAAATAAGAAAATTGGTGGCCCAATTTCTTAATTTTGTGTTTCGCTCAGAAAGACAAACTCTGCAAAATTTCATCCAAATCAGCTGTGCCTGTTAAACCACGAAATAAGTGAAATAAAAAGTGGGTGGGGCAGTAGGGGGATTTTACTAAAACCTTTTCCAAAACAGTTTCATGCTCATAAAAAAAACTTTGAAAATTTCATTCAAATTTTTTCCCGAGACAACCATCATTCCTAATCCCAGTCCAGGGCAGGCGATATGTTATAACCACACGCATCAGGGTGACGACGACGGAACGCTTCGCGGCCTCGTCTATTTTGTTCAAAAAAAAAAATAATCTCATTATTGTAATTCTTTTATATAAGGTTTGACAGCGAACCAATTGTACGTGTAAGGTACTAATATTAGGTCTGTTCCTTTACTCGCCCGCGGGATCCCGATCTGCCAAAAATATGTTTCTTTACTTTTTTTTGGCACGAAAATGCCAGATTGTTTGACTTTTTTTAAATTTATTTTACTTTTCTCCTCCAGCAAAAATCTACCCGAACATTTTACTTACTGCCTTTTCTTGCTTGTCAAACTACTGACTGATAATTTCTGTTGTCAAATGTGACGTTTACCCCAGAAACAAATCAGAAACATCACAAATGCGTTTCCTTACTTTTCATTTCTGGTCAAAAATTACAACAACAATTTTTTTACCAAACTTTTTCCAAACAGTAAAGAAACAAAGCTATTAAATACAATCATGACTCTGACAATTATCTAGTCACTGACACTACTGACAATTTTATAGGAATATGTTCACCGTTTTGAAGTATAACGTACATATACATAAGTATAAGAATAAATACGATTTCTTGGTTTAAACGGTAGCCACTTACACTTAATCCCAAGCCGAGTGGAAAAATGTGCGTAATATAATAGGGGGAATTCATGCAACGTCGTCGTCGTCGTAAAGTCCTCGTAAACGTGGTAAATTGCGTAAACCTGTCAAATGTTCATACAAATTTGACAGTTTCACACAGTTTCCAACATTTAAAACGACTTTACGCAATTTCATGAATACCCCTAATGTACAATTTGAATGTCACTTATCACGAGGGTAACTGAAGAGAATACAGTGAAATCCCTCAATGACGGCTTTGTTATGCCTGTTTGGTTACTTAAATTTTCTAAACTGAGTTTTTTTCTATGGATTTTTTCAGCAAATTCTGAAAATTTGTGCAAATTCTCAAGAAATTTCAAGTTACCAAACAGACCTATTATTTAGTTCATTTTATCAATTCAATAACTAAGACTGCTTTTAAACGCTGCAATTTTCCCCTGCAATTTTTAAGCATTTAGGCGGGGAACGTATGCGGTGGCTGGGGTTAACAAAGTAGCAGAGGTTGAAATAATTGCAGAGTTATCGCTCTTTCTTCTTTGTGGTTTTTTCTATTGTTTGAGACATAAGGGGAGTTAAGAGTGTGAATAGACGTTTCCTTCTCAATTCTCTCAAAAATTGCAGCATTAAAATTTGCAGCGTTTAGTTGGATTTGGATGTTGCAATCCGAAAGAAACTCAAAATAGAAACGCCGCCGTTAAAATTTGCAGTCCTCTAAAATGCAGTCTAAAGCATCTCCATATTCTAAATAGAAATTAAAAAAAAAAAATTAAAAAAACTTCCCTAAATTTACATAACCTTTACGATAACCACTTTTATTTCCGACTTACCTCACTGTTTATTGGTATTTCCCACAGGCATTCGGAACCAAATGCCATCGACTAAGCCCATCATGACCACCAACAAGATCCACCTGTGTTTTATTTTGTTTGTGCAACTGTCTACCAGTTGGCTGGCTACCTTGTTATGTTTTGGTGGATAAGGTGGGTTAAGTTAAGATGATGACATAAACAACAACAACAACTAAAACAAGACAACGACGACGACAGTAGTAGTAGGTATAGTTGTAAAAATAAAGATGATAACGATGATGCAACAAAGTTTCAATGTAGTTTGACAAGAAACAGTAAAGAAGCCGAGAAAGAAAAAAAATTAACCCAGAAGAAAGACAAAAAAAAATCGAAAAGTGCGGAAGGATTTTCCCTTAGTTGAAGAAGAGAACACTAAAGTTATGACCTCTTCTTTAGATCTAGGGTGTTTGGGAATAAAAGAAGTTTTGTTCTTGGATATAGGAGACTATAGGTACAAACCAGATACACTATATTTCTTCCCATGCTCAAAAGATTAAAATTTTTGTTTGTATATGTGTGGAAAAAAGTTTTCTATTTCTATTTATTAATTTGACACAACTTACAGAGGAGGAAAACACACAGACACAGGGAATAGGAAGTTTTCAGAAAATTTTAAATAAAAGGAACAAATAGAGAAAAAAAAAATCAACCGAGGAAGTTCTTTAAGTCCTTTTTTTTTTAATTCAGCATTAAGATGCTTAAACTTAAACAACTTAATGTAGCGAGTATAAGAAAGTTTCAGCTGCTAAAGATATAAACAACAACAAAAAATTTGAGAATATAAGTTGGTCCTTCCCTAAAAGCGAGAGTACTTAAGAGGATGAGGAGCAAATATGCCGCATCACAAAGTTTCGAGAAACACATTGAATAAAGAGAAATAGAGAGTTTTGGTGGCAAGGAGGTGACGGTTATATATTATAGGTAATGATTAATTAGTTGAAGAAAAGATATTTCAAGGATTCCTCACCATTCAAGAACTTTGGTACTTTGTGGCAAAAGAAAAATACTCAATTATTTAGAGTTAATCTTTCATTATTTGCTAGTTAGTTTGGTTTAAGTTATCGAGTAGGTATATATCGACTCGTGAAGGGTGGATTTTTGTTTGCTTTTTTTGCTGATTACAATGAGGGTTTATAAGTGGGAGAGGGGTGAGGGGGTGGTTGTTTCTCTGTTCATTAGGTGAATCAATGGGGCACTTAAGTATATATATAGTCAGTAAGTTACACACACCTTTGTACGACCTTTGATATAAATAAGACTACATACATATGAATGTGTGGAGTTTGTGGTGTGGATGCCTTTAAAGATAGATGCGTAGACAAGTCGAAGTCAGGTAATTAAGAATCTTTGTTATCAAAGGATTAATGGAAATTATTTTTTCAGAGTTCTATTAACAAGACTAGTATTAATTACATACATATGAATGTATGTATGCATGTATAGAGCTAAGGTGATTTTGTTAATATTGATTGAAGGTAACCATGTTCGGCTTTTAATCAAATGAACTTTCTTAATGTTTTTCTTTAGGTACCTATTTGATCTTTCTAACTAATTAAGGAAATTCCCTTACTCATGGTAGGTATATCAATTTATGCAAGATTTTTCTTTATATAAACTTAAAACTTTTCGACTTCTTTTACTTAATTTGTGAATTAAAAAATACATTTTTTATAAATTATTGTTAAATAGCTTTTTTTTTAAATTATTCCTCTCTTATTTAAAGAAAAAAAAAAACAAGTAATTGCCAAAGTCAGTAATAAATGAGTAATTATACTTGTATTTACTTTCATTTATCACTCCCGTTTAAAATATTCAAAACTTTTGTAAAAATTCTTTAATAATATTGTGACCATAAAATAATTAAAGTTAACATCTCTGATTTCAACTAGTGCGTTCAACCCAATGATCTCTATAATACACTGGATAGCGTATCCATACAAAATTTGGTGACTCCATTTGAACAATTGTTATACTTGAAGCTGCCCTTTTTTTGTATAGCAGTATAACTATATACCATTATTAACTACGACATCAGGCGCGTTCCTTTATATACTGCAAAATACTTCTGGCTGCAGTCCACTACTTCTACTTTGTAGAAGTCGCAAGAAGGCGACGACACCATCAATAAAAAGAAACTACTTATTGAATTATTGTTGTTGATGTATCTCCTATCTAAAATTAAATACAAAACAACAAAAATTACATCTACTTTAAGATTAGATTTTTTCTTTTGTTTCCAAGAAACCAGACTGTGATGTTTGTTTTGAAATTATTATCAAGCTCAGCGCAGAAACCTTTGTCCTTTTGGTGTTCTTCAACTAATTTTTCCCGAACAGCGTTTTCGTGTTTTTAAAATAATAAAACTTTCTAGATAGCTTTATTTATTCTAAATAAATGGCTGAAAATGTTCACCATTCCGTTTTGTTTTGTTTGCTCAATAACAATTGGCGCGTTCAAAAAAATGAGATATCAGAAATTTTTCTCACTCAAAAGGTGAGCAAGCGAATCCAATTTTTTTGTCCTTAGAGTTTTGACAGCAAAACAGAAATTTTGCTGAGGAATCCTGGAGGGAGTCGATTGTGGTTCTGAGAAAAAGTGAATCGAATAGCTTTTCACTCTTTCACTCGTAAATGTGACTCTCGTTCTGTGAAAAGGTGAAACCAAACGTCGGTCGGAGAATTTTACTCAGTGAACCAGAATCGCTTTTTTGCACCAAGTGAAAGCAATGCATGCTAGCGAATGTGAAAATTATTTATTCGATTCACTTTTTCACAGAACCAGAATCGGCCCCCTGTTAATATAACAGAGATTGAGTACTCCGAGATCTCATTCTCATGAACACACCTAATTTGTACGATAGTCGTCAAAATACTTTCTTTTTTTTTGTGCTCGGCAGATGTCAAATCTTGAGTCAAGAGAACTGTTGTACTTTGTAGGGAATTGGGCTTTTCCAAAAAATATATATCCATAACTATATTATATTTGACAGTTCTAGTTGGGGAGAAAACAATGCAATACAAACAGACATACTTACACAGCCAAACACTTTTCCAAAGTGTAGACTAGTGTACACATTGTGATTTATCGTTGTATATGTAAGTATATTTGTTTGTATTGCATTGTTTTCTCCCCAACTAGGCAATTTTTTGTTGTTGTTTGTTTCGCATTGTCACATTGACGTATGGGGGAACTTCCCAATATACTATCGAATGTATTATAGAGATCAGTGGTTCAACCCTTAAATGCTATGTATGAGCCTGAACTGGAAAAAGTATGGTTGTGGTTAGTTTTGTTCCTTTGAACTGCTAAGTACTTTTAGATGCAGTCTAAGTATTATTAACTCAAAATTCTTAAATTACTTGCTTGTTAAATTCAAAATTATCAATAAACAAAATTTCATGTTTCAAAAAAAAATATGAAAAATATATTTTTGAATTAATTAGAATTTTTCTTCAAAAGAACTTACTTCGAATTTATAAAAAAAAATAAATATATTTAATTTTTCTTTGCAAATATGGTAAGCAACATTTATGTTATAAAAATGCATTTATTCATTATTAATCATTATTATAATTTTTACATTTTTTAACAGAAAACAATTCAAATTTCATTCATTGTTTATATGATTGCTGTAAGTGCAGTTTATGGACATAAAATTTATAAACGACAAGCTCCAGATACTTCAACAGACATTGGAATTTTAGAAAATACAACTTCAATTGATATTTCTGTCACAACCGAAGAGCCAGAAAATATTATTGCAGACGCTTCGACGGAGGACATTCCTTCTACAAATAGTTCAACACGTTTAGCTAAAATTGATGAACAAACAACAAAAATTCCTGCAAAAACTGTGAAAGTTGATGATGATGATGTTGCAAAAATAAAAACTACAGAATCTTCTCAATCTAATGAGACTAAAATTGAATTGAAGCCAGTAGAAAAAAAAGTTCAAATCAAGTCAAAATCTAAATCTAATGGAGTTTCGAAGTTGGAATTTAATATGCAGCAGTATTTTTTTAAAGCAATGATAATAATGAATTTATTTTGCTTTTCCAAATTATTTGCGTAGATTTTTTTGTTGTGAAATTTTTTTTTTTTAATTTGTTCAATAAATTGTTAAATTTTTAATATATTGGATTTTGTTTTCCAACTTGTTTTTTTGCGATGACATTTTGTAGCCTTTTCCTTGCGTTCGAGGAACTATCAGATATGCTAGCCAACTATCCCAACGTATTTTCAGATACGTTGGGTTGTTATTGCATCAGCTGTTTTGTCACAAGAGATTACAACAACACAAACCTATCCGGATAGCTTTGGATTGATCCCCAAACGCGACCATTCGCTCATGTTCTGCATTTTACTTATTGTGAATTCACATGATGGAAATTAATTTAGGTTGTTGTACAGTTCATTCGAAATGCTTGGTTCCCTTTCACACGAGAAAAATTAACTTCCAGCAACTTTCAGTTTTTAGATAAGAAAGGCACGAAGTAAGAGGAGGAATCGAAATCTCCCCGGTCTACGATTTGAGGAGATTTTTTTGACATTCCTCTTCACACACACAGTAGTGTGTATTGTATTCAACCAAGCTAAATTAAATTGGAAACTACAGAAAATTTCTACGACTTTATTTCCACGTGTGAAAGGTAGAAGAGATTTTTAAGGAAATTAAAAGAAAACGTCAAAAAATCTCCAACAACTTGTTTTCTCGTGTAAAAGGGGACTTATTGAGAATTAGAATTTCAAAAATGAAAATTAATGTTCTGCATTTCGGTTAATTTCATTTTCTGAACCTATTCACTCCACTTTGCTTATGCTTTGTAATTTTGTTGTGAAATTTGTGAGTATCGCTACATTTTTTTTCTTTAGAATTCCAATAATATTGCATCCATTTTTGTTCGCTGTTTAATTTTACAATTAAAAATGGATGTACCTTTAAATTTGACAGATCGAAGTAATTGCGAAATTTTCGAAAACGTACCCCATAGATCATAGTGACACGTTGTTATATATCTACCTCTTTTTCCATTTGTTTTTTTATTTGTATGACCCATCGTCTTTTTTTTGTTACACATACTTACGCTATTTGAAAACTAAGGGTGTGTGTTTAAAATGGATGTGAAAATCCAAATTTAACCAAATTTAAACCTACTTTAACTCGATTTCGTTAGAAATTCAGAACATTGAGGATTATAACATTTCATATGCATTTTCATTTCATTACGCAGTCAACACACCCAAAGTCCCCTTTTACTCGAGGAAACTGATGGTCTTATTTATAAACGTTGTCTAACTTTAGACAACTGTCCAACTTTGGAAAATGTGTTCAAAAACCTTGTTTATTATTGTCTTACAGCTGCCTAACTTAAACACAACAGTAAATTGTCTTAACCGTGAATAATGTGATATTTGTTTTGATTAAATAATAAAGCATATTTTCACCAATTTGAAAATAGTTAGACAGTGTCTAAGTAGACAAAAATCTAATAAATACGACTGTGAGTTGCTAGGAAACTTTCAGTTTTTATATGAGAAGCACACGAATTTAGAGAAGTGAAAAAAATCTTCCCGGTCATACATTTGGAGGAGATTTTTTTTTGACACTCCTCTTCGCACTTCACGTTAAGTGCTTTTAAATAAGATGTTTTAAAAGAAAATCTCTAAATATTTTGCTTCCTCTCCATCAACTTGTTTCTTCGTGATAAATAATTTACCTATACTTAACCCCATTTCTTTAATAAAATTACTGTAGCTTTCTGAATTTTCTCTAAACTATATATATTAAGCTGGCTTTTAAAATAAAATCTATTATTTTAAAATAATATTTTCATAATCAAATTGAATTTTTCTTCGAACACACACGAAAATAAGAAGAAGAACTTTATTCCCTAATTATGGTAAATTATTTATCATTTTTTTTAAATTATGTACTTATACCTACTTTTATTTTCAACAGAAATCAATCACAATCGCAATGTTTTTTTGCTTAGTTTTAATTAGTCACATATATGGACATAAAATTCATAAGAGACTATTGGAAAACTCTAAGGAAACAGATTTGGTAAACAAAACCAATCTTGAGGTACCACTTACAACTGCAACATCTTCAAACGAAGTATTAAAAGAACCCAAAGTTATTTCTGTAACTCCAATACAAAATTATATGTTCGTTTTTTCAACGGAAGCACCTGAAATATTAGTTCATCCTTATGTCGAAGCTACTGAAGTTCATCAATCCAATGAAACTGAACTTAAAGTACTTTTGGAAGGTATAAATATACAAGATTACCAATGAAATATTAATAAATAATGCACTAAATTTCTTCCTTAAAGCTCCTATTGATAAAAAACATCAAACTGAAAAACCACAGGATGCCAAAAAAACAAATTCATCTGCTTTCGGAGAAACCCAGTCGTTGATGGTTAATACTATCAGCAAACCATTACAAATCATCAAAGAAGACTGTACTTGTTTTTCAATTCAACGACCAAATGCAATTAAAAACTCTCAAAAATTCGAAAATGCTACAACATCAATTTTGTCCGAAGTAGAATCGGAAATAGGAATTTTATTTGAAATTGCAGCTGGTGTCATGCCAAAAATTAATGAATTTTTTGGAAAAAACACAAATGAAACTTCACCAAAAATTGACCAAGCTATTCAAACAAATAATAATTCTGATATTATTGAAGTTAAAAACGATGAAACACCATTTTTTGAAGATTTCGTACCTTTCTTTCCACTAGAATCTTTAATTGGTAGATCAATGCCTCAGGAGACAATTATAATTCAAACTGAATCTGAGGGAGTAGATCCTTCGAAATTGTTCTCAAAGCTAACAAATAATAATATTATCAAAAATGAAACTGATCCAATAAAAAAAGAAAACGATGGTAATGTATTGGAACTACCAAATCCAACAACCACACAGAAAAATATTGATAAGGTGGATGTAAAGAAACCTAAATTAGTTTGAATTATTCTAAAACATTTGGGAAATGTCATTTTTTTAGTTTTATCTTTTTGTTTATAATTATTACTGTTAAATTTTATGTAATTGTAAATCAACATTTCCTTATTAAAAAAAAATGGAATCCAAATAGATTCCACAAATTTCTATTGTAAATGATTTACTTCTTATTTTTGTTTATTGTTGAATTTATTTTGAAATAAATTTTGGAAAAGTAGCAGCAGAATGCTTGTGTTTTTTGTTTGAGCTTTCAGCGTAAGCTCAAATTACCTACTTAAATTGAGTTAAGCTTCTTTTACACAATTGGAAAATTGTCATTTTCCAGCAATCGTTCGTCATAATATTGTTTTTAAAACCAAAGAAGTTAATTTAAAGAAATTGTATCATTATTGTTATGAATAAGCGACTATTGTTTTGCCCCTTTTTTTTCACTCGAGTATATAACATACTCAATATTTTCACATTTTTGTACCTATTTTTAGTCATTTAATATTTTTTTGAAAATAACGGGTGTCTTTTTAGGGTATTTTTTAAGTTGGCAACACTATTTTAACTGGCGGACATTTTGTCAGCTGTCAAGTGATTTATTTTTAGTTTGGTTTGCCATTTCAACATGAATAGACTGACGCCTGAACAACGCTTTCAAATTGTGCAAAAACAAGATTGCCGTTGATCCCAATTTTCATAAGCGAATTTTTTTTAGCGATGAAGCTCACTTTTGGTTGAATGGATACGTCAATGAACAGAACTGACTTATTTGGAGTGATGATAATCCTCAAGTGTATGTTGAGACACCGTTACATCCACAAAAACTGACTGTTTGGTGTGCTTTATGGGTTGGTGGAGTAATTGGTCCGTTCTTCTTTAAAAACAATGCTGGCCAGAACGTTACAGTCGATGGTGACCGCTATACAGCTATTATTGCTGACTTTTTCGTTCATCAATTGAAAAACCATGATGTGCAGGAGCTGTGGTTTCAACAAGACGGTGCAACATGTCAAACAGCTCGTGCCACAATTGATTTATTCAAGGAAACGTTTAGTAACCGCATAGTTTCACGTTACGGATCCGTGAATTTCCCTCCAAGATCGTGCGATTTAACGCCGCTTGAATATTTTCTATGGGGATATGTGAAGTCGCTTGTCTACGCCGATAAGCCCCAAATGATTGGCCACTTGGAGGACAACATTCGCCGCTTGTTGGAAATGTTGGAAAAAGTCATCGAAAATTGGACCTCCAGATTAGACTATGTCCGATCCAGATCAAAGTTCTATACCTCTAAAAAAAAAAACACCCTTTAGGTGGTTAAAATATGTCAGAAAATAGTGGAATTTTATCACTCGTGTAAATGAAGCAATCGATTAGAAAATTATATGCAGCAAATAACAAGATATAGCCCCAAAAAGTTTAATCACCTCAAGGCCTACACATTATACCTACATCCAGCCTTTCTGAATATTAAGATTTCTTTCTTTCCTTTTTGGGTTTTTCCACAGTCATGCACTTCATCATTGAACTAGTGTTCTTTTTGCTCCGCATATATATTTACATATAGCACTTTGAAAATGGTGTTAAATCTCTTTTCATCTCCATAATCTATTGCCTTTGGGGGCCTAAATCTTACTCCTCATAAAAAAGAACCTTAGTGCCAAGATAATGAGAAGTTACTGCATGTCTTGTGAAAATAAAACAACACCAACAAAAAAAAAAAAACAAAAAAAAAAAAAACGCCTCCCTTAACCTTTATACTTAAGTATATAATCTATGCGCCCACAGACTGAATATAGAGGACTTTCTCAAAGCTGTGATTCAGTGATGAAAGCTTTTAATAGTTAGTTATCTTTCATTCGCGAGTTCTTTCACCTTCTGTCGTTTAATGCGGGTTGTTTGTTTAGTCCTTCATGGAGCTTGGGTGTTAGATGGATATAAAGTGGTGGGACTGATTCTGGCTTTTGTATCCAAAAGGATCGTACAATGTTCAATAAACAACGCCCAACCATTACGGTTCACAGAACGGATAATGGACTAATCGAAAAGAATGAATAATGAACAAACACAGATGGTGAGATGATGAAGCTGATGATGATACTACGGTTGGGTGATGATAAATCTATAGTACATGATGTTGTACCCTTAGGACCATTCACACGCGTCACTACATCAGATTAAAAGTCTCTACTATACCTACCTATATGCGCTAAAAACTATTCAAATGACTTCATATATGGACTAAAAGAGGTGCACATCAGCACATCACTATAGGATCTCATGAATATACATGTGTAGGTAAGGTACATACCTAAACCAATTCAAGTTGAGGGGTGTCGCAAATTCAGTTCCATTGAATTCAATTGAATGCATCTTCTGTCCACATTGGAGCTCTCTATAGACATTTCTTATTCATCGCAATGATGTTGCGAAGAGATGCATTTATTCCCGGCAGCAGTATACCTACCATAGAATGCCCAGTTACCTATATGATGTTTCAGAAGCATCACCTATAGTAGTTGGAACTATAAAATAAACCACGGAGATACTCTGAACTGAACTAAAATGATTGGCTACAAAAAATATCACCAAGTTGGCTGGTTTGGTTGTAACGGTAATGCCAGATTAAAGTATTATTTCTTTATGTTATGGGTTTATCCTGCATGATTCTTAAAAAAATAGGCACTCCTGGATCGCACGAACTTGGTTTAATATTTAACTACAATTAAGCTACATTTTAACGAAAAAAAAAATCGGAAGTACCAAAAAATAAATTATTTTTATTTATTACGATTTTTTTTGGAAAAAAATCCTGAAACGCAGTTTTCTTAAAATCACTTTGTTCATTACAGGTACGAAGTTTTTGAGAAATTGAAAAAAAATTTAAATGGTTGTATGGCTGGTACCAGAACACATTGAACAATATTTATAACTCTAACCAAGTCAAGCTGTGCTGGGTTCCTGGACATAGTAATATAGAAGGGAACGACATAGCAGATGCACTGGCAATGAAAGGGTCAATGTCAAATAGGTACAGTAGTAGTCAAGATACGGGACCAAACGTCCCGATTGGCGTGATCAAAAGGAAGATAGACCTAATAACGAAAGAGCAAAGCAATAACTCCTGGATATCCAGAAACGATTGCATCATTTCTAGAATTGATGAAAAAGAAACTCGATATATTTTATCACTTAGAAGAATATAAGAACCCTGATAGGTGTACTAACGGGACATTGTGCCATTGATGCAATGGCCACTAGATTGGGTATTTACGCACCCGATTTCTGTAGGAGCTGTCAGGATTTTGAGGAAATAGAAACCATTAAACACCTGCTCTGCGACTGTCCAAACCTTCAAACAAATCGCCCCCGCTACCTTTGAAACAGATTTGTTGGGGAACTGGACGATCTAGCACAGGTCTCAATGGCAAACATGATGAAATTTGTAGAAAGCACGGGTTGGTTCGTAAATGAACCAGCCTATGTCAACCATTAGTTTAAGAATTATCTCTGTTTGAGGAGATGACAATGGACCAATAGGCCCCCATGTATACGCAGTAGCCTCAGAGCTGGGCACGCCCCTTCTAACCTAACCTTACCATATGGCTGATATCCGTTAGATGAGCTTAAACAAAAATTTGACGAAAATAACGACGTCGGTGCTAAACAATCACCATGTTAAATACAACAACAACTAATCCCCTACGAGCTAAGCTAAACCTAGAGAATTCTCCGGGCTTAATTTAAGCACACAGAAAAACTGTGTTACCGGCGTGAATTATATACTTGTTATCGATAGTTTGTATGAAAACTCCATTTTGTTTCTGTGATGCTGTCGCTAATTCCTGTGGTCGTTTTTTTTGTGCAATTTCCACCGGGCTTGCAAAAAAACACGCCTTTAATATGAACGCCGCTGATGAAACTTCACCAAAACTTTTCATTTCACAAGATTTAAGTATTTTTGAAGCTCATGCAAAATGGCAATGCTGTGTATGAAAGAAGATGTTTGGTGTTTGGATGGTAATAAGGATTCTTTAAATGCATATCCTCGTCTCAGATGAAAACAATGCACAGAGCAAAGTAGTGCCCGAGAAGGGAACAGTAGAGCAGTAGAGTATAGTATAGAGAGATAGTATCGTTCTATACTTCACTCCACTTTATCACGACAAAGATGACACAGGCGTCATGTTATGGAAAATTCGTGTAAAACGGAAGAAGGTACTTAAGTGGATTGCTAGTGCTGGAGGTCCCATATCGTCCTTTTCATTTTCATTCATTTTGTGGTGTTTTTTTTTTTTTTGTCAGGATACTACCGTAGCTAGCATTTTATATTCGTTGTTTTTTTTATTTTGTAAAACATTATTTTATATAGATGGTTAGATTGAGTGAGCTGCAGGTGCATCAGGGAAAAAAACTGAGCACTAACAGAAATACATACCACCCTAACTATATATTTATCTTCATCAATAGCTTGGATAGATATACAAAAAAAAACCGATGATGATGTGTTGGTTTGAGATTTATCATCCTGGTTCTAAGAGGAGACTTACATATATATTCTTTTGAAGATATACAAGGAAAGGAAAAGGATCATATGGTTAGGTGTGCAAATGAATTCACTTGTTTGAAATTATAAGTGTTTTCTAGGGTTTTGTGATGTTTCTGGTTTTTATACAGTCATAGGATCAATTTGATACCATTTATATGTATATATGAGGAAGTGAAGGATGATTTTTGAAAACAAACGACAAAACAAAAATAAATAAATAAATTATTCTTATAAATGGTGAATAGAAAGTTTTATAGATTTGATTGATGATTGATGATGATTGCTGTTGAATTAAGAATTCCTTTTTTATAGTAGAATAAAACCATAAGCGCAAAATTTTAAACGATTTAGTACGATGTTAAAGCCTTTTTAGTATGATAAAATGGCTTTAACATCGTACTAAATCGTTTAAAATTTTGCGCCATAGATTCTTTTGACGACTTAAATATTTTAACAATGTCTTATTGATTCCCTTGAATTAAAACAATATTTAATTTAAAAACACAAGAAAATTTATTCTACGTCTTTATTTCATCTATTCAAACAACTCACTGATCCTTAAGTATCTGTTCAGTGTTGCCATCTTTATGTTTCAATATTTAAACTATAATTTTTTAGATATAAAATTGTGCTATTTTATAATACCATAGGGGCTCTTAACTTAGACATCACACATTTTTCAGTCCAATTTTCGCTTAATTACCAAGTTTTTTTTTCAGAATTCAAAACTAAATAAATTACTTAAATTTTCTTTAATTATATAAGATTATACAATTTTTTTGGTGCAACAGTTAGTAGCTCGTAGAGAACTTACAATTTTCAAATATTCCTGGTATTATTATTTGGTAGAAATGGAGGGGACCTACAATTTTCATGACAAAATTGGAAGAATTTGATAATTCCTCACAAGAGGCAATCAATGCCCGTGTGATAAGATTTCTTACAAATTGAATATTGAATAACTAGCAGACCCGCCCTTGCATTGCTTTACTTAATTTTCAAAGAAGTAAATGTTTAAATCCAGATTTACATAATTTACAATGAGGAAGAAATTAGTTGCCCTCATTACACTTCCTTCTTGTTATTGCAGAGCTATTTAAAAGAAATATAAATATCTTACTGCGTGATTCGCTTTTAGATAAGAAGCTAAAGTTACAATTTAATTTAAGTACAAAAAAATATTGTTTTTAGTGTCGAAACTAACTTCTGGTCTACTAGCAAAATTTAAATATCGGAAGTGAAGCAAAACTACCAGAAATCTTTTTTCAGGAGACTCAATAATATCCAACGAGATTCCTCAATATTTTTAAACTTAAAAACTCAATTTTATAAAAAAACAAAAAAAAAAAACTGAATTGATAATTTCAAAACATGACCCGAAGTAGTTTTTGAAATGTTAAAAAAATAAAAAAAAAAATTTTGAACACCAAAAACAGTGATATTTTTCCCAATAACTTCTCAAAACGTTTTCATGATTTTTTATCTGAATGTAATTTTAGAGCATTAGTGGATATCCTGCTACTTCCGTTTGGCGAAACAAAACGCTCTTTATACAAAATCCTGATTGATGACAGTACTGATTTATGTGATACGAGTGTTCCACGATAAGCTGAAAGTGGTAGCTATTCAAGGTTTAAGTCGATAAGAGCACTAAATCTCCAATTTAGAGAACAAACCATCGCAGATGCAACAAGTCGAGATTTTGAAAGATGTGGAAGATTCCTTTTCTCAGTGAGATACGTTCTACAAGTCGGGAGTATGTTAAGTTAGTTATTATAAAAAAACTGCCTAGTTTTTGGACATAAACAATTTTATCAAAAATCTTTGTATACTTATAAAATAATTAATAAATTGATTTAAAGAAAAGTGCGTTTCAGATTTATGCCAATAATTTCGCACTACCTACGGAAATAGGGTTTTGCAGTTTTTTGAGAAAGTTGGAATATTATTCACGTAGGTATATCTTTTTGGTAGCTCGACCAATGTTGTTATAATTTTGTAATCTGATGCTTCTTAATAGTTCAAATAATATTGCATTTAAAAAAATTAAAAAAAAAACATTTTAAATAAAAAATAAGTCAAACAAAAAATTGATTTTGTAGTACTTTTGATTTTTTTAACATTTTTTCGTAACATAAAATGTAATGTTTTTAAGAACAAAAGCAGTCTTGCATATTTTTTTTTTTTTAAATATGTTTTTTTTTTTAAAGGACCTCTTTAATTTTTTTTTAATTTGAAATTTTTCCAAACTTGAAAATTATAAAATTTTTTTTTTAAATTAAATTATAAAATTGTCATATTGTCATTTCAAGCGTCATTTGTATAAGATAAAATTAAAAAAACTCACACTTTTTGGGTTGTTTACGTTGGCTGCGATAAAGATGGTACAAAATTTGCCCAGATTTCGAACGACAGAATACACTTCGTCAGAAGTTCTAAAAGTCCTTGCAATATACATTATTTAATCATTATCGAAACATTATTTCATGAACTATTATTCTTAATGATTTGCAATTTCTCTATTTATTATTAAAAAGTATAACATAATTAACAAACACTATAGGTGTTAAGCAAGAAATTATTAAGGAAGAAAAATAATATAAAATGATTAAGACCGAATTAAATAGTAAATTAATAAACACCTACATATGTACATATTATTGTAGCTACATTTGCATGTACATGACTGATTATCTATAAACTCTTAACAAAAATAAAAAAAAAATAAAACCAAAAATAAACTGAATCTCAACTCACTGTAAATATTCACATGATGAATTTAATTAAATGCTCCTTCATTTTCTTTTAATTACTTCGCCGTTTTCATCGCACCATAAATCACAAACGAAATAACTCTCGAACTGCAAGGATATAATAAATATAATAATAACCATTCATATGGCAACATATTTAAATTTAATGAGTTCCCAAACAACATCTCACTCGGTCTCTGAGGATTGGATTTGGAAGGTTCGAAATTTTCCGGTTTCGATCCTCAGAATAATATATGTTAATCACGTATAAATCATCATATATAAGTATATGTACATATATATAAAAAAAGTACCTACAAACAAGCAAACGAAAATCCCCCAATTACCAAGGATTTACTCGACATCAATAAATAAACAGAATCCTCCCCCCAACCCCACCCCGCAACACAACGTTATTTTATTTTTTTACAACAACATTTTGTGTAATTTTTTTTTTATCTCACGTCATTGCATTTTCCAATCAAAGTTCGTTAAATATTGATTGAGATTCAAAGCGGAAAACTCTAATAGAGACTTTCCGTAATTGTGGCGAAGCGGCAAGCGGTTGGAAAGGTGTGTTGTGTGTCTATTAATGTAAAACAATACTCACCCTACAGAGCCAAGGTAACGTTGTTTTTTTTATGAATAAACTTTTCAACGGTGATATTGACATTGTCATTTGTTGTTGTTGCTGTTGTTTGTGTTTGTGTTGTCTCCATACAAAAACCAACGAATCATGTTGTCTATCGATACCGATTACTTTTCTGTAATTTTAAACTTGGCGAAGAGTAAACTGAGTGGTGGTGTCTCAAAAATTCACCAAACTTGATATAGGTAAAAAAAATTAACTACATCCGAATTGAGTAATCCATTGGATCAATTTCACATAAGATCAAAGCAAATTCTTTGATTCGCTTCAAATTAAGTAAAAGCGCTCACTTCACGAAAAATAATCGCTTGAGTAATTCGCCTTATTATTATTATTATTATTATTATTATTCACAAATTTTCATCTCTCACTTTGTTGTTATCACTCGTGTTATGAATTTTAATATTATATCTTTCCGTTAAGATTGACACTGAAAATGACTATGAAATAGGATAGCTATAGGCACCTATTAGTACAACAACCTGATGCAAAGAGCTTTTATTTTTCTTATATTAAATGTGTAGCAAGAGCAAACCACCCGCGTTCAGATACTCGTTGATACTGAATTTTCTTCACATCCCCCACAAGGCTATGAGGCTGACGCTGACATCAACAACGACGATACGACGACGACGACGAACGAGAACGATACAAGGTAAGGCTTTGCGAAAATCTATCTTTACATGGAGTCTGTTGAAATATAACAACCTGCTGTGAGCATCAAACCGTCTCATACACAGCCACCGAGATTTGTGTGGTTCGATGTTGCGTAGAGTGCTACAATCCATTCATAGGATTAGGAACTTAAAACAAAAATCCACAGTCTGTTAGGGGAGCACATTAAAGCGGGAAACTGGAGGTTATACTTAACTTACGTTCCACATTAGATACACAAGAGAAACTAGTGGTATCTAATATTTAAATAATAGAATTTTGCTGGTGGCTGATGCAGTTTAAATGGAATTGAAGTAGATTTCTTTATAAAAGAGTTTTATTTGTTGCACTCTGTGAAGTCTTTGATAACATAACTACAGTTAGTCAGAGAATTAGTTTAAGTTTTTGTCTGAACAAAATATTGATGAAACAAAAAAATCCGCCTTTTCTATTTGCAAATAATTTTAAAACAATTCTGACCTAAGCTCTAAAAAAAACTCTATGATAAGTTTAAATATAAATAAAATTGCCGCTTAAAAGTATTATGTGAACTAGTAGTCCGAGCTTTAGCCTATCAGTGAAATATTTTTATGGGTAATTATAAATTTGCCGTTAATTTTTGAATACATTCTTATCTAAAGCCTACTACGTTGCTAATACGATTAAAATAAAATGCATGTCTGGTACTTACACTTAAAAAAATCAATATAAGTAAAAATAAAATAAATAATATTAGAAATAAATTGATTAAATAACTTCTGAAATTGTTTTGACAACCACGCAATGTACACCATCTGATTTCTTACACAAGTCTCAATTTATGAGAAAAAAATATCTTTGGAGCGGTTTTTTAAAAAATAATTTATATATAAAATTTTGAAAACATTTTTAAGAAAAAAAATTGGTACGCCATGTTTTAACCTTTATTGATACGGAGTTAAAAAAATTATTTTGAAAAAAAATCATCTACTAATTTTGGAAATACCGAATTTTCAAAAAATAATTTTGAATTTTTTTTTTTTAAATCTAAATTTTTTTAAAAAATCTAAATTTTTTTAAAAAATCTAAATTTTTTTAAAAAATCTTAATTTTTTTTAAAAATCTAAAATTTTTTTTCTTGAAAATTTTGATACGCAATATTATTCAAACTTTATCAGATGCTCTTGATTAAAAAAAAAAAACTTTATTAAAATCGGTTCAACAGATAATGACATAGTCGAAAACGAAAAAAAAAAAGATTCTATGAGAGATACTATTTTTAATTGATAGATACATTTTTGTTTGTAATATGGAAGACCACACTGACATTAGTTCACATACAAATTTTAATTAAAATCGTTGGAGCCGTTTTTGAGAAGAATGAGTTTTTCGCTTACCGATTTTTAAACACTTGTATGGAAGGTACCATTATTTTTGGTCATACGAATAATTTTAATTTAAAATTTGCCAGATAATATTAAAAAAGTGCCAAATGCCAAGTTTAACAAAAATCGACAAAGTCGTTTTACTCAAAAACAATTTTAAAACATTTTTAAAAATCAAAAAAAAAATATTTTTTTTAAATTTTGGTATTAAATACTTTTATAACTTTTTAAGAGATTTTTTATAAAAAAAAAAAAAATTGGTCAAATCAATTGAGCCGTTTTTTAAAAAAAATCGGTAATAAAAAAAATGGTTCTGTGGGAGGTACCATTTATAACCATTTTTCCAAAAAAAAATTGTATAAAATCGTAGCCTTTCGTAAAAAAAAAATTACTGAATTAAAAAAAAAATCATGGGTATGTTTTTGAGAAAAATGAGATTTTCATGATTTACTAAAAAAAGAATTTACGGTAGGTACCTACCGTTATATTTGTTCCTAAAAAACATGAAAAAACGTGTGGGGGAATGTCCAACAAAATGCTAGGCACCAATTTTAAAGAAAATTGATCCACCTGTTTAGGCTACAGTTGAAAGGACAGGCAGACAATCAGAATTGTGACTTTTTGTCGACTTCGCTTTCATCGTAATGTCAACTTTGGTCAAAATCTCGAGTAAGATTTTTTTACGAATCCATAACTTACCTTATAGTAAACCTATATACATATTACATATATATCGCAAGTAAAAATGTCGCTCTTCCAAACTCCAACAAGGCACCCCAACAATTCGTACAAAGGCACAGCAGAGAAAATTAATAAAACAGCTGTATATCATTTAATCACAAATATTCCTCCATTCATTTCGATTTTTAGTTTCACAAAACAAAGTTCACACAGCTGAAGAATTACAGAACCTCTCAAAATTCAACTCGAGATTAATGTGCCGAACAATAATTTTATTATTTCACATACTTAACCCTCCCTCCGTCATAATATTTAATATTCTAAGAGAAACTCATGTCAACGGGGTTTATTACCAGCATCAAAAAAACATTTTAACACGAAAACTCTGCTTTCCCAAAATTTCTCCGGAGTCAATGTTTAAATGATATAAATTCCAATTAGAGTAAAATCATGTATTGTTTTTAGTTTTCATAGAAATTACCGGACTCACTGTACATATTTGCCATCTAATGATGCGTTTCAATAGCCAAAGAATGATAATCATCAACACAAAACTGAGGTTTGAACTCTTTTTCGTATTGAGTTATATTCACATTTATCCACGTATCCACCCCTATTCCAGAAGTCCAGAACTTCCGAGTGCGAACGAAAAAAAAAATCATCGAGTTATCCCAAAACCACCAAACAAATGGAGGAATCACGGTTCTGCACAGACACAACCCATCTAGTTATATAGATATCTATGTATGTATATGTTCCTAACTCCCAACTTAGAAGGCGTTGTTGTTGGTTGACGATACGGCGCGACGGGTAGGATGTTGGGGTAGACCTGGATATATGGAGTTGGATGAAGAGAACCTTAACATTTTCGCTAGATAAATAGACGGACGAATGGACTGGACAGTTGTAGAGTTTGTGGTCTGCTCTGTCGGTTGTTTTCGTCGTTATTTTTTCGCACAGTGTTGCGGATCGTTGGTTTATCGGATGAATGAATAGATGGATGTATTTCTATCTTATTTGACGTTGGATGATTCGCTTGAAGAAAGGTTCGCTTAGTAAATGTTTTTCTGTTTTTGTTTTGGTTGTTTTTTTTTTTTTTTTCTAAGGGAAGAAATATGTTTTCAACTACTGATGCAGAAAGAAGACTTCCCCACATAAATATCTCTGATGAAGAAGGTTTTTTTTTTGTGGTTAACATTTATTTAAGAAAGGTGTCTCATTTGGAGTATACATATATCTCTCACAACCATGAGACCGATTAAGGTTTGTAAACTCACGTCCATAATGATTTGGAATTTATTTTTCCGGAAGAAGAAAAATACTGAAGAACCATTCTTGTATTTGATAACAATATATAACTACCCAAAAACTGTTCCCCAAACATGAGTTTGGTTTATAAAGTTGAAGTTTACTGCTCCCCAGTGTAAACACAAAAAAAAAAAAAAAACAACCACCTCATCAAAACAGCAAAACCCAACCAGCTCTACAAATATCGCAATATTTTTTGTTGGTTTGGCTTGTAAACCAGCATCTCTAATTAGTTGAAATTTAAAGTAAAAATAGTGTGACCTTTGTAGTGAATTTGTTCTATTTTTTTTGTATTTACCACGAATCTTTAATTAGCTAGTTTTTGAAGCCCTATAAATATTTTATTGTTGTTATGTTTTTTTGTTTATATCTATTGATAGCACTATTTGACGCTTTGCTTTTTAGATCAAAACATAAAAACTAATAGGGCGCATTCACTAATGTAGTGACTACGTAGTCGAAATTCAACTAGCTTTGTGAATGCAAAATTACACTACAAAGTTAGTCAATTCTAAACTGTCATATTAATGACAGATGTAAACACACACGAAATAAAAAACAGTTGTGTTTTGAGAATTTAAATAATATTTTCTTTTTAAATTAAATAATATCAAATATAAGATATAATATGAGTGATTTGAAAGAAGATAAAATCATAATTATGCAAAATAATTTAATTGTGGTCAAGTTTCATTTTGAATAGTTTGAATTTTTTGTATTTTAATCGAATAGCTGATTGTGAAACGTCAAAATCATTCTCCACTAACTTTGAAGCCGAAATTTTTACACTACGTCGGAGGGGAAATTTCAACTCATTTTGTAGTTGTATGTAGCCAATCAGAATGACTTGACTACGTAGTGACTACATTAGTGAATGCGCCCATAGTCTTATTTATAAACGTTGTCTAACTTTAGAAAACTGTTACACTTTGGAAAATGTGTTCAAATGAATATAGTTAGACCGTGTCTAAGTAGACAAAATCTAATAAATATGACTATTTGTTTCCAAGATTTGGGACAGTGCGGCACGTTTTGTTATTAATTTTTATGTTATCAGAGTGCTATAATGTGACCAGTAAATTGTTCTGTTTCTTATGTGTAAACATCTATGCCGGCGGTAAGGTAATCTAAAAATGTAAACCTTAGGTGTAATACGTTCCGTGTCACACATTACGTTAGGCACTTTCAATAATTTAATTTTTAGACATCTTAACCGTGAGTCCCGACACTCACACAATGTTTAATGTTTAATTCTTTTTTTATCCTTTCTTAGAAAAAAAAGACTTATATAAATTTTTTTTTTCATTTTTTAAAATAAAATATTTTCCTAGGCATGGTCACCCCATTCCCAAAAACTTGCAGCAAAATAATGTTTGTTGAAAGGTTAACTCCCAAAAGTGGTGGTAAGTACATACCTACCTACATATATCGAATGCACAACTGAAATTTAAAGACTTCCCTCACATACCCCTACTCACATAATATAAGTTCAATTATTACATAAAATATGTAGAAGAAAAAAAAAACTAATACATTTAATATTAAATTATGTATTATTTTTTCTATATAACATATATCATACCACAAACCTGAAAATCCAAATGTGTGATGCGAAAAGAGTCAGCATTTGCTTGATAAGAGGAATTGAACTTGCAACTGGAAAATTCAGTTTTGTTTTCTTTTCTCTTGTATTTTTTAACTTAACTCGCCCATTTAGGGTTGAAATAGCACTCAGTGGAACGGATAAAACTTTGGTTTACAGGTCTGGATGGGTAAATTTAAATAAAGATTAATGTGGGAATGCTACCTTGAATAAAAAAAAAAAATTAAATAAAAAATAAAAATTATAATAAAATAAAATAAACACCATCATCATCCATGTATTATATAGATGTAGGAGAAGAAAGTTTCATAATGAAAAGGGTTGGAAAATGGGTGCACTCAATGTTTATGTAAGTAGGTTTTTGGTATTTTTTGGTCGTGGTATAACCTTGTAGTTTGATGGTTGGAGGATTATGTTAACACAATATTCCTACATATATTTTATATATATATAAATATGTACATATATCTATGAGTACATTGTATACTTATTGACTCTGAAGATTTTAATAGGGAAAATGTTTGCATAATTATTTACATAACTTGCGGTTGTTTATGGAATGTTAAAATCCACAAAAGGGTGCCTCAGGATGAATTTCAAATATAATACCATAATCCACCTAAGGATATATTATGTCATAGTCAAACATTTTATTTTTTTAACTTTATATGGATGTATCTGAATATTTTTATATTGCAATAACTTTATAACTTTAAAACCCCTTTGGAAATGGTACAAAATATGCATCAAGCTCCCATCACCCAACATATATGTACACTTAACAAAATCAATATGTACCTACATATATAGATATTTGAATTATATTTTAAAATGAAATTAAACATGAAAGGGTGTTTTTTTTAATAAAGACGTGCGGTTTTTAAATTTAGACGGTTTGTAGATCTAAACCTGAATTTAATTTCTCAGCAAAATTTCTTACTCACTCAAAAATCTCAATTACTTTTTGCCCCCCTTACCTATTCAATTTAAGAAAAGAGATGATAGTAATTTCGACTTCTTCCGTGGAATTTTTTTTTCCAGTTTCAAACACGTCATCCGTCAATAAAGTAATCATATGTTATTTTTGAAAAAAATTAATTTTGAGAACATTTTTGATATTTTTTTTTTGAAAATGGTAATTTCAGAAAATGTTGGTTGTGAAAGTTGTTTTTTGTGTAGCTAAACAACTTTTATTTTTTAATATTTTTGTGTTTAAAAATTGTTCTTACCATTTTGTAAAACAAATAATAAAACAACGTTAAGAGTCGTATCTATAAAAAATGTCTAACTTTCGACAGCCGTCTAAGTTACAAATAAACATGTTTTATTGTTGTCTAAAAGTTATCTAACTTATTGATTCAAAAAAGCTTTTAACGGCCTTTAATCCACAAAAATGTTTGACAATTCATCCCGGCGATCTTACTTGGCCGTTGCAAAAAACAAAAACAAAAACTTACAATTTAATGATTAGGAATTCTAGTGTTCTTGGATATAGTTCACACTAGATATTCATCATGAAATCTATGTGAGATGAACTGAACTTAACAAAAATTTCGTATTGACAAGGTCCTCACTAGTCAACTGATAAGTCCAAGTGAGATCGTCGGGACGAAACGCCAAAATGTTTGTGGACTAAAGGCGCGTTAAAAGCTTTTTGAATCAATAATTCAACAAGTCCAATTAAAATAGAAAGTCTTTTACTTTCCTGATAAATTTTGGTAGTAAATAGAGTTTGTATTATTAAACAAACCTTCGTTATCTAACTTAACACAACTGAATCGGTTGTGAAGTCTTGACTAATGTGACAATAAAGCATATTTCTAACTATTTTGAACATTGTAGACAAGTGTTTCCCGATGTGAACCCACGCCCCACAGGGGGGAATTTTAATTTTATAGGGGGGCAATTTAAAATTATCCTGCATTACACTTTATTCCGAAAAATCTATGCTTCTTGTGTTTCCACCCTTATAGATATATTTCTGAACGCATCTAGGACCTGTCATTGAGCGCATTCACTAAAGTAGTCACTACGTAGTCGAAATTCAACTAGCTTTGTGAATGCAAAATTGCACTACAAAGATAGTCAATCCTAAACTGTCATATTAATGACAGATGTAAACACACACGAAATAAGAAACATTTGTGTTTTGAGAACTTTAAATAATCTTTTCTTTTTAAATTAAATAATATCAAATATAAGATATAATATGAGTGATTCGAAAGAAGATAAAGTCATAATTATGCAAAATAATTTACCTAATTGTGGTCAAGTTTCATTTTGAATAGTTTGAATATTTTGTATCATTACCGAACAGCTGATTGTAAAACGTCAAAATCATTCTCTACTAACTTTGAAGCTGAAATTTTTACACTACGTCGGAGGGGAAATTTTAACTCATTTTGTAGTTGTATGTAGCCAATCAGAATAACTTGACTACGTAGTGACTAGATTAGTGAATGCGCCCATTCATCAAATGCAGATTAAATGTCATAAATGGCTTCCTGATAAAAAAGAAATCGTCTGGATTTAAAAAGAAGGAAATGAAACAGAAGTTTTCTAAATTTTAACCTCACATAATATCTATTTGCAGGAGGCATCTACCCCAAGGATTTCACTAAACTTAAATTTTACATATATATTCTTATAATTGAATTTTTTTTACTTGAAGTTCGGTTCTACAATGCTTTGAAAATAAACTTACTATTTCCAAATAGGGCCGTTCACATTCAACGACATGTTCATCAACAAGCGTCCTGTCGTTGGAATGTGAATGTGAACACCAGTCGAACTAGCTCTATAATTTGTAATAATTTTCTCTAAGTCGGATGACCGAAAATTTAAATTTTACGTCTTATTTCAATTTTGTTCGTAAGATTAAAAGAGAATGAGTTGAAATGTAAGCAAAATAATAAAACGAGAGAGGAAACAAATGAAGTCGGTACGACAGTCGTTGAATGTGAACGCTACCAAAACGATTTAGGTCGGGTGTCACGTCGCGTCGGTCGTTGAATTTGAACCCCCCTAATATCAGCCATTCAATTTTTTTTATTGAACATTTCAAATTTTGTATGTTGAAAATTGTTCAGGTTTTCAGGTTCAAAAGAATTGGATCTCAGAGATTTTTTTTTCCTCAAAGTTTTGAGGTTTTGACAGCAAAAATGAGTAATCTTGCTGAGGAGTCTTGTTTATTTAACTGAGATTGCAGAAATCTCCGAGATCTCATTTTGGAAAGGTTCTGGTGGGACATAGCCAAAAAAGGTTAAGAAACACTGCTGTAAGACACTTTCTAACTAGTCAAAAATCTAGTAAATATACTGCTATAATTGACAAATTTAAAATTATTTGAACTAATTACTAATTAACGGCAAATTATCCACCTAACCAATTATCTAAATCGTCGGCGGCGGCGCGGCGTAACGAAACCAAACTTTAATTTCTAGCTTCCCCATATCGAAGTAGCAGATTTAATTAAAACCACCAAATTCTTGTTCACATGAAACAAATAATTACTCCATGCAGAACAATAATTAATAATAGGCGTGTTTTTTTGCAAGCCCGGTGGGAATTGAGGAAAAAAACGACCACAGGGATTAGTGACAGCAACACAGAAACAAAATGGAGTTTTCATACAAACTATCGATAACAAGTATATAATTTATGCCGGTAACACAGTTTTTCTGTGTGCTTAAGTTAAGCCCGGAGAATTATCTGGGTTTAGCTTAGCCCGTAGGGGATTAGTTGTTGTTGTATTGAACATGGTGATTGTTTAGCACCGACGTTGTTTTTTTCGACCAATTCCCTCTGGGCTTACAAAAAAACACACCTAATATATAAAATTAATTTGCATTTCAGGGCTCCAAAGTTAAAACCTATTTTGAAGACTAATTGGTCTCGAGAAGTCGAGACATATGTAAGCACTTATTAGATACGCCTTTTACCGTATACTCTTTTTCACATATTATGAAAAATTCTTTCTTAAAATTAAACAACACGATTTTAAGCAATCATCAAGAAACAAAAAAAGTTTGATTACCAATACTTCGTCTGTCCTGCTCCTGACCAACCAATACAACAGACATGATCCCTCAAACTATGTGGGAAAATTTAGACCTAAAAACCTTATGTTTGATTCAAGAAAAAAAAAAAAAAAAAAATAAAGAACAAAACAATTTTAAATTTTAAACAATACCATATACTCTCATATATATGTATGTACGAGTGAGTATGTCTTCTATATCAAATTTGCAGACCCACTAACGAAGACACAACTAAAAGTTTCGAAAGTGCACTTCATCCCATTCCAGCCAGCCAACGCCAAGCATCAGCCAGCCCAGAGAGCGCAAAGGATATACATATGTTGTATAAACTCATTTAACAACCACCGCAGTTCAAAGTCACGCATCTCACGATCAAACTATTAAATTCCCACCTCTTAAATGGGAAAGAGCACCTTAATGGCAGCGTTTCCGTACTTGACTCCGATGCTGTGTGTAGAGATGTAGATCCATCCGCGACTTATGGATGCATAGATGGATGGGTTATGTGTGCCTTTTTCCTCACAGCCCGCCATGATGTGATGCCTTCTTCTGTGACTTGGTTCAATTGTGCGGGATAAACTATTCTCTCGCAATCGCAGGTATATAACTCCTATAAGGAGGATTATTATATGTACATATATAAAGGACTCGTGGAGGATTACAGCGAATTCCGTCATGATTGGCGTCTTTGGAACGGTTATTAGCTGGCACACATAATTGGCAAGGCGTCGTCGTTCATATATACATACATTCATATACATTACATACATAAGTATGGATGTTTTAACGTTCCTTTTGATCTGTATACCTATAACTTTATGTTCTATACCAAACTCTCAATAGAAAAAGGAACTCTTCAGGCCTAAGTGACCCATTTCTGACACCATGGTCAGTATCCTGTATAAGAATCTTTAACAACAACAGAAAAAATCCCATCAGTAATGTATTGGCAACGCCCATAATATATACCTACTTTTTTTATTTTGACCAAATTCTTCCACCATCATATCGTTCTCGGTATCATATTTAATTAGTTTCGCCACGCATTCCGCGGCTGAAATCCCTGTTGATCCAGCAACGACCATAAAGCACGTCCCTTGCCGCAGATAATTATCATAAAACTCGGTCATAGGTCGTTGGGTCTTTTTAAGAACCCGAGACGCGCAATGGCTGTTTTTTTGAAAAGAAAAGAAGAACTTCGTTTTCGGTTAATTTGCCGTAACCGCCTTAAGTTTTCGCAAGCTGTGTCAAATCAAACTTATACAATCGATGATGAAGTTGAAGTTATACAACATTTTGCCTTGGATTCGGATAGTGGCAGCAGCAGGTGTTTCTACTATACACAGGCTATATATAAGTTGTAGGTGGAGAGAGAAACATGAGGACGATGACGAAGGCAACATGATGCATATATTGTCCAGAGTGTCCACCTCTGCTGCCGCCTCATCACCACCATTATACATCGTCGATGCTCGAGAGTCTCAAGATTTGAAAGGATAATGAATATAAATTTTGGTTTTGGTATTAATTTTTATTGGCATGTTGTTGGCAAAAGAAATCGTCGTCATTTAGTAAAAAAGAAAACGACTGTTTCGTAGGCCCTTGGGGTGATTTTTTTTATTTTTATTTTTGTTTCCAAAGGACTTGATGTGTTTTTTTTTTTAGAGAGAGTTTGATTGAATGGAGCATGAAATTGAGGACGGTTTAATTTTTGGAAAATTCATTTTGGTTAAAATAACATTTTGACACACTTGAACATTTGTTGAAGGTAGCCTCGGGATATTTTGTACAAAAAATATAAAAATATACATATTATGCCTGTTGCAGGTAGGTATGTCATGTCATTTTACGCGTCAACAGAACTCCAAGTCCAAGATAAAGGTCCTGTCAGCTAAGAACACACACACATTAGGAATCATTGAGAGTGTACATAAAGCTTCGATTAGATGGTCAATGCAAATGGACAATGCGTTATGCCTCTCTCACGTCAAAATGACGTCTAATTCTGTCTTAAAATTATCAATTCGTGTGATCGTAAACGAAGAATACTGTCAATGCATTGAGACAGCTGCATATGGACATGAATTTAAGACGTGAGTGAAAGAGCAAGGAATTAACCACACGCAATAAAGTCATAAATCACTTGAGAAGATAAAGGTTCTATATTAACTAAGCACACAAATGAATAAATCATTGAGAGTCTACATAAAGATGGTTCACGCATATATGGATAACGCGTTGACTCTCTGACGTAAAATTCAGATCCAAAACTGTCAAATCGTGTGATCGTCGAAGTAATATAGTGTCAATAATGCATTGACATCTGTAATGACACTCACATTGACAAACATTTTAAGGCCAATGCGTTGATTATTTTCTTTGACCGTGTAATCGGCCTACTAAAATAAATATAACACATAGACATAACTGCTTATCAGCGCGTTTACTGTTTGTCAATGTTGATACAATAGAATTTTCTGCCGCGCGTCAACGTAACCTGCATTGACTTTCATCTTAATCAATCAATCTAAAAAATGACAGATTTTTTAGAGGTTTTTTAATCCATCGACATTATCCAACGATCCTTTAAGAAAATTGTACAATTTATTACTTAACAAAATGTATACAACGAAATTTATTTTGTGCTTATTTAAAATATTTTGTTCTAGTTAAAATGCCACCCGAATTCACATTTTTCAAAAGCAAAAATTAAAAAAAAAAAAAAGAATCAAAGGTTTTTTATTCATTTGACATCATTATCCAGCCATCCTTCAATTAAATTTGACAGTTTATAACTTGACAGATAAGCAACAAACTATATTTTGACGTTTGTTAAATATTTTGATGCAAATGTCATCCAAAAGTACTAAAAATACCTTTTTTTCGGAGCAAAAAATTGAATCTAGTGTTTGTCAATCCACTAACTTCCTTCAACACAATATGACAGTCAAATTGGCTTTAAATGTTAACGCTGTCATGTGATCGTAAACTGCCGTATTTTGAAGCAAATTACACGTTACAATTTTTTTTATTTGAAACAACCACCGAAAAAGTGTAAAGAAAACTAAAAAAAAAAACAAATGTTTCCATAAAAGCTTTTTTAACAACGACATTCTACTCGTAGATTTATGTACATTTGTAGATATCTAAGCCCACTTTTTCGGTATGTGTCTTTACACCTGAATAGGATCCTAACACACTTTTTAGAACTTTATTTGTGTCCATACTTAAAAGTTCAATGTTCTTCGCCCGCCTCCTGGTATAAAATTTCCTCTTAGACTTACATGTAGTTGGCAGTCATCTCTAATGTACACATCCTCATGGCCCATGGGTGATGCACCTTGCATTTGCATAGTTTTAACGAATTTTTTTTAACCGTTACTCAACAATGTGGGAGTTTTTTTTAATCCAAACAAAAAAAAATAAGTAAACATTCTAAGTGGAACACTCCGCAACTTCTTCTAAGTACTTTAAACGTGTGTTGCAATTTTGTAGAGAATAATTTTAATTTTTTTTTTGTTGACAAAAAATTAATCGAATTCTCTTGTTCGACTTAACATATAATATTAAGACTGTTTGTTTTTCTATTATTTTTTTTTTTTTTGTTGAACCCCTTTAACGATTTTTTCTTACACATAATGAAATAAAAATTCATAGCTGCTTGAACATGAATTTTAAAGTAATTATTATTTTTACAAAATCTGTAAGGATGTGTTTAAGGGTTCAGGATTCAGGATATTCATCCATCCACATCATACAGAGAAACCTACGCAACCGTTAAATTTAACGAAGAATTGTAGACTTGTATATAAATAGTACAATTTACCCTACGAGTGACTTACGTGTAATCATTAGGAACGTCAGATTTCACACAATGTAACTCAGTCTCTCTTCACTGAATCAGTAAAAAAAACAATATGAGGTCTATACACATAATGGGGCAAGCAACAGTGCCAAATGTCAGAGTTTCCGACAAACCACCATCATCATCATACTTACACACACAAGTCGTGATCTCCCCGCATATATGTACTGTACATATGTATAAATGTTTGAATTTTCAAGCAATCTCTTCTTTAAACGGAACTTTCTGCAACAAAAGTCAGTGAACGGTATAGGTATAAGTGGGGGTGGAAAAATAAATACATACAACATCAAAAATAAAGAAATACTTCAACTTTTATTTTACCTGTATCCAGGATAATTGTTTATCCAGGACTGAAAATCTATGAGAAGTACACAATCTGCAGTCTTCCCGCATTTTGTGAAAAAAGGATGTTGTTATGGCACGGAATTGAAAAAGTCGTTTTCATTATTGCCAACTTAGATCAATACACAATTATATTAATTTTCAATAAACTTTCTTAAAAATAATGGCGCAAAATTTTAAATAGCCTTATATTACAAAGATATAAGCATGATACTAAAATTTACAAATTTTAAAGCTCTTTATTAAAATGTTCTTCGTTTTAAAATTCTTTAACTAGTATCATAATAAACTTATTTTTTAAATAAACTGCAACTGAACACACCAGTGACAGTTCATGAAAAAAAGTAAGCAAACATACCATTTCCACATTTTTAATTGTCCAAGTGTCATTCGGGGTTAGTATGATACTAAACAGTTAAAATAGACTTTAATTTAAGAAGATAGCATCACGACACGATGCTAAATACTTTATGAGGCTCATAACTTTGGGATATTCACCAACCACTCATAAATATGTTTCGAATTACGAAAAAGAGAGCCACTCTCTGTAAACCAGACACTCCAAAACTTTAAAATCAAACTTTTTTCGAAAACGATTGATAGTTGACTAATCAGCTGTTTGTCAAACGCAAATCGATAGATATTTTTGTTGGTCGCTGGTAGGAGTTTTAAAATTTTTATAGTATTCATAATATTCACCAAAATTTTCGCTTCGATCTGAAGAATCATACGGGCGGGCGGATTAAATAACTATGACAGTGACAGATTGACAGTTGTGGAAGTAGTTTCGAAAATGTCGGAATATTTTTCGAAGACAATGCTCATAAGTTATGATTGATCGGGACCACTAATAACTTTTATGTGCGCTCACAAATATCTATATAAATATGAGTGCTCGGTGAACACCGGCCTTAATGTCACAATTTAGCTAATTGACATATCCAAAAATGAGACTCATCGTAGACCACATTTTTTTGATAAAATAGCGGATCCTATGCCAGTTGATTTTGGAGAACAGAACCATAATTTTGTAACAAAATTTGATAATTTTGTCATAACTGTAAAAGTGCAAAGACTACCGAATAAAAATGACACAGTTTTGCAACTTGACAGTTTTGGTTTGATACAAATAACTGTTTGAAATAAGTACTAGCTAAACAGCATTTTCGCCGCACGAAGTTCATGGAATTTCTTACAAAAATTTTTACAGAAAAATATCTGACACTTTTTCCAAAATTTAATTTACTCCCATGTTATAATGCCTGTTCGGGAATTTTTGAAATTTTAATTTTGTTCAAATTCGCAAGAAATTTCACGTTACCAAACAGAACTAATTTCCTAGAGCCCCTATTCCCACCATAGGTATGCGCACTCTCATATAATATAAGCCTATAGTATACACTTTAGAAACCAAACAGTTGCAAAACTAAAAGTTGCATGTGCGCGCCGGGCTCCAAACTCTAGATCTGTTCGTTTACTTCACAAAACTGACAATTTCTTCCAATTTTACTCCAATTTTATTTTTTTTAGATGAACTTCTACAGAACTTTGGACTAAAATTGGTAGAAATTGGCAGTAAACGAAAAAAAGGTGATATTTAGTAAAATAAAATTTATAATCAACAACATACAAATTACAGTAAGTTGGCAACAGTTGATGTTAACATTGGTATTATCTTACAATCTTCGCGTGGAGTTTGGGTGACGACACAATTATATCATCGTTTGTTGGGTATACCGGTTATAGAGTATCTTTGATACTGGGGTATTATAACAAACCCTTATATTGCATAAAAAATACTGTTTGTTGAATGTCAAGTACGGGTTTGGTTACTGTTACAGTTTGAAGTCTTTACCTTATGTATATGTAACTTCAGTCTTTATATGTACCTACGTACAAATCCTAGACTACATACATACCAACTTATATATGGGAAACAAAATTTTCATATAGAAAATTTACTAGAATTCATAGAGACACAAACCTTTGAATGTCAAAACAAGGCACTAGAAATTATAAGGACATAAACATATGTAGGTACATATATGCAAAGCAGAGAGTATATCTATGTAAGTAACGGAGAAAGCTAGAATGTAGGGACTGAAATTTATCGAAGATTTATATAAAGGAAATAAGACACACACACATACTTACACTGTCTAGTGTTTAAAATGCCATAGAATTTCTGTAATTAAATATTTTGAGGGTTAGCAATTGGCATGCAAAAAAAAATAAAGAAAGGTATGAGCCCTGCTGGCTACAGGTTTAAAAATAATTTACTTCTGAATTCCACCCTGTTATTTCTAGGAATATAGTAAAAATAAAAAAAAACGGTAAACACTACAATTTAATACTTCTTTAATTTAACGTGCTTTAAAAATGTGGTTAAATAGCTTAGTTGAATCTTTTTAACCGCACAGCACTTAGCCCCCTCTGTGCTCTGGACAAAAGAAAAGTTATCATTGGCAGAAGGGACACGCTTAAATGTTAACAGGAAATTAAAAAAAAGTAAGCTGACCCCAGAATTAAATTATTCTAAAAAAGATAACGCACATGGGTTTATTTGATATTTATTTAAGTTTTGTAGAAGTTTTTTTTTCAGAAAGTGTGTCTCCGGCTATTTTTTAAACCTAAGAAAGTATTATAAGATACTTGCTAGTTTTTGTGGGTTTCATTAATTATGCTACTTTTTTCTCTAAGCTGGCTTTAATAAATATCTGATGTTTAAAAAAAAAATACACTCCGTTTCAATTGATTACGGAAGGCAAATTTTTGTTTTTAATTTTTAAAACCATTCTCTTATCTTAGAAAATTCTTTATGTGAAAAAATTTTGGTTATAGTAATACATAATTAATAAAATAACATGTTGTAAAAATATCATCCGTAAAGCTGTACCCACATTCAACAAAAAATTGAAGACTAAACCAAAGAAATTACAACACAAATCGGTAATTTTAGTATTGAATTTTTCGTAGTAGGTACTCTCAATCTATTTCATTTGCATGAAAAATGTGCTGCCAAGTGAGTACTTGGATCTTAAAATAAATAAAAAATAAATTAGCCAGGGCCTAGTAACTTACAACTCCCAACCATTCCTGTGTGCGGGGACCTACAATTTTCTGCGGAATCTGAACGGCTAGGGTGAGAAGCACTTTTTCATGAAAAGAAATACTCTTGGATAATTTGTCAATTCCTGGCAAGAGGCAGTAACCCGTGAAAAATATTTCTGTTTTTAGGTGTCAAAGGCTGGGAATCGAACCCAAGACCTTCGGCGTAACAGTCCAGTGCACTAACCATTACTCCACGGGCTACTACAGCACTTGATCTTACTTGAGTTAATGAACCTATTTGTTTTTAGGAATGTTTCACTCCTTTCTTATTCCACTGGAATATGACATGCACAAACGCATTGGAATATGACACGCAGACTAGAATAATATCAGTCTTTAACAAAGTAATGTCTTCAAGGATTTTTCAATTCTGACAAGTATTGCGACGAAAAACTTTAACCTATTAATAAATTCAAATTAAATATGAATTATATTTAATCTCAAATTAAACATATTGCGATGAAAAGAAAAACTTTAACCTATTAATAAACTCAAATTAAATATGAATCATCTTAAGTCAGTGTACCTCACTTTGCGAAATATTAACAATAAAGAAAAATTTGGGGTTAATTAACGTTAATTATAGCTAATTCACTCAACTAGGTGGATTAACGAGGAACTAGAATTAACTATAGACAACAAGACTACAAACGCTAGTGACATATATCCTATTTACAAGCTCAAATGTGAAAGTGTTGTGCTACAAAAGTTCACATATGGTGAGAAAGTCTATACGCAAAAATTCTTATTTTATGAGAAAATATATGTTCCGACTAAATAGTACCTACTATTCGACAACAACAGAGTTCTAGTTGAATGTAGTAGATTTTCCTTAAGATTTGTTATTTATTTATTTTTTTATTAATAAGATTTTTTAATTCGTGAATTAATTTTTTATCAATATTTTAATTGATTTGTAAATTAGAAGAATTTTAAGCATTTCTTACTTATAAGGTTGTTAATTTGTAATTGTGTTAAGAATGCCTTCTTAACTTGATGAATGCGGGATTCGGGAAGCGATTAAATACTCGCAAAACATTACTTCAAACAGAAAATGGCAGGCTTTAAGAGAGTGCTCTGCTCGGAGTAATAAAAGGAAAATAACTTAAATTGAGATTTAATATAAAAATCTACAAATTTTTTTAAAACAAAATAAGATTTCTGAACTGTCAGTATAATGCCACAGTAATTTTTCACCTCGAAATAATGATATGTCACTTCACTTGAAATAATAATTATAAATAAAGCTTTTCATATTGATTTTAAATTTTTGCTGACAGTTTTTTTTTTTTCTTTTAACCATTTTTAAAGGATTTATAAAATAAAGGCAATCTTTTTTTAAATTGTTTTTACAAAATTGTAAATTAAATACAAGTTTAATTTAACTGCCCCTAACCAACTGAATCGCATTGTGTATCAATTTCACCTTCTTATCTCATTTATCCACTTTTTTTCTATTAGTTTCTTGAAGAGAAAATCAGTTTCTTTATAGGTAGGTAGTTGAAATATTTTCCCCCAAACCCCAACTTTATCCATTTAAGATATTTATTAACACTTTACCGAAATGTTAAGAACAATCCACAATTGTATATAAATATATGTAGGTACCTACCGACGCACAGGGGCCACATTAACAGATAGATAACTTTATGGATAGTCTCCTTGCAGCGGTAAATAACTTATCCCCCACAAAATATCCTGTAAAAAAAAAAAAAAAAAAAAACAAAAAACAATAATAGGTACGCGCTGCGCCTGTTGGATTAGAAGTTAAAGTATATAGAACTCGAAAATAAAAGGAAGCGATAAAGAATCGAAAATCATTGATTTCGAATTGAAGGCAAACATTACAGTATACCTACAGTATCTATGGTCGACGACGACGCATCGTCGTCGTTGGTCGTATAGTGATGGTATATGAAGATTTTACCTATATAACAACCATTATATTGGGTTCAAGCCCATCTAACCCAGGCCAACGAGAGGCAGATATTCATTCATGTAATAAGCTATCGACGTAATAATGCAATAAATTTACGCTCTATTACATATGGCTAATGTCAAGCCATCCAACAATATTATGTTCGGGGAAATAGCAAGAAAGGATACTATGGCAAAGAACGGTCTTAACACACAAACTTATATATAAACTTATAAACACAGAGAATCTGTACTGAACTCTAAGGGGCTAAATTGGATTGGTTTGTTTCTTCTCTTATGATAATGATGGAGTTTTTCTTTAGATTCTTCTTTTTCTATATATCTATGTACATATATATGTATGTACCTGTGGAACTTGACGTTCGGGAAGTTACAAACTTCCACTTTAATACATGCCGTATCGAACGAAGTTATTGTGAGGGAGTAGATTGGTACTATTACCTTGAATATGCCGGCAGAGAAACTATAGGAATAGATATTTCGCTAAAGGTGAGAGTATGAAAATGAATTATTATGTGGGCGAGGCAAGTGGGAGTTGTTTGGGTTGTTATAATGGTCAAGGTCTGAAATGATGTGGAATGAAACAAAATAAGATTCTTTGGTAGAAAAACAATAAAATACTTATTTGAACTTGATGTCAAAATATTTCCGTATTTTTAGTTTGCAAAAATATAATAAATTGATTGCAAATTTCAAAATTTTTATATAAATTTAAATATTTAGTACATTTATGTTTGATAATATGTTCTACATCAACTTTATTATTTTTTATTAAAACCTTAAATAAAAGTGAAAGCCCTACAAGGGGTTGTGTCAAATATTCATAAATCCATGAAACCGCCTTAACTTTTTGTTCAACGTTAGCAAACTTGCATTTAAATGATTCGAGACCTTTAAGCTGTTTCTGATAAATTTCATTAATTTCATCAGCTGCGTTGCGCATCAACACAAATATTTAACGTATATAAAATTCATTATCAAACATAAGACGCGTTTACAAAAAAAAAATAGGCGTGTTCAGGAAAATAAGATCTCGGAGATCTCAGCAGTCTCAGTTACATAAACAGGATTCCTCATCCAAATTTCTCAGTTTTGCTGTCAAAACTCTGATGACAAAAATCTTGGGTTCGCTTGCTCACTTTTTGAGTGAGAAAAATCTCTGAGAAATCATTTTTCTGAATGCGTAAAATGAGATCTCAGAGAATGAGCAAGCGAATTATCCAGTTCACATTTCTGAGATTTCACTGAGCAAACTTCTGTCAGCTTCACTGAGGAGAAGCCAGAAACCTGAATAAGATTTCTCTACTAGAAGTCAAAAGCACTCTCCATCTCTTTTTTTTATAATTTAATCAACTGCGACAAAAAATAATTTACCAAGCGAATAATTATCAGTCTCAGCTTTCTGACAGCAAAAGCGAGGAATTTCACGTTTAGATTTCTGAGAGTGAGAGTGAGCCTGTGAGAAACATTGGCTAAATGTGAACACCAGCGACTTAATCTGACATTCAGCAGCCGTTAAAACGAAAACTCAACTCAACACTCATTGAAGGATTAAATAGAATTTTTTAATCACAAAATTAATATTTACATAAATGTATGTAAATATGTAATTAAAGTATCAGTCGTATTTATTAGATTTTTGTCCACTTAGAGACTGTCTAACTATTTTCAAATTTGTGGAAATATGCTTTATTTAATAAAAATAAATATCACATTATTCAAGGTTAAGACAATCTACTCTTGTGTCTAAGTTAGGCAGCTATAAGACAACAATAAACAAGTTTTTTGAACACATTTTCCAAAGTTAGACAATGTTGTCTACAGTTAGACAACGTTTATAAATAATAGCATATATTTTTAAATGGAAAAAAAAATTGTGTTTGACACTTAAATACTACAGAAATTTAAGTGCCAAGGAAAAAATGCAGATAGAGGAAACAGATATGTCACAAAAGAAAACGTCAAAATAAATCCAAACAAAAAATTTGTAATTCTGCCTTTCTTGGCCATCTTTTTCCCGCCATATAGAGGGAGTTAGATAAAGTACAGAGATGTCAAAAAAAAAGTCGAAGGAGCCAGTCCAATGTGAACACTATTTTGTGAATTTTTTTTTCCAAAACGCAACTGTCACAATTCGTTACAATAACACCTTTAGTTCAATTAGCGCTATGACAATAAATTTTGTATAGCTGACAGGTGTACTGACCTTTATTTGTATTACACTCCAGTTTTTTTTATTTTTTTATTTGCGGTAAGTTAAGGTCGTATATCTTCTGAGACCTTATAAATTTTCTTCCATGGAGGAAAGGAACACAATTTTTGTACACAAAAACTTCGATAAAAACAGAGGAAAATACATACATACGTACTCAAATCAAACCAAGAAACAATTTAATTTTTTGAATATTAAATTTGTATTCATTAGTAATTTATTTAAAATAACTCTACATATTGTATGTTGAGCTATTGTTTGGTATAGAAAAAACTCAATCCTTATGATTGTCTGACATCAATTTATTTTCATATTCCCATTATATGTAAAAATCACCTTACGAGCGCATTGTTTCTATATTTTATTCTTTTGTTATAAAAAAATATGTAACATATCTACTTTCCATCATCAAACTCAGACAGGAAACTGACACCTTGGAACAAGCGTCTTCACACTTTGAAATGCTTGCGTGATTTCCGTTTTGTTTTTTATTCGCCTCGCTGAATTCCATAATGAGCTAAAAAAAAAATACGATACACAAAAAGAAGAAACTTAAGATTATAACATAAGCATTACTTGTTAGGTTGCAATTGCTTCTTTTTTCTTTAAATTTGTTTATTCCACGTATACATTACATCATCAACATAACGGTGAACTGTATATTTATATAACGACCCTCTATAAACTTCTATCTACTTATACAAAAACACTGATAGCAACATATTTTTCAAAAGTCTGAACTCAATTAAATTCCAATAAACAAATCAAACTAACCACACAGAAAATTCGTATATAGAGGATTATTATCTGCATCTATCAAGGCTTTATAAACTTCTAGGTAATAGCCGCTTACACTCACCTAGATAAGCAACTCCAGATTCAAGATCTAGAAACCGCACATACAGATTCTATATAGTTAAGTCAGGGTGGCTGTTTCAACGATGGACAAGTGTATAGCGCATGCGCAAAGTCATCAGGAACGGATCTAGTAACTTACTCAGAGGGGGTTCTTCGCTTCTCGAGTGCCAAAATAGAAAACAGGGGATTTTCCCATTTTACAAAGTAGATTTTAGGTTCATTTTAGTGCGAGATCATCCAGGCTTCGAATTTAAATTTTAATCTCGACTTAACTCGTGAAATTTGATGAGTTAACTTTGTATTAACTGAATAAATATTTTTTGACTGATTTGTGTCAAAACATTAGCGAACAAGAGAATGCGACACTATAGAAATCACAGAACCCGACGAGTTAGAACTGTCAACCAAATTTTAACCCAAACTCAACTCGAACTTTCGATTTAGTTTGAAGTACAAACGAACGTACCCATTATTGAACGTATCCAATTTACATCAATGTATCGTAACGTGTAAGATCACAACGTAATGTGTCACAGAAATTTCCACGATTTTAGTTTACCCTACCCCCGCGCCGGCATAGATGTTTACACATCAAAAACTCCTTCAGCGAGTTAACTCAGGTTAAATATATTTGCAGGATTAACTAACTCTGGTTTAACTCAAACTTTGTTAGTTGTATATAAGTTTTTCTCCATGGATCTTTTCGAGTTTACATGGTTTATCAACTAATCAGCTCTTAAGGTAAGGCAGAATTTCAGAAGGGATAATTAACC
Source organism: Epistrophe eligans (assembly GCA_951394125.1). NCBI lineage: Eukaryota > Metazoa > Arthropoda > Insecta > Diptera > Syrphidae > Epistrophe > Epistrophe eligans. The sequence continues at coordinate 15,164,207 of OX596029.1, read as the reverse complement.
CATTGCCCCTCTCCCTTATATCCGGCTATGTATATATAAACAACGTTTAAAATAACATTTTCACCTCATAGCCGCATATATTCACCAATAAATCATCAACTAAATAACGGTCATAATAAATTTAACAATAAACCAACACTAAAGTGGCACTTAACGCCCGTTGGCTATAAAACTTTTAAGTTTAAACGTTTTTCGCTTGATTTTGTGGAAATATTTTGTGAAATTTGTATTCCTTCGCGATTTTAAGAATTCATCCATCCATCCATCCATACCTATATCCGTGCATCGTTTGGAGTCTCAAGCACTCATTGTCTTGATTTTTTTTTTTTTGGAAGGTTATCAAAAAACTATCATATAATATATACATATATACCTAAAAAAAATCGTGCAATAAATTTAACAATTTTTCTTTATAATTTATTGTTGGCGAGGAGCGTAAGGGACTACAACTGCGCCTGCTCGCATCATCATTTTGTGTGTTAGTTGGCCGTGCTATATGGGCCTTACTATATACCGCATGCGTAGCGTATATGAACATCATCTTCATCATGGTCGAGTCGATGTTGTCGACGATGGCGACGGCGCAAAGTCATTTTGCTCGTAATTTTGGATTTTATAGAAATTTCCCATTGGAATGTTGAAAATTTTGTAAAATATTGTTCGACGTAACAAAAAAATAAAAAATAAGACAACGATGGGTCACGACAACGATGCCTCACCTATCCCTCGTCACTCTGTCTGTCTGTAAACGCATCTGGTTGTGGTTGTGGCTGTGGTATACTTAAACCAATTTTTATCATGGAAATTATTGGTCAATTTGTTGATCTGCAAAGTCATAAATAATTTATCTTTGCGGGTCGAGTTCCCATATGTACATATATACGAAGGCGGGTGTGGCGGCGGCAGCAGCGGGCGATATGGCAAATCGTTATATGTATATATGTATGTATGTGTTGGAAGAGATGCAATAGTTATACGAGTTGTTCCGAAGTCGACTTAACTTCATGTGAAGGACCCTAGGGTCATAGGTATTTCAGGTTGATGTGATTTTCCCTTTTTTTTTTTACATGCATCGTATCTTCATGGCCGTCGTCGTCATCATCATCATCATCATCGAAATCGTTGGAGTAAATGCATTTGGTGGATATGTTTATGTGCCGAGAAAAACATAAATCCCTGGTGTTAATTTGAACCAGCCCTTGATAGTGATGTTTATTGCTGGGCTTATATGGTAAGTGCATCTACACGAATATTGTAGAGAGAGAGAGAAAAAGACTGAAATATCATAATAGTACAAAAATCTTTAATGCAGGTAAATGCTGCATTCACAATAATATTGAGGAGCTATAGGACTATCAGGTTTTATGAAACTTATTAAATTTCCACTCTCTCTCTCTGGGATTTACGTAACAAAGTTATGAGGATTGAATAAAATTAAATGTTAATCAAAGTTGATGATACAAATTGAATATCTGGATTTAAGGGCTGTTAAGAGCTACATATGTATATGTATATTTTCAATAAAAACTATAGCTTATATTTATTTTTGGTATTTTTTTAAATTTATTAACACGATATAAAATTATACATAAATGAAACCGTAACTTAGTTCGAGTTTGTCCACGTATCACAGGGTGATTTGCATAAAATGGATTAAAAAAGTGTATGAGAACAGGGTTGTCAAGCTTGAAAAAGCGAATTTGCCAAACAGAAAATTTAAATCGCCAAAAAATCGACAAATTTAAAAACAACAATATTATCGAAACGAAAACTTAGAATTGAACAAAAGAATATTCCTTTGTTTACCTAGTACCTATTCTTCAATAAATTCAATGTATGTATCATTTGTTTCAACATTGAGGCTTTAAATGCCGAAAGCATTTTAGCACAGGAATCAAAATTATTCGAATATTAGAATTTTAATTAAAATAATTTAAATCGGCAAAAACTAAAAATATCGCATTTTTTGGGGTAACTGATTTTCGTGTCGCCAAATAAAATTTCTAATCGCCTGTTTGGCGATAAATGGCACTATCTGACAAGCCTGGATAGAAACAAGAAATATAATGCACGACTGGATCGCACGAATTTGGTCTTATAGTCAAAAACTTAATGCAGCTATAAACATTGAAGATAATGGGTGATTTTTTAAGAGGTTTAGAACTTTAAAAAAAAAAAAACACAAAAAATTCGAAAAAATGAATGAAATATTTATTTGAATCGATAGTTTGAACCTTGCAATTTAATGTTTAAAGATAATTTCATGCAAATGTTGACCGCGGCTGCGTCTCAGGTAGCCCATCCGCTGAGTCCAATTTTGGCATACTCTTTCACACATATCGGCCGGTATCTCACGAATGAATGCATGGATGTTGGCTTCCAGTGCGTCAATCGAAGCGGGCTTGTCCCTATAGACATTAGCCTTGACATACCCCCACAAAAAATAATCTAATGGTGTCAAATCGCACGATCTAGGCGGCCAATTGACCGGCCCGAAACGTGAAATTAACTGTTCACCAAACTCGCCTCGCAATTGCGCCATTGTTTCGCGTGCTGTGTGGCATGTGGCACCGTCTTGTTGAAACCACATATCATGCAAGTCAAGAACTTCCATTTCGGGCAAAAAAAAGTTTGTTATCATCGCTCGGTAGCGTTCACCATTGACAGTAACGCTGCGATTCGCATCATCTTTGAAGAAATATGGCCCAATAATGCCGCCGGCCCATAAACCGCACCAAACAGTGGCTTTTTCGGGATGCATTGGTAGCTGTTGCAATGCTTCTGGCTGATCTTCACTCCAAATGCGGCAATTTTGCTTATTTACGTACCCATTCAACCAAAAATGAGCCTCATCGCTGAACACAATTTTTCGATAAAAAAGCGGATCCTCGGCCAGCTTTCCAAGAGCCCATTCACCAAAAATTCGGCGTTGTGGTAGGTCGGCTGGCTTTAGTTCTTGCACCAGCTGTATCTTAAAAGGCTTTACGCCCAAATCCTTCCGCAAAATTTTCCACGTAGTGCTGTAACAAAGGCCTAACTGCTGGGAACGGCGCCGAATCGACATTTCGCGGTCTTCTGTCACACTAGCTGATACGGCCGCAATATTTTCTTCACTACGCACAGTACGTAAACGTGTTGGTGGTTTAATGTCCAACAAAGTAAATTTGGTGCGAAATTTGGTCACAATCTTCCGAATAGACTGCTCAGAAGGTCGAGAATGCCGACCATAAAATGGAAGCAGCGTGCGATGAACATTTCGAACCGAGCACGAATTTTGATAGTAAAATTCAATAATTTGCAAGCGTTGTTCATTTGTAAGACGATCCATGGTTAAATTGCAAACCAAACTGAAGCTGTTTGACAGTGACACAAGGTACTAAACACACGTCAGCTGTCAAAACCAGTGTTGCCAAAACCAAACCAGCTAAAAAATCACCCGTTATATGTTAATAGTTCAATAGTGTTATGATATCTTTTAACGAGAAAAAGTAAAAAACTTCTAAAGTACTAAAAATTGTTGTTTTTTGTAAGATTTTGTAATTTTTTTTTCTTTAAATTCTTAACCTATTTAGAAGCACTGGATTGTCAAATAATAACCGAATTGGTCCAGCCATTAAGAAGAAAAACCCAAAAAAACTTAAAAATTTTGTTTCCGTTATGCGAAGTTTTTGGCAAAAGCATAAAATGCAGTATTATTTCAAACAAATCCGCCAATTCGTGTGGGGTTTAGTTCCAAAAATAACAGTACCTGCCATAAAACCGTCAAGTCAAAGCTATTTAAGAAAAGCATTACGAAAATCTGTGGTTTATGTTATCTAGAATTCCTTCTATAGAATTATTTTCGATCAACATTTTTTTATAGGAACTTATACATTTATTTGAATTTAAACAAAAATGTAAATACATTTTTATTTAAAATCATTTTATTTAATACACAATTGTGTCTTCTTTTTTTACTTCGAGTTCGTTTTCATTAACGAATTTAAAGCCTATCCTATATTTATGGAATCCAGATCAAATGTTAAAATTTAAAATTGAAAAGTTCCGAAAAAATTTCTAAGTTTTCCTTTAGATTCCTTCAATTTGTTTTAATTTTCCATCAACGTGTTTTGGCTATTAAGTGTGAATACTGAATAGGTATAGGTATCCAAATAAAATACATTAATTTTTATTACATTCTTTCTTTCCACACCTTCTGGCTAAAATCCAATACTATAATAATACCTACCTTTTGGCTAATGATAAAATAAGCTGCCTTTAGTGAAATAATTTTAGTTTCCATAATTACAATAAAAAGTAATGTCCTTGTTTCATGCTGGCTCATACCAATATATAGGTTTAGGTTCTATAAGTCAAGAAATGAACTAACATTTGAAATGTATTTGAATGTTTCCGGTTTCCATATTAAACACATGCGTCTACCTGTAGTGGATTTTTATACATATAGCCAACTTATATAAGCAGTTGTCTAAGGCGATAAGCTGTAAGGGGCGGTTAATATTGGTTAAACAATTTTAACGTTTCTTTATTTCACTTACACTCATTACACTTCATTTTACTAAATATTTCGGTTAACTAACTACAAAATTAAATGAGAAAAATGTGATGCAGAAAAAAAAATTGAGGATGCGAAAAATTACTGTTTTTGAGACCTATAGCATATTTTGTAGATCTTGTAGAATTAAGAATAGGATAAATTTCCCATATGTATGTACATTGTACGTGTATCTCCAAAACACATTTAAGGGTATGAAACACATTTTTTTTGAGAGTTTATTATTTATGCGTATCAATATAATCAACCTTTTTTACTTTTTTAGTTTTGAAGTTTTGAAGGGATAACCAATTGAAAATAGGCGTGATAAAAATGAGATCTCCGAAATTTCGCTCCGTCAAAAAATAAGCAAGCGAATCCAAAATTGTATTCTTCTTTCTTTCTTTCTTTCTTTCTTTCTTTCTTTCTTTCTTTCTTTCTTTCTTTCTTTCTTCTTTCTTTCTTTCTTTCTTTCTTTCTTTCTTTCTTTCTCTTTCTTTCTTTCTTTCTTTCTTTCTTTCTTTCTTTCTTTCTTTCTTTCTTTCTTTCTTTCTTTCTTTCTTTCTTTCCTTAGAGTTTTGACAGCAAAACTGAGAAATCCAGTTCATGTAACTGAGATTGCTGAGATCTCCGAGATCTCAATTTCCTGAACATATCTAATATTTTAAATTTGTTCATTATTTTAATACTTTACTAATAATATTTTCTTGTTAATATTTCTTATATCCCATTCTTGATTCAAATATCAAATTGTCCGCGAATCGACTGAGTTCAGCGGATTTTATTATTAACACCCATATTAATAAACGCGACTTAGGGGCAAGTTATGTTTAAGTCGTGAATTAAAATAAAATTTCTGCTGATGACGTTTATTACGAAGAAAGCGGTTTAGCGAAGGAATACATACAAACTTTTATGTAGGTACAGTTGATGGTTAATAAATGACTACACATTTTTGCTATATCTTGAAAATCTTATAAATCTCACAAATGAAAATAGATGAAAGTAAAAAACCATTGAAATTTCGATTTCTTTTATTTTATAACTTTTTATTTTCAATTTATCGGTAAAAAATAACATAACCAAAATTATAAAGATCTAATTCTTTTCAGAAACGTACTAAAACTTTGTTTGTCAGACTTATGGTTCTCAAGATATTACGAAAACAAATTTTTTTGCACTCCCTTTTGCAAGATGAGTGAGCTCCACTCAACTTCTAAAATGGTTTCGTATATACTTATCTTGTCTTACCCAAAGGCCAAAATGCAAGATCAGTGTTAACTTTTCAATTAATTCTTGTAGTAGAATTTTTTAAGAAATTTTCAGTCGACGACGTCAGTTTGACCACCTCGACGCCAGCGGGCAAAGTATAGATTATCCTGAAAAATAAAATGCTAATCGATAGATTCCTATAATTGCACATTTCATTTATGTAAATAAAAAAAATTGCACACCTTCCCCTTTTTTATATAAGCAAATTACACTTTGTACCCAATATTCAAATGGTAACGTGTGCCTTACGGGTATCACGTTACGTGTCACACGTACATGATACGATATGTAAACCGAAATCTGGCATCCGGGTGAATGTTTATGTTTACACATCTTAACCGTGAATTTCGGCACCACAGATTTTTTTTATTAATAGGAAATTAATAAATCGAGAATTAACTCCTATTCCAGGGGCACAATAGATCTTAAGGTCGCAGGGCATTAATACCCCAAATAACCATTCATTCAACTCCTATTCCATGGCTTAGTTTAGTTTAGTTTTGTATTAAAAGGGCTGTAAATGTATTGTTTCTAAATAGCAATTCAATACAAAGCTAAAGTGGCGTTAGGAGTGGTTTTCGTGAAGAAAGCTGAAAAAAGACCTTACCAGTGAAACAGGTTTATGTATAATTCCATCCCTGTGCAGTGTGCATACCCAATTGTTTGCTATTGTTTCTCAAATTTCTCTCGACGACGATGACGACGCTAACAAAATTGAAAATAAAATTTAAAGAGGCAATTTCCTTAATTAATCGCCCTCCAAACTATACACACCTGATATTTTTATTATTTTTAGTTTTATCGCTGAACATCTTTTTATTCTCAATTTATTTGAAACAATGAAATGAAATTCTGGTAGAAAATAAAAACAATTATTATTCTTCAATCCATTCAATTCTATCACAAAATGAAATGATATTAATTTTTTATTTCGCTGCATAATAGATGGGGTATATTATTGTGAAAAGTATTTATAGGTAGGTAACCTATCCCCAAAGGAACTCATGGAGAGTACTCCTCAATCTGGTATAATTAATCTCGTTTAATCGATATAAAAATTTATTTTTATTTTTTGTGTAGCAAAATAAAAGGAAAAATCAGATTTATTGTTTTAATAGCAATATTGTTTTTGCCGAGCGAAAACGCACATTCATTACTTTTAGTGCTTCAGGGAATGCATTCGATTCGATTTATTTGAGTATTTTCAAAAAATCATCCCTCTAGCAGCGAAAGGATTTACAGGATTTATTAAAAATTAAATCTATATATGTACATCAAACCGATCCCCTTATGTAAATAGAATCAAAATGAAAGTGTCTATGTATATAGTATAGGTATATGGCATTAAATGATGGCAGTTCTATATTTTTTTGTTGGTAAAAGTGCAAAATAAAGAAATTTCATATCAACGTGTTTAAGGGATACCTATATAGGTATGTATTTCTGGTTCCGACACACATAATGAAAAATAAATTTCATATCAACGTGTTTAAGGGATACCTATATAGGTATGTATTTCTGGTTCCGACACACATAATGAAAAATAATATGAAACGAATGATTTTTTTTTTTAGGAAATTATGAAAAGGGAAACGGCTTTTATCACTGCTATTAAGACTTTGGTAGCTGAGGTTTAGCATTCTTACTACATAATATATGTATATTATGTTCGACAGTGAATTTATGTACTTTTTTGTACTTATATGTGTATACCTATTTTTCGAAGGGAGTTTACTACTCCTTTTCATTAATTATTTATGATGACAAAGTGTTTGTTTGAAGAGTTTAACGTTACAGTAACACTTTTCTTTCAACACACGTGTCCTTTTTCCTTGATGTAACAAGATACTTATTCAGATAGAAACCGTAAAAGAATATAGGTAAGGTATAAATTTAAAATTGTACATATATACATACTTAGCATATTATTCTCTTTTTGTGTCATTTAAATCACTGAACTGATTCATGTAAATGATGGGTTTTCTTTAAGTTGCTTCTTTGAATAAATATAATAAATCAAGAATTATTTTGCAGAATATATACATACATATGTGTATTGTATATTTCAAACATTGATAAGTTCCAGAGCTATCAAATTAAGGAAAATTGCACAAGAAAGAAATTATCTAAATTTCGAGTCTTTACATTCTTTTCATGAAGAGTTTTCTGTTGGTTTTTGGGATTGTTCCTTTTCCATCAATCTTTTACTCTAAATTTGAAGGCTCCGTGAGACCAGCCCCCAAAAAAAATGAAATAAGGCCCCAAAGCTATGCCTAGAAAATAATAACAACGAAAATTCTTAAATTTTTGTAGTGTTATTTCATTTTTTTAGGGTTTTATTTTATTGTTTGGGCCGAACATTAATTTTGAGGCTAATTTTTTATTATTTTGAAAAATATCTTGAGGCCTTATTTTATTTTGCTAAACCACCATTATCTTTCTCAAAAATAATTATGAAAATACACTAATCGGGGACTTATGACTTGGAAAATACCGCCTATTGTGGACTAACCAATCATGTAAGGATCGTGTTGAAAAGCATCAGCTGTTTTATTACTCTCGCAATTTTCGTTCAGCTTGCCTTGCGTATAGGTATTAAACAAGTTTTGCTGAATGCAACTTAAAAAATCCAGCGGAATCGATTGCTGAAGAGCAAGAATACTACTCGTATCCTTGCTCTAGAAAAATTATACAAGTTATTATGTTCGATTTTTCATTTTTTGGGATCTTATTTTATGAGGAATAATTTCAATTTCATTATGAAAAATGGAAACAATATTAAGCCCTAAAATCCAAAAGAAAACAAACACCGATCTATGTCTGATTTGCCGGACTCAGGCCTTAATCTGAACTGATACTTATCGATAATTGTACAAAACTATTCATTTCTATAAACCTCTCTTAAGAAATTTCGGTCTTTTTGTTGGGCGCCATTTAATTATTTTCTTTTCTAATTAGCAAAAATAACGGCTAATATTCTCTTTTATAAGTACCAACATATTTAATGTAAAATTACCTCAATATTGAGCCCTTATTTCATTTTATCTTCTGGGGTCTTATTTTGCGGGGCCCAAATTGTCCATATTCTATAGGAATATAACACTTCTTAAATCCAAAAGAAAACAAACACCGATCTATGCTTGATCTGCCGGACCCCAGACCGTAATCGAATCTGATACTTAACGATTATTGTACAAAACTATTAATTTCATAAACCTCTCTTTAGAAAATTCGGTCATTTTGTTGGGCGCCATTTAATTCTTTACTTCTTATTAAAAAAAAAAAATAAATGCCTATTAAAACAAAAATTACGACTTATATTTCTTTTATAATTAACTACTTAAGTAACTCTAAAATACTAAAACGAAAAATTAAGCTACCTACTTTAGCATTTTTCCCTTAACAAAAGACCAACACCAGCTTTAAAAAAAAAACAACACCCAATTAAAAACTTCCTAGTCTACAATTCTAGGCTTCTACTTAAAATAAGATAAACCACTAGAGACCTCATTTTTTTCCATTAAACAAAAAAAAATATCTAACTAGGTCTACTACACAATCTTTTCTTATACAGAAAATGCTTCCGCAAGGCTGGTTAGCAAAATCACTTCATAAAAAAACAACAACAACAAAAACAAAAACTCTCCTTAAAATTAATTGTTCATCGCCGTTTTTTTTTTAATTATTTTGGTGCGTCCATTGCACTGCTTCACAAATCTCTTACCCCTTTCAAAAAAAACAAACAAACAAAAACTTATCCATCTGACTTTCAATGCAAAATCCTTTTGAAGCGACCGCTTGCACCAGAAAGTCAGAAACATCACAGCCCTTATAAAAAAAAAACATCACGCTAAAATAGAAAATAATTCACATGCATTTGCATACGTATATAAAAAAATTTAATTCACAGAATGATATTATGACGAGTGAAAAATATAAAGCCCTTCCTTCCATGGTTCGCTCCTCACCCGCGCTCCATTCTGGCAAAATCACAATTGCTTTCGCGAACTAAAACAAAAGTCCCAAAACTGCGTTTGTTTTCGAGAGAAAACATAAAATAAACTCTAACTTGAAATTGGATGGAACGACCGACGACGCGCGTCGGCCGGCCGGTATGAAGGGCTTGGGTAAATCCTTGTTGTTTTTTTTTTATTTTTTTTTTGCTTGATTCTATGCATATCCTAGTTTTGGTTTGGTTCCTATATGCCCTGGCACATTCTCATTGTGAATATTCTTTTCTCGTCTCCAACACACGCTGCTGGTCGACTACAATGTTCAACAAAAAAAGAAAACATACACAAAACTGGGAACAAAGCCATTAGATTAATATTGTAATATTAAATTTAAAGGCACGCTTGCATCCTTCAGTGAAAGTGTGCGATTTTTGTTTGACAAGAACGCTGTATAACTCGACGAAACGCGGAAGGATTATGAACCTCTCTCTATCTCGTGTCCAATTACCTGCTGCGCTGTGGGACTAAAAAATTGTGTGTTGTATGTAAATATGTATGCTCGTAGCATATACATCTACGACAACAAAAAGCTGAAATGGATTTTTTAATTCGGAACATAAAAGGCAAAAAAGTTGGTCGCAGCTTTGAACTTACTTACCTATGTACATAATATGGAGATGGAGAATAAAAGAATATTTGCATTGCAGGCTTCAATGAGTGAAACGATATTACAAGGGTAAAGGATATACAATAAAGGATTCGACAATTATTAGAAATTTCTAATAAACGTATGTACATACATACCTACTTGTACATACACAATAAAAAAATGTGTTTCAACAATTTTAGTTGCTTTATGGGATATTTTAAGGTGAAAGTTTGGGATTCGAACAAAAATGGCGAACAGAAGATTAAACAAAAAAAATATAATGATGATAGTGACCTCTTTAATTAATATTGGGATTATGGCTGACAGAGGTCCCAGATTTAAGACCAATAATTGATAGAGCAACCGCGGCCGAACAGAGGGTTGTCAAATAAAGTAAAAGTAGGTACTTTTTTTTATCACAAAAAAAAATATTTTTTATTATTAAGCGAATTTAGCAGAACTTAATTGTTCAAAAATGTTCAGCAAAGTCATATTTTTTCAGATTTGAAATTTGTTTTAGGTTATTTGAAAAAGAGTAGATGACGAAAAAATTGTTCTTTCTTCAGTCATTGAATGTTATAGCATATATTTTTAATAATACAAATTCTATAATCTATATACTACTGAAATATACATCAGCCAAGTAGAAGACTTAGAACTATTTAATTCTAGTCTTATTGGATATAGTTCACACCAGATATTCGTCATGAAATCTATGTTAGATGAACTGAACTTAACAAAAATTGCGTAGCTTATATTGACAAGGTCCTCAATAGTAAACTGATGAGTCCAAGTGAGATCGCCGGGACGAAACGCCTAAATTTTTGTGGACTAAACCCGTTAAAAGCTATTTTGAGTTATAGCATATACATAGGTAGCTTTTTAATTTGACAGCATGACTCTTTTGGACATTAATATTCCTTTTTTTCTTTTTACCAAACATCAGAACAATTTTTTTAATTATGGGTCAGTTTCAAGTTTTATAAGCAACCATCAGCAATTTAGAATGAAAACGTACAAGGCAACGTACAAGTCTGCATTTTATTTCCCTATTGTTTTCAATAACTATTTTATTATTGATGAAAAGTTTGTTTTCATATTGTACTATTATACTTTACTGTATGTTTAGGTACTTGTTTAATGAAATTCAATTGCATTTGAAATTCTATAGCTTCTCGAGGGTAAAATTAATTTAGCGAATGCCAGTCGTTCATATTTACAGGGTGTTTAGAATATTATTTGGAAAAATCTTTGGATACAAATGTTAAAAAAAAATATGTATACGACTGAATCACACGAACTTGCTCTCACATTGTGGTTTTTAATTTCAAATATTTTAAACCTAATTATCTGATTTAAAAAGAAATAAATAAGTTATTGAGGGTCTATATTATGCGATTTGCCAAAAAAGGTGTTCAGTTTAAGGTAGAAGGTAGAATTCTGGTGCCAGGTAGAAAGGCGTTAGGTCCAAAAAACAGCCCTGTCAGTTTTTATCTCAATTGTTTGGTGCTATCAGTAAAACTCAGGAAGTTTTTAAAATTGTTTGGTTTTGAGGTGAAACTTTCTTTTTTAATAAATAATTAAATTGATATTAAGGGCTTAAGTCAAAACAATTGTTTCAAAATAACGAAAAAGAATTAGTAAAATTCGACAAAAATTATAAAGTTTTAAACTGTTTAAGGCGTGGTGAGGAAAGAAATATTCACTGATCAAAATCATACAATTCGTTATCGAAAAAAATAAGATTTACCTCAACGGTTTATTTACACTTATTATAGGTATAATTATTATTCTTGTTAATACGAATAATTTTTGTTTAAAATCTGTTAGATCTTGTTAAAAACATATTTGGTGCCAAGTTTAAGCCTTATTGTGAGTTTCACCCGAAAAACATTCCACCAAGAAATTTGACATTTCACTTTCCGCCTATTGTGAGTTTCACCCGAAATTTAATTTTCGAAAAATTCCTCTTATTGTGAACATTTATTTCGGGCGGAATTTAATGCCATTTACAGCCTATATTTTTACTTATTTTTAGTAGACAAATGAAACTCACAATAGCTTTTAAAATTTCGGGCGAACAAAAAATTTTAAGGTTAAATATTTTTCAGGTGAAACTCACAATAAGACTGATTATAGTTAAAAAAAATTATTTTTTTTTAAGATCCCAAAAATAATTTGATAAAAATTTTAATTCGAAAAATTTTTAAAACATTCTCAATGAAAAATTTAATCAAAACCACTTGAATCGTTTTCGAGATAATCAAAAAAATGTTTTTTTTAAGAATTCCCATTATTACCCATTTGTTTGTAGTTTTTTTTTTACCAAAAAGTAGTCTATACATATATATTGAGTTAAAAAGTCGGTAGGCACGTTTTTGAGAAAAACGAGATTTAATAAATTGCTAAAAAAATTTGTATGGCAAAAAAACAAGTTACAACAAAATCGACCCATTATTTAGGCTGCAGCTGAACGGACAGACAGAATTGCGAGACGTACTTTCTCGTATTTTTCCTATCATCGTTGTGTCAAGTTTAATAAAAATACCGAGTTCGGATTTTTATATTTCAAATGAAAAGAAAAAATAGCGAATTCGAATTTTGAGTCATCATCCAATTCAACAGTATTTATTAGATTTTTGACTTCATTGTCAGTGTCTCAAAAGTCGGAAATAATTGGTTAAATGCTTTCCTTAATCAAATAAAATGTCATATTAGTTAAGGTTTGTATACAACCCATTCTATTGTTTAATGTACCTACATACATACATAACTTCTAGGCAACAATAAATTGCTATCTAAGAGACATGTTTGTTTATAACTTGGGCGGTGGCTGTCTAAATTTAACCATCGTTTTTGTAAATACGTTCAAAAATAAATAACATCAAGTTACCGAATGTGATTAAATTTAATCTCATAATTATGCAGGAAAAATGCATGTAGGATTCAAATTGACATTTTATGAAAGTTTTCCTTATTCAAATAATTGTAAATCTAATCAAATATGTTTATCCACCCCAATACCCATCAAAAAAAAGAAATCTTATAAGTACACAAACCTTATTTCCCTTATAAATTCTTTACCAAATATAAACAGAACCTGTATTACCCAGCCTCCACAAAAATTAACCAAAGATTGATGTTAATAGGTCCATTTGTTCAATAACAAACTTTCAGCAAATATGCATGAACTAAATTTCAATTTAGTAATATTTATACTTTTTATAATCTCCTCTTTTTTTTACGAGTATATCTCACCACCCGCATTGTTGACACATCAATTTTAAGTGATTTTTATGAGCAAAACCAACACCCTTTGCTTACCTGAAACTGATGGACCTGCTGTGGACATCTGCTGCTGTTGCTGTTGTTGCATACCTTTGTTGCGACACAATTTCCGAAAGAACATCATCGAACCTCATTCACACTTTACACGACACGGAAACTGAGAGATACAAAAATAAAGTTAATCGCACAACAAAGAAGATAAAAAAAGCTGAAAGGCCTTCGAGATGTAGGGTTAGGTATCTGTTAGGTAACAACACTTTATTATTTTTTTTATTAATTGATTGACGCAGGATTTTGCTGCCCTAAAACTTCATTGGGTACTTGCAGAGTAACTGTCACCGGATATTATACAAACATCGATGACACAAACCGGATACTATATTTAGAACGACGACGTGTTTATAAACAAAATACCCCGAGTAAAAAGAAAAAAAAAATACACAAATCAATCAGACTGATCAAGTAGCACTCGGACTGGATTAATGAAAGACGATACTTTAAGACTAAGTTATAGCTACTATGCGTTGCTTCTCCGATCTTAGCTCGTGCCGTACTTGACTTCACGAATAATTATCGAGTAATAAGACATCAGCTGAATGCCAACACCGCCACCGTGATTCCACCGACTAACTTCGTCATAGGGTTCATACAATTTCACACGTGTGATGTGAACCTCACTCGAAAACCTGCGGTAGTTGGTTTTGTTTTTTGTTTGTTTTTTTTTTTTTTTTTTGTTCTTTTTGTGTCCTCTGTTGTTCCTCTTCTGCTTCAGTGGTGTGTTTTAAACCTAAGTTAGATATTCCGAGATAGACAACACACACACACAACATTTCCTTTATGGAGGAGGGAATTTTCTCATTAAAGTATGTCCATGGCACAACAAAATACCACCATCAACAGCCGCGCCACCATTGCACCACACCGCGCCGCCGCCCCGCCACTGCCTAGATTGCAAGCTTATCTTAATGCCGCCGCCGCAGGCACCAGCAACAGCAGCAGAGGGCAAGTACAACAATTTCTTTTGCATATTAAACAATAAAATCGACACGAAATCAGCAAAGCGTGCTATACCGAACTGAACGCGCTTTCAACAAAAAATGAAACAAAAAATTTAACATAGAAGAAGCTTAAACTATCACTTGGATTGTCTGCGGATGGTCTTCTAGGAGGCATTCAATCGGTTCTTTTCTCCACCCATTCATGAGGGAAACAACAACTCTTTGGCCATTTTGAAGGAATTAATAAACAAAAATAATATATACATAAAAAAAAGAAGAAAACACCTTGGGCAGCCAAGCGCAAAGTTTCTTCACTAGTTGCATTAAGCGAATAGAATTACAGTGTAGTTCACAAGTTAGTATACATATGTACGTAAAGTTTCAAAGCTTATTTGCTACATAAAAGTCAATTCCTTCAAATACTATCATGATTATTGAAGTTGAATTATTGATTGTAACATGTTTTTAAAGTTTCAAAAAGATTGAATAAAATTTGACAAGTTTGACAAAAGGATCTATTCTTATCTAGTTCAAGTAAAATGCTGTTTTTTGTGAATTGAATTTTTATCAAGTTTGGAAAAATGTTGACATTTTAATTTTTGAATTAAGTTTAACTTAAATGCTTTGATTTTTAAGAGAACTTAACCTATGTTTAGGCTAACTGCTCAATGTTTTATTAACCGAGACTCATTGTTTCAGTGCTTAAATTAACTCTGAGTTAAACCAAAGTTAGTTAATTCTGTAAATAAATTGAACCCGACTTAACTCAGAAGCAATTTTTAAGTGCCGCATTAGACGGGACAATATGCGGACCTTTTAACACACATCTGTGAGAAATATATTTCTATTTAAGTAATAGAGAGTAAACTCACCAAATTCTATGAGTTAACTGGTGATATAAATTGACTGAAAAAATATTTTTCAACAGTTAACTGTGATTTAGTTCCGAGTAGGTTTAGTTAACTCAAGTTTAACTTTAACCTTACATTGAAATTTGACTATTATTTAATTGATATTTCAGCATAAATAAGGTTAATATCTTTTTATTTAATCCACAGTTAATTCACTATATTTGGTGGGTTAATTTGAGATTTTAATGTACTGAGGGTCAGTTGTACAACGTGGTTAAAATATTTGATCCGTGGCTTAATAATTTCACAAATAACCTGAGGTTCAACAATGGTTAAATTATCACATATGATGGACAATAGCCAGTTACGTGCTAGCCCAATGACATAAATGAACCCAATAGTTGGTCCCCCGAAATTGGTGCGTTAAAATTGCTGAGCCACTATTGAAATATTTGTATAACTGAGCCCTGAAAAACATATTTCATGACTTGCCTCGTTCTTAAAATTGAAAATTGAATGAAAGCAATGGCCTAACACAATATTCATTATATTTATTTAAGACCATGATTTTATTTGTTTGAGATCTTTTCTTTTCTTTCACACTGTCAAAGAATGCATTAAGCGTTCTTTATATTATTTATTTTTTTTTAATTTAAGGTACACAACTTACAACAAACTTATGGTGAACCTTAATCTATTGGCATCTTATTTTATTCCTTTATTTATAATAATTATCCTAATAACTGCTCAAATTAGTTATTTATACATCGGTGATTTTAGTCGGCAAAGTTATAAAATAGAACAACTTAGATTTTGTATCAAAACTTCAGCCATATAAAGAGTTATATTATTATGGTTTAAATTTACACCAAAAGAGAACTGTAGTGGCAATTTAACGTTGGTACATATCATGCGAATTAAAAATGAAGAACAAATTTTACAACTTCGCGGGAAAGCAACTTTTAGCTATATCATACCAACAACTAAGTGTTCTGCTCAAAAACGAAAAAGAAGACAATAGATAGGCGCTGCACTGTGAGATAACAACATATTTTTTTCGTTTCTGTCAGTTCATGTCGAGTAAGCGAAGCGCAACCGGAATAAATTAGTCGATGTCTTGCATGTCCGATACGGTGAACTATCGTCTTAAGAGTTTTAATATATTCCATTTACTATACGAGCACAATAATTTTTGTAACTTATTTTTTCCACAAATGCTCTAAATAAATATATGTATAAGTTAGTTGCAATAATGTATGTATAATAATTTCATTTTTATTACAGGGAAGTATAATTGAGAGAAAAGTATAAAGTAACAAACTAAATTCGTAATGAAATAAGAAATCTTATATCCGATTCATATGAAAGGTGGTAATAAACTGCATACAATAGGAATAGAGTTAGAGGGGACCTTAAGTGTTCTCGCAAAATTGAATGTTGCTAAATGCCTCATTTCTAATGTTTTCGTTTGGTAATCCGAAAAAAGTATATGGATCTGTCCGAACCGGAATTCCAAACGAACAATTTGCAACACTTTTTTTTTTATTCTGAAGTTTTCATTATACATTGGCGACTTTTGAACATCGAACTATCTTTTTATATTAAATTTAAACATTTCTATTCAAACATCGTATACAAATAAAAACGTCAATCTGGTAGACGTCATTATGCCAAACCAATAGACTAAGAGATTTGCATAGTTTATGTACATATATGAATTTTAAATAAGTCAATAAAAACTAAAAAGTCATTATACATTATTTGTAAATTTGGTGAACTGTTATTTGGAAAATTTTGATTCTATTTGCGAAGAAAATAGAGAGATTACATGGGTAGATAATGTATACAATTATGCTGCAAGGATAATAACGGGTGATTTGTTAGAAATGTAGAACTTTAAGTTGGCAACACTATTTTAACTGGCGGCCATTTCGTAAGCTGTCAAGTGATTTATTTTTTGTTTGGTTTGGCCAGTTTCCTTTAGCGAGCGAAGAGAGATAGCCGCCATTTTATGTCGCTTTTTTTCCACTTAAAATTTAAAAGTTCTTTCCAAAAAAAAAAACTTATTAAAATAAAAATTAAAACTAAAACTTTACGCTTAAGTGTGAAGAAAAGAAATACATTAAAAATAAAGTAAACTAAAAACCTTTCATAGTTCCAAAGAACGAAAGCAGCCCACGTGCTGCTGTTCTTAAGAACAAAATGGCCGATAATTCGGCCCAAGCCCAAATTGACTACATGGATTACATGCAAGACGTGCTGGCAGTAACTCATCCTCCGATTTTCTCGGATGGAAATCCCAGCAAAGCAAACGAAGAATCCCAGTCTGACTGGATAAAAGTCTACGCTAACAGGAAGCATAGCAGAACCCCGAGCCCTACAGCGGCCATAGATGTAAGACATCAGGACGATAACCCTTTCAAAATCTTAAGGGATATCAAGGTTTTAAAAAGCCAGTTCTCCAATTACAAGAACGGGCAGCCTACTGAAGACTGGCCTCCCCCGGACCACCACAAAAACAAAAGGAAGAAAACCCAACAAGACACCCCAAGCACAGGGGATTTAACTGACTCATCCTTGACCGAAGAGGACACCAATTCCTCTATCAATTAGAGATGAGCTAAGTCGTGATTTTTCAATCACAGGTAAACCTGTGATTGTGATTTGCAATTCACTGTGAGTTTAACCTGTGATTGTGATTTGTAAATTCAAAATATTATTATTTCCGTTTCGTTTCATAATAATTCATAATTTCATAATTCCGCAAAATAAATCACTTATCACGAGCACGACCAATACAATTGATTGCGTAATGTGCATTTCACATTCTGTGAATAAATCACAACCACAATGACAATGAACTATAAAGTGAAACGACTCACAAAAATCACGACGAGAACAACTGTTCTCGTCTTGATATTTGTGAGACCAATTGTTCTCGTCGTGATTTTTGTGAGTCGTTTCACTTCATAGTTCATTGTGATTGAGGTTGTGATTTATTCACAGAATGTGAAATGCACATTACGCAAACAATCAAATCACATTTAAGGCAATCACAGTTTATTGCTCAATCGATCACAGGTTGTGATTGTGATTTTGTGATCACAGGTTGGAAATCACAGATAGTGATTTTTTGCTCTTCTCTACTATCAATCAAATCACCACCACCGCCATAGAAGCCACCAATGCCACGAAGTCCACCACCACCAAAAAAGCCACCAACGACACCACGAAGTCCACAACCACCAAAAATGCCACTCCCGCCACAAAAATCACCACCACCACTACAAATAATAGCAACACGATAACGAAAGTCATCAGTTCCAGTGACGGCAGCAGTCGTAAGTCAGGTAAGCTTTGCCCACCTATCATTCTTAAAAATGTAAATTCAAAGCAGCTAGCTGCCGATCTTAAAGAAAAAGCTTCAGAAGCAAAATTCAAATACGAATTTAGGCAGGGCAATAACAATACTTGTAAACTTTATGTAGATGAACCGGAGGCCCATCGGCAATTGATGGAGAACTTCAAAAACAATCCTAGCGTTCAGGCTCATTCTTTCACTTTGAAAGACGATAAAACAGTAAACATAATCTTGAGAGGTTTAAATGCAGGGTTTGATCCTAAGGAGGTTCAGGTCGAGATCGAATCTATGATGCCGGACACTGTACATAGTGTGTCAGTGTTCAACACCATAAGATCTACTGCAAGTAAGAGGGTCCTTGACCTCTTTTTGGTCAGATTACTGCCGGGTAAACAGGCCACTGACATCCTGAAGTTGAATCATCTATTCAACTTCAAGATAAAATGGGAAAAACCCAGAGGCAACATAGGCACTCTCCAATGTAGGAGATGCCAGAACTTTGGTCATCTGGCCAAAAACTGTGCAAATCAATATAGGTGCGTTAAATGTAAAAATAGTCACAACCCCGGCGAATGCCAAATAAAAGCTTCCGAAGGAATTAAGGCATACTGCGTTAATTGCCATGAAGATCACCCCGCCAATTACAGGGGTTGTGAAGCTTTTAAAAAATATGAACAAAAAAGACGTATGGTTTTTAAAGAAGCCAGGGATTCTAGATTGAATAAGATTCCTAACACCCAACCTTTTGCGCAACAAAAAAGACTCTCACCAAAAGTCACTTGGTCCAGTCTTCTGAGAGAAGACGAAGATAGTTCTCAATTTTCACCAAATCCCCCACTAAGGGTCTCTAATCATTTCTCCCAATCTTCACCATCTCAAGCACTCCCCCTGTCAAAAAACAATAATTATCTCAGCCAATTCCTTAGTTTATCAAACGAGCTTTTCGGCATGGAAGTTTCTGCACTACTGGGTGAAATCGAAAATTTTGTAAAAAATTTTAAAGATTCTAAAGCGAGTATTCAAGAAAAACGTCTAAATTTTTTGAATATTCTTAATAAAATCCTATTAACACAAAAATGATGCACATAAAATTCTTAAGCCATAACATTATGTCCCTAATAGATCATAGCAGAAGAGTTGATCTTCTTAGATCCCTTCTAGCTTCAGAGACTAGCATAGCGTGTATTCAAGAAACATGGCTAAAATCCAACCACCTTCCCAATATAGATACTTTCCATCCTCTTAAGCCGTTACGGAATGACAAAACCCCAGGAGTAGCACTACTCATCAAAAACAACATTAATTACGACCCAGTCCAATCGACCTGTACTACCTTTCCCTCTATTTTCGCAGGAATTAAGCTTAAAATAGCAGGATCTATTAAAAGAATACTTATAGGATCCATTTACATCCACAGTAACTGCCCTACTTCTCAATTCACTGACGATATGGAGAAAATTAAAACTCTATCTGACACTTTTGATGGCTGCATCATAGGCGGCGACCTAAACGCCAAACACCCGAACTGGGGAGATGTGACCATCAACCAGAATGGTAGATCCCTTACTAATTGGCTAGCTTCTGTGGCTCCATCATTTTTAAATCTAAATGCGGATACCCCTACTTATCCTAGAGGTCCTTCCTTTCTCGACCACTTTATCATATCGTCAGACCTTATAAATCTAGCTAATCCCAATTATACCATCGAAACATTACCGTCATTCTCCGACCATTTCCCACTTTCGCTAAAAATTAACTTCACGGAATTGGAAATAGTCCCCCACGTTCCAAACTTCACAAAGTGTTTTAAAAATAGTCTATTGCCTAATTTCCAGAGGGTGGTTGAAGATACTCTCGTTCATAACTTACCTCCTATTGACGTTTGCCTTAATAACAACGACATAGACGATCACATCAGCAATTTTAACAACATTATTAACGAAGCAGTTAACAATTTTTCCACCCACCGTCCTAGAGAATTTAAAAAATATAATTCCCTCCCTGAGAACATTAAGGTTCTATACAGAACTAAGTCTAAATGGCAAAAAAAAATGAAATCCATTTTTCACAGCACCTATAACCGTTCTTCTCCCGAATATAAAACACTAGAAAATAAAATTTCTCTGCTTAGAAAAATTCTCCAAGACAAAGTAAGAATTTGGCTAAATAAACAATTCGAAAACAAATTGTCTTTAATAAAACCCGGCCCTCAAGCCTTTAAGGAGGCTCATAGATTCCTGGGGAAAAACGAAAAATTTTCATGCAACAAGCTAACCGTTGATGGCCAACAATTCTCTTCCGAGCAAGAAATTGTTGAACAATTTAAAAATCATTTCTCTGAAGTTTATAGAGAAAAAATACCAATTTCAGATTTATCCTTCTCAAATAACGTCAAATCTTCAGTTTTATCTGCAAAAAATCAGATCCCACCACACATTTTTATTTTTTGTGAGGACGATCCTGCGAATGGTCATTCGGCCCGAGAATTCTTCACCTCTTTCTCAGAGGTTTTAAATCTCATCAAATTCATAAATGCGAAAAAATCTACCGGGCCAGACGAAATTTCGAATTTCATCCTTAAAAAGCTACCTCCTACAGCCATAAAATTTTTGGTTATCCTTTTTAATAACTGCCTAAATAATGGCTATTTCCCTAAATCTTGGAAGGTTGCCAAGCTGCTCCCTTTGCAAAAAAAAAATAACTGTCATGATATACAAAACTATAGACCAATTTCATTGCTGTCAAATTTGGGGAAATTACTGGAGAGAATTATCCTCAATAAAATTGATTGTCATGTTGAAGAAAACATTGAGTTCATCCCAGATCTTCAATTCGGGTTCCGTAAGGGCCACTCAACGGTTCATGCCCTCCTTAAAGTCCATAAGGACGTAACGGATAACCTCAAGAACAAGAAATGCACCACGGCCTGTGCCTTGGATATCGAAAAAGCGTTCGATGGGGTCTGGAGAGATGGCCTTATATTTAAAATGTTACAATTACAATACCCCAGACATTTAATTAACATGCTTATTAGTTTCCTATCTGAAAGAAAATTTTTCATCCAGACAAAAAATATGAACTCTGTCAGTGCTTGTTCTAATAGTGGTGTCCCTCAGGGGTCTATTTTGGGCCCAAGACTTTACAACCTCTTCATGCATGACTTCCCCCACACTCACTTTATTTCGAATACTATAGTTTCACAAGCCATTTTGTACGCGGACGACACCTTTGTTTACGCTAGTGACGACTACCCGCTGGTTGCCCTAAGATACTTGAAAAGTCACCTACATTCTATTACGGAGTTCTATATGAGATGGGGTATTAATATAAATGCATCGAAATCCGAATGCATATGCTTCAGAAATGCGAGCGGTAAAGGTCCAGAAGGGGTGGTGCGTGAAAGCAAAAACCTCATTCTACCATTGAACAACAACCAGATTAAATTTGGAAGCTCGCTGAAGTATTTGGGAATTAACTTCAACAAATTATTCAAGTTTAACAACCATGCAAGAACTACTAAAGCTAAAGCCAGAATCACTACAATTAAATTGATGCCTTTACTAAAGAGCGGTGTGCTGAACAAGAGGGTCAAGACTCTTTTTTACAAAACAATGATCAGACCAGTGCTAGCCTACGGATTTCCTGTCTGGTTCGCCATCTCCCCCACTGTCGTGGGTGAGCTGGAAGTGCTAGAAAGAAAAATCTTAAGATTGTGCGTTAACAAACACTACGAATCAAAAAATGTGAGATACTCAAATTCTCATATTTATAAAGATGCAAACGTCATTCCGTTTTCTAAATATGCCACTTCTCTTTTATTAAAGTCATTAGACAAAATGAAATATAATGAAAATGATATAATTAAACACACATATAATTCTCAAAGAAGTCTGAGGCTGAACGACTCTCCTTACTTATCTCCCTTCATTCTCCTTAACGAAGGAATCAATCTTTCTGCCGATGGGCCTCTAGACTTTTATCAGAAAGCCATAATCGGACAAAACCGCGGGTAGCCTTACTCTCGTATTTGGATTTCGTCTTCATAATTTAAAAAAAAAAAAAAAAAAATAATAAAAAAGAAAAAAAAAAAAAAAAATCTGTAAAGAAAATTCAATAATTTAACAATATTATCGGTTGGCAAAGCTTATCTCTCTTACCTAGACTATAAGTATATTTTACCTTTATATATATGTATGTATTTTATTTATATATGTTTCAATTATTTTTGCTACAAGATTTAATATCACTATTAATTTCCTAAAATACTGCTCTAAGTATTTAACTAATTTAAAATTTAAAAAGGTACTCGCTATTGAAATTTTTAACGACTATATTCAAATGTAACATTTTCTTTATCAGTTATGCAAACCAAAACTGGTTAGCTCGGGACATAATGGTAGCATCCCACACTCAAATTTTATTCTATTGATTGTATAATTTTGTCTGTATATCTTTTTAATTGTATAATTTTTCGTAGTTTTGTATTTACTGACCTTGCGCGTCAAAAGTTAAACTATAATAGCTTTATGAGCAAAAGCTTTCATAATATGTACAACTAAATACCTATAGCCATGTTGGCAATTTCATTTTGACATTTGCGAGAGCCATACATTATAGCCTCCTGTACCTTTCATTCAATGTAATTTAAGATTAAAAATACTTTCTTATTTTCATTAAGATATCAAATGTAAAAAAAAAAATTTTATATAAGTCTCAATAAATGAATCTGAATCTGAATCTGTTTGGTTTGGCATTTCAACATGAATAGACTGACGCCTGAACAACGCTTTCAAATTGTGCAAAAACAAGATTGCCGTTGATCCCAATTTTCATAAGCGAATTTTTTTTAGCGATGAAGCTCACTTTTGATTTAATGGATACGCCAATAAACAAAACTGCCGTATTTGGAGTGATGATAATCCTCAAGTGTATGTTAAGACACCGTTACATCCACAAAAACTGACTGTTTGGTGTGCTTTATGGGTTGATGGAATAATTGGTCCGTACTTCTTTAAAAACGTTGGTGGCCAGAACGTTACAGTCAATGGCAACCGCTATAGAGCCATGATTACTGACTTTTTCGTTCATCAATTGAACAACCATGATGTGCAGGAGCTGTGGTTTCAACAAGACGGCGCAACATGTCACACAGGTCGTGCCACAATTATTGATTTATTGAAGGAAACGTTTGGAAACGCATAGTTTCACTTTACGGATCCGTGAATTGGCCTCCAAGATCGTGCGATTTAACGCCTCTTGACTATTTTCTGTGGGGATATGTGAAGTCTACGCCGATAAGCCCGAAACGATTGACCACTTGGAAGACAACATTCACCGCGTTATTGCCGATATATGGCCACAAATGTTGAAAAAAGTCATCGAAAATTGGACCTCCAGATTTGACTACGTCCGGAGCCAGCCGTGGCGGTCATATGCCACGAATCATATTTAAATTATAATGTCAGAAGATTATTTTTCGAATAAAGTAAATTTCATGTCAATTTAAAAAAATCATCTTTGTTTTATTCCATTTCAAAGTTCTATACTTACCTCTTCAAAAAAAACACTCTTTAGAATAAAGGAGGTCGCATTTAATTTCATAATTTACATAAAGGTACATATTTTATAAATGCTCAATTGAATGAACAAAAAATGATACATATATCAATATTTTGACGTTAAAATTATGCATGTGTGTGTGCTTCTGGTCTTGATTCTTTCTTCAAATTCAAAATCGATTTTTTCTTCTTTTCAGAAGAAGATCTGTCATCTAGTGCCAAACAAACAACTTAAGAAGCTTCTGGACGACCAAACGAAAACGCTATTATAAACTAGCGGCAAAATGTCATTATTTCTGTCAATTTATACCAATTTTTTCATAACCCTGTTTTTTGACAAACAAATGGTATCATATATAACAGGAAATAATGACATTTTGTCACTCGTGTAAACTAGGCATAAGATGAGAGGCACTTTCTATGACTAGAGATTCTTTTTGAGGATTTCTTAGTTCTTCAAATGAGACAGTAACCCTTCAAACCCTGATTCTTATAAGCTCAGGTAACATTTTATGTTTAAGACATAAAAAAACTGGGACTTGATTGACTCAAAGCTTCCAAGAAATTTCTTTCGGTGTCCACTGTCCATTCAACACAGAACAAACTCAAAAGAAAAGATAAGTATGTTCAGTTCTCAGTTGCGTAAGTTTACAAATTGTACATAAGTCAGATGTAGTGTTATTTTGCGTCAATAATTTAGTACGTGCTATTAATAGCTTTTCATCCATTGAGCGCTCGTACCAAGGAATTAATTCGGAATATTACAATCACAGTATGATAAGTTACAAATGAAACTGTAATTGCTTTGCATTATATAAAGCCTATTCTTTATGTTGTGGACGCTATTAACGCCTCCAAAAAAAGCTGCTTTCATTCTCTGCCTTATTGCTCTGTTACAGCTGAAATGAGCTAACCTCATATTTGCAGAAAAATTTGTTTTCATCTGCCCAAAGTTTTTTAACGTATTTTCCAATTATTTGAGTAATGGCTTCTTCAACTTTTTTGAGTTTTTGAACCTCAGAAAAGAACTCTAAATATTGCAAGTTGAAGGTTTTAAGACCCCTTAGTTTTTTTTTATTCCAAAGAAAACTTGTTCTACTTTAAAAGTATGTTCTTTAAGCTTTCAAAAATAAAATGAAAAAGTCAACATTTTCAACAATTTCCCTTCGAAAAGGAATAAACAAATCCCCATCCAAGACTATTAATTCCACCAAAAACCTAGATGATATTTCAAGTCTTACAACAAATTCATCTTCTACTACAACTACTAAATCAACTGCTAAATATTCAAAAGATATAGCTGTAGCTTTACAGAGCAGGAAAGAATTCAGGGTATCTAACCAAAAAAAAATAAATCCTTAGTAACTGCATAAAGTTTGTTTATTTAAAAACTCTGCACATCCAGGTAATCGATAACAAAGAAGATGTCACTCCCAAGACCATTGAATCTGATAAAAGTAAAAAAGACTTTCAAGAGCTTCAAAAACAAGCTGACGAATTTTTCAAAGCACTTGATATTAAAAAGCCGAACTTTTCTGACACCAATCTGAAACGAAGCAGTTTAGGAGGAGCCTTAAGGGTTTCCATGGACGATATTGTTCATGGAGTAAGAAAATTGTGTAAAAATTGACAAAGTTTAATTAAAACTAGACATTTTGTTTTTTTTTTTTGTTTAAGATATCCCAAGGCCTTTTTATTTTGTATGAACAGTCAACACAATCACCAACAAAGCAACCAAAAGATGACGAGGGACTAAACGAGAAGGAACCAAAAGTCTCACCATTCATTAAAATCTATTTGCGGCAAACCAAAGATATTCTGCTTTTCGAACAACGCAGTACAACAGTGCCTGCTGAAAGTGAAGATGCTGAACGGGTGGAAAAAGAAAACAAAGCCTACGACTATATAACCAAAGGTAAGGGTCGCCTTCGACGTAAGGCTGACTCTGAAGCCCAAACAACAAATGTTCTTTATAAATCAAGGGATGCAAATACCGATACAATTAGAAAAATTAATGCTGCCTCATATGTCTCCAACTTCGATATGTTTGACACATACCAACAATTTCAGCCTGTCAAATCAAGCCTCAAAGTGGATGACTCGAAGACGCTTGATGTTATGACTTATAAAGTGGGTGGTATTGATCCGTGTGATCAGATAGGACGTTTACCACAATTTGATACTGCCCAGATGGTGACGCAGCGGATTCTAGCTGGGAATGTCTTTAGAGAGCAACAACGTCGTTTTCGGAATATGTTCATGCCTGATCCCTTGTCCATGGAAGTTGAATACTTATATAGAACTGAAGTTCTATGGGTTTTATGGCCAAAATCTGAGGATAAAGAACGTCATGCAGTAAGCTGCATGAGTTGGTGTCCCTCAAATGGTGACATATTGGCTGTTGGCTATGGAGTTTTTACTTGCACTCCAAACTATTCTCCCAAGCGAGGCTATGTTTGTATTTGGAGCATCAAAAATCCTGTGAACCCAGAGAAGTTATTCGAATACAACTCTTCTGTGGTATCGGTGGAATTTTCACCCTTTAGACCACAACTCTTAGCTATTGGTTTGTATGATGGAAGTGTTGAAGTTCGAGATATAACTACCAATAGCGATTGCATTGTCGCTATTTCGCAAAGAGAAACATCTCCAGGATATCAACCAGTTACTGATATTAAGTGGATTGCATTAGATGCTGGAGAAACTGCTGATATTGAACCTTTTCTTACTGTCTCTCAAGATGCCAGCATAATGAAGTATCGAGTTATTAATAGTCCATATTTACTCGGATACTCTCATGCGGTTCTAAATAGAGTAGAAGGTTCTCCAGAAGGACTCCCAGTTCAACGACCTTGGAACACTTTAGAAGCTGTTCGACATTGCCAATGCTTGGGCATTACTTTGGATCCACTAACCGAAGATATATTTTATGTAATCTCAAATGAGGGTGTAATCTACAAATGCTCAACAAACTATCCGCAACAACATTTGAGCCTGTGGCAAACACACGAAGGAGCAGTTTATTCAATGGAGTTTTCGCCATGGTCTCCAAAAATATTTCTTACTTGTGGAGACGATTGGTAAGTAGACGATTTATAGGTCCGTTCATTTATTTAGCCAAAAGTGCCAGATTATTACACTTTTTTTTTTGACATGAACTTTGACAGTCTTTGCATGAAAAATGATGGAAAATGGCAGTTTTGACAGGCTTTTATAATTATTTGAATCTTTAAGTAGTATATTCTTTATTAAATCCTTTTACCAGGTGCATTCGTATATGGATTGATGGCATTTTCAAACCCCTCATAACTTTGACAAGCCAATTAAGCCCCATAAATTGTGCCTGCTGGAGTAGGACACATTCCACAGTAATTGTATCAATAAATAGAAAAACCGTGGATGTTTGGGACATCAGACGTAGTACTTTGAAGCCAATGTCATCGAAAAGATTAGAAAGATCTTATCTTACTATGACTAAGTTAATTTTAATTTAAAACTTAAAAATTGTTTAATAATTCTCCATTATAATTTCCCAGGTTTTCTAATTGTGGCCGTTCGATTGCAGTGGGAAATGAACGAGGTGCTGTTTATGTATGTGCCTTAGAAGATATGCCATTCCAACCACATTTTCAATATGAAGAATTGGAAACAGCTATTTTTAAAGCTTTAATGCCATTTCCAGAATTATCTAATGAGCTTAAGAGCTTAGGATATTTTGGTTATCCCAAGAAGAAAGCATCTGATTTATAATAATTTATATTTAAATTTTTATAAATTTAAAGATGTTTCTTGCAGAACACTCAGGCGTATACGCATTTTGTTTGTACATTTTGATATGAAAACTAAACTAAACTACTTAATTTATGAATCTTTTCTTTATTTTGATTTCAAGACATCGTTTACAATTGATACGAGAACGAATATTATTTGTTAATAGGCATCGATTTTGTTGTGAAACATAATATGTACATAGGTGTAATTTCATAAAGTTTATTCATAATTCTGCATTTCTTACTATACTGTCAATTGTCTAAAGGCCCAACTATAATAAGCACGAATACATAAAATCCCTACTGATTAACCATAATGGTCCATCTCCGCTTCGTTCAATTTGTCTCAGTTTCGTTCACTTCAGCAAACATAAATAAGAGCGCTCCCAGTCGCTCTGCCCATAAGCGAATTTGACAAATGCGATTAAATACAAAAATAAAAACATAGGAAACAACAATTTTCGAAGTTTTCTTTTATTTTTTTTGTATCCTCGTCGCTGTTTCTCATGAACTAGGGTATGCGGTACAGCAGCGGTGTGAATTAAATTTGGGATGAAAGCGGAAAGGTATGTTTTTAATTTTTGTTTATGCACGCATAAGTCAATTATGAGCATAATCATAATTGACTTATGCGTGCATAAACAAAACTTTTGCAAACATAAGTAAATTTTCGTTGGCTTTTTGACATTAGTTTATGTTTGCTTATGCGTATTATAGTTAAGCCTTAAGTAGCACATTTTTGTGACAGTCGTTTGCTTAATACAAAACAAAAAGATTCTGTTGTATTTGGTGCGTAACTGTAAACGAATACATACAAAATGGCCATTTTATTTGAACGAATTCACACGTTTTTCATATCCAATAAAATAATAGGTGTGTTCAGGAAAATGAGATCTCGGAGATTTCAGCAACCTCAGTTACATGAACAGGATTCCTCATAAAAATTTATCAGTTTTGTTGTCAAAACTCTGAGAAAAAAAAATCTCGGATTCGCTTGCTCACTTTTTAAGTGAGAAAAATCTCTAAGATTTCATTTTCTGAACGCGCTAAATCACGCTCTTTTGAAGTGAATGAAAACTTAACGAAACGTCATATAAACCAACTAAATGTCAAAAAGTAAGAAATCATCTATCCTTTTTTTTATTCCTACTAATGGAAACTGGACAAAAAGTAACAATTATGGGTCCATCCAATGATTTCCTTCTATTAGCTTGGTTTTGTACTACCTTTTAATGCCCCATTTAGACGATCATTTCAGTTTCAGTAGAGCTATCACTTAAGCTTTCAGTCTAAATGACAAAAACTTAAGCGTTTAATTGAAACTGAAACTGATGGAATTCCCATGAGTTTCAGTTCAGTTATTGCATAATAAATATTTCTTCTGACTTTCGACTGTTCACAAGAAGGCTCAACTGAACACCGAACTGACGTCTAAATACAATGTCTTTTTTAACTGAACTGACAACTGAACTGATAACTGAACTGACAACTGGTCGTCTAAAAGGGGCTTAAAGAGCTTCTGAGGTATTTGTAGTTCTACTCTAAAAGAATGAATAGAACATACGTTAATCCATGCAAAATTTTAGCTATTTTTTATAAATAAAAATCTATTCCATATGATGAACTCATATTTTTGCTTTTGAAAGTAAAAATTGATAACCTTCTTCCGCATCTTATAGTTCTATTTTCATGATTATTTCAGTGAACGAAACTGAACGAGTCGAATAATGGACGAAAGCCCCATTATTGTTTTTATAAGTCAGGATTTTTGGTTCAAATTTAAATCGTACAATTCGATTCTCTTTTGCTTTCGAAAATATTTATATTATATATAATATACAAATAATATAGTGATATAGTGCACCTACACCATATATTATTACTGAGTCATAGGAATCATTTGTTTTCGAAATAGTGTCAATGATATGCTTAAATATTCAATTCATTGATAAAGCTTGTTTCAAGGAGTTAAAAGGTTTGTATATTAAACTGTATCGTAGTTGTCTTATCACTTAAAAAAAAAATGGGTTCTAGACCCATGTAACAATAGCC
Source organism: Epistrophe eligans (assembly GCA_951394125.1). NCBI lineage: Eukaryota > Metazoa > Arthropoda > Insecta > Diptera > Syrphidae > Epistrophe > Epistrophe eligans. Next base: position 15,133,921 of record OX596029.1, on the reverse strand, counting down.
TCATTAAATGATGCGTATGGTGATTATTAAGGCATACATAGGTATCTAATTCTACATACCTACTGATACAAATACTCCTATACCTTTTTTCTCTAATCAAACAAAGCTTGAAAGTCTACTTTCTTATGCGGCTGGTTTCATTTCAATTACATTCCAATTGTGTGTGACACTGTCATTTTAATTTTAACGATAAATATTTTTGTGCGGGGAATAATCTCAAGCCCTCCGTTTGCGGTTAAATAATATCACTACAACAAGTGATCTCCGTAATTTGATACCTCAAGTTCAAAAAATTATTTTTTATGCGTTGAATATTGTCTCGAAGGGGAAAAATAAAAAAATATCGAAAGCAAATCAGTGTTGCAAAAGGTTTTGTGAAGACCGGTATAATTCTATTAATCTGAGTGGCTTACAAGTTTTCAGTTTGTTTTTTTTTTTATTATTATTATTTAATAAATAATATAACCATCACCAGTATGGCAATGGATCTTAGGAATTTGACAATTCCAAAAGTCAATCAAGATCGTCGAATTATTGATTCATTTTCGCTTGCCTATGATGAATACTGTTCGCCATACCAGCAATTTGAATTTTCAGAAGAAGTCAGAAATGCAATGGCATTGAATAGACCAATGAAGATGTCACCGTGTAAGGCAATTTTTATAGGTGACGTTTCTGTTGGCAAGACAACTATTGTGAATAAGTGAGTTTTAGAATATTTATTTGTTTACAAATTTAAAATTATGGATATAAAAGTGATTGTGTTTTTTTATATATCACAGATTTTGTTATGACAAATTTCCACATAATTATAAAGCAACAATCGGAGTGGATTTTGAAGTTGAAAATTTTCGAATACTTGGACATGAATATTGTTTGCAAATGTAAGTTTTTCTTGTTGCGCGGCTTAAATGACTTATACTTATACTTATACTGCAATATTAAGTCAATTCCCTACTTTTTTGTACATATATATTCATATTTTAAACACTGTCAAAACGTTGAGTCTGAAATTTATCCAAATGCATACAAAACCATAGAAATTCACAATTCGGAAACGGACCTATTCTTTTAAAATTTTCAAAAGTTTTAGTCATTTATTGTCAACATAATCAGATCCTGCGCCTTACGTTCTGTAACTCACGCATCGATAAAACTGGTCGAAAAAGGTTGGAAAATTGAACAAACTTCGATTTGTTTGAGTTTTAATCATTTCTAGAGGAATTTTATAGATGTGAGAGTTATACAGAACATAGACACTGATAAAACAAATAGCATCACATTAGCCGCGTTTTATTATCTACGGGTCTGTGTTATCCTTTAACACGTAATACAAAACAACATGGGCTCAGAAACAAGTTTTTACTCTGGCGGGTAGATGGCTTTTTCAGTTTTGCAAATGGTAAGGTAGTGCAAAGTATCTACATGAAAATAAAACATTGTTTTCATGTAGATCATTAGCCACGTTTAATTATCACTAATAACTTATTACCTTACCATTTGCAAAACTGAAAAAGCCATCTACCCGCCAGATTAAAAACTTATTTCTAGACGCGTTTTATTATCTACGGATATGGATCGGTATCATCTTTTAACATGTAATACAACAACAACTTTGGATCCTGCTCTGTATCTAGATCTATTTTAAGGATCCGAAAATAAGTTTTCACTCTGGCGGGTAGACAGCTCTGCAGTTGGTAGGGAGCACAAACTGTAGTGTAGAGAAAAAAGACAGTATCTACATTAAAAATAAACAGACTTAAGAAAAAAAGAGATCAGCATACTGTTTTCATTAGGACCCGCAAAAAAAAAACGGGATGTAAGATATAAATTTTACATTTGTTGAATAGGGAAAGAAGAACAAAATTCAAAGATCTTTATCATACGAAGATTATATGAAGTGCCACAATGCAGACATAAAACCGAACATGTTCATCTCTCTTTCACACGTTCGTATTTATGGCATGAATCTGTCCTGCTCTACTTTTCTTCAAATCTGCAGATGAAGATAAATTTAAATCCACCATAACTGTTCTAATTTAGCTTGTATGTAGCCTATCCTCCTTAAAATTAATAAATGATACATTTTGTTAGTAATGGCAACTTCCAGTATTTCAATGGAATAAAGAAAAAGTTGAAGAGTGAAAAAATGTCAATTGAGCGCTTTTCCAGAATATAACGTTTTTTTAATGACAGGAAATATTTTATAATATTAAACTTCTTGCGTAATACTGAAGCTAAATTTAGGTTTAGAGAAGACTGGTTAACTTTTTATGTATAATTACTTTCAGATGGGACACTGCCGGTCAGGAACGTTTTAAATGCATTGCCCAAGCATACTATAGAAATGCTAACAGTAAGGCATAACCATCTCTAAAAAAAACATTTATTTTTGTTTTAATCTTTTCTGTTAAAATTCCACTAGTTATAGTGATCGTTTATGATATGACCAATGAGGAAAGTCTTCAAGTAACACCAACATGGCTCGAGAGTGCATTAGCCGTAAATCGTATTCACAGACCTCTTGTGTTCTTAGTTGGAACTAAATCGGATTTGCTGGTGAGTTTATTCTTAAAATATTTCTTTAGAACAAAATATAAAGTTAACAATATTTATGTATTGGTACTGTAATTTGTCTACATGACATGATTTAACAATTAGATATTTCTAAAAGATTTGTGCCAGATAATCGTGTTTTCCGTTTTAAGGTCAAAGTACATGATTGAGCGATAAAAAAAAATGTCTTGATAAAATGTACATAACACAAACAATATATATATGCTGTTAAAGTTTATAGGGTTCGATTAGGCAATACCATATTGCAAGTGAGAAATTAAACTCAAAAGTTAAATATTTTCCTTCCAAAATTTCATAACGACATTTTATCAGTCATGAAGCAAATTCAGACTATTATTTGCCTTAAAATATAAAATATAGTATTGGAATATTTGTAAACCTATTTAAAACTTTCAGACAAAAGAAGAATTTATTTCAATGGAAAGACTTGGATATGAATTTGCTAGAGTAATAAGAGCTGAATATTGGTCAGTTTCGGCAAGGACAGGTTTTAATATTGTAGAACTCTTTCAAAGAATTTCTTCACTATCATTTGACTCAACAATGAAACAGTGCATTGTGGAAACAAATTTTTTTGGCAAAAAGAATGAGAATGCTAAAGTTGGTAAGTCAAAAAATGCATAACGGATAGTTACTTTTAAATGAAGTATATATGATAATTTCCTATTAAAGGTTTTTTTAAAGGTCTCCTCAATGGTATCGAATGCAGTGTGAGCAGCGGTATGTCAAACAATAGAACATGTTTATGTTGATAATTTGTTTATATGTTTTTGTAAAACTTAGTTTGATTTTTTTAATTTATGTCATGAAATGTTGAAAATAAATATTTTATTTTAAATTGTATTATTTTTTAAGTTATTCAAATTTCTCATTTCGGACCGTTCGGGTTACAGGTTACCGATACTCCTATAAAAGCCCGGTGGGAACTAGATGAAAACTATTGAATCGATTTAGTTGAAATTTCAAATAACACCTGGATGGTTTAGAAAATGGTTTGAGTAAAATCCGCCTACTACAAACAGATCATTTTATTATTTATCTATTTTCATTGGGATAATCCATATATAGATAATAAAACGCGGCTATTAATATTTTTAAGAAATGATTTATGTATATGGGTTATTAGCAATAATAACACGCTCCCATGAAGTAGGATTCTCCCATAATTTTTTAAAGAAAAATGTTTGTCTTTATACTTACGCCATCTATCACCTAAAAAATACAACTTCATTAAAATTACAACATCCATGAACATACCCTTATGGCACTCGGTAAAAATGTCATTTTCCAAACACTTTCTTCGAAAATCCCATCCGCCATCTTTTCGAAATTGTGTTTTTCGAAAATCTTCTCTTCCGGCATTTGACAAAGACAAAAAACCTTCCTTTCTATTTCTTTTTTCGTAAAAAATGGCACCCAAAAAGCCAGCAGAGAAGTCCGGTGAGGAAATTTTTATGAAATATAGCTAATAATTAATAAAATGATTACAAAAATTAAGCAAAAGTGAAATTGTTTCGATGTGGTTAAAATAATTTTCACAAAATTATCTCAGAATTCGATTAAACGAAGTTTTAAATCGTGAAATAAATTTTGCCATGTGGTTTTTGTCATGACTGCGTTCGGGGAGTGTAAATGTCATTTTAATTTATTTGCCTCATGATTAAAATGATATGTGATGGAAATTAACATAGAAATTTAATCAAATAATTTATATTTAAAGTATTTTTTCAAATGAAATGTGTGGAGTTTATCCATAACCTCAGTTGTTGACAAATATCAAAACGAAACACCACGCAGCAGCCGCTTGTATTAGCGTTTTATAACTTCGGTGAGATTAATTGATTCCTTTTGTTTACAGCAAAGTCGGGAGACAAAAAACCCGAGAAGAAACCTGCCGCCGCTGCCCCAGCTGGTGGAGCTTCTGGTTCTGGTGCAGCCAAGCCAGCTGCCGCCAAACCAGCAGCTAAACCAGCCGCCGCTGCTCCCAAGAAGCCTGCAGCAGCTGAAAAGAAACCAGCTGCAGCAGCTGGTGCTGCCAAAAAGGCCCCAGCTAAGAAGCCAGCAGCTGCCGCCAAGAAACCCGCAGGAGCTGCCAAGAAGGCTGCCCCTACTAAGAAGGTGGGAGTCAAGGCTGCCGCCAAGCCCAAATCCAAGGATGCCAAGGGCAAGAAGGTTGCTGGCAAACCACAGTCGGTGGCTGCTAAGTTGGCCGCCAAGGCCAAGGCTAAGGCTCTCCTCAAGGCAAGAAAACCAACCAAACCAGGCCAAAAATTGCAAAAGGGAACCGCAAAGGCTAAGGCTGTTGCTTTGTTGAAGGCCAAAAAGGCTCAAACCAAGGTAAATTAATACATTTAATGCAGAAATCTATTCACCACGAGGTTTTGTTTGAATGATGATACTCTAGGAATCTCACTGAGTGAATTCTATGAAAAAACTATCCAAACTGATTCTTTCCGAAAATTATGTCGGAATTCCTTTATTAATTCTTGAATCCTCTTTCTAATCAGTCCATTTTTTTTTTTTTTTCATTTCAACTTTTAGGTCATCAAGGGTGCTTTTGGTACACGTACCAGGAAGATCCGCACCAATGTCCACTTCCGCAGACCAAAGACCTTGAAATTGCCCCGCAATCCAAAATACCCAAGGAAGTCTGTCCCAACCAGGAATCGGTAAGTTGCATCATTTTCCCTTGTTTTTATTCCTAAAATTGATTGTGAAACATTTTTCTCCATTTGCTTAGCATGGATGCCTACAATATCATCAAATATCCATTGACCACTGAAGCAGCAATGAAGAAAATTGAAGACAACAACACTTTGGTATTCTTGACCCATTTGAGGGCCAACAAGAACCACATTCGTGCTGCTGTCCGCAAGCTTTATGACATCAAGGTCGCTAAGGTGAACATCCTTATTAGGCCCGATGGACAAAAGAAGGCTTACGTGCGATTGGCTAGGGACTACGATGCGTTGGACATTGCCAACAAGATTGGAATCATATAAACAGTTCGTTTACTGTTATTTTTTATATGTAGATATAGCGTTTGTTTGGGCTAACAGCGATGTGGCCTAAGTGTTCGTTCTAACAACAGAACTAAAATAAATAAAAAAAAATAATTTTTGTTTTATTATTTTTTGTTTAAGCTTTCTTTTTTAGATTTTGAACGCCGTTGGGAAAGGGACACTTGGAGCATTGAATTAAAAAGGTAAGAATTTTCAAATCCAATAGTAGAATTAAATTAAGTTTTGTGATGATGATATTAGTAGGAATCTCATTGAGCTTCTCTAAGCATTGAAATCATTTTTAACAACTGAGTATAAAAGTATTTAAATACTTTTTTTTTAAATAATTAAAATATCGTTTTTATAAAAAGATCTTGTGTTTTTTTAATCATTCCAGAGATTTCCTGATAATGCTGCTTAACAACAAGGCTTCTTGAACTTAAGGTAAGATAAAAAAAATTTAATTTATTTTGACAAGTAAAATTGCTAAGAATGATGATTAGTTTTGTAGGAATCTCATTGAGTCTATAAATTGGACAGTGAAAATATTTTTAACTCTGAAAAAAAAATTATATTCATTTTTTCAAAATAATTTGTTCATTAGTAAAATAAAATCTTTCTTTTCTTTACAGGATATATGTATCTGCTGTTGACTTAAAAAAATTAAGGATTCCTTTCTTCGTTACCTTTTTAAAGGGATAATTTAAGGATTCAGATCAAAAAGATCTTTCATTTTTTATTATAAAAATAAAAATAAATGTTAAAAAAAATACCGTTTTTAATTTTTAACGCTTAGAAGAAGTTGCGATCTGGTTCTTGTTTTTTGTTTTCATTTTAAATAGATGATGAATTTTACTACATTTAGGGTCTGTTTCACAATCTCTGAATAAAGTTCTAAGTAAGCTAATTAGAACTTTTTTGACATAAATTTGTAGGAAAATCTATTAAGTAAAGTTCTGATTTGCTTACTCAGAGATCGCGAAACAAGCACTTAAGAAATTCAAATAACTAGTACAAACATAGTAGTAGGACATTTTCATGAAGCTCGGTAAATGAAGAATCTAAAAGGTCTATAAAGATATCTAGATAAGAATGGTGTTTTTTTAAGAATAAAGCTGGGAGTTATCGAAGGGTTTACACTTAATTTTAAGGTATTTTGAAAGCTGAATTAACAAGTGAAGCAATACAGCTACCCTTACAAATAAAATTTAGTTATATATAGTCTACTCCTTTTTATGAATGGATGAACATTGATGGCCGTTGATAGAACTCATAGATATTTCAATTGACATTGGAACGAAAAGTCAAAATAGTTGATAAAAAGATGCTGAGTGGGTGTAAACCACACTGGTAACTTTCTATTGATGCCCTGAGAATTATAGACTATCAGCCCTATTCCGCTATCCGATCCGATCGAATTTTTCGATTCACGTGAATTGTTCTTTTGATTTTTCACAAATTATTTAGACTCTTTAATCTTTCGAATTCAAAGCTCTAGCAATAATTATTTATTAAGTTCTTGAGAGAATCTAATTTTTAAAATTTTATTTTGTTCGCAATTTATATGCTTTTTGGAACATTCGTTTTCCTGCGACAGATAGCAGAATACGAAAATTCACGTGAACGTTTAGCAAAATAGGGCTACAGGTTATAAGAAAACGACAATTCAAGATTTTTGAAAATCTTATGTTCAAGAAATTAAGTGAAGAGCTCCCAAGAAATTCGGGACAAATTTAAGAAACTGTCAATTAAATTTGTTTACATTTTTACATTTCCCACATGTTAACATGTGCGTAGAAATAAAATTGAGCTGTAGCATTTTTTCTCAAGATATTCGAGACGAATGAAATTTTACAAATATTTCAATTTCAGAAGTAGGAAAACCACTAATTGGTTTTTTTTGAAAACTTTTTCTGGAGTTCGCAAATAAAAATTATTCCAAATCGATATCTTTATTCCGTTTTTTTCTTTTTTTATTCATTTTTCTTTTTTAAAAAACTTATAACTATCTTAAAGCCAGACAAAAATTCATAAAAACAAGCCTCCTTATCAATAACAATAAAATATACAACTAACTTACTGGACCCATGCGGGCGCTCTAAGTTAAACTAATCTTTATTCCGTCTCATGATTATAGTGAACTACAGAAGTTATACACACGAATACAGAAATTTCTCTTAAAAAGATGGACTCGAATGGATTGAAGTTTGAAACGCAAAGATGTGTCGAAATTCTCTATTCAAAAAATCAGACGAACGATATTTGGTTCTTGGTTTTCATGACATTTACCCGATTTCACCAACATACTTTTTTTTACAGGTTTTTGGTAATAATCCCACACTTTCCTTACCCCGTAAATTTATTTTATTAATATTAATTTTCTATTTAGCCCTGAAAACCGGAACCTCTTACAAAGCTTGCTTTCGGAAATATCACATTATTTTGTTATGGCTAACGCTCCATGTAGATCATCCTATTAAAATAAAACAACTAAAATTGGAGTGATAACACCGTTTATTTATTTGTCTGTATTTTATACACGTTATCATTACCTATTCTAATAAGGAAAAACACAAAGAAGAATAGACGATTACTCTGCAGTTAAACAAACCTCAGAAATTTGATTTACCCCAAAACATAGGTCTCTTGTTGAAAATTAGAAATTAAAAGTTGCATGGTTTAAAGCTGCAGTCATACGTTTCGATGTATCTTTTGATTTTGGTGTGATTAAAAAATTTTTTGGCATCACTTTTTCAAAAAAAGTCCACAAAAATTTCCCCTTACCAAATAAAAAATGGCGTCAAACGTCAAACACAAGGAAAAGGGAAGGGAACATCTTTCAAGAACTTTCATAAATCGCGGGTGTTGTTTGCTTGCTTCTAACAAAAATTTCATTCAATTTATTTTAATATTAATTAAAAGTAATTGAAAAGTATAAATAAATAAATGAAAAAACCTATACATTTTCTTTTATATATAACCCAGCCTAATTGAAAAGGATACATTATGTAATTATAAAATTAAATTAAATGAAATCCTTGAACCATCTTCAAAAAATTTTCTTTTTTCTTATTGATTTTGTTCAAAAAACCGGCAGAAGAAAAAGCGATTTTAGGTTTTCTTTTAGAAAAAACCCCAATTGCGCATAATTTATTTCATAATAATGAACTTGAAAATTGAAAATATAGTTTAAGCATAAATCAGAAACTAAAATGTACAATGGCATTGGATTGACGACCCCTCGTGGTTCTGGCACTAATGGCCATGTACAACGTAATTGGGCATTTGTTCGACCTGGCAAGAAGGATAATCCTACATACAAATCAGAGGACGATATAAAAAAATTGGATGCTTCTATCAATCGTCCACCAAATCAGGAAATACTTGATCACGATCGCAAGCGCAAAATCGAAGTCAAGTGTGTAGAATTTGAAGAGATTCTCGAAAAACAGGGGTAAGTCACTATTAAAAAAAAAACCCAAAATAATGCTTGACCTGGTAATTATATTTAAATTTAAATGAAATTCAATCATATCAGTCGTAAAGTGCTCCATGATTCTTATCTTCATTGGGCCAGCAGGGTGAGTGCTGAGCTCAGGATTTGCGTTGCGTGTGCTAGTTCTGGTTGTTTCACATCTCATATGTATATGTAAACACTTCCCTTTTTTTTCCAACCCATCAACCCCTAATTGCCACCCTATTTCCTGTGTTCATTTAATACGTCACAGAGTACTCGTCGTCATCACTCTCGCAAGTGCGGTTTGAGTGTTTTTTTTTTTTTTTTTGACGTCCCTTAAAGCTTTGTCATAGTTGCAGAGCACGAAAGACTTACCCTCGCATATTTTTTTATTTAGTCCGTCGCAAAGGCAATCATAGAAATGCAGACAAAATTCCAATAACATTGCACTTTCAGAAAGTTTACGACTTGACCAAGAAAAGCGAAAACTAAATCAATTTTATTTTCATTTTCCTAAAAAGTTGTCTCGTTTTCGGTTGATTTAATTTTTGTAACAGAAAGGAAAAATATCTATGTACGTTTATTGATTTATCCTCTTGCGAGTTTGGTCAAAATGTTTTGTGGCTAATTTTATTTTTATTTTTTTGTCATCAACTTATAGATACTCAACGGAAGAGATTGCGGTCAAGATTAACTCATATCGACTAAAATTGACAGGACAAGGAAAAAGTGACCAAACTAAGGACGAATTTGGAAGAATAGTGTAAGTGTTTTCTTTTAAAACATAAATAATTTCTAATTTGTTTGATATTTGGTGTGTGTCTTGCGTAAGAGTTCTTTCTTATATACTTTATGTATTATTTTTGGCGCACTCGAGAAATTAAAAGTTGGAAAACTGAACATTGTCCGTTCTTTAAGGTTATTGATTTTTTTTACTTTTTCATTTATAACCAATATAATTCTTTTCGAAATTTTTGAGAAAAAACAAAAAACTATACATTCGGGTTATGTGGAATATAAACTCCTTCCTATTATTAATTAATATTATAACCTTCCAAATTTACATGGTTGGTTACTATACCGAATAAAGTTAAATTGTCCGAAATGTGCATTTATACAACATACATAGATAAAACATCAAATTTTTATACTCGTATTGACTAAAAAAATATGTTTACAAAATACTTTTTATTTCGAAATAATAATAAACAAGTAGTGGCGGGCTGAGGAAAGTTGGCACATAAAGTTGGTACATAACAAAAAAAACTTATTTTAATAAATAGCTTCATAAATAGCTTTAATAAAGACTTCATCGCATTTTCTGGTCAGTTTCAATCTTAACATCCTTCACAATAATGCATTATTATTTCGGTATTGATAGTAGATAAAAAATGCAATAGTTTTCTTAATCGTACACAATCTGTTTGATGTCCCTACTTACAACAGCTTATCACGAAAAACATCCTTTAAACAAAAAATCAAAAATTTCCCACTGATATTTCCATTGCATATCGTTTATAAATTTTCTACATCCAATAGTATTGATACAATCGCCGCCGAATTCGCAGAATACTTTCTAAAACTCAAGCTGTTTCTGTAAGTAGTTATATTGAAATCCAAACATTCAGATTTTAAATTCACTGCAAAGATAAGATCTAGTGTTTGGTACAATCTCAAAAATAAAATTATTCTTCAATCAAAATAAGTCAACGCTATTTTGTTAACACAATTTCAAGATCATTTAACACTTGTGTTTTGTTGAGTGTTCTGCACACAAGCTTCCAGTTATAAAACGTTTTGCAATTCTTCCGTTTTAACATCATTGAAATTCAAATGTTTTTTAACGATTTATTGAATTTTTATATTTTTGTAAAAATTATTATGATTTGTTATAAAAGTTTCGCAAAATACAAATTTTCGAGAACCACATGTGTATTCAATCAACATGACTTTATAATTGCGATTCTAAACCATAATAGTTTCCATTCACGAAATAAAGCTTAAAATTGTATGTTTTTTTTTTTGTATTGTCATAGCGTAGTGTTTAGCTGAATGAAGTTTGTTTATTAAATTATACCAAAAATGAATTGCCAATTTCAAGAAGTTAATTTTTTAGTTTATAAAAATCAATAACATCATTCTTCCACGTCTACTCCTTTTGGAGATAAATCTTCTTTCTCTGGATTGTCAAACATAGGCAACTAGCTTCTTTTGCGCAATACCGTTTCATAAAAAGTTACATTTAAGGGTTGAGTTTAATAATATCACCCCCGTATTAACTTAGTTTCCGCAAGTCTTCCATCGGCAATGGTTATGTTTTGCCATTGTACTTTACTTTATTTTATTTTTAACAACAAAAATATTTATTTAAAATATTGACTAATTTGAAATCATTAAACTAAAAATAAGTGATTTGGTATTCGTAAAAGAAAATTTTGATAATTTATGTATAAAAAAAAAGTGAAACTTTCCAGAAAAGAAATGTGAAAAATCAATAATCCTCCGCAAAATGTGAAACCCCTTCCTTGGTCTGTAGGTGTAAACAAATCATCTAAAGAGGGTGAAGTAGGCAAATTTTTAACAAATCTAAATGCAAATAGTAAAACCATCGTGTTAATTGCATAAATAGGAAGCAGGTGGTATTATGAAGCTGACAAAAAGTAATATGATACCACCTATTGGGATTTGTAATTTTAACTGTCATCGTAACAACGATGTCCCAACAAATCACCCCCATCATAATCCGAACGGATTAAGGAGAACCCTATTTCTCGAACAGAACACGCAAATAAAAATAAAAAGAAAATTTAATTGATACAACTATGTAGAGCACAAAACAAATCCTTGACAAATTTAAAATCACTTAAAAAGTCTTCCAAAACCACAGTTGGTTACCATCTAGCTGTTAGTGTAGTTCGTGCGTTATAAACTTTATTTTTTTTTATTTCGCGCGTTTGTTTAAAAAATATATATTTTTAAATCGAAAGTCTTCCTAGTTAAGTAAGTTAGTATAAAGTAAAATTAACAAGTCTTCCGGCTGAATTCATTTCGAAATGCTTTCATCTCAAATGTATTCAACACAAAATGGTGGTGTAGTGCTGCAGCAAATAAACCCGCCTATAACAAAACCAGCATCAAAGCCTAAAAGGCGTCGTCGAAAGAAAGTAGGCCGACAGTATTTCGAGCATGATAATCGCGATTCGAATATCTCGCCAGCTTCTAAGTCACCACGTAGTTCTGTGATGGCTTACCAAACAGCGAGGAAAAAGTTCAAGCCACTGAAACCTGCAGTTGCCGCCTTGAAACGAGTCCGCAAAAAACCCGCACCACCCCAAGCCATGTACATAGTTCAGTGTGCATGCGCAGGGAATGGTCAATCAACGATTTCACTCAGTAACCACAACAATAACCATGTGCATGGAATTCTCTTGAATTCTGCACTCTCAGCAGGTGGTGGTGGTGGTAGTGTTATGATGAGAGAAAATAAAGCTTCGTGTGTTGATATCAATGACGTACGATATTTTGCCGGGATCTCTGCAATTCCAATAGGTGGTGGCAGCATAAATACTCTGCCGCAGCAATTTCCCATTGAATTTTTGAACACTACCCCATTTTATGGCAACCATCAACATCGCGTGTGCCAAAAAGAGCTGAGAAGTGTTGTGAGGTAAAAGTTTGTTGTTTTTTTTTTTCAATTCCAATGACGTACGCAAATTCGTATGATTTAGTAAAAGAATGTAGTTATAGGTCACCGTAACCGTCACGTCACATTGCCGACTTGTTATTTTATGAAACTATCTATTTATTTTGATTTCAGTGTTCGTGAGACTCATCAAATTGCAGAGGCTCAACAAGAGAAAAACGCCAAACTCCGTGAAGCATTCGGAATTTCTGAATACTTCGTTGAAGGAACAAGTTTTGATTCAGATCGTAAAGCTAGAGAAGATCTGGCGAAGAGTTCGGCATTACAAAAAGAGCTAGATGCTCAAAAGGACACGGAAAAGGATAAAACCCGACGATATGCATTAGTTCGGACTCCATCAAGGGAAAAAGATGCAAAAGCCGATAACCCTGAGGATGGTGAAATTCGGGGTAAAGTTAAGAAGAAAAAAAAGAAGAAAAATCGCGATGGGTAAGTTTTTGTCACGTCCATGTGTATGTTTAAAAATTATGTCAAATTAAAAAAAATGTTCATATTTTGTTGCAGATCAGCTAGTCCAGAACATAAAAAGGATAAAAAGAAGAAATCCAAAAAACACAAGAAAGAAAGGTAAGAAATTAAAAAAAAAAAAATACTTTTTTCATTTAAATCATTGTTGATAGTAAGTTTAGATCAAATATTTTGACTAATACATATATTGAAAATTAAGAGTTAAATTTTTTCTTCTTCGTGCTTAACATAAATATCTATACATAACGTACATAAATAAGGGATAAGACATGAAAGCAAATAATTTTCAAAATAGAAAATGTTCAATTGTAATAATTTTAATAATTGTATATTTTTATTACAAAAAATTGTAAACGATATTTACGATGCTTAAAATGGTAAGTAACTTCGTTGTGATGATAACAAACTTTTATTTTTTGTGTTCCTTAATTTTGTTTAACAAGAAAAAATTGTGTTTTATTTAATTATTTCATAAATTATTATTTTATTTTCACTTGAGCGTGCCTAAATTCACAAATTTTAATAAATATATTCTCGTTAAATTAGCTCATATTGAAAGTTTTAAAAGCACATTTCTTCTACATACAGTTCTTTAAATAACTCTTCTGAAATGCGTGCATAAATGCTTTTCTTAAAAACAAAAGAATATTTTTAATTTTAATGCTACTTAATTTGCTTAAAAGATCATCCAATCATTTTACTAATCGATTGAACTTATGGATGATATACATATAGGTATGTTGAAGCATAGCCATTCATTACAATCGAGAGCATATTCTCATTTATGATATATATAATATATCTTTATCACAGTTTTTGATTCGTATAAAATTGATCCAAAAAATTTTAATCTAACATAATAATATGTATATTGACATTCACGGTGATAGTGAGCAATTCTGTATTCTGTAATTCGACGGGATCTGTATGTGTGTGCTTTAAACACAAAAGCCAAAAGTATAAAAAATTGATTTTTCTAATGTTATTTGTTTATAAAATATTATTTGTAAAATTTTTGAGTCTAATATTGTTGGAACTATTTGGATGCGTATGATTGAAAAATTGTTTAATTGTTTAAAAAAAAAAATCGGTTTAGTCATTAAAAATACTTACATACATTGTAGTATAGTTTTTTTCAAATTTTTTTCAAAACACGTCAAAACTTATTTTTGTTATGCTAATATTTTGCCAAAAAAAAAAAAACTGAAATGCAGTATTATTTCGATTGCTTTAGACACAAAGCTTAATCAAAATAGTAAGAGCTATCCGTTCTAGATTAGCTAGAACAAAAATATTCCCTCTAGTGAACACATAAAAATTCTATACCAATTTCAAGCAAATCAGTCAATCCATTTAGGCTCTAGCTTGATATACACCTAGACGCATGTCGAAAAACACCCTTTTGGGTTTCTCCATCATCCAATATCAATTTGTTAATGACCTAGGTAAAAGTTTTGTGTAATAAATGTTTTGTTATGGAAAAGGTTTTCATTAAAGCTTATAAAAAAATCAAGCTGGCGGAAATAGTATACTCAGTAATGTTGATCTCTTTCATTCTTTTTTAAAATATAAAAATGCTAACATTTTTTTACTGTTTAATTTTTTGACGATCTAACAGAGCAGTTTAATTTTGGACATCCATGTTCACCTCACTAAAATTAAATCCGGATATAAATTATACAAATTCAATATAAATACATCCGGATTTAAGATTTCATCTGGATTTATCGAGGGAATAATATGGCGATAGGTGTCAAAAATTAACCCAGAAATAAAACTTCATTAACTTTTAATGATGTTTACACACAACATCAAATAATAAAGGTCTACTACCTGTACACAATAGTTTTAACTTTTAAATTCAATATTCCTTAAAGAAGACAAAAAGATAAGATAAGACAAAAAAGATAAACAGATTAAGATCAAATAAAAAAAATAAATACCTTTGCTTAGGATTTTTGCAATATGGAGTTATTCAAAGTTTTAAATTGCTGCAAACAAAAATTCTTTTTTTTTTGTTAGTATGTAGTTTTATTTTTTTTTTAATTTATAGTTAAAAATAACATAGTTAAATGTGTTATAGTCATATTGTTTTTATAAATTTTTGTTTGCCTATCTTTTTTTTTTTTCGTATCCAAACAAATTTTTTAACCATCGTAAATATGCGAACATTTTCGAATTATGTAAAACAAAAAATAAATATTTTCTCATCTCTCTTTTCCTTAAAACAGACCATTATGATGAGTTTTGAATAAGGTAAAAACTTCAACAAAAAAATAATGTGCAAAATTATGTCTGTGTTTAAAAAGATTCAAATTCTTTAGATTTATATCATAACTATTCAATGTGATGCTTAAAAATTAAATACAACTTATTAGTAATAGGCGTAGGTAAAAAATCTGAATTGAGAAGTTGAAGTGGATTTTGAAATGCTTATGAAAACGGCATTGAAAATACAAAGATTCGACGCTATAATTGTCAAAAGAGATTTTTATCATTATTGCATTTATGGCAATCTTACTTGTTTCAAACTCTATTTCAATATCAATTTATTATTGAAGTAAATACTAACATAAGGATCAATCGTGGATTTATTTTGAACTTTGAACTGTCCATTTCCTAAGAACAGAATTCGATCTTCTGTTAAAGCCATCTAACTGTCGATTCTCTAACCTTCATTTTTAAAAGGCCGTAAATCCACTTCAATTTTCTCTAAAGAAATAACAAAACAAATGTTCTCTCATCACATAATATACATTTATTTTTATTATTTCAGTAAATCAAAAAAGAAGAAATCAAGAAAACGCAAACTCAGTGAATCCGGCGACTCGTCGGACTCCGAGAAACACCATTCCGATGATGATTCATCTGACAGCGACAAAGAAGTAAAAAAACGCAAGAAATCTAAAAAGGACAAGGTAAGCAGATAAAATCCACACTTCACCATCCAATAATTCGCAAAATTTACTTTCCTTAATCGCATGATAAAATTTATTGAAAACAAAAAAAAAAAATAATATTATCATGATGGACAAAATCCTAATCTATTTTTGCTTAAACATTTTTCGTAAAATAAAATCCCAAACACTATACACACGAACGACGAAGGTAATAAGTAATTATGTAAATTTTATCAATCATGGTTTAAGTCTTCCTTAAGTTTTGTAATTTTTTCTTTATCAATTTTTGTTTTATTAATTTTTTTTTTTAAATCGAGGTGGATTAACGTCTCCCAAGAGATTTTATTATCTCCTATTTTTTTCTGTTCTATATAACCTAACCGATTACAAAAAAAAAAAAAAATATTAATTTTAAAAACTTAAGAGATCAAAGAAAAAAATTATATTTTTTGTTTAAAACCCTTGGCGCTTCATTAAATAGGATAGCTATCGAAAGGCTCTCTTGTAGTTTTGTAAGTACTTTCATTTTGTCAAATTATTATTTTCATCGGTTTTGCGTTTTCTCGATTACTTAGCACTCTATATTTATATACTTAAAAATGCTATTAAAAATATAATATCTTTTAAGTTTGTTTAAAAAAAAAATATTGTGCGGTGCAAAACAAAAAAAAAAAAATTAAGAAAATAAGTTTTCTTTCTCTGTAATTAAAATATATAATTTATTGCATTTTCCACCTTCAAACTTTATTTTTTTCGATTCCTCTTTTGTGTAGAAAAAGAAGAAGAAGAAGCATCGAGCATCGTCTGTTGACTCTAGATCGAGGTGAGTTTACTTTTACGAAATAATCCCTAACTTGTTACTTGATTTGTGCATATTTCAGCTCGCCCCGACGTGATAAAGAACTAAAATCATCCTCTAAAAAAAAGTCTGACATACAGGAACCCCCAAAACATCGAAATCCATTTAGGAGTCGGTCCCGAGAGCGTAGGGATCCAGTTTCATCTTCATCCAAACCAACACGTCGTGTTGACCGATTGTCACCGTCATCAAAAAGTAGAGATCATCGTGAATCTCAGAATTGTGACAGCAGGGAGAAACGTAGACCAAGTCCAGCACCTTACAGGGATGTTGAAAAAATTCGAAAACGAGATTCTTCTCCGGTAAAAGATAGATCGATTGACCGGGGTGATCGCAAAAGGAAAACATCGCAAGAGAAAGGAAGTCACAAGGATGATGAGATTCGCAAACGCGATGATGGCCACAAGCGGGATGGAAGTCAAACAGATAAACGTCGAAAGCGCTCAAGATCTCGATCACCTATTCATAGATCGAAAGATCGAGGCGCCGAAAAATCATTACCAAAAGTAGCAAAGCGCAATGAACGGTCAAAATCAAAGTCTCCTCGGAGAGTTGACAAAAATGGTGATCATTCTAAGATCGCAGAAAAGAGAATTGATTCCCCAAAGGCAAAGAAACGTTCACCTTCTCCCCCCAGACAAAAGTTTACTAATCCCTTTAAAATGGCTGTAGCGGCAGAGACAAAAATTACTGCTGCTGCTGAAGCAGTTCCCAGAAGACATATTTCTCGCTCTATTTCGCGATCATCTTCTTCATCAGGATCATCAAGCAGTTCAACATCGCCGTCTCCGCCAACTAAGAAATCTTTAAGATTGTCTGACAAACCTATTAGAAAAGATTCTCCTTTGAATCAACATAAAAGTTTAGCAAGTACAAAAACAAGCGAAAGAAAAAAATCTATTCCTCAGGATCAAGTAAAACTAGAAAGACCCAGAGAATCGCCTCGTAGAAAACGATCTGCTTCAAAAAGCCCAGATAGAAGTAGAGTTTCTGACCGCAAGCGTTCTTTGTCAAGGGAGATCAAATCAAATAAAGATAAAACTTCAACCGCTTCTGAAAGAAAACGTGGTGCTTCTAAAAGTGGTTTTGGTGAAAGATGTGGTTCGCAATCAAAGGAAACTTCTTCTAGATTTGAATCAAAATTTAAAGAAAGGTTAGAAGTCAGGAGATCGGGTTCAAGAAGCAATCGCGATAGAAAACCCACTAAAGGTGAATCAGAGAAACAATGTATAAAACTCTCAGAGCGTTCACTTTCTAAGGAAAAATATATTTCACGAGAAGAAAGAAGATCTCTTTCGAATAAAAGTCCCCGCAAACGTCGATCTACATCTAGAGGCACAGAAAAAAGTTCGTTTACAAAAGCATCGCAATCACGCAAGCGTTCAATATCAAGAGGAGAAAAACGCTCGCTATCGAGATGTTCACCTGAAAGAAAAAGATCTCCTTATCGAAAGGATCCAACTTCGCGAAGGCATTCAGTTTCTCGAGAACCGGTTCTGAGAAAACGATCACTTACGCGAGGAAAACCCGAAAAAAAGAGATCAATATCTCGAAAGCGATCCTTGTCTCGAGAACCAATTGAGAAAAAACGGTCCCATTCCCGAGGACAAACTGATAGACGTCGTTCCCCATTTAAAGATCGAAAACGATCAACTTCAAGAGGTGGGGATCGTAGAAGGCAAAGATCAAGATCGAAAAAATCCTTTTCAAAGGAGGCTCTAAAAAGAAAACTTTCTCCACAATATAAACGTTCGCCTTCTGCTTCAAGATCACGTGAAAGACGTAGGTCTGTATCGCCCTTTTCAGCTCAGAGAAGACGTCAGGTTATTTCCCGTGACAGATCTCGAATTAAACGATCATCATCACTTCGAAGGTCACGAGATCGTCGTAGATCAACTTCACGTTCCCCATCACGTTATTATCGTAGATCACCATCCTTCCGATCAAAAGACCGAAAGCGTTCTATTTCGCAGAAAGGCGGTCGTCGCTCATCGTCTCGTCGTCGAAATAGATCAATTGATAGAGGACGATCACGATCACGATCTCGATCACCTCGATCAAGATCGGGTCAAAAAAATGCAAGACGAAACTCTGGTTCAACTAGAAAACTATTAAAAAGCTCGCGTTCTCCGTTGCGTGAGAAGATAGGACGTCGACGCTCCTTCACTAAGAGTCGGTCACGCAGCAACCGACGAAATTCGCGTCCTGTACCTCACGTAGATTCAGCAGCGTCACCAGGTCATAGATCCTCCAGACCTCACAATAGTCGTCGAAACCCGTCCCGAAGCCGAAGCGGAAGTTACCCGGATCGTAGATCAACTCGTTCACGGAGGAAAGAATTTTTAAAATCTCCACCTAGATCTGAGAAGAGTCCCAAAGAACCCCCTGCTCCCGGGACAGATGACCTCCCCATTCTTCCATTACCCAAAACAGAACAAAATCCTATTGAAACAATAGGACCATCAAATGTCCAATCGATTCCGGAAATAAAAGAAACTGTTCAGTTGGAACCCACAAAAAAAAGATCAAGCACCTCCAGTTGCAATGAATCAGGTTCTGATTTAAGTTATTCACCAGCAAGGCGTAACCCCGAACGCTATCGAGATATCCTTAATCAGATTGAAAAAGAAAAACGAGAAAAGCGCAAATCAAATAAAAAAGAAACTAAGTCCAAGGAAAAGGAAAAAGATAAAGATAAAGAAAAGCAAAAAGATCTTAAACAAGAAACATCCTCATCGCAGCGTTCAAGATCTCGATCACATGGTATTGCAGCAAAAAACACCCGCGCTACAGCGAAACCACAGCCAGTTGTACGCTTGCATAGCCAAAGCGAAAGCGAAAACGAAGAAGAAAACGGAGGACCTTCAATTGAGTCTCTCACTCAAGATGACCGGAATGACGAATTAAAAGAGATTGAAATGCTTGAACAGCTTAAATCAGGCATAGCAGCGAAGGCAAAAGAAAAAATTAAGACCATCGAGAAGATGGCCAACGAAGTAAGTCCCAACCGCGATTTGTTGCGTAAAAATTCTCTGAATCAATTCTTAGCTAATAATGCTGCAACGGTAGCGGCCATTGGCAGTGGTTGCATTTATCCTGTTGCTCCGTTGCCTGCAAATAATCCGCTCTTAACTGTGGACAGTCTTCCCTTGACCTCGCCTGTTCTCAGTACAGCAAATGGTCAATCGGATATTAGTCCTACAATATCATCCATTCCTCTAATAAGTGTGACACCACCGCCGCATTCAGCGGGGAAGCTCCTATTTCCGCAGCCTCCCACTGTAATTGTGACGCCATTGTCTTTGGTAAACAGCCATCATTCACTTAATAATAACACTAACCGAAGGAGAGACTTCCGTCGGAACCTCTCAAGTCTCATTTCGTCTTCGGCTGTGACATCGTTAGCGTCTATGTCTTCTACTAGGCCTTTACAACTAACGACAGTTACCCCTACTAACAGTAACAATCAAATAATTCTTGCTACTAACAACAATCATTATAACAGTAAAAATAACCATCATCACCATCATCATAGTGCAGCTTATTTTAAACCAAAAATTGTAATTAAACCTTTTAAGCTACAAGACCCCCAGCCAATTGTGTCGGCGTTGAGCGATAGCACGCTAGTGGATACCATTGTTGCGAAGGTCTCGAATGCAACAGTTGCTGCAGCTGAAAGTCTAGCCAGGCGAAGCAGAAGTCGTTCACGTAGAAGTGAGCGTGATGAAAGTGGCAGACGGTCTACAAGCCAATCGAGATCTTCGTAAGTTTTTCCTTTTTATTTATTGTATAGTATTGAAAATTATATTACAGACATGATTCGTCATCGAGCAGTGAAAGTGGAAGCTCCAGGTCACGTTCACGAAGCCATTCTTCTAGATCCAGCCGATCGTCGAGAAGTAGCTCCAGAAGTTCATCAAGGTAAGACAAAATTCATTAAATGATTTTAAAGCAACATTTTTGTAAATGGTGGGATAACAACTTTTTTGTTTTCTAAAATTCCGAAATTTGGGATCAACTTTTAGAAAATAAAAATTTCTCTTATAGAATTGGCTCGAGTTATTCATTTAAAGTTAAAATATTGTTTCTTATAAAATTTTAATCACAACCTTATTTGACCACACATCACGTTCACGAAAATATGTATTACGTTTACTTTTTATACATTATGTTCTTGATTATTTCAGTGGTAGCTCAAAACATTCGCATAGCAGATCCCGTTATCGTTCTCCTTCCATTCCACGACGTCGTGGCTCGCCCAGCTTTTTAGACCGTCGTAGGATAACCAGGTAATATTTCAGACCCTTTCAGATGTCAACAGCAAAACACACCACGAAACTGCACTACATTATTATATCATCAAAATACACATATTCTTATTTGTTTTTATGTTTTATTTTTTTTTTATTTTAAGACTTTATTTAACCATTTTCTAAAAAGAACTATAATTTTCTTTTCTTTTTGTAGCAAACCCAGATATCGAAGATAGGCACCACATATATAAAATTATGTTTATATATTTTTTTTTGTATTCGAACTCGTATATCATTTTTATTTAAAAAAAAAAACGAATGAATCATTACTGTAAAATTAGTTAAGAATAAGTAATTTGAGCTTGAGTATATCACAGTAATTATCGCTTTTAGACCACAGCGATTGATAATTTGCATTTTATTTTTATTATTATTCTAATCAGATACTGCAACATGTAGTAATAATATTGTTAAAAAATAATCATTTTCATTTCAATTTATCTTCGTGTATACTTCAAAATTGAATTGGAGAACATTTTTTGTTTCGTAATAAACAGAAGGAGAGAATTCCACAAACAATTGCTTTTTTAAATATTTTTATTTCATATTTTGATGATTTTTTTATTTAATAATTTAGAAAGTTTTCTCTTACGTTTATTTTTTTTGGTAAGTTTTTTTTTTATTACTGTTTTTCATTACTTTTTCTTTGAATTACTTTATTTCAATCTTTTAAAATGAAAAAAAAAATTAAATTTTGTTGTTCCAAGTATACTAATCAAACTAATCTTAGTGCACGAAAACGACCTATTCCATATCATCGGGTAACACCTTCGGATGCATCGACCTGCTCTAGTTTTGATAGTCGAGGAAGCTCACCGCCATCGTTTCGTTCCCCAACCAGAAGTCGCACCCCAAGTCCAATGAATCCAGTTTAAAATCTAACCAAATTCCTATCTAATTGTAATTCATAACAAAAAAAATTAACACTGTGCAGTCTAGTCTAATAATGATCTTGTATTCTAGTCCTAAGCTAAAATATTTAATACTCATTATTTTTAAAATACCTAACAAAAATATATGTTGATATTATCAATTTTGAAATTATAATTTAATACAAATACATGAAATTGTAGACCAATCACAAAAACAAAACATGAATTGTAAAATAATTTCCATATACCTACTCAGTTTAAGTAACTTACTTAATTTAATATTTTTACAAAAAATTGTTTTATTAAAAATAGAGAAATTTTAAATTATCATGCACGCTTAATCCATTTATAAACACTTAATTTAATAAGTAAATGTTGAAATAATAAATATTAATTATTTAATCATTAAGTATTTTATTGGACCCTATCAGGGGTCTCGAAAGGAATTTTAATATTTTATTTCTACTATAATTTGTCTGATTTCGGGAACAGAACAGAACAAATTGCCCCAACAAAAAATTGATGATAACCAAATTCGTTGTTGTAAAGATACGCTGCGATTTTAAATAGATGAAAAGAAAACATCTCCCTACACGCTTTAATCTAGTAATGTCTCAACAATAAGAAAAAAAAATTTTATTTGATCGTCTATGATATAAAGGAATGGTAATTTTAATACCCAAACAAAATAGAAGAGAACTGCCAAATTCGAGTCTAGATTTGATTCACAGAATTTTGGTAACAAAAATACAACAACAAGATCTATTTTAGTGTGCCCTCCAAAACCAATCTGTTTACATTGTTGTATTGGTAATTTCATTTGTGTCTATGAATAGATGTGAAGTCTAACAACAATAGAAAAATGTGCGGATCACTATTATCTATGTGTGATGTTTTTACTGATTTAACACATAGGTACTATCTCATTCCTTATCCACAGTCTGACAGTCCTAGCTTATACCTAGGTGATTTAAAAATGGCTGCTAGGATTCACATCTTTATAATTCATAATTTTTGCAAGTAGCTGGAAATTTGTTGACGTTTTCTTTTAACTTACAATCTCCACCAATTGTAGACCGTTCACTCCTTTCCTCTTGGTGCCCTTCTCACCTAAAAAAAATAAATTTGCTGGAAACTCAGTTTCCTCGTTTGAAAGGGGATTAAACGCTCTGAGATTTTTTTTCATTCGAACGCCTATTGTACTTTCCCACTAGCAATACAAAAAATGACGGCTCTGACCATATTTTCTAATTTTGAGCTGAATGCAGGCACCGAATTAACTTTTTTTTCATCACCTGAACTTGACACATGACAGCGACGTCTTGGCAAAAACAAATCGCAGAAAAACTTTTTTTCAAGTGCAACCCCATCAATCATTAAAATTAATTCACACAACTACGCCTTTTTAAAATGGGGAACTCGAATTCTCGTAATACGGACACGAAGTCCACCACACAGCACCCAGAAGGTCAAACCACAGATAATGGTCATCACCTAACAGCTACCACGAGCAGCAACAATAAAACAATGTCCCGATCTGCATCGGGTGCGGAAATTAGCGAAAAATACCTCACCCAGTTTGTGCCTGTGGAGAAGTTGGCACAAAAACTTCAAGAAAAATCATTAAAATATAATGTCAATGGAATTGTGGGTGATATTTTCGTAAGTCAAGTATTTCCGCGTTACACCGATTTGGGACACCGCCTATTTAAACAACTGCATCACAATTCACGAGCACAAACCGAGTATCTTGGAACAGTGGCATTCCGTCAACAATGTGAACGTTTTCTTGGTATAATTGACGATGTAAAAATACTAGAGTGTTATATTAGAATGTACGCTGAGGTTGATAGACCCGATTTTATCAATAAGCAAGGTGTAACAAGACTGCTCTTGACCTGCTACACTATTGCAATGGACCATTCGGGAAACGCCGTTCTCTGCCCAGCTATAAATCGAACTTTCGACTCTGTGCTAAAGTCAATTTTCTTTAACCAGTCTGACAGTCTGAGCATTGGCTTTGTTTGTCGATGGTTTGAGGACAATTTGATTCGGTCGGTGCTGCTGGTGCACAAATATTGTCTTCATACGCTATCGACTGCGTATCGCGGACTTGAACAAAGTGAGCAATCATCGGGCATAGAATTGTCGACACCAGTATTAGAACAACGAACTCCATTCCCTGAGCAATCCGACTCAGAATCAAATACACTAATGCCTCTGTCTCAAGCCTGGTTGCTTGCCGGAGCCCTACCACCGCTGTATTCAAAGCCACAGTCCGTGGTTTCACAAAGTGCCAATAAATCAGCTTCGGCTGCCCAAATTTTCAAAGACAAATTGTCGATGCTGCCTTCGCATTGGACACTGCTTTATGACTCCAATGAGCACGGCCTTGGATCGAATCGTTTCTTGCATCATCTCTTAGGGTACCGTGGACCTACTCTCATCTTGTTGAACACAAAGGATGACCAGACCTATTGCATCGGCTCCCCCAACGAATGGAAGGAAACACACCTTTATACAGGTGCAGAAGGCAGTGTTGTGATACAACTTCTGCCTAAGTTCGCAATTTTGGAGAAAAAGCCAAACATATTGTACTTAAACACTTGTGTACGTGGTTACCCTAAGGGTCTGCGAGCCGGGGCAGATCCAAAGAAGCCCATTCTAGCTGTGGACGAGCATTTCGAAAACATTGATTGCAAAGGAATTGCTGCTGTCTTGACGTCCATCGAAATCTGGGGCTGTGGTGATAAGAGTTCCCGTGAAGTTCAGCTGGATATAAAGAAGTGGCAAATCAAAGAAGCCGAACGACAGCGTACCGTGAAACTAACAGCGGCAGACTGGATGGACCATCCAGATAGATATCTTCTGGAACTTGGTGGACGACAGAACTACAATAACTGATAATCAATTTTTCTCCATAATTTGATATTGCTTATTCTCTTCGTGTAAGGAGGATAAAGATGACGATTAGAGTAGATGCTTGTGAGATGGGAGAAACGCGGTTATGTCCTTTTGCACACACAAACGCGTCACATCGGACTAGCTTTCTTTAGTGATAATAATTTACTTAACATTTTTATTCTTCTGTATTTTTGTTTTTGTTTTTTCTTATTTTTTGAGAAAAAAAAATCCTATTTGAAAATAAAGCTCATTTTATTTTATTACTATGCAAAGGTAAATTATAAGCGGTGAAAGCAAATAAGTAAGATATTTTTTGTTGATATGAAAGAGTTAAATTCTGAAATTTTGGAAAAAAATGGTAAGTTGCTATTATTTGCAATAATCGAATTTAACTTTTTTGCTTGTGAAGAAATTTTCCGCGTAGTCATTCTATATTTCCATTTAAGTCGTGATATTTGTTCTGTTATTTAACAGATAAGATTTATGGTGTTGATTAATTTTTATAATCCGTTATCAAAGGTGAATCCAGTTATATGATTGATAACGAGTTAACATTAATGTGTTGCATTTTTGACGACAAAAAAATTGAATGACTGAATGAAACTTATTCAAGTTAAAAGCCTTAGGAAAGAAATGCCAGGGATTAGTATAAGGTCAAAACTCCCTCTCAGAGTTATTGTTGTTATTTAAACGGTTAAATTGTTGTTATTTAAACGGATTTGTTGATTAAAATATTCACAAGACAAAGTGGGATCAGTTAAAAAGAAGTTCACTTCGACTGATATTCGGCAATGATGCATTGAACTGTGTTTGTATGTTTATGTTCATTCCATACAAACAGCCCTAATCTGCTATCCGGTCCGATCGAACTTTTCGATTCAAGAGAGTTGTTGACTTAAATTGTCAAAAATTTTTTTTTAAACTCCCCAATCTTTCGAGTTCAAAGCTCTATCAATAACTATTTTTGAAGTTCTTGAGAGAATGTAACATAATTTTATTTTTATCGCAATTTATAAATTTTTTAGATTTTTCTTTTCCTCCGACGGATAACAGAATACGCAAATTCACGCGAACGTTTACCAGAATAGAACTGAAACAGAAGGCAGAAATCTTTTTGTTGTTGTGCAGCAAATTCAGAAACGCATCTTTCCAGTTATGATTTACAACTATTTTCGTCAAACGCTCATAGGTATAAATGTTTTACATCAGCAAGACAAAGAAAACTAGAATCAAGATTTGCGGATTTCATTCGTTTTATAATTTGTTTTTTGTTTCATAGTCGCTTTGGAATGTAAAAAAAAAAAACATGTATAAACGTCTTAACAAACTAAAAACTTAAAATTATACCTATACCTACGTAAAATAGAATATAAATATTTAAAGAACCATTGTGCCAAGATAACATTTTTTTCATAAACTACCCCTCATACAAAGCATTATTATCTTTGTTTTCTTAAAAAAAATCATATAAGAAACCTCCAAAATGATATAAATTATTAGTAAGCTATTTTGAAATGCTCTTGGTTCCTTTCGAAGTAGTTGGTTCATCAGGTTTCTTTGACTCAAGACGCCTACGTACACCAGCCAGGTAAATAACCCATACAAACGATATCATGTTGAACGTAAGCGTACGAACCTATTTCAATAAAAAACAAATTGTTAACAGCGCATGCATAGATAAAAATTAAAATAATCTTTAGTATACAAATTTGATTTAAGACAAATAATTTGTTTAACTAACCATCGGAGGCACGTAGTTCATGTTAAGAAATACCGGAATTGATAAGAAGGTCCAATTCGTTTTAAGTAGATTTTCATAGAGTTTTTTGAAATTTTGAACAGCATGCTCGTGAGTGTTGCCCTGAAAATTTGGTTGATTTAGATGCACCTACATTATTGGAAACCTTAATAAGATTTATACGCACCTCAAATCTGGAAAGGAAATACAATGAAAGAGCTTGATAGAATGGTGCAAACATCAGTCGCTCTGCCAGGAAAACTAGAATTTTTCTGTAGGGCATTTTATAAGGGAATATCTTATCAATCATCTGATAGAAGAAGTGTGGCACCGTGCCTCCAAACAAGAGTCTAGAAATAAAATAATTTTAATGTTGATCAAATTGAATCAGCTGGCAAATCGAAATTTCTGCGATTAATGAATGAGTGATTGTATGTATGTGCATATTGTATAATTTATTGCCTTTCTATACCTTTACAACAAATTACCTAAATGTTTCACAAAATCTATCCGCATTTATAGCCATTTTTAATTTAAATGATGCTTCATCTTGATTTAGTTACAATTCATAAAACTTACCCAAAAGATCCATAAGCCAATAATGCCTTTTGACTGATAGTTTTATTGCCTGCGATTTTCTGAGAAGTGTAGTTGGCTGATGTAGCCAATATAGCACTTGAATTAGATAAATATAAACAAAATTACAAATTTATTGAACAATTTACATAAACCTACAAAGTATCAACAACTTACCTAGTAATTGATTTTGTGCGAACCGGATGGTTGAAGAGTTGTTCTAGGTAGGCACCAAGGATTGTGTACATAGGTTTTGATAGAGCCATGATAGTCAAACGATACTCAATATTTTTTTTCTATTTCTTAGTAAATGCAAAAGTTTACTTTTGTTTTTAGCACTTCACTTCCGGGCTAGGCGTTGTGTTAGAAAGTAGATAATATATTTTATTATGATACGATAAGCTGAACTTTATGGTTTTTCTACTCGTTTTCTGAAGATATACAAATAAAAATAAAAAATATGAAAGGAGAAGCGACGAACGGCTGACTGACAGTACACAAGTAAAGAAGACAAAACGTAACAGATAGGCCAGTTCAGAAATATTGGTGATTTTATGAAATTGGGCGGGTTCAATGAATTACATAATATGTCATCTGAATTTTCAGAATTCTGTATTTATGTCGTTGAACGCAAAAAACATCTGAAATTCCAATCAAAAATCATTGTGTCAAATTCTTGCATTTACCTATAGGATTTGCATTGAATCGGAATAAAATAAAATAACTTTCATTATATTCGCAAATTAAGCATTCAGCGTGAGAGTTATGAGGATGAATTTTATGAAAAATGTAACTAAATCTGCAAACGATTATATATATATTTTATTAAAAGTGTTTACATAGAATGCCATAAAATACTTTGTTTTGTTTTTCAAATATTTTTATTGAGATGTATGACCAACAAAATAATGCAAAACTATCCAAATTTTAATATAAAATTGTTCCACAATAATTGTGTGCAAAATTCTGGGAAGATTATAGTAAAAACTCACATAACAATAAACAAAAAGTTCGTTTATTGAAATAAATATTGAATTTTCATGACCAAAACTTAACAAATCAAACACCAACTACGGTAAAAATTATAAAGTTCAACTTTATGTGTAGTATTTCAGCTGCTTTGGCATTTCCCCCACCACAAACAATTTTCATCTGAATTTTCAGATGAGAATTTCTTGTCTAAAAATTCAGATGAAACGTAACTAAACGTAACTAAAAGTCACTAAAAGTCATCTAACTTTTTATGACAGCTGGCCAATCAGAAGCTCTAAAAATTCAGAATTCTGAAAATTCAGATGACAAGCGTAATGGATTGAATGCCCCCATTGTATATTTAATTGAGCCTTTCATCACATTTCTGTTTTTCTATAAGTGCCTGTTTACACAATCGTTTTATTGAAAGGTGTATCAAGTGAGGTAGATTTGATGTGCGTAAAAACGAGAAAGATTTTGGTATTGAATTTACTCTTTTCGTTTCTCGCTGTATGGCTCACTGTATGCGCCTTTCAGTAAAACGCCTGTGTTAACCACTGATCTATATACACTATTAATCGTATTTATAAACGTTGTCTATCTTTAGACAACTGTCCAACTTTGGAAAATGGGTTCAAAAACCTTGTTTATTGTTGTCTTATAGCTGCCTAACTTAGACACAAGACTAGATTGTCTTAACCGTGAATAATATGATATTTATTTTCATTCAATAAAGCATATTTCCACCAATTTGAAAATAATTAGACAGTGTCTAAGTAGACAAAAATCTAATAAATACGACTGTATGTATTTTCGTAAGCAAACCCAATATGTGCCTGTACATTTTGTAACCGCCATATTATTTATTGGATACATCCAAATTAAAAATTAAATCCGAATGTTTTTACATTGAATTTGTATATATTTGTTTCAGATCCGGGGAAAAATAAAACACAGCTGGTGTTTGTATATTTTCTATGGTTTGTTAGCTTTTTTTTGTACTACAGTTTACACTACCTTACCATAGTAATAATAAAAAAGTACTAGTTTTTGGATAATTGAATAGATCTAGATAACAAGCAGGATTAAATGGTGTTTTTGTATTTACATGTTAAAATTTGATCCGAATCAGACATGTGGATAATAAAATGCAGCTATTGTTTTAAATATTGCCTGCCAATAGAGCCACAGAGTTATGGTAGTACTTAAAAAAAAAAAAAAAGTTCCATGTGCGAGCCAAGCCTCAAAGCCCTAAGCAACACCCTGTTGAAAAATTTACTTGACACAAACACAATCGGTCGAATTCGCCGCATTTGGTTTTTTTAGCTGCTCTGCTGTCAAACAGTTGAATGATTTTTTCATTCTGAGCTTTGAAAATCGCGAAAAATATTAAAACCATTGTTTTTCATATTAAAATAAATCAAATTATAATTAATGGCAACGCAAATAATTTGTTAACATTAACTGCTCTGCAGTATATTATAAATAACACCGAATATTAACTGTGGCATTGAAATTTATTTAAAACTTGGCAGACTTCTTTATTTGCAAAAATGTACTGCCTACAATGCCTCATCCCAGTGCTCCTGATTCCAAAACCAACGAATCCAGCTCTAATGCAGACCCATGTCATGTTCATTGTTCTCTATCTGATCGGTTTCTTCCTCGAACGTAAGCCCTGCACCATTTGCAGCCTTGTATTTCTCACAGCCGTGTTCTTAATATGCTACAGTGGTGTTGGAAATTGCATATTTTGGGGCAATTGCGAGGGACACCAGTGTGAGAATGGATAGAAAATAACCACCGCAATCTTCAAATCAGCTGCGATTAGACGTGATCGCCCATCATGCAGAGCATCAACATCTACCTACCTAAGCAACTAGCAATTTAAAATCGTATCTTTAATTCAACTACCGCAATCTATAATCCCTGAGCTCTTGTCCGCAACTGCCCTTCCTCATGCCAGCGGAACAAAATTATTAAAAACACCAAAAATAATCGAAAACAATTGGATTTTTTTGTTATTTTAATTTGAGAGAAAATTTATTTATAAATGTAAAAAAATAAATGATTCGCAATACTCAAAGAAGTTTAAAAAAAACACAACTTTATCAGTTGTACCTATATTTACTCGTATTTTATTTGTATACATTTCTATTGTAAAATGAGTTCTTATATTTTATTACTTAATTATTTTTTTAAAATTTTATATGAAAGAGTCCCCCGTCTTGTAGTTTCATTATCTATTATTGGAATTCTACTCGATTCTCCCTCATTCAAACACTAGAACTACATTGATCAGTGCGAAAAGGGGTCTCTGCACACAATTTTTCGTTTGATTGATTTTTTGTTGTATTAACGAATTTTTGTAAATATTGTTAGGGAAATAATAATAATGAATATGAATTCATTAAAGAAAATTATGGACATTTATATGTATAATTAATCAAAGTTTTTAATGTAAAACAAAATAAAAAAACAAAGAAGAAACTTAGACGCCACAAAATATAACATGTAAAATGTAGCACGCCTTTGAAAATTTCGGTTGGTAAATACATACATACATACATAGATCTAAAACTTATAAACATTTAAATGATTATAATTTATATTGGTTTTTAGTAATAAGTTATTTTTAAATAAACGATAAAAATAAATTCATTTGAAGTTTGAAATTTTGTGTTTTTATTTTTTATCGATAACATACGAAATAGAAATAATTATGATTGATATCCTTTAGCCATGTAAAGTGTGACTTGTTACTTTATTTCTGAATAGATATTTATATCAATTTCTTAAAAAACATATACCTGCCTATTTGAGATTTTCTTTTTAAAATGATTTTTCTTCTAGCTGTACTCAGAAATTCTTTCTCTGTTGCACTTGCCTAGTCATGACGGATTTTGCTTATTAAACGTCTCAAAATTAGGAATACAATGATAAATTCCAATTATAGCTACAAGTGACCCTCAAGAAGTGAACAAAATTAGGACATTTTGTGAAGACAGTTATTAGTTTACCTGGAAATACCGGTTTGAACGGAAAACTGTAAATCTACAGCAACAAAAAGGCTTTCCTCTTTAATTATCATGAAGAATACTTTGATACGAATATTTTAGTAAAATCAAGTTCCTTTTTGTTGAGTAATTTTTGTTTGCGAAATCAGTTGCCTTAAACATATACAGTCGTATTTATAATCTCTTTCTAAAGCTTTGCTAATTTTAGCACACTGTCCAACTCCAAAATCTTATTTATAATCATGTCCATAGATTCTCTAACTTAGATACTGGCCCTGCAAAATTCAGTAAGTAATAAAATAATAAATAAATATTTTTTTTTTTAGAGTTCGAGAGCACACTATAGAACTAGACATTTTGATAGTTTTTCTTTTTTCTGGGAGAATTTTATCAAATTTCCTCAAAATTTTACAAACTAAACTCACTTGTTTTTCCTGTTAAAATGTTAAATTAAATTCCTCGATCTATAAACTATAAATAACAAACTCCTCTTTTTATAATCCCGAGAAATTAAGAATTTGATTCGGGTTGAACCTGAAAGCTCTCTCATATCTTTTTTATCCTAGATATTTTAGGAAAATAACAGTAGGTACAATAAACAACACTATTTTTTTTTATAAAAACTAATTTTATTTACAATTTTATTCCATCAATTTGGTTTCATACTATACATTTAAAAAAATATACTTTTTATGTATCCTCTTTCAAAAAAATTATATATAAAAATTATTTTAAAAAGTTATATCAAAATAATACCAATTTGCTGAATTTATTGTTCAAATATCTTTTTCTTTTTCATCTTTTTTTTTACATTAACATAATATACATAATAATAAAAGAAATTTTGCATCTTTTTATTTAAATTTTATTTTTGTTGAAAAAGAAATTGTTGGCTGGCTGTTAAATTTATTTTATTTTATGATTTTTCATTTTTTGTGAAAAAATCATTGATTTAACAGTTGCAATCACAGGCGCACTTCTTAACACGTTTTTCTGATTTGAAAATATTGTCTGTGCTACGAATGGAACGAGGTTGGACATCTGAAAAGAGAAACAAGACAAAAATTGTAACACATATTACGTACAAGAAATGAGTAAGCAAAGCAAAATAGAGACATTTAAAAAAAAATTAAGATTAGAATGCACCCGTTATTGAATTGGCATGATATTTACATATATTCTATATCTTAGTTGCAAGAATGCTTAAGCCAAAAGTCTAAAACATTCAAAACAACTCTTTTTAAAGAAGCATTTAAATTAAATAATCGATTTTTAATAAGCCATTGTTTTTTTAAATTTAATATAAAAAATAAGTCCCAACTTACAGTGTGGCCTCTCAGATTCCATTGCTTCTTGATTCATATCGGCTTGTGCTTGATTCATTGGAATAGGAATGTTAACTGGGCTCATCAAGCTGCGTCCATATGCGTTACGTCCGATCTGAAGAATTTGTGGTTGATCAGGCATTGGAGGAGTCATGGTGTCACGTGGTTCCATGGGCAATTGCTGGGTTGTCAATTGTTCCTCCTCCTGTTGTCTTAGCTGTTGCTGCTGTTCTTGATTGTGCATTTGTTCGTTTGACTGAGTTTGTGAGTCATCATCTTCGGAACTATTGCTATCGGATTCAGAATTCGATTCAGCAGCTTCTTCGGCTGCCAGTCGTCTTAATTCATCGGTGATTCTCTCTTCAGCTGCACGTTGAATATTTCTTAAATCCTCAGCAGTGATACCGGCACGTTGTAGAGCCAGTCCCAATGGCACCCTCTGGACTTGAATGTGTGGTAATTCTTGGTTGCCTGATGGGATTTGAATTGGAAGTTCATCGGTGACATGAATTTCACGGAATGGCAACTGTTGGACATGGATGCGAACTTGTTGCTCCTGAATGGGTTCAGGATGTGGAGCCTGCATGATTTGTGGTGGCATTGGTGGACGCCCTCCCATTGTTGGCATGTGTTGGAACGGTGGTGGCATTTGACGGACCATCATTGGTGGCTGTTGTTGTTGTTGGGGCATTGGTGGCATCATGTTCATGCGTTGTGGCATCATACGTTGTGGCATGTGGGTCAATGGGAATTGATTTGGGGTTTGACCGAATGGAATTGGAACGCGTTGATATGGGATGAACATTGGACGGATTGCTTCGACATCATCGACTTCCTCTCTCAAATTGGTCCGCGGTTGTGTTTCCTTTTCCTCGTTGCCACTTTCACAGAAAATTGAAATACGTTCACCGGTGATGCGAGCCTTCTTAGGGTCGGTTGTAAGGTTTACTCCGAATGGAAGATTGACAGTCTTTGAGGGAGAATCGACTA
This sequence comes from Epistrophe eligans, assembly GCA_951394125.1. Lineage (NCBI taxonomy): Eukaryota > Metazoa > Arthropoda > Insecta > Diptera > Syrphidae > Epistrophe > Epistrophe eligans. Next base: position 15,100,248 of record OX596029.1, on the reverse strand, counting down.
TTTCTTCGGCATGCTTACGTTCGACTACACAATTCATGCGGGATCTAGAAAAATTTAAAAAGTTAATTTTGGTTTAAAAAAAAAAAAACACTTATAAACAAAATCATGTAGTTATGTTTACTTCTTGTTATTCTGCAAAAGAGCCGCTGCTAGATCACTTAAATCTAATTCAAGAGGAACTTTGTTTGAAATTTTTTGCAGATCATCGGCTTCTTCACTGTCCGAGAAAGACGAATCGGTTTCACTTTCATTTGTTGGTTCGTTGCGAGAATCTACCGGTGCTGCAGCAGATTCTTTAGGTTGTTCCACTTTCTTGATCAATGTTGGCTCTTCTTTATCCAGATTTTGCAAATCAATTTCATCATTGGAATCAACACCAATCAATGCATCGGCACGTGGAAGTTCCTGTTAAAAAAAAAAAAAAACAAATTTAATATAAGAGGAAAAGTTTGAATAAAATTGCAAAAAACTGAAAAAAAATTTATATTGTTGGCTTGATTGGTTATGGTCTATAGATAGATATAGAAACTTCGGAAAACATCAATCTATAGCTAGCCATAATAATGATGTCTTAATAGTGGTACACGATTATTACATAACCGTGTTGGCCATATATGGAAGAGTTCAATGGCTTGAGGAAGTTATAGCGTTGTTTGTTTGACTGACAATCTGTTATATGGGAAAACGTTATGCAATCGCACCTTTCGTGTTTACCGTGGACATATGTATATGGAAAGTTGGCTAAAGACTCCATCATAGCTAACAAACCATGCAGTTAGAGGAGTTTCTTATTTAAAATATTTAATTATAAGACGAAATAACTTTCGCAGCTTTTAAGGTAATCTTATATAGGGTCAAAAGTAGTTTTTTTTTTTTTTAATTTAAAATTCCTACATATAAATCTTATTACATAAAGGGAGGAGTGCTATAGGCAAAAAATGTTTCAGTTGATTAAGTTTCGTTTTTCTTTGGATATGGAGCTGTACCTATGTACATACATGTAGCTACAAATGATCTTCACGATTAATTACATATAATTGATATTAAACTATTGGAAAAAAAAACTTTCTCCTGTGTTTATCGTATTGGGCATTAGTGAGATTAATTTTATTTTTATTTAATATTAATTTGTACGTGGGCAACATTTGTTTTTACAATTTATGCATTGATTTTTGAACTTTCAACTTACATATATAGGTTATTGAACAGAGTCTAAGCGATAATACATTTTTTTTAAATACCCGCATGTAGCTTTTTGTTAAGTTTAGGAAAGAGTATCATTATTTGAAACTTTGTTTTTCTTTAACGCATTTTGAAAACTTTTCAAAGGCTGTTTCACAATTGAAATTTAACAAAAGGTTGAAAAATATTTAATTAAATAATGATGAGTTTACACGACCACTAGATTATCATGATAAAAAACTTTTAGACCCAATTTTCAAGGGTTTACCATATTAGAATTGAAAAAGTTATATTCATAAGCAAAATCATTTGTCTATGTTGACAGGTAACCTATACGTATTTGAATTTCTTCTGAGATTATGTGGTCAATTTTCGACCACTGGATAAAGGCTAGTATATCAACAAATGGTAAAATGTATGAAAATTTTCCATTCGCAAAAAGTTGTAAATAGGTACCTTCAAAAACACCCTTTATTCTATATTTGTTTAAACCACAACTGCGAGAGTGTGACTCACTTAAAACATTAACCTCATATCAAAAACTGAATCTCCGTCACACTTCAAACACCTCTGTCATTTTTATGTCTCGGAATTTTTCGTTTCATCATCATCATTGCCGTATAAAAATGAAAACTAATATAAAATGCATACAACGTGACAATTTAACAGAGTTTCCTTAATAAAAAAACATCATAAATAAAACAAACGTAGGTACATATACTTTCCATTTTCAGCATAAATCAAATAGTATATCTATATGTCAAATCTATGTATGTACATAATAAAAAATTAAATTAATTAAAAATTTTTCCTTTAGAAATATTATATCTATGACTGTTGCTTTATAATATTTGCAATACGTGCTTTGAATTGGCAAACATATTCTCAAATACGATCAGTGAATATACTATTTATGTACATATATGCAAATATATTACCGTTGAATTTTCTTCTTAAAATAAATAGCTTTAACTATTGTTCATAAAAAATATTTATAGATCGTGAATAATTTTTCCTATAGTGTGAACTTTTCATAATCTAAATATATACATATATAATATTTCTAATTAAAAGTCAGAAACCTTACTTGTATACAACTAATTAATTCAAACATATTTGACAAAAAAGGTAAAACATTTTACCAAAGATTCTATACCTACATATATACACTTTTATGTTTTATTCAAATTCATTTGTACTTGTAGATTATACAACACGACTTGTCTAAGAAAGCGCTGGTAATTCGAGAAACAAAGAATATTGTTTCTTTTAGAGTTGATCACAAATCATTAAGAGCTTTGATCATAAGCCATTGATTTATTCTCTATTTGTTAATTTACTTTCAAGAGTTTGTGTAGGTATACATAAATATGTATATATATTTAAATAATATCCATTAAACCGGATGTTTTGGAATTTTAAGTATGGAAAATTACCGAAGCCTCTAAAGTTGTTTGTTTGTTTTATTTTAATGGAATCATTGTGTCAATAAATTTTATATTTCTATTAATTTTTTTAACATTTTATTTCGGATTTAAACGACTGAAAAATGTTCAAATCAAAGCTCATTACTTCACCGTTTTTGACTTAATTGTTTGAATGGTCTAAAATGTCTTATTATTTTTGTCATAAGGAAAACGTCAAGTGCATATCAGCTAGTGTTTAGTATTACCACCTCGTTAGTATTCGGCTACAATTTTATTAATACTGTATTCAGTTTATATCTTAATGATTAAAAAAATATTAAGACTATACAAATTTGGTGTCGTTATAAGATATGATCTTATGAAAAATTGGAAACAGAGCTTAATTATAGCAATTAAAATTGGACTGAAAAATGATAATGTACATAATAGTCAACCTACGTTAACATGGAGTCAGTTAGAATTAGTTTATAACCGATAACTTATATTGATAAGAATTAAAAGGATTCTTCTTCTAGATATAAGAATTCAAAATAAAAATTAATTTAAAAAAAAATAGAATTGAATAAAAGTTAAGAAAATAAAAAAAAAACAAAGCATTCTTAGAAATTGTTTCTTTTTTTTTAAGACATGAATATGAATAAAACAAGAATGTTTGTAAATAGAATTGTATTTCTCATTATTATATATTCATTTAAAAAAAAAAAAAAAAAACAAATAAATAAATAATGTTAAATAAAATAAAAACTTTAAAAACTGACTAATCGTTTAATTACAAATTATTCAAAGAAAAAGAACAATCTAAGACTTTCGACAGTTTTAATTTAAGTAACTCATTAATATAAATATGTATACAGAAAAAAAACTTGTCTCAAAGATTATTTAACTTATTGAATAAATCAATGCCCTGTTAATTTGTTTTGCTGTTTTTCAACTTAATCACAAGTAAATTTCGAATAGTTGATTTGAATCACCGAAATGAGGAACAAACCCATAAAAATAAATAAACTGAAACTAAAATATTTTTTTTGCTAAGTATTTTTTTTTTAAATATTATACTTCTACATTTTTTTAATTTTTTTGTTTAAATATTGTTTACAAAAGTTTAAAAGTTTAATAAAATGAATATCGAATGAATTCTATGATAACTTTATTTAAAATAATGGTTGAATGAGCTCTGTGAAATAACCTCCTATAATTATATGAACGTTTTGTGGCTAATTAAATGAAAAATACTTTATTATTATTATCATTTCATGTAATACATCAAAAGGTATTTTAATACCAAGTTAAACTGAAAGCTTTTGAAAATATCAATATTTGTTTTGGTATTTTTTTATATATTTAAAAATTTTATTAACATATTAAAAGTTTCTTATATTTATATTATTATTTATAGCTCTGAAATAAATAATCGGATTCATAATACTAAAAGTCGTATATTTTTCATTTTTAAAGTAGTCACACATCACTGCTAATTCAAAGTCATACACCAATGGTATTTTTCGTATTTTTGTTATTGTTATTGAAATGTTCATATCATTTGAGATTGATTTTTAAATTAAGAGGTTTTCAAGCGTGATGTGTATTTATATACATAGATTGAATTTTAAAATATTTTTAAATTTATTTGAAAAAAAAAACTTTATAAATATACCTGTTTTTCATTTAAAAAAAAGACGTTTAATCTCTCATGTCATAACTAATACTCAATAATAAATAATAACAAAGGTATAAATTATTAGAATGCAAATATTATTATTTTCTTCAATTCGCTTCCTCTTACGTTGCTTAGATATAAACATTGTGCGAAATGAAAGCAAATACTTTCAACTAAAAGAAAATTCAAATTACTGCACAAGAAATCATAAAAATCCTGGCTTAATTATCGAAACCATGAGATGGAATAGCATTTTATTAAACAAGAACGTGTTAAAAAATACTAAAGATATTTTATCATAATTTTTATGGTATAGTATATACATTCATATGTATGTACATATATCTACAAAATGATCAAAAAAAAAATTCAAATAAATCCGAGTGAAATGTCTCTCCATTAGTTATAGGTATCTATGTATGTATGTGAATTCACAAAAGTACCTACACGAATTGCAGTACCCATTAACTATGTTCGCACCTTTAAAATTTGTTTAGTATAAAGGCTCTAGTATTGTAATCTTTCACAATCTTAAATTTCACACCCAAAACAAAATCCCCAAAGGTGTTTGTATAACTTTTACCAATAAACTTTCAGTTTAATTCCAGAAAACATCGTTAATTTCCAATTTACTCTTCGCATATTATGTGATTATGGGGCGTAAATATCACCTACTCTTTGGATCATTAAGTTTTATTTTTTTTTCTTGTAAAAAGATAAAAAAAAAACAAACAAAAACAAAACATTTCTCTGGACTTTCTCTCTTTAATTTATTAACCTTTTTTTATTGCACTTTTGTTTGTAATACGAATTAATTCAATTTGTAGAAAATGTAAAACAAAATCCTATCTCTCATGATGTCCCCGATATATTCGAATATATTAACTGTGAGGTCTTTTTAAGGTATACATATATCTATACTATATAACCAAACTAACTACTGATCCATGCGATATAAGATATGGATCTTTATACATAAAGCTTCAAAGTAGGTACAACGATTGCAACGTAAAAATCTTGAACTCAATGCCATTGCAAAAGGAGGTTACGATAGATTCTTTTTTTTTTTTTTATTTAAATAAACTTGCAATAAATACTCCAACAATTCTATTGTTTGCATGCAACTTTAAAAGATGTGAAGGCTATACCTCTATATACTCAATGTTAATCGATGATTAAGTACACACGCAGCTTCATCTAAAGTTCAACAATAAATTTTTACTTAGATACTCAGAAATCTTCATACGAAATATCTTACAGATTTATATTGATGGATGAGTTATTTATTTAAATTTTTTTAACAAATATTCTTAAGCAAAAAATTCAATTCAATATTTATCAAGAACCAATATTTGATGTTGTTTGCATACGTTGAACTTGCGCTGGTAATAAAATAATTCTTTAAAAGCAAATCAAAAAGATACAGTAAAACGAATCCGTTTACTTCTTCTAAAAACTTTACATAAATATCAGAAGGTTTGTTTAAAGTATTTCAAAGTAATTGCATTGAATTCTGCTAATCAAATTTATCAAATTCACATCAATCTTTCTTTATTTTGTTTTATTTTTCAAATCTGGCATTGAAATTATTCGTAGAGAACTTTTCAATCTGTTCAAGGTTTACTGATCATCATTAAAGTAGCCATAACTATCATTATGGCTAGTTAACGTGGCTCAATCAAATGCTTATCTAAAAAAAAAACAACAAAAAAAAAAGATAATAATAATGATATGACGTGATGGGAGATATACATATATGTATGTATGTATATTCGAATTACAAAAACTTCATATATATGTACATAGATTGTAGGTACTTTGTGGTTATAATATTAACATTTGGTCATGGCGGATGCTTTGTGTAATTGTTTGGTTAGACCGGTGCCGTTCGTGCCTTGGAACGATAATTAACAGTGAGATTTACTCATTATACTCTCAGAGATATTTTCAAATAAACCTACATATGTATGTATATGTGTATTGTATATAAATATTTACTTATATATTCTTACCTTTTAAATATTCAATTTAGCAAATGCAGAAAGATATTATCTAACTTTATAACATATATGTGCTAATGGCTCTTTCGATTTGGTAGCAATATCACATTACTACGACGAAGTTTATATCAAAAACGTTAAAATATAATAATTATAATTTATTAGTGTTATTTCGTGATTTGTATTTTTGATATTCATTAAAAGTTTAAACTTTTTGTCATTAATTTATGTATTTTTTTTTGTCTGTTTTTGTTGTCTATTTAAAGTTTATCAGATACCTAGATTTTTAAGTACCTATACTTATATATAGATTATTCAAGTTTTAATTGCCAAAGCTTTTATAAATTGATTTGAAATTTTGTCCAATAATTTTGGTAGAATTTAAGATCAATATTAATAAAATGGTAAGACTTGTGTAATACAACAAACAAAAGACTTTTCTACCACTGGTTTCATAAATAGAGAGTTTTTTCAACCACTGGTTTGATAAAGAAATGCCTAAAGGAATAATAAGACAGATAGTGGGCATTTTACCTAAAGGAACTAGAAAAATCTTGTACTCGTACGACCCGACCAGCAGCGGTTTGTTTTTTTTTATATTAGGAGTAAAGCTACCTTTTTTGTTTCAAGTTTTTCAAAAGATATTAAAGTTTTCCGGTGACCTCCAATACTAAAACAATATTGAAATAAATCATAAAGGAAGTAATGTTGGAAATAATTTATTGGGAATACATATTGGTCTTAATATTTACAAAGCAGACTTTAGTTTTTAACAGAATAAATATTCTTAATTAAGCTCAATATATTTTGAATTTCATTTTGTTTTTGATCACGTGATAATAATGTATACTGTGATCTCAAAGCTCCAATTAACTAAATTCCAACTAACCTTTTAAGTGGTAATCTGCTCTACTCAGGTTAACTTATATATAAAAACGAATTTTACAGCACTCTTTCCTTTCCAAATCATTTCTGTGGTCTATTATTATCTAACTAAATTTAATGACCCGTATATACCACCATTTCGCTGTACTACAACTATAATATATATTTTAAATTGCAATCATTGCATTACCTCAAAACATACCTCAAATGCACACTACCTGCATTTCTCAAGCATAAACAAAAATCTACAATCTCTGCTTCATTTATTATTTTATAAGAAAAAAAAAAGTAAAAAGAAAAAAAAAAGTTCCATCAAACTTGCAGGGCACCATCACATCAATAAGGTGTTTCTATATTCGATGATTCATTTGAAATAACAATAATTATATAATTTGAAAGCTAACATCAACGTCACCACCATTTTGATGAGACTCGTATTTTTGTGACAGGGGGCGCGCAAAACGACTAGTAGAAATCCGAAAACGAAAGAGCTGAGTGTAAAACCACTTTTGCTATGGTTTTGTAGTTATATGTATATTACCTGTGAAGTTTTAAAGGAGTTTTTTTTTCTCGTACCAAGCACGAGTATGTACCATATAAACAAACATTAAAAATCATTATAAATCTCGACTTGGAGATGTTTCAATATTCGCATTACCCGCACGCCACCATAATGCCAACATCAGATGTCGGTTATTTCCACTCTCCCAAACATTCGTGATCTTTAACATTTTTATTTTTTATTGTTGGCATATAGATTGCAAGTGCTTTTCCTACTTCACATCTCTGTCTACGAATATAAAATTGAATTTTTTTTTTGTTGACTGCTTTCACTTTAGATTGAGTGTTGTTCGTTGATTGCACATTGCTTGTTAAATCAGTTTTTTTTTTCTTTTTTTTTTTTTTAAGACTACCCTCAACTAAATACTACTTGTTTTATCTCCAACTGAATCTTAAATTCAGCATAAACACATAGTTACCACCATAGTCTTTTTATCATTAAATGGGCAATGGACAAAAAAATTAAATAAAAAATAATAAATGTTTAGGATGTCACAAAATTGATCAAGGGGTTTTCGAAATAAATATAACAAAATTTTAAAACATATAAAAGATTATGCCTAAGTATTTATTTTTTTTTATTTTAAAAAATTTAGGTAAACTTTTTCCTTTTGAAGTCTTTAATTTAAATCACACCTATTTACATAACATGCTGGCAACCGTTAATCTCTATGTGTAAATATAGTTATTGCGTGTCCGTGTGTGATGCATTTAAAGTAAAAACTTTGTTTGCGGTTCCAAAATACTTTTTTAAATTCATAATGTATAGTTATATGATTAAAGTATCGATTTCAAAGACCTTTCATTTATAACAATGAGATAATATCAATTCGGCAAAGTTGGTATTATGTAACTGTCAATCCAGGAAAAAAATACATACTATATTTATTTTACTTATTTTCTTTCTTTTTCTTAAGAGGTGATTGCCAAATGTGTTAATGATTTGTTCATAAAGTCTCTATTGAGGAAATAAATGTATATATGAATTGAAATTATGTAAGTAAGCATCTAATAAAGTTTGCTGAAATAATTTAGATACATATGTACATAATGCTTTCATGAATATAGAAGATTTTTTTTTCTCCTTATTTTAATTGTTGGTTTTTCCGAAACCAATTTTAGAATAAAATTGAAAAAGTTCCATTTATTGTTCTGTATAATAAAAATAGAAGCCTGTTTTTTTTTATACAATAATTCAAGTTGAATTCATTATTTTGAAGACACAGGGTATATCAACAATCAAAATTCATGACTTGTAGCAAAGTATTCATTAAATTGCCATTATTCTGTTTTGCTTATACTTAATTCAAATAGTCATGAAATAAACATGACGTTGAGAAAAAAATTATATTTTAAATTAAGTTTTAAAGCGTAGAATATATATGCATATGTATATATGTATGTAATTATTATTGAAAGAAAAAGCGGAAGTTCATATGTTCGTCATATTTTTATATGTTAAGATTTCTTCTGTGTTGTCATATTGCGTAAGTAACACTTTATAGTTATTTTTTTTACTTTTTTTCACATCGACGAATATAATTGATTTTTGTTGAAATGGAGAAAATAAATGGGAAGCTCTGGCGATTAAGGATAAAGAAAAAATAAAAAATTCAGCGTGTTCTTTGATCAAAAATGAAAGTTTGACAGATAGCCAACAATATTTTCTGAAGAAAGTAGTTTTGGTTATTTTCAATTTCAATTTCAATTTCTTTAATCATTACTAAAAATTTTAATCAGCATTGAAAACTAAAACCCGAATTCGCGCCGTTAAACCTTGAAAATTCATTTTTGTCAACTTTTTTAAAATTTTTATTTTAAAAGTATTTTTTTTTAATATTTATTATATTTAATTTTAAAACAAAATCAAAAAAAATTCCGGCATTTCTTGCTATATCAAGTAAGTTGTATGTAACGTAGGTACTGATTTGTATTAAGCATTAAAAAAAAAAATAATGATAAAAAAAAAACATTTTAGAAAAGATATCGACTTAAAATTAAATTGCAAAGCAAGCATTTGAATAATTCAGTTCCTACATACATATGTATGTATTTATGTATATAAAATAAAAAAATACATACTATATATTTATAATCTATTCAATTCAGTGAGCAACAAGAACGCTAAAAATAAATTGATATCATCTCTGCTATATTCATAGAACTGATGCTTCAGTGAACCCAATAATTCCAATCCCTTTTCTTATCAACAAATACACAACCTAGACGGGGAAGTAATTTATTTAAATTTAAATTTTTATCAATATACGTTTATAAAATTAATCGAATCATTAAACTAAAAAAAATTCCCATTCGTTTAATCCAAGCCATGGCAATTAATGCAAAATAAATATTTGCCTTTCTAGACTATACGAACATATTTATATGTATAGGTGCGTAGGCTGTTATTCAATATGTCGTTATTTTATTAGTTCGTCACTTTCTAGACTTAATTTCAGTGAAGCGATTCAAACAAAAAAAACATAATGTCATTGTTACTCACCTTATTCACCTGCTGCAGGGTCTCTAACATCAGCTCTTTCTCGAGTACAGAATCGAGGGCTTGAACTTGATCACATGATACTCGGGCTTGTAAATATGTCGATGCCAAAATGAAAGATCCAATTATAAATGAGGATACAATAATAGTGAATGCTGTAATTTTAGCGATTTTCACTGAACTCGATTGACGTTTGTAGGCCTGTGATAATCAAATGAAAAGAAAAAAAAACAAAATTAGTTAGTTACACAATAATTGTAACAAAAAATAATAATAATAACATAATTATTATTTTCCGGTGAATTTTGTACTGTCATTAACAATTATTATTATGAATGTATGTACATATGTACATATGTAGCTATAAATAATTTCCATACACCCAACTAAATGATATTTGATTTTATTTAATGATAAAAATGTAGGTCGATATCCAAATAAAAGTTAGTTAGAAAGTTAGTATATGTACAGTATTAATTTTTTTTTGTAAATATTTTTGACTTCGATAAAGGTACTATGTGAAAAGCTTTTCATTTGTTAAAAAAAAAATTATAAACTTCAAATTTGAATAAACATGAAATAATTTTTCTGAAATTTAAAATTATTAATCAACAATTTTAGTCGATTAAGTACGATGTTAAAGCATTTTTTAGTTTATAATAATATAGGATTTTACCAATTTTACAAGAGTTTAACATCATTTTGACATTTTATTAAAATTACCAAATACCCATTTTATCTTTTTAGTGTCATATTCCACTTTGACATTTGCAAATGTTAAAAGAGTATGTTTGGTTAGGTTTTTGCACCAACTACCACTGTTAAAGGCGTTTTCAGCCTAAAGTTATTATATAGTTTAGTATGATACTAGTTAAAAAGTTCAAGATAGGAGAGTTTTTTTAGTAAAGGGCTTTAAAATTAGAAAATTGTTTAGTTGTATCGCAAGTTAACATCAAGTTTTAAAAAAATGTATTATTATTATTATTGATTTACAAGTAATTAAATTACATTACAAGATAATATAACAAAATTCTATTGGCTCAAATTAAAAAATAAATTACTCCGTTAGTTAAAAATTTGTGTAGTAAACTTTGCGTTAGCAAAATTTTGGGGAACAAAATTACTCATCTACTATAAATAGGCGATAACGTTAGAGGGGCACTTAAGTTAATAAAAATAGGTGATAAAGTTGTCCTAAGAAAATCAGCGAATACAAGAAAATCATATGATACACTCATAAATGCAGATTGTTACTTTTCGTTAACTTTTGGTTTAAAACTAACATTTGGTAAAATAGAAATAACAAAAAAATAGATAAATACTTTCATTTAAACTAATTAAAGGCGATCATTTTGAAATGCTACTTTTTATTAGCTTCAGTGATCTTTCAACTATAATAGTTTCAAGTTTGTCAAAGGTAAATATCTCAATGACAGATAACTGGGTTGTTTAAATGAGTAAAAGAAAAAAAGTAACTTAACGTCAAATATTTGAATTATTGTGAATCATTCCACTTTAAAAAAAATCCCATCCAACAAGCAAATAAATTTTATAGTGGTTAATTTCAATTTCGATCTTTCTCATCTAAAGAAAAAGAGAAATTCTGTTTTAAAATTCTGCATCTCTTGCTGGAGTCGCCCTGTTTTCATTTCAGTGCAATAAGAATCACTGTTTAATATGTTTCTTTTTTTTTTATATTGTTTATATATGTGAATATCTTTTGAATCATCCGACGCACGACGACGACGCCAACGCGATGATGATGGCGCTGCTGACGTGAACGAAAAAAAAAAAACAGAATTGTAATCGAAACCCATATACTATACAAAAATGCAAAAGAGATATCAGCTTCTTGAATAATAATTTTTCTCCTCCTTAAATGTGAATGACAACAATCTCTGTTGCATCTGAAGAACAGCACATTCAGACAGTCACCGTCATTAATATGAAGAAGGAAAAGTTGAGGTGCCTCTCTAATCTGACCCAAATTTCATGCATCGATTTAGAGTTTCAAATAAAAATATCGAAATGTTGCAAAAATTATATACAAACATGTATGCATATGCGAGTATGTACTATGTACTTTGAAAGTGGATGGAATGGAGATGATTTATATAACGGGCTTACATTTTAACCATAAACGTGTATATATAATTTGATGGATGCGAGTGGGGAATGGATTTTGTCTGTTTTTTTTTTTTTTAAATAAAGATAAATAATTAATAACAAGATTTTAAACCTTCTAATAGAATTCAAAATTTATGGATAACAACTATAAACAAATTTGTATTGAACAAATGTTTATGTTGTGAGAAAAAAAGAAAGGAATATTTTTTTTTAATATTTTCGATTGACGCTTTGTTAAATGCTATATTTTTATACTTAAAGATTTAATTTATTCCTATTAAAAATGTTGTTTTAATTTACTGCTTATATTCTACTTTTTTCTGAGCGTTTATTTGTCACATATGTAAGTGATTAACTTAATTATTTAAAATCGGTTAAGTGAAGCAAATTTAAAACAGATTGTCATTTCGTTAAACTAGATTCATCTATGTTTTTTTAGAATGATACCACTGTACATACAAGGTGGTGCAAAATTAATCATCCAATTTTTTGTTGAATTACTTTTTTACGAAATAAAAAAAAATGATTTTGAGTGATGGAAATCTTTATTTGGACTTTTACAATTTTTTATTGCTTGTCTGTTTGCAGCTGCTTAGTTCACAAATGTCAAATATGATTGACGTATGGCGCCATTTGTAAAAATTATAACATCTTTCGATAGGGTAATTAATATGAAATAGTAATGAAAAATAATATTTCAGAGTTACTATGCTGCAAGACAAAGTCTTAAAACTTAATTTATTTGAAAATTAAACATAATTATATGACATTTAACTTTGATTGTGAAGATTACAAATAATAAAATATGCAAAAACTTTCAGACATTATTGTTTGATTGTTTGTTGTTGCATATTTTATTATTTGAAATCTTCACAATCAAAGTTAAATGTAATATAATATTTAACATATAACTTTTAAAATATAATCCTTTAAATTTCATATACACCAATCAGTAGATTATTGATATGTAAATTAAAAAACATATACTTCAAATCTAATTTTATAAATTGTTTCATCATTAAAAAAACTGCATTTTTAATAACTGAAATTTTAATACGCATTTTGAATTGATCATCTGTTTATATTATTTAAAATATTTACATTATTTTAAGCTATATATCAAAGACTAAAAGACCATTGATTGCGCAATACCAGCTTTGCAAAAAAAAAAATAGTCAACATTGAATAGCTTGCCTACTTAAAAGTTGAAAGTACACAAATATTATAATTGGCACTCAAATGAATAAACATTGTACGAAATAAGTCTTGAACAACGCATCATACCTACATTATTATAGTGTGGCTATATCGCGTTCAGATTTGAAAGAGTTTTCGCTTACCATAGAGTCTCATCATTATACCCAGGCCAATGGTTGGTATATGTATGTTGCCCCTTATAGTTTGCTACATAAATCATAGCCCCTATATATTTAATTTGCTTTTTGCTTTGTTGTTGACATTTACCACCTGAAGTCAACAACAACAACAAATTACCTAATAAAAATACTGTCAGTTGTGTATATACGTTTAATCTTACATAAGTGACAAATATTGCCAAATTGACAGTTGACTTGAAAAGTGTGTTAGTTGGCTTAATATAAAATTCCAAATTGAGAAAAATCATATTTTTGATTGGATAGCATCTGTTTATTTTAATGAATGTATGTTCTTTATTTAGCAGCTTTAAATAAGCCATAAAGATTATAATTTTATGTATGTACAGGTAATAACAGTTTTTATATCAACATTGTTTGTTAAATAACATTAACTTATAACATTATATAGATTAATTAATTCGTTGCTGAATTGATAATAAAATTTGCGAGTTTATACCCAAACAAAGCGTTTTCAGTTTTCATTCGTCGCATCTGTCAGTTACTTGTTGTTTGTTTTTAATATTTCGCGTGAGATAAATCTAGCGCGATTCAAATTCTAAATGAAAATGTCACCAGACAAATGTTTAAAAAAAAATTTGCACGATGACGGAAGTTAGGTAAAGAGGGGTGATAATAATGACGAGCGATATAAACATTGTTGATAGCTTAATATTTGATGCATTTTCGTCGTTATTCATTAAAATTCATTATTTCATCTCCTTTGTTTTGGGAAAGCCTTTTTGCTACAATTTCCATTTAGCTGATCCGAAAAAATCAATTATAAAAATCATTGATAACAAACATTTCACTAATTTTTCCAAGAATTACTTAAAAATTATCAAAGCAATTATTTTGCTCATAGCCCTAATGCTGTGGGTTTTGAAAAAATCGGAAAATATCTAATTTTTGTTCAATATCCGATTTCCTAGTTTTCTGCAATTTATATACATAGTTCCCATATTTGTGACATCATGTTCTATAAAGTCACAACTTTTTGTAATAAAACTTTGATGCAAGACTTTTCATGTAAACGTGATTAACTTCGCCAGCTTGTAATATAATCTCATTTTATCATGAACTGGTAGTAAAATTCACATCACACCTAATAAACGAATGACCAGAACTTTAAAGTATCGACGATAATCACGTTTGCAATATAACCTCATTTGACCGTTAGAGATTATAATTTTCTAACAGAAAGTCATTTGAGAAAGCACATTCTATTTCACTAACTCAATCGCTTTATTTACAACGAAGGCACAATCAAAGAAAAGTGATAGTTTATATATTTTTGCTTATGATCTGAAAAGTTTCAATGTCAAACTACATACATACATAATGTAGAAAGAGACAGCTATTCAAGAGTACTTGTACATTTATTTTTATTAAACTACCGCATTTAAGTGCATGTCATTATGGATATTTGTATATATGTATGTACATATGAATGCTTTTGGTGATGCAAACGAATCGAGAAAGTTTACTTAATGGAAATTGTAACACGCGGCATCTGTATGC
This sequence comes from Epistrophe eligans, assembly GCA_951394125.1. NCBI lineage: Eukaryota > Metazoa > Arthropoda > Insecta > Diptera > Syrphidae > Epistrophe > Epistrophe eligans. The sequence goes on along the minus strand of OX596029.1, from coordinate 15,085,015 downwards.
TTTTATTATGTATGTATAATAATGTCTGATTTATTTGCAGTATTAAGTGAAGTAAAAAGAGTCTACCGTAGGTCGGTTTATTTAATTTAAACATTCAATTATTGTATTTGTTGGTCAGGGGGAGGGGTGTTTAAATTGCGCATCATCGTTTGACTGACATTGACTAAACCATAATATTGGTTCAAAGTCGGGTCAGTTACATTTTATATAAGTAAAACTCTGTAAATAATATAACTTTATATAAAATATTGCAATGAGGGCGACACTCCGTTCAGTGTCATGATTTGTCAAAAAATGCAACATAAACAGAAAATAAACTGAAAACAAACAGAACGGCAAATTTAATGATCCAAGCTAATTTGTTCAATGTCAGTGCCGTCATTGTTGTTATTAAAAGAAAGTTTTGTTGGTGAAAATGATGGCATTGTTTGTGTACGTGCTTGCTCTAATTACTTATACATATGTATGTTATACGTGCTGACAAATAAAAAGAATATCCAAGTTCAAGAATATATAAAATATACCAATGGGTTGCAAATTGTTGATCTTATGTTCAAGAAGTATTATTATATAAAAAAACATCAATGTAACTAGAGAATAATGTTGAAAAGCATGAAAGTCGTTATTTAAATTGCTAAAATAACTCCTTAAATAATATGAAATGAAAAAAAGAAAAGAAGGTCTGTTTCTTTGAACAAAATATGAATTTATGCAAAGAAAATTTTAAATATATATATGTATTAAGTATTAATTTTTAAAGATATATCATATAAAAAAAAAATTCAAGAAAAATGTATATGCTATGTATTATGTCAATTTAAATTATTTACACTTAGGATCTGTTTCACAATTTCTAAATAAAGTTTTAATTAATTACTCAATATATTGATTTTAGCACAGTCTCATAAGCCCACAAACATTAATTCAAGATTCATAAGCAATCCAGGTTTAGGTCAATAGAAAACTGCATTTTTTCTGGACTTGTGGACTTATGATCCTATGCCGGTATTTATGGGTCTATAATCTATATTAACTAATTATAACTTAACTAAGATATTGTGGAAAAAGCCTTTAAAATTTATTTTAAAAAATTTCATCAAAATTGAATCTTTTTATACGAATTCAAAACTTTCACTACAGAATGCATGCGTTTAAATAAATTTACAATTGTTAATTTTGAAAGGGGTTTCTGTGTGAAAACATACTCGCAGTTAGGCTGCATAGCTTTACGCACCATCATATATGTAACTTCAGCGTCGAACCTATAAAAACTTGGTGGTAGCTCACCCAAGTTTTATTGTTTTCAATTGTTAGTGTTGTTGTTTAAATTTTCTCAAGCTATTTTTTTAAATTAATAATGACTGCGATTATTATCTTTGATAATTTATTAACCTTTCACACAAATGATAAGCTGAAAATAATTTGCTTTGAAAGCGGAAATGTTTAGTTTGAAAACAACTAAAAATTAAATACGCGATTGGATTGCAGAAAAGTGACCTTATGGTTCAGGCTTTAAGATGAAAAAGTAGCATTAAAAATACATAAAGTATTAATTTATTAATGCAATCACATTTTTTCATATTGTTTCTCAGATTTTTTTGTTATATTTTATTATTATTATATTTTTTGTTTATTTTTGAAATGTTGTTTTCACTACTTAATTGTGTGTGAAATATAAAAATGGTTAACGTTTCTCATGAAACGTCAAAATCCTATTTCGGTTATGTTTTAATAAAATTATCAAATAGCTTTTTTTATCTTTTTAGTATCGTACTAACTCTATGTGACACTTTGACAATTATAATTATTAAAAAAGGTTTGTTTGATTGCATATTTTATTGGCCGAACTGTCACTATTATTTAGGGTGTGTTCACACAATTGATTTTTACAATGAAAAGCATCAGTAAGTAACAGAATAGCTGATAATAGCGCGATTTTTATCAGTTATTCTGTTACTTACTAATGCTTATATAATATTTCCCCCCAGTAAAAAAAATGAAAAAAAGGCCCCAAAAAATGAAATAACCCCCAAAATTTAAAAATTTTCATTGTTGTTGTTGTTTTGCATTCAATGGTTTGGGGCCTTATTTAATTTTGTTTTTGTGGTCTTATTTCCTGGGGCCTGATTTTGCAGAGCCGTTCAGCTGTAGTTAAATAGTTTGTGTAGTTTAATACTTATAAATTAATACTAGGTATGGCTCATTACCATTAGTTTCATTTAATTTAATATTAATAAATTTATTCATCTCACAAAAACAAATATTCCCATCTTATTTTATTGCAATAAATTTTGTTTCGTTTAAAAATAAAAACAACTATAAGAAATAGACAGACTTGTGTTTGTATTATGTACTATTTAATTTATATTCAAACACACCTTGTTTCAATAGTTAAACAATAAAGGAAACATAATTTTTTGTATATTTATTCTTTTTGTGAATTCATTCTTGCCTACTCAGAGCTCCGCACCTTATTCTAAATGGTGAGAACATTACTAAAAGCATTAAATAGCAATTAATTACTTTGAAAAACTGATAAATTGTTCACATACTATATACCTACAAAATCTTTTTGTTCAGATTACCAAACAATTACATTTCATCCGCCTCCATTATTCTGAGATTAATGTGAACAATTTAAGGAGCAGCAGCAGCAATAGTTTGTTTAGATTTATGTGTTCCAATTCTTGGCAAAAAATATTATGATGATAACTAAAATCATCAAAAACTTTTTCAATCTCAAAATTTTAAAAAGAAAAGATATTTATGTAGATAAGTTTATGTAAAAGAGGAGAGATAGAATAAGAATAAAAAGAATAAAGAAGTATGGTTCATATATGAGTTGGCGGTATATTAAAGCAACTTAAATTTGAAGGTGGATGCGATAATGTTTGTGCATACAAAGTTGTTGGATTAAAATCGAAAAAAAGAATTACCAATTCTACAAAGAAAATAATAAATGATATGAATATAGAAAACATTACTGCAAGTACTTTATGGTGTTGAAAAAAAATGGTAGTGTGTGCAAAATTTTTATAAAAAAAATCCCAAAAAGTGCAGAAGAAAATACAAAATCTACAGAAACAAAAGACTTGAGCGACAAACCTGATTGTAGCTAAACATTCCCATCTGCAAACATGGTGAAGAGAAAAAAAATAAAAAAAAATAAGGAACATTTTAGTATTCAACAAACATACACATTAAAATAACAAAAAAAAAAGGTAAGAAAAAAAGATAAAAATAAAAACAGAACAAGGACAAAATAATTTATTTCGTGTTGATGAAAACCATAAAATAAAAATATCACGAACCGAACACTTTGAACAATTATTTTTGTGAACAATTAATTCTGCCAATGAAACATATACAATGACAAAAAAAATTCATCATCACATTCTTTAATTAATCTTATTTCAATGTCAACATTTATAACATCATTAACTAAAAATTCTATACATTTATTAAAGCGATGATGGCTGTAAAAGTGCAAAACAAATAAATTCTTGTGTTAAAGCTGAAGTTAAAGCTGTGACAATTTCTGCCATTAAAAAAAAAACATATACAGTGTTTGGTATTCCAATCAGTTATCTTTCAAAAAGAATACAAACTTAAATACAATCGCGTTCGAATTAAAAGCCTCACATAAAACGATAGGTATCTACATAAAACCTATAAACCAGATATATAAGTGATGGCTGATGGAAAACAAAATTTTACTAGAGCGTTGAGCAATGCATCCGCTTTTGCAAAAATGTTTGTCATGCTCGAGTTGAAAAACACATTGTGGAATGAAATACATATACCTACATATGCATGTAGATGGAAATTTGTGTTTCTTTTATGCTTTAGTTTTGGTCTTTAATGAACCTGTGCATGTGCAAGGGACTGCAACTGTGTATCATACCATATCAATTGTGAATATAAAATTGTTTCAAAAAGTTTTGTTTAAAAAAAAAAAAAATATTATTACCATATTTATCATATAAAGGGTGTTTTTATTTTAAAAAGGTTTGATTTTTAAATTGGCAACACTGTTTCTATTGACAGTAAATGTGACAGTTGATATAGATGATTTGTGCGCGGTATATTTTGCTCTTTCGCCAAGAATACACGAGAAAAAACGCAAATTGTATTTGTCTTATACAGTTGCTTGATAAAAGTGGCCGAAAATTGGGCTTTTAGATTGAGATACATATATTCAAGCCAGCAGTACTTTTCAATAAATTCGATACCATGGCTATTAATATTGTTTAAATTTGTTTTATTTTTTTAACTGTATGTCTCTATAAAACAACACCCTTTATTTTATTTCAGCAATACTTGCACCTCACTTTGACAGAACTTTGGACTAAAATTGGAAGAAATTGGGAGATGGGATAAATACACGACACCATTTAAAAAAAAAACTTAAATGGGTGGGTTCACACGTAACTTTCAAGGTTGAGTTGAATTTAAGTTAAACCGCACTTGTCAGAACTATAAACTACAACAGAGCTGCTGAGGAATCCTTTTCATGTAACTCAGATTGCTGAGATCTTTGAGATTTCATTTTCCTAAAATTACTGGGTTGCAAAAGTTCCGTGTGTTGTTTAACGTAATGAATGTATTTTAATCATGACTTTAAAATATAAAAATTAAAAACTTGAAAAATATAAAAAACTACACGGTATCAGTAATTTCCAATTACAGCCAAAAGTTTGTTTGTAATTATGATTGCATGATGTTATTAGCTAAAAGTTCTTAAAAATTTGAGTAGGTACCTCTTTATAAATGCGCACTAAAGCTTAAATATAATCAAATCTTGAAAATCATTAATATCATTAATATTCTGAGTGCAAGCACTCTCATCAAGATATACTGGACAAAAATCCTGAAACAAACAGAATACGAAATTTATACATACAAAAATACCAACGTTAAAATAGCCAATAAAATGCAAATAGCAACTATATAATGATATTTATATATAGCTTCATAGCTCGCCATTGACCAAGTAAAAACAAAAATGAAAATATTCGTAAATACGCAGATGCCGGCCGAGCGCCGCCACCGCGCCGCACCCACAACGACGATGCAATCCACACGGATCCATCATCAAACAACAATCGTATATTTAAATCAGAGATAGGTGTTCTTTATTGGAATTTTTTTTGTTTTTGAAATTTACTTAAAAAAAAAGCCTGAAATGTCTGAAATTTAAATTGTGCAATCCGTCTATACAAATTGAATTTTCAAGGAAAAGCCAAAATACCCACTTTGAGTGGTGTCGATTTGAGTGCGACCGATGACTGAGGGTATGGAATTGTAGATTGTGCATTTTATGTCTGATGAAAAATAAAAAGATTGATGTTTTCGTCATACGAACAAATTTACATACCTGCATATTGCATATACATATGTATGTAAAAATATATACGGGTACTCTTAATATCCTTTACCATCATTTAATCAGATATTAAAATGCTACATGCGTTTGCAGGATTCTACCTACCGGATTCAATCTATTTATGGATTACGATTTATTTAATTTAAAATTTTGATACCATGGCGACGTGTTTAAAATATAGTGACGTAAGTTAAAAAAAAAATTGTCTTCATAATATTATTGCGGAATTGAACGTTTTGGTTATTTTTAATGCTAAGCGAAAAAAATATAAATCCGCGTAGATATTTACCTTTATTGAGCCATCAGACACATGGGTCACTTTTAAACCAGATTAACCGCAGACTAACTTTCTTTTCCTTATTTTATAATCAACAGACACAAAAACTTGTAGAATATTTCTAATCCCATTTAATTTGAAGCTAAAATTTAATGGTTTCATAGCCATCTACAAAAATTAATCCAGTATACATGTTGCTTTAAGTTTGTTTGCTTCTAACAACACTACCAACATCTAATTTATAGCTTTTTTAATGAAATAGCTAATATACAAATTACCAATACCACTTAAACTGTCTACTAAAACTCAATAAACAATCTCCAAGTAAGACACGAAAAGAAATTTCGTCACAAAAACCAAAGTAGGTATACAAAAAAAACAAAATAAAAAACAGACCTGAAGTATGTATGTATATGGTATGACGGATGTATTGGATTTCTATACAAACCAGAGCCCAATCATCTAAGCTTTCGAAGTGACTTTAAATATGCCTTGCATTTTTTGCTTTGGCTATAAGAACCTCAGCTTCAATTTCAGTTGATATATAGGTTTTTATTTCTGCTGGCTATGATGAAATAATTGTGTTTGAAAAACCTATACATTTACTTAAATCAGGTTTCTTATTTATAAAAATGTAATTGCAATATAATATTCTTTGAACTTTGTTTTGTTGTAATTTTGTTTTATAGTTTTTGTTTTATGGTATTGCTTATTTTTTGTTTATCCAAAAGTTAATTAAATTTTATACGTCAAGGTTCTTTGATATTGAAGTTGTTCTTTGAAGTGGTTGAGAAGTTACAAGTTGCATAGAGGTTTGAATACTTTGACCTTTAATTGACCTTAAACGCATATAATATATAAAGGTAAATTAAGAACGTAGTTTTTTGGAATAAACAAAACAAATTAATTATTTTACAAATAAAATATAATAAAATATGCTAATTCAGTTTAAATTTGATGATCATCATCTGAATTCTGTTTAAATAAAATTAGCATCTGAAATTTCTTGATTAATTTATTGAACAAGTTTTTATGACAAACATATGATTAAAAACTTTCCAGAAAGATATTAAAGCTTTGGCTTTTTAATAAAATCGAACTTGTCAATTGATTCGTCTATACCTTTATTGCTAGTTTAGCTAGACTGCTAAAGACTTCTTTTGTATTCATTTACATTGGTAGCAATATTCAATGTACATATGTATACATATAAAAGCACAACTAACAGAACTTAGACATTTCCCGTTTTGGTTAAGTAGTAAGTTGTACCATTGCAGTAGCAGCCGGTTTATTAATAAAATTAAATACAAAATGGCTGTACCTATTGCATTATTGTGGCGAATAAAGCTTAATTTGATGTTTCGTTTGGTTGCAGATTGTATATAGGATACAGAATTGTAATTTATTTAAGATTAAAGCATTGGTTTATTTGTAAACACTGGTGCATATACACAAACTCATACTAACTGATGTTTACACAACTTGATCATTAAGAAACGAATAAATCAAAAGACAGATAGAAAAGACAATTAACCCTTTAAAATGTCGAGAAATATGTATCTACATATAAATAAAATATATTGTATAAAATATGAACTAAAGGTTTCAGTTAATTGAATATGCAGTCAACTCTGCTTAGTTGTAATAGTGTGGTGTGCGTTCATACAGATGTTTAGTTATTTTTCTGTTATCCGAAGTCCGGTTATGGGTGGGTTCACAGTTCAATACAAATTTAAACATCAAACATTTTTTTGTCTTCATTGAGGAACTGTAAAAATTCAATTACTTATCCGAAGTTTGCTTGATAAAACGAAAAAGCAGTTAAAAGAAAAATCCTGTTGCAGTTAAGAGGAGTTGAATTTCAGATTCTTCAATTTAAAGGCCGCTTGAAAATGTCGTATCTTTAAAAAAAAAAATCGCCAAATCAAAACAAAATTAACTCAGGATTAAGTTTGACAACTGATAATCTAGATGATTTGAAAATTCTTGAAAGTGGAACGATTTGTGGAAAATCTATTGTTTGGTAAAAAACCTGTAATTACCGAACGAATTTACAAACATATTTTATAAATAAAAACTTATCAAAATTTGTACAGTTGCTTTACATTCTTGATTTTAAAAACAAAAATAGGGCTAATAAACAGTAAAATAAATGCTTTTAAGCTTTTTTTTCAAGAAATTTGAAAAAATTAAAACGAATGTCAGTAAAACTTAAATATTTCTTTAGATTTATTCAGCGACATTGTTCACTGGATTGTTTGCAATAGAAAATTACAATTTTTTGATTTCCAATGAGAAAATTTTTGTTACAAGCTAATTTCTGTTCACTGTTTAGAGAGTTTACCTTAAAAAGTAAAGACTATGATTAAATATTAATTAGTCAGAGCATTTCTGAAAATTGCCAAAATTAGTTGTTATTTTCTGATTCATAAGTTTTATTTTTTTTTTTTTTATAATTCTGAATATTTATCGAATTTTAAAATATGTTTATCTGACCGGTTTCATTTGTATGTAAATACTTTTATTATTGTGACGTATGTAGATACATATTTCAAGTAAAAGTAGCACATATAAGCTTTTAAGTTGAATTTAAATATTTAAGTTCCGTATCATCGAACGATTCTGTGATATATTTGTACCCATGTATATAAATATATATGTAGATGTAGTATGTATATATGAATATATAAAATTGATTAACATATTATAATATTTTTAATCTTTTTGCAAAATAAATTTAAACTTCCAGAGAGATTTAAAATAGCACAACTTTATTTTTGTATTGAGATCATTAAAGTTGTAACTATTTTTGTTCACAAAAGCTTTCTTGAATTAATAAATTAGAATAAGTTTCATTTTGGAGCTTGAAATAAAGTGCATATTTTACCTTCCGATTTATAGAAATTATTCCAAAAATTGATAAAGCAAATTTTTGTAAAAAAAAATAACTTGACCTAAAATAAAAGCTTCAAAAACGATTGATATAATATACTTGCACTTTTTAAGTCGCAAGAAAAAAAGCTCCAATTTTACTTATACTTCAAACCAACGAGTTTATAAAATTTATAAATTTCCTTATGTAACAACCTAAAAAATAAAAATTATTCAATATTAAAGCAATAGGTAGGCATAGATAGTTAAGACATTCGTTGATATTTTGGTATCAACAATTAATCCAGTATAAAAGTTTTGGAAAATGCGATTTCGATAGTTGGGAACCTTTAGATTTAAATTAACTCAAAAGATTATATGAATTATTCTTTCTATATATGTAATATAAATTGTTGAAGGATACTTTCAGAACTGTACTTAATATATCTGTCAGCGAGTGCACCTATTTATTTTTTTACATAAATTATTCAAAATTTCACCGCTATTTTACGTAATCACTATTTATAGTAATTTTATGAATTCACTAATTTTCAAATCAACTCAATGAAAGATTAAATAGTATTTGGACTTAGAAAATACATGTAGTTTTAATTTTATATTGTAAACATAATCACTCAAAAAAAATCCTTACCGGTGGCGGTTCACTAGCAGTGCTGTAAACCTCACTAGGAGCATATTCAGGCTTAATTTGTACAGTAGCCATTGAATCGTTGTCCTTCTCTGCCATAGGCTTCATTTATCCACAAAAATAAAAGAACGTCCTTCTTACTTTTTTTTCGTTAAAATTCAAAAATCCACAAATTCACCACAATTATTATTCAAAGTTAAAGTTCAAATAATTTTCACAGTCCAAATTTTTAAAGTGGTCACGAATAGATTTAAGTTATTTTTGCAATTTTATTAAGGATGCACGAAATTATAATTTTTTTTTTTTATTTAACAAATTATGTATATAAAAATAATAACTGAAGAAAAACGAAAAAGGGTTTGTGATTACAAAAAAGCAGAACACGTCTTAACACTTCGACTGCTACTCGACGTCTGAGATAATGCCAGTCAACGTTCGGAGATTTTTCTACCAGATTTTTAAACAACTGCGGAAAAAGTTGTTTGTACATTCGTGCATTTTGATGGGGATAAACACCGACAGCAACAGAAAAAAAAGCAACCGCGAACCAACAATAAAAGAAAAAAAAAACAAACGAAAATGTATCTACAAGATACAATATGTATACTAGGGTGGTAATAAACGAATATAACGTTTTTTGTTTTGCATTTCAAATTTGGATGGTTTAAATTCGGTTTGAAATGGAGGAAAATTAATCCATTAATTAATTAAATTAATTAATGAGCTTATTTTTTAAAAATTAAGATCATATATTTTTGGACAAGACAAGAAAAAAATCGTAAAAGAGGTGGTCTATCTTCTAAGACAACAAATCGATATTCCAATTCCAAGCTGGAAATGTTTTAGACTTTTTTCTCTCCCAATTTAATAAAAAAAAACGAATAAAAAATACAAAAAAATATTGTTGTTTTCAAAAATTGTTTTCCATGTAAAGTATTTTTTTTTTTTTTGAAAAAACCCATTCCCCTTCCACACAATTCTTTTCTTTTCTGGATCTAACTGTATACGCTCTAGCTTAAATAAGTTGAATTAAATTGAATTGAATTAAATTGAACTTAATCGAACTAACTTGAACTGATTTGAATTGAATAAGAGAGAATTATTTTTTCTTCGTTAAAAACTAACTCAAATCCATTATTAAAATATATTTTCTTTTAGCAACCACCCTAATATATCCAACATTCAAAACCCGAAAAAAGCTTCTTTTGCTCGATTGTGGTAAACCTATGGTTGAAATTAAAGTACACGAATGAGTAGCGCTATCTTGATGGTGGTACTGACATTGTGATTGCAGAAAACAAATTCCACATTAACTTTATAAATAATAAACTATACATATGCCTACATATATGTGTCTATTTGATTTAAATAGAACATTGAACAATAAATGAACTCTAAGACAAGAGTTTTAATGAAAATGAACCTTAAACGTCTAACACTTTTAATAAGTTTGTTCGAAATATGATTGTGCTAGGAACTCCATTTAATTTCCCAGCAACTTCTGTTTATAAATATAAAAAATGTTTTAAAATGTTGAAAAATGTTTAAAATTTTTCCACAAGATATATGCGATCACCCTGTTCGAAAATGTATTAGTATAGACAAAATGCATTAGCACTGCATGTACTGTATACTTTGAAAATATCTTTATTTCGTATGTAATATTACATCTACATACATATTCGTTTACTTTCCAAAACTGCCGATTTTTAGCAATTTTAGTCCAAAGTTCTGTCATATTAAAAAAAAACTGGACTTATCTAAATTGGTGGAAATTGACAGTTTTTTTTAAGTAAGCGAACAGATCTATTTTATGTCAAAAAATAGGGAATTTACTGGAGATGTGACAAATTGCACTATTTATTTATCCAATAAATTCAATCAGAGCGTAGTTAAAAAAAAAAAAAAATAGTAATGAATACCTCAGCCAGCTCAGAGTATTGGTAGTGTTTTGTTTTTAGAGAATTGTCATCAGAACAAAAAAGTTGTTTATTATAAATTTAATAACTGAGCAATGATTTTCCTTTTATCGATTTTCATGTCTTTAACTAAACTTATAACAATAGATGGAGTAAATTTTATGTAAGTCTTCCATTTTTTGTGCCAAAGAAGTATTTAATGGCATTTACATAAGACGTTAAAAAGATGGTGAACGATGGAAAATGACAATTGGATTGGAATACAGGTTTTTGGCTGGTCGTATTATTTTGTATAATATCGGAAATAAGGAACATTTAATATCTGGAAGTTTTTCACAAAGGTAATTTATGTTATTTTTAAATATTTTTAGAGTAGATCGAAATTTAGTAATGCTTATATTCTTAAATTTCTTCAACTTTGTTTACTTTTAAGAGAAAAATAAATTTACTACTGATCATCCAAAATCAAATTTGTTGATTTAAGTACAAAGTTTGAGTGAAAATGACATTTCCTATATAAAAAATTAAATTGAAATTAGCCACATTACTTTCCACAGCTTTTATTTTCAAACAAATTATTTCATAAAAAATAAAATTTTACTTTTTTTGAAAATTTCCAAATTCGATTTCAAATCGAAATTAGGTAATTTTAACAAAATTTGCATTAAAAATGTACGCGAAAAGCTTAAGACACACGAAATCTATTCAATGTGGAATCTATTCAAAATGTCAAAGTTCGATGCATAGAAAAAGAAATTGAAAGAGAAAACAACAAAAAGAAGTGATTAACGGGTCAATTAAATTAAAAAATGAAAACAAATGTCAAAAGAAATTAGTAAATTTAGGATGAAAATACTTTTGCTGCAATTTTCGAAATTGCCTCATTTCTGCTATAATGAAAACATATTTTATATTTTATTTCATGCTCATTAATTTTGTAGCTTTAAAATAGAAAATACGGTAAGAGAAAGCTTATATGCTATCCTATGTATTTTCCAGTTAACCGAAAACTGACAAGTCAAAAGTTTCGTTCCACAAAAAATAAATTGTGAACAGTGAACGTCATTAGACGTGTTTTATTGGAAAAGTCATCCGTTGTATAGTACGATTTTACATGCATTACAAATACAACATCGCCATTAGGATTACGGCCGATAAAAGCTAAAGTAGAATCTTATTGTGGATAGATTTTTTTTTTTTATTTCAAATCATTCTGACAGGTTTTCAATAGTACCAAATGTGAAATATAAAAAAACACGCTGCTGCCGATGCGTTTTTTTGGGAATTTCTTACTTCAGCTACTATATATAGATTCCCAAAAAAAACACACCTATTGTTATTGAATCTATTTTCCACAACTGTTCTATTTATATAACATTTAATTTTTAGGTATAGACAAATACTCTCAATAATTTTTTTTTGGCATCTAAAACTGTCTTTTGTGTATGAATATATTAACACCATTTATTTATGAATCTATAACCTTGCCTTTATGTTTTTTTTTTGAAAAAAACACACTGTGTCGAATCTTTGAAAAGTTTGGTGGACCAATCTACTAGTTGGGGGACGCACAATTGGACACAAAACAAAAAAAATAACAAAACAAACTATATAAGTGAGACGTCACGACCGACGACGACGACGATGTTGTGGATGGAGGTGGTGGTTTGATGCCCCACCATCAACCAATAAGCCGCACCATTATAAAAAAAAGCGTACAACGCAAGCACCTGGTACTTAAATCGAGCTTGAAACAATTGCCTTAGAGGCTATTTCACGATTGAATAATGTTATTTTTTTTTTTTTGCTCAGACATTTTTTTCGCATTAAGATGATCCAAAAAGGGGGAATCCAAAAGCCGACTTTATATACATACATAACATATAATAAATAGAAGAAGTTGACATTAAGCAAATCTTATTTTTAAGACTTAACTCTACTATAGCGATTTAGATTTGATTTAAATTTTAGGATTAATGCTAATTGCGTATAGAAGGGGAAAATTATTTATTTTATAAAAAATAAAAATAAAAAAAATTCTGTATCTGTCGTCTGGAGAATAAGATGTGGGTGAACAAAATGCTACGATTTTATATACTAAGTTGCAAAGCAAGTGCATTTACAACACTTCGTTTCAAAAGGTCTTGGGTTGGTATTACATGTTGACCTTTCTGTAAAGAGATGCAACTGAGGTGTCAGTGTACCTACTTATTTTATAAGTGGAATGTCATTTGAGATTCAATTTTTCTAAGCTGACTAACAAGTTTTGTGTATACTTATTCTTTTTCTATTAAAAAAAAAAATAAATTCAGAAGATTCATCAACAAGAAATGAAACTTGGTGTAGGATTTTAAAACGATTTGCGTTGGATGTGTATGCATACATAAAATTAAACTTTGCACATTTTGTTTAAGCATTTTTTTTTCGTATACTTTACTAAGCAAATAATTTAAGAACCTCTAAAGCTTCTTATTAAATTCATTTTAAAATTTTGATGAGCCTTGAATTTCACGAAGAATGAAAATATTTCTTTGATTGAAAATTTAGTTTTTGCAAAAAATTTATGAAAAAAAAATGTATTGCAAGAAATAAGATGCTGTTATGGTTAATTGGGAAGAGATATTTATGTTTATTAAGTATTAGAAATACAAAAGATAAGAGCCAAACATATTATGGTCAATTGTTGAGTTATAAGGTATTTAATGGCGTGTTCGAAGAGGCTCGGAGTATACTCGTTTTGAACTCCTTTTTCACTCCAACTACACACAAACCACTCGTTTGATAGTTTCAAATAACGTTTTCGGAGTGTTTCGGAGTAGTAGATGAACACGCACATATGTACATACATATAAAGTTTTTCGGTAGATTACTTGTCAATAGTTATAAAAAATGCTTGAAGGGTTTATTTTATTAAATGGCGATATTCGGTAGTGTGCGATGTCGATGTTTCATATTCTATTTTAGAATTAAAAGGAGTAGAACGAAATACTAATCAAAAACGTCATTAAATACAAGTTTCTGCAAAAGTCTTATTTTAAATCTTTTCATAATTATCAAGGTAAGTATAATTATATTAAATATTTGGGTTCATTTTGGTTGCAACTTTTTACATTGAGTTCATTTTATTTGGAATTATGTCTTTAAAGAAAACACAACCGTTTTTTCTACTAAAATAGTCGTTAAGTTTTTTGTAAATTATCTGCATTTATTTTGAATTGATTACATTTGACAACTGCAAAACAGAACAGACGAATAAATCGCTTTTACTATAAGTAATGCAAAATCTGATAATATTTCGAATGTTTTTTCAAGCATCTAGTCTCAATATTTTCAGTTAAATGTTAGCAGCTTAATCAATTTTTTTATCAGCAAGGTTTATATTTATGAGAGAGATACTTAGCAGAACGTTTGGCATACGTAAATAGGGGGAATTTTGCAAAACTGCTACCCACCACCACACTGCATCTGGAAGAAAAAACGAAAAATCACTTGAAAACGATGAAATTATAAAGTAATATTTTCATATATCTCTCAATTAGTTCATTATGCATAAATATTTATAGAAAACAAATAATAAATGCTTAGTCAACATTTTTAATCGTCTTTTTTGATAACCTTGGTACTTATTGATGTTAACTTTATATATATATAATAAATCGGAAATATACATACATAGGTATGTACATATATTATTTAGTCTGAAAACATTTTATAATAATTTCCTTTAATTTATTTACGTAATTTTTTCAAAGGGAACTCCCGCATTTTATATCAATATCTTATCAATTAAATGCTGAATTTATTTTAAATACCCGTGCGTGTCATACAAATGTGTGCTAAAATATATGAAGTTTATATTTCATGGGGGTTGACTTTTGTGCAAACAAAAATTCTAGATTTTAATCAAATATAATAGTTATGGAATTTTTTTTTTTGAGGTATGCTTTTTTTCTCTTTGTGATACAACATAAACATCAACATGAATGCTTTAAGATTAATAAATAAAAGTAAATAAAACCCAACGTTGCGTTGTGACAAATCAAATTATGTACTGTTTAAATATGAGATTTCAAGTAACGGTCTTCAGTTGCAAGAAATAATATGTAAGCTTGAGAGAGTTTTCATCTTTTTCTAATTCCAATTCACTATATTTATATTATCAGTCGTATTTATTAGATTTTTGCCTACTTAGACACTGTTTATCTATTTTCAAATTGGTGGAAATATTCTTTATTCAATAAAAATAAATATCACATTATACACGGTTAAGACAATCTACTCTTATGTCTAAGTAAGGCAGCTATAAGACAAGGTTTTTGAACACATGTTCCAAAGTTGGACAGTTGTCTAAAGTTAGACAACGTTTATAAATAAGACTATATGTATACGAGTAGTAACATAATTCATAAAACTAATGTAATATATTGTTGCGCAGATTGTTAAAGTCAAAAGTGTCAGAAATTAAAAATTGATGTTCGAGTGCCCATAAAAACTGCCCACCGTATTATCAGAAATAAAAATAAAAAATATTGATATTAGACATGTGAATGGACACTGTATCCGCCATTTTATTCGATTTTGACAAATGTGCAGAACTAAACAAAAATGACAAAGATTTTGATATTAGCTTTAATATGTGTATACTGTAGCCTAATATAGGTGCTTTGAGTTTATCCAAGTATATCTAACCTGAATTGGAATTGTAATTAATAAAACAACTCGAATAAACAAAATATTCAAAGTTAAAATTTTTCTTCTAGAAATTAATCCGAAAACTATTGTTTTTTTTTTTATTTGGATTTAGTAGCAAATTGAACCGGAATATCGTAAATTATACCAGATCGCATTGGAAAAAAGGCTACCAAAAGAAATTACACCAGAATATCAAATTCCGTGCTTAATTTCCAAAAATTAAAATAAAGATAACGCAGAAAAAAATTGTCAAATTTTTATTAAGGGTTTAATATCATGAACAATGTTCATGTTCAAGAAATATATCGATAATAACTTTTTAAGAAGCAATCATGGAGGAACACATAATACAAATTGAAGTTCAAAGAAAATTTGTACGCTTCCTTTTTGAAAAATAAAGTGAAATAATTTTTCTTCGCCAAATGTTTACAGTGTAAATTAAAATTATTTATAATTCTCTTCATATCGTACCCACATCACTTCTTTGCAGGTAATTTTTATTTAATTTGTTTTTACATAACTTTACAATATACTTGTATCTGCCAGAAGCAACAGTTCCGGTGGAAGTGTATACAAAAGATATAAGATGCAAATTTGCAGACAACATGATCAACTATATATGTATATTAACCTCTTCCGCAATTTTCATTAAAAGTCTCAACTTTCATAATCATCAAATGACAAAATTTAAACGCAACCTTTATACATTTCCCTTAACATCCAGCGACGACGATGCTTTTCCAAATCACGAGTTTTACGATTGCAAGTTCCCCCATCATCATCACTTTAATCCCATTATCAGTGAGAGTCCATTGAAATGGAAACTATATTCCCACAGCTAAAAAAATAAAGGAAATAATGCTGCAATTACAAGTATAATTACATTTTCTTTTAATGCTTATTGGATTTTTCATTATACATATTTTTACATTTCAAGCTATTCAACTCTTCAAGGGGCCGTAGTCAAAAAAGAATGACTGGGAGGAAACTGATAGAGATACATATGATTTTTTTTTTTTATAATGAGGAGTGATAAAACTTTACGAAGTTCTTTTGCGACAATTATTCGCTATTTGGTTTGCCAGATTGCACGATTTTTGCGTAAAGAGAAAAAAGCGCATATCTACATAATAGTGTCGTACTTTGATTTTGATAGATTTTGACAACTTAATGTTAAAGTTAATGCTTTACTTTGATAAACTGCTTCGAAGTTAACTTGAGGTCCATTTACTTGCCAGGATAAAATCTGGGTTAATTCTTACTCAGATTTATCAAGTTTCGACATTATGGAAATGCACTTTCACTGTCGAAATAAAGAGGGCGACACTATGCAGCAGTATGGAAAGAGCCGATTTCCATAGTATCGCCTTCTTAACAACTGTCAGAAATATCTATTCAGTTAGTCCAGAGTTAGCTCAGGACTAATTTGATGAGTTAATTCAGGATCTAAATTGACTTAAAATTTTTTTTCACAATTTTTAAGTCGGATTAACTTCAAAACTGGGATGATCTCAGAAGAGTTTTTCTGTGATAAGAAGAGAAGTTGTTCTGGATTTGATTTCAGAATTTAAACCAAAATGTAAAAATTACAATATAAATTCAATCGAAAATGCCACCAAATATTTTCTGACTACGGGTCTGCTCATTCATTTAGTGAGGGATGTAATCAGTTACCTGGAGATATATGATACTCTTCCACTCTCAATCAACCTTTCTCGCAACCAGCACTTTCTATTCACATTATCAAAATCGATTTATTAACTTTAATATAGACTCATGTAACTGATGCATTTTATTACATCTACAAAAATAATAATACTACTTAATCATAATAATATATATTTTTTGTTCATAAACCTGCCATATAATAACTAAAATCGTGCATCTACAGTCAAACCTTTGTGAAATAAAGTAAAAATTATTATTAAATACATTTTATTGGATACCGTACAAAGTATAAAACTATTTATTTGATTATTCTGGATGCAGTACCAACAGCTGCGAAGATTACCATTTTTGTTTTACACTGCATGCGATCAATTAAATAGTTTCTATAATTTTATATACTCACAATTACAAGCCACAACTTCATTATTTGGTTTAAAAAGTTATGGCAATGAATACTTTAAGTGCTTAACAGTTAATTGTTGTATAGTCAATGACATTTTATTAAATGCAGTTTTTTTTTTATGTTGTTGTTTGAGTTGGTGTAATTGTTTGCTTAGAAAATTAGTTTTGAATTAATTAATTCATTTGTTTAGTTAAAGTGCAATGACAATGTTACGTATACGCCATGTATGACAGATGGTTTGTTTAATTTATTGATCTTAAAAGGTGAAACAAAAATGGCTGACATATGCACGACTCTAATTTACAATTTTAAAAAATTAACACTATTTTAAAAGAATGAACAATATGATTAAAATTATTTGCTATTGAAGTCCTCAGAGTAATTAAATTAGTTTTTGCAGGGATTGAGGAGGTAAATGTATTAATTTACTTGAAATTGAAAGATTATGATTTCGCACGGAAAAATTAAGAGAGAGTAGAATAGAAAGATAAGAAAGCTTATAAAAGTACGTGTGATTGCATTGCAACTGGGGTCACTTAACGAGGATCCCACCAGATTATTTTCCAACACAACATTTACAAACCTTTTAAATTGTTATCAAAGTTTAAAAATAAAAAAAACATTCACTTGGGCCACACCAACATATACTTTGTATAGGGAAGCGTTTATGTTTATGAGACATATTAACAGAGATCCGCTGTATAGGCAACAAAAATTAGGATTTTAATTTGTATTTCTATTGTCGATAAATCAACTAGATTATCTTTGATTTATGCTTTCAGAGCCTTTAATTATATTGTTTTTCCACGTTTCAACTAATTTGAAAGACTGGACGTGAATTGACCTCTCAACTGTCTTTCCATCTTTAGCAAACAATGAACTATTTGGAAACTATGCTAATTAGTTTTTTCTAAAAGTCAAGCCTTTAATGTACAAACATATATGCAAATGAATTACTTTTGCATAAATCAGCTAGCTGCAATATTTTGTTGACGGCGGCGGCGCGGCGGTAGCAAACACAGTGTGAGCAGATGAAATGCTTGGAAGCTTAATGTCAGTAATCTACTCAACACAATGGCCACTTTCTTTGTAATCAAGCCATTCATTCCGCTTAAGCCTCCGCTGATGGTACATACATAAATCATAGAAAAAAAACTTAGTCGGCTAACTCATCCAATCTGCATTGAATATTATATTTATACATGGACTCGATGGTGCTCAAATATTATTGCATGCCTCTGTTTGGTCGCAAAGTGATTATCTAAATTATTTTTTTTTCTTTTGATGTGCGGGTTTTATAATAATCTTTGCATGTTTTATTTTTGTAATTTAAAAATTTTGCTGACAATACTAAAACTATGGGAAAAACTGAGGAAAAGAAAAAAATATGCATTCACCACCCAATTGTGGTACTACTAGCTCCAGCATGGCAAAATCATGAAATCCTGTTTTATTTCTGAGAGTTGAGTATGGACCATATGCCATGTGGTGGTGGTATAGGTAAGGTATACTATACATACTTGCAACTTCAACAATCATAAACTATTATTCGACTTGAAGCTGGAATTGAAAATGATGAAGATTATGGCGACTTGCCTGCGATGGCGTTTGGACATTTCAAGAGTGTTGTTTAACATAGAGACGAATAATTTCCAAAAACTTTCGCTTTTGAATGGAGGAGGGCTAATAATATCTTGTTAGAGATGAAGGCTGCAGGTATATATAGTATATGAAATACTTCAGAGATTGATGGTGTTTTTTTTGTTTGTTATTTCAATTTTTGTTTAGAGTTGCAACTTTTTTTTTTGTTTAGTTAAGCTTTGAGATGTAAATGTTTGTTTATGCTAAAAAGGTATTAATTTTTTTTGTGAAAGGGGAAATGATTTAATTGGGCTTTTTCTATTTAAGTAGTGATGTATTTCGAGAAAGTTTAAAATTAGATTTGACAATGCGCAAAATTATTCCCTAATGGATTCATTAATTGAAAATATAATTATAATGTCTATATTTATTCTGAAACTCGGTGGATCCTTAAGATCATTAGATATATGATTTATTTTCAAAATCATAACCAAATCAGTCGAGCCAAAAATAAGGGATTTTTGTCAATAAAACGTCAAAGCTTTAATTTATTACGCGAATTTCTTGACAAAAAAAGTGAAATGCATTGTAATTTCTATTTTTGTCGACATTAAATGTATCTGAAGTGTGGTATGAAAATCCTAAGAGCCATTCTCGAGATGATTTGGAAAAACTGAAATCGTGTATGGGACCTACCCGTTGTAGATGAGTTAAAAGAAAAAAATCGAATTCCACCCCTATAGAATCGCATAAAAATGCTCTGTACCAAATTTGAAGCAAATCGGTCCAGTCATTTAGGTTCCAGCTAAAATCAAATTGGACGCATAGATGCACAGCCAGTGCGTAGGAGGCGCCACCGCCGGATGGTACGACTTCTCCCACCATCGTAGTGATAATTTTGATTAAAAAAAAAACGAAATAATTTTTTTACGTCAAAACATATAGCAAGTAAAAAATTAAAGAACAAATTTGATGCGTTTTTACATATCCCGTTAATTTTATTATTATTAAAGCATACAAAAATTCAATTCACAACAAAAATATATTTTCAATAGAGCAAAATATTTTTTCAATAGAGGAAGTAATGCTCTTTGAATTTTACCTATTTGGATTGAGTTACTTTTGGATTAAACAAAAATTGATCAACGCTGTTGATCATCTACATTTATTCAAGAATATGTGCGTTTTTTGTAAATTAAGTAAGTAAGTAAGTAAATTTGTTTAAAATAAAAATGCACTAAAATATGCACATCATCGTTTGAAAAAAAAAAAAAACATTAAAAAATATTGGCAACAATCATATAAAGGGTGGCGCAAAAATTAATCACCGAGTGCTAAAGTTTTCAGTTTCAAAAATCGTGGCAAATGTCAAAATTCCGTGAGTATAGTGATTCATGTCTTGTTGACGAATGTTTTGTATTTATTTACTTCAAAAATGTCGAAGTAGAATTGAAATTTGCTGCCATTTGCAACCGGTGACAATTGTTGCACCCGGTAATTTATTTTGCGCCACCCTGTATTAATGACATTTAAGCTTTTAGTGTGAAGCTTTAAAAAATGAAAAAAGTATTACATAAATTGTAAAGAATACAATCAATCAAACAAATATTTTTTTTATTAATTTTGTTGAAAAAAAAATAAGTTAAAAAAATTAAATCTTAAAGATTTCGTTCCGTCAAAAAGTGAAAAAGCGAATACAATTTTTTTTTTTCAGTTTTTTAACAACAAACTTAGAAATTCTTATGGAATTTAAAAGTAAAGCACGGTTTTATATTTGCTCAATTCATAAGCGGAGTTGTTTGTCGCTGCTAACTAAGCCGAATTGTTGTTGTGCTTTACATGGAAATTATTTTTAAAGCGAATATATGTACATAGACAAAAAAATAAACCAATTGTGGTCTCTACTTTAAATCAATTATTTTGCCATGTGACATACTACGGTATCCTCATTTAAAAAATTCGGGTAGTTTTGCTTTCCATTTAAAGGAAACCACCTTCAATTTTTGCACGATTTTTCCGATTGTATGCACATTTGGACGATTAAATTGACCGAAAAAATCACATAGTGCACTATATGCATTTTGATTTGAACGCCCATTTTCATAATAAGCCTGAATAACTTTAACGCGTTGCTCGATTGTGTATCTTTCCATGGTTCAAATTGAATTAGTCTGAAATTGAGAAATGTCAAATGAAATGCAGACAAAAACTTGACATTTAGGTGTGGTTCACATTCAACATCGGCCCTTAAAATTTAACCACCCTTTATAACAGATTTAAGATAACATTTTTAAATTCTTGAAATTCTTATCCTTTCAAAAATGTCACATTTAGCCATTTTGTAAAAGTTTCGAAGGAAACAATTATTATAATAATTGTTTAAAAATAAATATAATAAAATTATGTATGTGTCTTCAAAGTTTAAACAATTGCAATTAATTTTTTTTTTGTTATAACTATTTATGTGTGTAAACTTTTACCATTAGATATAATCCAGTTTTTAAGTGAAAAGTGAGTGCATTCCATGAAGCAAAAAAAAAAAATATAGCGATTATGGACGGATATCTTGTTCAATCAAGTGTGAAGGAGTCTCAATCTCAAGAGTGCAATTCGTAATGCATGGTTAGAGGAGAAATCATTGAAGTATATATATATGTATTATATATTATTATAAAAATGTTATATAGTTGTTGTTTATTGTCGTCATATAATGATTACGCGGAGGATACATTAATTTGATTTCTTATTGTATACTTATTTGTCCTCATTAGTCGTTGCAGAAAAGTTAATTATGTAGTATTTGTTGATTATATTATTAATAAATGTATAAACCGAAAAGATGATCACATGGCGTGTTATGTTTCAGTGTCATTAATAGATTTTAAACAAAGGTGGTATGGTTTATATTACAAAGAAATTTTAGTATTTTTTTTTTATTTTTAACAAATTGTAATTTAAGAAAATTCAAGACAAATTATTTTGAATGCATTTGAATATATTGTTGGACTTTGTTAAACATTGGCTGATTGTTATCAGATATGTATGTCGGGGTAACAAATTTAATGTATTTTTATTCCGATGCTGAAATTGGTATCGAATATACATAATTAAGCTCCAAATTATATTTCAGCAAACAGATGTTTATAAAAAATCAAAGTACATACATATAAATATTGGTAACAATGAAAAATAGATAATTTAAAAAATGTGGATCATAATTATAATATAATATTATTTTACTAGTTAATAAATTATAACAGAATTTCTTGTTTTTTTTTTTTGTTAATTTGCGTTTTTCTGCATTTTTTTTTCCATTAGAAAGTCAAAATGAATGCAGACAATTTATTTAGGTACCTTTTAAAGAAGAATATGTTTTTAAGAAGGGAAGAGCATCAAGAAAGGTTGCATATTATTATAATAGTCGTTGTATATGCCTATTTTTGCATTCTTCATAAAATTAGTAGCCAGCAGACTCGAAAATTATACTACATAAAGCTCAGTTTTATATTGCTAGATTAAAGTTAATCCTGAGTTAACTAACCAATTTTGGTAAGTTAACACTGGATTAACATGATATAGTTCTTTGAGTTCCTTCCGCATATATCCTTCACTGAAAAACTGCTTCCAATCTCACAAGTCAAGTATAGATTAATTGTTGTTCAGAGCTAGCTCACTGCTGGTTTAACTCACTGTGAAAAAACAGGACATATAGTATATAACAATAATATTTAGACACTCAACAAAAAATCATTTGGTCTTAAATATGCGTTTTGACCACTTTTTTGTCATAAATATCTTATTCGAAATTATTTAGAAAACGTTCTATCCCTTTCCAATCAAAGATAAGTTTCTTATGATGAGTAATTGCTCAAAAGCCATAGTGAAAAATTAATTTTTGTTGCGTCTTGCGTGTTGTCTTCGCTAATTTGGTCACGGTCTTAGATTGCCAGTATGTATATTGATAGTGCTTCTAAGCGCCATTTTTTGACTTACTTCGTGTAAATGTGTATGTTATTAATAAAATTATAACATCCATTTTGTTTTGGACAGCATATTTTGTGTAAAATGTATGTATGCACTTTGTGTTTCATTGAGTCCTATAACAAATTCCTAACGTAGAGTTTTATATTAAATTTGCAAATTATGAACAGATAGTGAAGCGTTTCAGCAACTGGCTCTTGAACTTAGATTTAAAAGTTAAATATACAGTACACTACATTCTTTTCATTTATAATTAAAACTGTTTGTTTTGCAGTATAAGGAAGATGTTACAATAATTCTTAATCGTCGTATATAAAAAGATCACTAACTGCATTGAAGTTCTAATGGGAATAGATATTTTGTTTTTGATTCTATGAAAAAGAAGTTAGGTGCACGATCATAGAACCATCAGTAACGAAGAATAAGACATCTATTAGCAGGTATAGCAAATAGCAATTAGATTGCATTGTTAGGTTTGTTCAAGGGAGAGATCTAGGTCAGATTAGCATTGGGAAGTTAATGATAGGAAAACAAAAAGACGCTTACTTAATGAAAAGAACGTGCATAGTGCTGTTAAGATAGCGTGAGGAAAGAAAGAATAATGTAGGTTTTTGGCAAAACCAAATGAATTGTCTTTTGTGTTATGGAGGTGATGTTGTGATAGTTTCTATATATTTAGATATGTATATTGAAGTAAAGTTAATTGTCACCTAATGCAATGATTGTGTTTCGTAGCAAAAATTTACAAACAGTGTGGAAATGTTCATGACCTATATTTCGAGAAATACCAATAAACTGATATTTGGAATTTGTAAAAAAAAAAGTGTTGAATTTAAGATGATGAGATCAATCAATAGTTTTATAACACTTTTAGAAGCATATTAAAATACCCTTCTATTAATGCTTGATCGAGGGATTTTTTTGTGTTCAGACTCAGAGTTTGACATAAGAAAACTATTTTATAAAGAAAAAAAAAACAAATAAAACCTTTCGAAGTTTTTTTTTATCGAATTTATTCATTCAACTTTATACTAGCCTAGCTTTCGTGAGACTGTCTATCCTAGCCAGTTAAAATTAAGAAAAAGTTATCCAACAAACAATAAATGACTGCCAGTTATATTAACTTTTTTCCGCAGTCAAATTTGGCTTTCGATGAATACTTTGGAACAATTTGAATCCATAGAATTTACATACAAAAAGAGCTTAAAAAGCTTTAAACCAAATGTTCTTCGAATCGTAATGCTGAAATCATGCCTAATATTGCATACAAAATTTTCAAAAAAATATACCTACTTTGCAGATTTTAAAAAAATATTTAATATTGAGTTTACATCTTCATGCGAGTTCTGCAAAAAATAAAGAGATGTAAGATATTATATTCACATTTGTTTAATAGAGAAGGAAGACCAAAATCTTCATTAAAGCAAGATTATAGAAAGCACCGTAATGCAGATATAAAGACGAACATGTTCATCTTTCTTTCACACATTCGTATTTCGCCATGAATCTGTTCGCTCTATTTTTCTTCAAATCTGCAGATGAAGATTAATGTAAATCTACCATAAATCTTGTTTTCTTTTTTAATTTCAATGTTTTTTTTTTAAGGGTTAGTGCATTTTTTGAAATGTAGTTTGTTAAGTTTTTGACGTTTCCTTTTATGACATCTGTTTTCTCTGTAAGTACCTACTTTTGATTTGACTTGACTGAGTTGATTTCTTATGCGGTTTGACAGCAAATATTGAAAATTTGTTCAAATATGCAGGAAATTTCATATCTTATTAGTTATTATAGACTTATTAGTTAACGAGCAAAAGGCAATTGACAAGGAAATTGAATTTCCAGCGACTTTCCGTTGTTAGGTGAGAAAGGCACAAAATAAGTCCCCTTTCACACGAGGAAACTGGGTTTCCAGCAACTTTTAGTTTTTAGGTGAGAATAAGGGCACCAAGTCAGAGGATGGAACGGGTTTATGATTGGTGAAGATTAGAAATTAAAAGGAAACGTGAAAAAAAGTCCCGCAACTTCTTTCCTCGTGTGAAAGAGGGGACATATTATTTATTATTTATTTTAACCACTGCTGACGTCAGAGTGCGTTAGTTGTATTCACAATAGTTTTTGTCTGAAAAAAGTCGAATTCACGTCAAAATATAAAACATTAAACATAAAATATATCGGTTAAGTTAGTCATGTGAACATCGTCCAACAAACAGTTTTGCAAAAAGTACAAAACTAAGTTGAATGCAGTATAAATTGCCTACATTAATCCGTAGACAGATATATTACTTTTGGATTAACATTGGCAAATAAATAAACTCGATTGGCATAATATCATTAACATACAAAGACTACCCAAATATAAACAAATACAAATGATGTATAGGTATTTAAATTAGATTTCGAAACCTTCTATCATATTATATACATATACCTAAGACAGGACTTGCCCGTTCCCCACACCACAAAACTATTCAATTCGAGTGGTGTCATAGACAAATAACACTTTTGTTAACCTCTCGAAGGTGTCATCTTTTTAATAGATGACACCACATAACATATATCCACACAATGGTTTCCATAGAAATCTTTTATCTTACACCTTGAACGCAATATAGTAAACTCTAACTTAGTCTGCGTTTCATAGACTTGTGTGCTTTGAAGCGTTGCGCGTTATATTGTCACAGCATTATATTGTCGTGGTTTATTGTCTGTTGCTATTAAGCTGGGGATGGTGCAACGTGCAACCAAACTAACTGTACTGTACACCAGCGAGTTTGTGGTGCACTTTGTGAATGTTATACACTGCAAGTACATAAAAGGGCAACGACTGCTCGCGCAACACACACAAAAACTCCAACTGCATAGTCATCAATTGTGGAGTTGGAGAAGAAAAACTTTCGCCTTCTACACTGTTAAAATGACGGTAATTCGGGAACAAAAGAAATTTACAAGATGGTGGTGGAGGTAGTTTAAGTTATTCTTCTGTTGTATGTTTGTTTCGAATATGATGAGTAAGTGATGCTGATGGGAGTATTTTTTTTTATTGAATTATATGCACACAATGCAAAATCCCATTCAAAGTGATTTTGGATGGGAAAATGGAAGAACAAAATTAATGCGGTTAAGTAAATGAGGGGATATTGAAATTTGGCATTTGGCCGTAAGCAGTGCCTAACTAAAAAGCTTGAAATAATTTGTACCTACATGAGAAGACCGATGCATAGCGTCATAAAGACGGTAATCAGATTTGACTGGGTCGGTCGTGTTCAAATTAACTTGTGTCTAAACAACAAGAGATGTACTCGTTTTAAAATAATATGGTGGACGTAAATCCTAAGTGAATAAAAAGCATAAGTAGGTATATAATTTATAAGGTAGGCTATCTACCTATTCCAGATATGCCGATAGATTTGGATTTGTACCTAAAAGCGGCCAACACAACACAAAACCTCTGCTCGTTTTCTTCTCAAAACTACCAATTTTAGTCCAAAAGTTCTGTCAAAATTCGTAAAAAATATATAATTGCACTAGATTTAGTTAAAATTTATTGTTATAAGCGAATATAGATATTAAAGATACTAGCGCAAAATTTTAAACGATTTAGTACGATGTTAAAGCATTTTTACTATGATAAAATGGCTTTAACATCGTACTAAATCGTTTAAAATTTTGCGCTACTCAGTTTTTCAACACCTCCAATTTTAATAGAAGTTTGCAGATAATTATACCTACGGCCTCTGCTGCTTAAAAACCAAAACCAAACAGACCTACATATTTATTGAACATTATGTAGAATTGTAGGACACATGTCAATTTTGTGCGAGATTGGGGACGTTCAATCTATTACCTACGTCATCAGAATTTTCAGAATTCCGAACTTTTAGAACTACTGATTGGCCAGCTGTCATAAAAAGTTAGGTGACTTTTAGTGACTTTCAGTTACGTTTAGTTACATTTCATCTGAATTTTCAGACAAGAAATTCTCATCTGAAAATTCAGATGAAAGTCATTTGTAGTGGGGGAAATGTCAAAGCAGCTAAAGTACTACAAATAAAGTTGAACTTTGTTGGTTTTCGCTCTGGTTGGTGATTGATTTGTTAAGTTTTGTTCATGAAAATTCAATATTTATTTTAATGAACAAAATTTTTGTTCACTGTATAGTGAATAAAATATAAACTTTCCTGTAGAAAAGCCATCCATCCCATATTCAACAAACATTTAAGGAAATACTAAAATTCTATATGTCATCTCAATGTACCCATAAACTATAACTACAATCAAGATACATTCAACTCATCCACTTCGTATGCATAATCAGCAATAACCAGCAGGAGAAGGCACGCAAAGGCATATGTAGATATTTAACTCCATGTTCCATCTAAGTTATGTTTAATTTTAACGCTCATACGTGTTGTCGCAATATTTGAACTTGGACTTGTATTGTTTGCGTCAACAATTTACACATCACGTCATCTCGAAAAGGCCTTTGCCCAAGCAGCACAACTGATCTGATACTGATAAGTAACAGACATCTGTCGAACTCCACATGAGCATATGCAAAGTTGACATATGTATCACCCTTTCGGTAATCAAATTTTAAACAATGATGTACCCCTCCTCAAGGATTACCTAGTGAAAACCAACAGCATCTCTTGTTTCTATCATGAAAACATCTTTAGACAATGATCTATTATATTTTTTATAAAACGAAAGTGACTGTGAAATATAACTGTACTGTGTCATCTGCATGTATATACTATATGTAAGTCTTGAGAATGTAGGCATTGGTGAAAGTTGTGCCCGACTTGTGTATACTCAATTTTCATAAGACGAGGCAGAAGACATAATATAACCAAGGCACAATATGCGATGGCGGCACAGTGATTCTTCATGTTCGACAGCGTAAAGTTCACATTTTTGCTCTGACAACAAGCTTATAGACTTGGAACCACAAATAATCGTGTTGTGTCTCTTATTGATCTCGCGTATTTTATGTTCACTCTTTTTATTGTATAAAGCATCAATGGTGGGCGATCGAAGCTGTGTTATAAGTGTTGCAGTTGCTATTGTTGCCAAGAGGCTCATAGGTTACCCAATCTAAAATGTTTAGTGCATTCATCTTTACCTCACCATCATTTACTATAGCTTTCAGTTATACCCGCCATACAGCGCAAACTTTAATTCAATAAGGATTGTATTTGGAACTTTTCTGCATTATCTACCGGTTCAAAGTTGTTGTAGCATATGAAATGATTGTATCTCTTGGGGAATATCATCTTAACATGAATTTCCGATTTGTTTCGTAAACAGCGGCAGCGTGCAGTAGCATTGTTGGTTTGGTCGAGTACCATGACAAATGTGAGAACATATATACTAGAAGATGCATGTGGGCATATAAAATTGGTAGAAAATTTACGGAGCGCGAAATGCACTACCAATATTGAGGAATCTAAATATGTACATATGTTGCCAAACAAGGCAGCGGAATCTTCTAACATCTATCGTCGATAAATTGCTCCACTAGGAAAAATGTTAAAAAAAGTGAAATGATCAACTGTATCTCGCACAATATGATGTACATCATAACACATACATATATATAAATACATGTGTTCACTCAGACGTGGATTAAAGAGGAATTTCGTTTCAGAAGATGATGATGCATTTCGAATATAGGAATTTCATTTGCTTAATATTTTGAAGATGGCTCCACACGCTTGTTACGTCGCGTCGGTGTCGGCTCAGAGTTAAAACCTAACCTAACTAATTGTAATATGTTAATTTTAAAATCGGTTCTTATCACTTTCAAATAAAATTCTTCTAGGGACGTTTTACTTTGTTCATAGGTACTCCTTTCAGCCTTGTTCATAGGTTTTTTTATTTCAGCTTTTGTTTTTGTACATTTCGACTCGACTTATATTTTTTTTTATTTGATACACAAACCAAACACATTTAATTTTTTTTTTATTTTTGAAAAAATACATTTGAATGAAGCACCATTGATATGACATTTATCAGTCTGTGTTTTATGGCATTTTTGTCACGTATCTCCAATATATCAATAAATGTTTTTAATAATAATTTTTACTTGACAAAGACCATTTTGATTTTTTTAGGTTTAGTTAGATTAGTTTGAATGTTTGGTACCTATTTGAATTCTACTCTAAGAGTTTTGCTTGTGTATATTATCTTGAACCAGTTTCAAACAGCTATATTCTCTTATGAACTTCATATGAACTTAATTTAAGTTTACTCTTTCGAGAATTTGCATTAATTTTCACTTTTTTTAAGTGGATTCATAAAGAAAACTAGAATTCAGAGGAAACTGGAAAAGAAGTAATATATGTTATAGTGGGTTAATACTATATGATCTCTTGTAATAAATATACACAGTATATGTATATGGAACTATACGTAAAGACTGGGCTTTAGGTATATATATCAAACATGCATGTATCGACTTTATAATTTTGTTTTTTATTTTATTATAAGGGGTATTTATGCAATGGCGTTACGATATTTTTTTGCAAGCCCGGGCGTAATTGCGCGAAAAAACGATCACAGGGATTAGCGACAGCATCACAGAAACAAAATGGAGTTTTCATACAAACTATCGATAAAAAGTATATAATTCACGCCGGTAACACAGTTTTTCTGTGTGCTTAAGTTAAGCCCGGAGAATTTTCTGGATTAAGCTTAGCCCGTAGGGGATTAGTTGTTATTGTATTCAACATGATAATTGTTTAGCACCGACGTCGTTTGTTTTGTTCAATTCCCTCCGGACTTACAAAAAAATACGTTTAATATAGGTACTCTATGCTTGTAACGCAGAAGCCGCAGTCGCTTCAGAATGACAGTTGTTTACTCAAACGTTACAAATCGGAAACAGGAAACACTTTTTCAAAACAATCAAAGCCCCATTTATCATTACCATGCAAAATAGAGAAAATACCGAAATGTTGGTAGCTCTGAATTCTGAGTTTATTGTTTTGACATTTACGTCAAGTGCAAGTCAGATTCAGACTTCCTCGCCGTCCGAATTAAAATTTTATCATCTGCTCCTTTTTCCAATTAATTTAAATAAATATCTCATTAAATTATGGCCGCAAAAGTAGCAAATCTTCAAGCTGTAATTAAATTATTTATTTTCCTAAAAATTTCCATCATATATTCAGTATTTTGTTAAAAGAATTTCGCCGCTTAATAACCTATTCTCTTTTGGATTTCACAAACAGGATGATGTTCACATCTCATTTGAGGATCAACAAAAAATTAATCGTTTTGCCAAGCACAATGCCCGTATGGATGACCTCAAAGCTGAAATGGATCAAAGGAACAGTGAGTTAAAGAATCTGGAAGAGGCATGTGAAGAAATCGAACTGTTTGATGAAGATGAAATGATTCCATTTTTGTTCGGAGAAGTATTTCTGTCACACAATCTATCAAAAACTCAGGTACCTTATAACAAGTAAAAATCAGGCGACAATAAGTTATTTTTTTTATATTATCTTAAAAGGAACTTCTAGCTGAGGCTAAAGAAAAAATTAAATTAGAAGCTAAAAATATTGAGAAGCAAACCAACGCAATCAAATCAGAAATGGCCGAACTGAAAGCGCATTTATACCAGCGATTTGGAAGCAATATTTCTCTGGAGAGCGATGATTAGGTCTTTGCTTTTGGACTTACGAGGAATTAATCGCAGATCATTCTTATGACATTTAATACACACAATATATTTAATGGGAATTTTTAAGAATAATATTCATTAAAACAAAATAAAAACACACGCTTAGCATCGAAGAACTGATTTCTGAATCACCATGCAAGGGGGAGGGGGTGGAATCTTCTTTCTTTTAAAGATGAGTTTGGGTCTTTCGTAATTCTGTTATCTTCTTTGATACGTTTTATAATTTAATATCGACTTTTCTCTGAATATTCCATTACTATTCTTTGCACCATCTAATTAAATATTTAACAATTGAAGATTTATATAAATAGTTTATTATATGTACATAAATGCGAATTTCTAACTACGCTTCAAATCTACCTCTGTCTGACAAGAAAAAACGAAGGATATACTTTCGGCAGATGATCCAAGACAAGCTTCCTAGAAAGATTAAAGTATTATTGTGAATATTCAGCGATCAATATAGGATATCAGAAAATAAAACTTACTTCTAGAAAACCATTTGAAAATGGTTGTGCATAATGTTGCCATTGTATCAATTCATTTATTTGAAGGGAATCCTTGGATGGTGCGATATAATTTCCAGTTCCATCACAATTGCACAGTAGATTTTCATGCGTAGCACATTCATCAAAATCCATTGGTAGGCCAAACAAACCAGTCAGTTCTTCGCCTGAAAATTTCACAGAACTTTCTTTACCAAACTCTTCAGACGTCCCACATTCATCATTCTTCAAGGCACATCCACCGAGACTGGTTTTGGCAATTTGCCTCTGAAATATTTTCTCCTCTATTGTTCCCACCGTAATCAAACGATATATTTTAACATCTTTCTTCTGTCCATCTCTCCAGATTCTGGACATAGCTTGTTGATCCGTGGCTGGATTCCAATCATTGTCGAATAAAATCAAACGTGATGCTCCAGACAAATTCAAACCGACACCTCCAGCTTTAGCACTCAATAGAAAAACCTTTGAACTGGATGCTTCTTCATTAAATTTTTTTACTATAGAATTCCTATCAGCCGCCGCTGTGCTCCCATCTAGTCGAGATACTCCAAGATTAAGAAAATCACAAAGTCCCTGAAGCATGTCGAGGGTTTTAGTGTGATTTGATACAAGAACAACTCGTTCGTCCAAAGATGAGATGTCAGTCAAGAAGTGTTGAACTAGTTCTAACTTACCCGAGTCAAAGGGGCCCATCTCTGACCAATCGGGGAGGAACTTTTCCAAGCTTTTCGTAAGAACGTTTGGTGATTTACAACGAGAAATCAACGACGGATGATTGCATATCTTCTTCAAAATCGTTATAATTTGAAGAGGGTTCATACTTTTGAGAATATTTTCCTTCTGAGACTCCCACAGATCTAGAGCCCTGATCAAAAGAAACTGTTGTAATTCGGAGGGCTTCACAAAAACCACATATTCTCTCTTCTTTGGCAGATACTGTTGGTTCACAGATTGCGTCCTTCTAAGAATAAATTTTGTAGATATTAACTTAAGTTCTGCTGCTTTCTGGGAGCCTTTAAATTTAATGTTTTCGTCGGCATCTTGTGTTTGGCTTTGAACAATAGGATTTTCGAATTCTTTCTTGAAATCTGGATATGAACCAAGAATCCCTGGGTTCACGAAATCTACAAGTGTGTAAAACTCCTGCAGGTCATTCTGAATCGGTGTTCCGGTAAGAATGATCTTCCGTTGAATGTTCATACCTTGCAGTGCTATTGAAATTTTTGTGGCACTATTCTTGAGGCGATGGCCTTCATCGCAGATGACTAGATCAAAATCTAGCACCTTGAATTCATCAGAATGTCCAAGAAACATTTCATAGGAGACAATGACAAAAGGAATATGATTCTGATGGGAGAATTGATGCAGTTTGTGTTTCGCATCGACAACAAACGCATACATGCGTTCGTTTTTCAACCATTTGTTGATTTCGTTGTTCCAATTCGACGTAAGGCTACTGGGGCAAACAATGAGAACTCTATGTAGAACTCTATCGCCCCCAAACGGACCTTGTTTGAGGAGAGTATGGCAGAGGGCCAGACATTGAAGGGTTTTTCCCAGTCCCATCTCGTCCGCTAAAATGGCTCCAAAGAAATCTGGATTTCTAAAGCCCATCACGCACTCATAGAGGAAGCAAATGCCTTCCCGCTGGTGGGGGCGCAGATGTTGAACTAGCTGTGGCGTTACTCGCACTTCGTAAACAGGGCGATTTAGTTTGTTGAACCTTTTTTCGTCTTTCGGCCTGGGAAGAATTAGAGGTTCAACATCTATGTCTGGCAGAGATTTTGTTATTGAAGGCATTTTCTTTTTCATCTTAGGTGCAGTTAGGTGAAGCATAGGAAAGAACAAACTATGTTGAGTCTTCTTTTTCTTCTCTTCTGGTTCATGCCATTCATCGGAAGAACCTTTAAGCATCTTTCTATTTGCATAGAACTCTTTGAGATCTGTGACTTTTTCTTGGATTTCAACTTCCTTGCCTCCGATGACAAGAAGTGCTCCTTCACTTAAATCTTCAGTTTTAATTGCATTTGAAGTACCTAAAAATTGTCCAGTCTCGCTTTTAAGAATGCAAATATTTTTTCTTACCTCAAGGGACCCATCGCCTTCCCAGGTTTTATGTTTTTTTGTGGTAATCTTCCGCCAGACTACATTGAAAAGGATTTTGTTGTCCAGATCACGATTATTTTTCGGCGAGCTATTGAAATTTTCTTTACCCTTGGAAGTAGATGTTGAAGAAGAAATTTCATTGTGTTGTGAAGGTTTGTCAGATATTCCTGATGATGATGCCATTGCACAAACTGCATTTCCTCTTAAATGTGAAGGTTTCATTGATGGAGCCCCGGAACGACGCATTTTTTGTTTATCTACTTGGTCTTAAATTATTAAACAAAAAAAATGCTTATTTAAAATAATTTTCAATTTCGCGGGTTTTAAAAATAAACAATTTTGACAGGAACAGTATGGATTATAAGGTTGCAAACAGTTAAAAACCGATAACAAACTGATGCTCCATACAGAGTTGCCAATTTAAAACAAAATCTCATGTCGAATTCCTTTCGACAAAAAAATCGATTTTTTTTTGTAATTGCGTGCGGTGCTTTTGACAGCCCAATTAAATGAAAATTATTGTTATCACGAAATTTATTTTTTTGTTTTTTGTTTGAGAGCATGTCATTTCGAATTGGCCGTTGATTGCTTGTGACCGAATATGTTAAACCTCTGTCCCATGAGAAATAAAAAAAATTAAACATAGATTCTTGAAAAGCTGGCATTTGAATTACCATCCATCTCGTTATAGTTTTTTGCTGAATATTTCACATCTATTTATTTAAGGACACACAATATGAATTTACAACAACAACAAACAACGAAAGTTTGACATCTTTATGTTACGAAATATCTTTGGGTTGTTTTGTCTTTCTGTTCATGTTTCTCTCAGAGTGAATTTTTGTGAACTTACAATTATAGGATTTTTTTTTTTTGTTTTCCTTATATCGATTTTCAAAAATTCTTCAATCTTATTAATTTTTTTTTGTTTTCATTAAGGCTAGTAGGCGTGTTTTTTTGCAAGCCCGGTGGGAATTGCAGGAAAAAAACGACCACAGGGATTAGTGACAGCAACACAAAAACAAAATGGAGTTTTCATACAAACTATCGATAACAAGTATATAATTTATGCCGGTAACACAGATTTTCTATGTGCTTAAGTTAAGCCCGGAGAATTTTCTGGGTTTAGCTTAGCCCGTAGGGGATTAGTTGTTTTTGTATTTAACATGGTGATTGTTTAGCACCGACGTTGTTTTTTTCGACCAATTCCCTCTGGGCTTACAAAAAAACACGCCTAGTATACAGTTCCTCCTCCAAAAAAAAAAATACATGTACTTCTTATGGGAGTTATGGCAAACAAACATTTATTTTGACGTTTACAATTTAACTATCGAACTGTGAGCCAAACCTGTTTAAAAAATTTATATTCACCACGGGCTTTTTCGCGCAAAACAATGTTGGTGAAATTTTTTTGCAAAAAAAAAAGAACATAATTTCCGTTTTTGAATTGGTTTTGATTGTCCGGCTTGTCCGTATTGTTTTTTTTTTAAATTGCTTTGATATTTGCCCGTTTTTTTCGACTTTTTTGTTTCACCACACACATTTTTCTTCACCACTATTTTTTTTTCGTTGAAAAGAACTGTATACTAGGCTTTAATAAAAAAGTGTAAATTTAAATCGATTTTTCGACTCCGCAGTAGGTCTACAGTCTAAATGGCATAAAAACATTAAAGTGTGATCACTGATGTGCTAAAAAAAAGCTTACGCTGAATGGAAAACAAAACTAATTCCAGTGAACCTTTCCAATTGGGATAAACTCCCATTTGGTCACCATTCACAATAAAATTATAAAACCGATGAATATTTTCTGTTTCTGACAGACGCAGACGCCGGCTGTCGCAACGAACATAGTGTACGTAAGTGTGGGTAAAAACAAGCAAAAGGAATTCCATCAAATGCAAAAAATATAAAAAAAAAGAATTTTTCTAAAGTACTTAATTTTTGAATTAAAATTTCTATTCCACGGTGAGCGTTTATAAATTAAAAACGATTTAGTACGAATCCATTCTCTGGAACGTCTGTGTATCGCGAAAGTAAAAAAAATTGCAAAACGCGCGTTCGGCCCACTCCCCTGAATACAGAAACAAAAATTCCTGAAGCAAATTTTGAATCAAATTTAATAGAAAAAAAAAGTGAAATAAAAAATTTAAGCATACACAAACCGTAGAGAAAAAGTTCAATATTCTTCTTAGCTTTCTTTTTTACTTCTCTTCTCTCTGGTTGGTGTTAAAAATATTTTGTCCGCATAGAGGCATACATTCAATATAGAAGTTTTGCTGTCGGATTTAATTTAACACAGTAAATTCGGTTATATTAATTTTTTATAATTCTCTCCATTCGTCTTCTTTTTGATTTTTTTTAATAATTTTGTGACATAATTTGTTTCAGTTTTTGCAAACCTTCCAACTTCCCACATTATTTCGCGATAGTGTGCTTTTAATACCTCTACCGCGTTCACGGCGAATTCATCGAAATCGACTGATTGACTGGAAGCAGCAAAAAAAAAAAGCGAATCAAAACCGGATATAATCGTTTTAGAACTATTTGGGTTTTACGGTTTTTTTTTTTTAATTCATACATATTTTGGAAAAGCGATTAAAATTTAAATAAAGAGCATCGACTCAAAATGATCAACATGGATATCAGCGTAACACCCAATTATTCGTACATTTTCGACTTCGAAAATGATTTCATTCATCAGCGAACGAGGAAATGGATGCTGGAAAATTGGACATGGGTGTTTTACTACTGTGGTATCTACATGATGGTTATATTCGGCGGGCAACACTTTATGCAAAATAGGCCAAGGTAAGTTGTTCTTGTTAATGAAATAATGATTGATGTAGATTGTAGATGTATGCCCGGTAGGGGTGTGATGCGTGAATCTGAATTTGATATCATCATGTGTAATAACACCTGGAAAGGGTAGTTTTTTTTGTATTCGCTGCTGAATGAATGAATAAACAGCGCACATGACACATGATTATCACGCGAGCAGAAAGCAGATGGCAGAACAATTCTCACCCCAAAAAAAAACAACCATTCAAATTGTGTGTTTTGGTTACTTTGTCCTTTTTAAAAAAATATTAGCCCCAAAGATTGAATTACTGGTTTTTTTTTTAACGGCTGAAGCCAGAAGAAGAAGATCATGTTGCAATACAATCTATTTTTTTAATTCCTTGGTTACTTCCCTTTCTAATCTTCGCATGTTTTTATCTTTAACTCTGTCTGGCTTATGATAAAAATAAATCATGGTATAACGTCAATGTGTCATAGCCATGTAGGTACATAGAATTTTGATTAAATTCACTTATTGGCGCACTTATTTTAGCACTTTAGATAAAGTGTTGTCTATGAATTTAATATTTAATTTGTGTTTGAGTTGGGAATACATATTTGTAAAATGACTTCATACAATTTAGTATTTTATTTACTATAAATCATTACTCACATGATCATAAATACCTACGTTTCACCATATCGTTATCACATACCTACCTATCTACATAGATATTTCTTTTCTTATTACTACATAGGTACTAACTTTAATTGGACTGTAACTTTGTTTGTTTTTTTTTTAAATCTAGATACCTAGGTATGTATGTAGGTATATCGATGCGAATAGATACGAATAATTTTGTTCATAACTTCTTAACCTATGTACCTACATACATATGTATATGATTGTGGAGACCATAAGTTGTAAACTTTTCTTAAAAGCTTAATAGGTATACCTACCAACGAAGTAATTGGTTTAAGGAAACAATTCACGTTAGATCCTGTCAATTTCCATTAAAATTTCTGCTAAACTTGCAACATTCCTTACGGCCGTAAAAAAGTATGTAGCTCCTTTTTACTTGCGATATATGTAGGTATGTACATATGTATTCGTAAAAAAAAACCAACTCGGGATTTTGATCAAAGTTGAGATTACAATGATAGCGAAGTAGAAAAAAAGTTGGTTTCGCAATTCTGTCTGTCTGATTTTTCTTTAAATTTGCTACCTACCGTTTTTTAGGCATTCTTCCATACGTTTTTTTTCATTTTTTTTTTAAGACAAAAAAAACGGTACCTGCCGTACCTACAAATTTTTTTAGAAAGAAATGAAAATCTTATTTTTCTCAAAAACGCCCACAACTTTTGTTAAATAAAATCAGTAATTTTTTTTACAAAAATGCTGCTATTTAACTATAGAACCATTTTTTTATTTTCGATGTTCTCAAAAACGGTTCAAGTGTTTTCGATCAAATTTTATTTTTTTTTTTTAATTTAATTTTTATTACAGTAATTTTAAAAATATTGTGTACCAAAATCTTGAAAATTATTTAATTGAATTTTAAAAAAAGTTTCAAAAAATTTTTTTTTGAGAACTTAATTATTTGAAAACGACTTGCTCGATTTTTATTAAACTTAGTATCCAGCAGATTTTAAATACAAATACAATTTAACCAAATTATAACCAAAAATAACGGTACCTCCCATACAAATTTTTAAAAACCGGTAAGTATTGAAAATTTCATTTTTCACAAAAACGGCTCCTACGATTTTGATTTAAATTTTTGTGTGAACTAATATCAGAAAGACCTACCATATTATTGGGAAAATAAATTATCCATCGTTTAAAAATGGTAGGTACCCCTCATAGACCCATTTTTTGGCTTTTGGACTATCTCTTTATCTGTTGAACCAATTTTAATGAAATTTTTTTTACACAAAAGCTACTAATATAAGTTTTCAAAAAATCAAATTTAGGATTTAATTAATAATTTCAAAATAATTTTTTGAAAATTCGATTTTTCGAAAATGGGTGGATGATTTTTTTTTTAAATTAATTTTTAATCTTCGCATAAATATGTACTAAAAATTGGCGTACCAATTACATGTAAAACATGAAAAACTTAATATTGTGCTTTGTCTACAATTTCAAATCCACCTTGAATGCAGTTACATATGTATGTACCTGTAGGTTGAAAAATTACAGTTTTAAGTTTATATTCAGATTCTGAGAATACTAAAAAAATGATGAAAAATAAAAAAGAAAGATAGATAAATATATTCCATTTTAAATTTTTCTCTTGGCAACACCCATTTCAGAAATTAAAAACAAATAACAGCATTATCTGATCAGTAGTCAAGCACTCTGCATGGGAAGAATCGCATATGTTTGTACACGTTGTGCTGTTTTTTTGTACACCCACATCCAGTTGCTCAGTAATATCGATACCAAAACAATTCACACATACGGAAAGTCAGATTAATAAAAACAAAAACTCCACCATATTAATAAAATCTAAATCATCCACTGACTTAAATATTATTATTTCGTTTATTTTTAATACTTTCAATTAAAACAAACAAGTTCGCACGTTGGCACAAAAATCAATTCAAATATAATATTTTCGATTTGACTTTTGACGATAGAGATTGTTTACATACGTGGGTGAATGGAGATCAAATCTCCCAAATTAGAAAGAGCTTTCTTTCGTCTTCAGAACTAATCAAGAATTGCTCTTATTTTAAGAAACATGAACAATGGAAAAAAAGTATACCCTCATTATCTTGTAACAGTATCAGTATAACTTTGCTTATTCAAATTGCAACTTTGTGAAAGTTTTTTTTTTGTTTAAATGTACATACCTACCTACTTTGAAACATCGACGATGAACTTTATTACTTCAATATGCGAAAGAAAGTGAAACTTACCCCGAATAAAAACTTTATTACAAAAAAAAACAACATAAGTAGGTACCATTTAGTGGCAATGTATTTGACAGTGCTACGATTTCTGATCAAAGAAATCAACAAAATTATATAACAATAACTTATAAAGTAAATTGATTCATCTTTCAGAAAATTCATTGAAGTTTAAAATACCTACTCAATTCTTTCTTAAATTTTGTAAACATACATATATTTATTTATTATAAAATTGATGTATGTGTACAAACAAACCGAACTTGAATTTTTGTTCCCAATAAAGAAAAACGAAAAATGGTTGACGCAGACCAACAAAAAAAGGTCACACCTGTTTTACCGTCCTCCAATGATCCGCAAAGAACTGCACGAGTGCGATGGTATTAAATGTAAATAAATACGAACTAACTTAACTACACAACCACTCATAAAATAAAAAGTCAACAACTTTCTTTTGGCGGGCAATGGTTTGGATTTCTTCCGCTTTTTTTTACGCGTGCGTGATAGTTATGCATGCATAAAAAGACGTCACACGTGGAGAAGCTTTGCTTTGGAATTTTCAACCAAACTCTTTATAATCTAAAAATCAAGTAAGGTATGAAAAATTTTAATTTTTTTCCGTACCTACTAACATAAAAACTACAATAATAAACAAAACTATCTACATATTTGAAATTTAATAAATTTCACTAAAACATTTTATTTAAATAAAATCATTAAGCTATGTTGAATTCAAGGGTTCTCCTGATTCGTAGTGTGGTTCACGTTTTTTTTTTATATAAATACGAGTAGGTACTTACATACTTGAAAATTTTGCAATGGTTTTCTGAACCATTTAATGCACTGTTCGCATAAATGTCTGCTTCGCATTTGCCAGTGCCAGTGTTGACTATATGATTTGTTCGTTGCGTTTGTTTTTTATTTTCTTCTCTTCATTGGAGCAACAGCATTGAGGTTATATTCGAAATATTGGCATGCAATTTTTAAATGTACGTATAAGTAAATTGGTTTATTATGTAACGAAGAAGACTGTTGGGATCGACAGTAGGGTTAAACGAGTTGAAATCGAAATTGATTGAAAAAATTGTTCGAAAATATACGCAATAAAATCATACGATATTTTTGTTAATCTTTTAGGTAGGAGCTGGTTACATTAAATGGTTTTGGTATGGGAGTATTAAAGGTCTTGTATGTACAGTACATACATATAAATATAATTTGTGGATCATTGTCAATACCTAGCAAATGATTTTGAATACTAAGCAACTTGTTTATGACGATTATAACCAATGAAACAAACTACATTCAATTAATGAAAGTAGGTAACAAGTCTATGAAGATTTTTGAATACTATTGAAATACATACATATGTATGTATATAAATTATTTAATTTCTTTTTTCAAGAACTGTAATGTTTTTTCCTTCTTTTTGTAGTGTCCATTTTAAGATCGATATATAGATAATATTTGAAGTTTTGACTTTTCAAAAAGGAATTTTAAAACTTTTCACTTTTTTTTTTTAAATAACACACCTCCTCAAGTGAAATTAATACAATATTCATTTGAGAATATAAAGGGTGTCTCGAAATTCACGCAAGAAGTAATTTTGAAAATGATCTTCAAACTTGCGTTGTATTCTGCTCATTAAACTCTGAATGAATAAACATCAAATTCTTGTTACAAGTTATAAGAAGTAAACTTTATTTGTATTTAAAATAACATTTATTTTAATCAAATTAAGGATTTTTTTTAAAATAAAGTTTTGAATACTTTTCCTACACATACATAAATATTGACACATGGTTGTAAGTCTAGAGTAAAAAAATTCACAGTTGCCTTTTTACCCACTTAAATTGATTATTAAATCACAAATTAATTGGATTGTGGAATTATGGCTCTCTCTCTCTATGTCAAAATTTATTTGTATTCATATATTTACTCAGACATTGTAAAACAGAATCTAAATTTATGAATTTAAGTATTTTAC
Organism: Epistrophe eligans; assembly: GCA_951394125.1. NCBI lineage: Eukaryota > Metazoa > Arthropoda > Insecta > Diptera > Syrphidae > Epistrophe > Epistrophe eligans. The sequence continues at coordinate 15,043,608 of OX596029.1, read as the reverse complement.
TAAACGTAAGTAGGTATGTATCTTCTTAATTTGTTTTCCGAAGTTGTTATGTTTGTTATTATTTGTTTTTATTTGTAATGAAGTAGCTTTGAAGAAGGCCGAAGTCCCTGCCGAAACGTCGCGTCTTCGGGGAAAAACAAATGTAAACTATTGATTATTTTATTGCTACATCTATTATGCCCCAAAAAAAAAACGAAGAAACAATAAAATTTTGTATCTTACTCAATTTTTTTAATTAATCTTCAAATTGGTCAATTGTTAAGTATTATTTCCCCATAAGTTTTAATAATAATTTTTGTTCTTGTTTCTTGAACAAGAACATAATTATGTATGTAGGTAGATTTTAAAATAATCATCCAACCCTATAGAGGAATTAAGAAATATATGTGTTTTGTACAAATGATCTGTCAATATATGAATGGATTTCGAATAATATAAAAAAAAAACTTAAATACTAAAAAAAATTACATAATATGTAGGTATATAAACACAATGGCAACACCTACAACATTAAATTCTAATGAATTTTCAAGAATTTTTAGCGCAGTACCCTTCCTTCTCCCTACATTCACAGAGCAAGCGGATTTTAGTTTGATTATTCTGTAAATATTTGCGTAAATTGCTTATAAGTTACCTTTACCGAAGTGAAAAAAAAAAACATTATCACTAATGACAAAAGCAATACAAATTTGCTTATGAAATTAACAAAGTATTTATCCAAATAATGTAGTCATATCACTTCAAGAATAATGAGCTTGAGTTGAGTTAAAATGTACATATAATGATTTCACTTTAATTCTCTATAACCACATTTTTGTTTTATTTTATTTGAATATGACTTTCCGCTTAAATCGGCTATGTTAATTTCTATTAATTCAAAGATGACATTTTGTGCATGCACTTCACAGATAAGTTAAACTTTTTTGCAAGGAAATATACGTATTTTATTGTTTTGAAAGTTTTTTAATTGTGACTTTGAATTTGCAAACGTTTTAATTAAAAAAAAAACACACACACACATTACATTATTTGATAGGTAAGGTAGGAAATATTTAAGAATTTTTTAAAATAAACAATTTGTGTAAATATAAATAAAAATTTAATTGAGTGTTTTGTTGTTTTCTTTATTTTATTTATTAACAGCAAAGATTTTACAATTTGGTTGTAACCGCACAATTTACACACAGAGTTATGATAATATACATATCTTGCTTCTGAGAAAGAGTTTAATGTTTGAAAAACAAAGATAATACTAAATTTATAAATAGTGTTTTGTTGTTTAAGTTAGTCGTCATTACTTGATTTTCTTACATGGTTTTCTAGTTGTTCTTTGAAAGGTTCAGATTTGATTCAAGATGGGCCCATATAATTATTAACATGTAATTAGATTTTAAAGAAAAAAATGACTGCTAATTGGATATATACATAACATATAAGGGTTCAACCTCCTTCCATTAAAGGTGATAAATTTGACTTGTTGTTAGTCTACTTAATAAATATTAATTTGTTTCTTCTTTTAAGGGGTTCATTATGCATTAACTGATGAGTAAATTTCAAACAAAACAGAATATAGAATAAAGTTGCAGTTGGTGAATTGCATTGGCTGCGTTTTGCATCGGTATCGGTAAAAAAATCAGTGATGAACACAAATTTGAGGTTTTTAATTTTACTCTATTCAAAAAGCCGCAAGAAGCTATAGAGTATTTAAAAAAAAAAACTCAAAAACTCAATTTAGATAAATTTTTTGTACAGATACTTACATACCAACCCTGCATGAATGCAGCAATGTTCGAGTGTAAAAATATTTAAAATAAAAACAAAACATAAAATGATAAAATTAACCTTAACTATTACATCCCAGTCCCATACCTATTTTCTGCTCATATTATAATATTGTAATGAATAGAAACCAGAAATAGAAAAAAAACAAGCAAAACCAAAAAATAACACGAAGGCCTATTGTTGTCAAATAAAATGAATTTCATTTTAAATGTCACGCACAGAATTTTTATGTCATAAAGAATATTTTAGTAATATGCCTTTCTGAAGTAAAAATTAAAATATAAAAGTTAAAAACTTAATTAGTCTTTTTTTATTGTTGAGATACATGCATGCATACATACATATTGCATAAGTACATACATATACATATAGGGTGTTTTATTTACCATTGACGGACGGTGCGAAGTTATTTATATGGTCATTTAGCTTAAGCGGAAAAGTATTAAAACAAGAATTTATAGAATTTGAATAAAAATTAATGAATACTTAAGTTTTTTTTAATTTTTAGAAATTCTAGAATATTTTTCTTATCTATGAAATAAAACAATTGATCTAAAGAGGGGACATGCGAATCCCAAAAGAGTATTTTCTGAGTTATTAGGAAAAATGTCTCACACAACGTTAAATTAAATTATAGTATAACATAGTTAAATTATAGTTACATATTTTATATTATTCATTTAATTATTTTATTATAATTAATTCAATTATCCACTAACAAACATATAAACAAAACAAAAAAAAAACAAACAAACATAAAAATCGGAACTGTTTGAGTGAAATATATGTGTGAAGTTTCAACACTTTTTCCGCTTCTTTAGCCAAATTAAAACCAAAACTTCTCTCCTTGAGTTGTGAACCCACTGAATTTCAAAATTTGCATAATGACGCTTAGTGTATACATTTCAAACTATAAGTATTTAAGCTTAACCTTAAAAAGTAGATAGTCTAAATTAACTAATAAGCATAAATCTAAGGACTTGTTTTATTTTATTTTTATTTTGTAGAACCTTCTAAAGTTTGCCAACACAAAACAATTCTAAAATGTTATACAAAATAAAACATGTTTACCTACTTGATTCCGATAAAGTTTTGCCAAAAATTTAATGTACATATTAAATGAAACCAAAAAAAAAAAAAAAAGGTTAATTAATGCAAATCTTGCGTAAACATACTTTTATATCTGGTTGGTTGATTGTTTCCAGGCCGAATAACATTGGGCAATTGAAATCTCATTTGGGTTGTAAATATAATTTCACTGGCCCACTGACCGAATCGATTTTGGATATACATATGTAACTTAAAAAAAAAATATCATAATTTAATTTCTTTAGCTTAAATCATATTTACTCAAAGATGATTCCGTCTTTGTCTGTCAGTCCGGTATCATTATTCACCATATCTTTCTTTTATTTTCAATAAAATGATATAAGCTGTTAAATATTGACTTTGTCTTCTTCTTCTATAAATTTTAATATTTAACCATAGAAAAAAGAAACTACTGAAGTCCAACTTTTATTTCTTTAAAAACAACAACAAATTTATCAACGAAATCAAACAAAAAGTTAAAACGTCTGCCAAGTGCCAGTGTGAAAGGGGAAAAATCAATGGCGATGGGTTTGGTTTTTGGTCCAATGTCAATGTCAATGGCTTTGCTGCAGTGAGTGGTGGGCAGCAAACTTCTTGGCATAGATATGGTGCGGTGACCATATTAGAAAGAATACAATACTGGATAAAAGGGTTATGTTTCAAATGCACAAGTAGGGATGTACATAGTTTCATAACTTAAAAAATTGTCTTGTTTATTTTTAAAAGAGGGACAGCAATCTTAGCGTTTTATCGATCAAGGACGAAACTTATGTATATCTGTATATCTTGAAATTTAACAAATTGGTAAAAAAGTATTTCAATTAAAACGAAATAAAAAGGATCATAATTCGCAAGTAACAGGTTATAAAATCTAGTCTTTAAGCGCTCTGAAGATTTTGTTGTTTCATTAAATCTTGCAATTTTATTTTCAGTTATAGGTATACCAATTAAAATTTAGATAGCATTTTCTTTAAAAAAATGCTTACTCTGATATAGTAGGGATGGTCACCTAATACATGTATAGAGCATCCGGTAAGCACTTGCACGTGTTGCAAAAAAAAACCTACACGATTTTCATTCTACACAAAGTTCAGAAATGAACTTCAAGAACAAATAATAGAAATTTAGAAAAAAAAAATGTATTTCATCCCAATAGTTTTGCATCGTCAGCTTTTCCTTGTTCATGAATTTTTAAGTATAGACTTTTGTCGTAAAGGTTTTTATGCAATACATTTTTTTTTTGTTTCTAAGAAACGTTTGTAAGGACTGCTGTACTGAGATCCTTTTGACATATCACTTATAAGTAACAAGAACTTTTACTATTTAATTTAAAATGTTTCTCCTTCTACGGGCATTCTGGAAATTAAAAAGAGTAGAATTTCCAATATCGATATTCATAATGGAAGTGAAATTTCGTGCATATCATGTTGATTGTAATTTTTTTTATCATTTAAATACACTTTGACTTGACATGAAATAATTGTTTTAAGAAACAATTCTTATAAAGTGCACCTGGACTGTTCGTCGTCTATCTTCAATGGTTGGTGATGTTGATTAAAATATTTCTTTTACTTGAAGTTTAATATTAACTTAAGATTTATTATGTGGACATCATAAAAACAAAAGATAATGGTTGACTTGACTTTGGCCCCACACTATTTTGTGGTTCAGATATTTTTTGTGTTGTTTTTTAATAGTTTTTAACTAAATTGGAGACATTAAATCCCTAATTTATCTTGACCCGAAACCCTTAAAACCTTACTGTGGTATAGTTTATTGTTTTTTTTTTTTTAATTTATTTATAAAGGTTATTAGGGGCATACTAGTTACTAGTAGGCATACTTTGGACACTTGAAACTTAATTTTAAAGTAACTATTGAGGTATTGCATTGACTGTAAAAGAATGGCAATTCTGTTTGCTGTAAAAAAATTTCTCAATGTCGAAATGTTTCACTCGTAAGTCGATTAGATAATATTGGGGGCTCCTTCACTAACCAACACCTGCAACTAGTTTTCATATAATGTGGTACAACGCAAAACGTATGAAATTATTTACCAAGAGACTTAATTTTTTTTAAAGCCTGTCACTGTCATTTTTTTCAAATGCATTTTGACTGACTAAAAGTCCGGTAAATAAGATTGATTTCCAGTTAGGTGTTTGTGTGGCGCTAGCTTGATGTATACAAATGTCTACATAGACGTTATGATAAAAAATCATTGTTTTGAAAATGGCCATCATAGTAATGTTATATTTCATGACGATGAAAAAATCGCTTTTTTTTTTTTTACATAATTTGCATCGTTAAATTGTAAACGATATTATTCTCTAATCCAAAGAATTTTAAATCTGATATGGGCGAACAAATTAGCAGAAATTAAATTTAAATTGTGTAGTTGGGTCAAATATTTTCTAAGAATAAAAATCAACAAATCCAGAAGTTCCATGCCTGTCGGCGTTGACCTCCCCTTAATTTAAATTCAAGATGATAAAAAAAAGCGAAACAAATTATGTTGTTACAATTTCATTGTAATAATTTGTTCATCTTTATTTCTCAACAAAAAGCACCCGGCAAAAAAAAAAAATAAATAAATTGATTTGAGTGTTCAATTAATTATATACACAAACCTTTAGACAGTAAATCTTTGTAATTTAAGATAATCGAATTGCTGCACTAACAGAATGTGGGTTTTATATATATCTTAACGATTTAAGGAATTTGAATGAAAAAAATTATATTAGATTGACACTTGGAAATTCCGAACATTTAATTTTAAATTATATCTTTGTTAATAAATTATTTATGAAACCGTTATTTATTGACCCCTCCTGGCATGCCGGTAAATATAGCAATTAAATAAGAGTTGGTAGGTTTTGAACGAATTACGAATAATTTGACAGCTAATCGAAACGAATGACAGCTAGGAAATTGAGTTTTAATAACAGTGTCCTCAAAATGGTATGCGATGTTCTGATATATACAGAATAAAAATGCAGAAACATTTTAATTTGAAAACGCAGCCACTTTAATGGAAAGTAAAAATATTGTATTCAAAACTATCTCTAACTCTTTTTATTTTTACAGTTATTTTGAAAAAAAAAAAACAAAAACATTTGGTCAATTAATAAATAAGACAAAATATGTTATGTACGTACTAACTTTTCGTTCACAAAAACACCGCATTTCTAACGCATCGATAATAAAATTGCAATCAACAAAAACTGATTGTGAAATCAACAAATTTCGATCATAAACGACAATAATAATAATAAAAGGGTATTAATGCATCGTCCTAAATTATCGTAAGTTAACATTGTAAAGTTTCTGACACAAGTGTTTTATATTTTCTTAGATATCGTAAATGATATGTGTAATTGTAAACCAAAATGGATCATTCAATTTTCTTTGATTTTACGAAATTAACGATAGTTTTACGACATTGCATGAATACCCTCAATAAAAAATACAAAACTTGACGATCGATATCGAAAAAATTCTTCATTGGTCAATAAAATTGACAAACGCAATTGGGGCCGATATTTTCGTAAGATTTGAATGTATCTACTCGAAAAACAAAGTATCTAAATAATGTGATGGAATTAAGACATACACTATAAATATGTAGGTACAGTCAATGTTATTATTGGCCCACAGTTTATTGTACATATTCATACGCACATTGACTTTATATTAACTGTGTATATTATGATAGTAGATTATGAATTGTTTATGTGTATATACCCAAAACAACTAATTGTTATTTCAAGCTATGTATGTATTTCATAATATTTTCATTTAATATGCATTTTCATTAAACATACATTTTCATTAAATTCAAATGTTTGGTATAAGTAAAGGTTGTAATGTGACACTGAATATTTTGTTTCTATTATTTGTAAAACTTGGAACGCAATATTGTTTTTGATATGCAGATTGTTTTCTATTAATTTTTTTTTTTTTTTTTTGCAAATCGATTAGAAGTTTGTTTACTTTGAAAAACCCTTAATGTAAATGGATGGGTAGGGTATGTGTATTAAAAGACATTTTGTTAATTATACAAAAACTACTTAAAAAATCTAATAATTATTCCTATTTGTGTAACCTTTTGTTAAGCAAATGAGACTTCTTTACACAAATAGGAATAATTATTAGTACGAAAGGCCTCCGTGTAGACGCATTTATTTTCAAAAATTAATTGTTGCGCATATATCTACATATTTGGTATGGATATTAGAAGTTTGCGACAATGCAAACAGTTATAACTGAAACAATGTAAAACTTGAAATTACACTGATTAGTATTTCCCTTTAAATGTAGAGAATATGAATTAATTTCTAAATTCGATAGAGTTGCTGAGGCTATATTTTTTGAAATTATGAAATTACCCGATTGACAAGAGGTTTTTCTCTGTTGTTATTCTTAAAATAATTGCGCTCAGAAAAAAAAAAAAAAAAAACGTACTCAGTTACATATGTTAACATATAAACAACACACCCTTTATGTTATAAAGCCTACGTCAAACTTAAAAAAAAAAAAAACTTAATTAACTTTGGACATCAAAAATCAAGAAAAATATTATACTTCGTCAAGTTTAGATAAAAAAAAAACTAAATATTTGTTTAAATAATGTAAGTGCATTATTTAAACGAATTTAATTTAATTAAATGACGTCAGTCAAGTATGAAGTGACGGCTGGGATATATGTACATATGTATGTAAGCAGGTACAAAGTCTTTTCGTTTTCTTGTTAAATTTATGTAAATGGATCGAAGAAACCACAAATGAATTTAACCTGTTTTAGAATTATTGTAATTATTTTTTTATATGATTGGCCTTGAAATAAGGAAACCCTTTTGTATCTCTTTAAACGAAAAAAAAACTGATTTTAAATGACTTCTTTTAAACGGGTAAGTATCTACATATTTATATATTATTACTTTTTTAACAACACAAGATATCGTACTGTCGGATTAACATCACCGTCTAGATCTACTTACTACCACAGTGTTGCGTTCTTTTTCTATAAAATATTAACTATTGTTGTTGTGTCAAAAAAGAATGTTAAAAGTGTTACACTGTGTAACATTTCATTTAGAAACGATCAATGTTAAAATTGTTGATCTGTCAATCTAAAGGGGTTGAAAAAAATGAATGATATGAATGAATAATAAAAGAAATTTTTTGATAGCATCAAATTTTATTGGAAAAAATATTTATAAAATATCAAAAAAACAAAAAAGAATATTAATCAGAAAATAACAATACACAATTCCAAAACACAAAATCGATTAAAAAAAAATCAATTATATCGAAGAGAAATACAAAAATTAAAATAATTCCAAATCGAAAGAAAGAAAGGTAAACAAAATAAAATTCCCGAATTCAGCTGCTTTTGACATTGACATTTCAATTTATATCGACGAGATGAGTTGGAAATTGTTAAAAAATGTAACCTTCTGACAATTCAATTTATTGAATTTAGGAACGATTTGATGACAGTGTTACAATTTATCAAATTAGGAACGATCAGAATTAACAATGGTTAACATTTTAGAGAAAAAAAAAACGCACCACAGATATTATACATACAAAAAAAAGTGTGAGTGCCGGGACTCACGGTTAAGTTGTGTAAACATCAAATTAAATATTCAAGTGCTGGTTTTACATCATAGAATGCAACGAGTTCGAACTGTTAACCAAGTTTAAACCCAAACTCGACCTTTCAATTCAGTTTAAGCTACAAAGGAACGTACCCAACATTGAACGTATCCAATATACATACATCAACGTATCGTAACGTGGAACAGCACAACGTAATGTGCTACAGAAATTTCCACGTTTTTAGTTTACCCTACCGCCGGCATAGATGTTTACACATCAAAGAACCCGAACATTTTACCTACTGCCTTTTCTTGCTTTTCAAACTACTAATAATTTCTGTTGTCAAATGTGACATTTACCCAGAAACAAATCAGAAAAATCCCAAATGCGTTTCCTTTTTTTAATTTCTGGTCAAAAATTACAACAACATCAAAAATCTCGAGCCCAAACTTTTCCCGAACTTTTTTCCAAACTTATCTCAAAAAGTAAAGAAACAGACCTATTATCTATTTGTTTTGTTTCCAAATTCTTTAGCTTCAAGAAGAGAAATTGAGAGTTAATTTTTCTGTGAAAGTGTGAAGTTGCAAATAAAAATATCAAGAATAATCACAATAAATAAAAAAAAAATTTTTTCAAAAAGGAAAATTAAGATAACGTTATTTCGCCACTATTTTAGTTTTATTTATTTGATTCATGGTTTCTTTATGATATGAAAAACAATTATATTTAATTTTGGTGCAAAATATGAATTAAAAAATAAATAAATATTTTATTGATCGTTCAAAAAATTAAAGATCACTTTGCTGCATTTGTGTGCGTCTTGTTTCAGCACTTAAGGAAATGAAACCCACCACAAATCTCAACCAAATAATAAACGCATATTTATTCGTATCTATCTTTTTCATTTTTGTTTCTTATAAGATATACAAATCGTCAGCCAAGTATGATAATACTACTTTTTTTTGACAAACTTCTTTTGATTACCTATATTTCTCCTTAATTAAAGAATTAATTAACCAAAAATTAATTATTTTAGTATTTAAATTTCGTTGTGTAGGATGACTTCCAAAAATATTTTGTTTTGATTTTAATGCTAAAAAAGGCAAATGGGTAACCCTGGACGGTAACTTACGTACACAGGTAACTTTGAACAAAGCGCATCAATGTAAATCATAATGAAGTTATTATTTGATGCTTATATGTGTATAATCGAGTAGATATTAATTGCTTAGTCGCTGTAGGTGTTAAACCTCGATTGTAAGACTCTTCCCTTAAAGTTTATAATAATTAATTTTGGTTTTCTCAGACTTTTCTATCTACATCAAGTAGGTAGTAAGTTAAATTTCAAATATGAGTAATCAATAGTCATTTAAAAATGGATATCCAAAAAAACCACCAGTTGTTCGTTTTCTATCACTTGTATACGCAAACGTCAGGAAGTTGGTTGGTATGTTCATCGAGAATGCGAAATTAAATCGAGAAGGGGGTATAGAAAATGTAAAACCTACATACATATGTAGGTATAATAAATTGTATATCCAAAAATGAGTCAATCGCTGGTTTGTATAAGAATATTTGAATAAAGAGTTGAAAAAGTGTGCTAGCAGCATGCATGAGTTGGGAGTGCGCGGTGATAGCAATTCTACGTCATGATAATTTTTAAATGAATATTATGGGTTACTTTTAATATAGTTTTATGCTAATCATTTCAAAGGCATTCATTTTGCCAGGAGGAGAAATAAATAAACCAGCATGTTCAGGAAAATTAGATTTCTCTCCGCTAAAAATTGAGCAGCCGATAACACGTACACAGGAATGGTTAAGAGTTGTACCTACATAATTCACTAGAACCTGGTTCTACACAATCTGTAGCGTCACCAAATTTATTTGTATTTTTTTATCAGAGATTCTCTCTTTCTCATTTTCTTTAATTCTTATACACTTCGGCAAGTTCAGAAAAATCAAATAAATGTTATAAAATACACAATTTAGACAAAGATAGATAGATCCTACATTTAGGGAAACGAAACAAAAAGAATGACTTCAATAATTATAGAAGCGGAAGGGCATTGAATCATGAAATTAAATTGACGAGTTAATTAATTAGTAAAACAAACTGGTATATCAAATTATTCAAAATAAAAATTCTTTTTTATGCTATTTTTTTCTTAAATGCTTATATGCGTTTCATGAGGCACAAATGTTAAGATGATATCTATAATCAAGAGCACAAAACATTTTTTGCATTCTAATAAGCATTTTTTTTTTATACATAAAAAACAAATCATCATAAAGTTTGCATTATATTACTGAATTTTTTTTTCCAGCAATGTGAACGTCTGTGTATACTGTATAGTGAGGTTCTTATCAAGAAAACAAATAATTGCTTTTCTATACACTATTTTTAGAGTGTTTTAACAGAAGAAAGAAAAATATATTTTATCGTAGTAAGTAAATAACAGAAATATTTAACCAGTTTTTTTTTTCTGTGATTATCGCATGTTTCACAAAATGCTAAGCGTAAAATTATTCAAATCAAAGTTAAATTGGATTTTATATAATTAACATAATTGAAGTTGTAAAAATTGTACAGGCCCTATTTCAATAAAAAAAAATTCTTTGCTGTTAAGGACCATATTTTTGGGTTGAATTCTCGTATACGTTTCTTTAGTAACTCGCTTCACCAATATTTTTATTAAAGATTTTTGTTTTTATAAAAATAAGGAAAAATTCCCTTCTATTGAAAAACTCCAAATGTCTTATATTTCTGTGGGCAACAAGTGTTAAAACTGTCAACTGATTTTTCTACCCGGGCGAAGCCGGCTGTGTTAGCTAGTCTTAATCTTTGTTTTATTAACTGTTAATTCCCTTTAAGTACCAAATACAAAATCTACTACAATCGACAGGAACTGTGCTGTCGCCAAAAAATATTATTTGGTTTTCAGTTTTCACGTACCCACACGTTTCCAAAAAATAAAAAAATAATGTTAACTTTTGCACACATTTGAACTTGCGAACTACGTGCCACTAGCGCTTATTTTATTTCTAATTTTCTAATAACAGGTATTATTAACTTAATTACTAATTAATCGACCTACTTCGGAGAATTAGACCATTAACATCAATTAACTTCAATTTTGTTTTATTTCGCCCTTAACTCAATGATTAAAGATAATTCAAGTTTGATTTGAGTTTATTAATAGTAGATTAAATCTTCAATGCCTATAGGCACGTTATAGTTTAAAACCGCAAGGGCAAAGTTTCTGCGTCTAAAGTCGTGTATTTTATTTACTTTTGAACTTTGTTCAAAGTGTACTTCAGATAATCACAAAATATGATAGAATATTAGCATTTTAAAAATGAACTTTGGCCAATATTTATATCACGCTATAATTTTATGTTGAGTATACATATATTTAAAATCAATTGAGATTTTCCTTAAAAAAAGCTTGTGATGATAGTGATATAAAAACTTGTTTATATTTAAGTCTAATCGCTATATATGTAGTTTCTGATTTATTGGTAGGTACTCTTGATCTTAGTTTTACTTTATTGCTTATATTATAACTACTTTAGCCATTGACTTAAAAGAAAATTAATAATAACCAGTTATAATGATTATAAAAAAAATGGTTACACTTGAACGTCCTCATTGCTCATTGGACTTCTAGTTATTTTAGATCACCAGTTTTTTTTTTAGTTTGTACGTAATCAGCGTTATAATTGCCTAATTATTCTCGATAATAATGATTACCTTTAGAATAAAGCTCAGGCTTAGGTATAATAAAAAGCAATCAAAAGTTAAGGCTAATTAAATAAAATATATACAAAAACAAGCTTCAAAACACGAAGAAACTTTTTGTCAATGATAACTTTTGCATTTTACTGTTTAATTTAAATAAATTTAAATAAAGATTTCGCATGGTATGCGTGCATTATTTTTTGTATAGTTTAATAATAATGATAATATTATCTGCACGGAGTTCAAAGTAAATATATACAAAGATTTTTTTTTTTAATTTTACTCGATCTGTGATTGTTGATAATAATTTTTTTTAATTGCGTTTCTTATCTTTTTAAATAGACATCATGGTTGAATTATTCTAGTAGGTATGTATGTACATTTATATAAATTCACTTTCATAAACTCAAAAACATATTACTGTCAACAACACAACCGTGATGATTTAATCCATTCGCCTCCCTTAACAGAGGTCGCTGACAGCAACCGGGTGTTATTAAATAAAACCCCTATATACATAGCATTTCTTATGACATACATACACATGAAAATGCACACGCCTACATTTTGTGGTTCACGTATTTGAATCAAAGTTAATATTTATAACTTTCCAAGGCTAGATGAATCATAAAAAAAAATGTACAACGACTAAAGCTTGAACTAATTTTATGAAGGTACTTAATTCATAAAGAAAAGCTTTTTTTTTTTAAACTAAAAATTGAATAGATTAATACGATGCGATGCACGAAACGCTAACGTACATATCTATACATAATATATGTATAAGTTTTGGTCTAATAATAGTTTTTGTTTTAAAACGATTACAAGATTGTTTTTTTTAAGCTACTTCGCAAGTCGTTAAATATCTAGTCTGGTAGATATCGTGACATAAAAGATAAACAGAATAACGACTGAATTTTATGATTAATCAATGATTTGATCAGGGACGTAGCTAGAACTTTATTTCGGAGGTAATTGCAAACCGAAATGATCAGATAATGGATATTTGAAATTATTTTTGGCGGAATCGAATCAACAATAATATTTTTCTGTATGCTGTTAATTTTATTTAAATTCATCCTGAAACAACTTCAATCAATATTTAGTTAAAACGTGCAACATAACGTCGTTCAAGTGGCTGCCTCTGGTGGCTTCGCAGAAGCGCATTCTTCTGTCACTCCAATTTTCCAAGACCTTGTTGATGGTTTCGGGCTGTAGCTCAAGGATTGCTTGGATGATATTGGCCTTAAGTGCTTGAATCGTTTCCGGATTGTTGGCATAATATCGGTCCTTCACGGTTCCCCACAAAAAAAAAATCAAAAGTGGTCAAATCGCAATCGGACGGCCAAGTGACATCGCCAAGACGGCTGATAACACGATTTAGGAATTTAGGCAAAAGATTGACTGTGTGGCATAGTGCGCCATCCTGCATGAACCAGAGGTCGTCCAAATCCATGTCTTCCATTTTAGTAAAAAAAAGTCGGTTAATATGGCTCTGTAACGCCCACCGTTGACCGAAACGTTGTTCTCGGCCTCATTTTCGAGTCTCACACTCTCGGCTACAGTAGCCATATTCTCGCCTGTGTGCACCGTACGACGACGGAACCAATGAGTGTTGTCCACTAGCATACCAGTCTCACGCAACTTTTTGCATAAACTTGCGTACAGCAGGCACGGTGGGTGCTTCATTTCGGCCAAAACTTCTTTTCAAAAAATGCACTATTTGGGCTACACAGCACTCACTTTGGAAATAAGTTTCAAGTGTATAGCGACTCATTTCGTTCCGCGGAGGTAAAATAATGACTTTCTGTCAAGATTTCAAGCGGGAAACAGCTGTCAGTGTCAAAATAAACTATGATTTAAAAAGAAACCAACCCTTGCGAAATTGCGAAAATGTCATTCTCGAACTTTTATCGTCAGAAATAACTGATAAAATTATATCCACGTCATGCCAACTTAAAAACTCCGGAATTAGTATTTTTGGCGAAAAGTCGCTAATGTATCGGAATTATTGAATTTAGAAGCAAATTATTAGAAATAAATCCGAACTTAAAAATTATAGTAAAGGGCGTTAAAATGGAAATCAGTATTCATACGCATTTGCTTACAAAGCAGAGGGGACCTTAGCTCTGTTTGTTTACTTTATAGAAAAAAGTGTTATAAATCATTGCAGTGGTTTCTTCTGTAAGGCGATTTTCATACACACCCAAAGAGAAAAAAAAGGGTTTTTTGTTAGAAGTTTGGCTTTTAACTTAGTAATAATGTTTCTAGTTACAGTAAATTTGACAGATGATTTTTGCTCAGTATGTTTTGCCATTTCACCGCAAATAGGCTTCTTCATTTAAGTCGTCTGCCCGTCCATATGACCGAAATCATTATTTTAAAACTCTAATGGCAGAAAATTATTATCTTTTCCATAAAGCCAATACTTAGCCAATTTACATTATTTGTATATATGTGGTTTATTTTGTTTTAAAATTATATACATATACCCTGTATAATATCTATTTTCCATGAAAAAATCTAATTTATCATTGTATTATTATCTTAACATGAGACAGTAAACAAATTTTATCATTACCTACTTGTGATCTCACATGATAAACTGATTATAAATATGTCCGTGGACAGCAAGCAAATCGTATGATTTTTCAAAAAGAGGGAGCAAAGGTATCGTGTTTTAAGTGTGGTAGTTGAAGAAATGATATTGTGAATTTTGTTTTATCGTGCTGTTGAGCTATTTTCGAATTTTAAAATATCACGCCATTTGGTTATTTTTAAGATTTTGGTTAGATTCAAGTTCGGAGGGTTTAAAAAAAAACTCTTACTAGAAATAGCATTGATCTGTTGAAAAAAGGGACTTACATTTGTAATCAATCTATATCAACAGACTTGACGGAAAAAACTTGCGGGGTCGGATGAACGGCACGAAGGTTTATACAATGCGATGTAGAGTTTAAGAATGTTTTTCGAAGTATTAGATAATATTTTCCATAGCTTTTTTTTTTCTAAAACGAATCTTTTTACTTATATCTCGAAACATCATACTTAAAGTTACGACCGTCTTCTTTTTAATGAGCGATATCCTTGCTAAACCAAATGTGTGATCAACGGAAATCCGTAAGTTAGATGTAACTTTTTTACGGTTCTCTAACCATGATTGATCTTTAAAACATGTTTGATATCTTATCTTCTTTCAAAATGCTCTCTGGAAATATTCGTGCAGGTTGGTTGGTTAATAACCTGAGCCATATTTTGTAATGATCCGATAAGTAAAATTTTGATAGGTTAATGAAATATTTTCTTCAGGTGCATTTAACTTCGGTCTCTTTTGCAATTTTACTTTGCAATCTTTTCCAAAAAAAAGCTTTTAATTAAACCAAAAATAACAGAGCCCAAATTAACACAAAAAGTTTGAAAACCTATAAATGACTTAGGGACTGATGGTCAAATGTCCGTAGATAACTTTTCAGTGGTGGTTCGATTTGACAAATTAAATGAGCAAAGGTTGTAATAAAAAAATAATAATCTATAATTTGCACATTGAACTGTTTATCTACAATCTACATATCTTAAGTAAATTTATAAAACTGATGCAAACGAGTATGTATGGTGATTAAAAATGAAACACGCCACTTTTAATGGAATTTTTTTTTGCAAAATTTGATCAGGTTTGAAATATTTGATCTTAATCAAATTGCAAAGCTATTATTGAATAGGCTTCAACATCTGCAGTCTGTCTAAAAACTCATACTATGTATTGTAAAAAATATGTACAGAAAAAATTTCAACCAGGTTTATTTTTATTTATTTTTTTTTTTAATTTATTTATTCATCAGGCAGAGATATATACTCTTACAGACTACAGAATTATTGTTGAAAACTAAAATACTAAATAAAGCAGTAGAAAGAAAAAACGTGACGTGAAAAAAATATTATATATGTAAACTAGATTTTATGTTAACAAAAAATTTAATTCTCCAGGTTATGAATTTAATATGAACAAGATGAGTTTTTTAAAAGAATCTTGACTTCGTTGAGAAAAAAAAAAAACAACATGATTACAAATTATGTTGGCTTCTCTAATGCATCGAGTTAGAGGTTCATTTAGACCATAATTTACTCGATGATGAGGTTCAATAAAAAGGAAACGGGATCGCAGATGCCTTGACGGAGCATACACACTTACGGAGGATAAAAGTAGGGGGCAATTCATATGGGCTGTGATAATATCGCGCAAAAAATATGATTGCAAAATATTTACGACGAACATCAAGAAATTGTATACCAAGAAGTTGAAACCTAGTTTTATAAGTAGGGATATGAATATTCCAGTTTAAAGGATGGACTACAATTTGAGAAAACTTTTTTTGAATTTTTTCAATCCTTGTAGAATGCACTTAATAAAATGGATCCCAAGTTATACAGCAATATTCCAGCGATGACCTGACATACGCAAAGAAGAGAGATCGAAGAGTAAATGGGCCTTTAAACTCTTTTTTGAGTTACGAATAATTAAACTTAACATAGAGTTAGCTTTTGCAACTACAAGGTCTATATGGGACTTGAAGCAGAGTTGCGAATCAAAGATGACAACACGATCTTTCTTTACGTTTAATTAATATTACGAGTTCAGTATCTTCGATAGAATACTGAAAAATAACAGGTGAGAAACTCCTAGAAAAAGATAGAGATTGGCACTTAGATACGTTTAGGAAAAGCTGATTAGCTAAACACTAAGCGATGGAGATCACTTTGGAGTAGAAGATTTAATACAACGAAAAATTTTAATGTCATCAGCAAACATCAAACCAGAAACGTTTTTTAAGAAATCTGGGATATCGTTGATCAGCAACAAGAATAGGAGTGGTCCCAAGTGACTTCCTTGTGGTACTCCAGAAGTGACCTCAATTACTTCTGATAACACGTCATTGTTAGGTAAAAAAACAGTTTTCTGCCGTTAATATAGGACTCAAACCACTTTAAAATATTTGAATGGAAGCCAATGGATTCCAGTTTTTTGTTTTTTAAAAGTATATGATGGTTAACTCTATCGAACGCCTTACCAAAGTCAGTATATATGACGTCAGTTTGGAAGCCATTTTCAAGGTAACAAATAATTTGATTACTGAAAATTGTAATGCTTGGTTGTTGTTGATCTGCCAGCAACAAACCCATGTTGGAATGGTTAAATAATTTCCTTAAGAAAAAAAGTAAACTTATCACAAACAATTTTTTACAAAATTTTTGGTATTGTTGATAGTTTACTAATGGGGCGATAGTTAGAAACGTATGGTCTTATTTATAAACGTTGTCTAACTTTAGACAACTTTCCAACTTTGGCAAATGTGTTCAAAAACCTTGTTTATTGATGTCTTATAGCTGCCTTATTAAGACAAGCAGAAGATTGTCTTAACCGTGAATAATGTGATATTTATTTTTATTAAATAAAACATTTCCACCAATTTGAAAATAGTTAGACAGTGTCTAAGTAGACAAAAATCTAATAAATACGACTGGTATTGTTTAGAGCCTGATTTATTTATAGGAATAACATACGAGATTTTTGCAATTATCAAGAAAATTTCCCTTTTCAAGAGAACCATTAAACAACTACCCTTACTTTGTTTCCTTCTCAACCAAAAACTGTAATAAGCTGAAACAAAGTGTGCTCGTGTGAAAACATACTGATAAAACTAAAAAAATAGATGGCAGCAGGTCCAGAAAACTAGTTATCGGCTTATTGCAGTTAAAGCAAATCGATTCAAGGAAGCAGAAAACCCAGATTTTACAAAAATGAAAAAAATCGAGTTAGTTGGTTCTTGCACTCAGGTGACGATATACATATTACGTCAATGGGTCTAGCATTCGAAAACATATATTTACCTATCCCATTGTTTGCAGATACGTAAAGTAAATTACATAAAAAATATACAACCCTGTTTTTTCACAAGAGATTAGAACAAGACAAATCTATGCGGATAGCTCTTCGAAAGTTACCAGTGTAATACTAAAAAGATAAAGGAATTTCTTGAATTTACTTTTAAAAATGTAAAGAAGATAGTACAATTTGAACTAGTAGGTACATAAGCGAAAATTGGGGGCAGGGTATAAAAAATAGTGAATTTTTAGATTTTAAATTTAGCATCCATTTTTATTTTGTTTTCTTAACTTAAGGTTGAGTCTCCATGATATGAAATGTTTTTTTTTTCAAACCAAAACCAATAATTTGTTGAGTGGTAAGTTTTTTGACAATATAGTTTTTATTTATTATTATTCTAAATTCTTCTTCCGTTTATTTTGATGATAGAACGTAGTGTCTGGGATTTTTATAGATAAGCCATGTAAAAAAAAAAAAAAATAAACAATTATGATAGAGTATGCAAAAGCAATCTAAAATGATGAAAAAAATCCACGATTCTATAGAACCACACCCAAAGTGCTGATTATAATGCCTCAAAGA
This sequence comes from Epistrophe eligans, assembly GCA_951394125.1. Lineage (NCBI taxonomy): Eukaryota > Metazoa > Arthropoda > Insecta > Diptera > Syrphidae > Epistrophe > Epistrophe eligans. The sequence continues at coordinate 15,024,932 of OX596029.1, read as the reverse complement.
CTATATACATACGTCAAAGCACAATTGCAAATAATAGTGCTGCAAATACATATGTACATATGTATAAATATACATTAGACCGATCCAAAAAAAATAAAATTTCTTTGATTTTTAATGCCAAGAGCTTTTTAGTTAAGTTTAGTGAAATGATAAGCCTGGTAAAAATTTCAAATTTAGAGGTCGCTCATCGCAATTTTCTTTTCTCCATACAAATCGTATGGGTAATTTTTTTGGTTTTTTGCTTCTTTATTTTATAACTTTAGAACCTATTACTGTTAGGTAATGATTTAAACGTATTTTTAAAGGAAATTGAATGTTCTTTAAAAAAAAGTCCTTACTTCTTATTTAATTATTGTACTCTTTCCAAAGTACGTATTACACTTCGACCTTTATTAACTTTGGAAAAAGTACATTAATTAATGAGGAGTAACGATATTTTTAAAGAACATTCGATTTCCTTTAAAAATACGTTTAAATCATTACCTAACAGTAACCGGTTCTAAAGCTATTACATAAAGAAGCAAAAATAACAGGCTTATTATTTCATTAAACTTAACTAAAAAGCTAGTGGCATTAAAAATCAAAGAAATTTTCTTTTTTTTTGAATCAGTCTAATGTACATATGTATGTACAATGTACATATATATGTACATATGTACATACATATGTGATGCAGACACTCCACTTTTAGTTAGTTGATAACTTTGGTATGTGTCTTACTCATTTTTGTATTAAGTCTGCTTGCTTTTAAGATAAGAAGAATAAATCGTCAAATGGAAATATGCGAAGTCTTATAATTATTTCTATCAATTTGACATTTTTCTGATGACTTCTGATCTTGCTTATTATCTGAAGATTAATGATTTATGTTGACTTTTGTCTATACCTATACATATACATACTCCCATTTATATACAATTTGACGCCAACTTTAGAATGAGACAATCAATTTCTTATTTATCAATTCACTCTGCCAACACAAATTCTTTCCTATCCTTCTATTCCTTCAATTTAACTTCATAAATTTAAAATAACCCAATACTATCTAAAAATGTATTGACATTTGTAAAAAAGCCAGATTGAATTATTGTACGAAATTTTTTAATTCTATGTATGTTTAAAACAAGGAAAAATTAGAAAGTGAAAAAAGTAGGTATTAAAAGTCCTGACCGTGGGAACTTTGTTGCGGACAGAACCGCAACAAAGTTCCCACGGTCAGGTCTCCTAATACCTACAAAAAAATAATAGCAATTTTATTGTAATGATTTTAAGATTCAAGCAAAATGTTTTATTTCCAAGAAGCCTATTACTTTGGAAGCACAAAATTATGAATCAGGCCATTTAATAAGGGAATAATGGTTCATAAATGAAGGCTTTGACATTTTCTTCTATAGATTTAAAAGTGCTTTACAATTGAATTTTTGTATCTTGTGAAGAAAATTTGCAAGCAAAATTCAACCACACTTATCATTACATCACACATTGTTCATTGCTCTTTTTTACCCAATGACCTGGTCTTGTGTAAAAAGTGATTTCACTTGTTTGATTATTTTTGTAGGTTGCACGTTAATTTACCTAGCGTTTACAAAACGATACTTTTGTTTTCTTTTTGAATTTGATATACATACATACATATATGTAAATAGCCGATACACTTATCCCTGTGGGTCAACTAAAGAAAGGCAAAATCAAATGCAAACAAAAGAAAGTCCTTGCCTCATAAATCCAATGACCAATTAATAGCCAATCATTACTAAGTTCCGTTTCAGTTGATAAAAATAGAATCCGAAAGGTCATATGACACTCTGCATTCTTACAACAACACACAAAAACCTTGGATCGAAAATTTTTGAAAGGAAATGATGGGTTAACATGGTACATGCTGTCATCATGTGTTAGCTTTCCCACAATACCCCACAAGTGTGTTTTTGTTTCTTTACAATTCATTTCACCTCATTACGCATGCATTTATTCCATTAATTGAAAATGTCCTTCCTTGAGAATTATTTATCTTAAAAACATCTACATAATATTATATACATTATTTATTTGTACGCAATAATATTTTTTAATAATAATTTTTGTTTTATTTTCCAGATTCCAACTACGTGGTCTATTGATCATCTGGAATACCCTGCTGGCTATGTTCAGTATTATGGGAGCATTTAGGACGGCACCAGAACTACTACACGTTCTGCGTCATTATGGACTTTTCCATTCATGTTGTGTTCCTAGGTAAGTAAAATTGTTTATTACTGTCACTATTTTCTCCGATAATTACATCAAATCGATTGAAAACTAACATTAAAGGATCAGTTACAATGGGTTATTGGGTAAAATAGATTAAGTTGACTAGATAACCTGTTTTGCGAATGACCATTTGACATCATAAATATATTTTTATACTCAACTTGTTTAGGAAAATGATTTATAATGGAAAAATCATTATTATCATTAATGAATTAAAAGAAGTGAAATCACTTTAAAATGTCGAGAAAATCTTCAGAAATTGTTTCAAATTCTGGAATCTTATTTTGAGGCACAATGTTTTTCTGCGAATAACAAAAATCTTTTAGGAATAATAGAATCGTTATTCTGAATCGAAAATACAATGCAAAACATTACTATTATTTTTAGGTGAAGTTATCAAAAACCAGAAAATATTTCGATTTTAATGCTGCATCTTTTTGCAAAATTGATTATGCTGTAAATATTGTTACCACAATTTTTTTCTTTTTAATGAAAATGACATTGATAATGTTTATTTTACCCAAAAAAATGAATCACTACAAATTCTGAGAAGGGCTTACAAAGTAAAGGATTATCATTTTTTAAATATTTCTAATCCGTACACCAAAAGTGATTTTAAAAAATTATACCAAATAAGAAAACAATGTTTATGGTATTTTCCAAATAATTTTTAAAAATCTCACGAACATGGACGGTATAAATGCCCATAATGACGAACTTCTAGCAGTGATTTCAATTTTTTCCTTAAGCACCCAGAATAAGCGATAAATCAACTCTCGCAATTGTTTGTTTTTTTTTTCTTGGAATACAAAATAACTTACTAATTTAGCTTTCTGTTCTTAAATTTTATAGGAATTTTGATAATGTAACTTTTCGTTCAAATTTAAAAAGTTTTTTTTTTTTTTTTCATTTCAGTTTCATCACAAATGATCGTGTTAGCGGGTTCTGGACATGGTTATTTGTTTTGTCAAAACTTCCCGAGCTAGGTGACACTCTATTCATTGTCCTGCGCAAACAACCCTTGATTTTCCTTCACTGGTATCATCACATCACCGTCCTTATCTACTCGTGGTTTTCCTACACAGAATACACCGCCTCCGCACGTTGGTTCATCGTGATGAATTATTGCGTCCATGCTGTAATGTACTCATACTACGCCTTGAAGGCAGCCCGCTTCAATCCACCGCGTTTCATTCCAATGATCATCACATCGCTGCAACTCACACAAATGGTGGTTGGATGTGCGATTAACATGTGGGCCCACAGTTTCCTAAAGACCCACGGCCGACAATCCTGCAATATATCACCGACAAACATCAAGCTCTCGATTGCAATGTACTTCAGTTATTTTGTATTATTCGCAAGGTTCTTCTATAAGACTTACTTCTCGCCCGAGGGCAAGAAGAGCCGTTTCGTCAAAGTTCACCACTCCACCTCCACATCAGCTTCATCGTCATCTACCGCACAAAATGGTAAATTGAAGGCACAGTAAACTTGCGGCCGGTCGTCTCAAGGCCTCACACAAATACAACACACACACACAAAACCAGTTACGTACACAACTATATACACCAATTTAAAATGCAGAATGCAAAAATAGACTTTTAAAGCTAAACAAAAAAAAATAATTTTTTATATAAAGTTATTGTAAAAAGAAAAAAACGTGCGGCCGCGCCCAGTTGCCCCACGTTTCAATGTGCTGAATTATCAAAATGAAAACAAAAAATTCCTACAATTATTTTATATGGGTTTTTATTTGTTATGTTATAATTTTTTATGTTACAATATCTAATTATATTATTTAAAAAATTTATAATGAAACATTCTAATATTTTCTATTCGAAATAGAATTTAGCTTGTAAAAACAAACATTTGTCGGTGGGAATAAACTACTCGAAAAAAAAACTAACTTAAAAATCTAATTATTTATTTCTAATTTTATTGTAAAATAAAATAAAAAAAACAATTTTACGAGTAGGTATGTATACTATTTAAAAACTAAATATATTTATGACCAGAAGAACAAGAAATCCTTCAATTGCTTCACCACATACATACATACATACAACCAGCAACACCGTACAATATAAAACAAGTAAAATAAAAGTAATAAAAAAAACGGTTAAAACAAAAATATGTATTAATAGAACAAATATAAATAAACTGTTGAATTTAATTAAATAAAGACACACATTTTATCAATTAAAAAAATAGTCAAGTCAATATGTTCTATTGCAATATTAAATGTTCAAGTTCGAATTTATTTTAAACTGCATCAATAAAATTATGTTCTTCTTTTTATGCAGTTTTAAAAACTATTTAAAAAAAAAAACCTTTTTTGAGCTGAACTAAAAAAATAATAAGTCGAAATGAAAAGGAACTCTTTAAATTCTATTCGGAAATATCGAACTTAATAATTCCTGATATGGCATTGATGATTTGTTATTAAAATGTATGTTAATTAATTTGTTTCTTATACTGCAACCAATTATTTATAAGATTTCAAAAGTTTTGTTATAATTAATTCAACATTAAGTCATGATAAAGTATAAAATTATCTATTTTAACCCCAAGTCATTTTATATAATATAATATTATTTATGTAACATTCTGTTTTGACGTTTTTTGAAATGCATTTAACTACCGGGGATTTTTTTTTATTTTTTAAGAATATTTTAAGAAAAATTAAAATTTTGAAAAAAAAAATAATTGAGAACAAAAAAGTTAAAAAAAAACCAAATAAAAAAAAAACTAAATTTTGGATGATTAATGAACAAGAAAAAATAAATAATAAAATTATTTGATTATTTTGTAATTTATGTGGTGAATTTTACACACACAAACATACATTTTGAAAGCTGAAGCGTTTGTGAACACGATGAAAAATAAAATAAAAATGGAAATGGAAAAAAAGAATGTTGTTAGTTTTTATTACTTACATAAATATTTAGTTGGAATTCTTCAGTTTATTCGAACTTTAAAAACGTCCAGTGAAGTGCGGTCAGCTGCAGGAATTGAAGGCGGACCAGTCAACAGATATGCGCTTGGTCGTATTTATTTTATAACTCGCAACAGAAATCGAAATCGTACGATCAGAGTTCTTTGAAATATGCTTGACAAAATCATTCTCATATTATGATTATTGATTAGAAATCCTCTGACAAGGCGTAGCTTTTTCCTTCAGCTAGTCGATAAAATATTTATGCTTTAATCTGACTGGTGAGCTTATTTCTAAGCCTTCGAAAAAAACTCCGATTAGACTATTATGACTATTAGACTATTTATGTTTTCTAGAAAAGGACCCTACACCTTAACCATGGTTTTTTGTTTGAGGGAGTGAACATTTTTCGAAAGTCGATAGTCTTGATAAAAATTGTAGATTATACACCCTGTCCCGAAATCACCGCCATAGAAGAATACCATGAGTTCCTGAGGTAGTTTCAAGTCGAAAAACTTAAGAGGTAATTTTCTCGTTGCAATTGGAATTTTCTTGAAATTTTTGCATCACTTACATAATTATGTGATTCTTGTTTTAGCTAATCTATTTATATAACGTGTAGTTACCATAACAACGATATCATTTTTTTTCTCAATATTGGCTCTTAACGATTTTAATTATATTTCTTGCTATCGAAGGCAATTGAAATAAGACTGCAATTGAAATAAGACAGGCCCCTTAATGGAAATAAGGTTTTAACGTTTTTTGAGAAAATTGACTTATTTGTGGGCTATTCACGTACATATTTCTATTTAATAGTTTGACAAATTTTGCTTTTATTTTGCACTCCTTTGCTTCTGAATAGTTCAAACTATTTTGTATTTAAATATTGTTTTTTTATAAACAACAAAAAATCCTTATTACTTTTGACTTTTTGACACTTTTTCAAATTTGAATCGGAAAATTTAAGTCTTTAGGTATATTTTGTTATCAAAATATTCACTGATTTATCTTTTCAAAATTAACAATTTTCAATCGTTCGAAAAATTGTTGGATATCATGGTTTCACCTATTTTAGGTAGATTGCATCCAAAAATGTCTCGACCTCTGCAATTGAAAATTCTAAATGGAATATGCATGCAGGCTAAAATTAAAAAGTTTGCATGTAAATTGTAAATAAATATCACGAAGTTAGAAATTTTACTTAAAATCAAAAGTCAACAATACCATTTCCGAATGAAAGAAAAAAACATTTATTCAAAAAGAATATTTTATTGAATTATGCATCTTAAAACCTAGGCTTATAATTTTTAAAACATTTAATTTGATTAAAATCTTACACAAATTTAAGTTTCTAACAAGAAATTCGGAATTAAAAATGCATGAAATTCTTGAATTCATTAATGTCAACTTTTTCGGTTGTTCTACCATAACATAACTTACAAAATATACAGTATCATTGAATTATAAAAACAAAGGTATTAAAATAAAAATATAACTAAGATGTTGTTTAGTTGTAAATTTTGGTAACAAATGTTTTCATATAAATGTGCACTAATTTTACCGCACATTTGTTTACACTAGTGAACCCAAGTTCTGCAAAAGGTTTAGAAAAACCATAATACAATAAATCAACGCAACACCTGTTGTGTCGCTGTACCATTACATTTATAAACTGAGTCTGCATTTTATAGTATCTATGCTATTTTCTTTGGCTCGTGCTCGTGAAACAAAACTCGAAGATTCTGTCGCTTTAATTTGTTTAATTATCAAATATGAAAACGAGTGTGTCTATTAGGATCAAAAACTACATACCTACATATATGTCTGTATTTCATTTCTTGAAAAAATTAATGAGCACTGTTCAACTCCCCAATTTTTAAATATTTCTTTGGCTGTTTTTTTTTAAAGTTTCAAAAATTCAGTCATTCCACAACCCTATTTCTCGTAAAAATCAAAGCCAAATTTATTTTTTTTAAATCAAAATGAAAATATTCCAAATTTTGTGGGAAACTTTTTTAATAAATTCCAATAAGTTGTCTTTTATAAATAATAATATTGTTAAGTTTTTTCCTATTGGTAATTAGGCCCAAAACTGCAAGGGAATTGTCTTTCCAAAACACAATATTAAAAAGGGTATAAGTATCATTGAATACGCAATATGTGCAATACGTTGTTTTGAATCTAATAGACACACTTCCAATACTTCCAGTAAAGTGATGTCGAAGTACGAAATGTCACATCAAATACGCATCCATGTACGACTGATTTTCATAATCAGCCCACAGCTTTTTATACTTTAACTATACATTCAAGGCGTTGATAAAAATCCATGTGAACATGCAGGAATGTCCTGAACAAATGCGACTTTCAATATTAAATAAAAACTAAAATATTTATTTAAATGTATTTGATTAACTTTTTACTATTTCAATTGAATGCATATAATCTAGAGATAACCTTAGCTGAAAATATTATCATTTTCATTAATTTTGCATTATAGTATTATTTTCTTAAAAGTTGGATATCATTTCACAAAAAAAAAAAAAAAATACATTAAAAATAGAGAAAATGTATGGAGGTATAATTTAAGGGAAAAAACACCAAACAAAATAAAATTAGACCTACGAGTACACATTAAGCGGGGGCGCGCTGTTTATAGTTAGGTATAAGACTAAGTTTTCCAATCAATCGCTCAATCGCAATTTTTTTTCTAATCATAAAAAACCTTAAAAAGCATTTTAATTCCATCGACTTTTCTTTCCGCGTTTGCTATTGGCATCATGAGTTGAGGAAGCAGGCGATTTGTTGGAGGAGGGGGATACAAATGAAGGCGGTGGTGGTGCTGGAGCAGCAAATACTCCTGCTTCGGGAACTGTCTGCTCCCATGTGCGATCTGACGATGGCTTAAACTGTGACATATATTGCGTGCGGAAGGCGTCACGCATTGCACTATATCTATCCGATGCAGGTCCTCCTGCAGGCTTCGCAGGTGTAGTCGATGGCATCGATCCTGCTGATGGCTTACCTTCGGTGAATTCACTACGTCCACTACTGGCACTTCCAAATCCAGTTCTCTCACGGTATCCCAATCCGGTTCCCCCAACATTAATCTTCTTTCCTTTGCTGTTCTTGAATCTTGAGTTCCTAAACCAGGAACTTTTCAAAGCCAGATCCATAAGATCCTGCGGCACATCCTGATCGGCTCCTTCAAGATTTCGTACCAAATGACCAGCAAATTCCTTATCTTTATCACTGACCAGGGTAAATGCATTACCCTTCTCTCCAGCGCGACCGGTTCTACCAATTCTGTGCGTATGAGTATCAATATCACGGGCTATATCATAATTGATAACTGTTCGGATGTGTGGAATATCTAAACCACGAGCAGCAACATCAGTAGCCACAAGGATATCGCATTCTTTTTTCTTAAATGCCGTAATTACTTTATTACGATCAGCTTGATCCATGTCTCCATGCAACAGCAAGCAATTAAACTCCTTTACCATCAGATTGTTAGCTACTGTTTCGGCATCAAGTTTTTTAGTTACAAAAACAAGGACACTGCCTTGAGAAAGGAATCCCACCAATCTCAACAAAAGCCAGTTCCATTTTTGCTGAGGATTATTGAAGACAAATACTTGTTGAGTAATGTCTTGGTTGGCTTCACCCAGGTCACCTTGAATAATGCGCACCGGATCTGTGAGGACATCTCTGGCTAGGCGTTCAATGCGTTTTTTAAATGTCGCAGAGAAGAGTAGCGTCTGTCTTTCTGGTCGGACGTGGTTACATATAGAACGCACCTAAAATTAAAATCAAAGTTTTATTAGTTTTTAGGATTCGCATTAAAATATTTAGCGAGTACAATTCTGTACTCACCAAAAAAATTTCGCAACAATTGCATTAAGTGTGGTCACCGGGAAACTGCCTGGGAAATGTCTCTACTAGCTCTATCTCTATTAACACACCAAAATCGACTAAATTTGCTACAATTTCCGTTGACGACGCTCAATGCAATTTGCGCCAATTCTATCACCAACGGATAATCAACCCACCTGTGGTTCGAATCCCATATTGAACATGCGATCAGCTTCATCGAGTACCAAATACGTAACCCGCCTGAGATTTGTTGCTTTCATCTTGACCATGTCAATCATACGACCTGGTGTTGCCACCACAATCTCCGCTCCCTGTTCTAGAGCTTTACTTTGCTCCCATTTCGAACCACCACCATAGCAACAGACTACATTGATATTGTAGACTTTGCCAAATTTTTTAGCTTCATTGTAAATCTGAAGGGAAAGTTCTCGCGTGGGTGCTAAGATGAGTCCGATAGGTCCATCACCCTCTCTCAACTCTCGCTGATCCATAATATGCACCAGCATTGGCCATACAAAGGCAGCAGTCTTGCCACTTCCCGTTTTCGCGATACCAATTATGTCACGGCCTCCAAGAGCTGCAGGTATAGCCTGAGCTTGAATCGGAGTTGGCTGAGTGTATTCCGCTTTGCGAATCGCTTTGATCAATGGCTCATCAAAGCCAAAATGACCAAAACTCGTTACTGGCTTGGGTGGTTCGGGTCCAGTGACTTTAACTCCCAAAGTTCGCCGAAGATCTGTCACTTGAGCCTCGGACAGTGCGGCGATGTCTTCATGGGGAGCGTAAAAGTTCTTCTCAAACTTCTCATACTCGATTTCTGAGTGGTATATTTGCGGCAAAGGATCAATATTGCGGTTCTTTGGTGGAGCAATCGGATTACCGTCTTCATCATAGTCGATTTCTACATCAGAAGTATCATCACGAACGCCAGCCATGGGATTCTCTTCCATATAACGATAGTAGCTCTCCTCGTCATCCTCATCGTCGATATCCGTTCGAATTCCTTTAGCCTCCATTGACGACACAACAGCAATTTCAGCCTTCTGGGAACGAACTTTCTCTTTTTGGACTTGTTGTTCAATGCCAGCCATGAATTGGTCAAGCGGATCATCTTCCTCTTCACTTTCAGAACCAGCTGGTCGTTGTTTCGTGGCCCCCGGACTGCCTGGCGCTGGAATATAAGCCAATTCTGGCGTTTGATCTTCATCGTCGTCAAAGTATTCATCTTCAGTATGAGCCTTTCGTTTGCCCAGCGATTGTTGAGTACTGGCAAATTGACTTATCGAATCCATGGTTGTATAGCCATGTTTTGATAGCCCACTGCTTGCTCCAGGTTTTCGATCTGATCCACCACCACCGCGTCTGCCAATAGCTGCAGAGGTGGATGGAGGTGGCGGAACGGCATTCATTGCAACGCCACTGCTTCCGGACGATTTGTATGGATATCCACCACCTCCTATGCCACGGTAGCTCATTTCTTTTATTAATTTTTGAAGTTTTCTTTTTAAAAATGATTCAAAAAAGAGAAAATAGATTTTCTTTTTAATTGAAAAATTAAAATGCTATAGAGAAATAAAAATTTCGGCAAATTGACAAAAAAATGCAAACGCCTTCTGTCAAGATCAAACGTCAAGTGTGTGAATGAAAAGAGGTCTGTTTGTGAAGATTGCTTTTAAACGATGCAACTTTTTCTTTCAATTTTTAAACATTTCACCGGGGGACCTTTGTAATGGCCGGGGTAAAAAAATTGCTGTGTTGCAAACATTTTTTTTGCAAGTCTGGAGGTTATTGGACGAAAAAACGAACACGGGGACTAGTGACCCCATCGCAGAAACAAAATGGAGTTTCCATAAAAAATATCGATAACATGTATATTATTCACAATTTTCTGTGTACTTAGGTTAAACCCGTAGAATTCTCTGAGTTTAGCGTAGACCCCAGGGGATTAGCTGTTGTTGCATTTAACATGGTGATTGTTTAGCACCATGCGCCATCGTTTTTTCCGACCAATTCCCCCCGGGCTTACAAAAAAAAAAGTGTGAGTGCCGGAACTCACGGTTAATATGTATAAACATTAAATTAAATATTCAAGGGCTGGTTTTACATCACAGAACTCGACAAGTTTGAACTGTGAACCAAATTTCAACACAAACTCAAATCGATCTTTCGATTTAGTTTGAGCTACAAACGAACGTACCCAATATTGAACGTATCCAATTTACATCAACGTATCGTAACGTGTAAGATCACAACGTAATGTGTCACAGAAATTTCTACGTTTTTAGTTTACCCTACCCTCGGAATAGACCGCCGTATAGTTAGCAGCACTATGTCGGGAATTTCAATTTTTTTGATTCCTAGAATTTGAAAAACATTAGGAAAATTTTGGAAAACTATTTTCAGAATTTAGAAAACCTTAGTTAATTAGTTATTAACAATTAATGGTTTGGCATATATTTAGCAGCACATAGAACCAAAAGTTGACTTTTTTGGTATCAAACGATCGGGATTGGTTTTCTGAAATTTGGAAAACCTTTTTTAAAATTTGGAAAAGCATAGTACATAATACAGATGACATATACGACTATATAGGTAATGGATTGAACGCTCCCATTGTAATTGTTTATAGAACCGTCATGTTTTTCACATTTTGTTAATTATTTACTAAACTATGCTTTTCCAAATTCTAAAAAAGGTTTTCCAAATTTCAGAAATCCAATCCCGATCGTTTGATACCAAAAAAGTCAACTTTTGTTTCTATGTGCTGCTAACTATATGCCAAATCTTTAATTGTTAATAACAAATTAAATAAGGTTTTCCAAATTCTGAAAATGGTTTTCCAAAATTTTCCAAATGTTTTTCAAATTTTAGGAATCAAACAAATTGAAATTCCCGACATAGTGCTGCTAACTATACGGCGGCGGTCCGGAATAGATGTTTACACATAAAAAACATGCCTAATAACGCTTCCATTTGTGCAGTCCCCTTAAATATTGTGTTTGAACCACTTTGTACTTTGACTTTAGCTTGTTGATCTTTGGTTGACATTTCAATTCCGTATGTCTTCTGCTGTTGGCCGTTTATTTTATTCCGATAACAGTAATTAAATAAATAAATAACAAAAAAACAACTACAATGGTCGAAAAATTAGCCAATGATTATTCAAAGTATTTTCAAAATTGTAATGTTGACAAAGAGGTATACTAATTAGATTTTTAAATTCCAAAAGAAGCTTTTTATTTATTTACAAATATTTATTATTAAGATCAACCCACTTTGCTTGAGTATTGAGGAAACTCTAACCAGACTCGATGAATTCGAAACCCTTCTCACAAATGTAAATTATTATCCATCAAATCAATAAAAAAAAACACTTATAATGCATTTATTTTAAAGGTAAAAATTGAAACAAATTCCACGATGGAAAACAATGTCGTCCCACTTCTTGCATTCCAACAAAATTTTCAAAACATTTGCGAACGAATTGATAAACTAGAGAAATTCGTTGATGTGGTCAATGAAAATGTAAATTCAGTTGAAAGGTCAATTGATATAGCTGAAGAGGAACTCGGGGTCACAGATTATAGTTTAAAAGGTCTCCTGTTTAAGCCCTTATTCTCAAGATCGAAACACTTGGATGGAGAGAGTAGAACTAATCTGAAAGATGATGAATTTCAAAGAGTTGCCATTTTTAATACCTCGGAGTACTTTCCATCAAGTGACGAACAGACATCGAACTAACACGTAAGTAGGACTGTAGTTTGACTGGCGAAAATAATGCCAAATGCCAAGTAATAAGCATTATTGTAAATTTGCTGATGTCAAAATAAAATACATTTATTAAAACAAAAACTTGTTGAATTATAAATGGGCGCAAAGTGGATCAAAATGCACTCAAAGTTGACCCATCAAACCAGTACCACGATAGTTTTAAACCCAATCCTCATGTGTTTCATTTTTTCAATAGAGATTCAAACACCTTGAACAAGATTCTCTTTTTTTCCTAAGATCTATTTATAACTCATGAGTAAATTTGAAACAACTGCATCAAGAAAGTCTATAATTCGTTTCTTTTGAAGAATTGTATCGAAATCAGCTTCATTGGGCATCGGTGTTGCCAAGAAGCTGTGGACTAAACTGGTCATCCAAATCATTAGGATAGCTATATACTGTCCCAAGTACTGCTTTGATGTTTGCTTATACGTGTGCAATATAAGAAACCATACGTGCACCGTGTAATACTCAGCCCTATTCTCGAAACTTGTTACGAATTTCGAAAAAAAAAAAATTATCCCAGATTCCATCATAGTTGAAAATCTCACAAAAATTGTCATTAAGAACGGATTCAGTGGTAGTTTTTCCCGGGATTCGGAAAAGTTTCCGATTTCAATGAAATTCATGATAGGGCTAACTATCTATGAAGAGATTGAAACGATTACATTCCATTTTAATTTTGATGTTGATGCAATATACATTTAGAAAAACAAAAAATTTAAAAAGAAATCAACAGCTCAAAATTCCAACATTGTCAACAAATATTGCCTCTCTACATTTTAGCCACCTATATAAAACTGCGAAGTACTTGTTGTTAGAAAAAATCAAGTATCTACTGTCCTTATGTCCTTATGGTATAAGGACCGTTACTAATTAATTCAATTTTGAACGTCCTTTTCACGTCATGGTTGCGGTTGCCTGTTGGTGCTGTCATACTTGCTTACTTTAGGTGGCGCTGCATGTTTCATAATTAATTTTAATATAATATAATTTTTTATCACTAGTTAATTGTTTCCACTAAACTTTTAAAACCATCTGAAGGTGATATGGTGGTTTAACAGCCGTGTAAAATCAGGATTAATGTCTTTTGTGAACGATTCGTGATATTGTGCTTTAAAAATTTCTTTAAAATAATAAAATATTTAAGTTGTGAGGTTTAACAAATTTGCTGAGTTAACTCTTGATTTTTTAAACAGATCCTTTTGTTTTTTTCATCCTCAGAGTTTTTTAAGGGGATTCTGCATGAATTCTTAACTAGAAAACTTATTTTTGAGTTAGGTGTAAACAAATGTGTGTCCAGAGTTGAAATTGGGCTAAGAATTTAATTTTACGGACTTCTGGCCTCTGGCAGCCCATGCATACGCGTATATATTCCAAAATTTGTACTCCAACTACACTTATAATTCCCAGCCGCAAGTCTCTGGTAGCTAGTGCTATTAATTCCTATATATTACAATTTAAATTTACTTTATATTGTAATGAATAAAATTGGGCTTAATGATCATTGAAAATTAAGCAATTAATTAAAACAACTAATTTATTCTTTTTCCGTTGTTTCTCCGTTAAGTTTGTTTAATCTTAAGAGCAAAACAGATTTGAGTAAATACTTTGTTTATGTGCCAATTTAGTCAAGTGTTTTAAATTAAAATATATTTTTTTGCTGTGTTATTTTTTTAACTTACTGTTTCGTTTATGGTTTTTTGTTACATAATTAATTTTACTTTTTACTTTGAACAAAATTAATATTCGTATTGTATTGTATTGTTTCCCCCAAGGGTTACAAGTCTTCCACCACACTCTCCTCTCTTCCCATCCCTCTCTCTTTACTCCTTCCCACAACCTCTAGTGCCTTTATCTTCCCCCTTCCCCTTCCCTTCGTCCATTATATCCCACATTTTGTTCTCCTATTGATCTTCTTTCATCTCCGCCTGGCCAGCATTTTTCTATTACATGTTCCCACGTCTCTTGCTCACCTTCACACACTTTGCACTATCTCTCTTCTTCTTGTTTCCAGTACCATCTTTCTCTCACCTCATTCCCTAGCCCGACTCTCGCTATTCTCTTTGTCCTGTCTGCCTTCCATCCCGCTTTCATATATTGCTGGATCCCCTCGGTCATTACTTCTTTATACAACCTGTTATATCTGGATTCCTTTATTAGTTCCCGTCTTTCCTTCTCCTGCTCTCTTCTGTCTTTCCATTCTACTCTCTCGTATCCTGTCGTAATGTCCTCTCTTCCTTCCCTTCCCCTCTCTCACTCTCTCATCTCCACTAAACATTCCCTTGCTATCTCGCTTCCTTTTCCACCTGTTAATTTCTCTCCGTAATTCTACGTCCTTTTCCCTGCTCTTATCGTTATCGTATCTCTTTTTGTTTCCTCTCTCACCATGTATCCTGGAGTTTGCCATTCTACCCCTAGTGTCCATTTAAGGTACCTCTCTTGCATTCTTTCCATTTCTGAACAAAATTAATATTTAAAATTTAAAAAAATAATAATTGAAGCATTTAGAATGAGAAGGTGTTGTGACAACATTTTATGTCTTGATTTATGGTCTTTAAACAAACTTTATGTTTTAGAAGTGCTTTGAATTTTTTTTCAATGCTAGTTAAATTTAGAAAAAGGCCAAACAAATAGAGAAAAATGCATAATTTGTGATGTGTTTATTTAAATTCAAATTAAAAGTATGTTTTAGACAATAATATCAGTTAATGTAACTGGACACCTTCTCATTCTAGACGCTTCAACTTATATATTTCACTAAATAAAATCTAAGCACAAAACAAGGGGTACAAAATTTGTAGCAGGCCGGAATTTGTATTGCATTGGTTCCCAAAGTCTAATGCCTAAAACAAAATTGTTCCGTATTCCTCCTCCCAATAGTCCCTATTATTTCCTCACGTCTTATTTCTTAAATGGTAGAAGCAAAAATCTTTAAAAGAAGAAATTTCAGCGTGCAAAATTTTGTACATTTGTTGTTTAAGGTCCGCTTCTCTGTTGTTATTTTCTGAAAAAAGAGAGAAATAAGCACAACGCTAATTCAGCGAACATCCATTTAACAATGAATTAAAAAAAAAACATTCTTTTAGGATAAATATTATATATTTGTTCTGCATTAATCATTTTTGATTTTAAATATTTACATAATAAATTATAATTCGTCATTTTGAATGTCGAACGGTCTAGATTAATTTGTAATTTTTGTTTTTGTTTTTTCAAAAATTCAAAAATTTATATTAAATTTTTAAACTTAAACTATTTTTTTTTTAAATCTAGTAAGATTCGTTTTTTTTTTTATTTTTTTTGTTTTAATTATTTTAGAATGAAACCACTACTAAATAATTGTTTTTATTTCACATCCATTTAATTTATAATAGAATGTACATTATT
Organism: Epistrophe eligans; assembly: GCA_951394125.1. Lineage (NCBI taxonomy): Eukaryota > Metazoa > Arthropoda > Insecta > Diptera > Syrphidae > Epistrophe > Epistrophe eligans. The sequence goes on along the minus strand of OX596029.1, from coordinate 15,008,704 downwards.
TTTGTGTTTTTACATTTTTTATTTAGATTATTTTTTAAAACTCCGATTGTTTTTTTTTTTCATTATCTTTTTTTATTTCTGAATGCCTTTATCTACTAAGCTAGTATAGAAAAAATGGATCTATAAGAGTAAAAGTTATTTTTATTTTGTTTTAATTTATTTACTAGTTTTTGTTTTGTTTTGCTTTATAAAGATTGAATTTGATTTAAGGAATTGCTATGCATTTTTTTTTCATTAAAAGCAACATCTATTTAATGCGTTTTAAGATTATTATTATTTTTTTTTTAATTTTAGCTTTACGTTTGGTATTAATTGGGAATTTTTTTTAAACTTTTCTTTGAAATGTGAAATTACAAAAACTTGTGCAAAAAATCATTTGTTTTTTATAAATTGTTATGTGTAAAATGGTAAAATTGGTCCTTTTTCAATTAAAAATTAAAATATAAAAAAAAGGAGAAAGAAAAAAACTAATGACATGATGATATTTACTTGCAAGAAATAAATAGTTGCCCAGGGCCTAGAAATCTTTGACATTGTTTTATTTTAATTTTTTTACTCGTATCGTTTAAATTGCTGTGTACCTTAGCATTAGAAACTTCTGTTTTTCCTTCAAGCTCATTTGAAAATTAATGACTATGTATTAATAAAGGAAAAAAAAACAAATGTGTCACTGTTCAAAAGAAATTAAAGAAAAATCTTACTTTAATCTAGAATTCATTAGGGATTGAACATTAAGAAATTTTTTTTTTAAATTAGTCAGATAAGACAAAACCGACCCATTTTAATAAAGGAATGTCAATATAAGACAATAAAGTTGCCTTATCGTTAGGCATTTAACGCGCTTTGCTTAAGGTTTGTCAATTCTTGAGCTTTATATTTAAGACTTCAGTATATTTAATTGAATAAATTAAAACTGATAAGCTTGATGAATTTCTGACAAATACAAATTTATTCGTACATTAAAAAATGGTGTCAAAGTAATAGGCGCTATGTTGACCAAATCTTGAATTATTTAGGCAGTAAAGCAATGGTTTTTATTTTGTTGTTATTCTTCTCATGTATCTTTGGAATACTTGCCTACACTACTTTTGAGTAAAAAACAGCAGTCCCTAAAATTGTAATTTTTTTTATTCCTTCGGACTTCAATAAAAGATGGATGTAGTTTAATTTTTTTCAAAGTAAGAACTTTATATTTTGTATCCAATTATAAGAAAGTAGCTAGTAGCTAGTGCAGTAAAATTCCTTTCGGTAAAAAATACCAAAACTAAGAGAGTGTCGTTAGTAAGACAGCAATAAAGTGGATAGCTATTTTGGTTTTTTGTTATTGTTTACCGAGAGAAATTGTATTATGCTAGCTATAATGAATCAGGTCTAGTATTAACTTTTAACTGATGCGGTTATATTTTGTAGAAAATGAATCCAGAATTTTTCTCCTCAGTATACATGTACATTTCTGAAATTGCTGAGATCTCATTTTTTTTTAAATGGACCAAAGAAGCTTGGCGACATTTGAGGAGTGACTTTTCAAAATGATACTCAGTGTAGCATTTTAAAATTGAATCTTAAGTTAATTTGAACTCTAGAAATTGGTCTCTAAAAACAGGCTCTAACCTAAAGTTATTTGGAAATTCACAATTTCACATTTTGTTCTTTTCGATTTTCAGATAAGTATTTTAACCCCCTTTCGAAAAGCCACTCTTCATATCGATTCAATTTTGGCATATATTCAAAAATAAAACCGTTATATAATAATTCGACTTTTCTGAGACGTAACACATTTTTCTACGTACAAAATTCAGAGAGAGTGTAAAAAATGTTTGTTCTTCAGTATTGCAGACAAATCTTCTAAAATTAGTTGGCTAATAGTTTTGGGACATTAGATTTCGACTGAAGAAAGATTTTTGTTGGTTTCTTGGTATAAGTAAAGTTATTTGGTTATTTACTAATCATTTCACAAACATATCGTAGAACAAAATCGGTAAAATAAAATAAAGATAAAGAGAAAACAAGAAGATACAAAAAATAAATTAAATAAAACTTGATCCATTTTCATATTATAAATATTTTAATTTATTTGCTTGAATTAGTTATATTAATCATATGTTGATTTTTTTTTCCTGTTTTGTGTTATATTTTTTGTAAACAATATACAAAACAAAACAAAATAAAAAATATGCATAGAATACAAAAAAAAAAAAAAATAATAATAAAATCATAATAGAAATTGATAACATTTAGTTGATGATGTTATTTATTTTCTTTTGTTTAGGAATTAAAATTATTTTCTTTTTGTATTAGAAATTATTCTATATGTATATTTAAGTTTAGTTGTTGTTTTTGTTGTTTTTTTTTTATATCTTGTTTACTTTCTATGGGATATATTTATTTTTTTTTTTATTACAATTAAGTTTTTTTTTCTTTTATCATAAATGTATACTACAATATTTTAATATCTCTTTCTTAATATTAAAAATAAAAAAAAAAAAACAGAAAATATATATGTGTTTATGCATTTTGTTTTTGAATAAATTTTACATCTTACTCAGTAATAGGTTTATTTTTTCTTTTTTTTTTCGTTCTGTCAAATATATTTAAAAATATGCAACAATATATAAACTAATTTCTAATAAAAAAATGTTGTTTTAATACTTTGTACAATATTTTGTGTTTTTTTTTTCTAAACTTTTAGATTTTTTTTTTGTTCAAAAATGTATAAATATTTTCTATTTAATGTAAAAATAAGAAAAAATGTAAACACTTTTTAATTACAATTTTTTTTTTAATTTCTTTAACAAAAAATATTTTACACATTTATTTTTCTTTCCTTCTGTAAGTAAAATTGTAACAAAAATATAAAATTTTGTTCAGATTGCGGTAGAATTTTGTTTGTTTTTGTTGTTGTTTTTGTTTTAAATAAGTTTTGCATGATTTAATTTGCAATTTAGGAACAGTCTTATGTAAATTTAATTGTAAATTAATTAAACAGGACAAATATTATTTTTGTTTTGTATTGTGTGTGAATACTTCTGCGTTGTGCTTTTTTCAAGAACGATTTTTGTTTTTTTTTTTTTTTTGGAGGAATTCGTATTTTTGTTTTTAATAATCAGCTAACTATAGTAATACAAAAAAAATTTACAGATAAAAAAACAAAATTCATAATAATGCCACAGTTTTCATACAAAATATAGTTTTATATTTGTTTTTATATTTATTTTTTTTTAATATAAGTAAATTGATTTTTACATCACAATTTTTGGGTGGCTTCTCAGTTTGAATGCAAAAATTCAAACGGAAAAGCTTTATATATATTTTTTGTTTGTTTGTTTTAGAGGAAATTATGGAACAATTTTTTTTTTGTTGAAAACTTTCGCTTAATAATACTATATACACAAAAAAAAGTTTTCTTTTTTATGTACAAGGGATTTTTTAATAACCAGTTTTTTTTGTGTTTGTGTGTGTGTTAAATTTAATTATTAACTTTAATTTTGTTTAAGTTGCCTTAATCAAATAAGGATGCTAGTATATCATCTTGATTAGGATTATTGCTAGATCCACTAGATGGCGGGGTATTTAGTTCCGGTTGGGGATCTAGATATGATAGAATTTCCATTGGGTCAACTACACTGTCCGAAAGGAGCTGGAAAGAGAAAAAAAACCAATATTCAATAACGATGTCACTGCTGTCCTAAGGATTTATTCCTTTGTATAAATATTGAATGTTGCACCAAAAAGCTACTTAAAAATGTTGAGCTTAAGTTATATTTAAAACAATTATATTAAAAAAGTATTAGTTGGGCGCCATTTTAATAAAATACTGAAATCCGAAGGAGGCTTTGGCTTTCACATTATTGTGATGGAAAATATTAAAACTCTACTTACATTTAATTCATTTGCAGTTTCGTTATCGATAACCGATGATGGGTCGAAACTGCTCAGCTCTGCGTTTAGATCGCTGTCATTCAAGTTGACCATATCATTTTGCGAGTTTATCAATGAATTGATAATTTGCTGATGGGTTTGTTGTTGCTGCTGCTGTTGCTGCTGTTGTTGTTGTTGTTGATGATGTGAATTATCATTGTTTCCCGGCATCTTAGTTGGTGTACCCGGTTGTGGTGAATTGTGACAACTGCCAATACCATTTTGGCTGTTGTTATTGCTGCCATTGTTAGAATTGTTGTTTGAATTACTGTTATTGGTGCTGCTATTCGAGGGTTCATTGTGCGCAGAACTAACGCTTGGTGGTCCACCGGGTGTATGTGGATGACCAGATCCGCCAGGTGTGTGCGGTGTGTGCGGCGTGTGGGGCATCTTTAGAGAAAAAACAAAAAAGTTAGAAAAGAAAAGTTTTTATGAATAACACAATATTCAAACAAACCTGATCACTCAAAGATTTTTCCATGGCATTTAATTGATCGAGCGAATTCACTGATTCACTCAAATGTGCCAATGAATCATTTCCATTGCCGGATGTATCACTTTGACCATTGCCACCATTTCCACTGCCGCCATTTCCATTCCCGCTGTACGCATCATAGGAATTCCTGCTGGCATTACAACTGATCATAAGAATTTCATTTAAAGTTCATACATCATCCGCTCACAAAAGCTTCCAACTTACCTCTGTCCCATCATATTTCCATTTGCTATTGAATTCATATCATGACCCATGTACGGACTCATTGCTTGTGAATTATCCCATGTGGGGAGCGTCGTCGAACCGGGAGACATCACTTTTGATATATCATCGATCTGCTCCTGTTTTATATTCGGCGTAGAACTATTCGATTGATTCGATGTTAGGGTTGACGTTGATGTGGGATTTCCCCCACCACTATGCATGCCAGGAACTGCACCTTGTGGGACAATTTTCCAATTCGCCGATGAATCAATAATAACTTCATCGACATCGGCATTGTTGAGAGTATTCAAAATCGCCCACATATATTGATCGATTTCAAGTGTTTCTGTCAAAGCTGCTTTGCTGCAAATAAAAATGATTGATATATGTCAGACTTGGGATTTTTATTTGAATTTAATATTTTAACTTACTTGCACTCGGGACAGCGCCAACTACCACGTTCACAATTAAGCAACAGATAGCCCTCTAAGTCGAAGCATTGAATGTGCTTGCATTCTTGACCTCGCGCTGGAAGTCGTATCCGACTCTTCATGATGGGACACTTAAGGGATATTTTCACAAATGGCTGTTGTTGATGATCGTTGCCACCATTTGGATTGGTGGCATCACCAGCTGATGCTGGAGGCGTGGAACCAGACATTCCCATGGCAAAGTTGCCCTTTATTTTGGAAACACTTCGTTCACGGGGCAACAGATTACGACGCAAAAGGCCTTGAAGGACTTGCCGCACCGAAGGTCGATGCACTAGTTGCAACACAAACAAATGCGACTGTAAAAACAAAGCAAAACAGATATTATAGTATATGAATGTTGGGCGCCATTTAAAAAAGTAACTTACACAACAACAGGAACTGGCTGTTAACTGGAGGGTGTTTCTACCCGGCTGGCATACTTGCTTAAGATATAGTGGCCTGAGTGCTTGTCCAGTTTTTTCTGAACGCTCAATCACCAAGGGAGTTGCATTAGCGGACACTGTTACTGTGTGTGGCCAATTTGTGTTCATTTGTCGGTCGTCTTGATGGAAGCACTTTAGCTGCAGTTCCAAATCGGACCTGGTTAAAGCAAGAAAAAAAAGATTTTTAATTTCTTTCCGATTGTTAATTTTTATTTTTAGAGCACAAACCTGTTTATCAGCGTGTTATAAACATTCTGCTTCAGATGAAAGACATGATTACTGACCGAAAGATTGTGCAATAGCCGGAATGGCGGAAGAATTATTCCATCTCGTACCGGGAAAGTTAAGCGCATTTCTTCATCTAATTGAGAGTATATTTTTTAAAATTTTGCTCTTACAAAAACAAAAGCTAAACAACTTACTGTTATCAATTTGTGGCTTGACGTCAGGATTTGGACTAACATAAGGAACTGAACAGGCGGGAGTAAGAGGAGGTGTTGGATTTCCAGGAACGGGACTATGTTGATAATTCATATTCCGCACATCTTGTTGAAAACTAAAAAAAAAAAAATGATGCGGTCAGAAACAGTTGCATTCCTGGAACCTCTGAAAACTTACCCTTGCGCGTTTTGATGATAAGCATTCGGTGTACCGGCACCAGCACCCGGACCTGCGGGGCCACCGTTACCACCACCCATGCCGCCCATTGGTCCCATACCACCGACTGCATTGCCACCTCCGCCACCATAGAATTGCTGCGCATGCGCACCCATTGGTGCCCCACTACCATAGCTTCCAGGAACTGCCCTCTGCTGAGGCATCATACCCGCTGCTGCACCGACCGGCCCCATCATTCCACCAGGTCCCCTGCCGTAAGGATTCATTTGACCACCTGTCCTACCATAACCAGCTTGCATAGGAACTGGAACACCATTCGGCTGATGCGTATTATGATGCGGGTGCTGGTGATGTGGGTTGTATTGCATTTGACCAGCAGCTGCTGCTGCCGCCGCCGCTGCTGCATGATGCTGAGGAACATTTTGAGGATTTGCTTGATGATTCATAGGATACATGGCTGCGCGTTTTTGTGCCGCATGCATTTGTGGATTAGGATAGGGAGCCATTCTTCGTGGTGGATAGCCATTATTTGCCATGCCCTGCATCTTGGCCATGGGATTCATTGCGGTCATTTGATGACTCATTTGGCTGGCATCATTCATTACGCCGCCACCAGCACCCATCCCAGCAGCACCATTACCTCGCATTGGACCCATGCCCATGCTCATACTTTGCATTTGATTCATTGGTGACATCTGAAAAAAAAATTATAACAAAAAACAAATAAGAGGTTGTTGGAACACCACGAGCGGCTATTATTGTTATTCATAATATGTCAGGTGTAGCGTGTAGCTCATTTCGAAGGATATTTATAACCGACGATATAATTAATAACAATTAAATGAGCATTTAAATCGAGAAATGAAAAATTGATTTGCATGCTTTTTCTGAGAGTTTTTCTATTAAAAAAAATAGAAAAGAAAAAAAAAAAACAATTGTATAATAAAATTGCTGCATATATTGATTCGCCGTGTAAATGTCTATATAGATAGATATTGCAATGAGAAGGTGTTGTTCAATGATGCGGTATGTGTATTTGTGTATTTGTTGCACCAATGTCAGACACAATAATATAATTGATCTCATTAAAGTAATCATAAGTTTTTGTTTTTTTTTTTTATTTTTTATTTGATGCTTGACGAAGTAGGTTTGTTTTGTGCGTGTGCAATTTGCATGCTAATTCTTACACTCCGTTTACACAGGGTATTTGCAAAGTAGTGTGTGGATCTATCGGGATGGGAAAACATCTACCGAAATATTAAATTCATAGACAGTTTAAGGGAATGTATAGAAGTTTGTATAAATATAAAATGATTGACTTAAAGGCAGGTTTACGTACGTCCATACAACCATCAGAATTGTTGGTCAAAACTGATGTCACAGCTGTGAAGGTAAACAGTTTACATGCAGTTTAGATGTGTCAGTTATTTTCAATTAAAATTTACTGTCAATTTGTATCTCAGCACGCGTCTAATTGCATCCAAAGTTTAATTTTTGAAAGTAATTAGGAGATAATTTCACCTCATAAGTGTCAAAAAATACTTAAAAACGTCCAAATTTAATCTCGGGATTAAAGTTAATCGAAATTTTAATCTAATTCACACACGGTCTGAAATGTATTTTTGCTATAAACCTAAAAATTCAAAATCTTGGCATTAATGTCAAATTTTTAGGTTTTGACTTTTGAATTTTCTTCTGTTTCGAATTTGTTTTCATTAGGCCAGTTCAGAAATGTGTTTTCAGCTTTTACGGAATTCTCACGACTCTCAGATTGGCTTGCTTAATTTTTGACCGAACAAATTTTGTGAAATTCTCACTTCTGAAGTAGACAATTGGAAAGTTTTTAATTTGGCAAACCAAAATATAAACCGCCGCTTATATCTAACTATCTTTCTTATTTGAAAATAATTTTTAAAAAGCTACATACATATGTCAGCTTTTGATTTGTATTTAATATAACTAACAACATCAAAACTTGCAAATTACGTCTGAAAACGTTTACTCGTTAAAAGTTAAAAATAAAAACGACATAAAAAAATCAAGTCGCTGTGTCGATATTGCTGATAAATATTTGTACATGTTCAAATACATACACCCTCTCAAATGTTTGAGAACGGTATATTTCCTGTCCTTCCTTCCATTGAATTGAATTATTTGTACTCGAAAAAAAAGAACGAACAGAATTATGACAGAAGGGAATAAATGAACAAAGAGAAAGAAAAAAAAAACACGGTTTTATTTTTTTTTTTTTTATGTCGGATATTGGAATCCATGTTTCCCTTTCGCGGCATCAATGCAATTACAATCCCTCGATGGAAAGCATCATCGTCGTTGCCGGGCAAACAGTAAAATGAATATGAACGACAAAAACAGCAATCGGAGCGAAGAAAAAGGATTTACAACAAACAAAATGGAGTAAAAAAAATCATCAAATACTCACATGATGATGCCTGGATGCGTTATACGACATCCCATTCATATGTCCCATTGAATTCATTTGCATCGCACCACCACCGCCATTGCCGCCGCCAATTTGCATACCATTTGCTCCGCCAGCAGTACTCATCATCCCTGCACTGGCTCCGTTCGCTGCCAATCCTGTCATTGGACCCATTCCTACAGAATTGCCATGCATTTGTCCACCATTCATTCCGACACTACCGCCTCCACTTCCACTACCACTTCCACCTGCCCCGTTCATATACTGATGCGGGTGGTGTGATTGTCCACCGACACCCATCATTCCGGCGCCATTGCCACCCGAATGCATACTATTGTGCATACCCATCTGCAAATGAGGATGAAAAGGATTAAATTATTTGTTTTTTCTTTAAATTTTTTTTTTGTTAAACTGATTCATAAAACAAAAGTATAACGATTAAGAACACATACCTGTCCATAACCACCCATCGTGTCCATTGTTTGCTGTGAGGAGCCGCTGGTGGCGGCTACCATATTACCGTAACTACCAACAGATGGCGCGGATGTTGAGCCCGCTGCTGATGCTGATGCTGCTGAAGCTGCTGACGCTGCAGATTGTTGTTCTGCTTGCAACTGCTGCTGCTGTTGTTGTTGCTGTTGTTGTTGTTGTTGTTGTTGTTGTTGTTGTTGTTGCTGTTGCTGTTGCTGTGCACTATTAGTGCTGTTTGAATTGCTGGATGAACTGCTACTGTTATTGTTGCTATTACTGCTAGCGTTCGCTGGATTAGTAGCTGAATATGGAAATTCGGAATTTGGCCCAAATGTATTCTTTAGACTATTTAAACTATCATTAGCGCTGCCACTTAAATATCCACCAGAACCACTACCATGATTGAAAGCCGAATCATACGCTGCGCTATGGAAGTTTGCACCACTTTGCTGAGAATGTAGCAGTTGTTGTTGGTGATGCTGTTGTTGCTGATGTTGTTGTTGCTGAAAGTGATGTTGTTGTTGTTGATAGAATTGATGTTGCTGAAGAAATTGTTGCTGTTGCTGATGAAGTGATGATTGCTGTTGTTGTTGTTGTTGATGTTGTTGATGATGTTGTTGTTGTTGTTGAATAAGATGATGTTGTTCACTTGTGGTATATGCTGCCCCGGGTGGTGATATTTGGCCCCCTAAGGCTGGAGCCCTTGAGGAGCCCCCCTGGGCGTTCATTTCTTCATCTTTTCTATAAAAAAAAAAAAAATAACAAAATGATTAAGCTTTAGTATCAATAGTTTATTGAAATTTTTGATTCAAATCATGCAGCATGATGATGATGATGGTGATGATGATAATTTTAAATAAATACTTAACGCAAAGCACATCTTAGTAAAAAAAAATACAATTATTAATGAATGATATTTTTGTCCATCTAATATTTTGGAGCACTTCCGTTTAAGACAATTGAAAAATCTCTTCTTTATTTATATCACATATCTCTTTATAGAAAGAAAATAAATAATTGTACAGTTTAAGGACTTACAGGTGTAATTCAGATTGCATTTAAACTGCATAAAGTTAAAGTTATTATTTATTCAAATAATGTTTTTCAAAACAAAAATAAAAAATTCTATTACATCGAATAAAATGCCGTAAGTTCCTATTCTATTTTCTTAACTCCTCCTAAAAAAAAATATATGTATGTATGTATGCAGGTATTACTTAGTTCAAGTGAGTAATTGATAACATTAATATTGCCTTAACATAAAAAAAAAATGACGTCAAAACCTACAAATCCACTAAATTCATTCGCCTCAATTATTTAATTCGAAGAAAGGATAGGTATAATTTCTCCACCTGCCCTAAATTCATGACATGTGCCCTCGAATTCACATTTATAACCATTTTCGTAGTTATGTATGTATGTATATATTTTTTTGTTTATTTCTTCTGTACGCAGCTGAAAAAATGTCCTACGCTAAATACAAACAAAGGCCATTCAACAAAAAAAAAAATCACTTTTACTAAACTACTTGTATATCATACATATATAGGGGGAACATATTAGCCATAGTCCTGAATTTTAGATACAACAACAAACAAAATACACACGCACGAGCTTCTTCTAGAAGAAGGACTCTTATCCATCTGTCATATAATGTGTTCATATTCTTCTCTTGTTCTTATAATGTTTTTTTTTATATAATATATATTTTACTCCAGCTCTTTTTGCTTTTGTTTTTTTTTTTTATTTTTTGGTTGTACATACATATATACATAGGTATAGATTATTATCTAGGACGACACAAAATCGGTGAACAATCATTTACTCAAAACACCACAGAGTGGCGTCTTCGTCGTTGTCGTTGTCGCGGCACTCCTACATTAATTATTTGTCCTAGATATAACACACTTACACCCTCTAGAGGAAAATTAATTTACATGAAAGCTTCTATTTTTTTTATATTATATCTCATTGTCTCTTTCTATCCATTAAATCTTCACATTACTACAATACGAAGTTTAACTATTTAATCTAATTGGTTATTGCGACACGAATTAGCGTTATTTTCAGGACTTTATTTCGTGGTCATATTTCTGATCGGTCGTTGTTTCTATTCTATTTGACATTTGCGTGTTTTCATTTCGATTGACATGCCATCCTCTCTATATGAGGGTTTTTTTTTATATCGAAATAAAAATAAATACTGATTGTCAGTTTTTGACAGGTTAGATGAAAATTGTTATCAAACGTAGTATACATATGTAAAATAAAATGAAAGTTAACGTTGTTGAATAATTTAATCACAGTGTTTAAGGAAAGTGTCAAATATTTTATTTGATAATTTTAATAGTACCTCATTAACATACCTGACTTCCATTAAAGGGCTGCCATCAATTACAGATTTTAAACTTTTATTGACTCTTCTTTTATATGCACACTTCAAAAAACCAATATTGATTGCTTAGTATGTACCTACTCATGTTTGTAAGTGTCGCAAAAAGCTAATGTTAACACATAATTTCCTACTCCCATCGATCGGTCTTGATCAACACGCGTTGAAATCACAAACTCAAATTAAATTTAATATTTATGTATAATTTCAAACCTCAGACAGGTTATAGAAATAAATCGCATTGATTTGAATCTCAAGTGCGTTATTCTTTTGTCGGATATTCTTTATCTCTTTATATTATCTCTCTTTTTGAGATAGTAAGGAAAAAAAAAAAACAGATAAAATTAAATAGCTATTAGGAAGACTTTGACGATAGTACATACCTAGATAGATACTACATAAAAATTATAGAAAAAACATTTTTTCTTTAGTAATAGTTGTTGTTTGCTTTATTTTTTTTTTTTTTCAAAATAGATAAAGTGTGAAGGTCTTTTTTTTTAAATTTTATTGTGGTGTTATACTACTACTCTTCGTTTGCCCCTGTTCATATGACTGTCTTTATTCTAGTTTATTCTATAGTCGATAAAGACATTTTTTATGGTGCCTTGCTTGGTTTCACAATTATTATTTTTTGGTTTAGAAAAATTGTTTGTCTTATCGCTGTTTTTTTAATTTTTTTTTTTGTTTCAATTCGGAATAGAAGACGTAGATATTTTCCAAGTATCGAAATAGAAGAACGAAATAAGACTAAAGAAACAAAGATAACAAACTGATAAGATTTTAACAATTTTTTTTTTATGATTTCTGTAAGGTTATTTATTTTGATTTAAGCCTAAGTGCGTTTAATTGAATATTAATTGTTGATTTTAACGAAGTAGGTCTTATAATAATATATATTTTTTTGTTGTTGATTTTTCGATATGATATGATGATGAGCGATTATCATCAATAAATTGACTCGTATTATTCAATTGCAAGTGATTTAAAGATTGTGTAATGAAAAAAATTAATAATGATAATTTCTCCGGTTTGAATACTTAAAATAGGCTGATTAAGGAACACAAAATATTTATATCAATGGCATTGACCGATAAAGAAAAAAATGCCCCCCAGAAATCATGTAGCTATATAGCTAAGGTAGAATTAAAATCCAAAGCAAAGTTCTAACAATCTTAAGTGTTTTTATGCTAACAAAGGTATTCTGTAACTACGATTATAGTTAAAATTATTTTAGATCTTAAATACAAACTATCTAAATTAACTTATGTACATATATCCTTAAATGGTAAAAATTAGATATTGATATTTTTATTGACTTAACATCATTGGTTAAACATTATTCTTAGCGTAAGCAGATAGCACATAAGTATATAGCTTCTTTTCTATTAAGCCTAAGAAATTATTAAAACAAAATGTAGAAACAAGTGTAAATAATTATGGTCCCACGATCGACCCCTGCGAGCTATCTACTTCCTTCAGAAGCTTGCAGTGAAATTGTAAATATTAATTTTTAAAACGCATTTCGCACCCGTGTGTACCTCAGCATATTTTCCCTTTTAAATTATCCACCCATTAAATAATTTTCAAAAATCATTTGTAAAAAAACAAAAAAATAATTTCACCATCACCATCGTTCTTGAATTAACAGAAGAGTTTTATTAATAATCACATGAGGTCATTATATGTAGGTATACCTACAAAAAAGAGCTACATATATAGATATTTTTAACCATTAAGTTAAAAATTCATCAACATCATTGCAGGCTAAGGGTTAAATCTGTACCTATAAGACCATATAAAACATCAGTTATACATCTCAAAAACCATATATACACAAATAAACCTACACAACAAATATACTTATATTTTCATATAGTACGAGTATGATCAGAGGGATGGCAAATTAACGTGTCAATGTATAATAGTACTACCAACAAAATTTCATTTATAATCCATATAACCATCATAGGAGGATATAAAGGGAATTAAAAACAAGACTTATTTTGCTGCAAAGAACCACCACCAATCAACCACCCGGTTTATGGGCTAGCAGAGATTGTCATCTTACTTCTCGTCATCATCGTCATCATCGGCTTTGCTTATGCTTGAAAATATTTGCGCGTTTAGTCACGCAATCAAAAAACAACACAACTACCTACATATATAATATATATGTACCTACCCTTGATTTGTTATATACCCCCTACTAATGGGAATACACAAAAGCCGCAATAACGCGAAGGTTATGTGTACTCTTCCGCTCGTTATAAATGAGGGTATTCAATAATAAATGTAGAAAATTATAACCAACACAAGATGACGAGGACGTCGATGATGCTTTGTAATTATGTTTTAAAAACAAAAAAAAAAAGGTACAAATAAAGGCGAATGGTTTAAATAAATATAACAACCAACCCTTAGGAGAGAATTTGTTTTTAAAGAAAATAATATTATGTACATAGTTACCTAAGTATTAAGTGCGTATGCAAAACGCTTGTAATAATATTTAACACTCGATTAGTGATATTTAATAAAACCCTTAACACACAATAAAAGGTGAAATTGTAGATAAAACAAAAACTGCATTATCGACCACAAACAAAAACAGTTTGTCGCACCAACCAATGTTTAAGGGTAGAATAATAATGGGAACGCTACATCACACGTTGTCAAACGAAAATAAGCGAATACAAAAGATTTCATATAATATATGTATTAGTGATTCCCAGTTTTTTGTTCAATTTTCGTTCAATTTTGCTTTTCTTACGATCGCTGCTAATATACGACAAAAATGACACCTACCTCCAAAGATAGGTACAAATCCAAAATTTGACAACCTAAACTGTCTTACCGACAAGATCAATCTATTAAAAACATTCAATGTCATTTTTTACATTTTTGCCTATTAGAAATGCCTTCAATAAATCTTCTTGTTTTAGAATAGAAGCTGAGTTTAAATTCAGCGTTAAAACGGTATATGTATTATCGAATTAATATCTATAATATTAATCGCAGGTACAAAAAAAGAAACCGCAATAACGATGGCGACTACTGCACCAGCACCACACAATATTGTGACAGCACAAAAAAAAAGTAGATTGATTGCTATACAGGGCGAGAGTGAATTTCAATTAATAAAAAAAAGAAAGATAGAAAGAAAGAAAAATAATACAAATTTAAAACATCGACATCGCCAAAGAGAAAGGAGAGAAAACATGTTCACACATTTTATATTAAAACGTACATAGATGATAATAATTACGGTGTATATGTAGCTTAAGCCAACCTACAAATTTAACTTCACCAATGCATTATCCAACGATGCGTGTAAATTAAATGCTTATATATATAAGCCGGTTTCAATATTATTATGATTATTAGGTCTAAGTGTGGCCAGTATAATAATTAAGGAAGAAGTTGCATTTTCTTTTGTTGTTTTTGTTTGAGTTTAAATACAAAACAAACTTTCTTAATTAAAAAGAAAAAAAAAATATTTAAAAAAATAATGTGTATGCACCTTAAAGAAGAAATTCATTGAATGCAATGCTAGCACAACCCTGGTTTCGATTTCTCCTCTCCCTAAACACACAAGAGATTTTTTTTAAATATGAATTGGATACGTTGAAAATGTATACAAATTGAGAGTTTGTCCATTGAAGAGGACGCAAATATCGACAGAATTTGAGAATATTGACTTGTATGAATTTCGATTAAATTTTATCTAAGATTAAACTTTGACGTTTCCACTCATAGATTAACCTCATTAGTGTCAAAATTTAAACTTGGGATAATATTTAAAACTATTTTAATCCAATTCACAGCACACACGACCTTAGACTAAGGATTTTCAGAATAAATGTGTTAAACCAGGGTGTGTTAAACTTGCAAACAAATTGATTTATTAATCCCGAGTAAGCTTACAAAATTTAACCCATCAGATGTGGTGAGTTTACTACAAATTACTGTGAGTTAACTCGAGATTAAAAATACTGAAAAACACGTTTAAGGAGTTTACTTGATTTTACCCCAAAACTCAGATGATCTTGGATTGAAAAACTTATCCAAAGATATTCTAATTTTCAAATAAAATAATACCGTTCTTTAACATAAAAGAGAAATTCAAACTCCATTTCAAAAATCCCTTCAAATTTGGAAACATTAGTACAATTCCAACCTTAAGACGCCATTGAAATGTCAGCGGTAAAAAAAAAAACAAATAAAAACAATCATGTAACGACTGACTTCCTTCTTTCCCGCCATAAGTCTCATTGCATTAAATTTCACCCTCGATCAACAAATACAACAAAAATAAAATTACATTCACATATATACCCAAATCATAACCAATAGCAACAGTATAGTAAAAAAGCCAGTAAATCAAAGCAAGAACGCAAAAACTGCAACAACCCTCATTCAAATATAATGCCTTGCCACACAACAACGCATTGCAAATGCAAAATACCGGGAAAACATATCAGAGTCGCAGGTATCCTGCTGTGATTGCGATGATATACAACAACAAAAAAATCAGTTTTGTGTAACAACGAAATATGTACAGAAAAAATTTTAAAATAAAGAACTGAAGAAAACAAACTCACTAAAGAGGGATTTATGAAACGGAAGGACAACTTAAAAAAAAAAATAATATAAAAAGAGCCAAATATATCCACGACGACAACTATACACACAGCACCAAAAAATCCTTGCCAATCCATTTTTGTCTCGTTGTCCATCAAAAATCCGAAGTAAAAAAAAATTTCCGATTGAAAAAAGGGACCGATGAAGTGAATAATAAAAAAAAGATGAAACAAACTGCAGTTGGGAGAGAGAAGATGAATTTGAATAACAGGGGCGATTCTTAATTTTTTTCTTTTTTGTTATACCATACCATATGTATATCCTTTATCAAAATATTTGGTACAGTCGCAGCAGAGTTGAAAAATGCAAAAACCTTCAAACAAAGTCTTGACATTTGGTTATAAAAAACCATTTTCCTCATAAGCCAAATGACAGGAAATAATATTAACTTAACGAACGTTATTTTTTTTAACGAAAAAGGGCTGTTATTGATGTATTATCAAATGCCAATCCTTTCCGTTTTGCTATGGGCTTATACTTGTTGAATTACAAATAAAATTTCCTCAAAAACATACTTCACATCAGCAAAAAAAAAAATGAATGACACAATCAACACTTTTTTCTAACATCTAAAACATAACACACCCTATGAACTAGTGTTGCTATATTTCAATTTATATCTCCTACTTTCTAGCACTTAATCGTGTTGAACTTCTTTATTTAAAACCATAAATCTCATCTCCACCCCAGCACAATCATCGTTTTTGTGTAAGTACTTTTCCTTTCTATGACTTTAAGTCGATGTCCTCCCACATGTATCCCTGTCACCGGAAATAATCTCCAGTAGAGGTATATTAAGGGTGAACATTTTGACATTTTTTAAGCAAACACATTTTTGACGTTTGCGCAAAGAGCAAGCGCCTGTCTGTCGTTGAAATCGCTTATTAAAAAAATTCCTGGTATTTAGTATTCGAGTATTTCTGCTCAGAGGGGAATAATAAATATACGGAGGATCAGGAAATTTACCACCACTGCTGTGTTGAATACTGCTCTACTCCTCGCTCTTCTGTTTTTTTTGTTTTGTTTTATCTTTGTGTAGGTGTATAGAACATGTTTGAAGCTTCGAAGTCCGGAATTCAGTTATAGAGATGATTTCAAAATAATAATAAAAAAAAAAATAAGTGAAAAGTATGAGAGAAAGAGAAGAATCGTATATGAGAAGGCCAAAGATAGGGAGAATCG
The DNA here is from genome assembly GCA_951394125.1 of Epistrophe eligans. Lineage (NCBI taxonomy): Eukaryota > Metazoa > Arthropoda > Insecta > Diptera > Syrphidae > Epistrophe > Epistrophe eligans. The sequence continues at coordinate 14,991,429 of OX596029.1, read as the reverse complement.
AAGGAATTAAAATAGATTTTCATTTGTGGCAATTTGCAAATCCATGGGAGAGATGATGATTCCCTAAGGCTCGCACATAATTTTCCAACTCTATTCTGTTGGCTTTTCAATTGAGAGTGAGTTTGATTTTTTTTTTCATTTTTGTTTTTGGTTGGTGTTTCAATACAAATGATTCAACAGAGTGCTCGTGTATTTATTACTTACTTTTTACTCTGAACATATGATATGGTTTTGTGTTAGAGGAATTTTTGTTCAAATTCATTTTATCAGGAATTGTTTGGTGAATAAAATATGATAGAAGAAAACTGTGGTGGGGGTGGGTTTTGTAATGTTGAACAGTCGGTGGTAAATTGAAGTGACAGTTGTTGTTGTCACTTGCGATATTAATAGGTATAATGACATACGACGAAGCCAGGGATGGCTTTTTTTTTTTGTCGTTGTTAATGCTAATGAATTAATGAATTGAACAGGATTAATAGGATGGGTGAAATATTTTTTTTATTATATTTACTTAAATAAAAGTAAAGCAATTATATGTACGTTTAAATTGATTTTAAGTTTTTTTTTTTATTTAAGTTGCAACCTGCTTGTCTATCTTATCAGTATTTTTTTTAAAGTAAAACATTACACGCGCTGATTTCTATTATGATTTTAATTCTAAAATACCTGTTTATATATTATGAAATATAGCTATGTTTAGCTATCACCACACAAATACAATTACTTCAAAGGTATTATTTCTGTATTGCCGTTTAATTTAATATATGAGTATCAATTTTATATTTCGTTTGATTTCAATACAAACCTCGATGAATTTGTGTCTCTTTTGACATCAACAGGTTTTTTTTCCATCGATTAGAAGGTTGCGATAAGTTAAAAAAAACTCTTGATATGAGTGAATTTTGAGAATGATTTTTTTTTTATTTGTTAGACATTCTAACTGTTTGAGATAAGCTTTCGTCTTCATTTCATTCTAATGCATGTTTTTTTAATCTTCTACGAAATTTAATATTAATTTTTTTTTTTAAATAACTTTTTGAAGATAGAAAAATAAATGAACATTGTTAATTGAATAATTTGAATGTATTGCTATCTTATCTAACATGATAACACAAAATGATAAAAGGATACAGTAGTCAGTGTAGTTAGTTGGTATGATGGGTTTTTTCCATTTTATTCTGCTTCTCTTTGACTATTTTTACAATAATAAATGGTTATGTAGGTGCTTACCTGTGATGTGGTACACTATTTTCTCATCTTATCAAGTGATTAGGTTATTTTTACTTTTTTTTCTTTAACTAAATTCAGTAAAAAAAAAACTGACTGTCATCACTATGTCGAAAACTGGTTTCAACTGTTTGTTATCATATAAATGATTTTTGAAGTTGTTTTGCTTTTTTTTTTCTTCTAATTTTATCGAACTAAAGTACAGGAATTTTTGTGTTGATAAGAGAAACAAAATTTGCAATGTTTATGATTTATTATTATTATTTTTTAATTTGTATCCAATGGACTAGCCACTGGTATTGTTTTTAATTTTTTTTTGTTCTTATATAAACGTGATTTTTATTCAGGGTTTTATAGATTCGGATTTTAAAGTTAAAATGTTTTCATTTGTTTATATACTTTTAAAATACTTGTTTTTTACGTTTTTTTTTTGAAGTTTTGAGTTTCAGAAAATAGGTGTATCTAACATAAAAAACACTGATAGATAAACATGACAGAATGTGCTCTGTTTTTTTAATTTTAATGCCTTCCTTTAGTTTTTCATTTTAAAAACTATACCTTACATTTTTTAACGTCCCTGATCAAACAGAGATGTTAATAAATTAAAGGATATAATTTAATTAAGGTAAACACACATTAATTGCAAATGTCAAATTAAAAAAAAAACTTGAGGGAATGTATTATAGAACGTTTTACTTTTTCATCAAGACTACTTGCAGCTTTATTAAAAATAGAAATTTATCAGTGTTGCCATGTTCTTAAGGTATTTATTTCAGTACTTAAGTTGTTTTTTGTTGACACTTTTTTTGTAAATAAAATATTTCCATAAATTGACTGCATTAATTGATATAAAAAAAAATAGAAAGAATAGGGTGTTTTTCTTTTAAGCTATGGCTTTTTTGTTGTATTAACATATATGTATGTAGGTATAACGGAACGGGAGGATATGTGAAATGATTTTACAAATCTTCGCTGTAAACGACAGGAATTGAATCTTAATTCAAAAATGAAGAATTGTTTATGAAATTTCATTTGAATGCAATATCCTTCCTATGACCTCTTGTCAGGCGATTTTTTTTTTCTACTTATTCGAGCTGAAAAATGTTTCAGTTAAAACACCCTATATTTTTGTTCAAGTTTGAAATTTTAAAAATAAAGATAACATTTGACTTTTATAATATAATCTCATATTATATTAATTAAATTAGTATGCCCCGGTGTCGCTAGGTAATAAATTATAATATTTCCCATAGCCCAATAAATTATGACGAAAATCTATAAAAAAAAATCCATTAGAGAAATTCAATTGCAATATTGTTTTTCCCCTTTTTTTTTAGTTGGTTTTGTTTGATAGTGTTTTGCAGTCTATAAAAACCTAATTTAGTTACGTCACGACAGTAAAGAAATAAAAAAAGAAAAAAAAAACATTAAGGGTGGAATAAGCATGTGTGACGAAACTGATTCGACAAACAGTACATACTATTACTGTTTACAGACGCGTTTATATTTGTTTTTTTTTTTTTTTTCTATAGAGCTATAATTTCTGTGTATGTGTTTTGCTGTTTTATTAATTGTTTTTATTTTATTTTTGGTTAAAATGATTTTCTTTTCTCACGCATTCTACCATATCCATCAACCATAACCATTGACTGGTGGTAGTGGTGATGGGTAAGTTAAATAACTCATGACACACATGGGGGTGAAAATGCTGAAAATTCGACTTCACGAATTTTGCACCAAATTATGATGATAGATATTTTCTCCCTTCCTTTGTCTATCTCACTCTCTCTCACTCTCTCTGTTTCTATTTGTAGCGCCATGTTATAATATATTTAATATTATTTGTACATCATGCTAGCCAAATTGGGGTGGGTTTCATTTTTGGCTTAATGACATATTAGGATTACTACGAGTGAATGATGATAGGTGAATCGAAAAGTGGCAGTTGTATTACCCACCACCCAATGCTTCCCTATACTATGTATACATCTATCTATATATTTATATGGATTTTTTGTATGAAAATTTAATTTCAATAATTTAATTTTTTGTTTACAAGCCAAGTTAGCAAATAAAAATAAATATTGATATGTTATCGTTTCGTTTCGTTTATTTCGTTTTTTGTTTTTGTTTTAGCTGGCAGCTAATGGCAGACCCGTTGTAATGTAATTAACATTTTATTAAAATACGCAACTGAAACGTGAATTCAAATTTGTTGTATTTTATTGGTATAATTGTATCTATCTATCATTGCAGTAATGAATATCAATTTTTAAGGGATCTATCGGTGTTGTGGATTGGGATTCATTAAAAGTTTTTTTTTTTTTTTGGGGTGTCACAGTGTTGAGTTTTTAATTGAGAATTGGATATTTAATTTAATTAAAAAACCCAGAATACAAATTGAATTTTTGGTTTGTTTTTGTTGGATGTTAGCAGTATATAGAGCTTTTGCAGGATTCTTTGGACAATTTTGGTGTGGTATTTGAAGTTTAATAAATAAAGGGTATTTTTTCTAAGCTTGATAAAATGTTTACTGAAGGAAATAACCAAAGAAAAAATAAAAAAAAAAATATCAAATCAAATAAATGTCAAAATTTACAAAATTATGTATTATTTTATGTGTCAGAATTAATCACAAGAATATTTACTATTAAGAATTTATAATTTACCAAGTTTGACAGTTGACAGTTTAAAATAAATTTGACATATCGGTCCTAAAATGAATCGGCTTTAGTGTGACAGTTTGCCATAACTAAAAACTAAAAAGAGTTGCCAATTGTATCTATTTTAATATGGTGAATTAATACATTAGGAGTTGCTATGAAAAACAAAACTGTACACAATATTTATAGTAAAATAATTTTTTTTTGCAGATAGAAATTATTTTAGATAAATTTTCCTTCAAATGTATCTTTGTGTTTTTTTTGCATTAATCACCTAAACAGGATGCAATAAAAACCAATACAGGTGATGAGTATAAATATAGGGAATTTCCCAAGGAATAAACACACACTCAGTCATATTCAATATAGAACACCTGTGTGCAACATAAATCTACCTGTTCACACTGTGCATTTTAAGTTAAAATTATATATACATAGTAATATGTACATTGTACATACCTAAATTTAGAAAAATCGAAAAAATGAACATCTCTTGAGTGAAGAGATTATTCATCTATTGAAATTCCATCATTTTTCATTTATTTTTTGTTTGTGCCTTCTTTAATAAAATTTGGTGTTTTTGGTTTCATTTTGGTAAATATTGTTGTATTTGTTAGAAAATATATAAAGAAACAACAAAGAAATCACATTGATGGACACAACAAAAAAAAAATGAAATGTTTTCATATACATTCAGTTGCATTGTAGGTAAACGTTGAGTTTGATTTGTATTATTTGAACATAAAACCTACATAGCATATAGGACTTGGTTTTTTTTTTTGAAAGAACCTATTTTATCTATATTTTTGTAGATTTGTAAAAATATCCTTTTTCTTTGCAAGAAGATCAAAGATTTATACCGCGATACTTTACATATGTGTTTGTGTGTACATTACCTACATACCTACTTTTTCTTTTTTTAAAGGCAGAAAATAATATAAGGTCTGGAATATTCTAGACTACCCTTGATCTTATATAAAAAGGATATACCCTAGGGTTGACGTTATGTAGCAATTTAAAAAAAATCTAAACTATAAATATATGTATAAGGTTTGTTTGGTAACTTTAAATTTCTTACAAATTTTTTACAATTTGCTGTCAAAACGCAAAGGAAGAAAAATCATCTTACTTAATTTATATACATAGTTTATATAAATACATATGCACAGTGAACTGTCAAAATTATCGGTTAGGAAACAAATCCATGTTGTGCAGGTGTCCATGAATGAAGTTGGTTGTCCATTGAGAATGCTCACTGTTAATGTCAATATCATACCACGTGTTGTATAGTGTAATCTTATACGAGTACTTAAAACATTATATCTTGTGTGTATGTATATCTATGTATTTACTACCATATGAATGTTACATTGCGTTTATGCCACATTGAAAAGAAAGTCTAATGCACTTGCCAAGATTTGATTGTGTGTGAAAACAGTAATAGACCATCAAGTAAAACAATTGAACTCAGTTTGGTAGGTATACCTAATTAATTTGGAATGTTTGTTTTCACATTTTTTACAATATGCGCACTTGACATTTACCGGGTTCAATGGGAGTCAAATATTTGATTTGAACACCTTCAATTAGCCTGCTGTTAATGTCGACTAGGAGTTGATATGATTTTTTGGATATCTGCCTAATCTGAGGAATCAAAATATGTACATAAATATGTATATTATGTAGTTGAATTAACATCTTTTGACACTGTCATTAGCAGTGTAGTACCGCAAACTGAAGACAAAATAATTATTGATGTGGGTTACAGTATACTTTTTTTTGTACCTACAGCAAAGGGGTAGTTTTTAACTAACTGGCAAAAATTGCTGTGTATTTTATTTTGATTCAATTTTTTCCAGAAAACCATGTGTATTTGACAGGTAGGAATTTCTGACAGCACAAGGCTTTGTTCACCTTGTCATAATAAATTAATTCTAACAATCTGTCTACCACATTTAGATTAAACTGTGGCTACACGTGTGCCTGAATAAAGCTCAATCAAAAAAAAAACAAAACAAAACCTTTTGTGACGTATGGTAAATACATATGTATAAAACGATTTGACTAACTGTACCTTCGTGTCACTTTCTTGACACACGTTTTACAATTTTAATTATTACGATATCAAGATCATAGTACTTATACATAAAATGATTGCAAACAAATAATTGTTTTGCTTTACATACATACATACATACATAAGTATAAATCCGCACAGATTAGAATATGATTGAATGATGGAAACTTTGTTGAATGTTAATTACTTCATTCGGTTAATTAGCACCTTCTTAAAAACGCTAAACTAGAAAGGTTTATTTTTTTTTGTTTTGTTTAGAATTTTAATTGCGTTGTCTATATCATTTTTTTTTTTGTACAAATATATACATACATAGGTATGTTTAAGTATTTCCAAATGGATCATCATGTCGCATGATCTAAATCGCTATATCCCCATGCAATTGATATTTTTTTTCGTTTATTGTTATTCTAAAATAAAGTCTGGTGTTTACTTAACGAAACAAAAAAATATTATTATTCAAAATTATATGTATTGTTGTTGTAAAAACTTCCGTACGATTCTTAATCATTTTTTTTTCGTCTAAATAAAACTAAGCTAGACTGATTTGATTTGATGTGGTTTTAAAAGCAGGTGTTGTTTAAGTTTTTGAAGTCTGTTATATAGTTAAGACAGTAGGTACTCTTTCTAGTAGCGTAGTCTATGTATTTAACCGAGATACTTTTTTGCGGTGTTTTTATTTATTACGTATTCTGTTTTGCGTTCGTATTTTATGGCATTTTTTTTTAACTTCATGGTCATACAATAAAACATACCTATTGAGAGTTGACAGAATTTTAAATAGGTCTTGACTGTACCAATTTTTTTGCATAAAAAGGTTGATTTTTTTGTTGTTGATTTTTTGACGTTTTCAAAATAATATGTTATTTGTCAAAAGAAAGTCAGCACTTGAAGGTTGCATTTCTCTGTTAGAAAGTAGAATACAAACATATGACAACAAAAATTTTTACTTTTGGATTAAAAATATTTCAAAAAAAAAACAAGTATTGACATTTAGTTTTACAATGGACTTGCAAATAAAAGAATAATCATGTTTTACATGATGGTTATACAAAATTTTTTCTACATTTGGGTTCAATAGAATTACCTCTAATAAAATAATTTTAATATTTAATTATATTTATGACAAAAGCGTTTATTGTATCAATGTTTTTTTTTTTTTTTTTTGTAGTTGGCCTGTGAATTTATATGAACGTCTACGAATATACTTATTTTGGAGTAAGGAATTTGCAATATGGTCGTTATGGATGTCTATGAATAGATAACAGTTTCAGGAAAGACAAGCACATTCCTTAAATGAAATATGAAATCTGGAATTACCTTTAATCTAAGTTATTTATAATTAAATATTAATAGAAATGTTGGATCTGTTTAATTTTAGCTGACATTTAAAAAGTATTTATATATGTATTTACTTTATGGTTTTGTTTTGTTTGTTTTGTTTAGTAGTGTTCAAAAAGATTGTCAATTTATTATATCTATGTTTATAATTATAAGGATCACTCTGACATAAGGTATTTTAAGACATGTCATAATATAATCTGAAGTGATATAAAGGAAGTGATAAGTTAAGTGATGATGTTGCGGAAAAAATGGTGAGTATGTAAAATTTATAAATTAATTAATGTTTTGTTTTGCAGATTTACTAAAAAAAAAACAATTTTATCGAAAATAAGAACTTAAAAAAAATAGAGAAATTAATGAACCTGGAAGGCACAAGAATAGGCTGAATTAGAACTGAATTTAAAAAAGGACTTACAAAATAAGAACTAGAAGAACAAGAAAAGGTGAAAGGTTTTTTTTATTTATTTTATAAAATTTTTTTTTATTCTTAGAAAAATAAGAGTGTTCCTATAAAAGAGAATAAATAGGAAGAACTTCTGTCGGGTGATTGAAAAATTGGAACTTTTGTATTAATATGAAAAGGAGCAGAAGAGGGGTGAGTGAAGTGTTAACACTTACTTAATATTTTTTTAAATTTTCTTGATAAGCGCCTGTCTTGTTTTAAATTTTTTGATCCAGAAAAAAAGCAAATACATACATATTATATACTTTTTATGTTATAAGTTTAAGAACAATTTTTTACTTGACATCTTGTTAGAAAATGCCATTTAGTGTTTGTTTTTTTTGTTGTTTTGCTGTCATAATCATCAATATAATCAAAACATTGGTTTTGACCTTTAATATTCAGACAAATATTTATTTTAGTAACTAGATACATTAAAAAAATATTTAGATAATTGTAGGCTAAAATGTCGTTTGAAGATTAAATAAAAATTCCAGATCCAAAAACCGAAATATTTTTTTTTGAAAGATCCTTAAGGTGTTTTAACAATACATAATTGGTTAGTCAAAATAAACTGCGTCTAATTGATAATAAAAAGTATCAATCGATAGTCAAAACTTTTGTCAGCTATTAATATTTAAAATTGCGCAAGTCTATTTTTCCTCAATTTATGGACTTTGGGAATTATTAAAATTGAACCTTAGACTTAGTCTGCATATTTTTTTCCTTGAAAACAGGTGTAACTGTGTTTACATTAAGAAGTTTTCAATGATTTTATTAAAAGTCAAAATTGAATTCCTTAAGTTAATTATGCTTATTATTATATTTTTTTTTTTTAGAAATGAATGTTAATTTTGGGTTTTCTAATTTGTCAATTCAAACGGTACATTATTGAATTTTTTTCCATAGAGTTAACTTAACTGTAATAAATGCTGATGAATAAAACGAATATGAAAAAAAAAGACCAGACAAAAATCTTTAAGGTCAAAAATTTGTAAACATTGTGTTGTGTGTCGAGTTAAAAGTAAAAAAAAAAATGATGCTGTCAGCTATTTAAATATTCACCACAGACAAAAAAAAAAAAACACATGAAGCAAAATAAAAAAAAAATTATGTATAATATGAGAAGTAACTTAAATAAAAAGAAACAATTTTTTTTAACACTGACATCGATAGAAAAAAAAAGAAAAGAAATGAAATTGAAAATTTAAGTACACATCTATTTTAAACTTTTTTGTATAGTTTACCTAATATGTGCCAAATACTATTTCTCGCATTTATTTATAAATTTTCAACAATATTTATTTTATATATTCCAGTAGCTGTGTAGAGATAACAGAACTTAAACTTTTCACTGGAAACACAATTTTTTATCTTTTTTTAAAAATAAACTTTTTTTTTAAATTTCCTTCACTTTTCTTTTTTCTTCGTGTCACTGTTAACTTTTGTTTGGTTTAATTTTTTTTGTATTGTAACAAACTTACTTTTTTAAATTTCGCTTCGATTGTTGTTTCGAAAACATGGGAATTTTGTCTACTAAAATTTGCATTATTTATAATAATCCACAGTTTAAAAAATTGTTTTGGTTTTTTAATCCATTTTTTTTTTGACAGTTAGTGTGCTATCAATGAGTTTGTTTTTATTTAATTTGTTTAAATTATTATTTTAAATTTTGTGCTGGAAAATGTGTTGAGTTTATCCAATGCTTTGAGTTAATCCTTTGAGAAAAGTTTTGATGTTTCAAAACTTATAGTGTCACACGAAATATTTTTGTTTTATACACACAAAATCATGTATTATTAAATCACTTTTTTTTATAAAAATACGTTTTTTTTTTAAATAACTTCAATATTTTTAATTGTATTTTTATATTTTTACAGTTACACTTTTTTATGCACTGTCAATATTTTATTTGTTGATAATTTTCACTTGTTTATTTTTTCTAACACAACAAAAACTATTTATAACAATAATTTTATGTCTAGGACAATTTTTTTTTTTCTGTTTCAAAATAAAATATTTAAAGTGTAATCAGAGCCTTAAAGTACAATTTAAAGACGGTTTTTGCTGGATATATTTTTTTTTTTTAATAATATTTTTACGATTTTCGCAAAGAAGATTGTATAGAAACAAAACCGGATTTTCCGCGTCTCACGTTCTCTCTAAAACAATTTCCCGACGACCACTAACCATACGTAGCGTGAAACAAACATGACGACATTTGACAGCAGCCGAAAAGGAACTACTGCCTGACTGTGTGCTACCTTCGATCCGAGACCATCATTTGTCAACCGTCAATGGTTCCCATCGGGCAATAATTACACATATGGCATATTACACACCAGAGTAGCACAGCCAGCACGAAATTGATGAAAATGGAAGACAAAATGAGAATGGGAAGGAAAGAGAGAGAATGTAGAAAACTGGCGCAAGATACAGATACAGTTATACAATCTGACACAAAAAAAAATCAACCTTTAATTGTAGTGGTAGCAAAAAAACGATACTTTCTTATGTTGTCGAAAAGGAATTCACGATAAAAGAGTGTGGAAGGAGGAAATATTAAGTGGTATTAGTTGGACTGAAACTAATACCATCATAAAATGCTCTTTTATTTGACGTTTTAAGAGAAACTCCAGTCACTAAAATGAGGCCAAAACGACAGTTCATCGAAGAAGACTAAAACCAAAGGTACGGAAGAGGCAAAGCAGCGACAAAAAAGAAGCAAAAAAAAAAAAAGAAACTTCGTCCATACACACACACACATGTAAAAACACAAAAGATACAACTACAGATACAGTATCTTATACCTGAATCGCATTTTTGAGGTTATTTTGTATTATTTTTCGTTAGTTCATAATTTTTTTGCTTCTTATAAATATTTTCCTTTTTTTTTTTGCTCTTTTGTAGTCTTTCCTTCATTTGCTTGTGTCGATAAAGGCCAAAACACATACACACGCTCATACATATCTACAGTGATATTTCGTATTGCTGACATGAGTACTGCAAAAGATAGACGTCGACGTATCTCTATTTAGATAGATACATTTCATACACAAAATATAGAAAAGATACCGAGAGTAATGAAAACATAAACATTTCAGATGAATGAAGGTTTTATTCGTTCGATTTTGTCGAGTTAAATTATTATTTTTATTTATTTTTTTTTTTTGGTTTTTGTATGGATGTTACAGTATCGAGGGAGGAATGTGTTAAAAATGTAAACGAGGACTTGAGTTGGGGTGACTGCACATAGCTAGCGCCGTGAAACAGCCCCTTCTGAAGTTGTCATGATTTTTTGGGTGACACTGACATTTTAGGGTGCAGATGCAAACTTCTACACAAGTGAATGCCTGAGCCATCTGACAGTATTCGAAACATCAAAAGGAAGAAAAATACAAAACATTTGACAGATATACATTTTCCCCTCATCCTTGTTCTTATCTACATTTCTGCTAGCTTTAGGAGTGCTTCTAGCTTCTAGTGCGCTCCTCTTTGACTAACTAAACTATTTTTTCCAACTGAGAACTGACGGTGAATGGTTGGTTGGTATTTTTTTTTTTTTTTTGAGTCTTGGTTCTTCATCTCAATACCATTGATGATGATGATGATGATGTTTTATAAATTCACAGTAGTAGTGGTTGGTGGAGATGGTAAATGGTGGTGAAATGAAATGCACAAGGCAGGCATAAGAATGGTGTGACGAAACGGAGACGGAGAGACGACGACGGCGACGCGCGGTATGACCCTTCGGGTTATTAATAGCCCTTCAATCCTTATCCTGTTCTCCTCGTTCTGTTGTTCTGTGTTGTTTTGTGTGTATATTTTGGTGTAAAATGTTCGTTCTGCCGTCATCGTTGTGTCGTTTTGTGGTGCATTTTTGTTTGTTCGTTAGTTAATCATATCGTTTGTGTATTTGAAAATGTGTTCCGGTGTGTTGTTGCTGTTGGTTTGGTTGTTGCCGCTGCCGTTGCTGCTGCTGTTCCCTGTGTTTGCCAAGTTGCTTTGCTCGATGCGCTGCTTACTTTTGGTGGTGGAGAGAGAGATTGCACTTTCGAGTGAGGGTCGTCGCCGTTGATGTTATGATCGTTTTGTGTTTGTTGAATACCAATTGAGTGTTGCCAGATTGTTGGGACAAACAGGGTCGTTTCGTTTGGAGACTCTAAATATACATATATTATAAATAAAAGGCATGCGTGTTAGAAAGAGAAAGGAACTAAATTAGCTTTTGTTACGGTTTTTCGTTTTGATTTGTAAAAGGTAGGTAAATCTTTTGAATGTTTTTTTTTTTTTTTTTTTGTATGTTTTGGTATTGTGTGTTTGTTTGGTATTTTTTCTTCGTTTTCTTTTTGTTTGATTTATTTATGTAGGAAGAGGAAGTAAAGTGGTTGAATAGTTTATAGTGATAGATTTGTGTGATATTCATTTATGGCGTTTATTGTTAGTTGGTTTGGTTGGTGTTGCCATCGACAAAATTTGGTGAAACTGTGTTTGATTAATGTGGTAGGTAGGTATAATGGAAGGAGGTGTTTTGTTATGCTTTTTATGATAATCCTTAGGATGACAAAGTGATTAGTGACACGAGATATTTTAAGAAGGCGGGTAATCAGGCGACAAAATGAAGATGTGAATCAGTCCCTACCGTTTAGGAATGGTTAATTTGTTTGATTTGAATCGATTTAAATTGTGCATTTAGGTTTATAATAAAAAAAACAGATCAAGTTATTTAAAATAATTATTTTTGTATGTATGTATGTTAGAAACTAAGGAATAAAATTAATAATGCAGGTAATATCACGAAAAAGATATTAATCATAATTGTTGGGCGCCACTTCTTAGTTTCCTAGCTAGATTAAGTTATACGAACAAAAAAAACAAAGTTTTATACCTAGTTCCTTACAATAAAGCAGCACATACTTCCGTACATACTTTCGAGTCAGTTTCAAACAAGTTGTGTTTGGCTAGTCTGTTTTAAGTTATGTAATTTGAAATAAATGGTCAATTCACCTGCTAATCATGGGTTGCGTTTTTAACAAAATCTTATCCGTAAAATCAATAGTTTGCTAAGTTAACCCGAAAATTCTTACCCAGCTTATTTTTATCAGTAATTCGATTTTTTTTCTTTACATTCACTATAACAATTTTAATTTGGCAATAGATAATAACTGACAGATATTTAAAGGTTAGTGCAAATAGTGAACCAAGGAAATAAAATCGCCCGATAAATAGATTAGTCCTTTAAACAAAAGCAAACTGATGTCATTTTAACTTTATAATAATTTGTATTTTTAATTTTTAAAAGAAAATATTTATTTGGAATTTTATCTTGTTGGAATGCATTTTTTTGGGGATTTCATCTGATTGAGATTTTGGCTTTTGGTGATTACGTGTGTTTCTCATATTTGTATTAGTTATTTGTATTAGTAATTAGAACTGATTACAGTCTTGAAAATTAAAAATGATGTAGTTTAAGTTTTTTGCCATTTACTAGAAGTAAATAGATATCCCCGTGTTGGGCGCCATTCATAAAATAATTATAAATCCTCAATTTTTATCTGAGAAAATCGATAAATGATGAAGCAGATTGTAAGCGAATGGAATGGAATGGAATCGAAACTAGATAAAATAGAAGAAAAAGTGTGTATAGCGATATAATTTAATTTTTTTTTTCGAATTCTGTGCCTACTTTGTGTAACTTTCGCATCTGTAAAATTAGTCGATAAACGATACAAATTAAAACCATTCATATGAGTTCTGTTGAATTTTTCAGTTTCTTGACCAGGCACTGTTTACAGTTTTCGTTGCCTACCTTTGTATACATATTTCATACACAGCGCTATTCGCTTTATTTACATTTTAATGAAAAATTACAATTAAAATTTAATTAAATTTTCAACCTCAACTCCTGAATAAAAAAAACACTAATTTCAATTTCTTCAAACAAAATTAAAGCGTGACAACGAGTTTTTTGATCTTGAATACCCACCCACTGAGCTTGTTGTTAGGCTGACGCGTTCCTAAAATTCAACAAAACTTAATAGATCAATATATTTTCAATTTCATTGTTCAGCTGTCATAATATTCTTGATCATATGAACGAACTGTTTTTTAATCTTATTAATAAAACTCAAAATTACCATCAATATCATTCGTTTCATGTTTTATATAAAAGAATTCATCCAACTTACAATACAAAATTAATATATTTCATCATTCATTGCTTTCCCGCTGTGTTTGCTTATACAGAAAACCAATTTAATGCACTCACAACACACAAAAAGGATAATACCTACATATATAGAGGAAAAAAAAAAACCGAAGCAACATGCATATTACTTTTCTCTTATCCTTTTGCCAGGACATCGATATATGTAATATATTCCATAAAAAGGTCCTTCTCTCTACATTTTTATTTCAATTTCTTTTTACAATACCCCATTCCATTTAGAAAAAAAAATATGTTTGCGTGTATACAAGAAATATTGAAAAACATTAATCCACTTCATCATCGGTGTCGCCATCGCCGTCGTCTCTGTCGGTCGTCGTTGTTACCATATCGTCATGTCCATAAATAGGAAGTTCAGACGCTCCACACACTATATATGTACATATGCCCTCGTTGTCGTCTAAGTAGTTTGTTCTTGTTGTGAATTGTTGTATAATTCTTCCTTCCTTCATAGTTATAAGGCCCAAGTATTAGACAGGGGCAGCAAAACACACACATTTGGGGTGATAAAAACATCCCTTTTCATTCATATTTCGTATTGTATCGTACCTAACTGAGTTCAGAGTCTTTGCCGATTCAACAACTGAAATATACTCGGAAACTCGAGTTCATTTGAAAATTTCCGTTTTATTTCCGACTAAAATATGGGCATCCAGAAACAGCAGCAACCTAATCTAAAACCAATTGACACGTGCATTCGTGCAACCTCTGACTGGAGATTGAGAAGAAAAACAAAAAAAAAATACCTTCGAGGACGAGCTAAGCGGTATTAAATGCGTCAAAGTGTTGGTGTGAATCTACCCTTTATTTGCTTATAGTTGATGAATATCTATTTTAACTTAACTCTGTTGAACTGATGCCTTTAATAAAAAAAAAATATTCTTGAAAAATAAATAAACATCTACCCTGAAAATATATATAAAAACAGTGCTGCGGAAAAAAAAATTGTTGTTTTATTAATTAATCGTAATGGCAACACTGAATTTTTTTTTGACGAATAACGTCTAACAGAACAGTATAGACAAAGATAACTAAAAATGGTTTCCAGATATAAAGTTGCACTCCTTAATTTATTCGATTTTCAGCATTTGCGGATTTAATCGGTGTTTAAGCGATCTTTAACTTTATCTTTAACTTTCATTAAATAATAAAAAAACAATTTTTTAAGCCTTCGAAGTTCTTATTTCTTAGCGGTGTGCTAAGGACACTTACAAACTTTCTTGGATCATAAGTAATTGCTTTAATTTAGGTTGCTATAACTGTAGTAAATACTTGACAGATTAAAAAAAAAAAAGATTTGTTATATTTTAATCAGCACAGTGCTGTTTGTATATTCAACCATTTTTTGGTGTTGAGTTTCTCTACATACAACCAATACTGAGCGAACGTCTTAACAACCCTTTCACTTTATTTTAATTTTTTTCATTTGATTATTTTGTATGAGTTTCCTTATTCGAATTTTGGCTTCCTAGAAATCCATCATCCACCAACAAACAACCACCACTATTGTTGCTGAAAATTTGTCGATATTGATATTCGCGGATTATTCGCAAATCCTTTACGCGCATACAACCCTTCTTTATGACAAAGCAAAGTGGTGAGCCCTTCTAATTTTGAGGTCTTTTGTGTGTTAGGCATGTTGAGAGGGTAAAAATGCGAATGATTGGCAAGGATGAATTCAATAAGGACATCTACTGGGCATGAATGTGGCTAGCAACGAGAACTGCGAACGAAGACAAAAAACAACAACAACAACAACAAAAAAGGACACATTTATCAAAAGAAGCAAACTATGCCATGATGATGATGTTTTTATCCCTTCGAATTTATTAGGCATTTTATTTTATTCTATCTCTATCGCTGGTTGCTGATTTTCAATTGTGTGAATGTGTGTGTATTTGCTTTTATGCTAGTGTGGGTTCTTTGTTGATATTTTTTTTTAATTCTTTTTCATTTATATCCTTTCATCTCCATTGTGGATCGTTTAAGGGTCATATTGAGACGAGATGATGCTTCTTTTTTTCTTTCTTTCTTTATCACCGTCATCCTTTTCATCGGGGATTTTTCTATTATACGTAGTGCGATGACAATAGGGTATCAACCCCCGATCTTCGACCATTTTGGTTACAGTTCTTACTTAGTTTTTTTTTGTCGGTTCTGAAGAGGGGTTCATCTTGAAAATTTTCACTCACTATTTGCGAATGAAATTAGGAAGGGATATTTAAGGCTCATCGTTCATTTAATTGAAATTGCCTTACGGCGGCTCTCTGCTCCTGTTGGTGGTGGATGGGATGAGAATCATGAAAAATGATGTATTATATCGTATGGTTTATTAATGTAAATCATATTCAAAGCTGTCAGCTTAATTTCTGTTTGTGTCGATGACGACGTCGTTGGCATCGAAAAGTAAAGATGTTATAATCGGAAAGTGCGTGTCATCAGCCTTAAGGGTATCACACTTCAAAAGCTGAACTTTGACCAAAAAGTGTTGCATGTTGATCCAAATGGTGTTTCTAATAAAAATTATCACATGTTTGAGAAAGCAATAAAAAGTGTGCTGCTGCTTAAAAGTCGTATTATTTATTCAAGTAAGGATTAAGAAATCTTGTTGGTGAGAACATTATTTACCTATAGACAGAAATATTTTTATTATCAATTCAACCCCAATTAAGAACCGGTTAAGACTATTTTTATAATCTTCTAGGTAATTTAATACGTTTCACGTTGGGCGCCATTTAGATATTTTTATTTCCCAGGCTGTAAGTGATATCAAATGTGACTTTTTTTATGATAGATTTAAAAAAAAGATTGTGCAATTAATTTCAATCATTTTCTTTCATTTAGTTGTTAAAAAGAAAAGAATAAAAGCTGGTAAAGTTAAGTATTATATTATTCTTCATCTAGCAATAAAATGGATTCTCATAAAGACTCTCTCATTTTAAAATGCATTAAAAATTGAACAATTTCAAAAATAAACTATTAAAACGTCTTAAAAAAAATTTGCTCGAAAGATTTGTTAGTAACAATATAGCATTGTAAGTCAAAAAAAGAAAATCGTCAAAAAACAAATCACATTTTGTAATAATTACAAGCCTTATTAATTTTTAATATAATTGAATTATCTGCTTGTATGATTGATTCTATTATGTGCTAAGTTCTTTGAAGTCTTTCGTCAATTCAAAATACAAATTTAAAATAAAAAAATTATTAACATGACAACTTTTTCATTACTTGCCGCGTTCTCTTTAAAAAAAAAAAAAAAAAAAAAACAAACAAATTACACCCACTTGAGAGTGACTGGCGTCAGGTAGTTTTGTCTTATCTATATTTTTTTCTCCTATAATTTTCTAGAAAAGGCAAAAATAAATGCACTGTAGATTCATAAATAACAAACAAAATACCAATTGACTACCTGAAACAGATTCTCAAGTGCATTACTGTCTAGAAATTGACATTATTATCAGCACAACGCAGTACAACTTAGTGCTGCTGTCAACCTTGAATTCAAGCAAATGCGCGAGTTTGCCTCACTTCCGTGTTGTGTGTATATATCCAAAGTGAATCAATTGATATGAAACAAAAAAAAATAAAAAATGCAAAATATTGTTTCTTTAATTATTATTAATAATTTTCTCTTTGTGTATAAACACACGCAACTATATACTCGCATATCCATAATATGGTTGATTAATGCATATTGCGAAAATGATCAGCAGCATTGGGGGTGGCAGGGAGAAGTGGTGCGACGATGATTCTGTCAATTCTCGCATAAAAATGTCACCACATTGCGCCAGTTGCCTAGCCAGAGCTTACTAGCTCCAGCACTCCCGCACTCATTCAAAGTGACAGTGACAGCTAATTGAAAACGAAGGGTGCTGGATAACTGAATCTATATATGAAGCTAATGTATCATATTGCATAGCAACAACAACCAACCATGAACAATCGATATAACCATGGATTAATCGGTCTATGACTATCATTGCCTTGGAATGCACTAGCGTTTCTGTTGTCGTCTATGTCATCAATCGTGAAACAGATTCCACGCCCTCGCTCTCAGTGGAGATGCACAATATAATCAAAATTTCGTGCGCCATCTTCAGTTGAAATTAAATGATAATTTAATCGAATAGCAAGTTACGAATCACGGCCTGACAAAGGATTGCTCACAGGTGGCTTATGTGGATTAAGTAGTATTGATTGAACGCGTATTTATATAGAGTCAAAATATACTTGATTTAGTTTTAGTTGATGTATGTATAGGTTGTGGGAGTGTGGGGGTTATTCAGGAAGGGAGAAGGAAAGTCTGTTTTAGATTACATTGTAATAACAATATGTAATGCGGCAATCTGTCGACATATCATGGCACTTATGCAAATCAATCGATGTTATTGCAAGCTAGCTGTTCAGTTCTGAAATGATGGCAGATTTAAAGTTATCTGGTGATACAGTGTGATTTAAAAAAGAACTTTTCACACAAATATTTAAGAATATCTGTCTTTTAAGTATTGAAGAGAAACATTGTAAAACTACTCGATAAAGTAGTTAGTTAGTTAGTTAGTAGCCCTTTTATGTTTATCAAGTGTCAAACCGATATTTGATAACATTTGATATGTATCAATATTTATAACTTTTTTGATGAACTGTACATGGATACAGATTTTACATATGTTGGGAATAATTCTTTTGATTAAAAAAAAATATGTATTCGATAATTTTGTAAAGACAGCTTTGAACAGATTCTTTTGGATGTTTCTGGATTTTCCTCTATCAGTTCTACGAGTATTTCCATGTTCTTTCTATAGCTTATAATCCTGCTTCTAAACTAACAAGATTTTAAGGTTTTTTTTCGATTTTTATTTAACAAAAACAACTTATATTATTCAACCAACTGTGGATTCGTAAACCACAACACAAGAACTTAAGACAAATCGAAACCCTTTCCCAAATTTGGTAGCCATAATAAGGCCTTAAGTTTGTGTTCCTTAAACATCGATATTCCAAATGTATGCTTTTCGTGCTACTTTATGACAGAAGATTTGGCAATTTGTACCTTGTGTAAGTGTATGAACAAGTTGCTCTTGTTTAAATGTTTTTTTGGACAGTGAACATAATTTTATATAGTGTATTGTGCCTTTTGTCAAGAACTAAATGATATAATAAAGAAAAATGTTGATTGTCAAATTAAGTGACAGATGATACTAAAAAATGGCTTCACTCTACTCGGCTTAATTTTCTCTTTGTTTTTTTAATATGCAAATGATAACTATGACAGTTCTGAAATTGAAATATTTTTATCGATTTTGACACATGCGCTGAGGGAATCAAAAATTTGGAATATATTACGGGTGTTTTTTTTTAGAGGTATAGAACTTTAAGTTTGCAACATTATTTAAACTGGCGGCCATTTTGTCAGCTGTCAAGTGATTTATTTTTAGTTGTGTTTGGCAATTCAACAAGAAAAGACTGACGCCTGAACAACGCTTCCAAATTGTGCAAATTTATTTTGAAAATCATTGCCGTTGATCCCAATTTTCATAAGCGAATTTTGTTTAGCGATGAAGCTCACTTTTGGTTGAACGGATACGTCAATAAACAAAACTGCCGTATTTGGAGTGATGATAATCCTCAAGTGTATGTTGAGACACCGTTACATCCACAAAAACTGACTGTTTTGGTGTGCTTTATGGGTTGGTGGAATAATTGCTGGCTAGAACGTTACAGTCAATAGTGACGGCTATAGAGCCATGATTACTGACATTTTCGTTCATCAATTGAACAACCATGATGTGCAGGAGCTGTGGTTTCAACAAGACGGAGGTGCAACATGTCACACAGCTCGTGCCACAATTGATTTATTGTAGGAAACATTTGGTAACCGCATAGTTTCACGTTACGGGCCCGTGAATTGACCTCTAAGATCATGCGATTTAACGCCGCTTGACTATTTTCTGTGGGGATAGATTTCATGTCAATTTAAAAAAATCATCTTTGTTTTATTCCATTTCAAAGTTCTGTGCCTCTTAAAAAAAAACCCTTTATATGTACTGCCTTTAATATGTGTTTTGGGTTGGATTACAACTCTGGGCAACAAATCACCTAGTTGGCTAGTTTCAATATGACAGCATTCACTGCGTCAATATTCTCTAAATAAATTTATAAATTTTAATAAAAATTAAAGAGGTACAGATTTGTTTTGATTTGAAGATTGAATTGTGTTCATTTGAAACTTAATTATTTAATTTCTTTTTTTTTTTTAATTTTTCGAAACACACTGTTTAAAAGATCAGACACATTAACATAATGAAAACATCAATACATCTTTCTGCCTCATTTCCTCCAATTCAATAGTTTCCCTAAATTCCAGACTTAAACTAATAATAAAAATGTCTCGAAAACTTGAAAATTTATTAAAACTAAACAAAGCCAACTTTGTTGTTGGTTGAGGTGAAGCTGTACTATGAAGTCTCTATTTAACAAGTCGCCTTAATGTCGTTCAAAAAGTTTGAAGTCACCCTCTTTTCTCTCTTATTTCCATTTTGTGAATACACATAAAGTCACAGAGGTCACTATCAACATCTTTAGACTTGAAGATGAGTTTCTCTGTTTGTTTCTATTATATTCCATGGCGAAAGGGATAAATGTGATGTGCAAAGGCATTGCCCGCCCGAAAGTAAATGAATTATTCACAATTATCTTCTGACCGGATATAGTGGTTATACGGTGGTGGAGAAGAGGGAGCTTTTGTTCGATTATATTGCTCGAGAACTATATGATTGTCATATTCTGTCTTGTACTTGTTCACTTTTATGTATGTACATTGTACATATGATTTACCATTTAAACATCTATGGTATGTTCTTTGAACGTAGCGAAATCTGAAAGTGTTTCCAGAGCATCTCCCAAGATAATACACAAACTCATACATACACACATACACACATATATACATTATATCTAAAACACTATGTGCAGTGCCAGGATTCTCTTGTTAAGAAAATTGTAATAAACAAGCCGTCATAATTTCATGCGCCCCATGGCTTGATGACGAGAGATATCAGTGAAGGCGAATATATTCTACAAATTGTCATTTTGGATTCAATTCAAGATCTCGATTTATCTACCGTTATAGGTTGATATAGCATTTACATATATTTTTATATGTATATTAAAATACATAATGAAGAAGCCGCACGCACATATGTACGACTCATACGACTCAATTCACCTCACCTCACCTCTTAGTTGGAATTGATTTTCTCTAGTTTAGTATACTATACGCTACTTTGTGACCGATTAGTGATTTGGGCGTTCGGCAGAAGTGCCATTCACAGTGGGAGGTATAAACAGAATTTGCATTAAAATATTTGCAATATTTACTATCGATTTATTGTTATTACGTTTACGTGATTTTATGATTTTAAGTGATTGTATCTAATGAATTGACAAATTGAATTGATTTTGCTACCACAGAAATGCTTCATGAGCGTTGGTGTGTGAAAATAGTTTTAATTTTTGTATTGATTTTTTTGTTTGCAAAAGTTACGTATACGCCACAGTGTGAATGTAAATTTGATATTGAATACAAATTTGTTATTATCTATTTGTTTAAAAAAAAAATAAATTAAAATATGTTTTATTTTTCCGGATTGTTATAACATTATGATTTGATTATTAGTAATGTTGAATGCAAAGTAACTAATTTATATTTGCTGGAAATAAGAGTTATTTTAATATTTATAGTGTTAATTTCATTAAAGACATCTATTTTGAAATTAAATGGAAAGCTATAAATTATAAAATTAAATGAAACATTATATTTCCTTTAATTATTGTTTATTAACTAACTTCCCATTGGAAGTTATTGTAATTGGTCCGAATTGTCGAATTGAAAATTTTGACATTTCTCGACGTTTCGTGGTTCCAGGAATCCGAATCCATCATTTCTAGAGAGATGTCTGTATGTGTGTGTGTATGTACGTTCGTACGTTCGTGAGCATTTCTATCGTTCACTGTATCTCGAGAACTTATAGAGATATCGACCTCTAGTAAATTTTATTTTACAGATAATAACATCACGAAGTGCAGAAAGGGTTGCCAAAAAAAATTCAATTAGCGTTTTTTTTTACTACTGCAATTTAAGAAAAAAGTGGTAAAAAAATGTTTCATCTCGAATATTTCTAGAACAAAAAATGCCATTGACTTAATTTATTTTTATTCTAAACGTAATAAAGAATTGAAAAGAATTAAAAAAAAATCAGCGGCCAGTTTTTTTTAGATCAAAAAACATGCTAAAATTTTTGAAAAACGTGTTTCGGTTGTTTTATTTTGAGAACAAACAACGATATTAACTTATGGATAATTTTATTCTATTCACGATGCCATATTTGGTTACTGATATAAATTAAAAAAAAAAAAAAATTGACGGTTTTTTTTTAAAGCAAAAAAACTACAAGAAAATACTAACAATCGTTGAAAAATGTTTTTTGGCTCGAATATTTTGAAAACAAACACTAGATTAGAAGCCGGGCCAATTTTATTCTATACATAGTGACGTAGTCAATAACTGATAAGATTTGTAGAGTTATTCAATCTACAGTTTTTCTTAAATCAACAAATTTTCAAACTCAAACCACTAAATACAAATTAAAAAAATGTTTTCAACTCGAATATCTCGAAAACAAACAAAGCTATCGACTCCGGAATAACTTTATTTTACACACAATGCTTTAACTATGAATTAGTAGGTTTTGTAAAAAAATTAAATTAATAGTTTTTCTTTTAAAGCAAAAACATTTGCCAAAAATACAACTTAAATAGTTGAAAAATATAATACGCCATATATTTGGTTTTTACTTGATTGCATATTGAACATTTGATAAAGTCTTTTAAAATTTTGAATTAGGAATTTCTTTATAATAAAATAACATGGGCACCAATGGGAAGTAACCAGTGTGGGTGGTACCCAACCTCTTTTTGATTAAATAATATGGCTGAGGTCAAATGCACTTTCTTACAACAGATACTCTGGGAGGATTTGTCAATTCCTCGCATAGATCCAAAACCCATGAAAAACCATTTTCTGATTTCTGGCTGCTCTATCTATCTATCCCAAGATCTTAGTAACCATTATTTCACGACTACTACTCCTCAGACAGTTATTATAAGTGCCTATTATGGATAAAAACTCAACTTGGTTGAGTATAATAATTTAAAAAAATAAGTTTGTATCAAAATTGTGCTCCAGTCAATTTACCAAAAATTTCCAATTTTCTCTATAATAGCATATCTATGTATTTATAAGTATTTAACATCGCTTCGACCAAAATTAACTTATAGTTCAGTGCTCTCTAATAAATTTAATTAAAATCAATTTGTGCACTAAAACTCGTTGGAAAATAAAGAAAAAACAAAAATTCCCTTTTCAAACTTTCTCAGAAAATTAACTCTTCTCGATTATGTTGATTGTGCATTAAAAGTTGGCCTGTCGACGTCATCATCATCACAAACGATCTCTGGCCCATACATCAATACATATATATGTTTTGTTTATTTATCAAATTAATGAAACACTTTATTTTTGTGAGGGTGGGTTCGACATCGATATAATAAAATGATTTGAAACAAAAAACAACAACAAACTTATACAGAAACAGAAACACCCACGACTAGAGTAACAGAAAATTCAACTTTATTTCATTTTATTCCATAAACGTAAGAGTGTCCAGCATTTTTTTTTTGCGTTGTGATACAATAAAACCCGCTTAATTCAGATCCATTTAATTGTATAGTAAAGTATAACAAATAAATTATATTTGCAAAATTTCTCAAATAAATGGGAATTTGAGTAAATTGTGTTTTGGTTTTTTAACAGGTATATCCTTTTAAAACTTGGGTTTAGGGAATATATTCGAAATATATTTTATTTGAAATTATGTGCACTTTTTTACTTGATAAAAAAATGTTTACAAATAAAAAAATAAATATTTCAAAATCTTGTATTTTAAAATTTAAGATCAAATATAATGTCACTGCTTAGCTCAATTGTAATTCTGTAATTGCGTCTTACAGTTTTGGCAATGCATTTAACTGGTGAGTACTATATGAACTTACTGTTCTAAGAATATTTCTTGAAGTTGGGCCATGCATTTATCAATTTTGTTTTTTCGGATGAGTGATCCATACAGCACTTTCGGGATTTCATCTTTTTTGATATCTTTCATTTGTTGCCGGCGACGACAATTCATCATAATAATTTTTTTTTTGTTCACAATTCACTCGGCAATTAAACAACTTTTAAAAAACGTTTTTAAAATGAAGTTATCTGAACGCAAGCTCTAAGGCAACTAACTAAACTTACGACTTTTCGTCTTTAATAATACTTTTGAAGTTTAAATAAGATTTGCACCAAGATTCTTCGAACTGATTTTTATATCTTCTAATTTTGAATTAGTCACAAAATTGCACTTGCGAGCAGTGAACGTAAAAAAAAAATATATACACGAAAAGTCGTAAAATTGTAGCCATGCATGTTTAATAAAGTTATAGACATTCAGGAGATTTTCTTTGTTAAGATAAATATTTCATGGAATATAGTCGGTCATTTGAATTGATTTTACCAGATGTTTTGGCGGAATATTATGTACTGATAACGATAAAGATTTTTACAGAACTTAAAAACAGCTTTATTTTTATTTAAAAAAAACCACTGGCGTGCATAATTGTAATACGAGTTTAAAGAAATAAAAATCACGTTATTGGGTAACATACATACACTGATGATTGATATTAATGAGTGAAAAGGATAGTAGATAAATAATTTTGAAAGATTGTTCTGGCAATAAATGTAAAAGCTTGCGTTGTAGATGATTATTTTTGAAAACTATAAAATACGACATCTATGGCTTATTTTATGCACTAATTCTTTGAATTCGACTTTATAGGTCGGCTAAATGTTGTGAAGTGAACGTAAGAAGACTTTTAAAGGAAGGCGTTTAGAACGAAGCACCAACTGAAGACAGTTTTTTACAGGAATAAGGATAAGTAAAAATATGAGCAAAAGGATATATTTCGTGAAAATCGACTAAAACAAAAATCTAAGTGAATTTAAACAGTACCCAGATAAAAACGGTTATATGTTACTGTTAAAACCCGGAATGGTCTTTTTAGTTGATTTATGTAATCGGTAACTGTATAAATGGTATTTTATTGGTAAAAGTTTTTTAGAGTAATTTCTTTAATTTTCTCTTGGGAGTGGGAGCCAAATTTAGTTAGATCATATCTCATTTTGCCTTCTGTTAATATTTTATTCGTAACTTGCCGTATTACTTATACGGTGACCATCCGTCCTCTTTTTCTGTATGGTGTCCTTTTTATTTATTTTTATTAAAGAGGATAGTAATTCGTCCTCTTTTTCCTTAATTGTCCTCTTAATGTCCGTTTTTTCTTTGAAACCTTTTTTCTGTGATTTTTCTTTAGTACTAAATTACTTAAACACAAAATGTAGACGGCACTGGTTTGAATAATTCAGTTCTGCCATCTGGTTTTTGCTATTGTGAATGATGCCTCTACGGAAAGAGTGTTTTCAATTTCTAATAACATTTGGACACCTGAGAAATCGAAATTAAAAGTTAATGGAGGTAATGTTGATAATAAAGTGCAATTATGACTATGACTGTGGAGATTTTAAGACTTTTTTAAGAAGTCGCGATGACATCTTTAAAAAAAAATACACTGCGAACAAAAATACAAAAACTAACAGTTCCTTTAAGTTAAACTTTTAAATATATTAAATTATTTTTTTTTTTTTTCTTATAGGGACAACTATTTTTATTTTTTGTTTTAAAAAAACTGAACTCATTGATGTATGTAATCTGAAGTACAAATATTTTGAATAATTATCGTTTGTTTCTAAACTTGTTGTAAGTTAATTAAAAATTGTCCTCTTTTTTGCATCTGAAAAAATGGTCCCCGTACGTATAAGTGAGTTATTTTGCATACTTAAATAACTTAATTCTTCCTCGTATACATATGTATGTATTTCGTTCACTTTTAGAAATTTTGCTCCTAGAATTAAATCTTGCCGTTGAATTTCAAAAATTGATTGTTTTAATCACGTGAATCTATACGTGGAGACGTTAAAATTTAATCTTTGATAAAATTTAATTGAAATTTCTATCCATTTTACACACAACTCCTTAACGAAATGTTGAAAAGGAGAATAAAACGTAAATTTGGAAGTCTTGTTTGAGAAGATCTAAAATGCTCTTAGTCTCAAAAAGTGATTCTTGAGAAAAACTTGTAAGTATATAAAGTAAACATTTAAGAATTTACACTCATGCTACGTATTTGCATTCAAATACGTCCGGTGTCCTCTTTTTTTTTCTAAAATTATAATTTTCCTTCTGAGACTTACATTTCTAGTCCGATTATGCAAACAAAAAAAAAAATCTCAAAATTAAACAAATCGTTTAAAAAATAAAAATCCCCAACAGTAAATTCTTTAATTATATACCGCTCGAAAAAATAAACTTAATCCTATTCATCCTAACTTTCTTTTCCGACAAAAAAAAAAAAAAAAACAAAACTAGAAAGAAATACAAAAAAAAAAGTAAATGAGCGCACATTCCATATAATTTTGCCACCTTAAATTCCAAGAGCGCAGCACTTAAATAATAAATTCCCTCGAAGTATCACAACTACCACCCGTAGTTCGTTCTGAAAACGACCCCAAAAACCAACCCCAACTCCATATCAACCCCCTCCCATTGAATGGCTCCTGTTTTTATTCTATTGTATTACTAAATTGATATCAAAGCAGGAGAAGAGGCAAGAAAAAATGACCTCATTTCTGTAACTTTTTTTTTCTCTGTTCATTTCAATTTTTTTTTCTCTCTACTTCTCGCTTTTCCAACAATAAAAATTCACAAGAAATAGAAGGAAGAAAATATAAGGGAAACAAAAAAAAAAATCAGCACAGGATTGCAAAAGGAATGAGTAAAACCAAAATAGGACGAAGCGCAATGAAACTCCAACGAACAAGAATATGCCGAACCGACACTCCACACACAGCACGAATCCTCTCCAGCCACCCATTTGTGTACATCAAACTTCCATGTTCCACCCAATGATGACGAGGACGACCGAACAGAACAGAATAACTGTACCGTGCTCGTACTGAACATTGAAAGGACGAGGACAACGACGACGACGACGATGGAGCAGCGTTGTTCTCTCTTTGCCAATTCGATTTATCAAATTAATGAGCTTTTTATTTATTTGCTTTTTCTGGGGGTGGTTCGGGCCAGAGATTTGGGTGCCTGTAGCATTTAGCGCTTCTGAGTTTTCCTGCCAGCCTGTTGTGTGTCCTTGTTTTTAAAGCGACGCGCTCGATTTCAATTCATGAGGCAGAAATGTACACAAACATATATGTATATACAAACACATACAAGTTAAACAGAGAACGAATGCGATAGAAAGAGATAGCTTTATTGGTATGGTGTTGCCCTTACGATTTCATGTTAATCCTGACATTTGTCCTATTGCATATGGATGTGGGATGTGCTGATTTGTACAGTGAGGTAGAGAGTTTTATAAAGAAATTTTTTATTATCAAGCAGAGAACATGTCGTTTTTGCATCTGCCGATTTTTTTTTTTTTTTTTTTAATAAAAATTCTTAGAGAGATTTTTCAGAAAACAATTTTTCAATTGAGTTATGATTTTTACTTGCGACGATTTGTTTTTTTCATTCTAAATTATAATAATATTGTATATCAAAATTTTTAAGCGATTCTGGAGCTTTGACATTGAAATTGAAATTTTTACGTTTTTACGTTTTTACGTTTCTCTAAATTGCAATTTTTGAAAAAATAAAAATTTAGTATTGGAGGGAATTTAAATTTTTTCGTAACACCAACTTTTTTTTTAAATTGTGAGTTTGCGGAAATGTTTTATCTAACTGTAAAAATATGTATTTTAAATTTCATGGGAATTTTTAATTTTCATATCCCAAATCTATGTTTGGTTGATTTCATTTTGAAAAACATTAAAAAGAAAAACTTACAACACATCAAAATTTATATTATCGTAAATGTTTCTATATATCTGAGTCACTGTATATATCCATTTACAAACAGTCAACGTTAAAAGTTTTCCAAATTCACCCCCTGAACAAAAACCACCACTTTCAACAGAATTGCGAACAAAAGAAGAAAATCAGTTGAGGCAGCAGCAGCAGCAACAAAACCAAAAATAAGAAAAAAAAAAAACAAACATAAATCCTTGCACGTACAAACTTATGAACAAACGTAATATAAACCTCGTCGTCGTTCTATGCGGAGAGTGAGAGAAAACAAAATATAAATAAAGTATACCAAAAAGAAAAAGAAAAAAAGAATCAACCACTCTCCCCCAATCCCCAACTCACTCTCTTTTTGAGCATGTGCTTGAAGATGCCAAGAGAATACAAATATACAATAGGAAAAGTATACTCTGCCATGCCAGCCATTTCACAGAAAACAAAGAAGAAGGATACAACACGCGGGACATCCTTAAGCCTCACAGCAAAGTACAACAACAATAACAAAAACAAAAAAAGAAACATAGAATATATATGTATGTATATATATAAAATATATAAAAAGCACTAAAATAATCTGGAACAAAGAAGGAAGAGAGAGAAAAATATTCAGAAAAAAAAATAAGGAAAAAAAGCAATCTTCCGCTCAAACAACGGGTGGTCTCTTCAAGTCGCCATTTAACCCCACACCTTTGCTAGCTAGTCCTAATTCACAACATGGTGACCACTTATTGCGGTGGCAAACAGCGCTGCGCTGCCTTTCGTTTCAACCAATTTATAAACACTCAGGCGTACAATAAAGACCAACTCGACTAAAATCTAATCATAATAATTCACCCCAATACCTACATATATTGTTAATAATAATAATCCGGCCCCCCGCAAAGGGGTAAATAGTACATAAGGCACTGCTGAATGATTGAAAGAAAATCAACACGATGGCCATAATTTGTTATCACTTATTCGAGGGGGATGATCCTGAACTGTTCTTAGAGGTAGCTATCAACCCTATCATATGAACGTTGGTCGGTGTCCGTGTCCTTGTCTTGTTGAGCAAGTGACCCTACATGTGTGGGGATGATGACACACGAGTGTGTATAAACAAGCGAACACAAGAGTGAACAAAAGATCAATACAAATTGTGCTGAACTAGAGCTATGAATATATGAAACTGGGATAAGACTTGCGGCAGTGGTTGGTCCCCATTCCTATGCAAACATTTGGCACCGACCGACAGACGCGCAATGGTAAATATTCGTCGTTCAGTCAGTCGAATTGGTGCGATTTACAATTCAACCCCTAAGCATGAACAACGACGATTTCACGATTTCAGATCTTGCAGACCTACAACAGAAAGCCCAAACAAAACGGAACGAATAACAAGTGTCTACCTAACTGAATTGCTAACCAACGACGACGACGACGAACGTTGGCTTTCCACAACACCCACTTATCTCCTCCCTTTGTCGGTCGGTCGGTCGGTTGATGTCAAAGAGTCCCACAAAAGTCATTCTCAAGCGAATATAATGCCCCCTAGCCGCACCATCCGCCAGCTGTAGTGTCGGCTGAGTTCGGGTAGTATAAGACTGCGATTGTATATTCCTGTAGATATGTACACATTTATGCGGAAAAACTTTGAATAAAGAATTGGCCATATCCTTTAAGGCATTGAAGTATTAGTGGGCGGTTTAGCCGGCATTGGAGTGTTGAATGAAGGATAATATAACAAAACACAAAATAACTCCCTGTGTTATACATTTGCAAACAAATACAGAAACAAGAATCTCGACAAACAAGCTTCAAGGGAAACAAAAGTAATTTTTTGCGCAACAAAAAAGGGATGCAAAATTGAATAGATGTATATTTTCGTTTCAATTGCGAATGGACTGAGATATTGAGGCAAGTTTCGGCCCTTAACTCTTTTTTTTTTTTTAAGTTAACAAAAATATAAGCCAAAGGATGTGAAATTCAACACTTTTTCAAATTGTTAAGTGACTTGTTCACTTTTTCAGTTTAAGTAAAATAAAAATCATTTTACGGGCTATCTCGTATCCCGTAATCGAAAGCAAACATCGAAAGATATGATTTTTGGACGTTTTTTGATTAAAGCAATTAATCATAAGTGTGATAAAAACTTTAAGTCATACAAAAATTACTCCAAACCGACTAACTTTGTAAAAATTAATTTTAAATAAAAATTTATGAAAGTTTCTGACTATAAATGTTAAACAATACACAATTCCATAAAAATCTTAAAGTTTTACTCACAAAACAAAACGTGAGCGCCCATTATGGTTAGTTTACGTAGACATTCCTTACTAAAGAGAAAGTATGAGATATCAATAAGGTTTTATCTTTATTTGAGAGTCTTATCAATGACATTATGTGTGAAATATAACATCGTTCAAATGGCCGCCGCGGCTTCGCTGGGTGGCGCGGATTTGAAAGGTCCATTTTTCGATGACTTTGGCGCATAAATCAGGCTGAATTTGACCGATGGCATCGATTATGTTGTCTTTGAGGACCGCGGTGGTTTGCGGCTTATTCGCATAGACCTGCGAATTAAGAAAGCCCCACAAGAAAAAGTCCAAAGGGGTCAAAGCACACGATCTTGGTGGCCAATTCACGTCGACTCGGCTGCGTGAGATAACCATGCCATGAAACCGCTCAAGCAGAATGTCGATTGTGTCTTGAGCTGTGTGGCACGTAGCGCTATCCTGTTGAAAGCATATGTCTTCGGTGTCCATATCATCCAATTCAGGCCACAAGAAGTTGGTGATCATTGACCTATGGCGATCGCCGTTGACGGTGATGGCCTGGCCAGCATCATTTTCGAAGAAGTAAGGACCGATGACGCCTCCAGCCCAAAATCCACACCAAACAGCAACTTTATTTGGATGAATTGGCACTTCGTGAATCTCGCGTGGATTGGTGTCGTCCCAAATCCGGCAATTTTGCTTATTCACGTACCCATTCACCAAAAAATGGAAGGACGACCATGTACCCCATAAAAAGGGCGCAACGCGCGCATTGTTGCTACTAGAGAAAACCCATTTTGATAATAAAGTTTTATCATTTGCACGTGTTGCTCGACGCTTTAACTTGCCATGATTATTTGTCTTTAGTAATTGATTAAAAGACGATATTTTGACAGAAAGTAAAAGAAACAATTTGGCCGCCACGAGCTATCAAAATCAACCCGTCCCTATTGAAAAATCCTTTATAAAGTTATCGTTAACTCTATAATAGCTTCGTAAACAACAGTTTTCAAGTTACTCTTATTTGAAAGAGAAAAATCGTTATTGGCTATATTTGGCAATGTCACATAGACTCTCACTCACTACTATGAGATTTTCACCAAACTTGTAGCCATATAATAATCTTTCACAATGAGTTTAAATAGTAAATTTAAATTACAGATTCAGAAAACATAAAATAGATTAAATAAAATAAAATAAAAAATAATATTCTTTGAGAAAGAGTCGTTCACTGTGGCGTATGAGTGTTTTTTTTTTATAAAAGAAAGATTACTTTTTTCATAGGAAATTAGTGAATTTTAAACGAATTAATATAATATATGCATGTATATATAATATAAACATCTTTATTGTGAGTTTCATCCCAAAAATATTTCAGCTTGAAATTTTTTGTTAGCTGGGAATTTTCAAAGCTAATGTGAGTTTCGCCCGAATGAAATTTTGTTCGCCTGCTTAATATAGGTGACAATTTAGACTGTCAAGTCTAAAATTCTAAAAATTAAAACAAAGTAGTTTTTAAGCTGTTTCTTAGTTTTTTTCGACTTATCAGTTTTTTTTTGAACAAACAATTAGAAAGATATATTTTAAAACAACCAGTAAATTTACTTTGTAGGATTAAATTGCTCTTAACAGTACAGTAATATATGTTAACCACAATAATAATCAATTTTGTATACTTTCGAATTGAAGAACTAAATGCATGCAAAGGTTAATGATTATTAACTTAAATCAGTGAACAAAACAATTTTGTTTTGTATAATGGTACTTGGAGGATCTAAATTTTATAGTGGTCCTATTTGAAACCTCGAGAGAATATCCTATTCCCCTGAAATTTTCGTTACTAATGCAAATCCTCCAGAACAAAAGGTCCCTTGGAAGTTTTTTTCCGACACCAAAAGATTCCGAACGAAACGTGGGAGCATCACTTTCGTTCCCAATTTTTGAAAAGACGGTGATATTCCAAGGTATATAATATTCTCGATAACCCCATTAAAATTTATTTAATTAGTAATTTTCGTCACCCATAATATAATTTTTAGACTTTATAACCTACGTCATGAAAACAAAAATTGACTAAACAAATACAGTCGTATTTATTAGATTTTTGTCTACTTAGACACTGTCCAAATATTTTCAAATTGGTAGAAATATGCTTTATTTAATAAAAATAAATATCACATTATTCACGGTTAGACAAATCTACTCTTTTGTCTAAGTTAGGCAGCTATAAGACAGCGATAAACAAGGTTTTTGAACACATTTTCCAAAGTTGGACAGTTGTCTAAAGTAAGACAACGTTTATAAATAAGACCAATAGTGTTTTCAAACACAATTTTAGCCCCGAAACCATATATTATCAAAAATCCTTTGAAATAATAAAACACTTATTCAATCAGAGAAAATTCTTATTTAAGACGAATAATGTATTTGTCAACGGCATATTTTTGAGTTTTTACTTTAAAACATTCATGTTGTGTTTTCTCAATATTTTAACATGTGGTATTAGCCCGAAAGCAAATTGCCACAATTCAAAAAAATAAGTTATCGCATTTTTTTCGAAAACAACTTGACTTATTAAGAACGTTTTTTTTAATAATCCAAATTTATATTCAACTGAAATATGTACATAAGCTTTCAAACGGTTTTTTAAGCCACAAAAATTGGCGTTTTGTCCCAGCTCTTTATTACCTTTAAATTAGAGAATAGGTTTTGGGCTCGTTTCTATTTTTAATCTAAAAAAAAACTTGTAAAGTTTAAAAATAAATAAAAATACTTAGAAAATCTTATACATTTTTGGTTTGATTTTTTGTCTTGAAATTGTAACTGCCGGCATTTTGTAGTTTTGTTTTTCAGTTCATCCAAATTTTGTTAGTTAGACGAGTTTAAGTTAAAAACATAACCACAATAATTCCTTAAAACTTAATAAAGTTATTTTCTTCATCAGACTAACTCAATTTAATGTAAGTTCATCTTGAAAATTTGATTTTCCAAGATATTAATGCACTGTATTGCTGCAACTAGTTCATCGTCGTCGTTGAAAAGCTTAAACACCGACATTTCTCTTAATTACCCATATGTGCTTAACTCGGCCATACAAACTCATATAATTATCATACACAATAACGATGCATTCAAGCAGAACACTTACTTTCAACATACATATATGTATATATATATATCTTTCTCTCTCTCTCTATCTTGAACTGAGTTTCATCAAGTGTATCCATCATCAGTCTACAGGCAACATCACCAATAACACGGCCACACCACAGGAAACAATCTCTGCCTAATCCCCTATTCTAATATATGCAAATGACTTATATGTGTTCCAAACACACCAAATACACACAAAACCAATCCATGCCATTAGTTTTCGTTTAACCAAAAGTAGCTTAATTAAATTTCATCGAAAACAAAGGCTTTGGCAACACTCAGTCTTCTCCTAGAGAACTTTATGTGTCACACCCCCAAACTCAATGTTTTCTGTGTGACCGGACAAAAGCGATTCACCAATAATGAAACAATGAACCACTAGCGACCTCAACTCAACTCAACTCAACCAACCGACCGACCGACCTCCACATGCCACCCTCTACCCCCAGTCAGTCATCATCCACCACTCCTGCTTACTTCTTTACCATCCAACCAACCACCCACCACCCACTTCAATAGCATCAAAACAAGCAAGCTCCATTCTGAGCCGGGTGCAAATAAACGGTACCAAGAGGCTAAAACAATAAGAATTTACGGATCACATAATAATACAGTGTGCGGTAATGTATACAAGCATAACACTCTCGACTTCTTCGTCCTTTCGATTATGATGGTAGTAGAGACATAGTAAGCTATATCAGATCCGTATCCGTCCGTATAGCCTAAAGGGGGACTGTTTCTGTGAGGGGAACTGGTTATGGGGCAGCAAGCTATTGCTTTGTTTTGGTCTGGAATGATATGTTTTGGTGTATTGTAAAAGGGTGACTAAAATCAACCGAAAGAGACAAAAGCAAACAGCCGGCGATCAGAATGTAGTAGCAGTAGCAGAGCCAGTGAATATGGCTTTTTTGTTGTTGTTGTTGTTTTCGTGGGATTCATGCAAAGTTAATCCTCAATAGAGACAATATTTGAGAACAATAGAACTGTTGCAAGATGTTGTTGATTGTGAATGTGTCACAAGCAGATTTTGCTTTATTAATAATCAGAGACGATTATTGTAGATTTATTAGGGGATAAGAAGGGCAAATAGTTTAAAAGGGTTGCTTTGTAAAATAATAATTGCTGAAAAGGAGTTAGATTATCATGTTTTTCGTTAAATTAATTGATTCTGAAATTAAATGCATTTAATGTTATCTATTCTTTGAACATATGAATATGAATTATAAAAACCTTTAAGTTTAATGAGAGGTGTGGATACATTTTTTCGTTTGTTTATTTGTGAAAAATTATCCAATGTCCCAGAGCAGCCGAATTTTTACTTTCAAAATTATACACATTCAAAGCCTTGAAACTATTGTAAATATTCCTTGATGTAAAAACGAGCTCTATCAAAAAAGTCTATGCGAACAAAATGTGGTAGAGAGGACGAATATTGATAGTTGTATGCGGTGAAGAATCTAAATATAAGCCAATAATAAATTCCGAGATCACGCATTTAATCGAAAGTATTTTCGATGAGGGTAAAAAACTATTGTGTCGTATTTTATGTTAATTAAGGTTTAGTAAAACGAAGCGCTTTTAATACTGCAGTGAGGTTTTTTTTTTAAAGATAAAATCATATATTAAGTTAAAGTTTAGTCGGGTTGAATTTTTAATTTTAAATATTTCTCAATGAGAGACATTCTTGAAAGTCAACATTTTTTAAAGGTTTTTGATTTTTAGTTTTATAGAAGGTGGATTCAAAAATGTTTAATTCGAAGAAATATTGGGTAGATATACATAATCAATTCTTAGTTTTTATGTGAATTCCTTAAATTTATTTGACAAGAGAAAGTTGTGGGTGTTTTTGGGCATAAGCTAAAATGGATCCATATGGTAATAAAATTGGGATTCTTAAGATTCTGCAGTACGAAAATTTTGACGTCGATCTACAGTCTAAACAAATAGATGAATCTGCCTCAAATTCGGTACATAGAATTTATGTTTGATTCCTTAGATGAGAAATTTTGTATTAATCTTTGTCTCAGTAATGAATAAATTGTAATAATACTGCATTATAAGTTTCGAATAAAGGAAATAGGGTTTTTGAGGTTTTTGGATGAAACTGTCTTATATTTGGGTTAGTCGCGAATAAATCTCATTAAGTAATCGTAATAGATTTTAGTACAATTTTACAAATTTTTTAGGCTCATTTATTGAAATGAAACTTAAATATTAAAGTTCAAAATAAGAGCTCATATGTCAGTTAACGCTGAGGAAAAACCTTTAAGTTAAACAAAGTTATTTAAGTTTCGTATCAGCAAACAGCTCTTAGCATTTCATTTATTAAAAAAATTGATAATTTCAAAGAAGAATTAAAATGTTATAGTACCTACTTTTGACTTTTGCTAACATTTCCCCGTACACAATAAATTTATATTATTTAACCATTGTCATACATTTCTAATGTTGCGCCGAGTTAGAAAATTTCAAAATTACATATTCCAAATTTAGAATTGATAGAATTTTGAACTATGGAATTCAAGAAAACAGATTTTTGAAATCTATATTTTGGGCATATATGTATATCGTATGTAAGTAAGTTTTTCTACCTATTTTTAGAATTTTTTATGTTTGCTTTCAAAAATGACATTTGTTTTCAAAATGACTCATGTATAAAGTTTTTACAATACAAATACAATTTGTGTTATCTATTTGTATACTTTTAGAGGCTTATTTTAAAACCCATAGCTAAGTTTTATAAAAATAAAAAATAAGTAATTTTTTTTTTTCACCCACCCCTAAATGTATTTCAATCTTATATAATGTGATACTTAAATGCAATTTAATTTAACTCAGTTTTAATTTTTTTTTATTACAGTAGTTTATTGTCAAAAGAATTTAATTCAATTTTTTCTCTCTCTCTCTCTCTCTTACTCATAGTAGCAGTAAGAGAACGAAGTAAAATTTAAGTAGATACAATATTTCTTTTAGAAGTGATAGTGATAATGATTTTTCGTTTCGTTCTTTTATCACAAAATTTATTGAAATACGATTTTACTTCAGATATTCATGACAAGTTTTACATAAATACGACTTAAAATCGTTACTGATTTTTTGTTTTTGTATTCAAACTTTAATATTGTAAAAAATCCTAGAGAAATGGGAAGAATAATATAAATCGTAGTAGTAGTTGCCCGTGGCATTATGGTAAGTGCGTTGGACTGTTACGCCGAAGGTCTAGGGTTCGATTCCCAGCCTATGCCACCTAAAAAAAAAAACAGAAATTTTTTCACGGGTTACTGCCTCTTGCGAGGAATTGACAAAACTTCCAAGAGTATCTCTTGTCATGAAAAAGTGCTTGTCACTCTAGCCGTTCGGATTCGGCAGAAAATTGCAGGTCCCACGGTGCCAATAACACGCACACAGGAATAGTTGAGGGTTGTAAGTCACTATGCCCTGGTTCTATACGAGCTGTCGCGCCGACCAATTTATTTTAATATAAATCGTACAAAGTCAAATGCTAGCAGTAGCAAAATCCACCTCCCTTAAAAAACGTTCCAGAATTCGGTGCAATCCTTGACCGATTACTGCTAAAATGACTCCAAAAATGAAACGAAACAACATATGTACAATGTAGGTACATACATCATATCAACACACTGGTAAGCGATCTCAAAGTTTTCTTGGGTTGCGGAGTTAATCTGTTAAGTTTTAAAATATTTTTGTAGAATTGAAATTGTCATCCTACACATAGTTCTTCAATAAATTAAATTTATTTCACTATAATCTAGATTCAAGGATTAAATTTTACTTTCATTATATTTTAAATTTCACTCGTTTTTAGTAATTAGGGAAATTATTAAGTTCGTGTTGAATTTATATTGATATTATTATAGATATATAGACACTAAATGTCAACATTATAAACAATAAATTAAAAAAAAAGTTTTTCAAATTCCCATCCTTATCTTCTAAAAAATCTTGACGAAAATCTCTTATCCTCACATAAATATATGTTAAGTTACACACTCTATCCCATAATAAGCAGCACAACAAATCAACGACCCAAAAAGTCCGCACTTCAACAGGATAAACGCCAACATTTCAAGCAGAAAAATACAAATACGTATAGTTATACATATGTATACATGTACATTGTACATACATAAATAAAAATGAATACCTATACATAGGTATGTAGGCATATCCTTAGCTTTTAAAATATTATTAGAAACAAAAAAATAAAACAGATTCATCGTCTACCTACCTACCTACCTACATCATCAACAAAAGAATGAACAAAAAACCTTTCTGTTCCTAGCAATCCTATCTTACATTGCTCTGTTTTAGGGAGGTATACAACCTACCTCTCTATACGAAAAGGCAACTTCACAAAAAATAAATAAATAAGAAAAATAAAAAAAAAAAAACAAAAAAAAAAAACATCCAGTGGACCCAAAAAAAGGTACATTATAAAACAAAATCCTGACATGTACTATAAAAATGCTCCACAAAAAACACCATCACCATCACCACCCACCACAGAACACACATCTCCTCAACACGTGCTGTTGGAAAAAAAAAAAAGTAAAGAAAAATCCATATAGACACTCTTGAGTAAAAATCTTCCAACATTATATTTTTTTGTTTGAAGCAGAAAAAAAGGGGACTGTAGAAGGTAGACTAGATACAACGACGATCTACAATGATACTGAAGGCAAAGGCAAAAAAAAAAACACATTTTAAGCACACGAAGGAAATGAAAAGAAAAATTATTCCAAAAGAAAGACTAGAGGAGAAAAAAAAATCAAAGGAAATAAAAAAGAAAACCCAACATAAATCTAAAATATCTACAGACGCGCAGATAAAATCATTCTCAATCTCGAAAACATCAAAATAACCACCACTGCCAGCATCACCAACACCACCACCCGCCACCCTCTGCTTACTGCCTCCCTCCTTGACTTTTATCACCTCTGATATTCTCTGCACACC
The DNA here is from genome assembly GCA_951394125.1 of Epistrophe eligans. Classification (NCBI taxonomy): domain Eukaryota; kingdom Metazoa; phylum Arthropoda; class Insecta; order Diptera; family Syrphidae; genus Epistrophe; species Epistrophe eligans. The sequence goes on along the minus strand of OX596029.1, from coordinate 14,952,984 downwards.
AACACCTACACGCGTACAAATTACAATTGCCAACAGCTCGTGAAGAAGAATGGTCTTAGTCCTTTTTTTCTTTTTTATTTTTCTTTTACCCTGTATTGCCAGTAAGAAGCTGAACTCCAACTTCCAAAAAGAAAACACAAAGAAAATTCAAGAAAAACAAAAAAAAAAAGGACTCAAGCTGAAGATACAATGAAATTTTCTAACGTGCATAAAATACGAAACATACAGCATCAAGGATACACAAGGAGCTCGAACTGCTGCTGCTGCTTTTGCGATGCAGAAAAAAAGGAAACAACGAAGAAAAGCAACAAAATTACCCTCCATTTTCATTAATTCAACAAACCAACCTTCTTTTCCTGCAACCACCTCTCTCCCTCTCCCTCTCACAGCAAAACAAAAAAAAAAAAAGGATAAGAAAGATACACACAAACTGATTCTCAGCACTGGGTACATACTTACAGTTACAAATCGAACTACGAACCGGCGGCGGCACCTCATCCTCTCACATTCAATTCCTCCTCTGATAAAACACATTTTCCATTATCCTTCATTCTTCACAGCACCGGCAGAGGATACTATATAGAGTCAAAACTGGCAACTAGCAGGACACTAGCACCAGAGAAACCCAAAAAGAATGGATGACTATGATCCAAACCAAACCGAACTACTGAATGTGAAACATACTGTATCCTCTATAACACTGGCTGCAGAAAAAGGACATAGATATAGAAAGATAATGCTTACATATCTACTATAACAACCTCCAACTGCCCCCCTCCACCCAAAAAACATTCATCGCCATTCCAAAACTCAATCCCATATTAAATAATCTACTCTGATGACGCAACAATGACAACAACATTCAACCCAACACACACGGACAGGATAACGAAGACGACAACGAAGAAAGAACGACAAAGTTAAACAAAAAAAAAAATCTAAAAACCCACCATCCACCCACAGAAAAAAAAAAAAAAAAAAAAAAAAAAAAACACCTTCGAAGGACTCATAAAAGTCCTGAATGTATAAGTGGCGACCATAAAATATGGGAAAGGGGGCTGAAACAACTCCTCAACAACTCCAACAATAGTCAAACACAAAAAGACCAAAGAAAAAGGACAAACTCAGCAAAGTAGCAAAAAAAAAAAAAAAAAAAAAAAGAAGAGGAAAACACAAAACCCAACAAAGAAAGAAGCATAACCTAAAATATTCCCTCTAAGAAGGATAAAAGTCACCCAACAACCACCATTGCCACCTTCGTTCTTCCTCCAGTCGGTCCTGTATTTATATTACCAATTCGTTTATACGTTTCTTTAGCCAAAGTTATAATACACACAGTTAAACATACACAGTGAGAATATCCGGTGGGGTGGGAAGGAGAAGGGAGCTAGATTGACTCTTCTACGCCACACTATGCCCTGCCACCGTATCCATCTCAATGTCGTCCATTTTATCCAGCCATCGCACCGTTGTATACACACAGTCTACCCCAAAACGTCGTCCTTTCTGATTCCACATCCCATGACAGGATAAAAAATAAAATAAAAAAAATATAAAAAGTACAAAATAAAAAAAAAAAAATCAACAACCAAAAACGAAAGGAAAATCTACAAAAGGACAAAATGACAATCCTTGTGCACATTGTACTTAGCCACCTTCTTTTACACCCTCTCCCCCATACTCCGATATTTCACAGTATATCTGTGTGTTTGTGTTCATTTATCTAGATCTATCTATTCATGTGGGGATTGTGAGTTTTCGCCCTTCCCACCACCCCAAAACTTGTGTTATCCATGAAAATTCAATATGGTAACGCTTTTGCTTTAACGGTTTTTTCATGACCTCCTCTCTGCCGTATAGTCGTATAACGGTGATGGTGTAGCGTATGTATGGCAGTCGTCCGCCTGCCGCCCGTCACCCACTCAGTGTCAATTTAGACTTTCATCACACACAACAACCTATACACACAGCACCAAGCAAAAGCCGAACGAACAAACGAGCGAGGTATAGCTGGCTGGCTGGCTGGCTGTCAACCAGTCGAGTCAGTCATCTACCTCCCTCCACCATCAAACCCATACCTTTGCTTATCACAACACCCGCACTTCAGCTAACCACTGACATTATTATGAACAGCATAACAATGGATAAGAGAGACTAGAGTGAGATGGATAGCGAGCCGGTTAAATATGGGAGTGGGAGAGAGAGCCAGGTATGCCAAGAGTATCATTGCTTTAAGGACCTTTACAATCAGAAAAACAAGCAAGTACACTTCTATGGTACGTTACCAGATTGTTGTTGGGTGGTTTTCGCTGGATTTTGCAATGTTTTTGCCTCAGAAGAGACAAAGAGAACAGAGGAGAAGCGACCAACATATACCAGCGTAATATACGATTAAAAGAGATGTGTGTTTTTAGGGGTGAGAGGGGAGGAGGGGGGTAAAGTGTGAGAAGAATAGAGGAGTAATTTCATGCCGTAAAAGAGGGTTGTTGGTGTTTTCGTGTAGCATAAAATATAAATACGATTTTACTTTGAAAAATGAGCTTGCAAGGAAAGTCTCACGTTGGGCGCCAGTTTAACAATACTTTCTGTATTTAAGGCAATATTTAATTAAAAAATGAATCAACATTACAAAAATCAAATTTATTTTGAACACGATCTTTTTTAAAAGAACTTATATCTTATATTTCGGAAAGCAAATCAAAAACTTAATCAGTCAAATCATTTGGCCAGGAATGAAATTTTTGCCAGTAATGTTAAAATGTTAAATCTGCGTTAGGCGCCATCATTTTTTGTTTTTGATTTTGAAAAGTAATTCAGATCTATTTATTTTTCCGGTATTTCTTTTATGTCAGGTAGAATGGTTTTAAGATAAGCAAGTAATGCGAATTCCTGTGTTGGGCGCCATTTTATTTAAAGTTTTCTGGAAGGAGAAGTATATTAAATAATTTATTAAAAAAGTGAATCATACTTCATTTCCAGTTTTGATTTTGTGTTAAACAAACGTGCTACTATCAAGTGGAAAAGTGGTCCTGAGAAAATAGGAGAAAAAAGCAAAGCATGGAAAATACACCGACAAGCCAAAGTAAAAAAGTGTGTAAAATAAATAATATTTTCACAACGATTTACCCCTGATAAAATGTAAAGTTTGTAGGGAAATACCTCTTCACTTTTAGTTTTAGTGCCTCTAATCTTATTCGTTCTGATTTTGCAGACAATTAGCCCTCCTCCATGCCTGAAAATGTATGTATTTAATCTCTACCTTTTTTTACCAAATACTCCCAAAAATTATCATATACTATTACTTACTACTTAAAACACAATGGCAACTTTGAATCCACATAAAACTCTGCAATTTAATATTAATGATGCTCTCTGCCTGAAGTTCTTCAATGTGCGCTTTTCGCCTCTTCTACAATTTGTTCACCCTTCCTGCCCACCCTTCCAACAACAAACATACAAAATAAAGCAACTTTTCTCTGTATTAGTCGTCCTCGTTATTTATTTTCTCCATGCTTCTACTGCTGCAAAACATTCAGCAACTTTCTACCCATGCTTTACAGAAAAAAAAATATACAGAATTTACCTACTACTTTCTCGATACCTATCCTGGTCGACTGCTACTATCCCGCAATTTGTTTTGGTACTCAGGGCAAAAAGTTCCCAATGGGAACAAAAAAAAAAAAAAAAACCAACAAAATTGTTTGAGAATACAAAACAAAAAATTTCCGTTGCGGGCATAAAGCGATGTGAAGACGACCACCGGAAGTGGGATGATGGGGGTTGATGATGATAGCAGGGGATTGGCTGATATTTTCTTCCACACCACCAACACCACCGGGCACCATGCCATCTTGCACCCTATCAAAGGGTGGTGGTTTGGCTTAACTTGTTCGCGCTTATTCATTCCTCATAAAAGCAGCAGAGGGCGCAGAGGCTATCATTTCGTTGTCGTCGTCCTGTGTGTTTGTATTATTGTTGTTGTTTCTATTTGTACATTGTATAACGGTGCGATTCAGAGCCGGTTTATGTTGAATTTGGTGGTTTAACCAACGTTATGACTATTAGTTTATAATGGTGTAAAAGGTGATTCCTGGTTTGTTGTTTCCCGAGGAATTATTTTGTTTTTTTGTTTTTTGTATTTTTAGTATTTTGAGGGTGGAAGTTGGTTTTTGAATATTGATGTATTCACAGTTATCCCCCTGAGCATTTTGTTAACTCAGCTGCACAAAAACACTTGGATTTAGGTATCGACTAAATTTTATGATCCTTTTTTTTATACATATATATTTAGGAAAATCACACAAATAACAAATGATGGCAGAAAAACTGGACACTGCGTTGTTTGATCCTAAAAAATACAAAAAAAAAATAAAATGACGTAGATTTGTAGAAAAAAAGGATAAAATATAGGACAACACACACACATTTGCTACGCACTCGGACTAGAAAAAAGGGGTAGTTTATAAATTCATACTATCGTCCATGTGTAAAGGGAAAAAGAATTTTCCAAATCAATGGAAATTTTTGTAAATATCTACACGAACAACTGTGGGAGTGCCTCCTAGAAGGCTTTTCTGCTGTTATATGTATTTCTACTACTACCGCTACTGTTGAAAAAAAAGGACCTGTTGGTCAACCTGGCATTTGTGTGCTTGATTTTTATGAGATTTTTACTCAGCAGGAGTTTATATTGGTAAAATAAAATAAAATAAAATGTGAGCGAGCAATGCTGCAGTTGAGGAAGAGAGGGGGACAAAATGATTGATTCCTATAAAAGGCGAATTATATTCGAACGTTTAAAGGCATGTCCGACATTTATTAGGAAACAGGAAAATATATGTATTTTTTTTTTGTGTACATCCATTTATATTCTTTTGGATTTGTGTTTAAGCGTTTCCAGGAAAAAGACATATCTTAAAATGGATTTTGATTGATCTTTTGATTCAATTAATTTCCTCAAAAAACTTCTCATAGGAATTCACTTTTCAAAGAGGGCATAAAGCACACGTTAAGATATACTTGACGAAATGAAAAGATTTGACAGCAAGGCTATTTCGAAAGGTCTTTTTAGTATTTGTATTGTACATTTTCTTTCGTCAAGTATATTTTAGAATATTCCATCGATCTTTTCCAGTCCAACCAAAATCACAAAGAAAGGAAAACAAATGATGATGATGAAATAAAACAGCTTCTAAGTCCGTAGAATGTAGGTATACAAAATCTGTTTTATTCCTGCAAACTAATGTCCGTTCCTTCGCTACTTAGCGTTTTGGAAAATCCCTTCGTCTGTTGCATGAAGCCAAACAATATTCAATATGTTTTTCTCTTTCTAAATCAAATGTTCTACAAAATTTATCAAGATCTCCACAAACCCCTACCATTGCCTTGTTCCTAGACGGAGCAGGTTTTTGCCAAAATATCTAGAATTCATACTTTTCATAGAACACTTTTAAATCTTTGATCACAGTCTGATTTGATATTATTGTCGCACTTTGATCAAAATTTTCAGACCTCAAAGCAAGCAATTGATAGAAAATGGTTAATGTTGCTAGACGTCACTTGAACAAAAAGGAAAATAAGGGCGAAATTGTAAAGAATTTCTCTGACGTTATAAGACTTGATGCCTAACAGCCAGGTTCTACATTTCACTTTCGCTCGAAATGAAATTGAAGTTAATATAATTTCAATTGATTTCAATTCTATTTCGAGTGAAAGTGAAATGTAGAACCTGGCTGTAAGTGCTGAAGTGTGTTTTTTTCATATTCTAATTCAATTTTATAGATTTTCATCTCATATCTTATGTTTTTCACGACAAATTGAATAAAAGCGAACGAGTATGTAAGATGACTCCGCTTATTGGAATATGACCGCTACGGCTGGCTCGGACGTAGTCTAATTTGGGGGTCCAATTTTCAATGACTTTTTCCAACATTTGTGGTCGTATATTGGCAACAACGTGGCGAATGTTGTCCTCCAAGTGGTCAATCGTTTCGGGCGAAGACTAGCGACTTCACATTTCCCCACAGAAAATAGTCAAGCGGCGTTAAATCGCACGATCTTGGAGGCCAATTCACAGGTCCGTAACGTGAAACTATGCGGTTACCAAACGTTTCCTTCAATAAATCAATTGTGGCGCGAGCTGTGTGACATGTTGCGTCGTCTTGTTGAAACCACAACTCCTGCACATCATGGTTGTTCAATTGATAAACGAAAAAGTCTCCACCATTGACTGTAACGCCGTTCTGGCAAGCATCGTTTTTAAAGAAGTACCGACCAATTATTCCACCAACCCATAAAGCACACCAAACAGTCAGTTTTTGTGGTGTCTCAACATACAATTGAGGATAATCATCACTCCAAATACGACAGTTTTGTTTATTGACGTATCCATTGATCCTGTGGCTTCAATTCTTGAAATGCCAAACCAAACTAAAAATAAATCACTTGACAACTGACAAAATGGTCGCCAGTTAAAATAGTGTTGCCAACTTAAAGCTCTATATACCTCTAAAAAAAAACACCCGTTACATATGTAAGTATGTATGTTTGTATAAAAACAAATACCTTAAAATATATAAATACTGCTGAATTCTATGTTTATGCTGTTTGAACACCAACAGGAATTATAAATTAGACTATGCGCTACGAAAATATGTACTGTACATATGTTTTAACATAAATTTTGGGGTTTACACCAAAAAAAAATTATGTTATCCCAAAAAACCAACGTCAATTTAATCCGTTTCTTATTTACAAAAATAAAAAAAAATAATTATTGAATTCATTTTATTTTATTTAGTGTTGACCTGAAAAAACTATAACCATTCTTATTAAATAGGTCAAAAAAAAAAAAAAAAAAACAAACAACAGCATTTTTGATAAGTCATATAGTTTTCCGTTGTATAGAATCAATCGATTTATCACCACCTTCAACCATAGCTAACTATTGAAATGTAGGACACACTCAATGCCGCATAGCTGGAGGATTTTATATTTATTTCGAAGCCAAAAGACCGACCATCAAATTAGTCCGAATTTTCGGTCAACACTTTTGACCGACATTGTACCATATGTGATAGACTGGAAACGCCCGAAAGCCATAACAAAACAAAAAAAAAGAATCAAATAAAATCCAAAAAGAATTAAAATCAATCAAAAAATTTATTGGATAATATGATATGAGCTGGTGGGTTTGGGTTATATTTATTTGAAAGAAAAATAAACTGAATATGTACGATGAGTTGTCAATAATTTCCTATATTCATGTTATAGACGAAAAAAAAAGTATTAGGCAGGTATAATTTAACCCTTGTGCAGATTGAATGTATGGGTGGGAAATTCGTTGACATTTTCATTAAGCTTCAGCTACTTTATCAAAAATGCGTGCGTGCTATGGAATGTCGGTATCCATCGAGGAATCTAAGGGATAAGGGGTGCAGTTAAATAAATATCTTCTATTAATTTTCCACACATATTCTCTCACAGTAACCATATATACGCCAAAATAGAAGGTAGTAAAAAATGAATATATTTACGAAAGCCCACAAAATAGCAATGAAATGTAAAAATTGAAATGAAATAATGCACACAACTGGGTTGTACGAAATTGGTCTTATGGCTTATATTTAAAAGTCAAAGTTTGAAAAAAAAATTGTTTTTAAAATATATGTATGCCTTTAAGGGCTCGCAACATGATGGCAAAGGAACAGAGTGACAAGTTCAAATAGGAACATTATCTTCCAATAATGGACCTTTCTCCTTAAGTTGTCTCAGGGTGCTCTCTTTGGGGATTTGCTCAGCGGAGAAATGGAAGTGCTTTGTTGCACCTCCTCGCGGTGGCTCGCGGAAACAGATCAGGGGTAGTTGTTTTCGGGTTAACACGAAACCTGTAAAAAAAAAAAGAACTTAACACCCTGTACACAGGGCCGGACCAACCATATGTGCAAGATGTTCAAATGCACAGGGCGCTAAATTCCGGGGGTGCATTACCAGGAGCAAGAAAATGTAATCTGACCTTGTCCAAACTAATATGTACTGCAGTTTGCATTTCAACCACAAAATTTGTTCAAATAATCCCAAAATAACATCCATCACAATTGTGCTAAGTTATTTCTTGCACACTAACTAACATCACCTACCGGAGATACCTCAATAAAAAAAACGCATTAAAAGTCCTGCTCCTGGGTTATGTTGAAAAGTCTTATTAGTGGCCCAAAATTTTAGGTAGCTTAATGTTAAGGTTTTGGCATAACACTGCCTAAAAAATTTTCAAATTTTACAGCAATATATCAACTTTTTTTTAATTGACAGTGTGCTTATTTTTTCTTAAATAAACTGCAGCTGAACACGTCCAACACAGTCACCGTTCCTGTAAAAACGTAGGCAAACAAATCTTTCTTGACATTTTTAAAAGCAAAATCATTTCTTTTTATATAGCAGGTTAAAGAAGGAGAAGAATATCGCTAAGCATTGTGTTCGGGGTCGATATAAAAATGTACTCTTCTTTCCAGCGGGTTTCTGGCAATCGCTGGTGGCCCTATTCGACGTGTGGGTGGTGGAAAGCGCTACACCTGCACCATGAAGTTAAAACCCTGTTCCATTTATGTGATGATTCCACTACTTATCCTTATATTCAATTACCTATATTATATATATATTATTATATCGCAAGTTAAAACAAGAGTCATCAAAGGAATAAAAAAGAGGATGACAAAAAAAAATAGCTTAGATTTATGTGTCGAACACCAGTGTTGTATGACATGGTAATGAAAGCAGTAAGGTTAATTGAGTGGGATAAACTGAAAGCAATGTGGGAGGTTTAAATTACACACGATAGACTAATAAATGTACCTAAAGAAAATAATGTTTACTGAATGAATATTGTAAGTTTATTAATTTATTACAGAATTTTTCATTTTATGAAATTATTATGATATAAGGATTTAAAAGCTATAACTTATTCATAATTATGCAAGAAAAAAATTCATATTAAAGAAATATTTTTAGTTAAAAAGTTTTTCCGAATTAATATCAGATCTTTTATCATTATCAATTTAGCGATCATAACTCGGATGACTAGATGAATTTTGTCTTTACAAGATTTTCACTTTGGATGTTTTGTTTTTGGAATACCAAACCCGTCAAATTGTTCAAAATATTGTTGGTTATGTTTCTGGAGAAAATATGGCGTGGGAAACGGAGCACTTTTATTTTTCTTATTTCCCTCTGATGAAATAGGATTGTATCTTTAAAATTAGAGTGCATTTTGATAAAATTTAAGGAAAATTATTGAAAGGTATCAAACAAGTTATTACTAGGTGGGGTGTGGCTCAATTTTATTTTGGCTCTCAGATGACACAGTTAAACTGGAAATTACATCCATACAATAACCCAATCCAATCTGTGTATAATAAAATTACAATGGCATTATCAATAATTCGATCGATCAGCTATTTAATCTAGTAATAAAGTGCTATAGTTCATTACACTTGAACTATAAAGAGTTATTTAAAAAAAAAAAGAACAAGAAACCCTTTGCTTGAAAATATTTAGAAAATAAAGAGTCTCAGAAAGTACACAATTGAGTTCCTATATTCATCCCTTAACAATACAAAACACCCCATTTCCTTGTAAACAAATCTCAAAATTAAATAACACTATATACAAACAACGCAGTTCCTTTCAAAGTGATTTCAGTTAAAAAAAAACAAAAATGCGAGAGCCAATGTCACACTAGGGAATTGAAATGAAAAGAATTTCAACGAGTAATTGAAATACACATGATAGAACGAACATTGCAATTCCCCAAAGTCCTCTTAAAGTGGTTAAAAGATGCGGAATTTTCTGTCATTTTCTTTACACGCGTCTCTTTTAACTTTCACCATCAACCCTGATTAGGGTTCGGATAAAAAAAAAAAATCAATATTTTTTCTCAACAGAAGTATAGCTGAGTTTAAAAATTTAAAAAAAGGTTCGATGCCGCAGCACTACACATTTCATATGAATTGACAGCGCATTAATTTAACTTTACATTAGTTTGACGTTTTAAATTGCATTTAACAAAATTTAATAATCGATTTGATGCTATAAGCAACGTGCCTAACTTTGTCGACGCGCATCTGATGCATTTTGGAACTCAGTCTGTTATTCAATACTATTACTACTACTACTACTATTTTCATTCTTATACAACATCGAAAAACTGAAACACCAAATATAAGTCGGGTACAAACTTGAGAAAGGCATACTATAGAAGTAAAATGTAAAAATGGAGTAGAAATCAAATTTTGAGCAGAGCAGACTGACATTCCAAAGAATTTAAAGAAGAAGTTCCGTTGACATTTAGTCAAAATGAGCATGAAAGGGGAGTAGAGTTTGATTTTGAGCGATGAGACACATTTGATCTGGTTATAAAAAACTTAATACAACATTTTTAGAATACAGTTTTTGTGTGATAAATTCTTTAATTATACTTCTAAAATAAATCAATAAAACTTCTTAATAAATAAGTTAAAAAAAATACATTTTACATAAATTCACTCCTAATGGAATAAAGTCCGAAGCCATGATAACTGATATAACTATATATTTCCAAAATTCATTTACCGTATAATCTCGAACAAATCCTATCATCATCAACCCAAGCTATCAACAAATCGATGACCATGCGTATGTCCGTCCGTCAATATAATTTAAACACAGCAACAAAAAGCCACCATCAAAAAAGAAAAGAAATAATATCTATAAAACTCCAAAACAATCCACATCATCGCCTCCTTTTTTGTCCTATCGTATGCTTGTCCTTTCTAATTTATTTCACTCGAAAATTCCAACTTTTCAACCCCCAAGTGATACACACTCACTACACAAGTAAGGAAAAGCAAATTTTGAATGTTCTAGAAGTGATGATGATTTGGATGCTGATGTGTGTACAGATCTGAGTTTTGTTTCCATTTCTCATCAAAATTTGGGTCAGATTACTTGAGGGGCGCCCGCCACGAGCTAAGGCTACTGCTTTCACTGTATTATAAAAGCCGGAGTACTTCGGTTCTTGGTGGTAGGTGGTTAACCCACATGATTGGACCTGGTTTCCAGATATGTGAACCCAATTCAGCCCAGGGATGATGGTAATGATGACGTTGATGTTAGTTGTAGTGGTTGGCTGGTTATTGTGTCAGGAGTAGGTACATACATATATGTATGTGTGAAGTTTTCCCTACGCATTTGGGAAAGTGCGTGAGTTCAGTTAAATTACCCTCATGTGGGTGTATGTGAGGAATTTTCCTGGTGGAACTCTTTTTATGTCTGCACTGCCGTTTGTAAAAAATGTCATGCAAGATTTTCTCACGCACACGTTTTTTTTTTTTTTTGTATGGCTTTCCTGTTGCTCGTTTAATTTTTGTTTTTGTAAAACAAAATCCTAAGGATATTTTCCTTTTAAAAATTCTAATCTCTTAAACACACACACCCACACACACATACACACCACCATAACACAAAGTGACTGATGACATATTTTTTAATGTTTCATTTTGTTTTGGGGGTGGAATGTAATATTTGTTAAGTAAGTGAACTTTGACCAGGGTGAATGTAGGCAGTTAATTTTAGGAAGATAATCAGTATCGATTGGCGAAAGAGAGGGTGAGTTGATATTTAATTGAAATACAATTCTTGGGAAAGGAAAAATTCAATCGAAGTCATGCGTTAGGAATTAAAAAGTCGATACATTCATATAGGGGATGTGTAAAAATAAAAATAATTAAAAATATACTTTGACGTATAGGATATGGGTGAAATTCATTTCAATTTAATTCAATTGTTGATTTTATTTTTTATTAAATTCTTCTGTGTTTACAGTAATGTGTAAGAAAGTATGAATATTTTAGCTGGATATTAGGGTGGACCAAATAAAATCCACTTTTTTTGTTCTTCCTATAAAAGTACGAGCGTTTAATGTCATCCTAACGATTTGATTTTTTCCACACAAATTGTATGCTTTTGTTTTAGCTTATATAAAATAAGTTGCCTACTAATTTTCTATATTTAAAGCGCTTAGGCTGTATCAAAACAGTAAACTGACCTAACCTGGGTCCTTTTAACTACTAAATGGTCCCTAGATTCGTTAATTCGACTAGAATCGTACAGATTAGATAAGCAAAATTTTTAGAACACAGAATTTTGAAAATGAGTCACTCCCCATTTAGATTTGTCACCAATAAGTAGTTTACATCTACCATATGTTGTATTAATTCAAACAAATTACCACCCTCCTGGTATAAACACTGATAACATTAAAATGAATTTGTAAAAATCGTTTCCCTTCGGCAATTTGTTATCCACTCTCGTAAAGCGTAATCACCTAATTCGACCTCCTTCTTTAATGACTCACTTAAGAGTTCGGATCATATCATATATAAATACAAAATACAATGCAATGTCTGAAGCTCCCCGAAGGAATTGAATTTATTGCTATAATTAAATTTGATCGCTAGTTGTCGAACTACTTTTTGAAAATCATTAAAAATTTACACGAAATATAAACCTAAAATCGGTAGCCTCACCTCTTAGTAGTTCTAATTACCAACTGAGCTAACAAGCCTCAGCACTGCAACCGACGACGACGGACGCTAGCTGTGACTGTGATGGCGCTTAATGCATGCCACAACGGCATCACTAACTTGCCTCAAGTAATGACCGGGGTCGTTGGTCTTAATGTCTTATTAAACGACTTGGGCGCGCGATCTTAAAGAAAGTCTCCTTATAGACTTATAATATATACATACATACATATACGAGTTACCATATATAATGCTGGTTCAACCTGTCAATGCGTTTGCAGTGTCATTTAATTTAGTGATACGATTTTGAATAAATTTTTAATTCGCCAGTTAAATAAAAATAATAACAATCTCTTGTGGTTCTTTTATTTTTTGCAGTTAATTTTCAGAGAACAAGGGGGACGACATAAGACAAGACATAAGCGATAAAACCACAACACATGTCCCTCGTATGACACATGTGAATCGAATCATGAGGTGACCATAATTATTATGTTTTGTAAACTTTTTGAAGCTTTGTAATTTTCTTCGTTTTGTATTTTTTAACACTTTTTATTAATTATTTGATAGTGAACAACCCTTAAATGTGCTTTTCAGTTGCTTGCAATATTTTGACATCTTAAGCAGACTGAAGCTAAGACTTGGGTTCGTAGTTTGGTTTCCTTTCAGTGCATAAAACTATGTATGTTTCCGTCGAAAATTAATCTCTTTTAGATTTAAAAAAAAATCGTAAGTAGAAGTAGTAGCAGAAAAAGATTGATTAAGAAAGTAGAAAAACTTTGACAGTACCTTTAAAAATTCAAACAATGGTGTTTCATTTTTTCTTATATATATAAGTGAAAGTGAGATAGAAAATTTGATTTTTTTCAAGCGATGAATAAAATTCGAGTCTCGAATATTGAACCGAGCACAATATGGGAATAGGTTTGTTCGATTGGTAAAACTATGAAAACTATGACCTATGAAAATTTTGCAAGATTAATTTCAAATCAAACGAAATAAATTTTATAGTTAATCTTCGAGATTTGAAGAAGATTAAGGCTAAATCTACTTAAATCGCTGTTAAGTTGTCGTTGGAAAGGTAGTATAAGGTAAATTTCATGCAAACATCGAAATACAAGAAAATATTTGGCTTTACATGCATCAAGAAAAATAAAACGAATGACCCTTAAGGGCCAGACGTAGAATTGTGTTTAATCCTCGGATCAAGACCTATTTCGGCAAATTAACTGTGGTTCAACCAGAGTTCAAGTATGCAATCAGCTATTAATTAGTTGTTGATGCAAATTTTTTGGTTTTACATGTTTCTTTTCAATCTGTTATTAAACCGAGTTTAGATCTTAATCTGAAGATAAACGACGTTTATATTACTGACCCTGGAAACACCAGAGGAACATTAGGCGTGTTTTTTTGTAAGCCTGAAGGGAATTGGACGAATAAAACGACCTCGGTGCTAAACAATCACCATGTTAAATACAACAACAACTAATCCCCTAAGAGAATTAAATTAAACCCAGAGAATTCTCTGGGCTTAACTTAAGCACACAGAAAAACTGTGTTACCGGCGGCGTGAATTATATACTTGCTATAGATATTTTGCCTGAAAACTCCATTTTGTTTCTGTGATGGTGTCGCTAATTCCTGTGGTCGTTTTTTTCGTGCAATTCCCCCCGGTCTTGGAAAAAACACGCCTATTATTACAAGAGAAAAACAAAAAAAAGATTTTAAATAGTAATTTGTTGACCACCCTAATGTGTATAACTATGAATTCTGATATGCGTGTAAATGCAACGAATCGAACAAAGCTACTGCTATGATAGACAATGTGTTGATATGATTTAATGGACCTCATTTTTTCCACTAACATTGAAAGTCATTATGTTGCTCCTGACGTTTAAAAGTGTCCTCGGAAGGGGCTACCCTTTGGACTCTTGTATTTGACTGTTTTCATAGGTTTCCTTTATTTTCCAAAATTTAGAAAGAAATTACTTTAACTTAGTCCTTAAGATCTAAGGACATTCAGGTCCTTCCCAGACAAAGACAAATGGTCACCTTAGTGGTAAAACTTCCTCAAAAAAGATAGTATATATGTACCTAACTAGTTGGTTTCCGTATCAGTGTGTATGCAGTGCATGTTTCGACAACGTATGCTAAGTCAAAGTTATACGCTAATTTAAAATGTGCAACCATCGGCAGCGACAGCAGCAGCAGGTGAATAACACGGTTATTTGTTTTTTTTTTATTAATTTAATTTTTTATTTTGTTTCATTTTGTTTACGTGCTCGACAAAAACAGCAAGGTGTGTGTGTTTGCAGGTATCACAGGTACTGGCACTGGCACACAACAAAGTCACAGTGAGAGGGTCCGTTCCCCGCCTTCTGTATCTTTTGATTAAACATAATTTTTTTTTTGTTGGCTTCAGTTTTAGAAGGTCAACGGAAGTAAAGCGAGGCAAAGTAAAAATCTGTCTGTGTTGTTAAGTGAAAGTCGGTCTTCGCTTCGGTATATAGAAATCGTAACGCATTTCACTTGGCTTTGGTGTGTTCGTTGTCGTCGGTCGTTTGTGCCCCTTTATCCGGGCGGCCGCGGCCATTATTTGGCTCTCTAATGATGCGATGTTGTCGTCGCACTGGAAAACAACGACACGACCCAAGCACAAAACTTCAAACTCCAAAGACACTCTCTCGATGATGATGGCGATTTCGAAAACAATTAGTTTATCCATTTGTTGCTATTTGCGTTGTAATTGTATCTACAGAGTTTCCTATACGAGATACCAGCCCTCTGTATATATCTGAGAGCCACACTGAGCGGGTAACACTGCTTCTGGCTGCTTTTGCAACAGCACCAATCCAATCCAAATCTCTATGGTGTTTCTTTCTCTTGGTGTTTCTATTGCCAACTTTGCAACAACTATACTCGGTACTGCAGACTGCATACTGCAGTTGCATTGCATCCGCATGCCACAGTGTTCCAAACGATTATTTTACAATTGTTTTCCACGCCAACAACTCTATGGATTGGATACGGGTGTATCTCTTAACTATATGGGATTAGGATGGGATGTGATGGAAGGTTAGTTGTTGGTGGAGCTGAAAGCAGCAACAGTTCAATGTGCAATACAATGAAGAAAAAGAAGAAGAAGCCGTGATTTTTATTCGTTTGCTGCTATTTAGCTTGATAAGTAGGCTGAGTGGCTGTCTGTCTATTTGGCAGACACTGAAGGAGTTTTATTGTTGTTATTGCTATTTTCTTTTTCTAATCTGTTTCGCGAATATATCTGGGTTCAATTCACTCAGCAATGCTATAGGTACCTTCATTATATGCTTTTGCATTTTCTCCACAAGCACAATTGGCTAAATGATGTTGATTAAGTAGATGCAAAATGGATAAAAATAACAGTGGAGTTAAAAAGTTTTACACTAGGTTATTTTTGTCTCTTTTTTGTATAGAAAATGTTAAAAACTACCAACATGTGAGAAACTGCAATAATGCGTGCATCATAAAGATTTCAATTAATTTGAAAAAGAAATTATGTTAAATTTGAACTTATTTCGACGAAAACTCAAGCTTTAGATAAAAAAAGAACTTAACCACTAAGTTTAAATGACGAAAAAAATCATCACCCAATTAGAATTTAAACTACATATCTGCTGTTTTAATACCACAACTCGATAACAAATATAAACTGGTGTAAACCTAAGACGTGGAGATATACGGAGGCATTTTCACAAATCCGCCTTGCACGTCTTAAATTTTGCATCACTTTTACAAACTAAACAACTTTCTGAGTCAGTGAGATGTTCGTATGATTTTATACGCACATGCGATCGTCAAGTTTCATGCTCGTTGTGGTTGTGCAAAAAAGAGTCCATCTATCTACCATGAAACCGAGCAATTTCATAGGTAGCTCAAAGCCCTGGGAAGAAGGCTGTCACAAGTTTGGTTTTAAAGTTAAAACCTAATTGCTTGAAAATGTATGTTTAAACTTTCTATTTGTTTAAATATTTCATCAAAATCAGTCGTTTTATCAACTGGTTTTGTGAGTTAAGAAGATGGTTAAATTAATTGTCGACTATTTTGCAACTGGTTTTGAATGGTGGACATGCTTTGCAAAGCTAATTTAAAAAGTTCCGAAATTTTATAGCATTTATTTTTTGAAAAAAAAAAACAATAACTTTTGATGCAGACTGTATTTCCAGCCCAACGATACGAAACCAACTTCGCATCTTAACCCAGAAAAAAAAATCATAGAAAACTATTTTCATTTAGTTCGTTAGTTTTATTTTCAGATTTCTGCACAGACATAATGCAAACTGATGAAATGCCACAAAATCGAGGCGAATTATAAAATTGTGTTTACGAAAAAATAAACAACAAACAAGCACAGTGCACATAACCAAATGGAGTTTTGAGTGTTTGATGTTCGAAGTTGAAGCTGACGCTGTCGACGACGACGACGGTTGCTGTTGCTGGTAGCTCAGCAACCAGCTGGCCTCTCAGATGAAGAGGACGAATTATATGGCCACAAAAAAGAGTGCCAGTTCAGACCAGGCCAGGCCAGGAGAAGTCAGTGCAGGCCTTAAAGTAATAGTTCTGCAAATTGAAATGAACTCTCTTGTGCTCTACACGGGATGGGAGTAGTATGCGGATAGCTGTGCGGCAGCGGCAGTGGTGGTTAGATGGATCAAAAACATGATCGTGGTGTATGTTGTTACATACAACAGCAGCAGCCTTTAGTTTGCTGATAGAAAAGTTACCCTATAACAACTATACAAAAACTATACACTATGACTGGGAACAGTGAGCTTACTTTAAGTTGTGTTTTGTGGACAAAAACAAAATCTCTTTTAAACTCATTCCAATAGAGCTCGCAAATAGTTTTATTAAGTTTTTTTTTTTGCATTATCTTTATCTTACTTTTGTTGGGCTAAAGGGTGTTTCAGTTTTTTTCTTGAGGAAATCAACTGAAATAATCACTTTTCCGCATTCACTGTCATCTTAATGTCAGTAAATATCTCGAGTTAAATTTGTTTACAAGGCATAACACTTGCTTTAGATTACTCACCTTTATATCGCAACTTAAAATAGATTGACTTTTTTAAGCAACATGTGCAGGGTACGTGTACATTTTTAATTATTCTTTCATTTTTTATTATCTTAAATTTATTTTACAAATTTTTTTATAGCAAATACAGAAATCCATAAACTTATGTTTAAGTAAAATCAAAACATAAAAACCATCATTTAGTTTTATTTTTATATAATTTTGTTTAAATCTTTTAGAAACACCCTTTTTAAATGCAGGTGAATCTCTTGCTCACTACACCAGTGACTAAAGCCGGTTTCACAAAAATTTTGCGAAAAATCATAATAATTGTAGAAAATAAAACAAAAATTAAGTGTTTTGCTTTCGATGGATGGAAGGAGGGGACTCAATATTTTTTTGTTGTATAAAGTCATAGTTAAATATGGCAAGTATACCGTTCACTTTTTATTTTATTTTTTAGTTAAAACCCTAACGATATAACTTTTTAAACTTTTTTTTTTTTATATTCCTGTCGGTACAGTGGGTATGTATTGTATATGTTTGGTCTAACTATATAACTAAGTAGGTATGCTTTTCAAGTGAATCACGAAGAGGTTTATATTTTCCCGCTTTTATTTTTCATAGCTGTATATAGGAGCTTATGGATAGTTTGTATTTTTTTTTGTGTGCGCGCTGCAATAGCAAACAAAATAGTATCTACCAATAAAGTATTTATTTAATATTTTTATTGAAGCGAATTATTGATGTTGACTTTTTTTCTGGACGCTTTCGGACAATAATTGTATATAAAAATAAACATGGTATGTATGGTACGTTCGTACGTATCTTTGTGAAGTTAAATGCAAGGTGGTTAGAGTCTGTATATAAAGCTGCTGTTTTGGAAATAATATCAATCAATTGACTTTTAGTGGATTTTTGAGTCTTTTTTTTATTTTTTTGGAAGGCAGGGTTTCAAAAGTTCAGCTGAGAGTTTAAGGTGTTTTGGAAATGTTTTGTGGGTATCGCGTAAAAATAATGAATAGGTGAAAAAGGTCGTTGGCATTAAAATGGTGGGTTTCATTATAAACACTTATGGTCTTATTTATAAACGTTGTTTAACTTTAGACAACTGTTCAACTTTGGAAAATGTGTTCAATAACCTTGTTTATTGTTGTCTTATAGCTGCCTAACTAAGACACAAGAGTAGATTGTCTTAATCGTGAATAATGTGATATTTATTTTCATTTTATTTTATTTATTTTGAAAATAGTTAGACAGTGTCTAAATAGACAAAAATCTAATAAATACGATTATTACGTTTTAGATCGGAATATGTATAGTATATCTAGGTAGATCGATTTTAATTAAAGACTAATATTGCAGGTGGTAAAAATGTATTGTTGAGGTTTATTGTATAGTTTTTTGTTTAGTTTTTAAATTATTTACAGTTAATGGGTAACGAGAAAAAAGAACAAGAAGCCCAAAATAAAACGTAAGTTTGCAGCTATATGCGCGTCAAATGACATTTTTGAGTCGCTTAAATCATAACTTTTGAATGGATTAACATATTGTAGGAAATACAAATTAAATTAATCATTTTTTTTCAGATATGATTTTGTTGTTTAAAAATAAATAAGATCATTTGGATATATGAGTGTGAAGCTTGTCCAATCCTCGAAGAAAGAATATAGCCTTCAACTGCGCCAACTATAGAAGTATCAGTCTCCAAGATCTTTTCTGCCATATTATGTGAACGCCTGAAGCTGGTCTTCAATAATTCGGGGCCTATTTCACAGAATTACATCAAATACATAAGTTCCTTAAAGTAAGCCCAATAGACTACTCAGTGTTGATTTTGAGTTAAAGAAAACAAATATATGAGAAAAATTAAATAATACATAATTTTGAAATACATGTTTTCAATGACACCTTTATAAAGAAGCTATGTTCTCTAAAATTTGTACATAATTTCACGATTTTAAAAATAGTCATTTAGAAATTAAGAAATTTTCCAAAGATATGATTTGGGTGCTATATCAAAAACAAAAATTTCAAATATGTATTACACAAAATTAAATAATTCAATTTTAATCTGTACTCACATTTCAACACTTCTACTATCTATCTTTTTTTTTTTATTACGTTCCGTATAGCCTTCAAAGCGTTCTATAACTGTGCCGCCTTTGAAGTGTTAAGAAATATCAAATCTAAAAAAAAAAAAAATACACAGTAACAAGGTTACTTCTGCGAGCCGCGCAAAAGATCAAGTAACACCCTAAAGACAAATATGGGCGTGCATAGCGTATCATTATAAAAATTACAAAAAACAAAAAAAAAAACAAAAATAGACAGACAATCTTATTCCATAGAACACGCAAAGAATAAAGTTGGTATATACGAGACACATGTATATATTAACATTAAATCTTATAGAGCAAGAATAGCCCAACACGCTCAGTAACATAGAATTATTCATTTTTTCAATTAGTTCAGAATTTTGTTCAAGAAATTCTGAATAATTGTGTTGTTCTGGAGCGCAAAGACGATTTTTCCAAATCCCCCAGTTAAAGTAATCCGTCAGTATATCTATCTGTATGTCTGACAATAAAACAAACATTCAAAAGAAAAGAAAATAAAAATATAAAATATATATTTTGTATATTTAATGTATCTAAATGTGTATTTCGTGTTCAATTAACATATTCGGTCAAGACGAAGTTACCCCGAAAAATATTATTGTCAAGTTGTGTGTATCGCGTGTATCTAAAGCTCAGTGCTGTATCTGCATAAATAATAAGTTAGATCCGGAGGAAAGTGTGGGTGAGTTATGGACATGACTATATGTATCGACTTGGCGACGAGGCGACGACCATTTGACGTTTACGAGGCAAAACAAAAATATTCATTCAACTTTGTTCTTTATACCCCAAACTTCCCACCTACCCCTACCCCGTTCCCTTTAAAAAGCGTAGGAGTTGCCGCTGATGAACGAAATAAAAAAGATTTTGGGTCCAATCAAGTAAACCAATCACGTAAAAACGTAAATCTTATATTTGATATAATATGTAGATACAAAAATCTACTAAACATCAATGAAGTGACTTAAAGTGAAGGAAAGGGTACTCAGTACCCTTCTCGTCTGTCTGTCTTAAACTGTTCGCGAAAGTAGCATCAGCCAGAAACTTTATGGAATGGATGGATGATGGTGGATACATAATACCCGAGATCATCTCGTCTTATGATTTCCTTTCATTTTGGCAGCAACTAAGCCCCACAATAGATACAAATACAACGCATTATAGATACATACATTTTTATCTTTCAGTCAGTTCTCTCTGTACTTTCTAATTGGTTATGTGTTTGATGCACTGACATACATACCGAAAAAGCGGGGCCGTATTGTTATTATTTTGTTGTTATTATTTTTTGTCGAAGTTTTGTTTTTCTTTTTAACCTCTTCTCGTTTAT
Source organism: Epistrophe eligans (assembly GCA_951394125.1). Lineage (NCBI taxonomy): Eukaryota > Metazoa > Arthropoda > Insecta > Diptera > Syrphidae > Epistrophe > Epistrophe eligans. Next base: position 14,931,930 of record OX596029.1, on the reverse strand, counting down.
ATAGTCTTCTTTTGTGATTACGAAGCTCAGTGCAATGGAAACAAAATGATCATGATGGCGATGATAATAATAAGACTCTGTGATGGAAATGTGAAGATGCGAGGGGGGAGGAAAAGCTTTGTTGTTTGGTAAATTATTTCGTATTGCCACCGCCGCGCCGCCGTCGCGCTGCCGTTGCACGGTGTGTGTATCTGGGATCTTTGCTGTTGAGATGTAGAAATTCAATTGATGAATTGTTTTTGGGGGGCTTGAATGTGGGATGCTTGCTTATAGTAGATACATATTTCTTTACAGGTGGCTATTTATATGATGTGAAGAGACTATGAGAAGCTAATAAAGAAGATAAAGCAGAAGCGTTAAAGAGGTTCAAAAGTGTTACATGGACATATTTCGGTAGTTCAGGTTATGCTTTTTTTGTGTTTTTAGTTTTTTTTTTTTTGCTTTCTGTTGGCGTTTTGATTTTAATTTAATTTTAAGATTACAGCTTTGCCGAAAATTTGTTTACCTATTGAGATTATGAAATCATTTTCGAAATTACAGGTAGATTTATTATTATTGCTGCTTTTGCTATAATTAAGGAGGAACTTACAATACATCGACAATTAAATTACGAATGGCCCAGTAAAATATTTGGAGAAAAAAGTATGTTCACAGAAATATAAGTTTATCAAATGTTAGAATCAAAAAAAAATAATTTAAAATTAGAAAGAATTAAAGTTTCAGAAACAAAGTGGTTACATATATGAATTTTGCTTTTCTAAAAAAAAATCCAGAAACGTCACTACATTAAGTCGATATGGAAAAATTTCGCTGTTTCGTCAAAGTCAGAAATAACATCACGAAAGGCTTTAATTTCAAGAATTACCTTAGGCGACCTATTTTCATGTACTAGAGTTATTCTAGTCGGATAGTCAGATAGTCAGGCAGCGCTCAAAGCTTTGAGCTCATATACCATTAACTACAAAATAGTGTGGGAATGCGTAGGCAGGCTAAATGAACTTGGTAAAAACAATAATGTCACACTTCATTGGGTACCTGGGCACGTAGGCGTTCAGGGAAATGAAAAGGCAGACTCCCTAGCTAAAATAGGTGCAAAGACCACCTTAACGGGACTAGAGCCCTATTGCGGCTTAGGAGAGAATGTGATCAAAAATAAAATCAAAAAAGAAGAGGACACCAAAAGATGCAAAATTTGGAAAGAACTCCCAAAACTGAGGCAGGCCAAACTTCTTCTTGGAAACTATAACCAAGAATGCTTCAAGGACTGCACCAACTTAAGTAGGAACAACCTAAGAATTATAACGGGCCTCCTCACCGGCCACTGTAAACTCAGAAGGCACTTAAATATTCTAGGCCTAGTAAGTAGTGCCACTTGCAGATTCTGCAATACTCATGAGGAAACACCGAACCACATACCTAAATACTAGGAAGGAGGTTGCGATGCACTCATGCACCAACGAAATAAACACTTCCACCAAGTGGAAGAGAGCAACTTATCCTCTCTGAGAATACCCCAAATACTCAAATTCCTAAGAGAAAAAGGTTTGAAGGAAGAGTTGTAAGATGAGTAACCTCGTCCAGCTCCATATGGGGTGTTTTTTTTGCAAGTCCAAATAAAATGATATTTAAAAAACAATATTGGAGATAAACGATTTAAATGTAAATACAACAAAAACTAAGTTTATATAGACGTAGCTAAGTCCAGATCATTTTCTAGTCCCGATAAAAAACTGTATTACCGATACAATTATTTTTTTGACATCGATAGTTTGTATAAAAATAGTAATTGTTATGGAAATTTAGTTTATTTGTCTATCAGTGACTTGAAAATAAGTCCTTTATATGCTTTATTTATTTTTTTTTTTCATTAAGCGGAATAATTTTCTATATTTGATAATTAAGAGGTTATTCACAACGGTAACACAATTACCTCTATGGTATAAGGAAAAAACCCCGAAAATTCTCTAAGCTTAACTAAGCCCGCATAAGGAATAGTTGTTGTTGCATTTAACATGTAAGTTGTTTAGCTCCAACTTAGTTTTTGTCATCTAATTTCCTTCGGGCTTGTAAAAACACACCCTATGTGTTGTCATTTTGTTCAGTCCGAAGAATATGTCAGCGTCGAAATAATTCAACTATGTGTGTATAAGATTTATAAGTAGGTACTGATTTCTATCACTAAATTATCAAAACGTGTTGTTTCAAATTATTATTAACTTCCTTGCTAATATGAATTAACAAAAACAAATTAGGAACGTTGTGTCGGTTTTGTCGCACCCAACTAATTGAAATCGACCGTTCCAACTTAATCTTATGCCTCCATTTTGTCTACGTAGTACATTCTAAGGCCTTCATATAATTTTTTCTTAAACCCAATGCAACCGAAAAAATTCCCAGGCGCCCAGCATTATGCGTACCTGTGCTATATAATATAGGTACATACCAGCAAGAGCCTAATCAAAAAAAAACAAACAAACAAACCCATGAATCCAAACAACTTGTGCTCCCTTGGGCCGTTGCGGCACGATTTGTCCAAATCACCAAATGTGGCACCAGAGATCAATGATCATTATAATATGCTTATGTAAGGCCAACCCACCTTCGATCAGACAGCAGCTCAGCTCAGATCAGATGACTTCTTTCGCATCACCAGAAAGGGGCCCGACGACTGACTGTATTGACTACGACATTTGTTAACATAGCCGAAATACAATACGAACAAAGTTTGCCACCAAAGCTGGCCAAGCCGGGTACACATTGTATGGAGATTGGCTTTCGGGTCCATAAATCATTTCGCAAGCTCAAGAATTGACAGTGGCTCTGGTGGCGGTGGTGGTGGCGATATGGTGGTTCAAATAATCCTGCAAAAGACTATATATATAATATAGACTCAATCGAATAGAGACACCACTTTCGATAATTGATGCCGGTTAGAGTGTGAGAGTTGAGCTTTGCCGTACGTAAAGTAAGGTCCATAATTTCGATCGATTTACTTAGCAGGCATGTATATGTACGTATGTATGTATATAGACGGCACAAGTATGTGGCGCACAATTTATTTATTGTGATAGTAATGGTAAAGTGTGGAGTATGGAGGTGAATTGAGTGAACCGTTGGTATGCTGTTGAATGTCACAATGATTGGGTAAATGTCATGTTTGACATTAGTAATATTGACATATTGATTTCATTTATGGTATTTTTATACGCTTTTTATGATTTTTCTTTTGTACATTTTCTTAATTAGTTTTGTATTGGATTTCAGTAAAAAAAGTGCCATAATGTTAAAGATTTTATTGGTTGCACACGTACTAACCTTACGTAACAAAATAAGTTAATGTAACAAAAAACAATATTAAAAACAATTCACTATGCAAGCACTAATATTTGTTGGGTTTTAAAATTAAGTTGTTTGTGAAGTATCTATGTAAATACATATACATATATGAATATAGAAATCAGCCAGATTGTTGTAAAAAAGTGGTTTTATGCAAAAATAGATAACTACATAGAAAGCCTTTTTTTTAATAATTAGGTGGGGAAATAGAGGGTGGTTAAATTTTAAGGGCTGATGTTGATTTTGAATAAAACACAAATTATTGTCATTTCTTTTTATTATGATAATATTGGTATGGTTCAATTATGTATGGAACAAAATATCGGCCAAATGGCCGCCGCAACCTCGGCGACACACCTCCATCCGATGGTCCAAATTTTCGATGACGCTGAGGCATAATTGAGGTTTTATGCCGTTAATGTGCCGAATTATCTCATCCTTTAGCTCTTGAGTTATTGCTAGCTTATCGACGTACACCTTTTCTTTCAAATAACCCCAAAGAAAGAAGTCCAACGGTGTCAAATCACATGAATCACATGATCTTGGCGGCCAATTGACATCGCCACCACGTGAGATAATACGGCCATTGAATTTGTCGCGCAAAAGAGCCATTGTTTTGTTAGCTGTATGGCAAGTGGCACCGTCCTGTTGAAACCACATATCGTCCACATCCATATCTTCAAATTCGGGCCATAAAAAGTTCGTTATAATCTCATGATAGCGAACACCATTCACAGTAACTGCCTGACCGTGGACCGTCCTCATTTTGGAAAAAATACGACCCGATGATGCCGCCAGCCCATAAACCGCACCAGACAGTCACTCTTTGTGGGTGCATTGGTTATTCGACAATCACTCTTGTATTAGCATTCGCCCAAATGCGGCAATTCTGCTTATTGACGAATCCACTGAGGTGAAGATGATTTTCTTCGAAAATTGATCATCCACTGTTGCCATTTCTTGCCACCATTCTTGACGCTTGAAATGGTCAAGAGGCTTAATTGAGATAGTCTGAAATTGAGAAATGTCAAATGAAATGCAGAAAAAAAATTGACGGTTCACATTCAACATCGGCCCTTAAAATTTAACCACCCGTTAGAAGAGCTTTTAATGTACTTCCCAAAACTGCCAATTTCTACCAATTTAATTACAATTTTTTTTTTTTTTACGAAACTTGACAGGAGTTAGGATTAAGTTGGTAGAAATTAGCAGTTTATAGAAGTAACCGAACATATGTTTCTATTGGTACTAAAATCTGAAATCTGGTATCTCTGTTAAAAGTGAAACAATATTGAGATTGAAAAACAAAAAACTTTGTTAAGCTGTATTTTGGGTAAAAAATATACATCATAAATATGTTCCAATTTCATTTTGAAAAAGAAAAACTTTTTGTGTTGGGCGCCATTTTTTTATATTAAATATTGAAATAACTTAATAAATTCTTGTACCTTTTATTTCCTGAGTCAATACTCGATATGGTTAATTTTTACTCTTTTCATTTCTGTGGGAAAAATAAAAAAAAAAAAAAAAAAACACTCAAAATTTGTTTCAATCGAAAAACAATCGAATTCAATTTTTACTCTTTTCATTTCTGTGGGAAAAATAAAAAAAAAAAAAAAAAAACACTCAAAATTTGTTTCAATCGAAAAACAATCGAATTCAACATTTTATTTGATATTTCTACTTTTCAAAAATTGTATTCCATACCATAATATCCTTCAATATTAAATTCAAATAAAATGTAATTAAGTACCACTTTTTAATGGCACTTGAGTGTGCTCATAACTTCAAAACTTCTTTCGGTTCGGTTTGCATTGATGGGAGTAGAAGAAGTATTTTTATTGGTCAGCATTTCAAAAGACTGACAAGTAAATCGTACTTTGTCCTACATCCCGACTTAACTTTATATTTCCATACTCTCTCATACTTCCACTTAGTAGAGTAGGTAGGTATTTTTTTTTTTTTTTTACCAAAATATTAAGGATATCTTTTTCATTGCAAAAAAAGAAACAACTCTCTCGTCTCCTGATCTCATTCTCACAGAAAAAAAAAAATTAAAGAAGATGAAAAGAAGAAAAAGGAGAAAAAAGAAACACATCAACTTTGCTAACAGTGTTCCTGTGGGAAATTTTTGGATTAAGAAAAATTGTTTTTTTTTTTGTTTTGGAAAATTCGATACCACACTTCGACACGAACCCACACATATTTAACACCGAAAAAATACAAAAAAAAGTCAAAGGCAGATACATACATATATTGAAGAAGAACAAAATCGAGGTACACACAGATTCCAATTCGAACCCGAAGCTGAACCCGACTGCAAAAGAAGGAAGTCAGGGATAAAATTGAATACAAAATAAAAAAAAAAAAAACAAAAAAAAATCCACCGAACGAGGGTGAGAGCTGGAAGAACCTTCTGCGTCTTCGTGGTTCTCTTTAAATAAAAAGGGGATTCCCTTCTTGTTTGCCCTTCTATTCCACTACGTCAATAACGACAACAACAACCAAGTAGGTATATATATTTTGAAAGGAATCTCATACTTTTTGGTCTGACTCCCTGACTGATAGGCAGAGAAGGCAACCAAACAAGCAGAGAGGCTTTTTTCTTATCGTGGGAAATTTGTCTTTTTTACAATTTTATATCTCACACTCACACTTATACTTTCATAGATACAAATACATAGAAATATAACTTTTTTTTGGTTGTGAGTTTATTCTTTTTGCTGTCGTTGTTATTGTTGTTGTTGATTATGTGGGATAAAAACGGGAAGAATATCAGAATCAATGAGGGACACCGGCGACATAAGATTTTGTAGGCATGACAAACCATTGTATCTGTTTTGCTGTGCGTTAATTCAGATAATATATTTGGGTTTTCAGATTGATTGCAGTGTTGCCATACTTTTAGCAAAAATCATTAAAAAATACGCTAGAAATTTCAATTTTTATTAGAAAGATTATTTTATAAGCAGTGGTATGGAAATATAACTATGTATTTTGAAATCCTTCCCAAAATAAGCTCGATTGCTTTAACGCCATCTTTTAACGGCTTTTAACTCTAATTCTGTAGCTCTATTTCGAACGTTCTACTAAGTTAAAATATTCTCTCCTTACACTCATAACATGAATGTGCTACTTTTACGGTCTTATTTACATTTAAACCCATTACAAGGTATGTCTAATTGTAGAAAGCTGATTAACTCCAAAATCTTATTTATAAAAATTATTTATCGATTTTTTTTCACTTTGACGCATCAATTGATTGTCAAAACCTATTCTAATGTGAGTACATGCAATGAACACATTAAGGCAAGTTTTTAAGTTACGAATTAAAAAGTTATCTTAAATGAATGAAAACTTCATTGAACGTATCTAAAAGTTCACGAAATTGACAGATTACAGCCATGTCAGTGAATATATGAGGATGTAATTATAAAACCTGTCAGAATACGTTTGTTAATACGGAAAAGGCTCAAACTGCTTGAAAAATGGCGAAAATGAAAAGGAACAACTCTCCACACTTTTTACTCTGCAATTTGTCTACGTCAGAAATTTTGTTTATCCCGGCCACCACATAAGTCCCCCGCCTAGAGGGGTAATTGCTTTGTTTAAAAATAGCCTTAGTTATGTTCAACTATTCAGCAGGATACCTGTCATAGAGCGTTCTAAGGGAATCTATAAAAATTACAACTAGAAATGTTTTAAAGAAATTTTGATTATCACCCTCTGAAATTTCTCATTAAACTTTGACAAAGCTCAAAGTTTTAAAACCGTTTTCGAGGAGTGCAAAAATGCGTTTTTCTCTTACATATATTTATAATAAAAACCTTAAGCTCTCAATTTGAACAAAACCATTTAAGTGGTTTAGTTAAGTTAGTAGTATTATAATAGTAGTAGTGGACAAATAGTATTTACTACCTTTAGTAGTATTTTTTTTTAAATTTACAATTCCTGCTACGAATAAAAGTAGGACCTAGTAGTGTAACATTACCTACAGTAGTTTTAGTTTTTTTTGTTGTGTTTAATATGATACTTGTTTAAAACTAATCAAAAAAGGAACTGGATGAAGTTGGGTGTACTTTGAAATGAAAAGTACCGAAAATGAAGCTAGCGATATATTCCTCTATCTGTTCTAACTGTTCAAGTTGTCGAAGCTTGCGAAATTAAACAATTGTGATCTGAATATCCTTAGTGTAAAGACTTTTTGAGGAAATCTAAATCAACATCAAAACTGGCATCACTGTATATTCAAAATCGATTTCTCGCATTTTAAATGTGTTTGTGAACGTGTGATGTAAATCGGCTTAATTATCCTGCAAAAATGCCAAAATATTCGGCGGCAGCATTGAAACAAGCTGCCGGCCGCATCGTCATCATCGGACAAGACAAACAATTTTAAAGTGGAACTTGATAGGATTCATTTGGTCAAAGAAAAGATATACAGACAGGCTCAGACTCAGAATTTCTGGACGAATCGCCTTGAGGAATATATATAAATATAATTATATATAAAAAAAACAAGATGTTGCTTCTTTCTTTCAAAATGTCTTTTTGGTTGGAACCTTTGATGTGTCTTTCTTTCTTATTTTTTTTTTTTTTTTTTTTTTTTTTTTTTTTTTTTTTTTTTTTATGGCGAATGATTTTATTATTGAGTGATTTATTGTGTGAGTTCTGTAAATAGTTCGATTTGTGAAGGTGTATGCGTGCGTGACCGGCGAGATCTTTGGTTTTTATCGCCTTTGTCGTTTTACGCATTCTCCAAGTTTTTGTTTTTAACTGATACTCTTGATATGTGTGTTGATTGGTTGGTCTTATTTTAACACGCTTATATGTTGCTTGTGCATTGTTTGAAAGGACCACCGACGAATTTAAATTGAAAACTAAAATTAATTTTTAACGACGATATGGACTGAACAGTTTGACCAATGTAAAGCAATGTGTGTGGATTGTTAAATTAATGAACTTGATTTGACTGAAAGCCACACACCAACCGATAGATATTTTAAGAAATATATAGTAGCTGATAGTTAAGGGGCTATCAAACTAAGCCAGTGAGTTATGATAGAAGTGTAACTAAAATAGATCTGGGCTGGAATCGGCTAAGGTGATAAGTGATTGTCACATTAACCATAGTCACATGTGATTGTCATTCAGTTTTCCGTCTCAGTAATGTGATTCAATTCAATTCAGTTGAATACTTTCCAATGACATTTTTGTCAAAAACATGATTGCCATGGTTAATTTTTCAAATATTTGTAATAAAATTCTTATATTTTCTTCATCTTCAGGAATGTAGTAAAATTTTTCGAACACAGGATATTTATTTTTGTTTAAATGAATAGTAAAAAAAAAGAAATCAGAAAAAGTTGTACAATTTTTGTAGACTGGTGGTAACTCTAGTAGTATACTGCGGCAAAAAACGTCAAATCGTTTGAAAAATGACAATCACATTTTTCCTGTGATAGCTCTTTAGCTTTCAAATGTGATATCATCTTACACAGACTGAATTGGTTGATTATGACTCTCTCTTATCGCAAATCACCTTACACGATTCCACCTATGAATTTTGAGAAATAGGATTAAACATTTGAAAAAAACTTATTTAGGTAGAAATGATTGTTTTTTGAATATTTAAAAACCGATGTAATCTAGAAGCCATTGCTTTTTAAATAAAATGTCTATTCCCATATACAGTCAAAGTTCATATAAAATAGATTACAAATAAAAAGTACAAATTTTATTGAAAATATTTTCAATTTTATATTTAAACTTTTCAAGGGAGATGAAATTTGAGCGGGGGAGACTCGCTATGATTTGATCTCGAATCCGCATTCTGAGCAGCGTTGCCGAAGTGGCACGATTGTGCTTTTATGACACGAACACGGTGGCACGAAAAAAATCAATATTTTCTTATTTCCATTTTTTAGTTAAAATAAAGCGAATTTTGAAGAAATTTTAGAAAAATTGCTCCAAATGGAGTAAAAACAGGCAGAAACTCTTTTTTTTTTTTGATAATACACGAAAACAGCAAATTATTTCTTCTTATTTTTCTTGTAAATATTTCACCCCACAATAGAATTAAATACCTAGTGTTAATTATAAGAATCTGCGTATTTTTAATATGGCGCAAAAATGGAACGTTTTTTTTTTGGAAATTGTGGCACGTAAATTTTTTTTAGCGGCAACGCTGATTCTGAGTAGCTGGTACAAATCGCATCACAGCGCTATCTGGGTAGCTGTTATTCGCTTCCTTACTTTATCGCCTTTTAACTGCCCCGTTTGAAAATGTATTTCTCGTCTTTTTTCTCAAAATAAAATTTGAAAATTAGGCCAGAATATATGTATATTTTTCTGTACCTATGTATACTAATTACTAGGGCTGGGATTTTCATGCACTTAAAAATCGGAAATATGCGCTTAAAATATGCACTTAAAAAAAATTATTTTACCTTATTTTTCCCAAAAAACAATTTAAAATAAAACAATTTTTATTCAGTTTTTATAAATAAAGAAATTCACTCTTATTTAACAAAAATAACAAAAACGTTATAAAAAAAATAAATATTTTTATTTAAAACGTTAACAATATATAAATACGTAAATATCTTTCGAAGTACTAGGTATTTTCATATGTTTTGTTTACATAAATAAAAAATATTAGTAAATCAAAAAATCGTGTATTATGCGAAAGTATTTGTAAAAATTAATGCGAACTCTGGAAGCGAATAAGCTCCTCGACAAAGTGGAAGTTTCCAAAATCTACCAACAGTTCAAAGAAAGTGAGGAGGGTATTTGTTTTCAACGGACGCGTTCACTTTGTCGATTATTATTACGTTTACATTCATGATATTAATATCGAGTTGAAATAGGGTCCGTGCACATAATGCGTTATTTATTAAACCAAGTTCTCGACCCAGATTTTTCGTCACAAATTTTTACTCGACAGCTTACGAAAAATGTGAAAATATGCACTTAATATACGCATTTATTATGAAAATATGGATTTATTATAAAAATATGCATTTTGTATAAAATATGCAAAATATGCACTGATGATTGAATGCCAATTTAAAGAAAATTTTATGATTCGTAAAGATGATTTGGTCTTAGGCTTCTAAATGTAGTGAGAAAAAACATGCATTTGCATGGAAATCCCAGCCCTACTAATTACTATTTAGTTTTCTGGATCTGTTTCCACATAATATATGTCTGGTCCGGCACAATTTCTAACATTTCTGGCTTATTTTCCAAATACAATTCGGCTTATTTTACAATTTTCAGTCAAAAACTTGGTCTGCCGCTTTTCCTAAAACATTAATTCTTAAACGTCAAATCTATGAAGCCAAGTTAAGAACAGCGTTCATGTTGCGTTGAAAAAGTAATTTTCTTTGACTTTTTATGCTTGAGTTTTGACAACAATTGTGAAAATTTGTATAAGAAATCTCACGTTACTAAACAGAGCTTTTAGCTATAGGACAATGAACACGGATTTTTTTTTCATCCATTAGTTATTTTTTTTAGACGTTCATGATCCGCGTATTGTTCATGTTCATTGAAGGTGGCACATACAATATTTTTATATACAGAGGGTGGCACAAAATTAGTTTTAACTATTGAATAATAATATTTTGTTTATGTATATGATTGTGAGATGTGAACAGAGCACATAGCACAGATAACAAAATTTGTTCAATTTTATGTTAAAAGGCAGCGTTCGATTATTCTGGCTTAAAGATCATACCTCAATTTCTTTAATGTTGAGGATGCGGTTCAGCGTTTTTAGTAACGAGAGACTATCTGTGACGTGATAGTATGCGTTCTGGACACAGAAGACCTCGGAAATCTTTTGAGGGATGTTATTTTCAAAAAATAGTCTAAACATATTTTTAAACTAAAAGCTTAAGTTTAAATAAAACTATAAAGAAAAAAAAGCTATCCACCCTGGGTCATACCCTATATTTCGTTCCAAAAATCAATCCTATTCGAAAGTGCGTTTCGTTTCGCATTTGAATTATTAGATACTCTGTTAAACTTTCGAAAAGCAAAAAAAACAGTATTTAATAATTTTTCTCGAGTTTCACATTATTTCTTTCAAGATCTGTCAAATCAAGAAACAAAAACCAATATACCAAATCTAGACAGTTAAAGATAAAGACTTTCTATTCATACGCGTGTTTGAACTTTTATCCTAAGTTAGGTATCCAGATATTATATTTATTTTAATTTATCTGAAATTTTTAGCCCATTAAAGTTTAAATTATAAATTTATTTGCCTTATTATTTACTTTATCAGAAAAAAAAAACAAAAAAAAAAACAAGAACTATTCTGGAAAAACTAGATAAAAAATCTATTAGCTTCTCAAAGAAATTTTATATTTTGATTACAAGACCGGTGGTAAGCATGTATCAACATTTTTTATAAAAACAAAAATTGTAAAAAATTAATGACTTTAAATTAAATTTAAATTTTAAACAACAAAACCATACCAGTAGAATTTTGCAAGAAAAGATAAGGCAATTAGCTAGCTAATTTTCACTCAGCTATTTTTATTAGTCTTAAAATATTTGTACTAAAAAAAGCTAAAATATTATCGTATTTAAAGGAAAATTTATAAAATTAACTCCCTCACTCTTATGGAAAAAAAAAAACTGTGAAGTAAGAGCATAAGAAGAAAAAAATACCGAAAAAGACTAGCTGATAAGAACCCTACTAAAACGTATAAGCGCGATATCAACAAAAATTAGTGCTAACGAATGCAATGCAAGCCGTAGTTACAATTACACCTACAAACTGCCGTTAGACAAAATAGATACACAGATTAGATAGGAAACTTTAGTCAGTTAGATAGGTAGATAGATAACAGCGTTACTAGTTTTTTTTTCTAGGTTGACTTTGGTTTATTTTATTGATGGTTGTTAGATTTTAATTTTTTGTTTTTATTATTTATCATTTTTTTATTTATCATGAGTTTGTTTTGTCGCACAAAACCTCGCGTATTTCTCTTTAATTTTGTTTTGTTTTTATTTTGCTGTACAATTTATAAATTGTTTTGTTAGAATATTTCGCAATAGAAAACAAGCGAGATAAATAGTGCGCCATTGTTTAACAATACGACGACGACCGACGGCTGGTGCGGGCGGTGCGGCGCAGCGTATGTGCAAATCGATGTTTAGGTGTTAGACAAACACAGCTATCTCCGATAAATTAGTTGTTCATCGCAATTGTTTATATATGTACATAGCTCAAAAATGAAGGTGAAAGAAAATAGAATAGAGAATGAAGTTTAGAACTGATAAGCGAATTGACTGCCTATCATCAATAGCTGCTGTCGACGATAAATAATGTCATGATGAGAATTTTGAGAGGGTGGGTGACTGGGGATGACAAAAGATGGCGCAATATGTGATTTGTTAATAAATGTAGTTAATGACTTGTGTAATGTGTAAGTAGGTAGGTTCATATAGTAGCACCTAAAGTAGTAGGTAGGTGGTATTGGTATTGTTTCAGGGGCATTTTTGTTTTCAAAATAAGTGCAATGATTTGATTATATAGAAAGTGTACTTGAATTATTACTAGGTTTGTATTTTTGTTGATATAATACGAGCGGAACATGACAAATAATATTTTAATTAATTAATTTCACATTATCTTAATTATTAAGTTTGAACTTTTATAATTAGCTACCTGTTGTAAATTTAATTTCGTTTTGTAATGTTTAACTTTTAGAAAAAAACCTTTCAAACAAATAGATAAAGGGGCGAAAAAAAAAAATTCCCTGGAAATCTTTCCTTCCATCGAAAATTGAGGACGGTGTTCGAAAGTTTCCCACGGAATTTTTTTGGTATCGGGAAGGGGGAATTTGGCAGTCATTGTATTGGATTTTTGTTCGATGGAAATTTATTTCGCGAGTTATATAAATATTATAAAATATACTTACTTATTGTAAATTTGAATGTGATACCTTGTATCCGCTCATGATATGAAAGCATGATTTTGGAAACTCTCTTTTTTATCTCCCTATATTTCGCGGGAGATTCCATTGTATTGGATTTTTGTTCGATGGAAATTTATTTCGCGGGAGATTCATGATAGCGGAATAAAACATTCTCTCCAGATTACAGGGCCAACAGTAATAATGGACTGTTTTCTCAAAGGTTACAATAAAATGTCGCAAGGATTAAAGGTTTTCACGATCCGGTGCAGCAGGCATAGGAAAATTTAAAAAAATATTTTTTTTTTTTTAAAGATCGTCCTTTTTCTATTCTGTTGAAAATTAATAATTTTACAAACGAATAACAGATAACTCATCTAAAAAAATGCATTATTTTTGTTTTTTTAATATAACCGAACACAATTCATTATCTTTTTTCCTTTTCCAGTTATATTTTAAAATATCCGGAGTATAATACAAGAGAAACGCCAGAAAAGCTTGGGAAATTGACATTTTCTTCAGCAAAATTTTTTTTTTTCTTCAAAATCTTGAAGAACTTAAAAATTTCACAACAAAATTAATGAGTTTATATTAAGGATTTAAGGGAACATATATATGTTTTTCATGTTTGGCTTATTTTTTTTTTTATTTTCTTGTAGGTATATATGTTCATATGTCAATAGCGACAGTTCAAGCAAGGTGTGAGGTAACCCTAGTATTGTTCACAGAGAATACTAATTTAATACACTTGCATGTTTGTGATTTACTTAAAAGTTATAGACGTGTTTTAACTCAAAGGAGGATCTAAATTCTTACAACAATAATTCCTAAACCAACTACATAGGAACTATTTTGTATTTTCCCACATTTTTTTGTTATAGTAACAATACCTCAGTCATATTATATCCTTCAACGTCCAACTAGTTTCAATTAAATTCTTTCAAATAGGATATTAGATAATATTTGCGACTGCATTTATAGTAGCTCTGAAATATGAGAAAACAATTAAATCTGCCACAAATAAAGCTATTACATTGACATTCATATTCTCAGACAGTCAGCAAATCAGCATTATGCTACCGGTCGCTGGCGGTGGTGGTCCAATTCCATAACTACATCAATGTTGCTAAACAAGTTGCTTTGCACCACCCAAATCCGGATAAATCTGATAGATCTGCAACATTGTTAGCTGCAAAACTCATAAAAAAAATACAACTTAACATTACCCACTTATATTTATACATTCACAATATAATAATTATTATTATTATTATCAAGAAGAAAATACAAATTCTTATCTACGTTTTTCAAGTTTCTGCTACCGTCTCGTCGTCGACAAAGTTGTCAGCTGCTACCAGTTCATTCGGTTTAATTTAATTATTTGCTCATAATTCTCAGTCGAATAATTGTTTTTTAATTCGAATAATTTGTATTATGTTTTGCTTTTTGATTAATATTTTTATTTATTTTTTTATCTATTGTGAACGCAACTGTAGGACGTAGGTAGGTAGAGGTATATGTAGGTACTGGTTATCACCAGTCAAACGGCAACTTGCGGATTTCTTTTGCTGCTGAATTCAATGTCATGTGTAGAAATGTGAGCTTATCGCTGAAAGTGTGGTTTTGTATAATAAATTCGCATATTTTTAATTCTATGAAATTTATTAAAATTGTTTAGTTTAGTTTTTAAGTGAATTTAAATTCCAGTAGATACATATATATTTTGGTATGGTGAATTGAAAAATAATACCGTTTTCACAATTTCTGTTAATACGCTCAATCACCATACATATACTATATATTATATTATTTCTAAAGTCTGAATCCCTCTTTCGACTCTCGTACCCACCGATTTTGACAAATGAGATGTAAAACGAAGCGGAATTAGGTACCTTCTTATATGACAAATTATAATTTTATTTTAAAAATGTTAATAATTTGTTAAAAAACTGCATTTGTTTGTTAAATATTATTCCATTAAAAATGAACTCTAAAATGAACACTTCCACTTTCCAATTATTAATATTATGGCATTTGACATTAGGTCGGTTCAATTTATTAGGTCCGAATCAGAGATTATGAATTATAAAATTGGAAAGCTCGCTGTCATTCTGGTTTGCCTACAAGCTGGCGGACGGTGGTGAGTTCATATTTTTGCACTAGTGTCCATGTTTTAACGCACACTAGTGCAAAAATATGAACCCACCACTGCATAAATTGTTGTTGCAATTCACATCTATTCATCGACACGAGATGAAATTACAAAAACAACAATGTAAACAAATGGGTTTTAGAGGGTGGAACGTACGAAAGATTCCTATCTTTATAATTCATAATCTCTGGTCCGAATTTTTTATATTTAATGACAGCGCACGAGTATGCTAGTTTTTAAAAATTAACAGATGTGAGAATTTTTCACTGTGATAAAACATTTTTATTTGATGATTGAGTGACGATCAAATTGACGTTTATTTGACGTTTGGTGAAAAGGCCCTTTTTTAAACAAAGATATTGCTCTCTTCAAACATGCAACCGGTCTGCTTGAACAAAATTTATTGATATTAGGTAATATTCACTGATAACGAATACGAACAAATTTCTTTTGTTTCTAATTCGAATTCGAATAAATTTTACCCTGACCGATCCAGCCTTTCTGACTGTTGAACAACTGACAAATCATTTGCACAGAAATCTCACCTCACATCTGACTTTTGACTTCATTATTTAAATCACACACCTGAAATCATAGAAAACCATCTCCATCGTCATCTCGCGGCTCTTCCACATCTTCCACATCAGTAAATAATAATTATTGTGTTCCTAGTTTTCCCAAATAAAATCCACAACATAATTTCTCATGAAATAAAATTTTATTGTTGATGGTGGTAAAGTGTAAATAGTTTGCCCGGTTGGATTGCCCGTTGAATAATATTCTTCAACATCGCGGGCGGGTGGATGGAGGCAACTCCTCCTCAGTCGGCTGTCAACCATGTCGTTCGTTCGTTCGTTCGTACTTCGAGAAGTCTCTTCATTATGGCTCCATCATGGTAAAGCTAAAAACAACAATGGCTAATTCTGAGCATACATAATTAAAAATAAGTCTCAGTTTGCAAATGGCACTGCACTTTTTACACACAGTTGGAGCGGTTAACGGATACTGCCACTTAATAAAAAAAAAATAAAGGCGGGCAAAACCAACTATACGCTATATGTTCATAATAATTGTTATTCATTTTTTGGACAACATTTCAGACGAGAAAAATGTAAATAATGTAAATTTATATATTATCAAGGATTCTTTCTTTGGAACTTTTTTGTTTTTGTTTATATTGTTTTGTTGTTGCTGTTGAATTGAGGTAATAATTAATTTGTCGGTTGACTACCATTAAGGTCTGATGGTGTTGGCCAGTTTCAGTTGGTGATGGTTATTTTATAAACTATATATACAGGAGCGCTAATACGCCACCCTACCTTATTTGGCGAAGACTAATTGAAATTGTAAATTCGGACGCACCAAGAGTGAGGAAAACATCGTGTAAGTGCAGATTACTATTTTTTGAAGGCTGTGCATTTTATTCTTTTGCTGACTGAGATGTTTCACTTTAGAAGGGTTCGCATAATTTGTCTGGATTTATATTCCATTTTTCTTTATTTTTTTTTATTGATGTTGAATTTATTAAAGCTATTTGAGTTTATAATAAGTCTGATGGCATCCATCATGTGTGTCTGAATGGTTGGATACATTTTCATTCATGAAGGGCTGCCGAAAGGAATTGTAAACATTTTTTAGACATTATTTTTAATTAATATTGTAAACATTGAAAATCATTAACATTCATAGAAATAACGTTGGTAATATTATAATCGATAAAGAAAGGTGTTTTGCACTTTTAAGTTAGAATTTTCAGACTAATTGGACTAATTGGAATTATAGGTACTGCGAATAAAATACAATATTATTGAACCTGGTATAGATACCTAAAAACGGTTTTTTTATTTATATCTATTTATATTTTTGACCTTCAAAATATCATTTTGAAAAAAATGGTCAGACGATTTAGATCAACATATTTGGTGTTTTGACACAAGCTTAGCTGAATAGATATTTCTGACATGAAATATGTGTCAAAAATCGGTATCGAAATGGAACAACGAAACTTTGAACAAGACGCCCTTCAAGCAAATTCACTGACCCAACTTTGTCGGTCTTTCTTGGATCCTTTCAAAACGGAGTGCCATACAAACGTTAGCACATTTTCTGAATATGCTTGCACAAAAAAAAAAGCGAGAATAGAGAGTACATTTTTTTTTTACTGTGAAAGAGAGAGCGTAGAGGACAAACTGGTGAGTATTTTTTATGGATTGAAAAATGAGAAAGAAAACTACAAAAACAGTAATTGTTTTCAACGTGTAAACATTAGTGCCAAGCGGAACAGTTTAGTAAAAATTCCCTTCAGAAAAAATAAAAAATATAAAATCAAAAGTCATTTATTTAATTCAATTGATCACAAAATTGAAATTTTAAACTTGTCTTTTCGCGGACATTGATCATTGTAATATTTTATAGATTTTTGGGAAACTTACCGCGTTAGACATATTTATTTATTTATTTCTTTCTTTCTTCTGACGACGTTTCGAAGAAATTGCAGTCTTAATGGTCACGACTCACGGGATTAGACAGTCAGTCAGTCTAATCCCGTGACCACAAAGAGTGCAATTTCTTCGAAACGTCGGGAGAAATAAATAAATAAATAAATATTTCTAAAGCGGTAATTTTCCGAAAAATATATAAAAGATCCAACAACAAAAAAACAACGCACCAAATGCAACTTCAATACCATAAAAATGTTCACCACATTATATGTATATATTTTGTTTTTTATTTTGTGCACATATTATTTATAAATAAATGATTTCTTTTAAATTTACTTTAGAATTAAATTTGTTAATCAAAAATGAAAAAAATTTAATGGAAAAAAAAAAAAAAAAAAAACAAGTGAAAATAAAACTACAATATTTTTATTTTGGTTGTAAAATGTCACAAATTGTTTTTTTTTTTTTTTGTACTCGATTTTCTCATTACAGCACCTGTCTCGATTCGTTCATATTTTTGGATCCGTTCTACATCCGATTTGGTTTCCGTGCTCTCTGAATATGGTGAAATAGAAAGCCCTCTCTCACAATCCATACACAAAATGGGTCCATGGTGATTCTAATTTTCATACTAATTTGAGCCGACAAACGCAGTTTTGCGGATCCATGTTTGGATCCGTCAACGGAGTCATCCATACATCGGATGTTTTGTTTAAAGGGCGCCATCTCCATTTCGATAGTAAAAGGGCAATTAAAGTTAAAATTAAAAAAATACCTATTTTATCTTTTTATATCATACTTAATTCAAATGTCAGTTTGACAATTTATTCTCTACAAATGTGAAAATGGTAGGTATGTTTGATTACTTCTTAACATGAACTGTCAATGTTTTAGGAACGTTCATTTGAGTTTATTAAGAAAATAGGTTAAGTATGATACTAGCTAAAAAAAAGGTTTGAAACTAAGTACATTTTAGTAAAGAGCTTTAAAATTAGAAAATTGTAAAGTACTGTTTAAAATGTTGAACTATAGCTTTTAAACGATTGTAGCAGGAGTCGACAATAGAAAAACTCAAGTGTTTTAATTTCCTTTAATAAATAATAAATATTTTAATTCCACGAGCCCTCTGTTTATTAATGCTTCTCTATACCACCTTTTCCACCTGCTCCATCGGCATATTATTAATTTTCCATGGAAATCCAATTTAGCTTGTAAATTGACCGAATCCTAATGAAATTCTCAACTGCCATATACATTTCGTTGCACACGCTTTCCGATCGCTTAAAAATCCTAACGAAACGATTCAATGACAATGCGAGCATCCAACCTCACGTATTTAAGATGACGTAAAGTGCAGTCTTCCAACAAAATACCGAACAAACAAAAAAAAAAAAAAAACACAGTCAAACATATACTCGTACTACAGGTATATGTAGGTTCCTAAGGCGAAAAAAAAACAGATTAAAATATTGTGTACACGTAGAAATAATAATTACGGTCGGACCGCCAATTTCGGAGCGACAATCAGCGCGTATGAGTAATCGTCGCTTCTTCGTTGTTGTTGATTTATTCAGCGCAGTTCTGGTGATAATGCACTTGCCTTCTCGCTGCGCACAAACATAAGTGCGACGTCGATTTAAAAATAGTCTTTAACATCATCATCATCAGCAACTGGGTGCCTTGCACCCCCGCCGCCTCCTCAATTGTAGGGGGTGGCAATATTTATGAATTTTTTGTTTTTGTATCCAAATTTTGATTTTGATTTCTCCCAAAGGACATTAAACTCGAACCCACCTATAGAGTATACAGATAGCCAACATTTTATTTTGGTTGAATGGCCGATTGAATATTTGAGTGAAACTTCGAGAAATTTATATATATATGTAGTTACGCATATATCTTTTCCTCGGAATTGATTTTGATTAAATAAAGAAAAAAAAAATGCATGTCCGTCCGCACAGCTTTTGGTGAAATAATTGTGACGAGGAAGGAAAACATTTCCAGGGAAAGCCATCACCAGCACCATTACCATCGACATCAGAGCGAGAGAGAGTGTCATTAGATATGCAATAGCAAGCCAAAAGCAAGACTTGGCTTTTAATGAAATTCACTTCGATTTAACATATCACTTTGTCTGGCATAATGGTAATTACAAGCGTTGTGTAAATTGTAGATACAAAGATACACCAGTGCCGTTTTGCCATTCTGGTGTGTTTTTCTGTTTTATTTTAACACACTCGCTGAGGTTTTGTCTATTGGAGCTTATCGCTGTTGCGCAACCGCAAAGTGACAATTGAAAGTAAGTAAGATACAACGAAGACAACAACACTATACGAGTGGAAAACATGTCATTGAATAATTTTTTTTTCTTCGTTTTCTTTATCTACATATTTTTTTTTTCTTTTACAATTTTAATTTTATTTTTCTAGGTCTAAGCCGATAAAAAACAAGACCGCAATATTGTCTTTTATAATATGGGGTGGGGGACGAGGGCTCTTCGAAATGGCACACATGCGGAGTGTTTTTTTTTTTTTTTTTTTTTAATCGAAGCGTGCTGATTATGTTGTGGTAAATTTTTATAGCACTTTAGTGCTTATTGATTTGGAAAAATAAAAACAGGGAAATTCAATTTGAAAGACAATTTTATATTTGCGCTTAAAATCATTAAATAAATGATGACACCATAATTTTTAAAGATAAGACAGACAGATGTATAAATATTTGTAGATAGTTTTAGAAGGTCGAATAAGTTGGAATTACTCAATGAATATACTTATTGCGATGACGATAGTTCATTTTCAAACGAAATACCTTCCGATTCCATGAAGCTTTTAGATAAGGTATAGTTTTTTTTTTTTTTTTTTTTAGTACAAAAGCATTTTAATATTTTATTTTGAAACAAGGGAATCAATTAATAGTAAAAAAAAATCAAAGGAATACATTTTTTTTAATCAAACTTCATTTGGCATATCATTTTTTTATTACTTTTTATAGAATAATAATAAATTTGCCTTTTGTGAGGAACTGACAATTCCCGAAGAGTATCACTTTTCATGAAAAAGTGCCATTGTAGGTCCCCTCCATTCCTGTCATAAACACATAGGAATGGTTGTGAGTTGTAAGTCACTAGACGCTGGTTTCACACGAGCTGTTGAGCTACCCAATTTATTTTATTTATAATAAATCTTTTTGAAAGTAACAAAATTCAAAAGGTCATCTCCTTCGATTACTTTAACCAGTAAATCCGGCCTTGTTTCAAGAATTTCAATTTATGGTTGGTAATTTACTGACAAAACACACTAACCCGAAATAACCTCACAAAAAGAAGTAGGTACAAATATTTATTTTAAATCACAGATTCTCGAAAGCAATTCCAAATTTATATATGAATTTTTTTGAATTAATTTACTGTTCTAAATAAATCGTCGCGCCGCACCACTTTGATAAGAATATGATAAGGTCGTTGTGGTAGGTTGTTGTGAATAATTTTGGATTTATTTTTTTTTCTATTTTTATAATCATGCTAAGTTATTATTGTACCTATAGAAAGTTTGACATGAACTGTATTGTTAAAATTTTGAAAAATAAAAAAATTCGTATAATTGCTAAAGTTTTTTTTTTTTTAATGTGATATTTAAATCTGTGCCGATTTTTTGTTTTTCTTAGAAAATATGGTCAACGAAACATTAATGGGCCTTACTAATAACAAAATTTAGTTAAGAGTTAAATTAAAATAAAATGGCGTTTTAGTGCAAGTGTTGTCGGTTGTTCTATTTAATAGTACGCAAATATGTATTTAGTACACTTTAATCTATTTAAAAGTTATTTGTCGTTTTTGATCGGTTTATTTATTGTTGGTTTCAATTTGCATTTTTACGAAGAAGGGGATGGGCATATAACGAAAGGTAGTGTGTAAGAAAAATCAGATATGAGTAGATATATAGAAGGAATCAATTCAAACATCAAATGTAGGTTTTTCATCTCTTCTTTTCATTCTTAATGCAGAGAAAAGAACGTCAAATTATATCCACGTCTCGTTTCGCATCACAAAACGCAGAGGGAAATTATAAGTTTTGCCCGCACCACGAGCTAGCTTTTGAGTTATTAACATAAAAATCGGTATTTTATTAAATGTAAATTTAAAATATTATATTTTACCAATAGAAAAGCACATTAAATAAACAATTTAATGAACATTAAAATTATACTGATTAATTTTTTTTAAGGAATTCCTTACTTTCAAATTTATGTATGTATGTATATACATTGCGAATGAAAAAATAATGAAGTTTAATAAAAAAAAACATTTATTTGCTAAATGTTGTGTACCTTAATTAAAATAGGTATGTACAATAAAAATCGTTTGAATACTTTGTATCAATTCACTTACTATCAGTACTGACATAGTAGGTGGTAAAAAAGAATACGGCAATACTTAACATTCTTGGGTTTTTTCTTTATCTGTTGTCTGTGCCGTGATTGGTTAATATTTTGGAAATTGTAGTAGATTCATGGAAAGTATGAAGATTTGTTAACGAGAAGGTTTAATTGGTTATTAGTAGGTTTCCGTTTAAGCTCCGCACTTTATTTTAACCTTGCACTTAACTAATAGTCGACATTAATGCTTGGCTATTAGCAACGCCCAGTGTCTATAAGGGCTCTAGAACTCAAATATAGTCTAAAAATGAATGTACAAAAATAATGAGAAACCATTTTTATTGTATATTGCAGTTAGTCGGTTGCCGTTGTATTTTTTGTTTGACAGCTAATCGACACTTGCAGACCAATCTTCGTTATAGTATGTTCTAGTTAAGCTATTGAACTATAATAAATTAAACTGTACAAGCATAAAGTGTCACGTGGTTTCATTTCTATAAGTACATAATAATTTTCAATAATTAATATAGGGCAGAGTTTTTAAAAATTTACTTTTTAAGAGTTTTATTTAATTTATTAATATAGAGGGTGTGAATTTTTAATAGCAGTCCATGAAGTAAAAAAAAGAATAAGGTACATCTGCCGGATTTTCGATAGCTGCTTTTTATTTCTTAATTTATATTGTCTTGCAATTTGATCATTTCGCATTTGATTAAATGCCAATTTTCATTTGCCAAGTTAACATATTTGCCTATTCTATATAGTTTCGCAAAATTATCATTTCGCATTATGTCACATCGCAATGTTTATCTTGCATTCTATTATTTTATTACTTCACTTATTATCATTATTTCGCAAGTACAATACCTTTTAGATCCCTTAATTCATTGTCATGTGACTAAAATTTATTTCAAAAGGCGTAACAATATTAACAAAACAACTATTAATTGATAGTTGGTTTAAATTTATTTTGCAGTACAGAATTTACAAAACGATTTTCGCCAAATATGCCAGAGAAAGGGTGATTCGCAAAAGATTGAAAAAAAAGCTAGAGCGTGTTTAGGTTGGGTCGAAACCAGAAAACTCCATATGGCCTTGTAGTGAAATAGTGAAAAATTTAAGGAAACAAATCACAGAATTTGTTTTTTTTAAAGAAATGAAAGAAAGTACAAAATATAGTTTCGGTAAAACTCTTCGTAAGCACACAGCGCTAAAGTAAGTGTGTAGGAATTTTTGCACTTTTGTGTTTTTTGCAAATGGTTTTAAATATGAAGGTTTTTTTTTTTTTAATAATACAAATTCTATATACTACTTAGCACTATTTTAATTGGACCTGTTGAATTATTGATTCAAAACAGCTTATAACGGCCTTTAGTCCACAAAAATTTTTGGCGTTTCGTCCTGGCTTTGAATATAGTTAACTGTCTTAAATGTTGCAGGACTGCACCATACATTCTTTTTTTAAAATTTTATGAATGGCGTGTTTCATTAAAAAAACGAGGGTTTTCTGATGGGTAAGCCATAATTTACATTATTTTATTTATTATATCAAATTATTAGAAATTGAATAGAAAAAATAAATCACCATGTGTTTCTTATAAATTGTCTATTGAACAATTTGTCTTGTAAAAATAATATCTTAAAGCAATCTGGAGAGAAAACATAATTAATCTTATACGTACATATCTTCATATGTAGGTATGACTTACGTTTTGAAATAATTTCTACGATCATCAATTTATAACAATATAAAAAAATCTTGCATTGTTCTTTTTTTTTTTTTTGGTTAATACATCTAATTTAATTGTCTATTTTATTACATTCTATATATGTGTCGTATATGAATAAAAAATCATCCATCCATTTTTCATTTTCTCTTCGACAGAATCATTCCAGTTGTAGTTTTTTATGGGATCACTCTTTCACATCCGAGAGAATTAAAAAAATAGTTTTATTTCATAAACAACAACAGAGCGGTCCCAAACTAATTCACTAATTGAAGACAAAATGATATTTCCTTTACAAAAAGTATCTTTCATCAGATGACCTAATTGCTTTTCACAGAATGTAAAGATGAAGTTTTTTTTTTGTCGATTTTGTTTTTTAGTGACGACTAAGACGACGGACGACGTCGTCGTCGTTAAATCTCGATTCTCGACTCTTCTCAAGCTGTCAACACTTGATTATCACGCAATACTCAAGGAATCAACATTTTGTTGACTATACGTGTACAATGTCTGTACAGACTGATGCAGTGTACAGCGGGTACAGTTTGCTTCTCGTTATTACCGACATGTCAATGTAGGCAAATTCATTGAGATTTCAGTCTTCTATAGAAGCAATTTGTCGTCGACGACAAATACAACGACGACGACGTCGCGGTCGTCGTCATTTCAAGGGTACAAACAATAAATTGTTGCAACAAATGACGCGACACAGAGATGATGCTCACTTCGCCTACTGTCATGTCAGTCGCAGTCGGGCATTATAATAATAATAATTGCGCACTATAAGTGTATGCTCTGTATACACATCTAATATGTGAATCAGTTGTCAGTTCAATAGGGCGGGCGGGGTGGTAAACGTAATGACTGCGTTTCATGTGTCACATAGCTTATAGCTCTGCGCGACATACGAACCGCAAAATAAAAACAAAAAAAACACTATACCTATGCTTGCCCCGTTTGCTTGCTGATGGCTAGAGCATAATATTGGGAGCGGGGGTATTAGAGCGAATGACCTTGTTCCAAATTGTTACCTTATACACAATTTTATTGTATTATACATGCATAACTTATTATCGTTTTGGTTTTGACCAATAAGGCCAGACCGGACAGATGACAGAAGACAGAGCGAACGAACGAACGAACGAACAGCCAGCGTTTATGCACAGAGATTTGCAAATAAGCTTGAAGAGATTCGCATTCGATGACGACTCATATAGATGATATACATTATACATACATAATGACAGTGAGTGGCGAGCAGTAGATGATCGATTTATATAAATGTGATGTGAGTAATGTATGGGAATATCATTGTGGGGCTTTTGACAGTATTGTTGGATTGGAATTCGATGGTGAAGTGATGAATTCAATTGATGACCAAATGTGGCATTGCGTCAGTCAAATACAAAGTGCTGAGTGCTGACATATGAAATTATACCAACGAATAGAGTGGCTTTTGATTTGACAGATTAATTGAGAAAAGCATAACTTAAAATATTTCTTTAATATTTAAATAAAATCTACACCAGTCAGTTTAACAAATTTCATAATGCCTATAGGTATACATAATTCGATGATCCACACCATAAAAACTATGAAATGTCTTAAGTCCTTAAATTAATACTCATCTAATGCGAACCCATTTCTTAACTACATTATTTGCTTACTTGCCAAAACTGCCAATTTCTATACCAATTTTAGTCAAAAGTTTTGTCAAAGTTAATATAAAAAAAAATTATGAAAACTGATAAAAATAGGCAGTTTTCAGAAGTAAAAGAACGGACCTAATATCTTCTTTAAATAAATAGTTTGACTTTTGTGAAAGACAGTGACTCAGTTGGCCAACCAGTGTGTGTAAAGAAGTTTATGGATTGAGTACTATAGGTCCACCCCGGGCTGTAACCATTCAAAGTACGCCTTTATAAGCTTTCTACTAATATAAAATAATATAATATAATAATATAATAATACTGCAATTTTCAAGATGTTTATCAGATCCTAACGCTTGATTTACACGACTGACATATTGTCAAAATTTTCGTAACAATAATGACGGTCTAAAACGGTCTAAATGAAATGCGTGCCAGAAAAGAATCCGCAAGATCATTAATTTTTGTTTTTTGTCACAATTTGCAAAATGGTACCATTATATCATTTACGCGACAGATATAATGGTATTATAATGGTATAATGTTAAAATTAAACTTCAGTTTCACTTTTTGTATGACGAGTATACTGACAGATTTTAGACAATTTACGCTACGGAGTCACAAATGTCATCATTTCTGTCACTTTATACCCATTGGTTGTCATTATTCTCTATTGTGACAGATAATTGGTATAAATGGCCGCGTTCGAGTGTTAAATGCTATAGACAGCTGAAAATCAGCTGACACGTATTTCAAATGTCAGCTGTTTTTTTTTCACAAAAATCCGAAACATTTTAGGATACCTTTCAGATTTATTTTGGAAAACATATGGTTTTATTATCAGCTGTTTTTTCCTATAGGTTTACAAGAACATCAATCGATCCAGATCGCTTTTAAATTTTACTCGAACGCAACCAATAAGAAATAATGACATTTTTTCACCGGTGTAAATAAGGCATTAGCTCTGTTTGGTAACGTGAAATTTCTTGCGAAAATGCACAAACTTTTAATAACTGTACAACGAGAGAGCACAATGAGAGAGCAAATAATTTCCCCTCCATTGGATAACTTGCAAATTCCTGCTACACAAATTTCTGTGTGCAAGGAGTGTAAAAACTGTCAAATACACAGCTTTTAGTGTATGTATGTCACTTGAAGTCGGCTAAGAATATCAAAAAAAATTCATTGCGATATTTTTCGCCATATTAATTTTAAATCACCTTCGAGCGAACTCGACATGTCGCAATAGATAGTTCTTTAGTTCGTCCAAATTTTACAATTGAAAAATTACAAAATTCAAATTGATTTATCACCGTTTGACTATCTTGCACAAAAAAAAAAAAAAAAAAAACCATTTTATACAAAAAGTGTTTCAGTCCGTTTGTTAACTTTTTGCAAAGTTTTTCCTCTCTGAGAATATTTTCTCCTTCTTTCAAATTTTGAGAGGTTTTACGCATTTTTCTTAAAAAAGATACCAAACAGACATATTATAGCTGTGTTTTTATGTCAAGCAAGAGTTTCCAGCAACTTTTAGTTTTTTGGTGAGAAGGACACCAAGTAATGGGAATGAACGGACTATGATTAGTGGGAATAGGAAATTTAAAGAAAACGTCAAATAATCTCCAGAAACTTGTTTCCTCGTGTTAAAGGGGACTTAAAAGAAACTAAAAAAAAAATATAAAAATTTGAAAGAAATGTCAGCGCAGCAATCATTTGATCAATTATCATTAAGAGCATGTCCTTTTGTGCATATCCTACACATACGCTTATAAATATTTGTAAAAATCTTCTAAAATAAGAAACACTTTTAATATTGTGCGACGCTACATCACAAGATTCCCACAAAAAACGTCAAATTAAGTCATCAACCTGCTTTATTTTCCTCTGACTTTTCGTTTAAGTATGGAATCTCCTTTTCATAAAATGTTTTTCTAAAGCTGACACCGGAAAAATGAAACTCCTAAAAAATTAAAACTCAAAAAAAAGTATAATGTATAATAAGGGTAATCCTACCGAGGATCTACATCTCTGATTAAGCGTGTGATAAATGTTGCAATTGCATCTCAATTTAGACATTTTCTTTTTGCCTTACATAGAAACATATACATACATATATACCTACAAATACATCTACAATATATGTAAAAGAGAAACATCCTTTTAGGATATTAACAAGAATAGGAGTCAACTGCACAGCACATATATACTCAAGTTCAATATAAACTCCCACAAGGATTAAATAGATAACCATCGTATCGGGTGAAACCATTTTTCCACTTATGAAATAAAAATATCCTTCTTCCAACATGGAACATAATATATACTTACTCCTACTTTCACTCTCGATTGAAAGAAAAAATCTTAAAAGTCGAAAAAATCGAAGAAAAAAAAAACTGTACACCAGGGAAACAGGATAACCAGAAACAGAAATCGAATTCGAAATTTTGCAGAAAGACAAAAATACATATAAGCATTGAGTCTGGATTATTTTATTCATTCTGGAGAAAAAAGAAGAAACTCTTCCTCAAATGTAACCTTTTTTCGTCCTTGTGATGCATAAACTTATCCATGGTAGAATTTGGGGGTTTTCTTCATATATGTATACGTAGGTACTTACCCATAACCATATGAAACCTAATGAATATTCAAGAATTTCATGAAAAATTTTCGTGTATACATACATTCAAATTTAGATGTGAAAGGATTTAGTATGATATTCAAAAAGGACACACAAAAACAAGCATGCTTGTCGAAATTTTATAACATGTGTGTTTGTGTCTGTGTGTGTATGTATGTAAATCGAAGGAATGGATTTGAAAAAAATCCAGGACATCATAAAAGGAGAACGTCTTTATATTTGAAAGCTTGATTTGACTTTTGGTATTTAGACGATGAAACTGAATAAAAGTTAAAGAGATTAGAATAATGAAAATCAATAGAATTGAAATTCCTGTACTAATAATTGTCTTTTTCAATAAACGATATAATGACTTAGGCTGGTATTCACCGAGCACTCATTACTTATGAGTCTCATAAACCTATTCACCAAGCAATAATAAGGTGGATATTTATAAGCGCTTATAAAAGTTTTAAGTGAGCACGACCACTCATAATTTAAGAGCGCTCTCTTCGAAAAATATCCCGACATTTTCGAAACTACTTCCACAACTATCGATCTGTCACTGTCATAGTTTTTTTTCTTGCTTTTTTTAAATTGCGATTTTTCATTTGGGTAGCTGCTACGTTATTTAATTCGCCCGTGTGATTCTTCGGATCGAAGCAAAAATTTATTGAATATTATGAGCACTATGAACAATTAAAAATATTAATGTTATATTTTCTATTTAATTATAAAACACCGACCAGCGACAAACAAAAGTATAATATATCGATTTGCGTTTGACAAATAGCTGATTAGTCAGCTGTCAATCGTTTTCGAAAAAAGTTTGATTTTAAAGTTTGGGAGTGCCTGGTTGACAGAGAGTGGCTCTTTTTTTTCGGAATTCGAAACATATTTATGAGTTGTCGGTAAATACCCCAAAGTTATGAGCCCCATAAAGTTATGAGGCTCATATGAACACTCGGTGAATACAGGCTTTAGTATGGAAAATGATTTATTTCTTTTATAAACGGGAACACCCTTTGTGTAGAATTAAAATTAACTCACCAAATTAAGATGACAGCAGTGATATGGTGGGATAAAATATTTTTAAAAAAATCTTGGAAGCCTTCACTTTAAAAATTCTCCTCCTCCACTCCTTTTTAAGTTTAAGTGAGTGCACTTCATTTATGTATTCTACATTACTTAACTCTGTAGCCTTGTTACGCTTGCAAGTGAAATAGACAGAGCACACTACTGAGTTGCGCCGCAAATGATGTCATCGAAAATATGACTTTCGCAAACTGCGTTATCGAAAATAATGCTTTTGTATAAAAATTTCGTTTTGGGTTTTCGGATAGTTGTCTTTTGGAATTTGTGTTTAAGAACATCTTGTAATTGTATTTTTGGACATAAATTAGGTTTTCGAAAACAGCCAGGTGTTCTGCAAGTAGGACTATTATCTACATTTTTGATGATAGCAAAATCTGCGTCAAAAATGATAATCACTTGACGATGAAATTAACGTTGATTTGACGTTTTCAAAAATGGCAATAAACTTTATCTAAAACATCTTCATATTTAAAAAAAAGAAATGTTTGTAGACTTTACAGTGTAACTAGTTCCCTCATTCGGGTACCTTTTAGGCTAGACTATGGCGTGACGTGCGTCAAGTCAAATATTTTGTATTTATAATAATTGCTTCAAGGAAATTAGTCCAAATGTGAGCATTTAAGCCTGTCTAAAACTGTCCTTAGGTTCATATTTGGGTTCATGTCATTTTTTAAGGTGTCATAGAGCATCTATTTAAAAATACTATCGATTGTTGCGGGGAGAAAATTGAAGTTAAAACCATAATCAAGCTATAAAGCGTATATTCTTTATCCCAGCTCGTAACGTTCACTTTCTCGATAGTTTTATAGTGATAAACCTCTTTTCTTGCAGGATTAATGTCAATATAATGGTAACAACAAGTGCGTTCTTTTACAGTAAAGAATAACAATTTAAACCAAAAATTCCCACACTCCGATTCCGTTCATATTTAGAAACAAATATTTCAACCTTAACCTAAACAGGCTGGAGGAATGACTTCCTCAGGGCATGTGAAAGTATCACATATCCGTTTAGGCAAACCCATCAAACCATGTAGAAAGATAACTTGCTTGCTTCCAGGTAGATAAATACAATTTTTCAAAAAAAAAAAAAACATCATCTACATACATACCTATACACAGGTATTTGGGTAAAGGTATAGATAGGTATATGTAGGTATATCTATCTAGGTGTTCTTTGGTTCATATTTTTTGGGCTAATTGCAGGAATTTTCCTCCACACACCTTCTACTTCCCACACACGCACACATCAGCATTCCTTTTATTCCTATATACCTATATATCCAGAAAACTTTTGAATTTTGATCGATCGAAATATGTGTGGTAGCAAACAGGTATTTCACAACTTTACACATACTACTTACAGTCTGGCCCAACACTATAAATGTCGGATGATATGTACTGCTGCTGCCTGAAGCTGAATGCTGATGAAACCTACCTAATATCCCACGTGTGGTATCTGCATCGATTTGTAACCAAGAGACCATTGAATTCTCCTCTTTTAGCTCGATATACTCGTATTGTATTGTACCAGAGAAAAGAACGAAAAGATTCACCAGAGATGCATTCTTTGGATTCAATGGTCTTTTTCATCGCTGTCAGATTAATTTATCTCTGAAATCATTTGCATTTTCTGGTTAAGAGTGTGTGTGTTTTGTTTATTTAGTGTTCAGGTATACCTACATATTATGCATGTCTGGTTGGAATGACTGTTTTTATGCGGGTGGAATTTGATTTTTCTTCTTTTATTATTTGCTTTTCGATGTGGGCTGAGAGAAAAAGATACCTTCCTGTAAACAAACTTTTAACGCCATCTTCCAAATTAACTGTCATACGGCTAATAAACGCCTACCCACTCACCGCCAATCACCCCTGTTGTTTTAACACACTTCCAAGCGCCACCCAGAGGCCTGACCAATTAGCAACTATAAATTATCCCTTACGGTCGTTCGTTGTCGGTTCATTTGGATAGGATTATCGCTCTGCGGGTAGGAAAAGTCCAACAACGCCCGAAAGTCTGCCTACAATCTAAATCATCGGTTACCACGCGGCGGTGGCGGCAGCGGCGGTGGTGTTCATCGGTGCCGCCACCTACCACCATTACCAGCGTCATCAGCACCACATAATCTGCTCGGGTTATCGCATGTCGTATCTCACATGATCACTGGCGCGGCGCATCGCAGTCTCTCCCCTATATATTTTATTATAACCACGTGTAAACCCAACCACCTATGATCATTGTTTTGAGTTGCAGTTGCATCGATGTGTATGTTGTGTTGGATGGCACAAAGTACCGTAGCCAAAGAAATGAAGATCCGTTTAAGAGGTTAGTGTATAAAAAAGATATGGTGATCATTAGCGCGCAAACACGCAGACATTGGATATGGACACGGCTGATGATCACCCTGTTTTAATTCGATTGATTTAATCTCGAGGGTTGGTTCTATACCTCTTACCTATATACATAGTTGCTCGAGAAAGGTGGTAGTTTCAGATTATAAATTTAAAGACAGTAGTTTAAGGATCAGTTTAAGCCGATGTGTGATGGTTATTTTAGTTGGAACATAAACAAGTTAATTGAAATAAATATTAGACATCATGCAGTTGGGCATGTATTGTGGCTAAAAAATATAGGAAACTGGAATTTCCCTAGTATAAATGTGCAGAGGATTAACTTGGGGTAATTTTTTAACGTCAAAACTCGAAAAAACGCACCGTATGCCTGCCATTTTAGTTGTAACAAATATGGCTAATAAAACATTAAAATTTGTGCGATCCATATCTTTTATGGATTAATACGTGAAGTCCAAACCGTATCGTACGTTTCTACCATGTGGGGTTTAATTTGTTCTCCTGAATTTAACCTCCCAATCTATTAGTTAACTAACGTGTAAGAGTTTTTTTTATTCTATAACAGTTTGCTGTCTAAATATTTCCTCATATATTCACTGACATGCCTGGAATATGCTAAATTCTAGAAATTTTGGATAAGTTCAATGAGCAATTTATTTATTTCACGATAACTTTTCCATTGCGTTACTTTGTTCACTGAACGTACCCAATTTAAAATAGGTTTGGACAGCCAAGCCAAATGCAGTGTCTAATTTAGATAATCGATTTTTCGCAGGGTCCTTTGTCAATGTATATGACAAATTTAAATCCCATTTAAAATTGAACTATGCTAATTGAGTCAAAACCACAAGATTTATCTTTGATCTTCTCTCCAAAAACAACTTCACCAAAAGTGTCTTCCCAGCCACATGAATACAATGATACATGACAGATAATTTCAATGTCATTATCTTAAATGCCCTTGAAGTAAAGAAGTAAAACATTCCATTCTTTATCTCTCCTTGTATATAGTACAACCGCACAGTAACTACCTCAGACAGTTATCACCTCTCATACATTCACAAAAATATACTCACTGGCAATCCCATCATGACAACCTATCCATCCATCTATCTACATTCCACTAAAGGTATGTAGGTATAACAAACTCAAAAACAAATCGATGAATATCAATGCAGCACAATAATAGTGACCACGGCGGCATTGTTAATATCCCACTTCACTCCGCAAAACACAGCCAAAACAACAACAAAAACAACAGGAAAAAAGTGGTACCTTATTCGTATTTTTCTCCTTCGAAAGTTGAAATAAAAAGAAACAGATCGTCACCGGTAAGCACACATCTGTCGTTCGAAATGATCTTCGAAACCGAAAAAAATAACTAAACAAAGAATAAAATAATATAAATAAAAAAAAAAAAACTAAACCAAGAAGACGAAGTACAAGAAGAATATTATATCTTTAAAATGCACAAGATTCCCAAAAGAAAAGGTGATGCCCCTGCCTGACAACAATGCATTCCAATTCCAAAAATGATGATCGGATCGGATGATGATCGCTTCGATGATCGGTGTGCGACAAACAAACAAAAGAACAGGAAAAGATGCACATACACACATAATAATACAATTTTTGACAGTTCTCCACATAATACGACGTCAACAAATAAACAAGCAACAACACAAATAGCTGCCGCCACCACCACCACCGCTGCCACCGCCGCCATCGCCACCAGCGTAAAAGATGGAAGAAAGCCTTAAATAATATTATTATGAGTGAATAGACTGCAGCCAAAAATTCGACGGAAACAGGATGCACCTCTGAGCTACACATTTAAGATCCCCGAGATCAAGACGAAGTAGAAGAAGTAGTAACATTGGATTGAAGAGAACGAACGCTTCAAAAAATTTTAATGTTTGTTAATAGCTGGTAAAAAATTTGGGACTTGAACAGTGCTGGAATAACAGTATGAAAAAAGCATAAGGCCCATTGGACCATTGTAGCTTCTCCGAAAAAGACGAAAACAGTCCTGGTGGTTGTTAGGAGATGGAGTCCTATAAAAATACGACTTTCCTATAGTTACCAATTTGCAAAGTCATCTCCAAAAAGACAGCCAGATTTAACATAAACAAAAAAGAAAATGCTACTTTTGTTGGTATCTACACTTCGCTTTTCTATAATCGTACCTACATATGTCAATGGAATTGAAGCATTGGATAAAACTTACAGTTCGGAACAATAACAGACATCATTTATCGACAATATTTTCGTCAGTTCATTTACACCTGTTGCAATAATTAGTCTCCTTTCACACGAAGCGACAAATTCGTGGAGATTTTTTGACGTTTATTTTAAATTAATTGCTTTTTTTGGCATGATTGCTCGTGGAGAACCAGGGTGTAGAGAGTTACAACTCTCAAAAAGTCCTTTGAGTGTCTTGTTAGTCAGGAAAGAGAGAGAAAGAAGAAATTTTTCACAAAAAGAGATATTCTTCAAGGATCTGTCATTTATTCGCCGTGAAAAAAAAAATAGCTTTAAGATGGACGAGGTTAAGTCCCATACCTTTGAAGTGAAAGATATACGTACTAACCACTACAAAGCAGACTTCTACGATAATAAAACATTTAAATTCACTCATATGACATTTAATATATTAAATTTACTTTTATTACTTTTATTTTTAAAGACAAAAATAACTTAACATGACAAATACAAAGTGCCATGTGTCATTTGGTGTCTTTCATTGACAAAAGATTAAACAAGATGTAAATTATTTTCTCTGTCAATTAAAATAAATGACGTTTTGTTTTAAAAATTCAACGTTTTCCTTTTGTCCGACAAATTAAATTTCATTCATTTACAAAACGTTGTCTGTCATCCATGTTATGAATTGACGTACAAAATACATCATATTGTCAACTACAAAACGATTAGTGGAAATCTAGCATAATATGGTCAATAAGATTGATATCGTAACTTCGATTTGAATAAGTAGTAGCAGAAATTATTAATGCCAATTCACAATATAAGAAAAAAACAATTCGCTGCGTGTGTAACGACAAATCGGCGCGCACGAAGTTGTGGTGTGGTATATTTTTATGCAATTCGAAATTTGATTAGATGACAAATTTAGTAGACACCTCCTGTCAAGTTCTAGAATGTTAGGTCTCGGAATTATTCTTATAAACCTTGAATTCTTCAAATTTGAACATTTCCTCTTGAATAATGTCGATACTAAGGGCAATAAAGCTACCTGCTTAACCCAAATACAAAACAAGTACAACCCTGGTTTATATAATTCACGCATGCATCTACGCCCTCTGACGACAACAATTCATTTTCATTCTTCATTCAAAGCCTTGGTTAAACCGGTGTCAAATGCTGGTAGTTAACATCACTTAAGATGGTATTAGTAGATCTTCATGAGTGTGTTGAGAGAAAGGTGCATTCGTGCAACAATAATATTCGATGACTACGTTATTGTGTTGTGTGTACGTGCCATCTGAACTGAACAACTGAACATGTGTAAAGTGCAACAACGCTGATAATCTCCATCTCTGTCTAATCTGCTGTCACTGTCACTATAATATGTACACTGCTACGTTGTAGGTAAGTAAGTATCTGCGCTTGAGAATATAGCCCCAAAAAATAATTAACCGATGATATACAACTCAAGCTGCGCAGTGGAAATATTTGTACTTCTCGATCGTTAAAGTCTCCTTGAGGCTGTGTTCGTTTGGTAACGATGATGATGTCTTGCGATCACCGAATATAGTGAATCACTTTAAACACATAGAGTGCTCTTCCCATGATAATGGCTCGTGCCATGAGTTGATTTTCTTTATGAGAAGAGATTAGCTGCTCGAAAGGACAGGAATTGAAGATATTACATAAATAGTGGGGGTGAACCGAGAAGGAGAGAAGTAGTTATATGTGTTTTCTTTTTTCACTAGGCGTATAACAGGTAATGAAAATCCATTTTATTTAGTGTTGATGGTGTGTGCGGTTTATTGTGTACTCGTCTCCATCTAAATATATATAATATTTTTGCTGTATAGGTATATAGGTATGACAGTAATGAATTTTCAGGAAAGGGGATGATTTATGTTTCAATTGATGCATCGCGTCGTCGTATAGGTATTGTAGCAACAACAGGGATCAGACAAACAAACAGACAACTGGAAAGACGTATACAGGAGAAGAAAACTAGGTAAACGTTGGCAACATCTGCCTGCCGAAATGAGAAAGGAAGGACACACATCGCATCGTGCGTTCGTCGTCGTCGTCATGTC
Organism: Epistrophe eligans; assembly: GCA_951394125.1. NCBI lineage: Eukaryota > Metazoa > Arthropoda > Insecta > Diptera > Syrphidae > Epistrophe > Epistrophe eligans. Next base: position 14,895,961 of record OX596029.1, on the reverse strand, counting down.
ATCGTCATTGTGATATTGTGGTCTTTGGCAGAGTGCATGGTGTTTGAACATTCCTGCATTACAGCTGATCCTTTTTTGAATGCGCAGAGAGCAGTTGTTTTTTCGTTAATTTAATTCAAAAAGGATGTGATCAAGGATTTTAGTTTTTTTTTAAATATTTTGGTAGATTAATATTAATTGGTTAAAATGGTGTTCTGTTAGAGTTAAATAACATACCTAGTATTAATGATAGATAAATAAATAAAAATAGGGGCATTCGTTTTAAGTCAAAAGGGTGAACATTTTGATAGCAAGAGTTATTTAATTTGAGAGAGTTTATAAACACAGAGATCTGATAAGGATTTGACTTCAAAGTTATATGTGCCTATAAACTTAAGTACTAGATACTATATGGTATTGGTAATCTCACCTGTTAAATTTAATATGACGTACCTATGTAGTTATAAGAATAAAAGTTATTTAAGAATATGTAGCAGTACGAAACACAACGATGGAACACTTAATTTTGGAAACATGCGCGCCACACCATAATATCAGCTATGTGTACGGTGACCATTTTTTCAGATGCAAAAAAGAGGACATTTTTTAATTAACTTACAACAAGTTTAGAAACAAACGATATTTATTCAAAATATTTGTACTTCAGATTACATACATCAATGAGTACAGTTTTTTTTTTTTTAAAAACAAAAAATAAAAATACTTATATATGTATAACAAAAAAAAACAAAACAAAATAATAAATACTTAATTAAGTACTTAATTTAAAAGTTTAACTTAAAGGAACTGTTAGTTTTTGTATTTTTGTTCGCAGTGTATTTTTTTTAAGATGTCATCCCGACTTCTTAAAATCTCCGTAGTCATAGTCATAATTGCACTTTGTTATCAATATCAACATTGCCTACAGTGTATCAACTTTTAATTGCTATTTCTCAGATGTCCAAAAGTTATTAGAAATTGAAAACACTCTTTCCGTAGGGGCATCATTCACAATAGCAAGAACTAGATGACAGAACTATATAATTTAGTACTAAAGAAAAATCATAGAAAAAAGGTTTCAAAGAAAAAAAGGACATTAAGAGGACAATTAAAAAAAAAGAGGACAGATTACTGTCCTCTACAGATTACTGTCCTCTTTAAGAAAAATAAAAAAAAGGACACGATACCGAAAAAGAGGACTGTCCTCTAAAAAAAAGGACGGATGGTCACCGTAGCTATGTACCACAGGCACATCACACCATGCACCACAATTATGTACCTTATGCAAGTACATACTACATAATCGGTTTCACAGTTCCTGCCGTTATTTTTCCAGTTTCATCTTGTTTTTTCATTCGATATATTTGCACTCTCAGTCTTCAACTGTTCTGTGTACAATTAATTCAATAAAATTTATTTCTTATTTTTATTAAACTTTTTTGTCTCTTGGTTTCATTTAGCTAAAAATATTTCAAAGTTATGCTGGATTTACATGACTGACAAACTGTCAAAATTGTTTTCACTGGCAAAATAAAATAGACAAAAAAATAATTTTTAATGACATATATGTACATAACATGTACATTTACATACAGCTGACTTATAAAATATTAATGTCAGGGTTGTCAGGTTTTTTCTAAAAACTAGAAATTTGTAATACGTTCCGTGTCACACATTACGTTGTAATTGTGTAGGTACGTTCAATAACACTGATTGGAGTTTTTTTTTTGCATCTGACAACACTGATTAAACAACACATCCTTAATAATTGTTGGTAACGATACGAAAGTAATAGAAACGGAAATTTCGCAATAGACATATTTACCGATGTTTTCATCTAAACTCCAAGATTTCAAGTTTTAAGTGTAAATTTGGTTAGTCCTGACTTATTTATTCACTTTTTGTTTTGTTCTTTCATTCTTCTGAATGCATGAATTAAAAACTTTTGATTTTTTTTTTTTGATAAATCTCTCATATTTATGGCAACATAAAAAACAATAATTTATTTAGTATAAACGTTCAAGTTGTCCGTTAAAAAAAAAATGTATAATCCAAAAAGTTGACAAAAAAAAAAAATATTCTAAATGTTGCACCGCGTGAAGTTCAATACTATTAATCGTTTCACATTCCATACCTACATAAAAGGGATTCATTATGTTTGGCATGTTTATAAATTGCATTGCATGCATTTAAAACAACACAAGACAAACTTAAATAAAGGACTTCCATGGATGGTGCAGATTGTACCATAATTTATTAATTCACCATTCACGCATGCGTATATAAAAAAAAAAACACAAAAAAGAACAAAACACAAAAAAACAATAATTTTATTAATCATGACAACTGCTTTGGAGCTCCTTGATCTTGTTCTATATACATTATGCACATTGTACATAAGTTTCTTATACCTACTTACAGTATGTTATGTAGGCAGGTTCTATAAAGATCAAGTTATGGATTCGTTAAAAAAATAAAACTATTCTATATATATATATATATATATATAATATATGTATGTACATATGTGCTTTGAAATTTGTTTGTAATTTTTTTTTCACCAGTTCTTCATAGGTATAGGCTTAGTTTCAAAACGAATTTTGTGCTTTTTAAATACTAAGTCAAAAGAGATAATGGTGACAAAGTCATGAATTTCTAAACGCATCCCAAACGTCAGCGATACAGCATTAATTAAGCAGCAAACCAAAGATACTGAAACTGAATTATAATGATATGAATCTTTCGTACGTTTTAATGCCTGAAAACAGTAGAATGCTGCAACAGGAACTGGAGCTGGAGATGCAACAGCTGCGAAAAATTGTCGTACGTGCTATTTTGTAAGTGCCTCATTATTCACTTTTTTTTATTTATTTTCGATAATTTTCTTTTAATTAAGTACATAATAATATTTCAATATTTTTTTCCGTCCCTTTTTTCTTCATACAAATTGAAACGTCAAAAGTGCTGCACGTGAAACGTTTAAAGTTGGTGAACTCTTGCAGCACCGACTGCAGTTGCATTGTGTTGTGTTCGTAACATTGCATTTGTATGTATTAAATATTTTGACAGCAAAGTAAAATGTGTGCAAAGCACCCGGGATGCGTTCCAGATGCATATGCACAGTGGTATAAAAACTTTTTGTTTTTTAAGCCATTAGTATTGAAATAATAGTTTTCGCACAGCAACTATAATTAGTTCAAAAAATCATTAGAGTATACATAATTCAAACTGGATTAAGTTTGTTTTTTTATATATATGAACGTTTGTATGTGGAGTACCAAATGTAGAAATAATATACATTTCCCAATAGAAATTTATTTTCTTCTATTACATATTTTTACCTTGAACACCCTGCAATCCATGTTGGATTTAAAAATTCTAAGTTCTTACAGGCATAAACTTAAAAATTGTTAAGATAATTTATTTCTTATAAACTTTACTAAATTATTGGTAATAATCGATTTAAAAAATGTTTCTTTAAGTGCTAAGTTCTTAAAAAAAAATATTCTCAATAGCAAGTACATACAACAAAGTTGTGAATTTTATTTAAACTTCTTTTGTGTGATCTCATTGGACTTCGGCTTCGACTTCTTTTCATATAAATGTAGGTATAATTCGTTGAAGTAAAAAGGAATTCAACGATTGCGTGCCTTTTGCAATTCAATATTTTTTTTATATCGAAAACATATTCATAAAATGACCATGATCCTGGCACCGGTTAGTCTAAATAAAAAAAAAAAAACGACAACTATTTTATACTTCTCAAAAATATGGCAAAGATGAGGTTAATTTTATTTTTTTTTAAGTCCACTCTTAAGGATTGAAAATGAATATAAATAAATACCAAGACGGGTGAATTGTTTGCGATCCTTTATGGAGAGCTATAAATTTCTTAGTCTGCTCAAAGAGAATATTTTTGAGACATAATTGATTCACTATATACAGGTCAGAACTAAGATCCCCATTAATGGTTTCCGAATTCATGCAGTGTATTTTTTTTTCTTTAGTGTTCGAATGTGAAATACATTGAAATTTGGAAACCCAATCGTCGACATTATTTAACCTTTTTTACACTTCCTCACTTGAGATGGGGGTATTTAATCCCTGTGGATAGGATGGAGGAATGGCGCCTGTGGAGAGAAGTGAGTAGGAGTGCTGGTAACTGGGGACGTCTGAAAATAGAATGATTAAGCTGACCGTGTTTTCTGTTTAATTGTAAGAACAAACTTACCCAATCTTCTCAGAAAATAAAGTATGGCCGAATTCCTAAACGCAAAACTTGCGCAAATTATGCTTAACAGGTAGTTTTAAAATACAAACTTAAAAAAATATTTTGCTTTTTGCATTTGCTTTGCATGTGTTTTGCTTTGCAAATTTGCGTTTAGGAATTTGGCCTATGATTAAAAAAAACTCAAAAATAATATACCTATCTGAATTTAAAAATATTTGAACAGTAATTTACCCCGAATGCTCCTACATAGCTTTCATCAAAAATTTTAACAAAGTCGTTTCATCTGCTTCAAACTCTGACGCTTCAAATTTACACGGTACCTACCTACAGCACTTATTTAAGGGAACTTCAAAATATTTAATTATATGGCTCTTAGTTAATGCATATCTATATTCTACTATTTCCCAACGGTTTGTAAAATTAGATAACCTACCTATAACTCTTATACAATTTTCAAATCACATCTATCTACTAATGCATTTCATTTAATTATATGCCAACGATTGTGCTATAGGTAGTCTATATTCACCGTTAAATTTGCGTGACACCGTGTAAACTATCGACAACTAATTGCCACTGTTCCGTAGTCTACGCAGAATATTTCAAAACCTCATTATCGCTGCAGTCCAATCTAACACGCCCCCATACAGATAGACAGACAAACTAACTTATATAGTATCGAAATCAATGTCATCACAATATCATTATATGTATTATGGTATAGGAGTTGGTATAGGAGGTAAGGTAGGTATATATGCATTCCGCCATTTCCCCAACTAACTGTGTTTTCAAACTGAATTCAAATAAATGGATACCATTATTCATCGTTTCCTCTTCTCTGCATAGAAGATACATACTGTGAGATAAAGAAACCGTTTCCCACCTGCGTTACAAGAAAATGAAGAGAAGTGGTGATGACACCGGCAATATAGTAACAATCGACCATCATCGTCTTGCGTCGCATCTTTTGCCGGGACCGGTGCCGGTACCGGTACTGTTGCTAGTTCTGGTGCTAGTGCTGGCTGAGACCGGGACACCTAATTCCTGAGAATTGTCGAAACATCTTTTGAAACAAATACCACCAAAGGCATAGATACTTCTTCTTCCATCCATCCATAGAGAATAAATTTATATAGGGGAGAGAGAGGTACAAGAATAAGAACACTCTGATGGTCGAGCAACATCAGCAATAAAACGGATTGTCGGATTGTTTGGTGGAGGTCTTCACTCTCTGATCACTATTCAGCGCTGAGCTTTGAGCTAAAGAATATATGTACTTAGATAGGTATTATAGTATGTATAAATATAAGCAACAGAAAGATCTAACCAACCATGATGACGACTGAATTCATTACGAAATTACATGGATAGGTTTTGTATAGATATCTTCTGAGAGACATAGACCCAACAGCAAGTTTAAACGGGGAGTTCAAACTTGAGGCGTTGGCGGTTCATGATACACGATAGCACTGTTAATAGGGTGAATTTTGCCAGTTCGGTAAGTATAAACAATAATGACGTATTTCTTAAATTGTTCTATAAAATCTATTTTTGCCATAAAAATAATTTGACAAGTAGTGGAAATTGACGTTTAAAGTTGACATTACATATATTTACATCTACTGGTGTCGCGTACTAAATATTATGGTAGCTTTGTTTTGCATATACGATGCGACAAATTAAAGGAATGAACGAACTTCATTTGTGTCATAAAACTGTTCTATATAAAATCTGTTTTTGCCATAAAAATAATTTGACAAGTGTAATTGACGTTTAAATTTGGTATTACATCTAGGTATACTGAAATATCGTTTATACTTAACATTTTTGATGAAATTCACCTGAATAGATTTACACAAACATTTCGATTCCTCGCACCCAATTTTCTGGAGCTCAAGTAAGTCAAGTAAGACGCGCAGCGTTCAGCGCTGCTTTAGTTGCTATACCTGGAGTGTGTATAAGCGTTCATGTGTATATGCCTATCTGCCTAGAAAGCCACTGAACCGCATCCGAACGTATCCATTAGTAACAATTTTTCCCTCATTTTCACAGAGTCTTGAAGTTGAAAAGTACAATGGCAAAAAGCCGGCCAACAGGGGGCGCAGTGGGTGCGGTGCGCGCACATGAAAATCGTTCCATGAAGGAAATCCATCAAAAGACCGGCAAAGATGGGACGCGATGATGATGAAGATGATGATTATGAAGATCATCATTATCGTCATCATGACGATGATGGAAATGCCAGGTTGATAGCCTCTTCGTTTTCGATTCCACCAACTATATAACATCATGGTTCGGCTTATCAGGTGGTGGAGCTGGCCTGTCCGTCTGTCAGTGATGGTCTTTTCGGCTGCAACAACGTTCAGTTGGCGTTGGTGCTTGGCAGTGTGGTAGCAGCGAAAAGCTGATGGCGTCACAGTGCTATAGCTGACGGGTTGATAGTTTGAATTGAGTGACTGCACTTAGTGTGGTTTGTTTGTTAATTCATTCGGCTATAAGGCGTAACAATAATTTGAATTCGTATTCCCTGTTTTTGGAATGTTTATTCTGTTTCTCTTTTATGAAATGCTAATTTGATTTAGGCCAGATCCAAAGTAGGTATGTATACATTGTTCATATATATAGTTGAGGGAAAAGCCGGTAGGAGCTGTTCACATCATCATCATGGCTGAGACACTTTTTTTTTTTTCTATAAATATTTCGGACGGGGATTGAATTTCTTTTCTTTTGTGTATTTTTGTTTTTGTTTTTAATTTAATTTTTCATGTGATGTTGTTATAAGTGAGGGAAAATAATATTATTTTTTTTTCCACGCATATTTATCGTGAGTCTTTTTTTCGACTTTTGTTGAAAATAAGGTAATTATTTCTTTTATAAGAAGATTTAAAGTGAATATACATGACTACGATATGTTGGAAAATAATTTTACAGTTAGAAGACATGAATATTTTCTTAAACGAAACATCGAGCACATTCTTTGGTTGAACATTCTTAAAGTTTTTCGATAGCCAGTGGAAAGTTTTTATAGAACACTTTTATTTTTGGTGATGCATTTTTGCTTTCCCTTTTTCTTAGGTTATCTTAAACACTATTACAAGTTTTTAATTTGTAAACATCTATGCCGGCGGTAGGGTTAACCAAAAACGTGGAAATTTCTGTGACACATTACGTTATGGTCTTAAACGTTTGGGTACGTTCGTTCCGACTTCAAACTAAATCGAAAGATCGAGTTGAGTTTGGGTTGAAATTTGGTTGACAGTTCTAACTCGTCGTAAAGTAAAACCATCAGCACTTTAATATTTAATTTGATTAAGCTTAATATTAAGTTTAATATTCGAGTAAAAATTAAAATGACTTTAGCTTGCGAGCTCCTTAAATACAATTTTACATTCATCAGCTTTAATTTCGTCACATAACAAACTAGTAGAAAAATTTTCGGGCGAATAAAATATTTCTAGGGCAACAAAATTCCCATTGAGTTTGCCAATAAAAGCTTTTATAATAATAAAATAGGAAAAATATTGAATTAAAAAATTACTAAGTCTATTAATAAAAATTTTTGATCCAAGAGTTTACTTAACAATGAAAAAAGATGTAGGTACTATGTACCCCGGGAGAATAGCAAACTGATGTTTATTAAATAACATAATTAAAAATAGACGACAACTTTCAAGTAAATTATTACTCAAGGGTTTTTACTTTCGCTGTCTATTTTTAATTATAACTTTTTATTTCCAATTTAATCAATGCTGAAAATGATTTGTATGGTCACACTCACACTGACCCCCCTACACATAAAAAACAACTATTCTTGTCCTATTTAATTAATGAGATTTTGCATTTAATCCAAGAGCTTAATATAACATATGGCTAATTCAGGTTTATTAATATGAGTGTACGTGACTAAACAAATGATTGATTAAACAAAAACTGAATAGCGATAAGGATTTCTAGATTTAAACTTATTGAGGCTAGGTTTTTGACGAAAGCCATTAGTAATCACCAGAGGCGGATTCAGCTGCAGCCAGCTTAACGGGTTTTTTTTTATACTGCACGCACAGAAACACTCTCCAATCAAGAGCAAGAGTAAGAATAAATGAAGCTCCCCTGTAAAATATTATCTTATCTGAATGCCAATAGAAAGTCTTAAAAATGCAAGCATTCGGAACACTTCTGAAAGACCTAAAATACTTGATAAATAAGAGGTTTTTTTTTTATATCAAACGCTGTATGTCCTTATATCATTTTCTGATGATTTTATAGCCAAACAATTATAAAGACAGTTATTCCTAATTTTATTTTTTACCTATCTTGCTTCCTTTTATAATGAAGCATCACAACGAAATCTTATTGATCTGAAAAATGTAGGTAGGTATACAAGTCAGGCTCAGACCTGATTTTATTTGCAAATAATCTTTTTTGAAAGAGACAAAGGACATGCCATTTAATTTGGGTGCTTCAATAATGATTCATTCAAAGAATAACATTTTTAAATATAATACCACCCAAAAGTGAACGAACAAACTGTTGCGCTGACCAAACGACAAAGTGATAATTCTTTGTCTCGCCTTTCAAAATGTTGATATGCATTCCCAGAACTTAAAAAAAAAAAAAAAAATTAAATCGACCTAAAATCAAACGTAACCGCACATGATTAAATTTATTAGATTCATAAATTTTATTTGATAATTTTTTGGTTGCTAATGTTATTGCAGATATTTTTATTGATATTGTCAAATTATTCTCTTTTTCCGTTTGAATGGATCTTCATCAGCGAATTAGAACAACAAAATATAGATATCTATTAGCTGATGATCGTTATTATGATAATTCTTTGAATTTTTTTTTTGTTTTTTATTTTCGGTATCAAAAATAATTATTAGCAGGTATTATAGAGTTGAGTCAAATCTTAAGACAAACGAGCGCTATAAAATGCCCGTATTTTTTTTTTTTTTCTTATTGGCTTATATCATTGGAATTTGAATATTCAAGATTGGCGGTTATAGAAAAAAAAATCAAAACAAGTCGAGAAAAAAAAATCAAATAAATCTTCAACAAAAAGGCCAGAAACGTGTCAATTTGAAGCAAAACGAGACCCGAAGACCAAACACACACGCATTCCATGCTTACAATTCCCCCCTTCTCGACTTTACCCAGCTTCTCTGTCACGAAGTTTCAATCAACCTATAAAGCTGGACGAATGATGGTCGCGCCAAAAACACCAATCGAGTCAACTCGGAGTTCAACTGTGGAGTTGAACTGCTCCCGCAATAATCCAATTGAAATTATTTAATTGAAGATTTCATCATTTAAATTTCTTGGATCTCCTTCTCCTTCTGCTGCTTCTGCCGCTGCTGCTTCTTCTTCACTTAATTTGTGTGTTGCTTTGGCCACATTTTGTTTTCATGAAGTTTTTTTTTTTTTCATCTTATGTTTGGTATGGTTAATTTTTGTTTTTGTCTGCACATCTTACGTGTTCTTTGATTTATTGTATTATTTTTTTTTATCAAAGAAGAAAAAAATTAAAGAGGTGAAATTTTTTGGACTTCTTTGTCTTTAAAAAATAAATTTCTGTATTATTTTTTTTGTAGACCATTGCTGGTGGGCAGGTAAACATTATTTGGAATTACAACACCAGGTCACTATGAGGATAGGCTTGCCAGGTTGGTTTTGTTTAGTTTTTGGCTTCGCGTAATAATATTGCCCTTCCACATTCTCTCACACTGATTTTAAATCTGTCAAAAATGTGTGAAGAAAATGTGTTGAGTATAGTGTGAAAATAGAATTTGATAAATCCTCACACGGGATCTGTCAAGCCATCTCACACAATTTGACAGCCAATCTCACACGATTTTACATTGTTAACACTCGAAATTTTTAGGTGTGCTTCTAAAATTTTTGTATCAGATTTAAATGTTTGAGGTTATGGTGAAACTGATTTTTTCAATGCTTGTGTGGGGAGCAAAATATGAAAATTAATTTTTATATAAATTTGACAGTCGCGTATAATTCTTTTAAACCATCAACTTGACATACGTGTTAATACTCAATAAGATAGTGTGTGGAGGGTCTTAAAATAAATGAAAACACTCTGAAATACATTTAATTAAAAGTAATCTAAAAATTCTCCTGCCCTGTTCAATTCCCTACTCGCTTAGCTAAAAAGGAAAAACTCAAAATTGGGCCTTTAAAAAACTGTCATATAGGCAACCCTGTTAAACATTCACACTCCCTTTGGACAGACAGAAAAGCGATCACATATACATCAAGCAAATTTTACATACATACCTACATTTTGTCATAAGAAAAAAAAGCAAAGTACCTATGTTTTCATTTTTTCCGGAAGAAGCTTTATAAAATTAAGCTCTCTGAACTGAAAGAAACATTTTCTTGGTCAAACTGAACATAAGATTTTATTTTGGAAACGTGATTTGAATTCGTTGAACTGAATACAATGAACAATAAAGTTTCCCACGAAATGCGGATTGTCTTTTGTTTTATTTTGTGTTTTCTTTTTTCTTTTTTTTTTTTTTTGTTTTAATGATCGCTTCTGCCAATTTGTCAAATTTAAAGTCAAATTCCTTGGAAACAGTTGTCATATAGAAGAATTTCAGTAAAAAAGTATGATTGAAGTTTTATTTTAAACTAAAAATTGTTAGCAATAACTGTGAATCGCAATTATCACGTTGTGATTTGGAGAAATTTTTGGGTAAAATTGCTTATGTGACTACATATATGAGTCAACTCGTGTTGCCCCAATTATTGTAGATATATACCGTATAAGCATTACGATTGAATTATTATGCAATTAAAAGAAGAATAGAACTCTATTAACTGTGTTCCAAAAGCTTAATACGAAGAATAAGGGTCTTATAGCCAAGCAGCAGGTTACAGGGATTTGTGTACATAATCAAATTTTTAAGCAGAATTTCCATACCAAGGCGAGACAGAGGGAGCTTCTTTTAATAATTTCCTACTCTCTTTTAGAGCAAAAGCTCGACTTTCTTGTCAATAGTTTATAATAGGCGTGTTTTTTTGCAAGCCCGGGGGGAATTGCATGAAAAAAACGACCACATGGATTATCGACAGAATCAAAGAAACAAAATGGAGTTTTCATACAAACTATCGATAACAAGTATATAATTCACGTACAGTAGCACAGTTTTTCTGTGTGCTTAAGTTAAGCCCGGAGAATTCTCTGGGTTTAGCTTAGCCCGTAGGGGATTAGTTGTTGTTGTTTTTAACATGGCGATTGTCTAGCACCGAAGTCGTTTTTTTCGTCCAATTCCCTCCGGGCTAACAAAAAAACGAGTCTACCTAATGTTCCGATCAAAATTTTAAAATTAAAATAATACTGGGTAGGTACAAATTTTTGAAAAAAAAAAATATTTGTTTGAATTTCTAAAGCAAAAAATTAAAAATTCAATTGTCTCGAAAACAAATTAATGAATTTTTCAGAATAAGATCTTAAGGTGTATTTTATTAAATATTAAATATTGACAACAATTTTTGTATTAGGAATACGAAATTAATTTTAATTTTTATTGCTTAGATTAGAGAAGACAGGATTCTTTTTTTGAACCAGATTATTTTAGAAGTTGTAGCAATTATAAAAATAATTTTTATTTTTTTTTAACTTTTTCTCCTTTTTTAATATTTCTACTGAAAAAAAAATGTATTTAAAATGAAAACTGGTTCAGAATCTCGAAAACTAAAATTTTGAAACAGTTAAATTAAAACCAGAAAAAGATTTATAAAATCCATTAATTTATTTTTAATGTTAATCCGAAAGTCTAATTTCTAATTTTTCACGGTTAATTTTTCGTCTGCCCAGAATAGAACTCAGAATGGTCTTAAATTATTATTTTGATGACCGCAACTTCAAACTTTATTTGTTTATGGTTCTAAATGCAGTTTTTTTTTAATATTTCAGGTTTAATTTATTTTTCAAGTTTTTAAAGAAATACTTTTATTTGCAGTTTTGGATTTTAAATTAACATAATTTTAAATTCATAAATTATTATATATAATTAAAAAATGTTCTTGTGTTTATAATTCACTTTAAATTCAATACAGAAATTTCTACCTGGCAATTTTGGGACCAACAAAGTAACCAAAATTGTTTGATTATATTGCATTTTTTATTTAATTTTACAAAAAAGATTCTCAAAATAATTAATTGCAACCATATTTATACAGGCTAATCCCCAGTTTCTAGGACATTTTATATACCTAAGTCTCAGGACTTTCAAAAAGTTTTTGAATTTTAAAAACATATATTCCGAGGTCAACTCTATAAGTACACATCTGTTACAATTACTATTATACCAAAAACATTTAAATAATATCATCATTATAATTTATTCCAGTTCCGACTTATTATGTCTTCATTATGAAGTCAACTTAAAAAAAAAAAAAAAAATATCTATGTCATATTGCCTTCACTTGACTGACGTGATACCTTCTTTACATCTTTACACCACACCACACACTTTAGCTGGCCATATTATAGGTAAGCAAACATTCGTATATAATACTGTTACAATACTATCAAAAGGCAATAATATAATGAAAGCTAAACTAATACTTTCTAATTATTATATATTTTCTGCTTTTTTTTTCTTTATTTTGCGTCAATCTTAATTCACATTTTATACCCAACTTACGTACTTATTATTGCTTGCCCTGGCCCTGGCCCCCTTTTCGATGTTCATTTTTTTCCATTTAATAAAATTTTCTGGCGCTCAGATGCTTTTCACAGTACTGTGAAAAAAAAATGTTTGTTCAAATGCGTTTTACATTTTTCGGAAGTAATATGGAAGCGGCAGTGTTTAATTGTAGTTACTATGTAAAAAATTAAATTGTTTTACAAAATATGTAGATTTAAAATCACTTAAAAGTCGTAAACTCAAGTTTCAGCTTAAATTGAATCTTATTCATAAATCATCTTAAGGTAAAATCAATTTGTTGACATACAATTAAAGAATCAAAATGGCGGCAGTTTGACATTTTCCCACAATTAAATAAATTAAGTAAGTTAGAAAAGAAAATTCTAATGTCATGGGCTTTTGAAATAACGTGACATTTGCAAAATTTGGAAATGTGTGAAAATGAAAGTATTAATAAAGTCTATTGATTGGTTGAACGCTGCCATTTGACAGTAAAAGTTTTTCATTTAAAATTAATTCAATTAAAATAAAAATAAAACAAACGCCATGATATTAATTAAACTGTACCTACCTTCTAATCTCAAACAGCTGAAATTCAAACTTTGTGGTAAAAAATAATTTCAGCAACTATTTTTTAAACACTACTTTACCTAGAGTACCTATATAAGATGCTTAAAACATTAACCCATTGTATTCATCCATATAATAATAAAATATGAAATCCAGAGTGAGAAGATTGTTTTGATATGGAACTAAGGCTTATTAACCACTTCATATACCTATACAGCTTATTGTTGGTGTTACTGTTATTTATTGATGGTGTTATTATTATTGGTTACTCTTCATACAAAAATAACAAAAATCATTGAAAAGAAATTCCAAAACATAAAAAAAAGATTAAACAAAAAAAAAAAATAAAATAAAACAACAAAACAAAAAAGAGAAATGAAATGCTGCACAAACGACGACAACGACGAGCAAAGATGTTATTGTGTTATTGTGGGGGAAAATGAGGAAGCCTTACCAACCAAACCAATTGGTTAGGAAACGCTTCTTTTGTGGTCAGTGATCGGGAGTAGGTACTTCACAATGGCTCTTTACTTTCACCAACAACAAAGACGAGAAGAGAGAGAGATAAATCGAGGCCGCCCGCCATTCAGCCGGCTATATGCACACCAACACCATCGATTGCTGCCACTCTAATAATGTACTGCTGCACTGCGCAAGAGTGTAATAAATATCTCGCAATTAGTAAGTGCAAGATATTCTACAGGGTGTTGCAGGCGTGATTAAGTAAAGATATAGGTTAAGTACTTCTTTTAATTTAATTTCAGCGTTTAGTAACCTAAGTTTTTGTAAATTATTTTTACATAATGCTGAAAGAGTTAAAACTTTAACACACCTATTGATAAAATAAAAAGTGATGAATTTTATCTTCCAATTCATAAATGAATTAGTTCATGAATTTAAAATATTTATTAATAAACCATTAACTGCTAATTCAAGGAAATTAGCAAATCTAAATGAAATCTATTAGAATCAACAATAACTCTGCTGTCGCCAAGGAGTATTTATTATTAACTTCAGTCTGCTCTCTCACAAAAGGTGAACATTTGCACACGCACTTACTCATTTGAACTTGTAAATTGCATATTATAAATGTGACACTAGCTTTTGTTTACTTTTTATTTAATTAAATAGTCATTAACGTATTTACACGTACTCCACCTAGTTGGATGAATTAGCTAATTAACATAAATAAATTAACATTTTGTTTGTTTTATTAATAATATTTCGAAATTCGCTGATTGAAATTAATTCGGATCTGATTTGAGTTTATAAATAAGGGTGTAAAATTATTATTTTATCGCTAAAAGTGGTAGAGGGAGTTCGGTTTTTGTTTTGACCCTGTACACACTGGCGTAGAAATGTACATGAACCACGCAAAAATCAGAGAACTGGATGGATTGGATTTTTGAATCTAAAAACCCCAATCAAACGTTTATTTTTCGAAAAAATCTCGCTTTTTCGAATTTCTCTTCGAATCTCGATTTTTCGAATTTTTGATTAATCCTTGTCAAAGTATTTTTTTAAAAAGCCTCTGTTAAAGTCTCAAGCTTAAAAAATACATATCATCTCTTAGTTACACTAAGGGCGGTTTTCTAAACTTCAGTTTAAGATCAAATGGATCAATGAATACAGCTTACTTTCGAAACTAAATTATCTTCTGTATGAATATGAACTGAAATTTAATTGACTTTTAGTTTTTCAAATATATGTATACGGCTCAATATGTTTAGAAGGATTAAGATGGAAAAACATAAAGCTTGCTGAGGCTTTCGAATTTAAAAGTAGGTACTTGCAGCACCCTGTGTCCGCAAAATAGCCGATGTAAAAGAAGATCATTGGTAGATCAATAGTTTCGATAGATCAATGCGGTGGGTCGATTGCGTGTTTTTTCTATTTTACTTCTCTTGGGGACCTGGGTCCGATCGACCTTTGAGGGAGAAACAGCAACAAAACAGCAATGATCTATTATATATAATACGGTTTAGCAATGGTGGCGGCATTTTCGTATTATCGATCAATTACACATGGAATATTTGTTATTTGTTATGCACAAAGAGCTCAATTGAAACCGGTGAACCTTTGCAACACACACAGGTTTGTGCCTTGGTGCGTCGTCGGTCGTCGCGTCGGTCGACTTAGTTGTAGCCGTCGTCATCGTCGTTGTCCAATACGCTACGCATTCCTTAAAGTACTTATATCTGAATCCAAGATGAAAACAGTTATGAAACGAGGTATGCATGTGCTATGTGCTATTATGTACACATATACCAAACCTATATGTATATAATACAGGTGGGGAGAAAAATGTTAAAAAGCGGTATATAGCGGCTGTGGCAATCACAACTTGCAACATAAACACTCTAAGGAAGAAGAAAACATTTTTAAATAAATGAAAGAACATCACATAATACCGTTTTGAGTTTCCATTCCATTTGACTCCATTTGTCGCTTTTTCTCTATTTTTCTCGCCCTGGCTGCAATCGCGGCCGCCGCCGGCCTTTGCAAGTTGCAACGACAACGTCAAGCAGCATTACGATACGATACGATATGAGGACGGAAGATGGAGTTGAGTGGTAGTGGAGCGTTGGGATTATGCTGCGCGCCGTGTTATTATGTCGTTGCTGTTTTATTTTGTGTTTGTGCGCGCGCGCGCGCGCGTCCCATCTAGCCACACGGTGGCATCGAGCGTCAAATGGTACAACATAGGCGGAGGCCCGGGTGGTTGGAGATTGGTTGCAGTTGCACAGAGTATACAGGGAGTGCAACGCATTTAAGTATATGTAAGGGAAATTGTATTGGCTGTGATTGTGATGTGATGCACTGCACTGACTGTCGTACTATCAAGGTTGCCATACCTACACTTTGAATTTGAGTGATATTTATTGGATATGTTCTTTAAAATTAAAGGTAGGTTTTCCAAAACCTTCCATCATACTGTCTTAGATTTTAAACGATCATTGATGCCGATAAAATGTCAAAGCCGTTCTACTCAATGTCAGGTGGAATAAAGAAACCTTGGTCTATTTTCAAATGGTTTTCGAAATAAAGGGAATTCAGAATTTTTTTCTCATACAACGTCATTCCTATAAGATCTCTTGAATCTCGAATTCCTTGAAATTTTAAGGATTTTTCACTAAACTAAAGATTTTTTAAATATTGGCCAAATTCCTTAACGCAAAACTTGCGCAAATTATGCTAAGCAAATAGGTTTAAAATGCAAACGTAAACATACCTGCAAAGCAGATTGTCCCAAAATGTAGCAGATTATTGTTTTCTTGCGCAAATGCATTTGTGAAAATGTAAAAAAATATTTTGCATTTGCTTTACTTGTGTTTTGGAATTACGCTTAGGAATTTGGCCATTATTTTGACCTGCTGTGCAGGGTAAGTGAGTTATATTTGAATCTGAATCTCGATAGAAAGGACAGACTTCTTACCCAGTAAACAGTTCATTTTTCTATATTTCAGATTTTTTCTCTTTTTCGATATATGCTCTTATTTTCATTTTAGCGGTTTACTTTCAAAGTCATTCCAAGATATTTTGAAATATTTGCCTGGGTGACATCTTTGTTAAGTTTTGATTAATTTTGTTCAGTTGGTAATATAAGATTTCAGTATTTCATAGCACTGTCTTGGAAGATTCATTATGCAGTTTTAATTCATGTTATCTTGAATCAGGAATTCAAAAAGCTCCACAAATATTCACTAAACACATAGCAAATTTGCACTTAAGAAATTAACAGACAAAAAAAAAACCCATGTACCTTTATTAAGATACCACCACGGTAACCCTAAACACTTGATATCCCCCAATGATATATCGTTGATGCTTCACTTCAATGGACGCGTGTAATTAATTTGCCAACTGTGGCAGCATTTAGTTCAAGCTCCGCATTTTGTCGCTCTTCACTCCTGCGATTGCTATGCGAATGCGACCCATGCATAAGCTATGCTTGCTTATGCTTTTGCTCACCTTTTTGCGTCTTTTATTCGCCCTAACTCTTTTTCGGCTCCACTCCCATTACCACAAGTCCCAATCCTAACTCCAACTCCAACTCCACTACACCATCATCGCCATCGATCGCATCGCATCGTTGCCACTTTGTTTGTATACACACAATATTGCTCGCTTTAAAGTGGCATGACCTGGACTGACCTCGATATTTCCATGTTGTGTATTTTATTCGTTGGATATAAAAACAAAATTTACTCTCTATCTCTCTCTCTGGCTCTCTGCAAATCATTTTGTCGTCCCGTATTTTGTTGTTGTCCTTATTGTGATGTTTGTGCTGTTTTACTTATGAAAATAAAAAAAAAAAAATACACAATTTATTTCCACACATTCGCAAAACGTTCGCAATTAGACAATCGTTATAATTCCGAGTCCCCATCATCTCAGTCTCCCGCCAACCACCACTGGTGTTGCTGTTGTTGTTTGTTGCCGTTTGCCTTTTATTTTCTTCACATTCTTCATCATCATCATCAGCATATTATGAACCGAGTTGCCTTTGGCTGAAGCTTGACGCTCTACTCTACCCCTCGAGCTTCGTTCGACTGGAGGAGGAGAGACCAGAGACCTCATAAAGCGATGAGGATGACGATGATGATAATGATGATGAGAAAAGTTAAAAGATACATCGATGCATTGAATTAAAATGGCAATCTGGTGGATTGCTGGCTTTTTATTTGTGTGTTTTTGTTTTTTTGAGGAAATCTTTTGTTAAAGCATAAATGGACTTTAAAAATGAAAGAGAGTCAAACTCTCACACACATAAGAATTATGTATAGGTACTTTCTTGCCTTCAGATGATGTGTGTGTGTGTGTGTATATGTATGAACTGAACGGATTTTAATATTGGATTCTCGTTTGAATGAATCTCTGGCTCTGGATACACTGATGGATGCACGCGACCTGCATAAGCAAAATGCACTTCCGCTGTGTCTTTTGAGTTTCAATTTTTTAACGCGCACAGTTCAGGTATTCAGGTATTCAGTATTCAGTATTAAGAGTGTGAGTGTTTGTGTTGTTGTTATATTTCAATTACACACGTACCTACGTGATGGGCTTCATATTATTGCTTTTTTTTATCTTGATGCATCTACATATGGCAAAGTGGCAGGTGTCAAAATATTTATAATTTTCGTGTTTTTTTTTTATTCTTTAGGAAGCCCCAATGGCGGCACATACGATGACAGCAGTTAAAGGATTTTTTTAATTGAATTCAAAACTTATTGACAAGTCATTTTGAGTTTATCTGCGATGGCATTTGTTTGATGGATGGGATTTGAATGAGGGTATTAAAAGATAGTTAAAGGGATACCCTTTGGTAGCTGGGGAAGAAGATGAAGCCAGTGGTAATTGGAAGAATTAAGTTTGAGGAAATGCGGACGTGCATTTTGGAGTTAACTTGAAATGCTATGATGCAGTAGTAACATTTCATAAGGAAGCTGCATGCATCACTGAACGTTAAATAGCATTATTCGCTCATTTTGATGTTTTATTTAGTATACTTATCTATGCCAGAAGCATGTTTATTGCATCCTGGTAAGATATATTAGCTTATTGTAGTAAAAACAATCTTCAAATTAAGACTAAAATCTACCTCTTAGTGGACAAAATTCTTCTGGCACACAACGGGGTACTCAAAATGTCTAAGTATAGCTTTAATTATGAGTGCAAGCAAATGTGGGTCAGTCTAATTTTTTTAACTGCTAGATTCCTCAAAAGTTATGATTTCCAAACACCTATCATATCAAGGTCTCACACTTCTTATATGAGACTAAACTTTATTAATAAGTAAGGATCAGTGGAATGTATACATGGATTTTATTCTTAGATTTATGGCAGTCTTACACTATGAATGACCTTGGGATTCAATGTTTCTTCTAGCTCTACATGTGCAAAAAAAAACAACGATCATTATTTTTATAAGCTTAAAAGGATACATTTTATTATTGGCGCTCAACGTGAAACCATAATCATTTACATTTAGCTACCATTTTTAATAATAATAACACTTATTGACTTCAACAAACAACGCAGAATTTCAAGCCTCAAATCAACAAACCAACCTCTATTAATGACCATAATACTACTTTTTAATTTAATTAATAAACAAAATATATTTACGAAAATTTAGCATTTAAAAACATGCATAGTATACTTATGTATAAATATTTCAAGATTGGCGCCCAACGTGAAACCTTCAACTTAATAATATTTGACTGTTTCTATACATTTTATTCTAACATAATTCTAATAAATTATTCACAACTCATATTTTTTTTCAATTGGCGCCCAACGTGAAACTCTCAATTAAATAATTTATAAATGTTTTTGTATCTTTTATTTAACCACATTGTTCTTATAACAAATCCAAAAACATACATCTATACATATTTTTTTCGAGTATTGCACAATAGTCACAATTTTTGTTTGAAGAAATTCTTTATAAGAAAAATCAAAACAAATTACAGATTCTTGATCTCCATTTGCTATAGATAGGTAAAAAAAAATAATTTCCATTTAAAACTCATTTTCTAAAAATACCAAAACAGCCAAAAATATCCGAAACAAATTAAAAACAAAAAAAAAAGAAAACAACCAGAGAATAAGAAACCCCTTGTACAACAATATCTGAAGTATATTTTTCTTATTTCAAAATATTTCCAAACCCATAGATACAATCTCGATACTGATCGGTGTATATATAGTGTATTTTTTGTGTGGCATCACATCATCACTCTCAGTCACGCTGCCGCTCTGATATGATTCTGATGTGGGGTGTATATATACATACATATGTATGTATGATTGAAGCCTATTTTTCGAATGTGCCGCAGTATCAAAAAGTACAAGTGTTCCAACTCCACAAATCCGAACTCATAGTTCATTGTTCAATGTTTCAATCAGATCAGAGGCATATATAGATATACCTATGTATGGAGATATATCTGTGTGTGGTGTTTGGTGTTGTTGTTATAATTGTGGCTGATGCTGCACGATGGATGGATCGAAAACCAAGATCGGAATTCCGACCGAATTCGACCCGTGCGTCGACTGACTGACGACACGACAAGGATCGAACACGATGACTATGACGACGACAAAGACGACGACGACGAAGACGCACACAAGTTGATGGGAAGGAGAAAAGCGGGAAAAATTGCTTTCCACAAAATTTTTCATTTGACTATAAAATATGTAAATGCTGCTATTATTGGGACGCCATATACGTGGCAATCTGTGGTATTTTTAGATGTACGAAGGGGCAGGCGCGATCGCTCTAAAATATGCCACAACAACAAAAACAAACAACAACAATGAACAATTCTGATTTACGTATCCAATGGATGGAGACTCGCAACATTGGGATGTGAACAGGCGAAATAAATTCTCCGGCCAATGAGTCAATAATTTATATTTAAATATGTATTTTTATAAAATAAAAAATAAATGTATTTGTATCTGATGCTGCTACTGCAGCTGGTAGAATTTTGGGGTGTTTTGATGGATTTCCTATAACCACAAGTTATTCGTATAAATTGTAAAATTACTCTGCTGCTTACACTTGATAATTGAAGAAAGTTTAAATTAATCAGTGGCAGTGTCTGACGGAGTGATCATTTTTTACTAAATGTACTTAAGCTTCTGGCTGATCCTAATAATAAAGTTGTGCATCTGCTTCTGACTTTTGTGGCATGGAATGTGCAATGTGCACTCATATTCTTTTAAGTCTCAGACCCACCACCATCATCATCATCATCATCGTCTCGGGGGGAATTTTAAGTGGACTTGGAGTGCACTCTCTAGTGCAGTGATCCACTCTGTTCGTCGTCGTCGTCCATCTTGCATCTTCCATCGTCGTCGTCCATCGGGCATCTTCTGTCCTGTCCATATTCTCTGTTCTGTGTCTGGGATCTGGAAGTCTTGATGTAACAAATTACAAGACCAAGGAGATAACTTGTCCGAGCGGCATCCGATTTAAATCTCTGCGCGGCTGGTAAGAACACTCCGCAGGGTAAAATCAATTAATGGAATCTTTTTATTTATTTTTTTGTATTTTTTTTGATTCGTTCGTTGTTTTATTTTAATTTTAACCGTTGTCGCCACCACTGCTGCTGTTGTGATGTTTCTTTGGTTCTTTATTGAGATACTTTTGCAATACCACTTCGTCGGTCGGACACACTTAATGGAATAAAATTCCTCCAGAGTTCATTGCTGGTCTTTTGTATCAATGTTAACTAGTATAGAAACTTGAATCAGTATATAGAAAAGTCCATGTTGTTTTTTTTTTTTTTTTTAATTTTTATTTTTTGTATACTGTCCGATTGCTATTGTTAATGGTGGATTCTTTCTTTTACTATAGATTGATTGTTCTTTGATTTCACTATGAATACAAAGACAATAAGATTTTGAGCAACAACTTATTGGTCACGGCAACTTAATTACATATATTAAAAAAAAATACTTCCGTGTAAAGTCCAATATAAGTTAACCAATATTCTTAATTTAGTACACAAGTCAAATCAGAAACTTAACAACTTTACTTGATCTTAAAGCTTTGTATTAACTTTTTATCTTTCGTCAAATATAAGAACCCAAAAACCCCTAGTCCATCCGCCACTGGTAAAAGCTAATGCATTAGAGCAGAAAAATTCTACATTTGACAATCTGTGGAATTTTAAGTTAAATATTCTTTGTATGAACATTTCATTTCGTTCGATCCAGTCGTGCATTTTATTTGAAAATATTTTGAAACAAATTGAGCATTATCTGTAAGATAAATAAAAATTAACAGGATCCAAACATTAGAACTGTCAAAATTGTCAAAATTGTGCGAGTTCCGGGATTCACGGTTAAGATATGTAAACGTCAAATTAAATATTCAAGTGCTGGTTTTACATCACAGAACGCGACGAGTTCGAACTGTCAACCAAATTTCAACTCAATCTCAACTCGATCTTTCGATTTAGTTTGAAGTACGAAGGAACGTACCCAATATTGAACACATCCAATTTACATCAACGTATCGTAACGTGTAAGATCACAACGTAATGTATCACAGAAATTTCCACCTTTTTAGTTTACCCTTCTGCCGCCATAAATGTTTACACATAAAAAAATAATAGAGGAGTTACTTTGCATAGAGGGACAAAAGCACTTTAAGTTCTTCCTCAGAAAATCAGTAAAACTAAATACGACTATCATGAATTTTCATCATATGATATAAAAGATCGATTTTGGATTTTTCTTTTGTATGCGTATTGCTCTAAGAATTAGCTTTTAGTTTTCTCTTCATCAACATCAGCTGAACGAAACCCAAATTCAAAAATTACAGTTTCTGTCAGCGGTGGGCGTTACAGAGCCATGTTAATCGACTTTTTTTTTTTTACTGAATTTTAAGACATGGATTTGGACGTCCTCTGGTTTATGCAGGATAGCGCGCCATGCCACAAAGCCCATGCCACAATCGATCTTTTGCGCACCAAATTCCCAAATCGTGTTATCAGCCGTCTTGGCGATGTCAATTGGCTGCCTTGGAGCTGCGATTTGACCACTTTTGACTTTTTTTTGTGGGGAACCGTGAAGGACCGATGTAATGCCAAAAATCAGGAAACGATTCAAGTACTTAGGGCTAATATCATCCAAGCAATCCGTGAGATATAACCCGAAACAATCAACAAGGTCTGTTCCATAATTAATGGAAATGTTTGCTCTTACTAATAAAATCATAATACAAAATTTAATTTTGTTCATTTTATTGCATTTTTAAAAATTGTATTTGGCTCACCCTGGTATCTGTGATAATTTAGACCGAGAATCAATGTGTCATAAACAATTATTTTGGTTTGTCAGATATGTGATGTACCTACAGAACAAAAAATGATTTTTTAGCTGGAGCTGCGTAGGGTACGCCTACGCCTAAACTTTTGGCTTAACTTTAACTTGGGTTCATTTTGTATTTTAAAAAAATGAATAAATTGGTCGGCGCGCAAGCTCGTGTAAAACAAGGGCCTAGTGACTTACAACTCTCAACCATTCTTGTGTGCGTATTATTTGTAGGAATAAAGGGGACCTACAATTTTCTGCCGAACTTCGGCAAGGGTGAGAAGCACTTATTCATGAAAAGAGATACTTTTGGAGGATTCGTCAATTCCTCGCACGAGGCAGTAACCCGTGAAAAAATATTTCTGTTTTTTAGGTGGCATAGGCTGTTAGACCTTCGGCGTAACAGTCCAACGCACTAACCATTAGCCCACTGCCTACTACAGAGTATTTCTGTTAAAATTTGGCGTGATCTGCGTACAGATTAAAGGTTCTTCCCATCTAAAGTTCTTATTGTTTTTCTGGAACTGAGGACCCAAGTTCTGTTGTTCCGATACATTTAACTTTTACGGCTTCCCTTTATCAATTGTTCATGATTTTAGATTAATGACAAAATAACCAGTGATGTTCTAATTTCTTTTCTATAATAGCTGCTTGTTTTTCTTTAAATAACTTTATTTTAGTGGATTAAGAATAACTTAAGACACATATCGAGAACTGTTCAGTTTTTATCAAGAAGAGTGGGCCATAGTAAATATAAGCTATTATAGGGTTTTCGATTAAAACTTTTTTTCTAAAAAATGGAAGTCCAAAAGCTTAATTCAAACAAATTTTCATAGGTTTCCTTCACCCACATTTTATGTTTGTATGTATATAAAGTTCAATTTATTACGGCTTAGCTTTTCCTATATGTATGTATGTATAATGTATGAACAACATATATAGGAGAAATAATATCTTTCCGAATTGCTGCATTTCGCTTAAGCCAGTTCTCATTTCGACTCCTATATAACCATCTACCCTTCCCCTCAGCCCATCATTTTGCCCTCAATTTTCTTCATTCCACCATCAGAGCATCAACTCTCTATATTTATGCCTATCTGCTTAAAGGTGCTACATATATGTTGGAGTTGGTTGGATATTTGTTCCTAGCTGTTATCCCAAAGTTCCCGGTTGCTGGTTGCTTCTTTGTCTTCATCTCAGCCTCAGCCTCATCGTCGTCGTAGTCGTTGTATAGTCGTCGTTGGATATTTGCTTCCAACATCAGGCATCGCCCCATCATCATCATCTCTATCCGTCGTCGTCGTCGTTCGTCGTTCGTCGTCATAGTTGGTGTTGGTGTTGTTGGGATTTAGTCTTTTCTCTCCACTCGTAGGTACATACATATATCTGTATCTGGATGTGCATAGAAAATTTCCAGCGCAGCAGTAATCATTTCGTTAAGTAGTTCTGGATATATCTACGAATTGAATACTAGATACACAGATAGAATGAGACACACAAACCGCGCGCACCGTGCCATCCCGCCTCGCACCACCTATCGCCACACCGCACAGCATCGCCTCTGGAGTACAAAAGTGATTGACCTTTTGTTGGTATATGTCGTCCTGTGTGTGATGCTGTTGCTGGTGCTAGTGCTGTTTTAGATACTTACAACAACTCTGGGTAGCTCCACCATCATCATCAGCTAAAAACTGCACTGCTTATTCTTCTTCTTCCTCGCTATCCCTATACCTACATTATATGAATGTTCACATTCTTCGGGGCCTCGCTAGGTTTGGTTTTCTTGTCTTTGGGGGGTTCTTTATGCGAATGCTGCATCCCAGATATATCTCATTCATTTGATTTTTCGAGGCTCAACTCAACTAGGTTTAGGTCCTCTACCTATAGTTTGTTCCTTGTATATATGTTCTACCTTTATCGGGAGTCCATCTATGTAGGTATGCTGAAGCTTCAATGGTAAGAGCTCTTTACCATCTTACCTATGATATCAACCTATATATAAGTGAGGTGTTTTATTTTGTTGTTGTTTGGTCTTTAAATAAGAGGAACCACCAACATGGGATTCCAACAATAAATTTTATTACCACGTATCATAGTTCGACGATGTTGTTTTTTTTCTTCTTTTTTGTTTTTTTATAAATTCTTTATTATTATTTTTTTTTTCTAAACGAAATGATGGGTGCAAGTTGTGTTGCATGGTATCATAATAAATGTATGGCAACTTGTTGTTGGTTTGATGTGTTGCTGATGCCAGACATTTAAAGTGTGACTTTGAATACATATTTTTTTTTTTGTGAGAAGTTCAACAAAATGAATATAATAAAACTCTATAAGTTATGAAGTCAAGAATATATTATAATATGGGAATTGAAAGAGGGGAATCTATGTATGTATATTTATGTAATTTTAGTAATTTTTTTTTTTTGGAAGACATTCTTTGAATATTTTAAACGATTCCTAATTCTAAATGGGGAGAATGATTGAAATACAAATAGGACATGGAAACTAGAAGTTTTTCATATTAGAAATGTTTCAGTTGTATTTATTAGATTTTTGTCTACTTAGACACTGTCTAACTATTTTCAAATAGGTGGAAATATGCTTTATTTAATAAAAATAAATATCACATTATTCATGGCTAGGACAATCTACTCTTGTGTCTAAGTGAGGCAGCTATAAGACAACAATAAACAAGGTTTTTGAACAAATTTTCCAAAGTTGGTTAGTTGTCTAAAGTTAGACAACGTTTATAAATAAGACCATTTATGTTTAAAGTTTTTTTTTTTTTTAATGAATTTTGAAATTATAAAATAATACTGCGAAATTTCGTATGATTAAGTTTGGATGACTTATTTCATACATTGTTTGAATAATTAAAATGACGAAATGTATTTAAAAAAAAAAAAAATAAAAAAATATACAAAATTTTAAATATGCACTAATTAACTAATTTGTTTTGAACTCCGACATGAGTTACGTAAGTATATTCTACATCAAGGTAGGCAACTCATTTTTCTTTTTAAGTTTCGAAAAGTAGAGGTTGGATATAAAACGTAGCCATACCAATTCGGCAATCGACGAAGATTAAAGCACAAGATGCCCAAAATCGAACTAAAATTGTGCCAAAAACTTAAATTGAAGACGATTTGTTAGATTCGTTAAATTTCTGAAGAACTAAGTTATGGTTTTTATCTAACCCAATTTTGTTTCAATCTAAATAAATTTAAAGAAAATAATTAAAGTTTCATAAACCTATATCAAATCGATTTCCCACTAAACTAAGTTTTTCTTATGTCCTAATTATATATTCTTGCAATTGGTTCTTAAATATAAAGGCAAGTATTTTAAACTAAAATAATTCATTTCAAGTGGCATAATCTCGACAAAAAAAATTTCGACAGTTCAAAATATCGATTTACCTACATATGTAATATGTATATCGACCTTTCTAAAGTTCAAAAGTTCAAATACCAAAATTTTTCTGACCGACTAACAAAATATCAAAATTTTGAAATTTCTACTTTACAAAGAGTTGTCAGTCTTGAACAAAGAGTGGTACAAAATATTATAATTATCAATATCTTTTACCAATGAAAATTAAGTGTGGCAACCAAGAAAAAGTAGCTCAATAAAGGCGAAACAGTTGGAATTCACGAAATTGCATCAAATACATTTCCAGAACTATTGCTACCTATCATAGCTAAGGTCTGGTAAAAAGGCTTGCCAATTAGAATACAGTTGTAACTCGGAAATTCGAACTATTAGAGACTGTTCCTAATTCTAACCACGGAGATGTTTCTAGGAAAATACTTTACTTCGCAACTGTAAGCGACTCAACAAAGAAAATGCAGAAAAATCGAATTACAGAAAACTAAATTTGGCAAGTGTTCGAATTACAAGATATCTCAGTGTAAAAAATGCAAATCTTTATGCCATTATTGTTTTTTAAGAAGGTTTTTTTTTTTTAATAATACAAACTCTATATACTACTGAAATACATCAGCCAAGTAGAAGACTTAGCACTATTTAATTGGACTTGTTGAATTATTGATTCAAAATAGCTTTTTACGGCCTCTAGTCCACAAAAATTTTTTTTTTTTTTTTTTTATGCCAGGCCACGGGCAAAAAACAAAAACTTCCAATTTAATAACTAGGAATTCTAGTCTTGTTGGATATAGTTCACACTAGATATTCGTCATGAAATCTATGTTAGATGGACTGAACTTAACAAAAATTGCGTATTGACAAGGTCCTCACTAGTCAACTGATGAGTCCAAATTATTGTTTTTTATGTGTATTAAAAAAAAAACCGTTACTAAAGGTAACTTCCATAGAACTCTTTATTTTATCTTTGATTATCGAAAATAGTTTTGCCGTTTTTTTTAATCAAATATCTTTGCAGATTTGAATTTGAAATTTGAATTTGAACAAAATGCAATTTTGAATTTAAGAAAATCAAATTTTTTGAAAACTCAATAATGTATTTCAAAAACGATTATGTTCGTTGTCTGTTTTTTTTTTTTTATTTGGTACCCAGTGGCTTTTAACACTTTTTTAGATTCCTAGTTATTAATTAAATTATTAATTGAATTAATTAATTAAATAAAATTAAAAAATTAAAATTAATAATAAAAATCATTAAAGAAAACCCTATTTTTACCAAAAACGATCTTTACATTAATTTTTCAGGGCATTAATATGTAGAAACAGATAAAAATGGAATTGAATTGCTTAAATCCCACTTTCACAATAATTAGAGTTTTACTAATATTCGTAAAATTATTCTAAAAACATCATTTTTTTTTAGAAATTTTATGCATACATATTTTGAAAACGGCTACTAGATTTTTTTTTAAATTATTTGTGACTGTATATCAATCAAAGAATGAAAATTGCTTTACTAATATTATTTTCTACTTGCACTTATAGAGCATAACGCAAATTAAGTTTTGTCGTTTTTTGAGAAAATGCCTTATTTTTGGGTTATTCTCCTGTCATAAGATATTTTCACCAGAAATCATATGTTCATTTTTTAGAAAAGAAAAATCAAAAAAATAATATTAGTAAATTTTGTTTGTATTAATTAAATAATTCTTATATCCACTTTATGGTGGCATATCTATCTTAAATTAATTTTTTTTCTCTCGTTTTACAGATTGATTTAAATTTTCAAACTTTATACACCTAATACCTTTGTACTATAAAAGTTAAAAATTAAGAATCAATTTAATAATGATAACAGACGTGTCTTGTAACTTCAAACTTATTGACACCAAGGGAGTGATAAGTCATCTGAAAAACCATCAACTTTTATAATGATGATCAAAAAGATTTTTATTTTTTGTTAGAGATATGTACCTATTGCTTTCAAAATTGTAACATTCTTTTCGATGCGTATTGTTTGACTTTTTAGTTTGTATCCAATTCGTCTCCCCCCATCTATGGGAGATTCCAATTTTTTCTATATAAAATGTAGGTTCTATTGTTTGCCTTCATATATACTAGTTACACAATGAAAGACTAGTTAAAGCGATGAGAGAAGGTAAAACAACCACAATACCAATAACAATAACAACAAACATAAATACAAAAAAAAAAAAAATCAAAAGAAAAAAAAAAAGAAAATTATTCTTTTGTTATTCAAAAAAAAAAAATAAATAGAAAATAGAAATAAAAGAAAAAAATATGTAATCAAAATGAGAAGAAAACTCAAAGAAAAGCGAACACACATCGCGCATTGCGCGCTTCCTCTTATGCTTCGCCATCTAACCATTATATACGGTTGCCACTCTATATAAAAAATAAAATAATGTATAATAATGTAGCCGAAGAAAAACTTAAACAATTTGTATGTTCTCTAAAAAAAAGCAGTTAAATGCCAATTGAGATGAGTATTTTATATTTAATTGGGTAAGAGTTTTTGTTCTGTCATCGTTATAGTACTTCAAAACCAATTTAATGCAAATTTTTTACCATTATCCTTTACCACTTGTGAATACACCATCTTAATTACAGGTGTATAAGCTCGTATTTCGCTGTTTTCTAGAAAAGGTAGCGAAATATTTGTTTTGCTAAGCTTTAAAATTGGTTATTATTAAATACATTTAATTACATCATTTATTAAATACAAATAAAATATAAAAAAAAATTGAGGATGTTCGTTAACCCCACATACAAATCGACTGCTTTACCGTTTTAAACAATGAAAGTTACATTTAACAGTATAATAGTAGATATATACGTAAGTGTTACTTTTAATCTTTTCGTAAAGTCTTATTAAATAAATAAAATAATGTTAAAACGCTAACTACAAATGCCATTTACCATGTTTCATTTAGACATTTGGTGCTTAAAAGGCCAAAAAAATATAATATAATTTTTAGATTTTTACCAGAATGGCAACCATGTTCTCCATCATCCCACCATCAACAAATATGGTGTTCTAGATATTTTCCACCTCTTTGTCCACCATACATATTTATATAAAAAAAAATGTTTCATTCTTAAGAATTTTGTTGAAATATCTTCTATATTATTTTTTCTTTCAAATAAACTTTTGAGTTGAATTCATATGATAAAAAAATGTGAATTTCACAACAATTTAATATCGATCGATCTTATTGAAACACACTTTATATATAAAAATTATATCGAAATGTCAAAATAAGTTTTAGAAAGACTTTAAACTATCTTTAAATGAGGTACATACATAAATGCTAACTTTGCTTAGCGATCTTTAAGCAACGTTGTTTAAATGTGAAAATTGTTTACCAATAAGTATTTTTTGTTTCACAAGCTCCTTGGGTCCAGTTATTTATTGCGAGGTCATGAATTATGTTATCAAGTTTATTTAGATTCCGACTTAACTCCCCAAGTTTAGGAACAGTTTAACAGTTAAATATCAGATTTATTTCTTTTTATTTATTTTAGTATTTCTTTTTAACTTAAAAAACTTAAAATGAATTCGCGGAATAAATATACATATTTGACAGATGCTGCATTGGGCGTGTACAAAAATTATCGAAATTCAATTGGATTGTTTTTTGACAACTTAAATTTAAAGTAAAAACTGCATCATTAGTTAACTAGGGTTTAACTTATTTTCCCGATTAACTATAACTCTGATTTAACTCGGACTTAAATAGACACTGCAAAACTTAGACAGGCCCAGTATTTCAGCACGAGATTAAAGTTTAACCGAAGTTTGAAAATTTGGAAAATCGGTGAGTTAACTTTAGATTTACTGATTTATTTTCCGAGATTGATTAGTTGGTTTACACAACAAACTACTTACTGTAAACAAATATATATCAAAAAATTACTGACTTTGATTTAACTTAGGTACCACTTAAAAACTGGGTCTTAGAGTTGTTTTAAAATAATCGGTCTTTAAAATTTCTTAATAAATACAGATGTACGCATGTAATGCCCTTAAAAAAACAAAATTTATCCTGGATAAATTCACCTTAAATGCAATGGTACACACAAAAGTCATAATCGCTAAGGGAAATCTAGAAAAGATCACGAAGAAAGCACTCTAGGCTCATGTGACGACAACGAATCTGAATCATGATGGTAAATATTATTCGCAGCTTCATCATCCATCCACCACCGCGCTGCCGCCGCTGCCGCTGTTCTGCTGAGCTGATGCCATCTTTGTAACCATGAAGAAAATACAAAGGTCGATAAAGAAGTACTATGTATAATATATATGTATATATATGTATCATGTGGATGCTGTGCTGCCCCAAGAATGAAATAATATGAAAGAGCTGCCAACAGTGACTTTGATGTTGTGCGTTTCCAAAAAGCGCCCTCTCAATAAAAATCTTCTTCATCATTGTCGAATAACTGGAGCTAGAGCTGGAGCTGGAGGAGAGGTACCTATACCAATACCTACCTATATATCTGACTCTTTTGATATATTTTTTTGTTTTGTTGCTTTGCGTTGGATTTCCGAATCCGAATTTAAACTCTT
The DNA here is from genome assembly GCA_951394125.1 of Epistrophe eligans. Taxonomy (NCBI): domain Eukaryota; kingdom Metazoa; phylum Arthropoda; class Insecta; order Diptera; family Syrphidae; genus Epistrophe; species Epistrophe eligans. The sequence goes on along the minus strand of OX596029.1, from coordinate 14,864,703 downwards.
CATATTTGGATCATGATAGATTCGTTTGGCAAAGATGTTTTTGTTGTTGTTTTTTGTTTTTTGTTGTCTTGTATTTAAAGTTCCTCCAATCTCCCTATGTCTGGGATTGTTTGGACTTTAATTGAATTTGTAGGGTTAACATCCTATTGTAGTCGCAGAGCACATCAGGGCGTATGTATGTAGAGTAGATATTGTTGGCGGCAAAGTTTTCACGAGATACCGAGATAATTCTCATGTAGAAAAATTATGGCTCATTAGATGGTCAGTGGCATTTATTTTATAGAATCACAGACAGACAGACAGAAAAATCCAACGATGAGACATTTTTTTTTTTTTTTAATTTTTGAGGGCGTGTGTGTGTGTGATGGGAGGGAGTGGTTTAGTTAATTTTATAAATTGGTTGCTGTCAAAAACGCTGGAAATTTGAATAGAGAAATCGTATATATTCTTTGAACCTTTTATAAAAGTTCCTGATTCTTCTTGTTTATTAATAAAGGAATGAGTTGTTATTTTGTTTTGTTTGTTTTTTTTTCTAAAGTCGGGAAGTGTGTATATTGAGAGGAAGGGGTGACCACTTCAATTTGACCCCGATTTAGGGATCAAGTGTATATTGATTGATTTGTTTTAACTGATGGTAGAGGTTTAGGCCTTAAAAAATGGAATTTCAAGCCATTATATGTTTAACTTATGGGAGGCAAAATAAATGAAATAATTTGTAAAGTTAGCATTAGAGTGAAGCAAGGAAACACTTAAAGGAAAAAAGATTTATCGATTTTATCGAAATTATCGATGTTAGTAATTCAAAATAGCATTAAACTGCCTTTTGTCTTTATCGATTTTATCGAAATTATCGATGTTAGTGATTTATCTTTTATCCTTTTATCTTTATAGGAATCATCAGTTGAGTAGTTGGGACCTGATTAAGCTTAAACTTAAAGTTGAGCAAATCAATTGTTAGATGCATGAAGATTTCGGTGAATAATTTGCAGGCTTTTGTAAACGCAGAGTTAATTTGTCGGCTTGGAAAATTTTAGTTAGAAAAGCAGATTAGATTTTAAGGCCTTACAGAAGTAATTAGCAGAAACTTTTACCAATAGATTACACTAAATTAATTACCTTCAGTAGAATACTTATTCTTGTGGGCTAAGCAAGCTGTACAAATTTAATTATAGAAATTGCTTTATTTTACCCTATGCCAACGTTTTAAAAACAAATTAAATTTATTAATAATAACTCATAGAGCTGCTTATGCTGGAAACTTTTCAGATACTACTTAGATAAGTGAGTTAAAATTGAATGGTTAATCCTGCTCCTTTGCAAAAGTACCCCAGCCTCAGAGAAAAACAAAACAAATCCTCTTTATACTTAAAATAAATTCCAATAAAAAAGTCCAAAGATAATCTACACACTTAAAACAACAATGTCTACATTAACTTAATAAATTAAGAAAACAAAAAAGCTCCATTACAGCATTACAAAACAACAACAACAAAAAAACACCTTTTTATGCCTGATTGATTTTAATCTCATCTTAAGGTAATCAGTAAATTTATTAACAATTTGTAATCCACGATTCTGAGCCTCATTCTCAGAGAACAGCCGGTAACAACAATAATCAACATTTTTAATCCGACAAGTGTGCTGCTGCTCGCACTCATATGCATTCCAAGTCAAGTTGGCGCACACACACAGATGAACCTCACTCTGATTCATATATGTATACGATTTGTGTTGCATCTTCATCAGTTAGTTGATCTTTGGGTAAAGATCTGCTTCCTCTAGATAACAGAGAGTGCCTATAACAGCATCATATATGAACGTCGTTGAACAACGACAGGGCATTTCCCTCTAATCAGGCATGAAAAATCAACCGCATCTGGAGTGATCATAGATATTCTTCACCGATAGGGTCTCACATAGAAAATTCAACAACAACACTTCTCAGCACGCATACTCTTACACACGTGCTGCTGCCCCGGTACATTGACGACATTTTCTCATTGAAGATCTCTGATCGAGAGATCGGCTTGTGCTGTTCGAGGGAAACATGAAAAACTACACGAATTTCAACACTTGAGGGAATGAGATCCTCGCTCTTCCTCCCCCCGTTACGTTGATTTTCCCGCAGCAGCAGCAGCAGCGCCAGCATCACTGATCTTGTGGCGCACATAGAATACCATTTAAGGTGCGTGCAACAGCATCAGCCAGCACCAACCAGCAACAGCAACAACACCATCACCAGCAGCCAGAAGCAGCGGTAGCCTATAACCACATGGATGCTTACATTTTCTCCTAAGCTAAATTTGGAATTTTCCAGACACTGAAATCGAACTTTTTTGCGTTCGATCGGGTTCGTCGATCGTCGCAATGAATTGAATCCATTAGCTGCTACTTTTTTCCCAATCGATATGGTGGAATGAATACACGACGAAAAAAAAATAATAAAAAACAGTACTGCTACGCCATTTTGAGGAAGTGATTGAGATTGAGTTCGACAGAGATTTTTACTTTCACTTCTGCCCCGAGGGAGCTGTCAATGTTGGGGATATGTCTTATATATGTGTAAAGAGCGATCCAACTTCAACAACAAAACTAACTACCTATGACATAATCCCAGATGTGGAACGCAGCATCAGCCACAACACAACAACAAACCACTAGTCCGGTGGGTATTTATGTTTTTTTTGTCCGATGCCCAAATGTAATCACTTAACTGACGCGCTGCGGCAGCTGATAATTTGTGTGCGTTACGCTCGCTCGACAATGATTTCGCGTGACGAAATCGACCGCGATATCATTTCGGCTTGAGAGACCTCAAGATTTGTGGGTATGTATTATTTTCCTATGCCTATAGGCTCTGGCTTGTAGAATGTCTGATATTATATATGTAGGTAACTGGTCATGTTTGGCTGTGGAGTTAACAAGGCGATTTATCAGAGAGGAATATTATGGGATTTGAAGATTTTGTTAAAGATTAGAAATTAATTAAGATGGGCTTTGCTTTGCGCTAAGGGGTATAATCGTTTGCTGCAGTTGAAATTAAAGGATTTTAAATAGTCTCAGGGAATATTTGAATGAAAAAAAAAAAAAAAAACTTTAAAATTTTGTACACTGAGTTACAAAAAAAGTGGCGCAGTCATACTTTTTGATGTGCATCGTGGAAGGATCAGTGAACTCCAAATATTATATAAGAAACATTCTGGAGGAATATGTGGTTCCGTTCGCACCATTTATTGGTGAAGACTTCTTGCTGATGCAGGAAAATGCCAGACCTCACGTTGCCAGGTCCGTTACGGACTACTTGGAAGAAGTGGAAATCGATATGATGCCTAGGCCTACCATGAGCCCGGACATGAATCCCATCGAACACGTTTGGGATCTGCTGGGAAAATGATAAGGAAGCGACCTGCCCTTCCCGAGACACTCAGTGGGCTAAGATCTGTTCTGATCGAGGAGTGGGATAATTTTAACGATGCAATCTTAAAAAATCTAATTCAAGGTATGCCGAGGCGAATTGAAGCATTCATAGATATTAGGGGAGGCAATACTCACTACTAAGTGAACGAAAACTCGTTTAAAAAAAAATAATAATAAAAGATTAAATTGTTAAGTTATGAAGTTTTTGCCCATTTTCGTTATTTTATGTTTTATTTAAAGCTCTTGCCATTTTTTATTTTTTATATATTTATTTATATTATATTTTTTATTTGAATTACTTATGTTCAATGTTAATAAACAATACTGTATTAAAAAATCATTTTTTTTTTTCGAACATATTTGAAATTATCGCAAAATTTCAAGGTGCGCCACTTTTTTTGTAATCCAGTGTATATGGCGATCCAATTTTCTGTAATTTCCAAAAGGTAACTTGGATTTTTCTGATTTTTTTTTTGCTTTATAATTTGTAATTTAATTGTAAATAACCGTAAACCGTATCATAAAATTTTCCGGCAGAAAAGACTTAAAAGATTATTTCGAAGTTAAGCTTTATAAAAATTACTGAACTGATTTTCCTGAAATTTTCATAGTTTGTTCTTATTTTAGCAGGAAGCTCAATATATGAGTGATTAAGAATTTAACCAAGTCCGTTGTCCATTTTCTTCTCATATTAAAATTCTATCCTTGTTTAACATCTGTATATAGAAAGTTCAATTTTTTGTAAAATTTCTAACAACTTTAATTGTATCCAATTTTGGTCTTAAATTAATAATGAATTATTCAATAAAAATCAATGTGCCTACAATTCGATACTTGAATCCCGAAAAGACTAACAAATTTCTATTGAACTTTTTCCATTTCAGTCCTTTTGAAGTCAAATTCCGATTCGACTAAAAAAAAACGATTGTAGAAACATTTAACTTGTGTCGTTGTGTCTTGGCATCTAAGACAACTTATAGTTTTTAGCTCAAATCACCCGGATAAAACATTAATTATAATTATTTGCTAACTACTTAGGTACCAACTTTTCAGAACTAATTTTGTTAACTTCACTATTTAGTATATTTATTTACATACATTACATGGCATCAGAAAATTGACTGACCTATTTTTTTTAACTATATGGCACTGTTAAAAAAAAAACATTTATAAACACAAACTTACACCTTTTTCGTTGCCAATATTTTCTCAACTTTAATGATCGAAATTCATAAAAGGCCAAAAACATTAACAACATGCATTTTATTGTTTTTTTATTTCCGATGACTACTTTATAACTCCGTGCTATTTTCATATCTTCAATTATAAATGAGTTTTTATGGTAAACGATAATTTTATATCACTATCACTTAAATATAAAACATCTGCTTTATTTTGAATTGGCCCTAAAATTAGCTGCACCTCAACGTCAATCGTCTGCGTCATCACTTAACTCCAATTTATCCATTTCAATCGCCGCCATGCAGCCACTCATTTTCATCCTAAAATTATCTGTCTTCGATCAGACTCTCAACCGCATGTTATGAACTAATTTTTGTGAATAAGGTGAGTCTTCTGTATTTAAAAGCAAGACAATGTATCATCCGGAGACAGGATTAGGAATAAGAAAAAAAATCTTTACATAGTTGAGGGTATCTAAAATTAGCGGATCGCACATCCTCCCCCAAATTAATAGTTTAAAAGGGAATAAGGACCAATACCAAATTACCATAAATAGAATCTCCAAAATTAAAAATCCCAAAATATATACAGAAAAAAAAAAAAAAAAAAAATACCCAACAATAATTATTCCGGCCTTAAAAATCGGGAAATCTGTTAAGCACATGTTTACTACAAATGTATACTTGCTTCCGATTGTATCGCATGGATTGTTGACTTGCGAGTCCTAAATTTAGCCCCAAAAACACACGCTGAAACACAACGCAACGGACGTCCTATAATGACGCGATGCGATATTGCGACAGTAACAGTGCCTGTGAAACAAAAACATCAGAGCAACCCTCAAAAAGAAAAGGCAAACAAACAACAAACACACATGATTTAGGAACGCCCGTTGAGATGCCATTGTCCCCTAACTTTGGAGCCGATCATTTCTCTCGTAAATTGATAAAGGGACTATCGCGGTGGAAGAGCGGAGAATGATCAATAAATCAGTGCACATTCATGGCACAGCGTTTTGGGAATTTCGATTTTTTTTTTTTTTTGTGTATGGATGTCTGTCGCGCATCTATTTATTCATTGGTGAAATGAATTTTTAGTTAAAATGTTGTGGACTTTAGGGGGATTCCCCCATCATGCCTTATCTGTGAGATATTTTAAAAATGTATGACCTATCCGTAAGGAAATGATTCTTTTTTTTTTTCTGTTGAGGAGGGGGAGGGAAGCTAAGAACATTACATATATACACAAGGTTACAGTGATAAATTGGCTGAGATGGGGTCAATGATCTAATATGGGGGAGTCGAAAAGAGAATTGTTGAAGATAAGATTGAGGGGGAAGTTAACTTCGATTTAATTTTTGGTATTCATAGGAATATTAGGCATAGAGGATAATATCATATAGGTTTTTCTAAAGAACAATAAATGTTGTGTTTGATTTGTCTTGATTAGAAATAAGTTAACGGATATAAACTGATATAATGAACAACCCTTTAGATGTTTATCCTATATAAAGGTTAATAAAGCAGGTTTGAGAATAAAAAAAAACAATGAGTTTCCTCAAAAATATTGAAAACGTTTTCCAATCATCCATCATTTATGATAAGAATTTGAACGATGAGGTTTCAGAATTTAAGTCTTCCAATCAAAAGTCAGAAATGATTAATTTATTAATAGGAACATTATGATGGAATGCTTTTGAAAGGGTTAGTTCAAAAGGTTCTTGACCGGAAGCATGCATGGGTGTCGTCACAAAATGATTACAAAAATTTCAGACAAGGTTCTGTGAAATATTTCAAATATATTTGTTTTATAACATTTAAATTTTTGCCGGCATGCACAGATAGGATTTTTTTAAAGTTAAAATTTTATGTAGAAGAGGGTAAAACCCTCCGTTAGAATTAATTTGACAGATTTTTGACAACTTAGAGTTTATTGTCAACTTGAAAACTGCTTCCGAGTTAACTTGATTCAATTTATTTACAAGATTAACTAACTCTAGTTTAACTTAGAGTTAACTCAGACACTGGTGAAAATGGGCTTTAGGTTCGTTCCTTTTCTATGTAAGCTCTTCTTAATTTTTTTTACAAGAACAATAAATTTATTCAATATTACCAACTTTAATAAAATAAGAGTAGATACATATTTGCTTTATCTTTTTTCCTGGTAATAATTTTTCGAGCATTAAAACGCAAGAAAAACCGCAAATATTTTATTTCTGTTCTCAAAAAAAAAAAAAACAAACAACGAGAATATAACAATAAATTATAAATTCTCCCGCTTAAAACCGTTCCTTCCTCAATTACCTTCACCTTCGCCTATAAATTTTTCAAGCCTTTTGTATATAAAACTTTAAATAACAACAACAACAAACAAAAAAAACAAAAAGAGGCGTCATGATTAACTCGCATTTACGCGTCGTTGTCCTCCATAAGATTTCCTTTTATTTTTTGATTTTGTTTGTAAGCGAGTGTAGGATGTAAAGTACAAACAAAAATAAACTAAAACACCCTGTGCGTCATCATACTGCACTCGCCACACATTACCCGTACACATGTACACATTTAAATAAATTTGACGGCCAACAAAACCTGATAAGGCCTGTTTCCTAAAAAATAAAAAAAAAAAAAAAATTCCACCTATTCACCACCGCTCCGACCACTGACCGACCATCCGACTTTATGTGTTGTTCATGCAGTCTTCAGTGTAAAAGAACCATCTCGCGTTGACATAAAAGAGAGGACGAATTGGTAGTTCAATCTGGTCCACGGATGCACAAAAGGTAGGTAGGTATAAGAAAGAAGCACCTCCAACTCTTTTCGCTGCCAAAAGTAGAAGAAGAAGAATACGAAGGAATCAAGAAGTAAAAAATGTGGAAGTTCAATCCCGTCCAACTGGATACTTCTATCGTCACATGGTGGTTCGACTTGTTCTGGCTCTTTATTTTTCTCTGTTCCAAACCTGATTCCCGGCTTACAACAGGCTCCACGACAAGATATCGAGAAATTCCCTTTACACCGCTTCACAATTCAACCGCCATTAACTGGTGCTGGTGCAATACCTTATAGCACCTACGCAGCAGCATCAACAGCAGCAGCTTCACTGTTGTCTGTGGTTTTTCTTGCTCGCGCATTTGCACTCCCATCCCAGTCTTATATAGTCCCAGAAACTGGAAACCTATCAGTGTGGCATTTGTTGTTGCGTCGTCGTCGCGTCACAAGCTCCGCGCGTTTCATTGATGTCTTCGTCTTATAAAGGAGACTTATCCCGGCCCAGCTCCAACGAAGTGTGCACAATTTACACACCCAACCGAGCAATCGTACGACAAAACCAGAATCTGGTCACAAAGACTCCCTCCCCACAGTCCTACTGTGGCTCTGGTGATGGTTATAGTGAGCCAAAGCAGGAAGGCGAACGAGGCTCTTGTGCGATGTTTACTGCTGATTCTGCTGCTGTTGCTCTTACCGTTGCTGCAATCGATGCCATTGCGTGTATCGATAGTGATATCGATAATAATCGAGGCAGATTGGATTTCAAGTAAACAACTTTTTTTTAAGTTTTTTTTTTTGTTTTTTTTTTGTTTTGTTTGCGTAAATTCAATTTTTTTTCTTCCTTTGTTTTTTATTTTGTATTTATTAATTTTTTTTTATTGCAATTCCAGGGAAGACATTTCGATGAAGAAGGGCGCGCGTGAATTTAGCTTGAATTTCGAAGTAATCCTCTTAAAGAGGTCTGCCTTGACAAAATGTCTATAAGCACTGATGGCGAGGCGATTGCCGTCAGGTAATTTCTTTCACCGAGTCAGCGGGATGAGGGTTATATTTTGCTGGTATTTTGACAGAATATGTCCGAATGAAATTGCTTGAAAAATGAAAAGACGATGACAAGAATTTCTGCAAAAATAAATAAATTACTTGTAAGTCCATAGGGCTAGGCAATCAAGGTGCAACAAATAAAACCTGCTCTGCTCTGTTTTTTTTTTAATACAAAAAAAAAATAAATATTGGCTATTAACCAACAACGTGGGAGGTAATGAGTTTCAAAGAAACACATTTGTTTATTTTTTTTTCCGAGGAATAGCACTCTACTGTTTCACTATCATTAGCCGTGTTTTGGGGAAAGTGTATAGTAACTCAGCAAAATTCATCAAAAATATTTTGCTATGTTTCTTAACACTTTCACTAAAACACGACTAAAATATCATGACTTAAGGTGCAAAATAAAACTGGAATAACCCCGCGTGGAGCTTGATTCTGCTGGAGTAATAGAGAACACCTTTCAGGACTTATGTATGTCCTTTTGTTGCCACAGTTACGTCAATAAATGGGAAAAATGCCCCCGGAGCTATAAACAAATTGAGGCCTCTATACAGTATTAAGAATTGGTCCAAGTTCATCAAGAAATGTATTAATTACAATCGTAGTAGTAAACTGAGGCAAAGGTCGTTCATCGGTCTTTGCGACAAAAGTCGATCAGATCAAAAAATTTGCACGCGTTAAAATTTTTATCGAAGGCTATTTGAATATTTGATTTAATATAGCTTATAAAAATGTAGCTAATTAAATATGATGCAACAACAGCTTAAGATGTCTATAATTTCCGATGGTTGAGTTTTGAAAAAAAGTCGATAAACGAACGACATTTGCAATAAGAGTTTGAAACAATCTATCCACGAAAAATAGCTTATTTACAAAGGGCCACGGTTTGGAAGCCCCAGCGTTTCGAGAACTTGGATCAGTGTCTCAATTTGGCACTAGAAAGCTTCTTTGCTGCTTACTACGTAAATGAAATATTCGCCAGTTTGATTTTAGAAAAAGTCTAACAACCGATATTCTGAAAATTGAGTTCTTTACATTTTATTGTCCTGGAAGTCTTCTAATCCTCTTCTCTTTTATAATTCGTTATGTACTAAATCTCGCACTAACTAGTATGTCTAATAGTAAAATGACATTTATTTAAAGGAGTATTTTTTATAAGTTTCGCGTTGGGCGCCATTTTATTTTTTAGCTCTGCTTATATAAATTCGTTATTTCTTGTGGGATATAACTTATATACATTCATAAAGCTAAAGCTTGTACTAATTTGTATGTTTCATAGTAAAATGCCATTTATTTAAAGAATTATTTTTTATAAGTTTCACGTTGGGCGCCATTTTATCTTTTTTTTTTTTGCTTTGTTTACAAAAGAAGCACACACACACACATGTGTCTCTACTCTTTTACTAATAAATATGTCATCTCATGAATAATACCTAGTTATGTAAATTTCCCAACAGTACCTGACCTTTTTCATAGAAAAAAAAAAAAAAATTGTCTGCACTAATTATTTAAAATATTACCAGGATTGTATCGTTTATATACCTACATAGTTATATTTTAATGCTTTCAACTTTTGAATATAGAGAATCAATATACAATACATACATCAATAAATTTTTTGTAGAAACTTTTCCCATACATAGGTACCCAAATGCAGTGAAAATACAAATTTTATTTCCAACCAAAGGCATCACCATCATCGTCGTTGTTAGTCCATGTCCAATGTCCATAGGCAATACCATCAGCGATAATACATCGTCCAGCAGCAACTATAGCAGAACTGAGTTGAGTACTCTGATATGTGTACCTTCCTCTATACTCTATACCTTATTTCCAAGTTGCAATCGAACTAACAAAAGGTAGGTACTCGTTTGTAAATATATATATGTATGTGCCAGGCTAAGTTGGATATCACTGACAGACTGGTAGCGAGATTGGGCTCAAATCCAAACGAATGCAGTGTTATTACATTCTTTTGGCGTTTATCGGCACAAAATGCCTATTCACCGCTTACCGCCACCCGAGAGTGATACAGAGAATTCCCATGCCCATGCCCAATGCCCAGTGCCTAGTGCCCATTTGCTCTCGTCTCTCGTCACTGGTACCATATAACTCCATTCTCTCTCTCTCTCTCTCTCTCTGCCATTGCACTGTTCATTGGATTTTTCGGCCTGCCTGCTGATCCCCTTACGGTGGACACGCAGATTTTCGCGTTTTGTGTTGTTTATTCATTCGTTCGTCTATATATGCGTGTTGCACACCACATGACCACAATATAACAGCAGAAGTAGCAACTGCAGCAGCAGGGACAGTGACGAAGTGAGCGCCATCAGACCTAATGTGTTATCCCTCTGGGTAAACTTGCACTACAGTACAGGTTGGGAGCAACGTGATTCCAGGCCTATGACAGGCTTTAAGCGTAGTTCCACTATTATATCACACGCAGAGAAAACCAAATGATCCAATTTTCAATCATGGGACGCAACAATACATCCCACTTTGATCAAATTCGTTTAAAAGGGTAAGTTGGTAAATATGATTTTTTCCATTGGAAGTGGTTTGGAATCGATGTTTTGAGAAAGCTTCTCGATATCTAAACTTTTAGAAGCTTAGGAAGATATGAAATCCTAAATATTCACTGGCTAACTTGAAAGCTTATTCTAATCTTTTTTGAAAAACTCGAACTACCAGAATTCCATAAACTTACTGACTTCTCTTTGAAGACGGCCATGTCAACAACTAAACCAAACTATCTCTTCGGGCTTACTGTTTGTTCGAAGTTTGGGCCATTTTCCAACAAAACAAGTTGCGGCCTGGAAAATCTCATGCTCTCCACTCACACAAGCTTAGAGTACCTGCCTGCTGTCGCTTGCTACCTGCTGTGGTAGTTAGCAGCAACGAAAAATAATAAAAAAAAAAACTGAATGACAAAAAAAAACAACAGAATGAGAGGGAAAATGGATTTTCGGTTTTTTGGCGGGAAAGGACGATGTTGCACATTCACTACGCTACAACAATAACAAAAACAACAAACGACGAACAGATAGCAATAGCAATGCACACGAGTGTAATGAAGTACTGAAGAAAATACGCAACATAATCCCATATTCCCGTGGGCTAGGGGATGACGGTGGAGGGGGGGTGATGCAATGGAGTGAACTAAGTACGTTGCAATAATAATAAATTGCAACCAAAACGGATTGATGGTGAAAGGGGGTTGTTGGTGGGAGAAGGGCTGTGGTAGGTGACCGAGGGAGTCTTGTTCAGGTGGTGTTGACGACAACAACGACGACTTTTTCTTCCATGTGTGTGAAACGGAGATGGCGGTATATGTAATATGTGTGTGGCACTCAATTGTATGTGTGTGTGTGTGTGTATTTATATCAAAAATGTGCAACATACCTACATAGATTTGCATATGTGGTTTGCGTTTGAATCATTTGGTCGATTCATGTAGCGGCTCCGTTGGTGTTTTTCATACCATTTATAAATATGTATATATATGTATATGTGTGTTGTCGTAGAGATGATGTCCTGCGTTTCAGTGAATTTCGATTTGATTCGAGTATTGTTAGATCGAATGTTTGGTAATTTTTTCATCTCTATATACCTATATCTTCCATTTACTCGATAAACATCAAAAAAGGGTAGAATACGAGAAATAATGGAGGGTTAGAGTGATGGGGAAGATTTTGAACAATAGAAAATTATTAGATGTTATTTCCAGGTTGTATTATATTTATTTTTTTCGACTTCAAAGAAAAATTTGGTTCTGTTGGGCGCCACTTTTCATATTTTTTTTTTTTATTTGCAGTTTTAAAATGTTTTGTTGGATGTGATTTTACGACTATAGGTACCTAGTAATTTAAATGTGAGTCGTATATAGAGCAAGTAAAAATATCCTTTGAAATATTTTTTATTTACAAATATTGGTTTTGTGACCAAAAAAAAAATAAGAGGTTTTAGTCAGAACTAGCATTACAATGATTGAGAAGTCTAAAAATGTAGTCGATCAATCTGTTTGTCTGGTGTCTTTGTTTCGTCCGTGTGTCCAGGTGTTCTTCGAATTAAAGTTTAAACGACAAATTTTCTTGAAATTTGGTACAGAGCACTTTCAACTAAATTTTTGGCATCTTGGATTTGCTCTACAAAATTTGGACTAGAATTCTAGTGCAAAAAAAACTCCAAATCCAACCAAAAAAGACATTAGATTCTTGCTGCAGCTGGGATACGTCTAAATTATTTTAATATCGATGGGTGGGAATATGGGTCTTGATACCTCCCGGTCTAATATGTCGCAGGTAGAAAATGTGATCATGGCTTAATTCCTCTGAGAATATAATGTGGCATTAAATTGACTAAGTTAATTCGGATCAAACTTTGAAGAACATTTAAATTATTAAGGATTCCATTTTTTTCTTGGGTTACATTACGTTTTTAAAAAAATAATATGTCCATGCCATGCATCGGCTTTCTGAGTATAAAATATTTACGAAGTGCGTATACTCGCACATAGAAGCCAAAAAATGCGCACTCTTATTTTTTTTAAAGAAGGAGAAGGCCTTGCAGGTGGTTTATTCTTGTGTGTGGACTATATAATAAGTCTGAATATGTCCTGATGGTCAAGGTCCACTTGCAGGCTGATATGACTTGTGAACATATAAGAAACCAACAAGAAATATACCTACAAACGTTGCAGCTTTGTGTGATGGTGGCTGTTGGCCCGATATGTTGGGTTGGCTCAAATGAACTTCTATACCTATATTCTTCTTTGTTCTTGGTCGTATAGATACTGCCCGAACCCCACTTGGTCTGCGTAGCACCTCCTGTCAATGCTTGCCCAATTCAACTTCGTTTATTATACCACAGGCAAGTGCCTTCGTTTGGTTTTAAATTATTTTTAGCACGATATTCGTCATTAAATTTATATTCGCTGTCCTTGTTGCTGTGTCGTCTTCGTCTTCGTCGTCGTCGGTCGTGTATAGTTGTGGTTTTGTTGTCTTCGACGCATTGTTGTTGTTTTATTTAAGTCGTATATCCTTCTCCCCACCACTTGGTGGCCACTTGTGCTCCTTTAAGCAAGTTTATTTGTTTGTTTGTTTTGTTTGCTTTCGCCTGTATGTCCTTCATGCATGCCCTCCTTCCGATTTTATTATGTGTATATGCACATTTTGTTGCTCATCATTTTATTTTCAGTTTCACCTTTTGTCTTTTTCAAACAGCTTTTTTATCATTATTTTTTTTTTAAGTCTGTGCTTGATCTGTTACAAAATCCTAAAATCATTTTAATACCTCAGAAAGACAAAGAGACAAAAAATACGACCATCCTGATTCCTGATTCTTGAGTGAAGACTGTGAGGAGATTCATAATGCTTTTTTTTTTTTTTGGTTATGGAGTTGTGGGATCGTATCGGAATACCTATACCTACTCGTAACTCGTATATTAAATTGCTTCGGGGGGTGGCGGTGTCGTTATGGGCATTCGACGTTGTTGGACGGTGGCGGTGGCGGTGACTGTGGCGTTGCTACTTTGCGGCTTTTATGCTTTATTCCATTATCTCTTGACATTTCTTTGAATATATAATTTTGTTGTTTGTTGAAGAGTTTTGTTTCATAATGATCGCGATTCTGCTGACGACTGACTGCTGAACAGACTGAGTGTGCGAGCATCATCGTCAGCTCAAGCTCTTTCGGTTTCGATCGCTATCGATTGATGTTTTTGCTCGATCTGTTATTATTTTATTTAAGTATTTGAGTATTCTAAGAAAATATAATATTTTACTCCTTGCACTTTTTTTTTGCTTGTTGTTAGTTTGTCTCTTTGGGAGGGATTTTTTTTTTGTCATGTCAGAGCCAGAGCTTATTAATTTATTAGTTAAGATGCTTCTGGGGTTTTTAGGGTGTGTTTTTTTATTCTGTTCTTTACTGATTCCGACATCCATTAAAATATGAACGACTACAAAACTGACTTAACTTATTTATACGCTTCTGATTGATGATAACTAATTTGTTCTGGGTTCATGATTTATTTATCAAGATAGATAATATTCTTTTGATATGAATTCGTGATAGTTTTACAAATATTTTTGATTTGTTTTTAAATTATTGATATTTTCTTAAGGAATATAATTTATTGCTCATATTATTGTGCATTGTGTATGATGATGATAAATGATTTAAAAAAAGGAACTCACATAACGAATAAGTTGTAGGTAGGTAGGTATATCTGAACTGTCAATTAAGCACTTCAAAATTCCACAATGATACAAATAATAATTTAAAAAAATCAATATCTTCATATTTTCAGCAAAAAATTGTTTGTTACTCAATTTGAATTAATTTAATTTTTTATTGTTGTTTAATCTTTATTATATTTTTTGTGATGTTGTGGCTCGGAATTTGAAAAAAATATACCCATCTAGTTTAAAACTGTAGGCTTTTAAATACCTACACTCGTATTTATTAGATTTCTGTCTACTTAGACACTGTCTAACTATTTTCAAATTGGTGGAAATATGCTTAATTTTATAAAAATACATATCACATTATTCACGGTTAAGACAGTCTAATCTTGTGTATAAGTTTGGCAGCTATAAGACAACAATAAACAAGGTTCTTGAACACATTTTCCAAAGTTGGACAGTTGTCTAAAGTTAGACAACGTTTATAAATAAGACCACTAGTTTATATTCACAAAAAAAAAAAAAGCTAAAATAAATACAGAATAGGACAAAATTTGATATAGCAACCATATTGACTTTGTTTATTTAAAAAGATTACATTTTTCGAAATTTTTACTGATTTTTCATTCATGTAATCATTTCTATAGTCTTACATTTTATTAATTTTGTATTTAATAATTTAATAATTTTTATTTGGCAAAAATTATCATATTGCATTTTTTACCTCGCAACTTTTATCTTACACTCCACTTTTTTTCTTCTTTTGAAAGATATAAAAATAAATTATTTTTTTATTTTTATCCTTTAAAAACTGATAGATGATTATTTTTTTTTATTTATTTATTTTTTTTTTTTTGTATAAATGTTTAAATACATATATATTTAAAACTTGTTTAAAAAAATGTTTTGAAAAGGTTATAACCTTTAAAATATTGTATTTTTTTAACTAATGATTTATTTTTATTTTTAAATGTAAGTAGCAACTATTAAATTTGTATAGTATAGATTGCGCCACACAGTGATTGTTAATTTTTATTTATTTAAGCCATTTTTTGTGTTTTTTTAAAAATGTTTTTTTATTGAAAAATTGACTGTTTGTTATTTTTTTTTAGCTGTTTTTGGATATTTGCGTAAGCGCCATCTATCACACAAAAATTTAACAATATTGATTAATGTGAACTTCTCACTTTAAAAATAAAATGCACGAGTGGGTCGCTCGAACGTGCTCTTATGTGCGATCAAACTGTGGTTTTAAAGTAGGTATATGTACACAGTACTTACACTTTAGACTGAAAAAATGTCAAAAAATAAAAATAAAATTAGAAATAAATTGTTTAAAAAAATATCTGAAATTGATTTGACACCAACGAAATGTAAACCAAGTGACTTCTCACACAAATCCCAATTTACGAGAAAAAATTTATAAAAATTGTTGGAGCAGTTTTTTTAAATATTAATTTTTTATACATACATATGTATGTATATAAAATTTTGAATACATTTTTAAGAAAAAAAAAATGCTAGGCAAATTTGTATTACTTATTTATGCGGAGTTAAAAAATTAATTTTGAAAAAAAATCATACCTACACCCATTTTCGAAATATCGAATTTTCAAAAAATAATTTTGAAATTTTTTTTAAAAATCTAATCTTTTTAAAAATTGGTATGCAATATTATTACAACATATGAGGAGCTTTATTGTTTCATTAAAATTGGTTCAACCGATAGTGAGACAGTCGAAAACTCAAAAAAATTATTCTATGAGAGGCAACATTTTTAAAAGATAGATAAATTTTTTTCCCAATAATATGGTAGATCTTTCTGATATTAGTTCACACAAAAACTTTAAACAAAATCGTAGAAGCCGTTTTTGAGAAAAATGAGATTTTCAATACCAGTTTCTAAATATTTGTATGGGAGGTACCGTTATTTTTGGTTATAAGAAAAAGTTTTCTTTAAAATCTGTTGAAGCTTTTTTGAGAAAATCGAAAATCAAAGAAAAAAATGGTTCTATTTGAGGTACCATTTATAACTATTTTTCGGAAATTTTTTTTTGTTATAAAATGGTAGCCTTTTTTCGGATTTTTTTTGTTATAAAATAGTACCCTTTTCGTAAAAAAAAATACTAATTTTTTTTTTCAAGTTGTGGGAACATTTTTGAATTTCATTTTTTGCTAAAAAAATTTGTGGGGCAGGTATGGTTATTTTTGGTCTTAAAATATAAAAAAAAACGTATAGGGAAATGCCTAAAAAATTCTAGGTATCAAGTTTAAAGGAAGTCGACCCACCCCTTTAAGCTCTAGCCGAACAGACATATGTACATACATATGCGAGAACCATTTTACAAATTTTATTAAACGATCATCGGTTTTAATATAAAATTTAATTGTCTGCAAAAAGTTGTAAATATAAAATTTTTATAATTTGGATCAGTTTTCTAGTAATATCAAGAATATTAAAAAGTGACTAGTGTGACCATCCTTTCTAAAATTCAAAGGGTTAATTTAGTTGTCTTCTATAATATTAAGATTTAGATAAAGAGAGAGAGACAGAGAGGGAAAGAGAGAAATGAAGTTACTAGCATTTAAGTTACATTCATATTAATCAGGCAGGAAGAATAAAAACCAGAACCAAACATCACTATTATGATAAGCAATTAAGCATCTATCATTGCTTTGAGCAATACCTCAGCAAATTATTGTGCGATTCACGAATAAACAATTCATACAATCTAGCCACACCAGGATCAGTCATATATGAAGTCTAGAGTCAACAATCAATAGGGAGTTTTTCAAATTGCTCCTCTAGTTTAGATGATACCTACTATAAAATTTGTCCCCAGAAACACATTCAAATTTAACGCCTAATTGAGTCGCTTTTCCTTATAAATTGTTTCTGGTACTATATCAAAAGGTAGTTTGTGGTTTTTCTTCAGCACATACATATTAGCAATAAAATCTATTCCGCACCATTTTACATAATCATCATCATCATAAAACCAAATGCCGTTAAATTTTATCGATTATCACACCTTGTAGTTGGTTAAGCACCCATCGTCAAATAAACACATTTTTTTTTTTTTTTTTAATTTTAATTTTACTATGCCAGACATCACACCACATGCGCGAAAGATAATCAACCGAATCCAAAAGATTACGCCTACATTTTATTAGTTCATGAGCTTTTATTAGCCAGGATTTTACAACTCACTTAACGATATTACGCCACCACACTCACTCGCGATGATGTCTGGAAATAACACTGACCCCGGTCTACGTTAACCAAGTTGCAATTTTTATACATCAAAATGCACAAATTACCATAATTATTATAACCACGATTTGTTTATGTTTACCTATATAAAAGTGCAGCTATGTAGACTCTACAGTCTAGAGTCATGCGAATGATTTTATTGAAATAAAAAAAAAATCAACGAAACAGGTGTGAATTAATTGCAGTTTAATCGAAATCCAAACAAGTATGTAAACAGTTGAGGACCCAACCAATCAACCTATGGCATACTATCGTCATCGTCATCATCATCAACATGATATGCCACCTTCACGCTTTGACTAATCTATGTGTCGCTCACCTTTAGCCACTCCTGGCTTCTAAGGTGGCACATTGCGAGCATACCTTAAAGATTCGAGTATGTTATCGGCCGAGGCACTCGCCTCTAGTCTTCACTTCACTTTACGTTCACGTTCACACAATACCAGTGAAGCGAGCGCACAGCATGCAATTTTAAAGAGTCAAAGCCTCAGAGCAACAAGTCCACACAGTCCGCATACAATAAACAAATTGGCAGTCAATAGTGCACGAAGGTGAATTGTTTTTGTTTTTTTTTGTTTTGTTTTTGTTTTTTTTGTATTCGAAGCTCAAAAGCAGAATAAGCATCGTTAAATAAATTCCAATAAAAGAATTTATTTCTGAATCTGAAGTAGGTATCAATATTATATAAAATAAATAAAATAAGACCTCGATCAGAAATAGAGGATACGAGTATAAAATTTAAAAAAAAAAAAAAATCATGAAAAAAAACTAAAGAAGATGAAGAAGAGCAAAATAACGAATTATCGCTAAATTTAAACACAACATCCGATGAAGAAGAGCATTATCCGAATTGAATTCTGTTTTCGAAATCAAATCGTTGAAAATGGAAACACAACAAAGGACGATAAAAATATAATAAAGCGATTGCACGCCATAACACACAAGGGACGTGCAAAAAATGTCGGTAGAATAAAAAAAAAACAATCACAGGAAACAAAAAATGGATAAAGATGACAAAAAACCTGTAACTAAAACAACAACAATCGATATTTTGATTTTTTGTTTGTGGGTGGGAATTTAAAAGGGCAATGATATTTTGATTTTTTATATTTATTTAAAAAAAAATAACTTATTCGCTGTTGCACTCTTTTGACCCAGTGCTGTCTTCCACCTAACATTTTTTCAAATCAAGTAGGTATCTTGAATTTTAGAATAATAATAACACAAAGTTAATTAATAGTATACTTCTTAAGGCTGTAAAAAGAAACCCTTAAGTTAAGTTAGTTTGTAAAGGCTTAAAGAAAAAAGGCCCGACACATTTGTGCTTGCTAAGATATTTTTTTTATGTAATCTTCTTCTTAATATACGAAAGTCATTCCTTTTTGTGCATCACTTATGATAGGAATTTTATAAGCAGTCCTCATAATTCGCATTTCTCAGTAAAATTTTACAGGAAAGAAAAATATCTTAGCTTTTTACTTGCGGTATATATGTAGGTACTATATGGCAAGTTATACATTCGTAAAAAAAATTGAACTCGAGATATTGATCAAAGTTAAAATTACGATGATAGCGAAGTCAAAAAAAGTGGGTCTCGCAGTTCTGTCTGTCTGTCTGTCGTTCCTTTCGGCTGAAGCCTTAACGGGTGGATCGATTTTCTTAAAACTTGGTACCTAGCGTTTTTTGGACATTCCCCCCACACGTGTTCTTTTATTTTTTTTCAAGGCCAAAAATATCGATACCTGCCGTACAATTTTTTTTACCAAATAATGAAAATCTTATTTTTCTCAAAAACGTGCCCACAACATTTTTTTGAAAAAATTTAGTAATTTTTTTATATAATTTTAAAAATATTGCGTAGGTACCAAAATTAAAAAAAAAAAATTGTTTGATTTTTGAAAAGACCTTAGGTAGGTACATTATTTTTGTGAGAACATAATAATATTCGAAAACGAGTAAACCGATTTTTATTAAACTTGGCATCTAAAAGTTTTTTCACATTATCTAGCAGAATTTAAATACATTTTTTTTTATTATACCCAAAAATAACCTACTATACAAAATGTTTAAAAACCAGTATTGAAAATCTCATTTTTCTCAAAAACGGCTCCTACGATTTTGATAAATTTTTTTGGATTTTCTACTATCTCATTATCTGTTAAACCAACTGTAATGAAATTTCTTACACAAAAGGTACTAATAAGTTTGAATAATATTGCATATAAAAATTTCCAAAAAACCAAATTTTGGATTTAAAAAAAAAAATTTAAAAATTATTTTTCGAAAATTCGATATTT
Source organism: Epistrophe eligans (assembly GCA_951394125.1). Classification (NCBI taxonomy): domain Eukaryota; kingdom Metazoa; phylum Arthropoda; class Insecta; order Diptera; family Syrphidae; genus Epistrophe; species Epistrophe eligans. The sequence goes on along the minus strand of OX596029.1, from coordinate 14,844,536 downwards.
CGAAAATGAGTGAATGATTTTTTTTCAAAATTAATTTTTAAACTCCACATAAATAAGTTCTAAAAATTTTCCATCCTTCCATCATTCCATACTTTGCAGTGCCATCTTTTGAACATTTTTCAGACTAGTAGTAGTTGGATTTTTAAAAACAAAAAACACGCATGTAATAGTTTTGTCTTAAGAGAGATTTATTATAAATTATCAGCCTTTTTCTCATATAAGAAAAGTGGGCGTGATAGTAGGCGGAACAAATAAACCAAGTAATTTTTTAAGTTTAGTTACAAAATTTAGTTACAAAATTTTGACGTTCTAAGAACATGTCTCCCTGTTTAAGACGTAGGGGTAATTTTTTAAAAATTCGACTTGAAATTGAAAAAAAAAAAAATATTAAATATCAACGGCAATGTCTATTGTGTATCACTACCTTAATAAAGTTTTTAAATGAAATACATTTCTTGAATACTTTAAGAAAAATAAATTTTTAGACTTAAATTATAAAAAAAAAATAAAAAAAATTGTGTTTAAACTAATTTTATTAAATTTTTTACATTATTAAGTAGTATTTTTGTTCTTAAAATTCAATGCTCTTATCAATTTTTAGTTGAACACTAAAAACCATACCTATATGCTTTAAAGTCTTCATGGTTTTGAGAAAATCAATATTAACGAAAAATACGAAATACTTCGGCGATACAACGATTCCCAGGCTCCGCTAGTACCAAAGAAATCTACGAAAATCCATATTACTCTTTAATTGGCCCACTTTTTTATTTTAATAACAAATCATGGTCCTTTAAATAAAAATCTCCCAAAAACAGTATACGTCTTTAGAAAAGGGCGGAAAATGTGCAGATAATGAGACTAATCGTTCCTTTTTCATTCAAATTCTCATTCAAACTTTAGATTCTACTATTTTTGTGTTAAAATTGAAATCTTTCTTGTCAATTCTTTTCAATATGGATACGATTTGTGGAAAGGTTATGTAAACTTTAGGTTTTACCCTTCTAACCATACCAATTACAATATCAAGCATTTTGAATAGCTCTATACCCGAAACCTACCCTCTTTATCTTTGACATTAAGACTGTTATATTAAGCTTGTTGAAGTCTGAGGTCAACCCGACCAAATATGTAAACAGTATTTGGGGCCAAAAATTGAATGAGAATCAATAACTTGGAATGGCTGTGGTTTCTCAATTCCCATCTCATATAGCCTCACTACCATCATCGCCGCCGTTCGCCGCCGCCTTGTCAGTAAAGACTTTTTTTTTTCACCCTTACATTTTTAGGATTAATATTTTGAAGATATTTTTTTTGTCTTCATTCTTGGCTCAGTCTTTTGAAATAAAAGAAAACCCAATGACTTGAGCGGTTTATCTGCTTCTGTGTGTAGCAACAAAACAAAAGAAACACCTTTTTATCAGCAATAAAAATGCTAAAATCAGATTTCTTATTTTCTCTACAATACCTACAATATATAGGTAGGTATACGTATATATGTCCTGCACCCTCTGTATAAACACTTGAGTCTGCTTCTTCTGTTGCTGCAACTCATGTTGTTGGCGGGGCGGGGGAGAAAGAATTATAATGGGGGATGAGCGGATGTCTAAGGAGACACACTGTTAATAATACTTCACCCGCTTAGCCGCTTAAATGCGCTGTTGTGTCTTTCGTTGTCTGATGTTATATGTGTCGGTATTAAAAGGTTGAGGGCGGGTGTCATATATATGTATGTATGTTCATTGTACCTACTATACTGTACACAATTGGTAGAGTCTTAATTATTTTTGTTCTTCCAGTTCTTTGGTTTGATTTTTTCCTTACATATACATTTTGTTCAGTTTTCACTTTTGGTTTGCCTTTTTGACTTTGTTGTCGTCGGGGGGGGAGTTTTTGTTTTTATTCTTTTTGTTCATTCATTTTTGTCTCGTCGCTTCGATCGCCTTTTTATGTGCTTGCTGTAAAAAAAAATGTTTTGTTTTAATTTAAACTTTATATTCAGCGTTTGCGTTTTAAATCCTTCTCAATTTTGAACATAGTGATGGGCTGATTACTTTTTTTTTAATAATCACATATACATACATACATATATACATCCTTAATAGTCTGCACTCTTCATTGTGACTTATTATTTGACAACGAGTATGAATTCAAGTTTTATGATTCCTAATAGCAAAACTATCTCCTTTTGAGAATGTCAAAACTTTAAGCTTTAACTCAGTAACTTAGTTTCACGCATCCCTCCCAAATATAATTTAAAATACTACATACCTATCTGTGAATTTTTGACCTATTCTAATGAACCCATTCAATAAAAAAAATAATACAAAAAAAAGGAAAACAAAAATTGATTTATCGCCGCGCCGCCGGTTCGTATCGAAAAATCAGAAAATGTATTTATATAGTGAAGGCTGGTACAGTTTCCAGTCAATACACACTGACAAACTCATCAAATGTCCTTAATACTTAAAGTGCTAATTTATTTTTGGCACATTCACACCATCATGTTATGGAAACTGTCATAAGCAGAGGCAGTTGGAAGTGTGACACCCACACGCTGAGCTTGAATAGAACACTGATATCGATGACTATGAATACATTTGAATGTTAGGTACGTTTATCGATCTAATCACAGTTTGATTTTCGTTCTCTGATGGATGGGTATAAGGAGAAAATTGATTATTATGGTGGTCACATCAGTTAAACATAAATCTATTTTTTTTTTTTTTTTGAATGAAAAAAATTTATTTGATATAATTTTCGAAATAATTAAAAGAAAAAAAAGAATTTTTTTTTAAACAAAAATAGTAAATTTGTTAAAGAAAAAATTATAAAAGATTTTCATGTGCATATTTAAATCATTATGTACTTTTTTTAAAAGTTTTAGGTTAATATTAAAAAAAAAAATTGTGACCTTGCGTGGTGAAATTTTATGAGACGTCGAAGAACTCTAAAATAATTTTTGAGTAAATATTCGCTGTACAATACATAATATTGCTTTTTTAAAATTTTTGAAAACTTACAATTTACTTACTTACAATTTGTTGCATTTTGAAGAAGAAATAATTTTTTTTTTCATATTCCCTTTAGGGTAGATTTTTTTGACACATTGCTAACTAAATCCAATTTTTGATAGAATTTTGGAAAAAGATAACGGAAAATTCTAACTAAAAGCGGTGCAAGTGTCACGACGTTCACTAATACAGTGCACGGTTGGATTGTACAAGTAGCTCCTAAACATTTAAAATTTTACCAAGGTTTTGAGGAGTGAGTATAACGCAATTTATACAATTTTAAAACAATTAAATTAGGTATGCGGTGTGAAAACCACACTGACTAAAAATATGTGAGTAAATAAAAATAAACAATTTAGCAACGTGCTGAACATGTCTATCCTGGCATTTTCATTTAACAGTTTAAAATAATAAATTGTTAAAACTCAACATTATTAGAAATAAATTGTAGTTTAAAAAAAAAAAACAATTTTAATGCAAAAATATGGTATACCAATTTTAAGTTTTAACTAATGTGCTGTTAAAAATTCATTTTGAAAAACCTCCAACCCGTTTTTTAGTAATCTAATTTTGAAGAAAAAAATAATTGTTTATGTTTTGAAATCCGAATCTTTTTTTTTTTCAATTTTGATATTATTATTAAATAAAAATTAGCTATGTTGATTATTATTAGAAAATCGAAAATAAAAAAAAATAAAAACATTTCCATGAAATATTGATTTTATAATAATACACAGAAAAATTTATAAGGGGTTCTTGTGTGATAACACAATTGCAGTTAGGCTGCCAAGCTTTCACACCAATATATTAACAGAAAAATGTTTTGAAAATCATAAGACTTTTTAGTTGATTTTTTAATAGTGTTAGATATACCGATATTTTCGGTTCTAAGATCAGTTATTTTAATTCTTCTGGTAAGTGTTTAAAAACACTACGTACTTATTCGAAAATAAATCGATTAAGTTATTTTCCAAATATTTAGTTTTTTTTTTAAATATAAAAAAAAACCTATGCACAACTGGATTGCACAAACTTGCTCTTGTTGTTTACAAACAAGCAGTTAGATTTTAACGAACAAAATATGGGAAAAGTGAGAAGTACAAAATAAATGAATTTTTTGTTTATTTTTTTTTTTTTTAATTTAAAAAAAATTAATTTTCAAATACAAGTTTTTTATTGCAAAATTTTTTTAAACTATTACAGTGAAATAATTGAAAATCTATATGTGAATAACTAAAGGAAATTTTCTCAAAAAATGTTAAAATTGGTAAAAAAAAATTTTAAAGCCGTTTTTGAGAAAATTAAAAAAAAAACCGAAATATTTGTATGACTCTACCCGTATTAGATGAGCTAAAACAAAAACTCGATTTTCTCCTCTAGTAATCACATAAAAATGCTCTGTACCAAATTTTAAGCAAATTAGTTCACGAGTTTAGCCTTTAACTTTTAAATTACAATGGACACATGGATGCACACTGCACAGGCCGGCGGCGCCATTGTGAAAACTAATATTTTCTTTATTTTTCTTTTTTTTTTTGAGATGTGAGATCAATTTTTTATCTTCTCCATTATCATTTAAACAAAACCCTAAGTACATTTTTTTTACGAATCCATAACTTGCAAGACTGTTTTTTTGTTGGCTAAAAAAGATACATTTTAAATTTAGACCCCTATTTATCGCTAATAAACAAATTTTGATTTTGTGAAAAAGGTACTTTTGGTAGTTAAAATAACGTAGTGTAGAACGTAGAGTCTCTAATACAACAATTTGCAACATTAATTTATGGCCCTATTTGTTATGACCTTGAGCGATTTTATTCAAATTTAATAAGGAACTACGTCTTATTAACATAATTTACCAAATATTTTTGAGTGTTTTTTTTTTACAAAGGTTCATTTAAAAAAAAATAAAGTAAGATTTCCTTTGACTTTCTTCCGTACCTACTATTATTCATTATATATCAATTAATAGATACTCATAACCCAATACCTTGCATTTTCAATGATCAACACTTATATACAAATAGGTTTAGTCTTTAACACTACAATACGTGTGACCAAGACTTTTGATAACAAAATAAATTGCTCGTATCGCAAGTCACTATGGCGTATGAGTGATTTTTTTTATATTTTTTGTTTTAAATACTTTATCATATTCTTCAGCGTTTTTAAAATTGTATAAAATTCCAAAAGAAAAACAAAAATTTGTCACAGTACAGTATGAAAATATTATGTATATTAGCAACCATAAGCTTGCTAAAAGTAGAATTCGTATGCCTTGGGTCTGTATACGGTTCCTTTGAGACATACACTGTACATATGTATGTATCTACATTTCCTAATCAAATGTAGCTTAATGCAATGCAATCTTAAATTTATATTTATTTTCAATAACTTTATACACACTTCAAAATACATACCTAAATGCAGTCATTCCTCAAAAGTCGATAAGCGAAAAGTAGTGTTTACCAAATCGCATTTATGGAAAACCATAACGCATTTAAGTCTGCATACGGAATGACTAATGCTGTTACCATTTACTTCAGTTTTGTTTCTGCTAATATTCTACGACACACAACATTTTATCTAACTTTTGCTTTCATGTTACGTAAAAATTTACTTAAATAAAAAAAAAAGAGACACACCCTTCGCCCCCGCTTTATGTGATTATAACGGCGGCGGTGGTGTGCTGGCACTCTGGGGCACCCAATAACAACATCGTCGTCGGTCGACCTGCCGCCGCTGCCGCCACCGCCATCAACCATCAATGCACTGATGTGGGTCTTGCTGTGAGTTTGTTTACTTACAAAATAAATTTATTATTTCTCAAAGTTGAGGTGAAATAAAAACGGTACCATATAGGTACCCCGAAACAATCAACGTGTGCGCTTTATGCAATCACGGTTATGTATGGTTACGGTATGGAGATGGAGTTTAGTTCGACACCAAGCTGGCCGACCAACAACGAACGACAACGACGACGACGACAAGTCAACGTTTTTTCTATGCCAGCAGCATGAGTGTTTGTTTCACAATTTTTGTCTCCCGTTTTTAGTTTTTAGTTTTTTTTTTTCATTATTTTGTTAATATGCTACAACATAGATTTTTACTCCGATTTGTGAAGAACCCTTTTTTTTGACGTCAACAAAACTTGAAAGGCAGAAATAACCCTGAGGTAAAGATAGAAAGAGAGACAGAGAGTTGATATTTCGTGACATCACCAAAATAGTAAAAATATCACCATCATTGTCACCATCAGCTCCATCACCAGTTTATGTTGGATACCATTGTTCGTGAATTATTTAGTTCTCTTATACCTTTGTTACACTCCGTGTTGCTATATTTATAACAAACCAAAACCATCAGCCACTTGCTTCTGTTTGATACAATTTGGTTACCTTTTGTTGTGCTATTATTGATCAAGATGTCAATCAAAGAGCTCTTAAAAAAAAATAAAAGAATCAAACAAATGACAAAAAATGACAGATATGGTTACAATGTAAAGTGCTACTATGTACAATTTTTAAAGGAAGGCAAAAAAAGCTTTTTAAAAAAATACTGAAGAAGAAAAAAATATTATGAAATGAGTTTTTTTTAATCAATGCAGTTTAATTGTTATTAAATTAGTTTTAGCTTCTAAAGGTGGTACTACACTTTACCAAGGGCCTTAAATAACAAGTGTCACTAGCCAGACCAGTGTTTATATCTAGCTACGTCTGGACTCCCTTGGTAAATTGCTCACCTTCCAAATTTGTGCCATGTAATACCTAAGTAGTATAGTCTGCCGTACAGTTGGCCCAAAAAACTCCTTACTCTAGAAATAATACTGGCATTTTTTTACAAAATACTAAACTTATTAAAACTTCGGCTGAACACGCCTAAAAAAGTGACAGTTCATGCAAAAACCAAGCAAACATCTCTTTTTCACATTTTTAACTGCCAAAGTGACGTTTAACTCTAAATGTCACTTTGGCATTTGACATTGATACTAAAAAGTTAAAATAGACATTTAGTGATTTTAACTTTAGTAAAATTTTAAAATTTGGAAAATCCTGTTTTTAACCAGGCATCATATTAAAAATGCTTAAACATCTTAACTTAATATTATACTGTCTTTAATGTGACAAGAGTTAAAGAAAAGTTATATATTTTTTTGTTTTTTTTTAAGTCGGGTCAGGTGACTTACGACTAAAAACAAGATAAGGATTTCAAAAAGAAGCCAAAAAATGATCATATTTAAATTTAAGAAGAACAGCAATAGTTCTTTCAGATTCCGCTAGGAGTTTTGTGGAAAAAAAGAAAAGAATTTGGTTGAACGGCTTCATTAAAATACAAAACTGCACGATTTGCATTGAAAGACAACCTGAAGCCATTATTAAGACACAATTTCATCCAAAAAAAAATCTTGATGATTTTGAGCTGGTGGAATAATTAGCTTATAAGTATTTCTTCAAGGGTGAAGCCAGTCAGAATATTAGAGATTAATGCAAGATCTTTGGTTTCAACAAAACAATGCAATATTAGTCCAGGCAATAAAGCATTTGACTCGGGAAAAATCGCCGGAAAGTTTGATTTTGGTATATAGCCTCCTCATGGCGTTCTTAAAAAACTGTCAAAAGTCGATATGAACGGTGCTAACAATTTAATGGGGGGTTAAAGGCACCCCAAAATGGTTTTTCAGGAATAACTCCTGAATGGTTTATTGTACAGAAAACATGTTAAGAACTAATTTGTAGCTAAACAAATTTCCTACAATAAATGTTAATATCATTTTTTTCATAAAAATAACCGTTTTCGAAATAAACCAATCGGAGTTAAGGGTTTTACTTTTCTATGTAAAGGTCGGTTTAGTTAAAAAACTGTGAATTTTGTGATATATTTATACATTTTTTGAATTGTTGATGCATGTGTTTGTAGACATGATTTAAGGATATTGGCTCACTCTATATGTCCATCCCTTCGGGTGGGAGGGGCAAATAAAAAAAAAAAAAAAAATAGAAATGAACGCAAAGACACAACGGCAACACTTACAATATTATGTTATAGCTTTTTGTAAAGCCAGTAGTTCATTGTTTAATTGTGTTTTTAAATTAAGTTTTTTTAGTGCCTAGTTCTTGAATAAATTATTTTTAAATTCAAAGTTTTGAAAATAAAATTCCAAACAAAAATTATTTATTCAAAAACAAGCACTAAAATAATGTTTTTTTTCAGGATTACTGCTTTTTGCGAAACGGTTCGGATTTGGCAGAAAATTATAGGTTCTTTGCATTAATTTCGACAAACAACACGCTCAAAGGATGAATGGTCGACTGTGTTAGCCTCTATAGGATCTGGTTCTCAACAAGCTATCGTGGCATGATTTTTTAATTTATTTTAGGCTTTTTTCGTTCCATTAAATATTCCAAATACGTATTTAATAGTAAAACAATTATTAATATTTACCCATTTGTTTTTAATTTTTAAATAGATTTATAGAGAAAAACTAAAGTAGTAACCCTTTTGGCTCAACACCCTGTTCAAATAATTTTTTTTTAAAATCATTACTCATTTCAACCTGACTAACTTTTAAACACATTTAAAGTTGAAAAGATAAGTAAATTACCTGAAATTACCACCCGGTAAAAACATCTAAGCCTAAACAAATAAACAGTCGTCAAAACTATTTCTCATTTTTCTTTTTGTTTTGTTTTTGTTTGTGCCCAAGTATAGGTATATATGCATACATATACTCTCACACAAAACTATCTGACCAACAAGATATTATATATGTATGTAGGATAGGATTGTAGGTACGGGTTGGAATACCAGGTTTTCCCATGGGCAAGCCTCAGTTCAGTTCAGCTCAGTGTGAAGTTTGTCCAAGTTCGATCGGTTGATGATGGACCTGGAGCTGGGAGATTGGGGTAGCACACACAACTATACATAACTTAGCCTTTTTTTTTGTGGATCCAACTATGCACAGATGCACTCCATCGATACAAATTCTGCAGAGTCGCTATATCTACATACATACGTAGATATACGAAGTAAGGTAATAATAACCAGAGGCATGCCTCTATGCTTTGCTTGGCTAGGTGAATAATATCTGTTTGAATTGTTTTGTTTATATCTCTCTGGTCCTGCTCTGCTCTATGAACAACAGAGAACAGACTCCTAACTATCCATTCCGTGTACTGTGTTGTATTTGTATCTGGGTAAGGAGTATGCTTCGGGGTTAGGTAGGCCAAAGCACACGTATTGAGATACATACATCTATCTACTTATCTATATGTGATGCGTGCTTGTGGACGAGGCACACTGCGCTGGTGATGATTGTGGGGGATTTTTGTTGATGCAAAGTGAAAAGTTTTTAATGTGCTCACATTTGATCATCATGTAGATTTGGGGTGTTAGGTGGGTGGGTGGGTTTGTTGGTTGAATTTCCTGGCCGTGGCTTGGCTGACTAGCTGGCTGGCTAACTGGTGTGGTGGTTGTGGTTTGCTGCAGTTATAAAGGAAGAATGGGTTGAGATATGAGTACTGTTGGAACTTTTGGAGTTTTGATATTTTGTGGAAATGGTTTCCCATTGCCCATCAGTGAAGTTGTTGTGGATTTTGTTCATTTTTTATTTTTATTTTTTGTCATTTTTTTCTTCTTTTTTTTTTTTAGAATTATACACAGTTTCTTGTTTTGCAATTGGGAGTAGAAAAAGTTTGTATATAATTGCATGTATATAGGAAAAAGTTTTATGAAATTAAACTTTATTGCTCTCTATGTTGTCAGCGTATTCTGCTTTTAGTGTAAGTTGAAACTACATATTTACATATAAATATATAAAAAAAAGAGTACACATTCTTAAATGATCTTTTTACAAATCAAAAGTTTAAATGACAAACAATTTTCCATTGAGAATCATTTCAGCTCAGTAACGATAAATTCTAGTTGTGTGTTTTTATTCCTTAAAAATCAGTGTTACTGAGAATTTTGTAAGAAAATTTATATTTCGTATGTTTATTGTCTTTTTCATTTTTTAATAGGACCAGCCGTTCACGAAAATATTATTTTTTATTAAAAATGCTTGCACATATTCTGATATGTTTGTTTTTGGTAGCTAAAATGGGTATAGAATATTTTAAGGAAAAAAAAATTCCAAGTAATAGTTATTAACGGCACTACCCATAAAATATTTTTTTTTTTCATTTTAACATTTTTTTTAAGAAAACAGTTCTGAAACTGATTTTGGTAATTTTTGTATTGAGCGACTGTTTGAAGTCTGTACAAACATTTTCCTAATTTTCTAGATAATATCTAAAAACCAATACGTTTCAAAAGTTTAAAAAAAACCAATCAAGTTGTTTTCGACACAAATATTGAGTTTCTAGAAAAAATTTAATATTTTTGTAAGTAAGAAAAATTGACAAAGTAAATTCAGCAAATTTTTTGTTCTGTTCGATTCAATTTTTTCACTTAAGAGAGTTCTTTTCAATAAAAAAAATATTAAATTTAACTGAAAATATGTGTCAGGTAAGCGGATTTTTCACTTAAGCGAGTTTTGCTCGGGGATGCAAAATGTGTTTCAGATAAGCGGGTTTTAATATTTATGGTGAACTTTCAAAAAAAAAAAAAAAAATAAATATTAACTTAAAAAAATTACAAAGTCGTATTTGAAAAACACATTTAATTTTTAAAGGAAAAAAATTTAAGATACAAAATTAACAAAGTCGTTTTTAAAATATGCAGTCAAAGCTCTAATAAGCGGGACACTCATGATTCCTCAATTTTTGTCCGGTTATGAATTTGCTTAAAAAAAACTATACTGTTATTTTTTTGTTTCATTTGTTGATAAAAAATAATTCCTAAATAAAATTATGTGTCCGCATATTGGAGCAGGTTTTCTATATAAAATTACCAAGAAAAACTGTCCGTGTCCGTTTATGAGAGTGTCTGTTTATAGGAATAGTAATTTTTATGAAAATTTCGAAAAGAGGTTTATTCTCGAAAATGGTTTCGTTTAAGTGAATTGTCCGCTTATTGGAAGTGTCCGCAAGTAGAGCTTTCACTGTCCATACTTAAATTGAGTTATCAAAAAAATAATTTTTATTTTGAAATTAAAAAAAAAATATTTGTTTCATAATTGACAACGTGCTATTTTTTAAACAAATATTTTTTTTTTAAATAAAAAAAATTATTATTTCTTTTTTTGAAAATTAAAATTAAATTTTTAAATAAATGTTATGTATTTATATTTTCTACAAAACTCACTTAGCACGTTTAACTATGAAAATGAATGTAGGGCCTGCCATATAATTTTGTTAAAAAACGCTTATTTTTCTTGAGAACTGCTCCTTCGATATTCATAAAAAAAAACATTTCGGTGTACTATGAAATTCGATTTTTTTCTATTTTCCAATTTTACCATCGCGCCCTCACTGATTTCAATTAATTTTTGTTTACCTATATTTCTTAAAAAATCTTAATAATATTGCATATCATAATTATCTAAAAAATGATGAAATTCTATGTTTCAATACTTTTTTTGGTTGAAATTTGCATATGTATATACGATTTTTTTTCTTAAAAACAAAAAATGTGGCGTTTGTGATAATGTTAGTTTTTCAGTTACAATATAGTTGCAGAAATATGTATCTGTCAGAAACATACTTTAAGCTATTCCCGAGTTAAGTGACAAAATTCGTCGAATTACGTGGGATCTTAATTTTCCAAAAAAGAAAAAAAAATAAGTCTATATCGTTACCGAATCTAGAAATTTTAGATTACTTTAAGAAGCTATGAGTTCACATTTCTGACATAACATCCTTAGCAATTTTGTTTTTTTTTTTACTGAAAAACCTTGTCTTATTTGGTCAGCCAAGTTTCTTATCTTTCTGGCCACATATGTATTCTGAACATCTCTAGAAGCCAAATTATAGTGTTTTACTATATTTCTTTAAAAAATTGACGTTTTATTTTTTTATTCTAGAAAACTCAAGCTAAATTTAAACTAATTTCAAGTCCTTAAAATTTCCTTAAATCAATAGGTATCTTTATGCCTTTAAATAAATCTTATTTCATTTATTTTGTATCAATTTCTATTCGTAAACTTTATGTCACAAGCAAAAATGTGTTTTTAATTAATTTTAACAATTTTGATAACTCTTATAACCACATTAGATAGATTTAAGGATTCTCGAATAAAAATTATGATTGAAGTTTAACCAAATCGCATGTGTTTGATGAAGCTTCTAGATTGTATTTTTTTTCTTTCCATTTGCGCAGCTTCAAATAATCAATTCGATTTATACAAAAGGATCAAGGACCCTTTTTTTTCCTGTCTACAACGGCCTACCTTACAACTTGAGATTAGTCTTGTATATACTTTAGTTATCATTTTATAACTTTCTCGCGATTTTCTATTCAAAAAAAGGTTTATGTAGGTAAAAATAAAAAAAAAAAAAAGAAAACCAATAAACTGCTCAGAGTGCAGAAATTATTATCTATACGGATGCTGAGACTGATGCTGAAGCGGCTTATAAATATGCTTAGCAAGCAATCTTTATGCATTCGTCCGTTTCTGGGCATCTTATAAGGCTCCTTGGCTATGGCTGTGGCTGGTTAGAGTCAACTGCCTGGCTAGCTCATGTAAAGCGTCAATAGACAAATCGAGCATTCAGATTTACGCGATTTGTGTACGCAAAATGGTATGTCAGTGTATGGTATGGTGGATGGTGGTGTCTTGTGGGGACGTCTATATGTTTGCTTTTGTTTCTCTGTATCCGTATCCACCTTTTTTTTGTTGTTGTTTCGGTTCGACCATTCCTTGCTTGTGGATCAGTTGGTTTAGTTTGCGCATTTCCATCTATTTTCATAAAAAAAAATTGTTTTTATTTTTTTTTTTTGTTCATATAATTGCCTCTTTGCGCTATGCTGGCTGAACGTACTTATTCGTATTCATCAGCATCAAAAAAAAAGATACTTACATATGGCGACCTCTATAGCGCCTTGTTTTCATTTGTATCTTTGTATCTATATCTATAAAATAGATACACATAGTTTCAATAATATTATAATAATGTGCTTCTTCTTCTTCTTCATTTTATGTTGTTGTTGTTTTTTCTTCTTGGTCCGCTTGGTCGTCGTCGTTTGGGTGCTTCTTGGATGGATCAGGTTGGTTAATGTTTTTTTTTTTTGTGTGTGCTTTCTTTTTTTATTTTTTTTTTTATAAGGTAGGTATATTGTGTGTTTATAAGAAGCTCGTTTGTATCTTTGCCTTTGATTGAATTATATTTTTAGCGCAATGGATGTTTGTACATAAAGTCATACATGGGTAGGTATATGAAAATATATTTGTATCTACATAAAAATTAATAAAACAGAAAGAAACAAATATATTCAATACAAAATTTATAATGTTGAAATAATAATTTTAGAGATAAACAAACAAAGAATAAGTAGTTTTAAAATTATGTGAATATAGAACGCTCGGAATCAGAAAAATGGTTATAAGTTGTATCTTCTATAGAACCATTTTTTGATTGTTTGATTTTAAATTTTTTCAAGAACGGCTCAAATGATTTTGATAATTTTTTTTTATAGAAAATCTTTCACGAAGTTTTAAAAGTTCTGTATAACAAAATTTTCCAAATCTTTTTTTTTTATTTTTAAAATAAGTTTGATTTTTTTTTTTTTAGACTTAATAATTCGAAAATATCGTGGTCGATTTTTATTAAATTTGGCACTAAGCAGCAGCAGTTCGAGCAGATGGAATGGAAAAATATTATTTTTCTCAAAAAAGGCTCCTACGATTTTAATTATTTTAATTAAAATTTGTATGTCAACTAATATTAGTACGATCTACTATATTATTGAAAAAAAAAATATCTATCGTTTAAAAATAATATCTCTCATAGAACCAGTTTTTTTGGTTTTCGACTATTTTATTATCTATTGAACCGATTTTAATGAAATTTTTTACACAAGCCTTTAATAAATTTAAATAATATTTTTTTCTTAAAAATGATTTTAAAATTTTATATATAAAAAATTAATTTAAAAAAAAACCACTCCAACGATTTTAAATATTTTTTCTCATAAATTGAGATTTATGTAAGAAATCATATGGTGTAGGTAAATTGCGTTGTTGTCAAAGTTTAAGAAGTGTTTAATCAATTTATTTCTTATTATATTGATTTTTTTAACAATTTTTCAGTGTAAAGTGTAAGTAACATGTATACTTTGAAACCACAGAGTGTGATCGAATGTATGTATGTATTATGTATGTAAGAGCAAGTTCGTGTGGCTCAGTCGTGAATTTTATTTATTTTTGCTTTCCTCAAAAACGGTTCATTTGGTTTTTATCATTTTTTTATGGAGAATATTTTAACAAATTCAAATAGTATTAAGTACCTTTCTACTAAAATGTTCAAAAAATATTTTCAGTTCTTATTTTTTTTTTTTTTTTGAAAACTCAATTTGTATTTTAAAAATGACTTGATCGATTTTTATTAAACTTGGCCCAAGCGGTTTTTTTTAAACATAATCTTAATCTGAAAGCAACAGCCGTTTAGTGAAAATTTTACTTTTATTGAAAACAATTCCTACGATTTTGATTAAAAATTTTGTGTGTGCTAGAATTATTTACCGTTTAGTAAAAAAAAATTACATAATAACAGTACTTATCTAATTCTCATTACACTATTTTTTTTTTTATTTTCAGGTAGATACATAGGTACATAATATTTTATATATAATGCAAAAAAATTTATTACCGTGTCTAAGCTACTTAAATTGAAATTTGTACAAGAGCTTCTTATAAGTTCAAATAATATTGCATAGGTATTTTTAAAATTATCAAAAAAAAAATTGCATTTAAAAAAAATTAAAAAATATATTTTTGAAAATAGTATTCAAAATGGGTAGATGATTTTTTCTAAATCAATTTTTTAACACCGCATTAATTAATAATAAAATGTGGCCCAAATTTTTTTTTAAATGTTTAAAAAATTTTATATGTACCTATGTAGGTAAATATGTTTATAAAAAAGTATTTCTTTAAAGAACCAACGATTTTTAATTTTGTTTTCTCTTAAATAAAGATTCTATTTTTTTAGTTTAAAAGTTTCTAGCATTTAGGTATGTAATGTTATTTGGTATCTTTTTATTTCACTCAAATTAAACTTTAAATTTAACTTTCAATTAAACTTAAGTTTCAAAACATGTACCTATTTTGTTATCATTAAAATATACATGGGTAGGTACCTATTTGAATCAATATTTTTTTGTGTGAGCATTTCGATTGAGAAAAAACATCGGCACTAATTCAACAAAATTTCGTGTAGCATCACCTTTATATAAATCAAAGCTTTAACCTTGATAAATTATATTATTATTCTATTATGCAATATTCATTTGAACAAAATTATCTTGTCTTAAAACATAAAAAAAAATATTAATTTGTACCTAGCTACATAACCTATTACATATCTACTCATATAGGAAAACTTATAAGCTCAACAACACATTCTAAAGCAAAACAATATTCTTTTATTGACTTTGCTCATTGCGCAAGCTATAAAACTATCAAACAGGTACCTACCTAGTAGATAATAAAAATTAATACAATATCTTAGCCCTTAATAGTGACAGAGCAAATTATCTATAAACCTATACATACCTATCTTAATGTAGGTAAGTATATAATAATTCTTGTACCTGTGTACGTATCTATAACGCAATTTTAATTTGTCTAAAAAAAAAACATTTTTAATCTTTCATAACAAATAATGTAAACAGAAAATGAAAAAAAAAAAATTAAAATTAACTCTCCTTAAAAAAAAAAAAACATTTAATAAAAACATACAATTATCATCGCAACCTACTCTATAACATATAAAAAATAAGAAGAAACAAAATTTAAAAAAATACACACCACAGTCCGTCCATTTAAAGAAATCATATAAACATTACATTCCAACGTTGCCACAGCCGCGCCGCTACTTGCTACTCGCAACTCACCACCGACCGCTCAGGCTCACCGGCTGTTGTGCCACCGCGCCGCTCCAACCGGGCACCATGCCGTCACTTCAATTTAATTCCAATATATTGAGTACTTTTCTAAAAACGGAACAGCATCACACAAACGTAACTACTTAAAAACTATCCAAACAACAAGTTTTCTACAATTATCCCTCGCTATTACGTATGAATTTATAAATATAGCTCATCCGTGCTGAAAACATAATAAACCAGCAAATCACTTCGTTCACGTTTGTTCATACCTATCTTGGCGTCGTCGTCGTCGTCGTTTTCGTTGTCGTTATCGTTGTCGTTGTCGTCGCCGACGTAGTAGTTGTCTCACGCGTACGCAAAAATTTAGCTCGATAGATACTTTTCTGCGACCCCTTCTCTACCAGATATCTTACTTCCACCATCGTCGTCGTCGTCCGCATCATTCGCACAACGTTCGCACCCTCCCACCCACACCGTCGCACCATCATCATTGTGTTAGCAACTGACAACTAACAATTGCGGCAAAAACAACCATGCAGTTGGCCAAAACCCACCAAGTCAGTCAAAATCAATCGTTTTAGGTAAATATCTAACCGTCCAAAAAAAAAAAAAAAATTAATACCTACGAAACTGCAAGTCTCTATCTGTGAACGAAAATCAAAATGCAAAAAAATAAAAAAAAAAAACATCCACCATATCAGTCTAATAAACCAACCAACCAACCCTCCCACGTTCTCCTGCTTTTCACACAGCCCCCCCGATCGTGTATCTTTATTTCTACACCAAATTCTCAAAAAGCCCCATATGCACACACAATCAGAGACCCGGCTAAGTGACTTTGCATTAAAACTGCGAATACGGCCGACCGATTGAACGGTCGGTTACTTGGCTAAATAAACTTTTTAAATATACAATAATTGCAGCGCGTCTTAGTTCTGCACCCCACTGCACCGTCTTCGTCCTATTTGAGCAGAGCAGAGCAACACACTTTCCCCCCTTGGCGATATTTATCCCCCCTCAAACACAAAAAAAAAAAAACACAAAAAAAAACGACCTCTTTGTCTTTAATAAATTATCATGTCATTACATTTGTATTAGTTCGACTTTTCGGATCAGAGTGTGACACTCAAACTAGCCGAGTGTACAACCGCATAATTCCATACATGAAAATCACAACACACAATCACTGAAAACAGAAACAAAGATACAAAGATACAATATCAGGAGCGGGACAAGCCGCGCTGCCGGGAGCGTGTCTTTTGCTTTAGCTACCAACCTCACTTCTTCTTTTTTTTTTTCCCTAAACGATAAGAAAAACAAAAGCAAAACAAAACGAAACGAAATCAAATATACACAAAACACAAGAAGATGAAGAATGAAAAAAGTGTGAAAGAGAGAATAAAAATGAGAAGATTATATAAAAAAAAAAAAAAAATGTAAATAAATCAAAGAGAGCAACAAACCGAATTTACTTAAGCAAAAGCGAACAAAAATCTCAAATAAAGAGAAAACATCAACACAAAAAGGAAAACAAAACAATCTATACACTCGCCCGTGGATGATAGAATACAATTAAATAATATACACAGACATACCGCCTGCCGTGCCTCTCCGTCTCCACAGCATATTGAGATGAAGCTGTGGTATACCAAACGAAGCGATGCGATAGTGCGCGTAAATGAAATAAATACGTGTATATCTATCGGATACCTAGCTACCAACCTACATACAATTGAAACAAAAATCGAATAAAACAACAAAATCAAATAAAACAACAACTAGTTATGTATATCTTAACATTGGAAGCTAAATGGGTGGATGTGAGGGTGGTGATGGTGATGGTGATGGTGATGGAGATGGAAGTGAATAAAGTTAAAGCTGATATGAGAAAAAGTGTTGCCATTTGAATGGGAAAGTATGAACAATTTAAAGTACATACATAATTTTATCATTCTGCTTGTTTAAATGAACAGAATTTTATTAAATTTACTAATTTCTGTTATTTATTCATGTGTATCATTTTGTAAGGTAAAAAATATTACGTATACGACATAGTGTACCATTGATCCTATCAAGCTTTTTTAGACATTTTAATCAAACCTAAGAAAAGGATGACTGAAGAAGACAATAAAGTGAGTATTGCAGTTTTTTCTGGCTGTATGTAGGTACAGTTGGTACATTTTATTTTAGGGGTTTCTTGGAAATTCTCTGCTGTCATTTAATAAATACAAATTAATTTTATTGGAAGTTTTTTTGCGACCTAAGTGTCCAATATATTTATATATGCGTTTCGCACAGGTACGATAGTTGGGCTCATCAGTCATTGGACACTTAGGTCGCAAAAAAACTTCCAATTGAATTTCATTCAATATACTTAGTCCACTAAATACCTACAAAAACAAAAACACTATTTTCTTTTGTTTTGGTTTTTTCTTCTTCGTATACAAATTAATTTTCTTTACGACTTAATAACTAGGCTTGAGTTTTCCGCAATGGCTATGAAATTTGCTTTCCAAAATTGTGCAGAGTGACAAAATGGACGTCAAAACTTGAATGTAATTTTCCTTCCAAGTTTCCAGGAGACCACACCTCAGGCTAAGTTATTCTGATAAAATTTCCTACTCTAGTTATCCGCAATCGATTGTTTTTGATTTGATTAATTTGATTATACAGGTGCAATCCAATGTACTTGACGTTTGCAGCTCGATTTAAAGAGCCATAGGCGTCATGATGCAATCTAAGCCATCCGATGCTGCGAATATTCCTTCAAAGCCCCGAATACTTACCGAGTTGTAGTTTTACAAAAGTTATAGATTAGGAATAAATAACTGAAATCACGTTTAAGGAAATCTTTAATTTCCGTGTTGCTTTGTTTTTCTTTCAGGTTAAGGGCAATACCGTGTTGAATAGAAAATATGATTAGGTATGACGTTAGTTTTATGTTCGTCCCAGTACTTACGCTATGACAGAATAAAAGAAAAAACAAATAACTAAATAAATTAGTATAAGTCCTAAATTATTTGATTATTATTTATTTATTTGATTATTATTTGATAATGATTTACCGGATATTTTGACTAGAACTTGGTAAAAGTTGGCTTTAAAGGGATACACCGATTCATATTTGCTAAGGTAGTAATAAATAAATCAAACACAGCAACACTTTTATCAATTAAATTTATTCCAATATAAAAATTAAATTCAACTATATCCTTATAACAAAACATTTAAATAAAATAATCACATTACAAATATTTATGACACTTAGCAAACTCTGTGTGTGTGTTTATTGATCGAAATCTGTAATAAAAAAAAAATAAATTATAGCAAAACCATCAAAATAAAGAAAATCTTAAAAAAAAAACAGAAACAGAGAATGAAATAAAAAAAAAATCAAAGAGAACAAACCAATAACCATCCAACTGACTAACAACAAAAAAGATATGAACCAATTCTAGCAAGAGAAAGAAATCTCCGAGAAACACTGAAGAAACATTACAAAAAAATAAAAATAAAAATATAAATAAAAACGAAACAAAAAAAAAAAAAAAAAAAATAATAATAATAATAATGTATTATCCACCACACTTACTTCACATGCTTATGTTTCACCTATAAAACTAAATATTCAAACACCATGCTCTGCGGGTGAAGATGAAGCACGAGAGGCGGGAGACGTTCATATGGCTAAGCTATACACAGCAGCAGCATGGGAGCAAATGAAATCAACCGAGCAGGGACCGTTTGTGTGTACACGTACATACCGTTTGACCAAATGTCTACTACTGCACCCCCCAACCCCCATTTCCCATCCCTTGTTCCATCAAACCCCCCCAAAAAATCATCATCATCCGTTTATACCAACAATTCGTCGTGTAAATCGTTTGTTTCAGGTGGAAGTGAGGTGGTGTGTCTTTCATGTCCATATACTGCTCCCTTCATCGGACACTGATGTTGCCCCTTCATCCCTTCATACCCATTGGTCGACCGACAGACAGAAAACCATCCGAGAAACATAGTCCGCAAATCGAAGCTGATTATTCGAAAATTATTCACATCGAACATAAATCATTCTCTCTTGCGCTGGCACATCAACACAGCATACACCGTGAACTGGCAGGGACAGCAAACAGCTCGGCATAGCACAGCACAACACAGAACAACACAGGGCATGGATATCGGCATCGAGGCATATGGGAGGCGAAACCGAAAAAGATTTAGCGGGATGGCATGGCATGATGGTTATAGGTAGGTAAGGAGGAGTATGATGGTGGCAGAAAAATACAAGGTTTCACCATTGCATTGCATCGGTAGTGAGACGAATGGCCAACTAGGACTGCATCACATCGGCTCTGCTCGGCGCGTCAACTTTGGTATTAGTTAGGAGCAACAGCATCAGGAGCAGTGGTATGATAGCGCTAGAATGGCTTTGGTATACGAAGAAATTAATAAATAAAATTATTGTTGCAGAAATGCACTTTCAGCATTGCCAGACTTAAAAATTGATATTTTATTTTTCCTTTTAAATTTTAAAATTCTAAAGTTTTACTATTTTTGCGAACTTATTAAGTTTATCCTAAAAGCCCAGGAAATGGGGGTTAATGAACGTTGACAAAATTGCAACGCAAGGCTTTTAAATTGATTCTTAAGCGATAATCATAGATAATCATACGGGAACTCGCCGTATAAAAATGTTCAAAATGGCGGATTAGATTTTTCTTATAAATTAAGCGAGATGCAGTGTAAAATTCACGTTTTTCGTGAAGAAATATTTTTTTTTCCGATTAAGCCCCATGCGAGGAATTGATAAATCCTTCTTGCCTTTCACCTTAGGCGTTCGAATTTGGCAGAAAATTGTAGGTCCCTTCCATATTGCTGCCAACAACACGCACAAAGAAAAAACAACTTTTCGGTCAACGGTGGGCGTTACAGAGCCATGTTAACCGATATTTTTTTTACCGAAATTGAAGACATGGATTTGGATGACCTCTGGTTTAAGCAGGATGTCACGCCCATGCCATACAGCATACATTTGACCCCTCTGGACTTTTTTTGTGGGTAACCGTGAAGGACCGATGTTATGTCAACAAATCCGGAAACGATTCAAGCACTTAATGCCAATATCATTCAAGCAATCCGTGAGCTACAGCCCGAAACTATTAACAAGGTCTTGGAAAATTGGAGTGACAGAATACGCTACTGCGAAGCCAGCCAAGGCAGCCACTTGAACGACATTGTGTTCCATAATTAATGGGAATGTTTGCTCTTACTAATAAAGCCAATATACATGTAAAAAAATTAATTTTGTTTATTTTATTGCATTTTTAAAAAGAAACTTGTAAATATTTGGCCCACCCTGTATTTTATAGGAGGAATAATGTAGATTCTTGATTTTTATAAATCTCACCAAAGTTCAAACTTTAACTTGACGACAAATAAAACGTTATACATTTTCTGTATATACCTGTGACCTTTGACTCACGTAATCAAATTGGGCGGAACACGTGTCGATGGAAAGTTTTCACACAATATATAACACTTTCACAGGAGTTATATTTAATTAATTTAAAGAATTCAAAAAATGAAATTTAAACAAAAGAGTTTAACCCTGTTTTAACGTGGAACTTCTTACTCATGCTATAAATGACCAAAAATTTTATCGCACAAAAAACTTGTTAATTCGACATTCAGCATGGAATTGTCAATATTTTTAAGTAAACGTAGGAATATATGTATGACTTTCTTGTCTTTGTGGTTTATAAATTTCAGATAGGCACATCGATCACCATAACATGTAAACAAATTTTATCAAAACAAAGAATCAAGGAGTGTCAATAGCCTTCGGGATTCTTCAAAGTTAAAAAGTGGGAATCCCAAAAAAAAATTCATTTGACTTTTGAAAAATCCCCAAAACAACAAAAAATAAAAAATTCAGTCTCGTCTTCAAGAAATTAAAACAAAAATTTTGTTGCTTATTTAATACAAACAAATAACAAGGTCCAACGTTTTTTTTTTTTAATTTTTTGTTATAAATAAACTCGAACTAAGAAAGATTCCAGAGCCCACCCATAGGTATCATCTTAACAAAATCATTCAAACGAAGTGAGAAACTTCATATAATATCATGTTTAGAAAAATGAACAAAAAATACATTGAACCACGTGAAAAGGTCAAATTGAATTTGTCTTATTCTTTTCGGTAATTCTATAAGTAAAATATATACACAAATAGAAGTTTCTTTGGAGTAAAGAGCAGGCGCGCGGGTGCAACGACAATATAATGTTTCCTTTTTCCGGTCATCAATATAGTTAGGCACCACCGCACTACCAACTTTACCACCATCTGAGACCCTTCATGTCAACTTGAACTTGTTTTCATTTTTTTTTTATTCCTCTCATATCATCTTTGAGTCGTTCTTTTTATTTTGTTTTTCTTTAAGCTCATAATACAATACACACATGTTAATATTACGGTGCATGTATACACAAGCCTGAACCCGAACTATAGCTGCGCTAACAAGCCAACCAAAAAAAAAAAAAAAAACACCAGAATATACGTCATCTTCCCACGATTAGATGACGAAGAAGAGGAAAGAAAAGATACCCACTTTATGGTCAAGTTGAAAAAGATAATTTACTAGAGGTAACAACTTGCTGGAATTCGATCTTAGTGATTTCAATCTGAGACTTGAAAATACACCAAAAGGAATGTCAGATGTCCATATCACACAATCCAAGAAATACCAAAAAAAAAGGAGATAAATAGATACATTTTTATTTCATGCATGGACTTAGGATCCCTATGGAGAGTGAATAAATGCCAGAAAAAAACACAGAACTCATAACAAAGCTGGAAAAGCTTGTTTTTTTTACATACGCATAAAGGTAAGTCTTGAGTTTTCTTATATTTTGACTATTAACTGTCAAGCAAGGTAGAATCGTAGAATAAAAATAAAAAAAAATATCTTAAAACGTTCAAAAAAAACATACCTTTCAGCAGCGAATTAGATTTATAGATATTGTTTGTTTAAACATTTGCGTTAATTTGTTACGGGCGTTTGTCGGCGAGGAACACATAAATTATACACTCGGTTGGGGTTATTATAGGATTTGTATCTATTCTATATACATTTACTTTATAATATGTTAGTTAGATATGGTATGTACATATATGTATGTATATTGTTTTTTTTATTTCATTTTGTATATTTATTATCATTTAGAGATATAGAAAACAATTTTATTCTGACAGTTAGATACATTTGCAGTGTGTATATGTGTGTATAATAAAGCAATAAATTATGAAACTCGGTCCAAATTAAATAAATTAGCGTCTGAGTGACGCGTCATTTAATGTAATTTACACCTCGTTTCAAGCCAGGTTATTGTTTTATTATTATTATTATTTTTATTTGTTTTTTTTTTTTTTTTGGTATTTAATTTAAAATATATGAGTTTCAAATAAACACGAATGAATAATATTATGTATGTAGGTACAGAATAAAATAAAAAAAAAATGGAAAATTTTGGTTTGTAATTATCTCTATAATATATGAAGCATAATCTCTAAAAGACTTATACCGTGAAAACAGGTGTTGATGGCATTTTTATCTGATTTTTACTTTTTTTTTTAACACGATAACGATATTTGTATAAAGTTAGGCATTTTATTTCACATAGATACAAGAATATTTTAAAAGAACCTTATTTAAACGAGATAATTAAGAAATGGAAGTTAAGCGAGTTAAAAGTTGTAAATAAAACAAAACTAAAATTCATGTCGTATAAATATCTATAGTTTCTGGAGGGGTTTCCGGATTCGTAAAACAATTGATCTTCAAATTTCATTCAGACTCGAATTTATTCTACAGGAAATAATAATAAGGGATCTTACCCTTCTTTTATAATTTTGAAAAAAAATTTTTCATCAAATTTTTGATATTTTTTTTTCAAAATTTCTTTAAAAACATTTAAAATAAGTTTAAATTAATAAAGATCTATATCCTGATTATCACTATAGCTTTTATAATAAACTAATCCATCATAATGTGTGTAATGTTATTCTAGTCCTTTTACTCCAGTGGTGATTATTTTCTATGGACAATTTTAATTGATGATATTTTCATCGTAAGAATTCAATTTAAAAAAAAATAATTTTTTGTTAAATAGTTAATCTTTTTATAAAAAAAATAAATGGTAACTCATTGACTGATACGTTCCTATAATAATATATTAAAAATAGAAATTGATTTAAATTGGAAATTATATGTAGAGGCAATTTTTAAATTTGTATTCTGAGTAGGGTGAAATAGGGTTTAATATATTTAAACGGAGAGTGGTGATTATAATGTATTTTTTTAATCAATATATACTTATTTTTAATTTAAGAAAAATATATATATATTTACCAAAAAAATTTCTAAAAAAATCTACAAATCGAAGTATAAATGTTTGAAAGTTTTAAAATCGAAAAATATATGGTTCAGGTCGCAAAAAAACTTCCAGTTGAATTTAATTCAATATAGTCCACTTAATATAAAAACATAAACAATATTTTTCATTGCTTTGGTTTTTTCTTCTTCGTATGGTTCACCGTTTATCAGGTTAATAATTTCTTAGGGCGATTCTAATGGAAAAGAAAATCAAATCAAGTTTCAGGAATTTTGTATATTGATTTTGTTTTATCTAATTATTATTGTTTTTTAAAAACACACATTTTTGTAGGCAATTTTTTTTTAGTAGGGGGTTATAAAATTTTTATAGATGCTATGCCATTTAAAAGTATTTCGGAAAATATACATCTTAAAATTTTATTTAAAAAAGTCACAAAAAAGTGTTTGAAAATTCGAATTAGGCCATCTAGTAGTTTCTTTTTAAATTACAGTTTATTTTTACACTGACAGCTGTTTAGCGCCCGAAATCTTGACAAAAAGTCAGTATCATATCTTCGCGGAACGAAAATAGTCGCTTTACGCTTGAAAAACGTTGGGAAATATTGGAAACTTATTTCCAAAGTGAGTGCTGTGCATTGTGTAGCCCAAAAATTGCGTTTTTTGAAAAGAAGTTTTGGCCGAAATGAAGCTCTACGCAAGTTTATGCAAAAAGTTCGTGAGACTGGTATGCTAGTGGACAACACTCATGGTCCCCTTCGTCGTACAATGCGCACAGACGAGAATGTGGATTGTGGAGTGATGGCTTCATTGGACCATTTTTCTTTAAAAATGAGGCTGGGAACAACGTTTCGGTCAACGGTAGACGTTACATGTCCATGTTAACCGACTTTTTTTGGTTGAAATTGAAAACATGCATATAACCGACCTCTGGTTCATACAGGATGGCGCGGCATGCCACACAGCCCATGCCACAGTCGATCTTTTGCGCACCAAATTACCAAATTGTGTTTTCAGCTCCTCGGAGCTGCGATTTGACCCTTTTGGACTTTTTTTTTGTGGAGAGCCGTTAAGGACCGATTTTATGCCAACAATCCGCAAACGATTCAAGCACTTAATGCCAATATCATCCAAGCGATTCTACAGCTACAGCCCGAAACCATCAACAAGGTCTTGGAAAATTGGAGTGACAGAATGCGCTACTGCGAAGCCAGCCGAAGCAACCATTTGTTCCATAATTAATGGGAATGTTTGCTCTTACTGATAAAGTCATAATACATGGACAAATTTAATTTTGTTCATTTTATTGCATTTTTAAATAGAAAATTGTATTTGTCACACCCTGTACATATCTCCTAAGTAAAAAAAATGTATCCAAATCGGTTAAGCCGTTAATGAAAAACTCTAAAAATAAAAAAAAATAACGGTCCTATGCAAGGAACCAAAATGTAGACAATAATATACGCTACGCATAAAATATTTATCAAAATTTGTGGAGCCGTCTTGGAGGTAAATAACCATTTTCATAAATATACCGTTATTTTTAGAGCAAAAAAATTCTCAAATACTGTAAAAGTTGTAGTTTATAAAATTCTTCACAAAAGGCTTATAAATATTTTTTTCGGTAGAGCAATAGATTTTGAGAAAAATAAGCACAAATATTACAGAAATACTTTTTGTTTTAATTTAATATTTTCCACACTGCCGGTTAGGGTAAAGCTGGGTAAAGTCCTAGAAAGAGCATGTATGAAAAAGTTTTTTTTTCTAAAAATGTGTGTGTGCTTTGTTTGGTACCTTCACATTTTTCCTATTTAAAACAAAGTATTTACAAAAAACTGAAATAAGTGAGAAAAATTGAATTTTACACCTTTCTCCCTACAAAATTAAATAACCCTATGTCTATGTCACAAGCACTGATATTCACATAAAAACAAAAAAAATATTTTAGATAATTTCCTGTGGAATTTCCAAACCAAGAGGCTTGAGGATAACATAAAATTAATCCCGAACATTTCGATACTTGTAAAAATGTTCACTCCAATTACACAATCCGATAAATGATCTGATGCAAATGGAATTAGGCGAATATTAGGTGTAATATGAGCGAAATGTCAAAATTGAGCCTAACTTCTGACTCTCTGATTCTCCCCACAACTAATTCATCTGATTATTTAATGAAGCTGAATAAATATCATTTAATTTTAATTTTTTTTTTAAATATTTTGTTACACGTGTTATAATTGCCAAAATTTGTTGCACACACTGTAAATTTGTTTTTCATCTCAATTTTCCGTATTTTAAATGATAAATTATGATTTTTCTCTTGGCTCATTGCAAAGAGTTTGCATAGCACAGTGTGGTGTATTTGTTTTCCTCTTTCGCCCATAAATACGATGATCTGCCAAAGATACTTTCATTTCCATTTTTTTTTATTTTTTTTATCAAAAGAAAGAAACGATTTCGTATACCTAGTGATGTGCCTTTCTTTTGTTGTTGTTGTTGTTGTTGTACGCTTTTCACTATTCGATTTTCCTCATTTTCCCCATCATATACATAACAGCACAAATAAGTATAAAAAGAAGTCTATAAGAAGTCGGTGAGAGGTGTGTGCTGTTGCTGCTGCTACTATTATACTGCTGCTGATGGTTTTCGTTTCGTATACAAAATGTTCCAGGGGAATTGAAAAGCCAACATCACATCACATCTTAGCACAGCACAGCAAAGCCCAGCAGCCAGATGAGAAGAAACAGCAAGAATCTTAATTTATTTTCCAAGATTTTTCATACAAAAATAAAAAAAAAAAATATACATATATACATACACAATCTTTGCACGCTAAGGAGCAGATGAGATACTCCCTAATTTGTATCTGTTATTGTTGGTTGAATGTACATTCAATGAAAATGCTTTACGAAAATAGATTTGAGTTTTCTTACCAAAAATATATAAATGTATATATTTTTTTTTTCAATTTTATTTTATTTTTCTCATCAAAAAATGTGCCGTGAAAATAAATACATTCAATTCGTTTCTACTATAACGGCGAGAGTCAATCTTGAGGTACAATAATCTAGAGCAGGAGGAATATTTTTGGATAAATAATTCAATATTAATGCTGATGCTGGGGAGAACTTCTGGAGGTGGTGGTGGTGGTGGTGGTGGAGGCGGAGATAGGTGGGTGGGCAATGTGCTTAACTAAGAGGCTAGATTTTCTTTTTTTTTTTCTTTTGTTGGCTTCTGATTTTAAGATACATATATAGGTACTTTGGAATCTATCTTTTGATTATTGATTGTTTACCCAAGTATCGAGGATGATGATAATATGCGGTGGTAGTGGTTATTGTGTGTGATGGCAACCAAACGACAACAACGACCCTGATAATTATATATATATGATACCTACAACAATTATTATAGGCACCTAAATACCTAGGTATATATAGCTTTTTCAATCTGTGTAGTTTTAATTAGATTTAAGTTTGCAACATCAGTAAAGTTAATTATAAGAAGGTTCATATTATAATATGAGTGTATAGGTATAAGTTAGTATATATAGATGGTCAGATATCCCCATCATAAGGGAGGAAAACAATATTATTTAACATCAAAAAGGTGGTTGATGTTTTTATTTTACATAGAACGTGTTGTAGTAAATTAAATATATTTTCGTTTTATTCTTATAATTTTATTTAACTTTGAAGCTTGCGAAAAGATTTATTGCTCTAAGCTAAAGGTGGTTTATGGGTTTGTAAATTCTTAATGAAGATGTTTTTTTTTTTCCAGACAACTGGCCTTCGAAATATTGGAAATATCGTTAATCTTATTTGTATTACATAGCCTGAAAAAATAATTGCAAAACTTGGAAAGAACAACTCCACAAGAATTTCGTAAATTTTAGGGAACTTGACGTACATTAGTATTGAATTTCAATGGCTCATTTCATGTCGATTTTAAATTGATTTCTAAAGGAAAAAGTTAAGAGAAAGTGGAGTGATCTATATGATACCAAGTTATTTACTTTACAAAATATTTAAAATTTTGGTTTCAAGAGTTAGTTTATGTTTCTTGAGGCCAGCAAACAAAATTAAACTAAGGCTTTTTTTTAAATAAAAATCTTACCTTTAAAAAAGAGATTTGAATAACAAAAAATGGATTAGAGATTTCGCTTTAATGGAAAAAAGATATGGACTTTGAGACAGCTGGTAAAGGCTATTTGAATTTATTGAGGTTTTTAATTTTTATATTTTTAAGAGATAAGCTTAAAAAATTATTAAAAATATAAAAGCTTGGATTTTTGTTGAAAAACTGAAGAATCTAATTTATCGTTAAGGGGAGAAAGTCCTAGTTATACAGTAGCTATAAAGTGCTAATAATTTTATAGTTGTAAATTCATTAATACTCATGTAAATAAATTGGCAACTTTTTTGGTATATGCTATGTTCAAGCATTAAAATCAAGGTGCTCAGTTAAGTTTTCGGCAACTGCTTCTTCGACCTCCCATAAAATTAAGTAGGTACAAATAAAGTCAGACACTTAGTTGCTTAAACGGGCAAATATAGGCGTCGGGACCAAAAATCACCCGGAGAATTTTCCTCCCGAAACATCCTAAAGAGTTCTTATCCAGTTTTGACAAAGTCCATGCCTCTGCGCCATATACAAGGACCGGGATAATAAGTGTCTTTTAGAGGGACACTTAAGTTGCTCGAGAGAGAACTTTGCTACTCAATTGCCTTCTTAGTCAAATGAAAGAGTTATCCTCCGTTTGATATCAGCGCTGGTGTCGTTGTCTGAACTAATAGCGGCGCCTAGGTAGACAAAGTCTTTAACTACCTCAAAGTTAAAGCTGTCTAGTGTCTATGGTTCTGTGCAAGACGTCGGTGTTGAGTGTCCTTTATTGATGACAGCATATACTTGGTCTTGCCCTCATTGACCGCTAAGCCCATCTTCTTCGTCTCCGTTTCAATCTTCACAAACGCTCCACTGACATTACGCTGCGTCCGTCCAATTATGTCAATATCGTCGACATATCCGAGTAATTGGACGGATCTTTGAAAGAATGTGCCTCTTGTGTTGATACTTGAGTTTCGCACTATTTTTTCAAGAATGATGTTGAAGAAGTCGCATGACAGTGCATCGCCTTGTCTAAAACCTTTTTTGAAACTAAATGTGTCAGTGAGATCTTTTCCAACCCTGATGAAGCAGCGTGCGTTCTCCATCGTCATCCTGCACAAACGGACAAGTTTGCCTGGGATGCCAAAACTAGACATTGTTTTATATATGTAGTTCGTCTCTATAGATGCTGTCATACACGGCTTTAAAATCGATGAAAAAATTGTAGAATCGATTTGAAGTTCCTGGGTTTTTTCCAAGATTTGCCGTAAAGTGAATATTTGGTTGATGGTGGATTTTCCTGGTCTCCTTTTGTTTTGAGGATATAGTGTAAGTAGTTATTGAAATATAGACACAACTTCAAAAATCACAAACAGGGCTTGAAGGGCATTCATAGGAAAAATTCAAAAATTTGAGATTTTCCATTCAAGGGGCATCCACCTATTTTCTCGGAACTTACAATTTATATAGAGTACTTTATCGAATAGATTGATGATATTTAGTGGATCGTTAGTTAGCATTTAAGTGCAATGACAAATTAAAATTTTAGGGGGCGTGGCACACAATTTTTAAAAGAAGTCAAATCTCACCAAAAACAGAAATATTAAAAAAAGACCCAAGTACCAACCAACCAAGCCAACCCGTATGGCGTATGGCGTATATAATGAGTCAACATTAAAAAGTAATGAGATAAATAAAACACAGTGGTCACAAAAAATCACTTTTTATTAAAGGTAATGAGATCTAAAAGTTACGTCAAGTTTAAAGTTTATAATGTTCTAATATCAAATTATGAGAGAATTTTATTTTTGTATGCCAAATAAAATTTATTATTATTCAAGTATTCAGAATTTAAAAACTTGACCATAAAACCTACCAAATTTTAGTCAGTTAGCCTGATAGCCGATAAAAACCCTTTTTTTTGTATATATCGAATGTCAAATTTTAAATTTCTCAAGTTATTTTTTGCTATAAATTTTTTAAACCTGCATTATAAGTTAATATTTATAAAAGTCGAATTTTCGATCATAAAATTTTCGACTCTTTTCGGTTAAGAAAATTTGAATATGTGTAACATTGTGACATATACGACATTTGGCATTAATTTCTTTGTCAGAATTCTTAAATTTTCTACTCTGACTTTTTTTTTTTTATATTCAGAATAATTTTAAAGAAACCAACAAAATAGATAATATTATCTACACAGTGTTTTTAAAAATTTTATTTTAATATCTCCCAACCAAAATCTTGTCTTGATGATGTCTAACGGCTACATTTTATGGCCTTGAGTTATTTATTGAGTCAGTGTTTATTTCAAAAATATTCATCTTCGCTATCGCTGCCCACCTCTCTGCAGCCCACAGCTATATTATAAGTATAGATATCTTCCTTCATTCACCTGAGATATCACACATTTATCTATAACCATTTATGTATACAGTTTATGTAGCCTGTCTTATATTGGCCTCATCATTCGACGACACTTCATTAAACCACATTTTGATTTATCAACCACCAAATACCATTTAACCATTAACTTCCATCAACCAGTTCTTGTTATGACCAAAAAATAAATCTTAAACCAATGAGAAGCTGACAAAAAAAAAATTAAATAATAAAAACTTGTCCGCGCTTAGCTCAAAAATTCTCCGTTTTTCAATCCAAATACCAAAACCAAAACCAAACCAAACTCACAGATACACTTATTCCATCGTCAGCGATTTCTAAGATTTGAAACAATAAATTTAATTATTTCAGCCCTCAAGCCGTGCATTCCCGCTCCACCACCGATTAGCCCTGTTGTCAACATAGCCGAGCCGAACCGCACCGCACCGCACCACAGCCGGCCGGTGTGTGTGCGCAGTGTTGTTGACACTCAACCACACTCGATGGAGTTAAAGAATTAATTAGATATGAAAACATGGCATAATCACTCACCATTCGCGTCAAGCAAAAGACCGAAAAGTTGTAACAAAAACATATACATAGGTATAAAAAAAAAAACAACAACGATGGAAACTCGAACTCAACTCAAGCTCGAATTAGCAATTCAATGCGATCCGTCTCTGTTGCTCGTATATACCATAACTCGCTACTCGCACGTTTTATGCAAATGTGCCGCCAAGCCGTTGCTCAGTTGTTGAAGTAGCTTTGCCGGTGACCTTATCAACTGCTTTTTTGGGTGAAACAAAAAAAAATTAAAAAAAAAAAAAAACATAAACGAAAATACTGCTACGGCGCATTTTATAGTGTTGAAGAGTTTAACGTTTTATGGTTCAAACTGATCGCGCTCGTCTGTTCGTTCCAATCGGTCATCGATCTTCAACAAAGGCCAACTTAATTGAAATGTGCTTGCTGCCTTATACCTCCCCGATACAAAAAAAAAAAAAAAATGAAAAAAAATCGAAAGGTAAAATGATTTGGCTTTTCGTATTGATCTTTTGGGACAGTTAATTTATACTGATGATCAATATTACAATTTGTAAGCTATAAAGTTCGATTGTTAGATTTACGACTCTTATAAAAATTCCTACATATATAGAATAGTAGTTATAGTTTTTGAATAATTAAAAACTTTGGAATTCAATTTTTGAATATGTTTTTTTTAAACGTACATAGGTAGGTATCTACTACTTAAACAAATTGTTTATATAAGGTGGCGCAAAAGTTGTCACCAGTTGTAAATGGCGGCAAATGTCAGTTCTATTTTGACATTTGTGAAGTAAATAGATCAAAATATACGTCAATAACACATGAATCACTATAATACTCCCAAAGAACGTGCAATGTCAAAGTAGAATTGACATTTGCCTACCATTTGAATCCGGTGACAACTTTTGTAACCGGTTACAACTTTTGCCGCCGCCACCGGTAACCATACTTTTGCGCTACCTTGTATAAGTTGTTGTCAAAAGTCTTTTTAAGTCGGCTTTTGTGACATTAGTTCTTTGAGGTTCTTTCAATAGCGGATACTGGAAGCACGAATAATTTTTACGACTTAATAAAATTTAGAAATAAATAAAATAAAATTCTTTTGGGATATAAAAACCCAATATTTTTTCATGATAATTTTGATAAACGTCACAATTTCACTTTACTTTGAAAGACCCAATAAGGTGTCTTCACACTATTTTTATCAACAAAAAAATCTGTAAGTAATTCTGTCATAATGTCATTTCCTACTTTTTTTTGTGTGAATATTTTTACGAAGATGATAAACAAATCTAAATTTCAAATTGAAGTCAATACCTACATATATGTCACGTTGCGATCCCATCATAGAGTATGACACTGTATAACAGAACCCTATATTCTGATGACAAAATAGAAACTTTCTATATAAACGCCTGTTGCTGTCATTTTAACAAACATTATTCAGAAACACCATTATGATAATGGTATATTTTAATGCCAAGTTTAACATGAAGTTGGTAAAATGGTGAGTATAGTATAGTGACAATGACAATGACAAGCGATTTATTGAATTCTGCAATATGTTTATCGCCTTTGTCATATTTTGCATTATTTTTCAGCAGAAAACCTGTCCCAAGAACAGTTGAATGTTATAGGAAAAACAAAAATATCTGACATGTTACCGCACTTCCGAAGTCTCCTGGCAACATATTAATTGAATATACCTCCGTACCCCCGACCAACTTACTGCCTGAATACAATGGCTATGTAGCTGCAACTGGAACTGCAGCTGGAATAGCTGTCAAAATATTCAATACACACAAATTAAATTTTACGAACACAACACAACGCAATTGCAGTCGGTGCTACAAGAGTTCACCAACTTTTAACTTTTCACGTGTAGCACTTTTGACGTTTCAATTTGTATGAAGAAAAAAAAAGAGCCGGAAAAAAAATACTGAAGCTGTTTGTGCTTACTTGTTTCGCGAAAATATTATTAAATCAAACAATAATAATAGAAATTTAAAAAGAGAAAAATAAGCTAGTGGTTATTTTTTTCTTTTCTTTAAAATTTACAAAAAGCTGTACATCTGCATTGTGGGCACGTGAAAAATAGCACGTAAGACACTTTTTCACAGCCATTGCAATTGCAGCTCCTATTGTGTTCAGGCAGTTAGGGGCCATAAGAATCACAACAAATACTGAGTCATAAGAATTTAATTAATCAGCAGAACGAAATTGAATTCAATCGAAAGTCATTTGTGTTCTGTTGAAAAAGGTTTTATGTCCATTTTTAGTTCATGTATCATGCTTTCTAGTATATTTCCCTTCTCCAAAAAATTTGGAACATGAATGAATCTTACAAGTTTCCATCGGAATTAATTTTTATCAGGAATTATTTTTTTTTCAGGGGATTTCGGTTGTCATTTTATTTTGGTTTTTTTTTTTTTTGGGAAAAAAATACTTAGGGGAAGAACCGCGTTAGCAAATGAATTTTCGCTCGAATACAATAATTTGGAACAAACCAAATCCCTCTTGAGCTCTTTCCGATAGGTCCCATTATGACTCTTCCATACCTTCCATCGAATCCTTTTACTTTTTGTTGTAAAGATTCTCAAAAATGACTCCAATGATTTTGATTAAACTTTTTAAATTTTCAAAATGTTGTAAGTATTAAATAAAATTGTCATTTAAACATAAAAAAAACGGAAATTTGGGAATGAGTTCATCGACTATAAGGTCAAATTTTGTAAAAATCGTAATTTTTAGAGAAATTTACAGGAGACTATTCTAAAAGTTTGTGGCACTTGTCGGACAAATGTTTAGTTCTGAAAATATTGACAAGTGACATAATTTTTATTTAAATACTTCGACAATTTTATCATTGTCAAATTTGTCATTGTTAAATTTAATAAAATTTGTCGTGACCAACAGTTGACCAAAACTAAATTGCTTGTCACAATATTATCAACTGTTTAAATACTGGTAAAACTGTACTGTATATTGTATTTTTATATAATTTTTTATTTCAGTACAAATTTTTAGAAAATCTGTGGTAATTCTTGGACATTTTCATGACAACTGACAACTTGACAGTTATTTGTCAATTCTACAAAAGTGTTAAATTCTTTATGGGTCAGAAAACTGACAGTTGTCAACTTGTCAAATTATGTATTTATGTCATCTGTCACTTGCCACATTTTGCAATTTTTATGAAACATACCCGAGTAGATTTTTGGTAGTGCAACTTTAAATACCAAAATGAGTTATTAAACACTGCAACTGTTTACTGAACTTTATTTATTCATTTCACATCACATTCATTAAATTAACTTCCAATGAATACTTTGAGCAAGTACCAGGTTTGTTCGATGGAACACTAAATCTTCTCTCATCATATTTTTGGTTTCAATGATAAAATGGAGTTTATTTGTATTTACTTACCTTTAAAAAAAGATTTTATAAAAAACTATTGTTGCGCATGTTAGTTAACTCTTATACTTACTTATTCACCTATTTTTGTTTAATCTTCTAAAATTCTTAAAAGATCTTTAACGCCTGACGTATCTATCTATCTATGTATTTATTCTCTTTTTTAAATTTGCATAAGAATATAAAATTTCCAAATTACCTTGAAATATTATGTTATTGACGAAAGATCTATTCCTCATTTGCAAAAGTCCACAAACAACGTTTTTTTTTTTTTTTTTTTAATTTTTTTGCCACGAAAATTCGCAAAACAAGATTGAAAGACATTCAGTCATTTATTTTCGCTTTAACCTGTTTCAAATCATCAAATTAGCAGACATTCCAAATTTTAGTTCCCACGCTATTAATATATGACGCGATCGTGATGATCAAAAATAAAATCAAAATTATTCATCGATACTTTCAGATTTCTAAAGATGTTAAACTTAAATATACCGACCGACCGACCGGTCCAATCTTTTCATATTCCTACCTACCCATCAACGATTTACCTACCATAGTGACAATAAATTTGTTTCTAGTTTTATAACAATAAAAAATACATCTTCGTTTAATTTTATAGGAGGGGGGGGGGGAAGGGGATATATGTATGTATATGGTTTTTTTAATTCTTATTTGTTTATTCTCATCAATAATCTCATAAAACAAGAATAAGATTTATAGCTCAGTAGGTGGCGCTACTGGCCATTCTTTCCAACGAAAAACCAGCATGCATTCAATAATTAATATTATTATTATTATTATTGTTATATTTGTTTGGCCAAAATTTAATTATTATCTTAATTTAAGCTTAACATTCACCAAATCCCTAAAATAATTACCCATCAACAAAAAAAACTCTAAATAGTCTCTCAACACCTGGGTCGTGTTTAATTTGATAAACAAAAGCTTTGATTGTCACATAAGTCAAACGGTTGAGCGTATATAGCAACCAAACGATCCGGTTATCGATTTAAAAGTAAAAAAATATTGTTTCCCCAACCAAATTATCTCCAAATTTGAATTAAATTTCAATTTATTTAACCCCGAACATAAATACCCGGATTAGAGGCCAAAACAAACCAAAACGCGAGCTTTTGACCAAGTCCGCTATAAAATTTATGTGTTTACACTTGTGATCTGCTAGCCAAGAGTGTTGTTGTTAAGTGTGGATCTCTGCACAACATGTGGTGGCAAACATGATCGCTGTGTAATGATGATTTGTTCTGCCAACAACGAATGTATACCGGATGGCAGCAGGGTGCTCTGTGAGTTAATAAATTGGATATCTATTCTGGCCTGACCATGCTTAAAAACCTATAGATGTATGGTATGTTGCTGTTGCTAGATTATGGTGGTGTTTTGTTTTCGTTATTTTTGGCGGTAGGTATGTTATTTGGGCGTGCTGCTTCAATTAGGAGTCGGGATAAGAGACTGACATTTATCTGATTCTTGTGGTGTTTATTAACGAATTGAAATTCGGTTTTAAATTGAAAAGAGGGTAGAGTTGATGAACGTACGCGCATGCGATTGGTTGTTTTTTGATATTGCTTTGACATCTTAAGAGTTATTGAATTAGGTGAATTTTGGTTGGGTGTCTTTAGTCTGATTTTTTTTTATATACAAAAAATGTCCAGAATATGTAAAAACCATTATTGTCCTCACTCACTTCTAAGAGGAAAACCGGACGAAATGTCTGCTTTAAAATTTTAGCTTCGAGAATAACTTGAGAGTCAAAGAAAATCTATCTCATAATCCCTCTGGTTTATGTCTGAATTATATACATATATTATTTTTGTAAATAATTTCTAAATTAAATTACTATAAATCGAAGAAGAAACGTTATGTTGGGCGCCATTTTGAGATAATTAAACGATTTATTTGGAAACTTTTCGTTACTTAAAGTTATTAAATTAATTCATAAATACATATGAAAAATCAAGTTTTTGATTCGAAAAAAAAAAAACAAAAAATTCACGTTGGGCGCCATTTAAAAAAAAAAAATGGCTTGAGTAAAAGGAAATATTTATAGCATTAATGTGATATAACATAATGCTCAATTTGAGCAATAAATGTTACGCCAAAAGTTTTTTTAAATGGCGCCCAACGTGAATTTTTAAGTTTTTTTTTTTGTCTATACATACATACATATGTATCTTCGGTCGGGAAGAAAATAAAATCTAATTTTTCATAAAAGCCAAAAAATATTAAGTAGTCCTAAATCCTTACATTTTTATTAGTCTAATATAAACTTAACCACACAAACCACAGTAAATATTCTAGTACCTTGCGTCTTCCAGTGGAACTTTTATTTTCCAGACTGAGACTGTATCGAATATCGAATAAGAAACTTTATGTTGGGTGCCCTTTTTCGAGCAAAACGAAATAAAGTTATATCAAAATTTGTGAATATTAATATATAATTGAATTACTCCAATAAAAACCCTTGAAATAACAAAAAAAAAAAAAAATTACGTTGGGCGCCACTTAAGTAAGTTATTATTAGATACATAAAAGATTGAGTTACGGTGTACATTAATGGTTAATTGATGAATTCTAAAACATATTTTTGTTTCGACATTTCCCCGTGGGTTATCTTGCCATCATCGTTCTCTTCAATTTACTTCCTGATTTTTCTACAAAATTATATGTATAATATTAACTTGTAAATCATTGGCTGGACTTCATTGAAAAATCATTCCACTGCTATTAATCATTGAACAACAACTAAAGTATACAGTATACACAAATTATAAGACTTCGGTAGCGAAATTCCTTGGGGTTCGACATCGACTCCAAATCGATCACGTGGAAACATTCCTGTTTACATTGCTGTGAACACGTTTTTTATTTTATCCCCCATTTAACCCTCATCAGCTCCTACATCATCATTATTATTTGCCACCACTGCTTCTATAATATCGTTCTTTGGTCGCATAGAGTGGCTGGCTATCCTTTTCCACTCGCACACTCATGGTGCACAATCGAATCATAATCAATTAAATCATTAATCCCGCTAACCGAATCCACTTAGCGGTTTTATTTGTTTCTTTGTCATTTCCTAGCTCTTACCCGCTCTCGCAACACAACACAACTATACTGCCATCTGGTGGATTCTCTTAATTAATATAAGAGCAAATACATAGGTTCGCAGTTCTTATGCGAGTTTATTTAAATTGTTTTCAAAGTTTTTTTTTTTTATTTTATTTTTATTTTTGTCGAGAGTTTCAGCTCCTCTTGGCTTAATTTGTAAAATTAGTCGCTTCGCTTGGCGTGCGCACACACATCGAATAGAGATGGCGTTGTTTTTCATTATTTATGTCCTCTTTGGACTGCCTGTGCCATCGGGTGCACAACTCACACTCGCAAACGCAACAAAAACGACTCGAAACCAGATTTCTTCTTGGAATTATTGTTTTACTTAAAAAAAAAAAAAAAACAAGCAAATAAAATGAGACTATACTTGTTTTTGCCTTTTTTGCTGTTTTTTCGCTAAGTTTTCGCCAAGTGTATCTAAAAGTACCGCGGATGAGGATAAGGGGACCGTTTTTGATTCACTTTGTTGGCTGGATTTGTTTTCTCCTTGTTGGGTGGATTTCATTTGTTGATTAATTTGTCTGAAGGGTATTTAGGACGTGGTCGTCGTCGTCGTCGCCATCGTCATCAGCTTGGTTTTCTTGTTTCTGGATGTTGTGTCGTCTGTGATGCAGACAGAGGCTTTTGCTATATGCAAAGTAAAATGACTTGGGCTTCTTTTGTGTGCTGATGGTGGTGTACCGTCGTTGTCTTGCTGTTATTGTTGTTGTTGTTGTTTGCACTTATGTTCGCGAATTATCCAGATATAGATACTGGGTACCGTACGCGCGCATACCGGTGGATAAGTGTGCGTAACGAAGCGTTCTCAATCGGTTTTTGTGTTTTTTTTTGGTTTGGTTTGGTTTGGTCGCTTGCTGAGGGGAGGGATGAAGGTTGGTTGTGGTTGATGATGCTCGGTTGTCGAGTTGACTCCTCTCCGCTTGTATACGTGTATTTTGGCAGCTTATGAGGCAGGCCTGCAAAATAAGATGAGCAGGCCATTTAGATTGTCATTTATAATTTCAGTTGCTAGGTGATGTTGAGTTGTTGTTGATGTTCATTTTGTAGGATCGTTATATGGATCTGATTTTTTTTTACTTATAAGCACTTGATCTTTTTTTTTTTTAAGAGGAATTTTTTGCGTGACGTTGTGGGTAGGGTGGTAAGCGTCGAGGCAATTTAACGCACACCACGCGCTTTGCGTTTTTGATTCTTCGTGGTGCATTACATGATCGGCTGCAGCTTGTTGACAGTTTTGTCGACAAGCGATGAAAATTGCTTAAATATACTTCGTCGTCGACGGATGCTGCTTTTAATTTTTTTTTTTAAGTAGGTACTTCTTGTTGCAATGCAGATTTGCATGTATGTAGGTATATTGGCATATGAAG
Organism: Epistrophe eligans; assembly: GCA_951394125.1. Lineage (NCBI taxonomy): Eukaryota > Metazoa > Arthropoda > Insecta > Diptera > Syrphidae > Epistrophe > Epistrophe eligans. The sequence goes on along the minus strand of OX596029.1, from coordinate 14,805,195 downwards.
TTTCAAAAAGAGGTTATGTTGAAATGGATGTTGAAATTTCTATTTTTTTCAATGAAATACATAAGAGTTAATACTTGCAGATAAAAATCGAAAATAGGAGAAACAAAATAAGAGAAGACCTCAAGTTATAAAAAAAAAGTAAAACAGTATCGACCGAAAATAGTTTCAAATAAATAAGTTGTAAAATGTTTGGTTTCATACAAAGAAATTATATTCTTAAAAAGATCAGTTTTTGTCCAATTTCAAGGAAAAAACAAGTTTAAGGTTAAGTTAAGAAAAATAAAACTCATCGACAAAGATTTAAAACAAAAATAATTTTAACTGAAAAAAAATTAAAATAAATAATTTAAGTTTATGTTTAGGAGTTATAATGGTGAGGAAAATTTATCTAGATATAAAAAAATAAAAGTAACCCGTGGCTTAATGGTTAATGCAATGGACTGTTATGCCGAAGGTCTAAAATCGGTGCAGGTACCTTACCTGCCGTTTTTAAGGTTTGATTTTTTCGTTAACGACCTAACCAATTTTAAACAAAATTATTCTACTGGAGGTCTCTAAAGTCGTTATAGTTCTGCTTAAAATATTTTTATTTTATTTTTTAAATAAATTTACAACACCTTGTAGTTAAAATAAAAAACACCGCACGAGGTTTTTTAGTAAAATTTTTAAAAATAATATTTATTGAATAAAACAAGATCACGTGACCTCGGTAGCGCAATGCCAAGTGCATTGGCTCGGAGGGAGCTTAGTCCAAGTTCGAGTCTCAGCTGGGAATAAAAGTTTTTCAATAAAAATTGAACAATGACCAATCACCACTGAAAAGAAGTCTGATAAAGATCGGCCTGGTAGACGTGAAATAGCTATAACTCCAGCCTGTAAAAATCTTGGTGGTAGCTCACCCAAAAGGTTGTTGTTTCATTCAAACCTTCAAAACAAGAACACTTTTTAAAATTTCTTAAAACACTTTTTATAATTTAAAAATTCGATCGAGCGATTTTTTTTAATAATTTTAAAACATTTTTCAAAAACAAAATTTGAAATAATATACCCTAATTTTATAAAATAATTTTTTTATATGAGCTATAAACCAAGGTGGAAATAAGTCTACAATGAGCCCTACGAACTAACTTCGAAAAACGTTAACTTCCAATGAACCTTATCCCTACCAACAATTGGGACATGGTTCATATGAACTACGTCCCAATTTTTTATAAACTTAATCCTAACGTAAAATTTATTAAGTCCCAATAGTGCAATTAAGTTCGTAATAAATTAATTTCCTACTAAGCTCATTAAAAAAAATTTGGAAATAAAATAAAAATTAAAAAATTTAAAAAAAAAGATTAAATATGCTCCAAATTTCGTGTGACAGATTTTGTGGAAGTTAGTTCATTTCAGCAAAAAGGGGTTAACTCTTTTAGGTTCCCACAATGGATGGACCAAAAATTCAAAGGAATTTAAGAATAATATTAAATTCTTGAAAAAAAAAATAAATTATTCTTTTATTATTGATTTATAAAGTACAATATAAGTTTTTTTTTGACCCACCAAGATAAGCTATAAGATTACAGCTGAAATTTTTGATTGTGATTTGTTTGTCAAAAGTCCCAGTGCTTCGGTTAGTTACTCAAATAAAATTTGAAACCGATTACTAAGAAATTAATAAATCAAACTCATTTCGAAGAAACTCTATTAAATTCGATATAATTATTATTAACGAGAACAAAGATTTTAAAAATTAAAATTCTATCCGTTTGACTTTAATTATTGCATGTTTTCGAGTTAATTTGCGCATTATAAAATATTTCGGTATAATAAATTCACATTAATATTTACAAAAAAAAAAAGAACAAAAAAAAAAACCAATGACACCTCCAGAAAAATAACAAATCAAATAAAAAGATTATTCATATTCGTTGCCATCCATCATCTTCCCCATAAAAACGATGTACACAATAATTTTATTTAAATTTTGTTTGAGGCCACAAATAGTTCATCAAAATGCTTGCGGTGTTCTCCTTTTATACTGAGCCATAATAGAAGCACGAAGCGCACAAACCAATTCAAAAATTAACTAAAAATTTAAAATTAAAAAAAAAAAAAAAATTAAACCATTTTGTTGGTTGAAATCCAACAAATTTATTATAAATAACATCCGAAATAGATTCGTTTTGTTATTTTATTCAAAGATACAATTTTTCCTATATTTACCGCTAATAATAACTCAATGAAAAATCACACAACTATATAACAGAAAGGAATCCCAATCTACCAGATATCTCGAAGACGCAACACTAAACGCTCGCTAGTGCTAGTTGGTGCTGTTGCTGCTGCTGCTGATGCTGCTGATGCTGTTGGTTCTGTTTTGCCTTTCTACCCCGAAATCCTCAAATTTGATGATAGTGATGATGATGTTGGTTTGGTGTGCCTTTTTGCCGCACGATCAAGATGAAAATGATAATGATGATGAAGGTAGGACAGGCAGGACAGTGGCATCTGAAATCGCAATCGGAGAGAGGCAAACGACAGCAAGATCTCTTTAGTAGCCATCTCTCGATTGCTTTGGCAAATTTACACGACGAAGACGACAACGAAGCGACGACGATGGCAGCTATGTTGTGTGTGCACTTGAAAATTAGGCAGAGCAATATTTTGTTTACACGAAACGTCAAACGTCACAATTTGTGTGTGCCAGATGCCAAAAAAGCCAGAAAATGAAGACGATGATGGGTTGTTTGGTATTTGTTGGTACATTGGGTGGGATAGTTGGGGGGCAGCATTTTTTGAAATGCGTCAAAAATTATATTAAAACGGAAAGAGGTAAAATTATCAACACCGACCCCACCGATAAAATTAAACTAAACTAAAAAAAAAAAAAATCGACCGTAAGTACTTGCCAAATTATTTTCGCGCGATACAAAAATAGAGGAGATGATCAGAACGATCAGAAGGAAATTGTTTCATCATCATCATCATTATGATCATCGTAGATGTGGTTTAATATTGCGGCAGCAGCATTTTTAGTGAATGTGTATATTATTTATTATATTTACCGATTGGATTTTTTGTAAATTAAAATTTTTACAAATTTAGATCAATAATCTCGAATTTTGAATCGATTTGAATAAATTTTCATTTTCGTTGTAGGTATGTATGTACATACGTAAGATATGAATATTGAATATATTGATTTGGCGCGGGAGCGATGAAAATATATATGTCAGAATTTGAGGTGTTATTTGGCGCCCGGTCAGGGACATTAATATTATTATTCTTGTTAATTTAATTTTAAATTCATATAAGCGTCAGAGAATATTATGTTATGCAAATGTTAAGGGAATTATGAATTGATTATTAGCTTTATAGTTTTTGACAGATCTAAAACTGTATACGAGGTTGAATTATTTTATAGGAATTTTAGGAAAAACTTAAATGACGATTTAAATAAAAAGAAAACAAGTTTAAGTTTGAGAAAAAAATACTTTAAATTCAGTCATCTATTTTTATTTGATATTAATTTGAGATTTTGATCAAGTCCGACATTATACGATGACAGAAAACATGAAAAATGGAGCGCCCCAACTTTGTTTGTTTGTCTCCATTATCTTGACTCACAACCTTAATCCACTGAAGCGATTAGAATTTCGGAACTTTAAGGTAATGACTTAGAGTGGAAAGCAATATATTGTTTAAACTCCAAAAACACCATAAAACGCTTATAAAAGCATATTCTTATCTCAGGAACAGCGCTAACAATATTGATACAAAAATGTTTGTGTTTTCTTGTATGGCCTACATTTTCGTAAACAAAATTTATCATTAAACTGTTACTAATGGCACCTGAAATCAAAAATTTTTTTATAACTTCCCATTGGAAGTTATTGTAATTAGTCCGATTTGTCAAATCGAAAATTTTGACATGTCTCTACGTTTCGATGTCCCGAGAATCTGAATCCATCGTTTTTAGAGAGATGTCTTTAGGTGTGTGTGTACGGACATTCATTCGTACGTATGTTCGATAAAATTTTTCGTTCACCGCATCTCGAGAACGAATAAAATTATCAACTTCGAATAAATTTTATTTCAAAGATAATAACGTCATAAAGTGCAGGAAAGCTTTTCAAACAAATTTAATCAGCTGTAATTTTACTACATGAATTTAAAAACAAAAAGGAAACAAGAACAGGAAATGACATTCAGCCTAATTTCATAATAATTTAATAAAGAATCTAAAAAAAATTAACTGACATTTTTTTTAAGTCAAAAATATGTAAACATTTGTTGAAAAACGTTTTTGGCTTAAATATCTTGAGACCAAACACTGATTTCGAAGTCGGCCTTATTTTAATCTATACACAATGACGTAGTTAATAACTGATAAAGGTTTGTAGAAACATTCAATTGATAGTTTTTTTTAAAGCAACAAAAAAAAATCGCAAAACAAAACTACTAAAAATTGTTCAAAAATGTTTTTTCGGCTCGAAAACAAACAATGCTTTCGAATCTTTAAAAGGTGTTTTTTTTAAGATTTTGAATTACGAATAACAATATAACATCGGGTGTTCAGTTTCCAAGGCCACCAATGCGAAGTTACCTGTGTGAGTTGCACCCAGTCTCTTCTGATTTTACTTTCTAATTTCTCGCGTAAAGTCTGTGTCAATTTTAATTAAAATTTTCCTAGAAGTTGAAAAAATATTCCATATCAAAATATTCAAATAAATTATTTTTAGAGATTTTTTAATTAGATTTTGGTTTTGGAAATACCTCGGGGTTGAAATTATCTTTTTAGGGGTAAAATACAATATGTAAAATTTTTGAGTCATAAGACGACTAGAGCGTTTACAATTCATGGGATTTTTTTCTTTTATTGGTAATTTCACGTCCGAAATAAGTAAGTGCGGCTCCGTCATGTCGGGAACGGTGTATTTAAAACTTTTTGATATGCCTTTCCACGTAAATTCTGTGTATAAATATATTCGAGGGTATAATATATATTTAGTATAACTTATTTACTTCTTCAATATCGGGTTATGGTCTGCGAAACTTAAATGACTCCACTTTATGTCGTGAAGTGATATAAGTACAGTGTACTCTCTCATAACCGGACACTATCGGTACCCAGTAATTTATCCGGTTATGAAAAAAATAAAATAAAATTGAGAACCTTTAAAAAACACATTAGGGTACCTATTCATATTCTAGAATTTTCTTATTTTAGTCCGAGTGCGTTCCCATATTCGAAAAATTGTAATGCATACTCTAAAACAAAATAAAGCTTGCGGGACACAGCAACATTTCTCCAATGAATAGGAATACATTTCTGTCCCAGAAATCTTTTCTTTTGATAGTTTCACCCTTTTATACCTAGTCTTCGTAATTCAACAAGTTTTGATTTAGGTACTTTCCAAAAAGTACCGGAATCGAATTTATAGAAAACATTAAAAACAGTGTTCCATGTGCACTCTGTCCGCTTAAGAGAGAGCCGAACTCTATTGCGGTTATTAAATTTGGTATCCTTGTTCGGTTATTAGAGAGTCCACTAAAGTTATTTCTATTAGGAAATTGCGTTATTTGAAATTATAAAGTTCGGTTATAAAATGTGTCCGCTTATGGGAGGTGTCCGTTTGGAGAGAGTACACTGTAATACGTATATAAATTGCTCAGAAATTTATAAAAAAATCCGTATGGTATAAAAAGGCTAAGTATTTCGGAATTTAATTCATAAACAAAGTGTGAGCATCTGCTCCGAAAAGTGGAGCAGTCGCTTCATACCATTTTATCTATCTATTGTTTTTTTTCACCATCAATCTTAGCTGCAATCAACTGTTTTTCTGAAGAATTCAAATAAGCAACGCAAATATCGCTTATTCAGTAAAATAATAGATATTGTTTTTCATATGCAAATGCAAAAGAAGAAAAATCCGGGATGAAAGAGTTAAAAGAATCACGTCTAATATATCTAGACTTTAAACTGTATATATAAATACTTAGATAGATCACTTAAAAACTAATAAAAATGCTAATTCATTCTTTTTCCTACTTCTTAATTAAAAGAAAAAGTCCTCTTAATCATGCTTCTAATTAATGGCGTCCAAGCTTTTGATTTATTTCAAACATTTAGCCACCTTTTTAACGCCTCCTGTAGATATAGAAAGAGAGTAAAAGCTTCAAGCTGACAAATTAATATACAAACATAAACACATTCATTACACCACTCTCAGTCTCTCAGTCACATTTCAACTCAACTCAACTTAACTTAAAAGATTGATATGCCAAATGACAAATTAGTGGCCAGAGTTCGCACAAAAAATTAACGCCAATGATATTTTATATTCAAATAATAAATTATTAATAAGCAGACATATAATGTATGACTGCGATTGTGGTATAAAAAAAAACTTTATATACATATTTTTTTTGTATGGAATTTCAAAAACGTGGGTGGTATATTAGTATAAGTGTGGTAGTAGTGGATCATTATATTATAACAAAAAATATGGTGACAATGCTGGTTTTGGTGGAAAAGGAATGGAAGCATGTTAACGTTGTTTTCTTACTAAAAAGAATTTTGTACATTGTGTGATGTGAGAATGCTATTTTTGGACTTCCCAGAATGTTAAGATATTAATCGGAATATATGAGTACAGAATATTCTAATAAAATTATCTTGGATTTAAGAAATTAATTTTATTTAACGAGTATGCAATTAGGTACGAAAGTGTGAATGATTGAAGTTGATTCTATACTTTAACTTCCCCAGAAATTGTGGTTTTTGGAATTATGACCACAAAGCTGTGGGCTTATTTTTGTGTTAAAGTTACCTTATACTGCATTTTATTTTTTATCAAAACTTTAAAATCAAAATTTAAATAGTTATAAGCAATATTAATAATAAATAATGTCATAGTATTTGATTTGGCAAGAGTTGAGTTACAATCATCGCGTACTGTGTAGCAGAAAAATAAAAGTTAGGAACTTAAATGTTAATAAAGGAGCTTATGTTCGCACACAAGTTACAATTTGTAACTGCCAAAGCCATCGTTAAATTGACCACTTTCCAAGCCCCAGTGCCACCTACCGAACTTTACTAGTTTTTCCGATAATTGTACCAAAATTGAAAATATATGTTTGCCTCCAGTCTCTAACGTGTGTAAACTTAGTTAAGGCGGCTTAAGAAATCACTAAATTTAAATGCTAAGATCTCATGCCTAATCGCATTACACTTCGTTAAGCTTCAACTTGTGTAAGCAGCATAATTTAGAAGCATTGATTATACACATATGTTTATGTTTTATAAATATTATTGCCGTTGGCCGATGTCATTCTGTTTTTGGAAACAAATTCGTTGTTAAACTAACGACTCTATCTGTCTCTGTGGAAAAGTGCGCAAGACTTTAAGCCAACTTAATAAACTTCATCATATATACATATGTACATAGTATAGTTTGGAAAAATCATATATAACCATATTGAAAGAAACACACGTGCCAAATAAAGTCAATATATCCTTATTTGGCACAGAAATATATAATTTTTTATTTTTTTTTTTGGTTTTTTATTTGTATTGCTATTTTGTTTAACATTCTGCGGTGAATCGGCTATTAGTAAAAATCAATGGAGTTATAAACCATTGTTGCCATTTTAATAGAAATCTACCTTTTATTTTTTAAGTATTTTTGTATTGTTTTACTGAAAACAATGTGGATTTTGAGTTTTCATGTAAGATGCTAAAGAAATACAAATTTAGATGATATTCATTTGAAAAAATTAGTTTCGCTTTGCGGTTGAAACTGATAGACCATTGATTTTTACAAATAAATTGAATTTTTTTCTCTTTTACCTCTAAAAATTAAAAGCGTTGCGGTGTGGTCCAAGTAGGTATACGTAATTTTTTAGGAAATGTTTTTAACATAAAAAAAAAGCTCTCATTTAAAATTTTCTTTTGTCGAATTTTTTTCGTCAAATTTTCAAATTTGAAAATGAAAATTACTTCGTGGTATAAGATTTTTATAAATTTCATTTTATTTTACAGTTAAGATAACATTTATTTTTTTTTTTCTTAAATTTTCAAAAGAGTACCAATAAAAACTTACAATAATTAATTTTTTTAAATAAACAAAAAAATCAAAGACATAATACATTGACGGCGATGTACGCACATATGCACACTTATGTAATAACGGGTGATTTTTTAGCTGGTTTGGTTTTGGCAACACTGGTTTTGACAGCTGACGTGTGTTTAGTACCTTGTGTCACTGTCAAACAGCTTCAGTTTGGTTTGCAATTTAACCATGGATCGTCTTACAAATGAACAACGCTTGCAAATTATTGAATTTTACTATCAAAATTCGTGCTCGGTTCGAAATGTTCATCGCGCGAAAAATTGTGTTCAGCGATGAGGCTCATTTTTGGTTGAATGGGTACGTAAATAAGCAAAATTGCCGCATTTGGAGTGAAGATCAGCCAGAAGCATTGCAACAGCTACCAATGCATCCCGAAAAAGCCACTGTTTGGTGCGGTTTATGGGCCGGCGGCATTATTGGGCCATATTTCTTCAAAGATGATGCGAATCGCAGCGTTACTGTCAATGGTGAACGCTACCGAGCGATGATAACAAACTTTTTTTTGCCCGAAATGGAAGTTCTTGACTTGCATGATATGTGGTTTCAACAAGACGGTGCCACATGCCACACAGCACGCGAAACAATGGCGCAATTGCGAGGCGAGTTTGGTGAACAGTTAATTTCACGTTTCGGGCCGGTCAATTGGCCGCCTAGATCGTGCGATTTGACACCATTAGATTATTTTTTGTGGGGGTATGTCAAGGCTAATGTCTATAGGGACAAGCCCGCTTCGATTGACGCACTGGAAGCCAACATCCATGCATTCATTCGTGAGATACCGGCCGATATGTGTGAAAGAGTATGCCAAAATTGGACTCAGCGGATGGGCTACCTGAGACGCAGCCGCGGTCAACATTTGCATGAAATTATCTTTAAACATTAAATTGCAAGGTTCAAACTATCGATTCAAATAAATATTTCATTCATTTTTTCGAATTTTTTGTGTTTTTTTTTTTTTTTAAAGTTCTAAACCTCTTAAAAAATCACCCATTATAATACCTATAGGCGCTATAAAAAATGACATAAAACGTGTCATTTTTTACATTAAAAAAAAAAAAAATTGAGTGAACTGATATCAGAACGATCTACCATATTATTGAAAAAAAAATGTATGTATCGTTTAAAAATGGTACCTCAAACAGAACCATTTTCTTGGTTTTCGACTATTTCATTATTTGTTGAACTAATTTAAATGAAATTTTTTACGCAAAAGCTTTTTATAAGTTTGAATAACATTGCGTATGAAAATTTTCAAAAAATTAAATTTTGGATTTTTTAAAAAATTTTCAAAATAATTTTTTGAAAATTCGATATTTTGAAAATGGGTAGATGATTTTTTTTTACAAAACTTATTTTTGAACTCCGCATTAATAAGTATTAAAAATTGTCGTACCAATTTTTTTCTTAAAAATATGTATATTCAAAATTTGTATTCCTTTTTCGTGACCTTTAATTCTTAATTCAATATATTGAATATTCAAAATTTTGTATATAAAAAATTAATTTTTAAAAACCGCTCCAACGATTTTTAAAAATTTTGTTCTCCTAAATTGAGATTTGTGTAAGAGACCACTTGGTGTACATTGCGTTGGTGTCAAATCAATTTCAGCTATTTTTTTTTTTTACAATTTATTTCTAATTTTATTGATTTTTTAACATTTTTTCAGTCTTAACTTTAAATTCCATGTATATGTGCGAAGTGCCAGAGACAGCACTGTTCTATATTGTTCATATTTATGTACTCAACTCATATAGTATGTACTTCCTTAAACTAGGCTATATTTTTGGCAGGTGGTATAAAATATAGGCTCCAATAACTAATAAATTTCTTTTATCAGATGAAAAGTTTTTAAAATTATTAAGACTTTAAAATCACAGTGTGATTGTACATAAGAGCAAGTTCGTGCGACACAGTCGTGCATTTTATTTTTTTTAATTTTAGTTTTCGGGCCAAAGATAACCAAACCCGCCATTAATATTTTTTTTAAGTTTTAAAATAAGTTCAGAGATTGAAAGAAAAAACAAATCAATTAATTTTATGAGCTAGCTTTTAACACAAAAAGAATACCACTTTAATTTAATGATTTCTAGCTCTATTGTATTTTGAGTTCGTCGGAGGATACTTTCAGAAGAACGGTACAACTTCACTCTCTTCAAAATATTAAAATGCTTTACAGATGATATGTTAATAAAAACGTTATCCGCATTTGCCATATAACCCTGTACCCCTCTGCTTCCAGATTCAACCTTTATAAAAAATTATTCTTCTGATGATATCATTTACAAGAGTGTTGTTATTTGACTCTTGTTGCATTTAAGTGATCTCTTTTTAATACAATCTAGCCATGTGGAATTATTCTAAGTCAACACACAATCCAATTTTAAATATCTTATGAGTCGATAAGTAGCTAAAGTTAATATTCTTATATGTTAATCCTATAATACTTAAAAGCTTTAGAATATCATCATAAACTGAGTTTGAAATTATTATTTCCATATAATTTCACTTTCATAATATAACACACTTCCTGATAAAACGCCTTCCATAAATTATAATTTATATTTTTTTTTATAGCATTTTGATAGAATGAAAATTTGTTTGTCACATCAAAATTAATTTGCATAACAATAGCCAGCTATAAATTAGCCGGGGTCACATTACAAAATAGATTACCCACTCACGGCAATTAAATTTACCCACCAAAAGTCTCAAGTTTGCTCTTCATTATACCTACCTAACTAAAAAACAAACAAAAAAAAACTTTAAAGCTCACCAGATAAATCAATTCAGCTTATTTACTACCCCCGTTCGTCCGGTTTTTTTTTATACCGCAACTAAATTATGATAAAAAAAATAAATACCCCACCCTCCTCTCTGCGACACACATACAAACATATGTACATACATATACATTCTTAAATTTTATTTTTTTTTAATTCAACAAACCTAAAAAAAAAACCTAATTTTTTTTAATTTGCTTATAAACAAACATTCGTGAAAGAAGAATATTCCCACATAATCGTTACCTCATTGACAATATGTCAACTCATATGTCACAGTGGTTAAAACAAATTATTAAAAAATAATTAAAAGTAGAAGTTTCAAAATTTATGAAGCCATCCCCTGACATTTTAATACACAGAAGCTTCAGTCAAGGCCGCATTGACCTATGACAGCGCCGTGAAAATTATGACTGACAGTTTAATACTAAATAATAATTTTAAAATATTTAGTAATATAGTAAAATAGTGAAATAGTAGCTAATAAAAAAGTTTTAACATTTTTATTGCGTTATAGAGCTCTTTAATATGTTGTTGAATTATTTAAACGAGTATAAACTCAGTCAATATTAATTGCATTAAAAAAAAAAAGAGTTAGCAGCACTTAATAACATTTAGGCCCTGATTTGTAAAAATTGGAGAACACAAAAAGCTACAAATCGTTATGTACATATATGAAATTTAAATAATTTTTTCTGTAATAAAATTTTTAGGTCAATACAAATTTTGTATAACTAAAATTAATGAAAACTCGCATATTTTCTACTTATTTGACAATTTTGTGTTGCGATCTATTTTTGACAGAAAAAATTTAATTTTTTTACAGAAGCTCACAAACTGTCTGTCAAATGTCAAATCTGCAAAAAAGTAAGGGAATTTCAATTCACAGTTTTGTGAGTTTGAGAGGCTCATACATGAGTATTATTCCAAGTTGTATAATAAATTAACAACAACAACAAGATTATTTTAAGCGCCCTTATTGTTTGGCTTTCATTAAGTTCTGACGCCTGACTGTGCCACACAATCCTCCAAAACAAAATCGTGACGGCCCTGAACCCAGCAGATGATATTGCCAGTAGCAGATTGATGCGGTGGTGGTGTTGTTATATTGGTGTTAGATGTGGACAGTCATTTCGCCTTAAAGCTCCAATTGATGGCAAGCGCCAAGCTATAATTTCGTGTACAAATATAATATTTTGACACATAAAATTACACAGCTTAACATAATTAATGGGAATATATGCAAAAGGATGATGGTGAAGTTTAAGAAGAAGAGGGAATAAGCAGAGTGTAATAGAGGAAAAAAACAACGATAACAAAGTAGAAGTTTTTTTTTTTTTTTCTTCTTTAATTTTGAGATATTATATGCCACCTCCACTATTTAACGTTGGTGTCATTTGTTCGTATATTAAGTGCTTAGAAGACGACAACGTTGACGATGACGGCGGCGAAAACGACGGCGACAACAACGACGCGACGACAACGACCAACGATGGCAACGAGTTCGACCTCAATTTTTGTTTATACATTTTCCTATTTACATTATGAAATAGGCATTGGAGGCTACATAGGTAGGTATAAGTAAAGTATATTTATGCATGCAATCGCATTGAATTCAATGCTCATTAAAATACAAAAAAAAAAAAAAAAACGCACAAAAAATGAAATGAAATTAATTTATGGAAGAACCGAATGAATTACTCTACTCGGACTACTTAATTTATTATGTCTTTTTTTCTAGCTTCTAAATTAAAAAAAAATATAAATATTGTATATTTGTATTATTTTATGAAATTTCTAAAAATATAAAAAATCATGAGTCACAAATAAATAAATGTTATTTTGTCAAAAAATTAGCATTTCTAAATGAAATATAAGCTTTAAAAAAAAGCGAAAAAAAAAAAAATATAAAAACAATTTTTAAAATGTTTACCTATTTGCAAAAAAGAATGCCAATTCAAAAAGAATTTAAGCAATGCGTCAAAGAATGTCTTACGCGCAAGGAAAAAAAACATTTTATGATATTTTTTGGGTAGAATTTTATAAGGTATATAATTTTGACTTGACATGTCAACAAATGCATTTGTTTAAAAAAAAAATACTGATAGTTTTCGTGCAATTAGGAAAAAAAATTGCTGCCACTTACACTGCACAAAATCATAAGCTCCTCTTTAAGAATTAAGTTTCATTAATTTTTTTCGAATAGAAAGTCTAATTTTTCATTTCCTCTTTTAACAGAAATTATTAATGGTCTGCAATAACGATTTCTCAAATATTGCATTTATCAAAAGATGCTTCTTAAGAAGCCTCAAGTCTCGTAAGAAGCTTCTTTTGATAAACGCAATTTTTGAGAAGCCCCGTAGACTTTCTCTTCGAAAAAATTTAACGAAGCTTAATTGGAGAATCCTCCAAGCAGCGTTGCCGAAGTTTTTTTGACACGAAAATATTCAATATGGCACGCTTTTCTTTTTTCCATTTTTTACTCCAAATAAAGCGAATTTTGAGAAAATTGCTCCAAATGGAGGCCAGATGGAGGAAAAACTGGCAGAAACTCTTATTTTTATAGAAAAAATTATTTCTACTATTTTTTTTTGTTATATTTCACCCCACAATTGATTTATATATTTTTTGTTAACATACGAATTTTTGGTTTTTTCATATGGCACGAAAATGACACGATTTTTTAGAAAATGTGGCACGGAAATTTTTTTTTGGGCGGCAACGCTGCCTTCAAGAGTATCTCTTCTCATGATAAAAGTGCCTCTCTCTCTCTCTCTTTAGCTATTCGGATTCGGCAGAAAATTGTAGGTCCTCTCTATCCCTGTGAATAACACGTATACAGAAACGGTTTACAGTTGAAAGTACCTATGTCCTGGTTCTACACGAGCTGGTGTGAAACCAAATTCATTTATTTATTTGTAAGCTAATTTTAAAATCGTTAAAAGCTTAGTACCTATGACCAGATTGTCGGTACCTAATATTTATTAAAAAGGTGTATTAATATTGAAACCGCAGATACCGCAGGAGAGTTGAAGTTTAGGGTAATTATAATTGTTTAAGGAATTTGTGTTGTGATATGGAAATTAGAGAGAAATTTTATCATTTTAAGAGATTCATTTTAATCATGCACCCACTTAAACTTTCTCATTACTATAGGTGTAATTGAGGTATCTATCCGGATTTCTGTATTTCTTATATTTTCAATTCATACCATAACTAGACAATGTTATTTTATTAAATCTGGATCTTGATCTAATTCTAAATCTGTAAAATTAAGTCTTTTCCGTATACTGCTTCCAATATTTTAAAAATTAATTTTAAACAAAAATGTACCTATAATTATTGTCCTCGAAGATAGGTACCTATTGATTAGAAAATGAAAATTAAAAAAAAAAAAAACAAAAAAAACTGTAAAATGTAAAATGTGCCTCCTTGAATTGTGTGTATGTAATGATACCCACCTAATAAAAAGCATAAAATCAATCGCCATCCATCATTCTATAAAAATCCATAAAATGTTATGCATACCTAATCAAATACACACACACAAACCCATATTATACCTATAACATCGCAGCGTATACAATTTTATTCACTCCATCAGCGAACCTTATTAAAAAATCGAAGGATAGAATGTTCCAATTAGTCGCTAGCTTGACAAGTTGATCAACAACTGATAAACCTCCATTGTGTTGTGCGCTACTCGATTTGTATTAAAAAAAAAAAAAAAAACAATACGTACCTACTCAGAACCCAACCACACCCCTCAACCCATAACCCCTACCCCACACAAACCTCCCCCTATATATACATACGTATACCCATTACCCAATGTTCGCATATAAAATTTATGCAAATTACAACGCATATTGAAGCGTTAAAATAAAAATCAGAAAAAACACAAATATTTTTATAATTCCCATTTGAGAGTAGTCGGTCACTTAGAATTACTGAACCTATTTTTAGAAAAAAAAAAAAAAAAAAACAACCAACCAACTCGCCAAACACCACCACCACCACTAGCATTGAATTAACTCTGTGCTGAAGCTGATGCCATGTGCCTTGAAACCTAGAACAAACTTATAAGTTAAAATAAAACTTTGAGACGTTACTCGCCGTCGTTGTCGTCGTCGTAATCCGTGTTTTTTTTTTTTGCTCACTACCTTTGACGACGACCAATATGACTACTGCGGCAGCGAGCGGTAACGGCGACGCGACGCGCCACAATGTCACACTGACTGCCATATTTAGATTGAATTTACTGAGATTTTTATTTGTATATTTTTTTTCGAATAAATATGTTTGTAGGTATTTATATTTATTTTTTATTTTTTATAATAATATTTCTTTGTTCTCCATTTCGATTTGTATCTCAGCTCGGGATATAATGTATGTAGGAAGGTAGCGTAGCTATAGTAGAGTTATGAGATGTTCATAAAGCTTTGTTAAGCGTAATATATTTTTAGATATTCTAAAGTCTTAATTTTTTTCTTATTTTAAGGTTATGGATTTTGTATTTTCAATAAAAAAAGGAAAAAAAAAAAAGGTTTTAAATTTTTGCTGAGTTTAACCAAAAATTAAAATTGCAAAATTCAAAGAATAATCATAAATCGATTATAATTTTTTTTCATGGGTATTTGTGTATTTAGTAAAATAACACCTGCCTTTTTTTTCGACTTCGACTAAGATAGCTTTTAAAAGTACATATTATTTGATTTAAAAAAAATAGTCACGTTCCCCAGTGAGAGGATATAAAAAATTTGTATAAGGCAATCATCCTTATTGCGTTAAAACGAACTGCCTTGATCTTTGTAGTCAGCACATTGGTCTATTTTCATCAAGTGTTGTCCTTTCATGCGGTGTTAATGGACATTAAGACATTTTTTATTTCATTCTCAAAAATTACGGTTAGGTAAAAAAAAAATCCATGGTAAAGTTTAAACTTAGAACTACATACATATATTGCGAGATCATATCAAAGGCTTGGGGATAATGGTTATATAATTCTAACTAAATATGAATGTAACTAAATTGTGGCCACAAATTAAATGAAACCAGGAATTGTGGTGTAGGATAAGTCAAGAACGGCTGGACATCGATAAAAGAAAGCTTAAATGGCGATGGATTGGTCTGGTCACACACTGAGGATACCAAGCTTTATGATATTGTGAAGCAACCCTTTGGATGGAATCCTCGAGTGAACGGTGAATTTGAAGACCAAGAACAACATGGAAATCAACAATATTAGCAGAAGCAGAATCTCAGAGAAAGACATGGTCGCAGTTAAAATATCTAGCTGCAAACCATTAAGGTTAGAGACGATTTGTTGACGCCCTATGACCTGATCGGCGGGAGCGGCGGCGTTTCAGGATTTGATTATGATGATGATGATGATGAATGTTGCTGAAGATCTTTTGAATGCAACCTTAATTGCCTAGTAAAAGTTAGAAGGAATATAGAAATGTAGGTAAGAATATTTATTTGTACAGTCGACCTTCTCAGGACTGATTCAAGAACAAAAATTGTCTTTTTTGGATTTTTTTTTTCTGAAGCTTAGCAACAGAAAATTGGTGCTTATTCCATTACAATAATTCTTTTAAATAAAAAAATGTTCCTTATTTGGGAAATATTGTTATTCCATGATTTCCCATTATTGTCAAAAAGCCTCATAGTTGTTAGTCGGATACAAAAGAAAAGGAAACCTTCTGAGCTGTGTCATCGATTACAAGATCTATTATATTGTTTTAGGTGAAGCTTTGAAGCCGTTTTTCAAAAATCTGATAGGTCAACATCATCGTCAAAAAACAAACAGCCAGGGCTATGAAACAAAAAATCACACATAACTCACCATCTTTTCATTGATTTGAAAGGCCACGTTTGACAGCTTTTACAGCATTATTTATGGATAAAGGCATCCTTTTCAATCAAGTCTTTTTGTGCAGGATGATAATGGAGAAGCTCACTCTACTCTATAAAGGTTTTAAATAAGGCGATCTTTCAAAGTTCACTTCAATTACTCGAATAAATCAAAGATATTGGCATAATCAGAAGAACATAGCGTATGTGTATGATGTGATGTCATTTATTTTGGTGAGAATTTAGAATGAAGCGATGAGTATGGGTTTAGAGGTCTATGAGGGCTTCACCAAGTATAATAACACAGTCATCAAGGAAATATACAGAAAAGCGATATCTTCATGGACCACTATAACATTGAGGTAGTAAACGGCTTTATACCTAGAATTCATTTTAATTTAAATTAGTCCTGTCGATTTTTTAAGTAAACCCAAAATTGATTGTTGAGAATTTAGGCTTTATTAGGATTTTGGATTTTATGGATTGTGGATTTTTGGAATTTTGTTTTTAGGGAATTTGATCCCGACCTGTTCTGTTTTTTGTTTAAAATGAGACAAGACTCCACTGTTTTTCCATATAACCGGTGAAAGATCAGTTATGGGAAAGTCGAAGATGTCTTCGATCTTCGGAGAATCTATATCTCATCCTTTTGCAACAAATAAATCTTCAAGATCTGTTATTTTTCCTTTCTATTTAGGTAAATATTATAATTTTCCATTGAAAAATTCAAAATTCAACACATCGTTCCATGCAAGGTTTGAAAAGTTGTCTTTCGTTTGAGAAGTTTGAAAATTAGGCGATTATTTTTGATTCCTTATATAAAAGTGATATTAGGCGTGTTTTTTTGTTAGCCCTGAGGGAATTGGATGAAAAAAAAACGACGTCGGTGCTAAACAATCACAATGTTAAATACAACAACAACTAATCCCCTTCGGGCAAAGCTAAACCCAGAGAATTCTCCGTGCTTAACTTAAACACACAGAAAAACTGTGTTACCGACTTGAATTATATACTTGTTATCGATATTTTGTATGAAAACTCCATTTTGTTTCTGTGATGCTGTCGCTAATACCTGTGGTCGTTTTTTTTCGTGCAATTCCTTCCGGGCTTGCAAAAAAACACGCCTATTAAAACGTAAAAATGTTCTTGACCGATAAATAAATTAGTAGCATGACAGCTTGTGGAGAACTAGGGACAAGTGACTTATAAAACTCTTAACCATTCCTGTGTACATGTTAATGGTCTGCAAGAGAATTTTCTTCCGAATTCTAAAGATTTGAAAGAGATGCACTTTTTCATGATATGCGTGATGATACTTAAAGAGGGTTATGCACTTCTTCGTCAGTGGACCTTCGGTCCAGTGTGACAGTCCAACTCATTAACGATTACGTCAGGGTTCATGGAATACTATTGGATTTGTCCAATTTTTAGAACATCATATAAGGTTACAGATCTCTCTAACTTTTGTAGGTTTAATTTGGAGCTTACTTACTTGACTTACTTTACTAAAATGGCTGGTTGGAGGACCAAAAGAAAAAATTCCAGATAAAAAATGAATTGTTAATAATCAAATGGCTCACTTTATTTAATAAATAAATAAATGAAAAATAAATCTTGGTTACAAGATGTCGCTTGTACTAAGCTCTCTTCGGCAAAGATAGTGTGTTTAAAAAAAAAAAAAGGATAAGGCAAAAATGTATACCTAACAGTTATTGTAACAGTATTTCGTCATAAAAAGTATGAAACACTTAAAAAAAGGGAAGTATGCCCACCGGCAAAATTGTTATAAATTGCCATGTCTTGAGTCAACACAAAATGAACAACAACAAAATGAAAGGACAATTTATGTAGCTAAGTGTTGTTTTATAGTGCTCTCACCAATTTGATTCAGAAAGTGTTGACATGACCTCATCACATTCAAAGATTACAATCACTATTTCTTGCAACTATTTAAAGCTGAACACATGCTGCAACTCAATCTATACCTAGGTACTGTTTCATTGTAACAAATTACATATAATGCTCGCGCTCATGACCAAATGCAATTTAAAACCAAAGACTTTAGATGGTTTACATAGTTAAATCACAAGCTTAAACCATCAAGGTCTCTTAAATACCCAGTTTGAGTTGCCGCTCTCTTCATTCGCATCCTTGCACCGCCCTCTTCCGAAAATCTATTGCCAATATATATACAATACTAAAAGAATGCAAACCATGCTGGCTAATCTGATAAAAAAATCATTCTTCAATTAAAAAAAAAACGACAGCAGTAACCGTCATGACTGTCAAATAGGCACTATATAGTTATTTCGGTTGCGATACTGAGTGGGTGGACGCGCGCCGCCGCCGCCGTCCGTCGTAGTTCAAACAATAATACATCAATCCGCTGAACTTACATATTATACGAATATGTACATAAATGTATGATTGTATGCCATGATTGATTCCATTCTTTCGTTTGCTTTTGTTTTTGTAAAGATTTCGTTGTGTTCGTCATCGGTTGATTTTGTACTTTTGTCAAACATTTGATATGCAACAGCCGCAACGTAGCGTATATCAGTAGGTATATGTATACTCTCAAATGTCACATAATTTATCCATTTTCGCCCATAATGCTAATGACAGATATCTGTCAGTTGGTCTGTCAGATTTTATAATATCTTTTCAAAGCAAAGATATCCAAGCGAGAGTGAGTGTCAGTCAATTTGTGTCAGCGAGTAAGTCAGTATGTTTTTTTTTTTTCTGTTTGCCATTACTTCGTTTTGATATAATTGGATATAATTTTATGATAAGCAAATGCAATTCATTATGCCTTGAATATTGCGGGCGCGGATTCAGGATTTTTATTAAATGAGGGGAAAGATGTACTTGAACTAAACAAAAAAAACGACTGATTAAAGGCAGAGATATTTCGATTCATTATTTTTCAAACCCAAATAATCCATCCATACTCAATCTGCATCAATTTGATAATGTCCTTCACAGTATTTACTTCCAAAGAAGCAAGGATAATTGGTAGATGGTGCTCTGAGTCATTCTAAAAAATTGTATTTGAAAAATTCTACAGCACTTTAATGTAAGTATCGTTCCAGGATAATTAAAAGGAAGCTAATTTTTGTCGTGGAAAATACAGAAATGCCCCTTTGGCTCATAAAAACAAATTGCGAACAAAATTATTTTCTTCCTTTATGAGGACAAATGTATAGAAAATCAGTTAAGGTTTCAAAATCTACGAAATTTGGTCTGAAAGTTTACCTTTCTATGATGCGACGGACCGTGCACCGCACCAAAATACTGGAAGTTAACAAAGAAATGCAATTCAGGTGTCGATCTTATGATCGTCCGGCTAAGAACTATTGTAGATATCTCGGCTGAAAGACTGAATTTTTTAACAATACCAGACTATTGGAAATATTAAAGGTCATAATAGATGTTACCCTGCCTAAAATAAACGCATTGGTAGGTGGTTTTTATGCCGAAAACCACTTACGGTTCGCAATTTATTCCTAATAAAAATCATTCAGGAGGACAGGAAATGTAAAAACGATAAGATAAGGTAACTACAAAAGGCTATCACTGGTCCAGAAAATATCGAGCGGATTCTAGCCGCCCATTGATGAATAATCCCACAGGCACGCGGTTTGGAAAGCAACAGAACAGAAGGCTTTCATGGAATTTTGAGACCTTCCATTCATCGTATCATGCACTCTTTTCCTATAAAAAATAGAAGTCGTTCAAGAACTGCTGAATCGTGATTATGACGTCAGAAAACTCGATATCGAAAAAATGCTTGCCTTTGTTATTAACCAAAATCCATTATGTAACTGTTTTAAATTATCCTCCCAGAACCTTGGAAGCTCTTAAAGATAACATGCAGTAAGAAATCGTCCAATGTTCGTCCTGTGCCTGTCGCAATGTTTTAAAAACTGCAAGAAAACTTCCTTTTAATGAAAAGTAGCTTCAGCAATCCATCGCCGCCGCCGTCGCCGGCCGTGATAATGTTGTTAGTACGTTGAACTGTCATGCCGTAAGTCACAGGATCGAATTCCTGCCACTTAAAAAGAAAAAAAATCAGGAATAACTACGTTTTGTAAGAAATTGACAAATACTCCAAGACTACCAAATTTTATTAAAAAGTACCTCTCATCTTATAAGAAATCGTAAAATTAGCTATTCTATAATGGCCAGTTTGTAAACAGTGGGTTAAGTCTGCAGCATGACTTTCAAAGGTTTTAATTAAATGACGCTAATCAATCAAAATCGGCTGATTAACGATTTTTATGATTAACAACTCAAATATTGAATTCCTAAATAAAATATTTTGGCTATCATGCACATTCAATGATTTGCCACTTGAAGTAATCCTTGATTAAAGATAATCAGCCGTGAACTGCATAATGACCCTAAATGCCTACTTCTTCCATCCAAACTCATTTTAAGTAAACTTTTTTATTCATCCGAAGATCGCTTTAGTGATACAAAAATAAATAAATATACCTTCATTCATATTTTCAGCTATAACTGGAATCGACTGTAGTACAGTGTACATACAGGTAAGCATGTTGTTTGCCGCCGGCAGCGGCGGCAGCACTGGCGTCCTGTCAAAATAAGCATATTAAAAACAATCAAGCCATTTGGTTAGGTATTATTTGTACACGATTATCGGACTTTTCATCGCATGTCAACGCTTAGCAATGCACGCGTTGCACTTTGTCTAATAATTATCATAAATTGTAAACAAATGCTTAAAAAAAAAAAAAAAAAAAAAAAATAATAACAAATTATTTTACTGATATATTTTCAGCTTTAAGGTTCTGCCGACTCATTGCATTGCTGTATTCGTATATATTCAAATAGGTTCACCTTCGATCTGGAAACTCAGTAGTAGCGTCCTCTGCCGCGCTGCCCGTCGCGAATTCACTATACGTTCGTCGTCGTCGGTCGTCGTAGATTGCTTGATGGTTTATCTAATACTA
Source organism: Epistrophe eligans (assembly GCA_951394125.1). Taxonomy (NCBI): domain Eukaryota; kingdom Metazoa; phylum Arthropoda; class Insecta; order Diptera; family Syrphidae; genus Epistrophe; species Epistrophe eligans. The sequence continues at coordinate 14,783,459 of OX596029.1, read as the reverse complement.
TGGCTATGTAAGCGAACGCTTTAGAGCGCTTTTCTGTGATCTTTGGGCGGAAATCTCCGATTTAACCTTCGGGTGATAAATTCGATTTATTTGCTTGTAATTGTTTTATACACTTTAAAAAAAATAAATAAAATATCTAAAAGTAAATTTATGTTTGAGTGTGTGTTTGTGTATTTATGTTATTTGGCGATGATTGTCGCTATACCAATATGAGAATCACGTACATACATATTATTATACATAGATGCCGACCAAGTCAAGCCAATTGGTTTTAATTTTGTCTCCCTTCATCATCACTGTTGTTTTGACTCCAGTAATTTTGTATTTTTTTTTTTTTTTTGTTTAAAGAGGGAGGTTTATTGGGGTTCAGTCACGACAAGGTTTAAATTGGACTTTACTTAATTTTAAATTAATCACGAATGTCAATTAAATTATTTCGAATCAAAAGAAGAACGCGGGTATACATAGTGCCTTTTGATGTCAAGTTAAATTTTCATAATGTTTTGTTAAATATGATTGAACAAAAAAAAATTAAGTAGTTATAATTTTAATAAAGAAGACTATAGACTACTCGTACGAGAATTCTCGCCATATACATACAAAATAAAAGACGCACAAATTATTTTAAAATGAACGGACCTAATAAATTGAACCGACCTAATAGGCGTGTTTTTTTGCAAGCCCGGAGGGAATTACCTACTCGAAAAAAAAACGTTCACAGGGTTAAGTGACAGCACAATAGAAACAAAATGGAGTTTTCATACAAACTATCGATAACAAGTATATAATTCCAGCCGGTAACACAGTTTTACTATGTGCTTAAATTAAGCACGGAGAATTCACTGGATTTAGCTTAGCCCGTAGGGGATTAGTTGTAGTTGTATTTAACATGGTGACTATTTAGCACTGACGTCGATTTTTTCGTCCAGTTCATTCTGGGTTTACAAAAAAACATGCCTAATGTCACATGCCAAAATATTACCAATTGGAAAATGGAAGTGTTCATTTTAGAGTTCATTTTTATTGGAATAATATTTAACAAACAAATGCAGTTTTTTAACAAATTATTAAGATTTTTAAAATAAAATAATTCTTACTCGTCAAATCAGCAGGAAATTCCACTTCGTTTGACATCTCATTTGTCAAAATCAGTGTTGTCGGAGAGTCGGAAAAGGAATCCAGACTATAGAAATAATATAAAGAAGATTGGCATACAATTCAAGGAAATTTTACTGAAAAGCCCTAAAATGGAAATAGAACTTATGTCGGAGGGATCTCTTTCAGGGGTTAAGAGGGTAATTCAAAACATCTTACTAATTATACCATTTTTATAAAAGTGGTACTTTTTTGTTTGCTCATTAGCCGAGCATTGGTTTCTTGTCAAAAAGAAATCTATAGGTTTTAATAAAAAAAGTGGTTTTTGACATCCCATCCGTTGATTTGTTTGCAAGTGCTTTTATGCGCCCATCAGGTGTACGTCTAAAAGGTTGAACAAATGGACGGATTTGAAGACCATTTTTATGCCGTTGTCGAAGTGAAATTCCACGAAACATTAATTTTCTTCAAACAGCCGAAATTAAATTTTGTTTTTTTAGCTCAAAAATAGTGGTACCTTTTTCGGAAATGGCTCTAACCATTGTGATACTAATATTTGTGTCTACTATTTTAGGTATGGTCTGCATCTTAGCATTACTGTTATTGACAGTAGCTGCCATAGAAGCGTTTTTGGGTGAACATTTTGCAGTCACAGTTCGCATAACTAAAGAACATTTGGGTCGTTGTGAAGCACCTTCTCGGCCAGCAATAGTAAAACTGGTGGACAAATTTCAGCTGTTGGGACAAGTTAGTAACATGAAGAATCGTCGCTAAGGAATAACTGAGAACATTGCTGCTGTAGCCCGTAGTGTTAACGAAAACCCAGATTTGTCGATTCCTCGTCGATCTTTGGAACTAGGCATTCCAAAAAAGGCATTACACTGTATTTTGCATAAAGACTTAGGTCTTAAGGCTTTTTAAGTTCAAGTAACACAAGAACTCAGGCCGGTCGATAACCAGAAAATCCAAGAATGATTGTTGAAAAGCCTCTCCATCCTTAACGTGTCACTATTTGGTGCGGTTTTTAGGCTGGCGCGGTGGTGTGATTGGACCTTACTTATTCAAAAATGATGCTGGTGCAACTGTTACGGTGAACGGATTGCGCTGCTGAGCTATGATTAATGATTTATTATGGCCAGAATTGGAAGATATTGATGTGGACGACGTTTATTTTCAACAAGACGACACAAGCAACGAAACAATCACAATTTTGGAAGAAAAGTTTCCTGACCTTGTTATTTCTCGAAGAGGTGATCACAATTGGCCACCAAGATCTTGTGATTTAATACCTTTAGACTTTTTTCTTTGAGGCCACGTGAAAGATAAAGTCTCTTCCAATACTCCACAATAGATTCAAGACCTTAAAGATGGAATTCGTGAAGTAAAAAATTGGAAATACCTAACGCAAACTTTATATTCTAGTGACCTTTGAATAAGTTTCAATGAAAAACAAAAGAAAAAAATGTTTTCAACTTTTCATGGCATTCCGTCCATTCATATTTATCTAGCTAAAGGTATATAAAATATTTTATACTTTCACGAAAAACAACTGACTAGAAAAACTTTAAAACATTTATTTGCATAACAAAACTAAAAGGTTATTGCAAAATTTTGAACCAAACCGGAAGTAGCTTATTTACAGTCGTATATGAAACTTCACTAACGTAACGTTTATCAATCAGTTAAAGTGTGACCATGATCTTAATCAAAATATAACCATAAGTTATATTCCATTAGACAGACCTATATAAGTTTAAGTTAAATCTTAAAAAGCCTCCGAGGCCACAGTGTCTGTGTTTCCACCCCAAACTTTCTTTTCTATAATTTATTCACTTAAACAAAAAATATTAACAAAACATACATCGAGTTCGAGAGTGATCTAATATACCTACTTCACGTTAAAGTCGCAAACGTAAACATCAACTTCCGGCGCTAAGTGGGAAACACAGAATTGGGATAGTTTTTTTTTTTTTTTTTTTTTTTTTTTATTCTTATCTATATTTTTTCTCAATAAGCGTTCAGTTCAGTTCAATTCCATTTCATTCTATTTATTTTATAGCGAGAAGTTGTATTGTTTGAAACTTCACGTGCCTCTTGGCACGCCACCCATTAGTTAGGTGAAATAATGAAATTAAAATTATATTACTCGAACGACATGAGTATTATAATACTCGTACCTCATTTTCAATTTACGTAATTATTACGTACGCGACGTAGTTGTTCCATCTTTGGGTAAACAATATCATTTATTTATTGCGTCGGATATAATATTTTCTCTTATCTCTCTTTGATTTCTGATAGATAGATAATACAGGGTGTCATCAGACATGCTCTTTTTTGTAGGTATTGCCTATATACAAACGTAACGTACGTAGAACATATAGGTAATTATTCTGTCAGAGAACAGGTGTCAGTAGTCGTCATTGTTACGTAACATAGCAGATAGAGGCAGCGTGTTTTGTTTTAAATTGTCAATGTCAAGTTCGACTATATACGAAAAATGTTGCTTTTTTTTGTTTTGTGTTAACTGTGAAAATTCGCAGAAAGGTGACTTGTGATTAAACTATCAGTGAGCAGACACTGCTGCTGCTAATAAAATAATTGAGTCTGTCTCGCTTGTTGTGCGCCTCCTTGCCATCGCTGATCACCATCCCCATGTTGCCTTTAGCGCTGTTGGCTTCACTCTTCCGCTTGACACTTGTTTGTCATTTTGATAATAATTATGAAATTTGTAGTCAAGTGGTGGTGCACAATTTTTTAACGCGTGCCGAATGTTTTTTCTTGGGTGTTTTGGCTTGGCGCGTTGCGCCGCGTCGGCCACCGACCACCGCCGCGCAGCTCACAACCACATGATGATTTATGATGTTGCTAGTTGCTGGTAATGGCACTGATCTGTTGCTGCGGTCGCTGTCATGTTGTGTGTTGCTGGTATACCGGGATCGGGATGTCGGTGTCGAAAGTCGTCGAAATCGCGATGGCTATATGGCGATGATGGTGGTTGGTGTGATGATGTTGCCAACAATGAAGATGACGATGCCGATGATGGGAATGGGGTGTGTATGGCTAATTTGATTGAATATAGTGGCAATTTGTCAGAGACTGTAATATGTAGTAGGCGCAGTAAACACAATTCATACTCATACAGCGCAGCATGGCAAAGTAAGGGCGGTTGTGAGACTGCGAAGCAACATCAGCATTGCTTAGAACCCGTGTAAGTGCTTAATGAAATCGAAACAGTTAAATGGAGTGCTACTGTCAAATTTATTAATTGTCACATTTACAAGTTCCCTCTGTGTCTGCTAATTAGCATTTGAATTGACATCTCTCGAGATGATGTTATGTATGTGTGTATATCTATGCTTGTGTAAGTTTCTATGTGCAAAAGACATTTTCCGTATTATATGGAAGGCTGACCTTTAAGAAATAACACCGTCAGCAATATTTGTGCGGTATTATTTCATTATTAATGATTGGGGACATTTTTCATTGAGTTTATTAGTTTATTTCTATGCAGGAATTTGAATTGATTGCAAGTGATGATTATCAATCACTCGGCATGGGTTTGACTCAAGATGACGCGAGATTGTTGTTAAATATAAGTTGACATTCTCAACTGTCACAATATCTATATAGTCTAGACATTTGTACATAAATATACATACATATGTACTTTGCATTGGGTGCTGGAAAATATCACGTAATATCTGTATTTAAAATTATTGTTTAAACTTTAATTGAATTTTTGTATAGGGGAATTTTAATAACTTGATTTAAGTTATAACAAAATGATGTAATATAGATTGTAGTAGATCATAACCAGGAGGCAGTTAAAGTTTAGTTTTTTATTATTACTGAATGAGATTTATGAGAAACGATTCATAAAAAAAAATGACAGAAGAAGAAAGATTTGTCAGGCAGCGGAGAAATTGATATTTTATTATTATTAGTTAGCTAGTTCAGGTTTACGGAATCTGAGAAATTGTGTTCCGTTAATTTGATGGCGAAGAAAATTGATAAAATATATAAAAAAAAATAATTAAGGTTTTTAAGCTACAGTCAGTATTTTGCAAAAAAAAAATTGTTGGAATAGTAAAGAGATCAATTCAAGTTTTCAAGAAGACTGAACCAGTTCGTGATCTTAGGGTCAGTCCACACTTCCCGGAACAAGCCACAATTAAGATTCTCATATTGCCACTTTAAGCCATCTTCTGAATAAGTGGCACTTAATTGCCCAGTATGAAATTCTTAAGTCCCACTCATTCAATTCTTGGGCTAGTCTTTCATATCGATAGTTAATGATTTTGTTACTGCAAGTTCTTGGACATAAATCCAAAATGTTGGTCTTAGTAAATGGAGATTTTGAGAAGTTTTCTTTAGAATCTTTCCACGAAAGAGGCAAATAAAGATCAATAATTAGCTTAAGAAGCCTAAAAACTACATTGACCACGTTTAGTTCACTTCATTGAATTTAATGCGCGTCACGGTTTGTTGTGGATTTCCGTCTGGAGGCATCATTCCATTATTCATCCTTGAAAATGCGGATGACCATAGCCATTATTTTTGCATAAATTGCAAGATATTAAATTGAACAAGATGTCTTTGCAATAAAAAGATACTATATGCCATACCTACAGCCTTATGAATTCAATTGCTGTCATAAGTCACTTTCGTGCCATGGAGTTTTTTGATATCTTAGGTTTATGCCAGTAAGCTCATTGATCAGTTACCCCTTGAAGGAGTAAATTAATCGCTGTATTAACGAAATTCAGCAACATTTATAAAGAGGTTCATGGAAAATCTGGAAAAGAGTGCGTATCTGCCAGAAAAGCCTTGAGAGGAGTTTAAAAAAAAAACAAATTATAATTTAAAAAAAAAACATTTGATTCTTCTTTAAAAACTATTAGGTACTTGTATAAATTAAAAAAAAAAAAAACCTGCCTACTACCACTTCCACGAAATTCTAGAAGAAGAAACATGGAGCTGAAATTTATTTTGTCCAAGCACTTTTTCGTACAGATTTACCTAAGATTTCTGCTGATAGCACATTCAAGTTGTTGTTTCATTAAATTTTTCAATCTTCTTAAAATCTCTGACGGTCCTGTGTTTCTCTGTAAATACCTTTTAACTTCAAATTTCTTAATAAAACTGATTCCGATAAAAATAAAAAAAGTAAAAAGTCTTTGTTAGTTCAAAAAGTAAAAATTCGAAAAAAGTTCCAAATAAGATAAAATATTGCTAAACTTCAACAACTATTTTCTATCAACAATATGTCAGAAAATTTCCCCTAGTAAATTAAAATTAAATAAATAAATTTGGTGGCACGACAGTCCGTGGTGACACTCCTAAGTGACTTACAATTCTTAACCATTCCTGTGTGCGGGAACAATGGAGATGACCTAAAATTTTCTGACGCAGTCAAACTTATTTAATTAATGAATAATTAATAAATAATCAATAATAATAATTAAATACAAAATATCAAATATCAGTATAGGTGGGATAGGATTTAATACCAAGACCTTCGACGTCAACAGTCATACGCACTAACCATTACGCCTAAGGCTACTACATACTTAACTGTATATAATACCATTTATTGAATTACAGATTTTTATCTTTAAACATTGACTTAACTATCCGTGCAATTTATTCAAATAAAAACTGCTTATATTTTGTTGTATGCAGAGTCAAAAGGCGTGTAAACCACCGTTTCCAATCGCATCAGATATTTTATTGTTCGTAGATAATTGTTTTTTTTTTTCTTCACTTTTTTGTATTAAAAAAAAAATAACACTTTATTGTGTACCCTATAGAGTGATATTTAACTATTAAGTGTTGCCAGATTAAAAAAAAAATGGCGCAACATTTTAAACGATTCAGTATGATGTTAAAGCATTTTCTAATACGATAAAAATGCTTTAACATTTTAATAAATCGTTTAAAATTTTGCGCCAATATCTTTTAAGCAAGAAAATCTAAAACCAATGTCATTTTATTGTTTATCAGTCAGTTTTTGTAAACTTTAAGATCAAAAATGGGCATAGGAGTGGGCGATTTTTCAACAATGTTGGATTTATTTCAAGATAACTCACTTAATTGGAACCATTTGTGCGTCTATGAAAAAGAAAATAATGAACAAACTATATCGATATCCTAGCCCTTAATATTGGCTTATAGTTCAAAGCCATTTGATTTGTTTTTGACATAGGAATTAAAATTTTTCTTAAGGCTTCTAAGTACAAGATATTTCCTCTCCTATGCTTTATCTTAATACGAAGAAATTAATCTAAAAATAAGATCTTAGATGAGGAAAAAAAAAAACACTACTAAACTGATGGCAATGCTGTATTTACTATTTTACCCTTTTCAATGTGATTATAGTATATTTTACCTTCCACCAGAGTATATATCTATAGAATATTAGATAGAAGCTTCCATTGCCACTGTCAAAACAATATTACTCGTCATTGATGCGATTACGAGTAGGTACATATTATAGCAACTGTTTATATCCGAAACATCATCATCATCGTCATAACGTCGCACTTTATCTACGTAAATCACAGCAATGTGTTGCTGCTGTTTGCTTAATGGAAAATTACAATATGAATTATTGCAGGCCTGAAAAAAAAAATAAAATACACTCGTGTAAATAAAAAATTGAATAAAAAAAAAGTATTGAGTGTCTTTGAAATACATAATTTTTTTTTTTTTCATTTTATTTTTATAAATTTTGTGTGAGTAAATAAATGATTTCAAATTAGTTGTGTGTAATATAGTTTGGTCTGGTCAAAGGCCATATGGCTGTGCGCTTGAGTGGACACATTGTCTAGCCAGTCGTTTTTGTAAGCTACCACCTCTGAGACTCAGGGACAGCTACATATATGTATATTACTTAAACTATTTGGATTTTGTCTATATAGTTTGACTCTAAGTTGATTTTTTGGAGCTTTTCTCCTGGTCAGTATGAAGTTTTACTTTTGGCTCAGATTTTTGCATTGATTTTTTTTTTGAAAATTGCGGGGAATTTGATTTTTGGGTGGTGGTAAAGCAATGAATAAGGAAATAGGTATATTATTTTATGATATAGCTAAAAGAACACAATTTAGAGCACCCACGTTCGAAAGTCGAGCTTGGGTGGTTTAAGTAATTTACATGGGCTGAATAAAATAATGACAATCGAATTTGGTATTATGTTTGCAAATGCAGTACCTATGCTTAGTTTATCTTTGGGTGGATTGCTAAGGAATTTTAATTGAAATTTTTGTTCAATTCGAAGCCCAAAAGAAAAAAAAAATATTTTTGTTTTGTGAGTTCTTATACCATTTAAGTTTGACTAAGCGATGTCGTATTTGAGAGATAATATTATAGTATGTATTTGGATTTTCAAATCAATAGCTTTGTTTAACTTATATAGATTTATACTGACGAAGCACTTGAACAATTCTTTTTAAACGTTAGAGCGAAGATTGTCCTTATCTTGGAAGACAATATTAGTCAGTTCAGGTTTCTCAAGTTCACTGAGATCCCAGCAATCTCAGAAATCTGAATGTAATTCCACAGTGAAATTCTTCACTTTTGTTGTCAAAAAGCTGAGACTGATATTTTTTCGATTCACTTGATAAATTATTTTTTGTCGCAATTGATCAAATTATAAAAAAAAAATAGATTGAGAGTGTTTTTGAGATCTAGCTTCCTTTTTATGCCCAGATGATTGGACTCGAACTTGGACCACGAACTTGGAGGGACCTTGGTCCAAATCCTAGTCCCAGCTGGGCATAAAAGTTTTTCAATTAAAATTGAACAATGACAAAGCATCATTGAAAAGAAGTCTGATGATCGGCCTAGAAGTCGTGAAATGGCTATAACTCCCCAGCCTATACAAATCTTGGTGGTATAGCTCACCCAAGTGTTGTTGTTTTAATTCAAACTTGAATTATTTATTAATTATTAATTTTTCTTAGAATTTTCGACTATGTTAATAAAAGAGAGTGAGAGATGAAAGTATTGGTAATTATTCCTTTTTCGTGAACCAGAAGCCCATAAAATTAGGATCCAACTACATATTTAGAAAGAATTAGTTTCAAAACTTTATTTTTAAAATTTCTATCGATTTTTCCAGTAGCTTAAAATATTTTAAAAGTTGTTTATTTTACTTTAACCGAACATTTTGCTCTGATTATTTATTATAATATCTTGTCATATATTCTGAAATGTCGGCTTTTCTCGTATAACTCATAAATGGTTAATGCTATCAAAAACAGCTTAAAGCAAGACTTATACATGATATAACCACCTAGGAGAAAATATTAACATTTTTTTGCTTAGGGCGATCTTTTAAAATATATCATTATTTAAAAAAAAAAGTATGAGTGCCGGCGCCGGGACTCACGGTTAAGATGTATAAACATCAAGTGCTGATTTACATCACAGAATTCACAGAAATCACAGAATATTTCAAAAACAAATATAAAAATGCCGTATTTACTCTTTATGTTTTTAAAAATAAATGATGGAGTTTTTAAAAATTATTCATACATAGGTTCTTTACAAAACAGATTATGAAAATATTTTCCATGCGAAAGATAAATTGAAAGAAAAAAAAAAAATACCTCAGACACTAACGCCCTTTGGTGGTTAGTGCAAATGTGGGGGCATAGTGCTACAGAAGACATTAACAAACATATTCACATCAGGTGTATTTTAATTTTGTATTGAAAAAAAAAAATGAAGATTTATATTGTAACGTAGCATCCCAAAGTAACCTTAAAAAAAATGAGTCTCGTCAAAATTCATTTCGAAAATGAAACATCATGTAAAATTCCTCTTAATGATTCTTGATCTTGATTCGATTCAATCTTATTAAATTTATGTATCTATTTATAAATAAAACACCTTTTATATAAATAAATATACTTATTCATCCAAATATTATCATGATGCATAATGATTCGAAGTCATATGTCAAAGATTGACAATCTAATTTCAAGACAACCCATCCCTCATCTATTCATGATTAAATAATTTAAAGTGACCGCTTAATTAATTTCAAATCAAAACCAAACCGCAACGGAATTCCAAATACCTTTACATATGTAGGGGTACACAACACATATATATACATATTTATACAAACGACCCATATCGCAATAAATCATTATTTTTTTTTTTAATTTGTTTTCTGGCTCAGCAAAAAACCAAACAAAAAAAAAAAAGGTCACATCGCGATCAACGTTCGATCACTCTGGTTGTTGTGCTTGTGGAATTATTTACGAGCATTTTTCCGCTGACATTCCCATACCACGCCTTGTCAAAATACAAATTAACATTAGAATTTCGCTATGATATACGGGATGGATAAGTTTGTGTCATGGACTCTGTCGGACAGTGTCTGCAGGGAAGCACCCGAAATTCCCCTATATATGTATACCTACGTAAGGGCAAAATGATAAGCTCTTTTTTTTAAAGTTTGGGAGTTAGTGTTGCAAATTAATGAATTCTTTATGTTTTTTTACCAACTACTGTATTTTCGTAGTTCACATCTTACTCGTATGAGGGTAACAAATTTAACTGGAAAGGTATAAATTTATTTGGCAGCCAGCTTGAACCGATTTGTTTGCTGGAGGAAATATCTCAACTTAATTTTTTAAAAAATGACTAGAGGTGAAATCATAAAAAAACAATAGTATTTGAAAACTTTGCCGGTCTTTATTTTTTTTAGACACTTAGCCACAGATATACAAACCTGAGACAACAAATGTTCAAAATCCTGAACATTTTTAGCTTCACATACCTTTTCGCACAAAGTATATGTTATGTATGGAAGGAAATCTTTAACAGCAAGCTCTGCGCTGACAACACAGCAGCGTATGAGATAACTATGGGAAACCCGAATGTGGACAATAATACGCGACGTTAGGACAACAAAGTTCTAACTGACATTTTTTTTACAAAATTGAGTTATATATTGCAATGTACTAAAAAGGTTATGCTCTTTCGATTGCCTGTATCTGTTTATCTCTGTCTCTTACGGTTTCGGAAATAATTGAAGAAAACGCTAAAACATAGTTCTATCTGAACAAATTTATTTCGATCTAAATTTAACAAATTTCTAATTACATCCAGATAGAACCTTGAGTACTTACGAAAACTAATTAATTTCGTTGATACAAACTTTTTGCGATGCAGATAGAAACCTTTTGTTACAAGGCATCTCATTAATTAATTGTGATGTTAAATTTATATGCATACAATGACACAAAGTTTTATCAGCTATTTAGAACCTTCTTATCCTACGCCCAAGTGCCTTACCGTTGAGCAAAAAATTTCTATCGATTTTTTTTTTTTAACTTAAATTACTGAATACTTATTAAATATATCTTACACCCAATTTCTTCACAGAAGTACTAAGCCAACCTAGTACCCAGTCTTCCTAGACTCGGTACTAGCTCAGATACTAGTTCCTCACGAAAAGTTAGTACCTGAGCATTTCTTCACATCACTAGTACCGGACCGGGAAGTTCAGAAAGCGATACTTCGGAACTTAATACGTCTAAAACAGGTCTAACTCAGATTTTGAATTTATTTTGACAGTTTTAAATATTATTTTGATATATTTTGTCCCAAAGTTGTCAAGGCTTTTTATCTTTAACGCAGAACACACCGCCAATGGATTGACATTCGCGTTGACATGAATTTTAGGGTCAACGCGTTGAATAATTTGTGAGACCATGTAATCACCCGGTCAACGCACTTAGCACGCATTGACATAATGCTCGTCAGCGGGTTAAATGTATCTGTCGACTCAGCACATTTTAACCGTGTCAACGTAACCTGCGTTGACCTTTATCTCAATTTTAAAAATTTCTGATTTTGTAGAGGTTTTTTAATCCATCGGCATCGTAGCCATCCTTCAATGGAATTTGACAGTTTTTGACTTGACAGATAGGTAACAAACTATAATTTTGACATATTCAATATTTCGATCCAAATGTCATCCAAAAGCCGTAAAAACGCGTTTTTCCGGATCAAAAAATGTATTCAGTTAGAACCTTCTTTTCCCTGGTTGCGAATAATCAACCCAACAGGTCTCTCTTCTCTATACTTTTCAACAACTCAGGATTAGAAAAATGCAGTTAATCTACCATATTATCAATTCGCTGAAATTCAACTCTACCTCCCTGACTATTACTCTACACTTTTTTCAATCTCCTTTTCTTGTTAAAAATTAAAAAAAAAAAGAAGAAGGAACTGTCATTTTAAAAGACAAAAACAACAACATTGCCGACAGCGAAACGACCACAACACGACAATTTAATCGCGCCTCCGATCATCGCAAACTACAGTCCCGGCCACTACCACCGCGAGATAATGCTGGTTTGTCTTTTTTTTTCTGGTTCGTGTCACAGATGATTGCCCATCACCCAAACAAATTTGTTGTCAGCCGTCATGCTAATTTAACTAAAAACTTGAAATTTCAACTTAAAAAAATAAACAAAAAAAAACAAAACACAAAAAAAATAAATTAAACTAAAATAAATAAGCAGAAAATATGTATGTTTAACTAAAATAGCGCAATAAATATTAAAACGTAATTCTGTTATCACCAAAACATATCATTTGTGTCATTTAATTGTAACTGAATTATAAATTAGATTTAGTTTTTATGGGTTTTTATTAATTGAGCAGTTTTTCGATTGGCACACGGGTGGGATTATTAAGTATGTATTAGGTTAGGTAGGTAGGTAGATGATGTTGGCGATGATGATGATGATGACGATGATCATGAAATGGACTTTCTTGTCCGTGATGGTGATGGTGATGGTGATGGCGGCAGCAGCGGCGGCGGCTAGACCGGAAAGAGAGGGCGCTACTATGATGAAAAATGGCCATTAAGTGACTTGATGGATTCTTTCCCGTATGTATGTGCATTGCGCACTTGGCCATGCTAATGGAATGCGCGTAAGTTATTGTCGCATGCGTTACTTTTTTTTTTTGTTTCATTTTTGTTTTTCGTGACACTCATGGTGGTGATCGTGGTGTTTGCAACTTGTCACACGTGATTGGATTTATTAATTTGTGTAGCTTTTGTCGGCAATAGTATAATGTCAGTGCACGAATATTTTTTTTTTAGAGGAGAACTGCTGGAAATTTCTCAAGGACTTTGTGTTTTTGTCTCCATAGTGGAGTTCAATGAACCTCTGACTGCAGGTCTGGTTTTTTAAAATAGAAAGTGATTTAACAGGGTGTTTCACATGGAAATAGAGGTATAACGAGAGTTTGTATTCGCAGGTTGGAAATGCTTGGAATTGAATTAAGAAGATGTGGGAAGGAAACAAAACATTTTGCTAGCTGGAAAATGCAGAAAGAGTGAATTTTAAAAAATGAGATTTAAGAGTGAACTGAATAAATGATCCCAGCTCTTGGTGCTTTCATTTCAGAATATTTAAATTAAGCTTACAGAAATTGATACCCCAAGATTAAATATACATAATGTATGTAGGTATAAATTTAAATAAGTACCTAATAGCTTTAAAAGATCTTGATAAAGTTTTATTTTGCCTTACATATACATAAACTAGTGGCGTCCGCAATCATCCTTCTTCAAATACAAACATTATCCTAGACTAAGGAGGTCCATATTTATTTTACTAGGCGTCTAAGGACGTGTGGGTGTATACTGGTAATACCATTTACTTTTAGGGTAATTTGGGGTATATTTGACAAAGGGGCACAATTAATGCCAAATATTTTAAATGCAGAAAGAAGCTTAATTTCATTTTAAGTATTTTCCTGATGTTTGTAGAGTTCTTAAAATTTTCTCGGAGTAATAGGAAAAAAAAGAAAGAAATTATTGAGCTCATATGAGAGCAACTTAAGGTACCTCTAACATCATGTTTTTTTGTTTTCAATTCATTAATTGCAGGTACCTCTTGCATCCGAGGGAAATTTCTATGCACTAATTCTTTTTCTTCTTCAAAAAATGAATTTTGTTATGACTAATATAATTGAAATTTTTTACTTTAAAAATTTATTAACAACAGTGCTCTTATGCCCTCAATCAAGTGAAGAATAAGTAATGAAAGCTTTTTACTTAGCTGTTAAATGATAAGTTTTTACCAATTTATTGTGCCGCATATATCTATACCTATGCACTTAATATTTCTCACGATTTTTTTTTTCTAAATGAAATAAATCAAAGTGATTAATGACAAATTCAGATCAAAACACTAAAAACCTGACATAACTATTAAACAAAAGTTTATCTTAAAACATTTTTTATAGTCCAGCTAGAAATTCTTATAATACACCTCTTTTCATATCATTAAAAGAAGAATATACCGAAAAAAAAAAAAAAATACCTCAAAGCAATTTAGGGCAAACCTACAAAAATTAAAACACCTCTAAAATTCGAAAAACGTGCCAACCCACTAATGTTAAGAAATAAAATTAAAAAAAAAAAAACAAAATAAAACCAAAATAAAAGAATCATTATTTACCAAATAAATAATAAATTGAATTCAATTTGTTAAAACTGATTTGATATGAATATTTAAGGCAAACCATATATTCACAATACATTTAACAAATAAAAGATTCAAACTTTTGACCACATCATTTCAACTTAATTCCTCATCCCGCAACACAAATTATTATTGCTTTGAATATTCTTATGTTGAACAAAAAAAAAAAAAAAAATAATATAAATAAAATCGATAAAATCAAAGCAAAAGAACTCATAAAAAATATCTTTTAAGAAATTAACGAGTTTATTTTTTTTTTGTCTAGGTTCCCCGAGGGTATATTGTGATTTTATAAAAAAATGCCTATCTGTATTTTTTTTTTGAGCCTCATTTGTGATATTGAAATGGTGTTTATATACAAAAATATATATGAAGGTAAAAAAAAAAAAAACGATCGGTTACATAGCTAATGGTTACAGATCCCACAACTTAATTGAAATGATGCTCCGCATCGATTTCGCTATCTTAAGCTAGAAAAAAAACTGGAGAAGAATAAATCATAGAGTGGACCTTACAGCTATAGAGTGTATACGTTCTGATGACCAGTCATTTATTTTTGTTTAGATTATTAGCCATTACGTAAATGTTTCTTGAAAAATATCGTTTTGCTTTTTTCAATTATAATGCTGGGTCAACGGATTTGGTATATTTATCTTATTGAATTTATTTGCTTTTGTTTATTTTAATGAATCATCACACAGATAATCGAATAAAAATTCTATTCTACTTATATGTATTATATATATATTGATTCTTCAAATGAATTGTTAACAACTTTTAATTTACAGTATATTGATGGATGAAAGCGCTAGCAGTTTATTTCTGTATTTCCACATATCGTGGTTCTAAAATAAGAAGACTCCAGCTTATAATATTGAAAATGACTCCAATAATATTCTGTTCTGTTAAAGATGTCCGTACTTCTTGAAAGAGAATACTGTTTACGAGCTTTTAATGGAGTTTAATCGATTTTTTTTTTCCTAATAGAATCAATTTTTTTCTGTTATCGAAACGAAAAGAATCAATTTTTTTTGTGATGTGCGGTGCTTGACAGCTCAATTCAAGGAAACGTTAAAAAAAGTAATTAGCCATGCCACATTAAAATAAAAAGACTATTTATTATTATTTCGCTTAGTGAAATAAAATTAAATAAAACTACATAGAAATGAATTTCAAGTCATTGATAGGAAAACAGACTAAAATTCATGACCAATGATCGCCATTTTATTTTCATGAAAAACGTTTTTTTTTTATTCTATGACTCATATTATTTGATGTTTCCATACAAACTATCGATATTATGGTAATTATTATCGGCAATACAGTATTTTTCTGAACTAGAGTTAAGTCTCAAAAATTATCTAGACTAAGTTAAGTTCATATGGACTTAAGTTGTTTTTGTATTTACGTGTAAATCGCTTTACTCTGCGATGTCGTTTTTTCCGTTCAATTTTTTATGTTCTTTTAAGTCTATTATATCGAAAATACAAATATCGATTTGCCACACACTTCAGTGAGATAAGAATGTGCATTACCACAGATTATATAAAATGTATATAGTGCAAACAAAATTTTGTTTTTAAATCACTTTTTTGTTACGTATCATATTTCTTTACCTCAAAAATTCAATCGATAATATTCCAACTTTTAATTCCAATGAATTTTTATATCGAAAGAGTATGAAGGAGAAGATACAACAACAAGTTTTACGGGCTCTATAGCGATGTGTCGTCAAAAAGCTAAAAATACAACGGCTGAGATGGGTGAGACGGTGCAGTAGAATAAGATCCGCGGAAATAAAGTTCGTGGGTTTTATTTACGAAATAAAAGGTAATAACACCTGCGGCCTTTTTTCCTTTTTTATACGATGGTAATAAGACCCACTACAAAAAAGAAATAAGACCCACGGAAGTTATTGCCTTTCTGAATTGGCATTAAGACTCAGACTTAAAGTGTGATTCGATAATGTACTTTATTTTAACTTTATACTGTTGGCCAAGAAAACTATTGATATTGGCACCTGTCTGACACTGAACATATTTTAAACGGAGCAACGGTATTGCGTGAGCAGACAAGATAACCTAAAGAGGGTGTTAAAATCCTTGGAACCCGCGAAGCGGGCCACTCAAGGTACAGTTATCAAAGAAAACTATTGAAAAAGTCCAAAATCTTTGTTGTCCTTTAGTGAATTATATTTCTCTAATTGAAATCTTTAAGAAAGGGAATTAATTTTGTAATTTTGGACCCACGGACTTTATTTCCGTGGGGGTTATTATACTACACCGGCTGGGACACGTGGGGCGTTTGGATACCGATGCACCGACCCAACGAGTCATCGAATCTACACCTGATGGCCTACACAGCAGAGGAAGACTCGACAGCAGAGGAAGACTCGACCTTAAGTGGCGCTCGCAAGTCATGGAAAATGACCTCAACCAACTTGGTGTATGCAACTGGAGGATACTAGCTACAAACCGAGCTGACTTGAGAAGGTTGTTGGTTGTGGCCGCAGTCCAACCTGGAATGTAAGCGCCAACTTAAGTAAATAAAGTAAAGAGACGAATTATTGCGAATCGCGATCAATGGAACTACATCTTGTATATCTGCGGTGCAATAATGATATACTCATGAACAATTTTCTGACTTTAAAGATCTTTACTAAAATGTTTTAAGTTTCAAAAATTTTTCAACTCTATAGTATCATATTAAATTTATTTTCTTAATAAATTCCAGCTGAACACATCTAAAACAGTTACAGTCAGTGTTGTTCGAATTTTTTACATTACGTTTTTTACATAGTTTTTTACGTTTTTTACGTTAGTTTTTTACCTGCTCTATTTTTACTATGCTTATGTAAAAAACGTAAAAAAAAACGTGGAACGGTTATGTCGATGTCAATAATTGAATTTGATCTCAAAGTACTCGTTCAATCATGTAATAACACAATAACACACATAATACACAATTCAACACATGGCACTTGAACGACCGAAAAGTTTTTTTTATTTATTTAGATTTTGACAGATAATGACAATGTCTCTCATTTTCTCTCTTTTTTCTCAGTTTTTTAAGTTTTTACGGGTTTTTTACGTTGTTTACAATTATTTACGTGTTTTTTACCTACTTTAACGTAGAAAAGGTAAAAAATAGTTTTTTACATGGATTTGAACATCACTGGCTACAGTTCAATGTTCATGCAAAAAAGTAATCAAACATACCATTTTTAAATTTCTAATTGTCAAAGTGACATTTGGAACTAATATGGTACTAAAAAGGTAAAAGAGGCATTTAGTGTTTTAAATTTTAATAAACTGTTAAAAATACAGATCGATGCTAACTCGTAAAAAATTTGGAAAATCCTATTTTTGACATCATACTAAAAATACTTTTACATCGTACTAAATCGTCCAAAATTTTACACCAGTTTTTTTTTTTTTTTCCGTCTACCCATGCAAAGCCGGGCAGGTCAGTAAGTAATATTATATTTTGCTAAATTTATTAAAAAAAGAATTTACATTAATCTGGGGTCAGGACTCTGGTCTGACTTCAGAGCCTATAAATCAAATTAAATGGTTATATTATCGCGGTTAGCATGAGTTGTTTAAATAATTTCAGCTAATTATTTAATTTAATTCTATTTTGTAAACATTGATATTGGTCTTTTAAGAAGTCGCTAGCTATCTCATAGATTGTGATGTATTTAAAAACAAATCCATTATTCATTCTCAACAAATAAGTCTTCAATACGAATTTCATCAAAATGGAATTTCATTGTTCTAAATAAAAATGAAAAAAAAGTTTATTTTCCTAGCCACCAGTTTTTTAGTGGTGAGTCACGGTTTACAGTTAACTCGGGAAGTAGTTCTTCAGTAAGGAATTTATGAGAGGATGGACCTAAAAAACATCAAAGGTTAGACTTCTTGTTAGTGGTCATTTCGCAACAGACATTTTCCTTAGAAATAAGGATAACTTCCGTTTAAGCTTTTGCATTTTTTATCTGTTATAAGAGTTGACTTATTCCCTAAAGCATCCCTTTTTCTTTCTAATGAATTTTTTCGACTGTCGTTAGAAAGTCCATAATTGTTTCTAACTTGAAAATCTTTATATAAAAGCTGTCAGCTGCTGTCTTAAGAATAATTTCAAAATCTCTTAAAGTTGTTAAATGATTTTGACTCCTGAATTAACCATCAACAATCTTTTCTTTTATACTAGCTCAAACTCAAATTCAATAATACCAATTATAGTATAAACCAGCTACTACTTAAACACACTTCCAATTATCCGTTTGAAGTGCGCATGTTATATTGCTTTGCTACTCCATACAAAAAACCCAAACCGATATGATATATTATGCCATTCGACTGAACTATGACGACTTGATAAACTTCTACAAAGCATTAGAAGTGAAAGAGCCTACTTAAGCCTCAAAAGAGGTCTTACCGCGGCCGGCGTGCTGCTGCTTAATACCAATCTCTTGGTCCTGAACATTGTGTTTGGCTTCATTCCACACCTCATGGCACTCGACTTGAATTGAACTCCATACATACTCACCTCATTCTATGTTATTACGATACCACAATTCCGACCTCCTCACCGCCCCGCCCCCTGGGAAGCTTGTTCGGCGCGTCTCGAGTACCCTCGAGCCCCTCAAAGGCGAAACATTTAGTATGAATGGCCTCAATGGTGGTAGTGGATGAATGAATTGGCGGTGTGGTCTTCGGTCGTTGTAGTCGTTATGCCAACCAAGAACCGACCGAGACCAACTCGACCAGCATATCTCGCACCGACCGACCGACCGACCCGACCGGCCCAATGTTTGGTATTAAAAAAAGTAGAAGAACATTTTTGACAGGTTCAACATAACTGAACCGAACCGAAAGTAGAACAATGTCAGTGAACTATGAGCGTTTGTTTCTTATTCTTGCGCTATAGAGCTAGAGAATGCCTCTGTATACCGTAATACAGTTTTTGATGTTGTTTTTTGTTGTTGCCAGTGGCTGCGTACGCAGTCATAGAGTCAACAATTGAAAATGGCCAAAAGGTGATAGTCGGACGGATGGACGGGCGAGAGGGCGATGGGATGGTCGGGAAAACCTGCTTTGGCGGTTTCGAGAACACACCGCTATGGTCGTTTCGGCGCAGCAGCGACAGCGTCAGTGGCGGCGGCGACCGCGCACAAGATGTGTCGGATCGAATTAGTCTCGTTTTCTGCTCACTTAGCACACACAGCGAGGAGCAAACCCATGCGAGCTTTTCATGTTGGATTCTTGAATTCGAATCCGTCGCCGTCGTCGTCTTTCGTCGAGCTATTTGCATTCCGATTGTCTTTTTTCTTGTTATTAGATATTTCTCTTTATTGCGCTGTTCTTGGATTCTTTATTTGCTTTTAATTTGGTTGCCTGGTTTATTGGTTGAATTATAATTGAATCGAATGGATTGTGGCGAGTTGTAAAAGATTTGCTCTTTCAGTGTTGTTTTGGTCTGGTCCATTTTGCCAGATGATGGATCTTGTAAATATTGTGATTCTTGACGAGGAGGTTTAACTTTGTATACGATGCTAGAGAGTTTTTTGTTGGCATAATTATGTTGATCTGGACATTATGGAAGGCGTATATAATTCTATATTCGCGCCAGTGATCATTCAAAATGACCTGAATTTTGAAATTCTATACAGGCTTGTATAACTATACTTAACTAGTTGTTGTTTTTGTTTGAGCAAGGTAAGGAAGGCTGTTAGAATAGAGGAATGCAATTTTTATTGTTGCCATTTAGAGAAAGCATATGCGATAGTACGAGTTTGTTTGAATTAAGTGATGAGTACATATGTATATACATATATCTAATGATGTAAAGATTTCACATTAAATATTTTTGTAGAAAATTGAAATGAGGTGATGGCGCGGCGATTTGTTGAATTATAGGTGAAAATTATGAGTTTATAGTAAAACCTGCTTAAAAGTGACATAATTAATATAAGGTTAACATTTATTTGGGTTGGAAATACAATTAAAGGCATATTGCATCTTGTTTTGAATATCTTGCGTAGGTATCGAAATTTTCCATCTTATTTATGTTGGACATACATATGTAGTTTTAATTTGTGCTTAAAAGCTCTCCTAGTTCTGATGGGGTATTTTTGCACGTTTTTTTTTTGCTTAATCAGAATCTGAAGTTTGTTAAACATTTTTTTCTGGATTTGTGATACTTGTTTGTTTGAGAGTGAGATTTTTAAAATGCGAAAATTTTATTATGCATGATTTTGAGAATGTGAAATTTTGAAATTTGTTATTTTAAAATTTAGAAACCTTCTACCAGTCTCATTATTTTTTTTAACATTTAAAAAAAAATATTTTTCTCAAAAATAGCACAGTTTTTTACTTGATCTAAAGACCAAGTACTTACCTATTGGTTTCGTGTAAAAAAAATGTCAACATGGTTATCAATATTATAATATATAAGTCATAAAAAATGGCCTTACGTCAGATTGTAAATCTATGCGTGTGCGTCCAGTCCACTTTAATTGGAGTTAGAGCCTAAAAATGTGGATCGATTTACTTCAAATTTCGTATGTATGTATTGATTGATCGTTTCAAAATTTTTTTTTCTTATACAGGTCAAACGAGTTATGATATCAAAACGTCGCAATCAAGCGCTAATTGGGTCATGGAGCTAGGCGTTTGAGGCCGCCATTTCTACCTACCCTCGACTTTTTTAACTTTTTCTTATTAAATATGTTATCACATTATAAAAATTTAATTTAACGGTTTTTTTTTTAACATTAGCTAGCAAAATTTGAACACAAATGATTTTTACAGCCCAAATTAACGGTACCATATATCTATACAATTTAAAAAAAAAGCGTTGAAAAAATTCTTATTTTTTCGAAACGACTAATACGATTTTTATAAAATCTTGTTTGTTTAGGTTAATACGAGAACGATCTAAAACTTACCAAGAACAAATCTTATTTTGTATAAGCAATATTTTTATTACAAACTATTAACATTGAAAATGTTTATAGGGTCGTTTTGATCAAAGTATGGTGTTACCAAAATGAAGAAAGATAGAGGATGAACTCTAGCGTATAGGGGGAGAACGATTGAATTTTTGGTTGGTGTTACCAAAGAAACTACCAAAATGAATAAAATGAAGCAAAAAACACAAGTGATGAATTTCAGCCAGCGTACATAAATTTTGATCATCGCCAACGGACGAGATTCAGTGGAGGAATGTAAAATTCGAAAAATGCTCGATTTGAGCCCACTTAGAAGCCTATAACTTTGGTTATAATTATTGGATGTTCAATATTAAGCTAGATAATTAAAGTTTAAATGACAGGCTACAAATCGGCAAAATCGTAAAAAATTTCATACTAGAAACTTGAAAAACTGTCTTTTTAGAACTATATTTCATCACGGCAAAAGAAAAAAAAACAAACAAAATATGTATGTATGTAGGTACGTACCTACAAAAAACATATTGATAGAAGGGTGAAGACGGTGGAGTGTGTGCAATAAAAAAAAAACACGTGGCAAACAAAATTGGCTTTGCATCGGGCACAAAAATGATATATGTACATATATTATGTTTATGTAGGTATGTATGTATGCATGTAGGTATGTACATATGTATGCATGTAGGGTAGGTATGTGCATGAACATTAATTGTAGTAGGTATTTTACAAATAATAAAATCGTAAAGGTTGGATTTGGTTGGTTTGTTTGGATTATAACTTCTGTTCTAATAATCGGATGTTTGAGGTTAATGTCTTAAAATTAAGGTAAAATGTCAGTCTTTTAAATCAATCGATTGTTGAACCTAGAATATGCATAGTTTGGTTAAAAACTTAACTAAGTTCTAAATCAATTTGGTTGTTTAACCTAGAATATGCATAGGTACCTACTTGAACCTCTCATACAAAATTATAACTTAAGTTCTAAGGACCAGATCATCAAGGTTAAGGTCTTGGTTAGCTTCTAACTTTTATTCTAATAATCGGATGTTCGAGGTTAAAGTCTCAAAATTAAGGTAAAATATGACAAAAGTTGATTTTTTTCTAAATCAACCTAAAGAACGTAGAATATACTAGACAACTTTTGGGTAAATTACGCGACTCGATATTGTTAAATTGATTAAAAGATGAGTTCAAAATATTTTAAAATAAAATATTATAGAATAAAAACAATTACCAGTGAGGTGGGGCTTCGCATCAAATTCTTTGTAAATTTTGTCTCGATTTAAAAAAGGTTTGCCTGGACAGTAAATCAAATGTCTTGGCTTTATACAATATACATAGTTCAATGATTTGAAATATTTGTAAATCAATTTGAAAAAAATTCAAAATCTTTTGATTTTCTCATCAACCGTCAAATTGATAAAATAACAAGCCAGCTCGCGGGTTGATTTAACAACAACCAACTGAGTCGAGAACTAAGTTGAACCGTATATATGATGTATACTATACTTAAATCGATCTGTAATTCAGTTACCTTTCTGCAAAGCTAAGCTAAGCAAAAATGTCAAACACCTAGATATACGTTAAGATAGATGGTATGTAACTTTAATTTCGTTAATAAGTGCTGTACCGGTGCGGATGAAAATGAGTATGATTGTGTAATTGCAAATTAAGCTGCAATTAAGACTAAGATCTTATTAAAAAAATTATACAACATTAATTTAACCGCAAACTGGGAAGTGACACTAAATATACAAATTGGTACTTCAGACTGTAGAATGGTTTCTAAGACAGTTTGTGAAGTTATAATGCAACGATAGTATACAAAATACAAATCACAAAGATTAGACATGTTTTTGTTTTATTGACGTAATACAAGTCATTTTCAATGTCCCCATATAGTTACTCTATGAGTGAAATCTGTAAATTTTTTTTCAAAAAGAAACCATTAAATTTTATATAAATTAAAAAAAAAATCATTAAATATTGAATTTAATAAATAAATTTCAAAGTATTTTTTTTTTTTTAATTCGATACTTCAAAAATTGGTAGATGATTTTTTTTCAATATTAAATTTTAACTCTACTTTAATAAATAATAAGAAATGACGTACCTAACAATTTTTTCTTACAAATTTTTATAAAATTGTATATGTAGTGTACACATGAATAATTATTTTTTTTCGAAAAAATTTCTCAATCGATATTAATTTTTTTTAAATTATTTAAAAAAAAAATTTCTAACGGTTTTAATCTTACTTTATTCTTATAAATTTAAATGTTAAAAAAAATTTTAAGCATTTTTAAAAACACATATTGGGCTTTCGTAATAAAAAGAATATACTAAATAACGTGTTTTTGTATTATTTTAGTAAAAAAAATATATATTTTGCTGAAAAAATGTGTTTGATAATAAATTGCGGGAAAACCGTTATCCACACGGAAAAAATGTGTTATAAGATAAAAATTTCTAACTGTTCTTGCTTAAAAAAAATTCAAAAATCGGTTGTAGTTTAGCAAAGTTAGAGCCAGTCAAAGGAAAAAAAAAAAAATAAATAGAAACCGTTATAAGTTGAAAACGAAGCGAAAACGAGAAAATTACCTCTTAAGTTTTTCGACTTGAAATGACCTCAGGAACTCATGGTTATTTTCTGTGGCGGTGATTTCGATGCACCCTGTACATAGGCTCCCATAAAAAATGTATTTTTTTTAAAATCAGATAAATTATGTTTACAATATTAAGATTTTCAAACAACTGTGTGATCATACATAAGAGAAAGTTCATGTGACGCAGTCATGCATTTCATTTATTTTCTGTAACATCTATGCATGATTTTTTTTGTATTCAAGTGTAAACCAAAAAAACGTCTTATTTAAACTTTAGAAATATAATTACATATTCCGTTATCTACGCAGTTTACAGTAAAATTAAAATTTACATTAAAATTTCTAACAAATTTAATCAGATTTTGTTTTCCCTTGAAATTATTGCCCAAACTATATTGGCGCCAGTAGTAGTAGTAGTAGTAGTAATGATTTATTTATTTACATACAATTATTACAATTATTATTTATACAGAAATCTTTTTAGCATGGCATTAAGCCGTCTGCCAGATTGACAATTAAAATCATATATATTATTTGCAAAAAGCTATCCTATAATTTTCAATTAACGCTACACTTTTATTTAATTACATAAATGATAATATTTTTTTTTTTTTTCTTTTTTAATAATATTTTTAATTTGTTATCTACATTAGCATCAATATTAATTTTCAAAAATCTTCATTTAAAATTCTTTCTCTATATTTTAACGATATTATGCAGTACTGATAAAGTTTTGGAACGTCCATCTCATTAAGAAGCGTGAGAACTTGGTCCTCCGTTAAGAAATCTCTTCCAAAAATGTACCTTCTCGTTTCTCTGAGGGTTGGACACCTTCCGACGAAGTGTATAACGTCTTCCCGTTCCGCTAAGTTACATATACTGCACTCTATTGGTAAATCAGCCCTGTGGGGAATGAAGTTCAAGTTGAGTAATTCACTTCGTAACTTGACCATTGTAGCAATCATGTGGACACTGTTTGAATCTTTAAAATAGTTCTTTTCTGACAGATTATGATTAAGCCTACTATAAATTGATCGGTACAATGATTCACATGCTTCAGCTATATAATCTGCTCTACATTGCTCATCTACTTTTTTGATTACTTCGTAAAGCTGCCTTTTACTGCCAGCTATATCCTCAATGTTAATACTTAAACTCACATCACATCCTCGGGCCAGTTCCAACCACTCTCCATACCAGCTGTTTTGGTCTTGTATGGCTTTGAAAGCTATTTTTCTGGTAAGCCGATTTTCGGGCATCATAAAAACTTTAAGCAAATAGTCGGCTTGTAACTTAAGCGTTTTTATGAATAGAGGTGAAATTCCCGTTTCTAGCATAATAACGTAGTTTGGCGTGTTCGGTGGTAGATTAAATATCCTCTTCACATAATGCCTTAAAAGTTTTTCAACGGTGTCGAACTTTTTAAATCCCCAAACCTGTGATCCATATAAAAGAATCGTCTCCGACACCGCTTCAAATACCTTATATTTGCTGCTATGGGCTATGTTTTTGTTCATAAAACATCTTTTCCATGAAATATTTATCGCTGTTTGCGCCTTCTGCAGTTTTTCTTTGAAATGCTTCTCCATACTTAAGTTTTTCGTAAAATAAACTCCTAGATACTTGTATTCGTTGACGCATTCTATACGTTCTCCATTAAGAGTCCATTTTTCATTCGATGCACTTCTTCCACCCCCTCTTCTAAAAATCATTACCTTAGATTTTTCTATGTTGACTATGAGGTTCCATAACTGACAGTACTCATACACCCTGTTGATCATGAGCTGTAAAGTTCCGGGGGAGTGGGCAAACATGACAACATCATCTGCAAAGAGCAATGCCTTTAAACGCACTCCTGCAAAGTCAACTCCACCAGGAAGATAATCAATTAAATCATCAATGAAGAGTGCGAATAAGGTAGGGCTCAATGAACATCCCTGTCTTACACCAGATATTGTTTCGAACCAATCCGAAAGTTCAACTCCGTTCCAAACCGCCGCTTGAGTTCCTCTGTATAACTCTTCTAGAACACGTCCAAACTTTTGTGACAAACCCAAACCGTATAGTTTGTAAAATAACGCCCTCCGGTCGATTGTGTCGAAAGCAGCCTTGAAATCAATAAAAAAAACATAGAGTTTTTTGCCTTGTGATAGAAAATTCTCCGCTATGCTCCTCAGAATGAAGATATTATCTATTGTTGAGTACCCTGATCTGAAGCCAGCTTGAAACTCTTTTAACAGGTTTTGTGACTCAATCCATGTATTAAGACGCTTCTGTAGTATGGATGTAAATATTTTATATGTAGCATTTAGAAAGGAGATTCCTCGATAGTTGGATGGGTCCGATAGACATCCTTTTTTGTGTATTGGGAATATCACTGATTCCTGGAATTCCTTAGGAGTAAGATCACCATCCATGATTTTATTAAAAAGTGTTGCCAAACATTCTCTCATATTATAAGTCCCATATTTATAAAATTCGACCGGTATTCCATTCGCTCCCGAGGCTTTTCCGTCTTTGAGGCCGTTGAGCACTAACTCTAATTCTTCGCAAGTGATTGCAGGGTCTAAAATTTCATTCTTGAATCCAGGAACTGCATATTGCCACTCAAGTGCATTAGAAGTTGGATTAAGTAATTCCCTAAAATGTTCACTCAGTATATTTTTGCAAAGCTTAGTATTGATAGTAAATTGTTTGCCATTCAATTTCCATGCAAGCTTCCAGAAATCTGACGCATCTTTGCAATTCGCCAACCTCTTAGCTTCCACTTCTCCATATTTCCTCTTTTTGGTTTTACACAGCTCCTTGTATTTCATATTGGATTCAATATAGTGATGTCTGAATAAACCTTCATTAGAATTACGAAACATTCTGAGCCATGCAAAAGATACCTTGCGTGCACGTTGGCATTCCTCGTTGGCGCCAGTATTATTACTTAAACAAACCTTTTTTTTTTAATGTTTACAGAATGAATTAATTTAAAATATTCCAAAATAGAAAAAATGGGGGACTTTCGGTCTAAATGCCAAATCTTATGTGTGTTCCTTATTTCGTTGATTTCTTCTCCTCAATACAAACAATTATTATTATTTTAATAATACCGTTTTGTATCTTCATATCATTTAGCACCATGAGAACTGAGAATAAAAAAAAAATAATAGAATTCTTATTTGAATCTCATTTTCCTATAAAGATATATTTGTCTGAGTTTTAAATTCAACCCATGAACACTTCGACTATAAGTATCTAGGTATGTTATGAGAAACGGCAATGCGAATGTAATTGCGCCGGATCGAGGAGAAAAATATTTTTCTAACTTTGCTGCGGGCATCTTTCCTGGTACATAATTTAGCACTTGCGATTTATTCACTTGTTTGTTGTTTTAATAATTTTCGATTCGTTTGTTATTTTTTTTTGGTTTGTTTTGTTTTTCGAAGTAAAGTCTATATAACATACTACATAATACATATAGGTGTATAAATTCAATTTAGAAATAGAACTTAGAAAATAAAATTTAAGAAAAAAAAAAAAAAAAACAAAATACTTTCAACAGTCAAAGATTTTATTGAATATTTTTAGAATTTGATTTGGTAGTTAATTTTTGTTTTATTTGGTATTTTCCATTGCTAAATCGAAAAGGAGGTGGATGAATTGCGGTGGTATTTTGTTTGTTTTAGTTTGAGCTTATCCATGATGAGATTTGAGATTTTTGTGTTTTCGTATTTTTGTGAAATATTTTTCTTGTTTTTTTTTTTTTTTTTTTTTTTTTTGTTTAAATTGGAAAGGAAAAGTCTTAAGGCAGTTGATTAGTGTGATTTTGTACCAAATTAAAATGTTTGTTTTTATTAGTAAAAAATATTAACACTTAAGTTTAAAGGGATGGATTTTAACTTTTTTTAAAACATTTAAGTTTATGCATATTTCCTAAAATAATTAACATAATTATTAAAACATGAATAAAAAAGTAAATTTATTCGGCTAACACGCATTTATTATAAATTGTTAATGGAATTTGAATAAATTGCATATAATATTATTTTGAAGAAATTTTAATTGTTTTGTTTTGCTTTTATTTTCACGAAAAATTTAAGTATTTATTTTGTTAAGTCTTTTTAAAAATTAAAGTTTATTATCATTATATATATACATTTTTGTATACCTTATAACCTCCTTTTTTTGACTATACAAAGATATAAATATTTAACAATAAACATGCACATATACATACATGCACACATATTATGTACATTGATTAAACAAAATCTGAAATTGTTTTGACACTAACGCGATGTACACCATCCGATATTTTACAAGAATCACAATTTATGAAAAAAAGTTTTGAAAAATCGTTGAAGCGGTTTTAAAAAAAAAATGATTTTTTGAATATAAAACTTTTAAAACATTTTTAAGAAAAAAATTGGTACGCCATTTTGTAGAACGATTAATGCAGAGTTAAAAAAATGATTTTGAAAAAAAAACTAACCACCCATTTTCGAAATATTGAATTTTCAAAAATTAATTTTGAATTTTTTTTAAATCCAAAATTTAGTTTTTTGAAAATTTTGATATGCAATATGATTTGATCCTATAAAAAGCGTATGTGTAAAAATTTCATTAAAATTGCTTGAACAGGTAATGAGATAGTCGAAAACCAAAAAAAATGGTTTTATGAGAGATACCATTTTTAGACGATAGATAAAATTTTCTTTTCAATAATATGATAGATTGTACTGATATAAAAATTTTAATCAAAATCGTAGCAGTCGTTTTTGAGAAAAATGAGATGGAGGTACCGTTATTTTTGGATATAAAAATAATTTGTATTTAAAATCTGCTAGATGCCAAGTTTAATAAAAATCGACCAAGTCGTTTTCGAATTATTAAGTTCTAAAAAAACAATTTTGGTATGCAATACTTTTTAAACTTTTTAAAAAATTCTTTATAAAAAAATTTATCAAATTTAGTTTAACTATTTTAGAGGAAATTGAAAATCAAAAAATTATTCTATATATGGGAGGTACCATTTATAACCATTTTTCAGATTTTTTTTTAAATGGTAGCCTTTTTTTTTTTTTTAATTAGTGGATCTTTTTTTTAAAGTTGTGGACACGTTTTAGAGAAAAATAACATTTTCATCTATTGCTAAAAAAAATTTTACGGCAGGTACCGTTATATTTTGTCTTAAAAAAATTTAAAAAAACGTTTGGGGGGTATTCCTAAAATACGCTAGGTACCAAGTTTAAAAAAAAATCGATCCACCCGTTTAGGCTACAATCGAAAGGACAGACAGACAGACAGAATTGCGAGACCCACTATTTTCAACTTCGCTATCATCATAATGTCAGGTACCTATCAGTTGTTGGTAAATTTTTTTAAAGAATTTTTGAACTATTACAAAAATACGACGTGGAACCTTGAGAAGCAGGTACACTGAATTTTTATTTCCGCTGAAATGAATGCCTGTTCAAGCTATTTTTAGGTTTCCTGGTTCTCTTAAACAGTTTTTTTGCAATAAGGATTCATCTGCAAGGATTTGACTTCAAAACATGAAAACAATTAGGTATATATTTGTGAACTTTGCCACTCTTTTACCTTTTTGGGCTCTAACTATAAAGACAGCCAGAACCATGACAAGAAATGTTAGAATGGTGAACATTCGATTTTTACCTACCTATATACTTATTCATCTCCGACCAAAACTTGAAATAAATCCATTTCAAAAATAAAAAGTTTCTTGAGTTCCAAGATCTATCTACTCTTACATTTTTTTAAATGCATATTTGTATACAAATTAAACCGTATGAAAGGTTCCAAGCCAACATTTCTGTGTGTTGAATTAGATTATGACTCCCAAACTTTTTCGAATACAAAATTTTCTTATAATAAAAAATCGAAAGTAAAAATTCAATACAAATGTAGCCTTTTGCAAACAATACAACCTCAAAGCTACTTATTGTGGCCATCAACTCATCAGCACCTATCATAATAAAAAAAATATATGACTTATCAAAAATGGAACTCAGGTTTTATATCTTCCATTCCAATCCAAGGCTTTAAACTACGAGAGTTAAAAAAAATTTAAAAAAGCGAAAAAGACCACACAAAAATCAAAACAACAAAACTCGGTGCCAAAACGAAAACATCTTTGTCACAAAAAAAAAAAAAAAAAAAAAACTCAGTATAAAGCTAGTAAACTATAAAATGCATAAGTGTATATGTATAGTGTGGATATGGATATACATATATATTTATATCCAGTGCCAATGTACCAAGTAACACACTCTTCACAGAGTGACAATCGAACAAGAAAGCCATCACTTGAAACTCACGTTGCATTGTGCGTCCTCGACGGACTTCATTTGCCGCTCTGTCCAATGACAGTCACAATTCTCTCGGACTTCCAATGATTGACAGTCGAACAGTATGACAACATCTCGGTAACTATTGAAGTTCGTCCATCCATATGTACATATGTATGCATATACTCGTTCCATGTAATGTTGATATATGTACCTACACCCCTTCGGAATGGAAGCTAAAGGAAGAGGAAAAGATCGATATCTCCATATAGTCAAGCCATGCAGGCTTAATATGGTAGAATCTCACAAATATGCGGTGGGAAAAAAAACTACAACGTCAATGAAGAAATAATTAAAAATTAGAGTTCTGTCAAGAGTTATGGATAAAAAAAAACTAAAATTATTACAGTCTGAGAATTATGGAGCCATAATTATGAAGTCGGTTTTTTTTTCCAAAACAAACAGGGTGATCCAAAAAAGAGAGCAAACAAAAAATTACAAATCAAATATTTTCCTGCCAAAACCGAAAATAATCTATGGCTTCGGTGATACCTTAAAATTTTTCTTTGACTTCAACAGACAGTATTTTCCTCATCGGCTGGCGCAACTCTTATTGGAATTTGCTTTGATTTCCACCGCAGCAGTGTCCATAGTTCTTGCCACGCTGCGCTTATACGCCTGCACTGTTTTGGTGTGCCGGTCAATACAGCAGCTGCTGTTGGGTTGTGCTGGTGGTATATAACTAGCAATTGTCAGCCGGCCAGATTTCAAATGAGGCCAACTTCAAACTGATCAATAGTAGAAGGAAGGCATACAATTTTGTTGCGCCCAGAGTCTAGATGTTGATGCAGACCACATCAATATATACATACCAAGCTCATAGAGATACTTAAGTAGGTATATGTATAAAGCCAGCGAAATATAGATAGGTAAAGCAGAACTTGATGTACATACCTAACATTTTTTTTTTTTTTTATTGTAACTGATTTTAGAGCAAGTAACGTTCAATTCATTTTGACGTCGGCACAACGGTAACGGTGGTGCTGCAGCAATCGCATGCATATAAACAGAAAATTGGCAGAATGGGCTGAAATGGGCTTGGCCCCATGATTGCAAGCAACGAGGTGTAAATGGTAAAAATCGTTTGAAAGTCAGTTTCTGGTGTGTGAAAAAGAAAATCTTTGCAATTTATATCCAAATTCACTAAAATTTTCAAAGCAAGTTTCACTAACATTTAATTTGAGGAAATAAAAAAAAAAAAAAAATAATTTTGGGAAAGGTTTGCACTGAAATAAAAACAATTACTGAACTCGATCAGATCGCTTGTTAGAAGGGCAGTTGCTTAATTTTCATATCTTCATAAATGAGGTATACTTGTGTTGTTTTTAAGAAATTATATGTTAGCTTAGACGTCTTATAAATTAAAAACAAGAAAAATATTTTAAAAAATAAATTGATAGTAGGAGAAAAACTAGGAAAGATGTTGTGTGTCTGACTGGTATAAACAAAAAAACTGACTCGCTACGCGATTGGTGTTGCAAATTTTTATTTTTTCATAAAGGTTTTTTATTTTTTTTTTTTTATTTGTCAATTTTAGATACCTATATAACTAGCAAAAGCATTTATGCAGAAAATATTTATATTATTTTAAGTATACACGGTGACTGGTATAAACTGGTATAAAGTTAATAAAAAAATCGAATAAATAACATTTTCTCTTAAATTTTCATCGAATCATAAATTTTTCATATTTTATTGACTTATAAAATAAGTAGATATTTTTTTCAAACATTCTTACCCGAATAAAAATTTTTTTATTTGTCGAATCCTGCATTCTCCTGAAAATATGAAAGCAATTAAGATTTATAAAAATTTTTTATAGAAAACAAATTTATTATACGAAAAAATTTGCTATAGAAAAAAAATCTATATTGATGCACGAATTGCCTACTTGATTTATGCATAAAACCAATTTATACCAATCAGAAATTATATGAAAATAAATATTGTAAAAATCTACATGTCATTTCGCTTCTCCCACGGAAAACTATTTTTTTATATTTATCTTCACTATGATATTTCATGCGTTCGACCAATTCATATTTTATACCAATCAGATTATGTCATTTTAAGAGAGTTAACAATTAAATGTAGATAAGAAAATGTTTAAATTCAACATTTTCGTCAGTTTTTTTGATTATACCATTCAAATTTCAGCTTTGAAACCATTTATGTAGCGGTACAAATTTTATTCCAATTAAAATAAATAAAAAATCTGTTACAAAAAGTATAGCGCATCGTTCGCATATCGTTCAATAGATAGAACCACAGGAGTTACTTATTTTTTAAGTTTTATACCAGTTTAAAAAATCAAATTTTCAATAAAGATTTTATCTATTTAAACTATTTCTTAAAAATTTTTGTGGTTAAGGTATAAATTAGCTATTTTATAAAAAATGTATTTAAAAAGATGATGGAAAATTTTAAAATTTTAATTTACCGTGAACCAGGGTTAAATATAATGAATCACTTAAACTCTCATAGTAAAGAATGAAAAATTTGTAGGTATTAATTTACACGAAAATATTCCCTCAAATAAAATGAAGCAATATAAAAGACTGTCATTTATTTCACATTCTTTTGTTTCTTACAAGCTGAAAAAAAGAAACTGAATAAAGGTAAAAAAAATAAAACAAAATAATATACCACTCATTTATACTTCTGCTTCGATATCTCCAGCCCAACTATATTTTCTACAAATAATTTTTAATGTATTTCTTTAGATTTGTTTAATCCCTCAGATTTTCCACACATGAATTATCGACTAAACGCACCACATCGTTAAATGCTTAAGTGACAAACAATGCGTGAAACTAAGAACTTAACACATCATTCATAATGTCCCATAAGTGTGTTTATACATATATTTATAATAGATTTAATCACGAGCGCTGTCAGTTGGGGGTGTGTACGATTTAACGTCAAATCTTAATCTGCCAACTGTGACGCCACTGCAAATGCCAAGCGCTATAAAAATAAAACAATCATACATATTTTTTTGTTCCTATGCATATAACTTAAAATGTAAAAAAAAAATATACAAAAATTTGACAGTTATACGCGCGATCACTAAAAGTCGTTTGTCACTTTCATGTACATTATATTTATTTGAAAAATTAAAATAGCTATGCAGACAAATTATAAGTTCAACTTTGGCATTTAACTTTTGGCATTAACTCGATTTCATTCAACCACTGGATATAAATGCCAGATTTTGTTAATTTATTGACCAGCAATTACAATAATTTTTCATTATTTAGAAACCTCACCTTTTGGCGGATTATTATAAACTTCTGTCACTGTTCACCATCCCACCCAATCTGTCATTTACTTCTTAGCCAAATTCTTTAAAGTGTGAAACACCTTAAATCAGGCGAAATAAAGATCGTGTTGTTTTAATTGCCACTGACAGTTCAAGCTACCCTAAAAAAAAAAAAAAAAAAAAACAGAGGATTATGTACACATAGAGGGCGTTAGTGTTGACAGTTTGTTATTCTATCGCTGATATATAGTCATATAGTTGACTTGTTTTTTTTTTTTTGTGTGTGATTGAAACTTGTTTATCTTGCCAACAAGTTCAACTTTGGCTGCTAACGGTGGCATGTTCTGAAGACTACACTCTATGACATACCCCACTGACGACGACGACGACGACAACAACGACAACGATGACGTTTATGTTGATTAATTGTTTGATGGGTGAGTGTTTAGCAAATAAGAAACAAATCAGACGATAAATCACATTTTGCTGGATAGTTGTTGTTTTTGTGTGAGGTTTGTTTTTTTTTTTTTTAATGAAATGAAAAGTTTAAGAAACAAGAACAGGTCAAAGCTGCGCAGCGCAGATGAGGTGAGGTGAATTTTGATGACATTTTTATGTGAAGTTATGAGAAACTGGTTTTCGTTGTTATTGAATGACATTTTGTCTTAAGGTGTAGACATTTTTGCGTTATAAACAACCCCTAATGAACAAACCAACGAACCCATCACTATATTTATTTAATGGATTGAAAGATGTATGTGTGTGTGTATGTATAGCAATGGATCAAGAACCTTTTGATGAGTTTGAAATGCGTAAAATTCCCTGATGTACTTACTTACTTATATAGCTGACTAAAAGGGGTGAGCTGATGGAATAAATTCAAAATAACATTAAATGAACAAGGAGAATATGAAGCCAATAAAAGTCAAAGAATAAGAATAAGCAGTTGATTTTTGTGCGACTTTTCATTAGTGGTTATTACACTTTATTCATAACCCTTTATATACAAACATTATATTCATTATATTCATTATAGGTAAACCTTGTGGAAGAAGGGTTTTTGTGGATATATTTTTTTTAATTTTTGGCTTAGGGTGCCAAACTCAATAAGTTTTTATAAATTATTTTTATTTTTTTTTGTTACTTCGGTTTTGTTAAAAATGTCAGGATCAAAAAGATTATTGATAGAAGAGTTGACATTATGACAATTAATCGCATTATGTTTATTTTTAAGCTAAAAACATACGTTAAGGAATATACGTAGGTAAAATAACGTAGGTACTTAACTTACATTAAATATGTACAAAATTTGTAATTGGAAATTTTTAAAAATGTCTAGCAAGCATCTCACATTTAAATAAATTTTAAGTTTAAATCAATATTGCCCTCCAAAGATTTTAAGCTTTGTTAGCTTTTTCATAAAAAAAAATATTAAAACAAAAAATGATTTTAATGATCCACGCTGAGAATTGAGAAGTGAGGACGGTCGCAAAAATTGTATAAATTATGTTATTTAGTTGTAAAAAAATAAATTGAATTATGATTAAAAGAAATTAAAAATATAGATAATATTTACATATGAAAATATGAATTTTGCTTAAAATTTTGAAAATAAAAACTTTTTTTTTCCAAATGTTAGAGTAGAGTTTTTGTATTTGAATGGCATGACTCTGTAAAGAAAATTGTATCCTTGCTGATATATGAGTTAAGGATGTCAGTTGCTTTACCCACCTTTGTCTATAACACACATGTTGAAAAACACACATATCGCAAAATATCAAAAGGAAGGTTTAATATCAATAAAATAAGTATGTATTGCATATATTCATGCAGATTCCCTCCCCAATGTTTTCTTCGATTCAATATTCGACCAGTTTGGCGCTTCGGAAATTAATATTGTTAGAAATATTTATTTTGAGCTTATTTTGTCTGGAATACCAATTTAAATCAAATTAACACATTTTTAAATCATCAAAATTTTGTGTTAAGTGAAAGTACAAATAATCAAATCTCATCATTTTGCATCATTATTTTTGATAAAATTTCTTGAATATAATTAAATGATTTAAAAATAATTTACTAACAAATTTTAATTATATTTATTCGATTCGACTGTTTACCGAAAAAAAAAAAAAACAATCTTCAATTTAGATCAATTAAAATTAAAAAAGTTATTTTAAGTCTTGCTTTTCAATATAATTATCCAGTTTAAATTTTTTGATATAAAAAAAATTATAATCAGCAAAAGAATTTAAATATACATATTTTAATTTCATTATCAACTTTCAACTAACTGCAACAGAAGCTGTTAGAGTCTTGTCCCTTTCCCCACATCCATAAACCAAATCATCATTTATTCTTCTTCTCTCTGTTTGCCTTTCTATTTTTAGCCATCAACAAAAATTATTCATTTCTTAAAAAAAAACACTTAAAAAAAAAACAAAAAAACAAAATAAAATGAAATTAAATGAAATCTTCCCATATGTACTGTACCTACATAAATACTTGCATTATATGAATGCACATTTAAACATGACAGCAAATTGAATCGCTCTCGCACAACAAAAAAGGCAAAAATAATAAAATCTTTGAGCGCTTGATCCCACCACCAGTTTACCCACCATCACCCTTTCATCTCCCATCTATTATATATAATATAGATATACATAATTTTATATATATTTATCTACCTATCCCAACCCCCTGTGCTCTCAAAAAAAAAAAAAAAAATATCGCTCAATTAAGCTCGCTTTGACACATGAGACCTACCACACACCTAACTGGTCAGCATGAATGTCAAACGTAAACTGTGCGACTGCGAGACTATGAAACTGAGCAGTCATTGCACAGCATGTGTAAACAACTGCAGGTAGTGTAGTGTTTTAGCGTGTAGAGTAGACGTAGAACGTAGAGCGTAGACAAACAACAACGGCAACAACCCAACAACCAACCTTTCAACCTCTCTCGATATCAGAGTTGCCATCATTTCATCATTGCTTGACTATAAAAATTGCTTGAGTGCGCATTCATTCAATTAGCATGACAATCAAAAGGAGTTCAAAAGTATATATGTATTTGACAAAAATGTTATCCCAAGTTTTGTTCATATTAAAAAAAAAATACCTTACTGACGTGAAACATCAGATTTTCAACAATTTCAAATTAAAAAAAAATTAATTAATAATTTGTGTTGGCAACCCTAATTTTAAAAGGCACAGACTTGTGCTGTGGGGTTAAAGAGCCTCATAAAACATGGTAGTGGTGTGCACTTGGTTCGATTATCGCCATACTTTGCTAAAGCATTCAACTTATCGTTCCCAGTCACATGAAATCTCAAATCTCCTCCCCCGCCACCGGCACCGCCACCCATCATTGACTATACCGCGTAAGAGAGTAGGAGTAAAACTGATGAATAGAATGTGAAGTATAAAATGAAATCCACAAATACCCAGAAAACTTTGTATCCATGATTCCATCTCACACTTTATTCACAGGTGCATAGATACAGTTTTTCAAGCATATAACAGTATGTGTCCTCTGTTGTTTTCAGCAAGCAGATTGCTCTCATCTTTTTTGCCCGTTGGGTCTTGTTGGGCTGGGTGGCGTTTTTAATACATTTTCATCACTTCCATTCCACTTTACTCTTTGAACTAGTTTCGTAATGCTCATTTTATTTACTGTTTTGTTGCCCTTTCCACTTCACCGTGCACACATAAAGCAATATTCTTTGATTTTGCTGCATACACGATTCGAAGAGGAGCTGGCTGCTTTATGTGATGAGAAAAATGGTTATTTCATTTTCATTTTCGTGGTGGAGGAGAATTATTTATTTTTAACGCTATTTGTGGATACCTCTGGCTCTTCCCATTTCACCTCTCTATCAATGTTTTAAATCTTTAAATGAATTAATATTTTTCTTTTATTCTCAGCTCATTTTTTTTAATTTTTTTTTTTTACAGTTTTTTGTTTGTTTCTTGTTGCTCTTTTGCCTTTTGTTTGTGTGTTTTCTTATTGTTGTCATATACTACGTCTTCTTGCCGATAAAATTTTATTAACGGAGCATAAAATATCACATAAGTGAACACTGGTATTGGAGAGCATTTTGTTTTGCGTGAAGATAATGATTTTTTTTTTTATTGGGTATCGGTGGCGTATGAGTGTTTTTTTTTGTTGTGTTTAATTTTATTTTTTGTTTTCATTCATGAAACTTAAGGTTGCCAATTTATTTATTTGAATTTAACAACTTTGTTGACATATTTGATTAATTTTTAGTATGAAGTATGAAATGTTAATGAGAACAGTTATTTATAGCATTTTAAAAATGTTGGCATTTACCAAGTTGCCATGGATAAATAGGTAGGTATAATGTATGAATAAATATGAAATAGCGGATAGTTAGAAAAATATTAACACCATATTTTATGGTAGATATTTTATGTTTTGCATTCTATATTTTAATTTTGTTTTTAAGTAGAGAAATAAATTCAGATGTGTTATAATAACTTTGATGAGTAATATTTGAATTTAAAAAATAAATCAAAAAAATAGAATTCCAAGAAAAACTTAAATTTGAAGAATATGCTAAAACTACAATCGATTTAAATTAAAATGGACTGTTAAAGAGCTTGTTAAAGTTATTTTCACTCATTTTTTTTTTGCATTAGGCGTGTTCAACAATTTTCACCCAAATAATACCGAGCAAATTTTGTTTGGAAAATAATTAATTACGAAATTTAGTATTTAAATGAGATTGCTTGAAATTGAATTTTAAAATTTTCAATAAAGTTAAATCATTTGCTCTATTACTTACAATACATAAATTATCAAATATTTTGTACTCCAAGCAATTAAGTGAAATTTAATGAATAAATAATGTCCCAGCATTAAAAATCACTAGTCATCGTTTAGTGAATAATTTTGAAGAACAAGAATAAGACTGTTCATACTAGAAATCACAACTGCAGTCCTAGAAAGGTGTCAAAATAATTAAATAAATTAGATTCAAGACATTGTTCATGTGAAAATCGAGCTTAACATATCTTTATCGCGGTGAATGCATTCATTCAAGAATAAAATATCATTTTAATTGTCTAACTTTAGACAACAAATCATTCTTTCTCCTTTTCTACTCCATTAGAAAGAAAATTGGAATTTGACACGTGTTGTCAAAGTTTACCTATGCCATTAGTGAATTCGATTAAAGTCAATTAAATCCGATGTTTAATTTCTGACATGAGGTAAATCTATACCTACTTAAGAAAATGTCAAAATTTAATCTTGAATAAAATTTGATTGAAATTTTAATCTACTTCATACATGGTCTTTTTAACCATTCTTTTCAGTAACTAAGAACACTAAGATTTGATGAATCTTTTTCTCATAAAACCAATATAAAGTTTTTGTGGAAAAATTGCATTAAATTGTTTCAAATTTTATTTCAAGCTTTTCTTATACTACTATCCAATTAAAGACTTATCATACTTAATTTATGTTTTTTTCTGAATACATTTTTGTTTATCAAAGAATGATTCATGGTCTTATTTATAAACGTTGTCTAACTTTAGACAACTATCCAACTTTGGAAAATGTGTTCAAAAACCTTGTTTATTGTTATTTTATAGCTGCCTAACTTAGGCACAAGAGTAGATTGTCTTAACCGTGAATAATGTGATATTTATTTTAAATATACTAAGCATATTTCCACCAATTTGAAAATAGCTAGACAGTGTCTAAGTAGACAAAAATCTAAGAAATACGACTGTCAATTTCTACAAATAAAAAAATTTTATGTTTAGAAATACAATTTGAAAATACTTACAGCCATATTTAATAGATTTTTGACTATTTAGACAGTGTCTAAGAGTATCAGTGTTTGAAATAGTTAAAAATTTCCATTGTTTAATTGAATTAAATGTCACATTAGCCAAGACTTAAACAACCGATTCTGTTGTCTAAGCTAAATAAGTGTTAGACAATAACTTAACATTTTCATTAATAAGCCTTTCCAAAGTTACGCAATGTTTAAAAATACGACCATTATTGTTTTACTTACCGTAATTTAGTGAGGTTAATAACCAAAAACCAAAATTTTGTCTTTTGATTTATTTTAAATGTATAAGTTTATTTTGAAATAAACATTTCTATTGCTGTTTATAAGTTTGAATCTTATATGAATGAAAGAATAAATATTCATTTATTAAATATATTTTTGCTGAAAATTATACATGGCAACACGTAAATAGGTATCATTTTTAATAAGTATTAGAAACAAGCCAATCATCTCATCTCATCTCATCTCAACACATCACTGTTTTGTGTTTAGCTGAAGCTGATCAACCGACAAAAATGTGGTTAAAATAAGAACAAAGTGAATTAAATGAAAAACATTAAACCAAAGCTGTGAAACAACCACAAAGGTGTATTTCTTTTTTTTTTTTTTGTTTTTTTTTTTTTTTTTGTTTCTTCTCTCTCTCTCTTTTACTTTGACATGATTTTAAGAACCATTGTGTGTTGTATTTTCTCTTTTTGTCGTAAAATATTATTTTGTATTCCATTTCATTCTACAGTATTCATAGTATACATGAATAGGGTTTTAACTGTATTATATTTGTTTGAATATGTGAATTCCTTGTTAAATTTATACACTTTAATTTTAAAAGAGAATTATTTAAAGAGAGTTATATTTTAAGGGAGAAAACTAAAGTGGCAGCTGGCCTGGCACTAGCATAGCACTGGCAGTGGCAGGTATTGGATTTGAATATTAGCTTGAGTATAAAGTGTATTCTATGTTTGTTGTATATCTTGTATAATTTTATTTGTTTGTTTGTTTGTTCTCTTGTTGGTATAATATTGTCATGTCACAGAGTGAGTGAGCAATGAGACTGAAAATTGGGGTCTATTAGAGTTGCCATTTAAATTTAATATGTACTGTCTTTACATACTTATCGAGTTCATTATAGTGAAAGGAATTCATAATAAGTAGGTATTAATAAAAAGTAAAAATAAAATAAAATAAAATAAAATAAAATAAAATAAAATAAAATAAAATAAAATAAAATAAAATAAAATAAAATAAAATAAAATAAAATAAAATAAAATAAAATAAAATAAAATAAAATAAAATAAAATAAAATAAAATAAAATAAAATAAAATAAAATAAAATAAAATAAAATAAAATAAAATAAAATAAAATAAAATAAAATAAAATAAAATAAAATAAATTAAAATAAAATAAAATAAAATAAAATAAAATAAAATAAAATAAAATAAAATAAAATAAAATAAAATAAAATAAAATAAAATAAAATAAAATAAAATAAAATAAAATAAAATAAAATAAAATAAAATAAAATAAAATAAAATAAAATAAAATAAAATAAAATAAAATAAAATAAAATAAAATAAAATAAAATAAAATAAAATAAAATAAAATAAAATAAAATAAAATAAAATAAAATAAAATAAAATAAAATAAAATAAAATAAAATAAAATAAAATAAAATAAAATAAAATAAAATAAAATAAAATAAAATAAAATAAAATAAAATAAAATAAAATAAAATAAAATAAAATAAAATAAAATAAAATAAAATAAAATAAAATAAAATAAAATAAAATAAAATAAAATAAAATAAAATAAAATAAAATAAAATAAAATAAAATAAAATAAAATAAAATAAAATAAAATAAAATAAAATAAAATAAAATAAAATAAAATAAAATAAAATAAAATAAAATAAAATAAAATAAAATAAAATAAAATAAAATAAAATAAAATGAAATGAAATGAAATGAAATGAAATGAAATGAAATGAAATGAAATGAAATGAAATAAAATAAAATAAAATAATTTAAAATAAAATAAAATAAAGCAAAATTAAATTATATTTTTAAAAATAAAATTATAAATGGTTTAACAAAATTGTGTTATTTTTGTAGATTTGAACATTTATTGAGAATTTTTAAGATTTACTATAATGGAGAAGTCGAAGAAAATGGGTTTTGCCGTACCGTCTGTTTGGGCATCTTTGCGTTCTTGCGTCAATTCGTCTGTGTGTATGTGTGTCTATATGCATCCACTGTTATTAAAGCTCGGCCAAAATTTTGCGGGAATATTAATTCGCTCAAAATTTGGTATATAAAACTTTTATGTGATTTTCGAGAGTGAGAAATCGATTTTTTGTCTTAATTTATCTAGAAACTGTAGGTCTAGGCAAGTTATGGAAAACTCGATATTTTGAAAATGAGTAAGTAAATTTTTTTTTCAAAATTAATTTTTTAACTCCGCATTAATAAAGGGTAAAAATAGCGTACCTACCAATTTTTATCTTAAAAAACCGGCTCGAACGATTTTTAATTTTTGTTTCTCATAAAAAGAGATTTGTGTAAGAAATTAGATGAGGTACATTGCGTTGGTGTCAAAACAATTTCAGAAGTTGTTTAATCAATTTATTTATACATAATTACATACATATATTGATTTTTTTTAACAATTTTAAGGTCTAAAGTGTAAATATCATGCATACTTCTTTAAAACAACAGTGAGATCGCACTTTATTTATTTTCTTTAATTCTTTTTATATTGGTACATAAACATTCGTCTGCTCTCTTTTCGTAAGTATTTTGTTGGTCTTTTTGGGAATTATAAAAATATAGATTGGCATTAGCAACTTTCCAAGGCTTTAAAGTTTGTCTTAAAACATCTATGTACTTAGTACTATAATTTAGTTTTTTTGTCATAAATAATATAGGTACATATGTATATAACATGTGTATAAGTTGAATGAAAAATACAAATTACCTAAATGATGAAAAAATAAAGTTATTTACCTATAACTACGTATATGTATATATAGCTGCCTACATACCTACCAATAAAAAAAAAACATTTGCATCTCACAATAGATATCTTACCTTCATACCTAGGTGTAAAATATCCAATTAAATTTATTCCTTTAGTGCATTTCAAAATATTTTAAAGTTAGGCACATCTGTTTATTTAAGTAATTATAAAAATGGAAATAAACCACTAAATACCCCCTAAGTTGCAAACGATACTGTAAAAGAGTATAAAACCTACATAAATCACACAAATTTACAAAACCTTTGTGGACATCATAATTTAAGTTTTCTTTTTATTTAGGTATAGATATATGGTGTGCAGTTTTGCCTTTTTATTTTTTTTTTATTTTGGTTTTCATACCTTCCGCTTTTTTCTAAGTGCAATTAAATTACATGCTCCAAATATCCTGTAACATCCACAAAAATATCCCTAAAAACCATACAAAAACAAATACCTATGTAATGTATGTATGTACCTATACCAAGCACACACATGACAGTACCTACTCTATTCAAGTTCCGGTCCTTGGCTTTACGAACTGTTACTGTTTTCTTTTTTTTTTTTTTTTTTTTTTTTTTCTCACCACCATGTCATTTTTACTACCCTTCAACACACTTACATAAACATTATACATCTACAAACAAAGTTTTGAGGATTCTTCTCAATACAGTTTATGAACAGAAGAGTATAGCGGATGCCCACCACATACTATCCGAATCGAGCCAAGAGTCCCGT
The DNA here is from genome assembly GCA_951394125.1 of Epistrophe eligans. Lineage (NCBI taxonomy): Eukaryota > Metazoa > Arthropoda > Insecta > Diptera > Syrphidae > Epistrophe > Epistrophe eligans. Next base: position 14,740,081 of record OX596029.1, on the reverse strand, counting down.
CCGTTTCGACGTATCTAGAGCCCCTATCTAGATTAACAAAGAAGCCATGAAACCAGAGGAGAACGGCTGGTATAACAGAGTGAGCATTTTCTGTATTGTGATGCATCTTGAATTTATGTGATGTATTTGTTGGTAACTGAAGCCTTAAACACTTAATTTTAGAAAGAGAATGGATTTTGATTTTTCAAAATACCTACCTAGAAAAACTATGCTGGAAGATTAAAGATCAGTTGATTAATATTTATAAACCTTATTTAAATTAATACAATATAGTTTTGTAAGGATACAATTTAAATATTTAAGTTTAGAATAAACGCTAATGTGACATTTAACGTAGAGAAACAACAAGAGAAAGCACTAGAGAATTTAAGTAGAACGTATATATTAATTTTGCATCTTGTTTCAACTTTCTATAAATAAAAAATCACAATTTGGAATTTCAAAATAAAAAAATTAGAGGTTTAATAAAAAACTTTAAAAACAGATCTATGCTAAAAAAAAATAAAAACATAAAATAAATTGTATCCAGTGAGACTTAAGCTTTTTAAACAAACAGATAAGCAGGTGCCAAAATTGTAGGTACTACATCGAGAATTTTTCTTAAAAAAATATCTTTTAATAAATTCTCTGGTATTCAAATTTTTTCTTGAAAGAATTTTGAAATTCCAACTAAATTGAAGAATCGGAATTGAAATTTTGTTATGATCAGAATTTTGTATTTAAACGTTTTGATGGTTCTGGTAGGTAATATTCCAAAATTTAGGATTTAATTTTTCAGAAAAAATATTTTGCTTAATTTTTCTCTTAGGAAATTTTTAAAATTATATTTTTGAAGACAGAATTTTGAACAGAACTAAAAACTAGGAAAAGTGGGAACACAAAATTCTGATTAAATTATATACATATTTCGAATTTTTTTTTTTTGAAAAAGCTTTTATATGAATTAACACTTGCTTATTGCAAATTAAGTTCATTAAAATCTTTTGATTAAATTAAGAACTAAAAGATTTTAATATTTTTAAATATTTTATAAGAGAATTTTGAACAGTATTTTAGGATCCGGTTTATTTGTAGGTACAAAAAACTGAAGGTAAATGAGTAAAATTTGTAATAGACTGGAGCCGGATTTTGCGTTTTAGTGTTCCCCAAAGCTTAATTATTTAAAAATGCCCCACTTCCAGCCCTATTTTTATTAAAACATGGATTTATTTTGATGTTTTTATTCGGACAAAAAAAAGGCATATTTGTATGTAGACAAAAAATCTTAACCTTCAAATTCTGAATTTTCATTTTTTCTGAATAAATGGTAGTGAGGTTGACAGCCTCTTTCGTTATGAATACTTCCTTTCATTACATAGGTATAGAGTTTGACTTCATACAAACATTTTTTTTTTCAGAAATTAAAGCTAAACATTTTTAGGATATTACTACGTATGAAGGTACAATTTTTTTTTCTTCAATCAATAGGGACCAAAAAAAATCTTTTTTTTTATAAAACGAGAATAATTGGGGAAATCGCTTTTTTATGATAGCTTTAAAAATTTAGGAACAATATTTTAAAAATTTGTGTTGAATGAGGATTTAAAAAAAAATAAAACAAGTATTCCAGTTAAGGCCTTGAATACAACAAATCCTGTCCTGGCACTTAACACTCCTGAAGCTGGAATGTTGCATTATTGTATAGAAACAGTCAGAATAAAAAAAAAAAAAATAATAATATAAGAAACGAATAAAAAATGGAAGCAAAAACCAACTAAGGCGAACACAATTTTATTTTAGCAACTTCCGCTGTACAGTTTATCTTCTCTTGTGCCCATGCCTCTGGTTATCCATCCACCCAATCTCTACCCCATGCCCATCGTTGCCACCACAACTGAATGCAGTTGAAAGAACTGCAACAGGACGAGGACGATGACGACGACAACGATGTCGACTCGACAACGACGAAGAGGACGAGGACGACTATAAGCTCGAAATTGTGCGCGCTATTCATTTGTAAGGTACCTATGTACCTATCCCTGAGTTTGAATTGCTGCATCCCACAACCAGCACCACCATCACCATTACCATCACCACCAGAATAACCATAATCAAGGAGCACAACACAGAGCATTCGCTATTCGCATCCATCCATCTAGCTATCGTTGGATCTCATGAGACTCTCCCTGTGATGTTGATGGAGGAAGGGTTGTAATTTTTATAGGTATGTATGTGTGTTTGGTGGATTCTCTAAATCTTTCTACCGTATTTTTCACCCGCTATAATATATGTATATGTATGTATACGATGACTATACGACAACCTCCTGGCATCTCTGTCCTCCTGTGTGACCTCGTTCTCAGGACTTTTTGTGTGAGTGTGAGGATAGATGCCTACACGTGAGAGGGTATACATTTTATTGAGGTTGAAATGAATGTTTGGTTGGGTTTGAGTTTGAGTTTTGAAGATCGGCTATGTCGAGTAGAGTTGCGGTGTTGATGGGTGGCCATGGTTATATGTATAGTTTAACTTACCTACTCGTATACTTGGGAAGGGTGGACACGAAACCCATTAAAAAATTACATCTCACATATGGAAGGCAAGGCAGATATATATGGTATGTGTATTAAGTATCACTATCAGTGATGCCATAAATGTTCCAAAAATGAACACAACATTTTTTTTTTAAATAAATGATTTTAATATTTTTTATGAAAATAAAATAAATACAGATTTAAATAAAAACTTAAAACAAATGTTTTTTAATTGAATTTATAGTTAGTTTAATTTTATCACAACATCAACATTTTTTTAGGAAGCTAGCCGTTTTGGGTCTGGAGGTCCATTCATCACAACACAAACGCGCCCAAAGAAGAAAATATCAGCTATTTCTTTATTAAACCAGTTTATGATTATGAATTATGATAATTAAAAGTTTTCGTCTAATTTTTTAAAAGAATCAAATCGATAGCCACGCGATCACAGAGAATAATGTTACAATTTATTTTCTCAACGTTTTTGCATATTTTTTTCAAGAGTATTTATTTTCAATGAATTTGTCATAAGTATTCTGTAATTTTTGGAAGTTTTATACCAGTCGTAAAATCGTATAAATTATTTCTACAAGTGGTTTATTAATATTATAAATTATTTTTATTAATGGTTTATTAATAAAAATAATTTATACGATTTTATGACTGGTATAAAAATTCCTCAAATTACAGAATCCCTATCACTAATTCGTTGAAAATATGTAAATAAATATTTTTTAAAAGATATTTGGATTTATAATCAATCACTACCACTCCCTCTGTGACGAAAAATGTACACGTATATTTGTTTATAATTGATTCCCTAGTTGGTATAAACAGGTCTAAGGTACTTGTCAAAATTTAAATTTAAAAGAGATTTAATTTTTAAAAAAAATAATTCAAAACAGAGACTTTTACTCTGCAGGATTTTGGAATTAATATTTGTCATCATTCCAACTATTTTAAATTTTTCTAACATTTTCATTTTTAGAGTACCATAGTCGATGATGTATGGCAACACCAGTCATGGTTAAAGTTTGCTACTGAATCAAAATGAAAAAACATACATACATACATACATAGGAAGAAGTATAGAGTATTTCGAAGGACGAACACTATATAGCAAGGCAAAATGACTCCCCAGTTGTGAAGAGCTTGGCATGAAAGTCAAATATTTCTTATCTAATTGAATGTGATAGTATGGGAAGCGAGGATGGCCTAGAGTGAGAGTAGTAGGTAGGTACCTATAGTCTGATTCTGAACAGATTGTACAATATATACGTAGTACGTCGTCGTACATGTATGTATTGTAGATAGGTTCAAAAATTGAAACAACTTTTAAGTTTATTTTTTTTTTGTGTGGAAAAAATATAAGATTATTAAGAGGTTTATATTTCTTTGCTTGTTTTTTGATTTGTGTTTGTTCATGAGAGAATGTTTAAAATGAACCTTTGTATAGAAGATAAATACATACATATTATAATGTATTAATATCAAAATAATTTTGTTTTATGAGTTAAGAGTGAAATTGACGTCCAACCAAGGTTTTTCATGCATGTTTTTTTTTTTTGTAATACAAAATAAAATGAACAACTGTGGATAGCAAGAAATTAATTTTGTTGTTCAAGGTTAAAATTTGGCTAGACATTTATGCTATAACTATATATCTACCCTAATTAATAATACAATTTTTATTAATACATTTGGGTACCTAACCTACCCATACCTACTTTTATTTTGGAAAAGTGTGAAAAGTACTAAACAAATAATTTCTCCTTTAAATTATAGATTATGTGAAATTTTAAAATACATATACAATATTATTTGTAGGTAGGTACTTCTTAGAAGGAGGTAGGTACTTATGTGGTGAAGTAAAAAAAATACGAACTTGTTCTTATGTGCGATCCGATCACACTGTGGTTTTAAAGTCTGAGAAGTAAAGATCTATCCATCCGACTTTAAAAGAAATAAATTATTTATGGGAACCTATATTTTATACCACCTGGCCAAAACGTTTAGTTTAAGGTAGTATTATGTGAGTAGGTACATAATTATTAGCACCGTGTTGCACATTTCCATGGAACTTACATTTGAGAGTGAAAAATTGTTAAAAAATCAATATACATAATTAAAAACTAATTGATTAAGGAACGAGATGTACAGCATTTGATTTCTTACACAAATCTAAATTTATGAGAAAAAAAATTTTAAAATCGTTGGAGCGCATTTAAAAAAAAATTATTTTTTATAGGTATATAAAATTAAAAAAAAAAAAAAAATACTTAGTATGGGAGGTACTTAAAATCGGCTAGATAATGTTAAAAAATTCATATCGAAAAAATCGGCCAAGTCGTTTTTGAATAATTAAGTCCTCAAAAAAAAAAAATATTTTTTTTTTAAATCCAAACAAAATTGGAAAATTTTGGTAAAAACCTTTTGAAACATTTTCTATAAGAAAGTTGGTCAAAATCCGTTGAGCGGTTTTTTTCAGAAAATCGAAAATAAAAAAAATGGTTCTATGGGAGGCACCATTTTTGTAACAATACTATAAAATGGTTGCCATTTTGTAAAAAAAAAATCTGATTTTTTTAAGTTGTTTGATTTTCATAATTTGGTAGGAAAATTTATAGGGCAAGTATCGTTTTTTTTTAGGTCTTAAAAAACTGAAAAAAACGTTTAAAGAAATCCGATGAAGCTGCAGCCAAAAGGACAGGACAGACAGACATAATTGCGAGACTCGCTTTTTTTTTTTTTTTTGATTTCGCTATCATCGTAATGCCAAGTTTGATCAAAATCTTCGATTTTTTCTACGAATCCATAACTTGCCATTAAGTAAACAATTTTCGACAACAATTTTTCTCTAGAAAATTGAAACACAAAGTTATAGCATCACTTTAAAAACACCAATAATGCAATGTTTTATCAAAATCGTCACAACTATTTTTGAGAAAAAAAAATATTTTAATATTTTTATTTTAATATTTTAATTAATTCCTAATTTTTTTTTTATTTTTTTATTTTTTGACAACTAAATTAAAATTGGAGAAATGCCCGCTAGCTACGCTAGCTATCAATATAAAATAAAATCAACCCAGCCTCAGGTTTGATTTTTTTACGAATCCATAACTTGCCATTAATAAAAAAATTTTAAAAGAATTAAAATATCTTATTTATAAACAATTAACTGCTAATTCACGTTAAGTAGCAAATCTTAACGAAAATCTACTACATTCAACAAGAGTATTATTTTGTCCGCAAAAAACACATTCTCATAAAGTGGGAACTTTTGCACAAAGCAATTCTAATTTGAGCTTGTTAATAACATAATAATGTATTACTAGCGATTGTTTTGTTTCTGTTTTCTCTCTAGGTAGTACTTAGTTGGCGGTAAAAATATTTTAGATATTATTAGCTTATTGAATCGTTAATCCCACCTTATAAATACAAATTAAATAACTTTAATTTAGTTTTATTAATAAGATTTCAAACATAATTTATTGATTAATAATAATTCATGTTTAATTTGAGTTTATTAATAGGGGTGTTAAAGTATTGTATCCTACAAAACAATGTTCAAAGTATAAGTTTCTGGATATTGGATACAAAATTTATCCAAATTAAGTTTTATTTGCTAAAAGTAATAGGCCTTGTCGTATGTAGCTAACAAGTAAAAATCCTTCAAGTCAAAGTAAATTGCTTAAAAATTCTTCATTGGGTGTTTATGCTGTACAAAGCCCGCATATTTAATTGAGGGTCACAATTGATTGGGGTTATACCTACAACAAAAGACCATCATATAAAAAAAAAAAAAAAAAAAAATAAGTATACTCTACACACATTAACTTACCTACTTTTACTTAACGCAGAGAAAGGGACAATATAATTTTTGTTCATGCGAAATCAACCCTTAACTGCAATGTTATAAATGATGAAAATAAAGCACAGTTTCGTATTTCCTGTAACATTAGTCAGGACATTTTTCATAGCAGTTTTTGTGTCAATATATTCCTTAACTTACTCACAAAGCAACTATATAAATGAACAAAACAGCAATTTTACCCATTAACACAGGAATGAAGAAAGGGATATACATATAAATATATTTATATGAATTGTGTTCTAACAACAACAAGTTAAGGGCTGAGCTTTATGCTCAGGGATGTTTATATAGGAAACTAAATTTATATGAAAAGAAAAATGAGCTCAGTGACCAACTTGTAAAAATAATACATTCATACATATCAAATCCAAATGTATACCTACAAAACATTTTCTTATATATATTTTATTCTTTCTTTTTCAGGAGAATTTTATGTTTTTACTTTGACCACCACGACCACGACTACGAGGACGTTGATGGTGACGACCATCAGGAAATGCGTGAGGATTTTTTTTTCTTTGTTTGGCTTCTCTTTGAAAAAATAAAATTAACAACAAGCTCATGCTGTATAACTGTATTATAAATGTATATCTAATAAAGGAATGAAAGTTAAACGAAAACTTACTAGAAAAAGGAGGAAAAGTATTTTTGTGTGTTTGATTTGATAAGAATTAAGGACATGGCCAGACCAAAAACAACTTCTTCAATTAACTTAATTAGCTTTGTATATATAGCTATTTGAATATGAGGAGCAGGCGACACTCCTGTTTCACAAAAAAAAAAATTGAAATAAACAACAATTTTCTGAGGAAATCAAGTTATACCTACTCAATAATGGAAAAAAAAACACACTACCTATACCTATTGCGTGAGAGAATAATAATAGTTTTCATGTCCTTAATTTTAGCAGATTCTCACACCTTATATTGAGAAGTGGTCGCATATTGAATATTAAACTTTTGCTAATTTGTTCGAAGCGATCAATAATTGTTTATTCTTTGTGAAATTTATCCAGCCAAAGTTTTTCATTCGTTTAAGAAATATTTAACTTATGAGAAACAAATCGTACAACTCGATCGTACGTAGTACTTATTTGCATTTATAGTTCAAGGCTATACAGGGTGGGCAGAATACAAGTTTCTTTTAAAAAATTTAATAAAATTAAATTTTTTCCATGTATTATGGCTTTATTAATAAGAGCAAACATTTTCATTAATTATGGAACACAACGTCGTTGTATTTCTCGTATGACTTCGCAGTAGCGCATTCTGTCACTCCAATATTCCTAGACCTTGTTGGTGGTTTCGGGCTGTAGCTCACGGATTGCTTGGATGATATTGGCCCTAAATGCTTGAATCGTTTCCGGATTGTGGCATTACATTGGTCCTTCACAGTTGCCTACAAAAAAAAAGTCCAAGGGGGTCAAATCACAGCTCTGAGGCGGCCAATTGATATCGCCAAGACGGCTGATAACACGATTTGGTAATTTGGTGCGCTAAAGATCGATTGTGGCATGGCGCCTGATTCTGCATAGACCAGAGGATGTCCAAATCCATGTATTCAATTTCAGTAAAAAAAAAGTCAGTTAACATGGCTCTGTAATGTCCACCGTTTACCGAAACGTTGTTCCCAGACTCATTTTCGAAGAAAAATGGTCCAATGATGCCACCATTCCACAAGCCACATTCTCGTCTGCGCGCACCGTACAACGACGGAGACCATGAGTGCTGTCCACTAGTTTACCAGTCTCACGAACCATTTACACAAACTTGCGTACAGCAGGCGCGTGGTGGGTGCTTCATTTCGGCCAAAACTTCTTTTCAAAAAACGCACTGTTTGGGCTATACAGCACTTACTTTGGAAATAAGTTTCCAATATTTCTCAACGTTGTTCAAGCGTAAAGCGACTCATTTCTTTCCGCGTAGGTATGATACTGACTTTCTGTCAAGATTTCTAGCGGGAAACAGCTGTCAGTGTCAAAATAACCTATGATTTAAAAAGAAACAACTAGATGGCCCACCCGTTATATCAACAGTCAGTGGTTAAGCATTATTGATGTACCCTATTGAATAACTAGTAAATACAATGACAAAGGTTAGGACCAAGTGTGAAAAACGTTGAAATTACGTACTAAACCAAATTTATTTCCCCTTTAATTACTAAAATTTAAGCCAGGCGGACATTTAAGAAATATAAATCACCATCAGAAGAAGAAAAAATGATGCAGGAATTTTAATATTCATAGAGTGTCGGAACTCATGCCATACCTGAATGAAAAATGACTTACTGAAACGTCAAACTCCACCGATATAAAAGCAACGATTCTACATTGAAAGAGTCCAAACCTTGGTTGTCATTCAAATTTGCCTCCAAGCTAATAGTTAAGCTGCCGATAGATACCTTTTTTTTTTTATTTAAAAATGCGAAATGATTAAAAAAAAAACCCACAAACAAAAACCCCCAATGGTCGCGTTCGGGGATCAATCCAAAGCTATCCGGATAGGTTTGTGCTGTTGCAATCCCTTGTGACATAACAGCTGTGGCAACAACAACCCAACGTATCAGAACATTTTTGGAATAGATGGAAAGCATATCTGTTTCTCGAACGCAAGGAACGTAAACAAATGGGTTTTAGAGGGTGATACTTACGTAGGATTGGCAACCTCATAAAATAGAGTTTCTTTGTTACCTGCATCAGTTTGCAGTTTGTGATCGAGCAGCACTCTTTACTTCCAAAAGCAAAAATTATCGCGAAAACTGCACGAAAAGTATTAAATCGCAATTATGAGTAGGTATGTTCAGGACCATGAGATCTCGGAGATTTCAGCAATCTCAGTTACATGAACAGGATTCCTCATCAAAATTTCTCAGTTTTGCTGTCAAAATTCTGAGGAAAAAAATCTTGGATTAGCTTGCTCACTTTTTTAATGGGAGAAAAATCACTGAGATCTCATTTTTTCTGAACGCACCAAGCGTGTCCCATGAATTCCTTGTATTTGTATTCGTTCAGTTTCGTAGGATCACTAAAATTTTTACTTAGACTGCTTTTAAACGATGCAATTACCCCTTGCGATTTTTAAGCACTTAGGCGGGGGACGTATGCGGTGGCCGGGGTAAACAAAGTTGCAGAGGTTGAAATAATTGCAGTGTTAGGTATCGCTCTTTCTTCTTTGTGCTTTTTCCTATTGTTTTAAACATAAGCGGAGTAAAGAGTGTGAAAAGATATTTCCTTCTCATTTAACAAAAATTGCAGCTATTAAAATTTGCAGCGTTTAAATGAATGCTGCAATCCGAAAGAAACTCAAAATAGAAACCCCCGTTAAAAATTGCAGTCATCTAAAAGCAGTCTTACAAAAACGACAACAGTGTGCAAGACCAAGAAGAGGAACCAGAATAAGATATGCAGCTCATACATTCACCGATCTTAGCACAGAATTAAAAGAAAGAACTATAATTTTTGAAGGGGAACTTAAAGGCCAAAGCATAAGCTAATATCAAAAAGTCAAGCGTATGCTTCTAAAGTTAATATCTAATTCTATCTAAAAAGCAAACATTAAAAAAAAAATCCTCAGCACTTTTGTCTCAAATTCAATTCACAGTACAAATACTTGCTCACAATCTCTAAATTGATTTCTTCAAAAGTTCGAAACAGCTATCAAAACTGTTATCTTCTATGTCTTTATTTCTATATTTTACGCCAATTGTCTAATTTACTCGTGCACCGAGCGACTGTGATCGTTATTGTTTATTGTTTACTAAAGTTAACGAAACTAAGAAGGAATCCGAGCTGGACTCCTTTATGGTTTGGTTATGGACTCCAGGGATTTTATGTATTTGATCGTTTGCTATGGACGCTGGTGGTTGGACAATAAAAACATATTTTAGTTTTTCGTCAAGTTTCGTTCACTTTTACTTTGTAAGTAAAGAATGTTTCTGTGACCACCACTTGTTAAAATAAAACTGATATTTGATTTCATTTAAGTGCATTATGCTTGACTTCACCTTTTTACTAATTCGGAATGCAATTTACCTTGTTTTAAGACATTAACATAACTAAGCTTATAAGCTTACCTGAAACCAATTGGAAGACAAAGATAAAAAAACAACAGTTTATTAAAATCTTATGACATAATGTTCAGAATATTCGATAGTTTGAAGATAAAAAAAAATCCAGCTACAAAACATTATTCTAATTGTTTCTCAGAAATAATCAGAAAACAACACAAAAATTAAAAATATACTTAAAAGTCTAATTATTAAAAAAGAATATTCAAAAATATTATTTATTCAAGGCATATAATTAAAAAAAAAAATATCGAACCTATTGTTCATATGTATTTCCACTAACGAATAATTCTTAAATACCAAATTAGAAGCCCATTAAGATGGTTTCTTCGGAACACAAATCTCGCACATTAATATTAATTTGTCTATAAAAACTATACTTGACCTTTCCATCACCAAAAAAAAAAATGTTAAAGCTTATATCAATCTCCAAGCTAATATGTATACAAACAAAAAAAGGGCGTGCATGGATTAATTAACGTATAATCTTTAATCTGTCCGATTAATATGCCGTTAAACATCTTCGAGTGTGCGCTTCCACTATATTATATACCAAGGGATTATGCTAATATTTCTGCTCCCGACAAATTGAAATTGGATATGAACTTTGATTTAAATGAGCGGCACTTAGCGGATTGCCAAAACGTTTTTAGCAAAATTCCAAATCACCCTAATGGCTTGGTCATCATATACCAATAATAGCTTTTGATCCAACATAAGTATATCATAAAAAAAAAGCCGGTTCCTGGTCGGCGCGTGATTTTTCGATTCCAGAACAACAACAACCCGTTTGCTGCCACCGTGCCGCCCAAGGTGGAGGTCCAAAATACATAACAAGTGATTACTCAAGAAGTCACGGGCTTCGAGGCTAAACTCATTTAAACCTCGCGCGACTCGACTCTGAGCTTATGGGGTTCTATGATTTATTGCCATTGCTTCGAACTCGACGAACCCGAGCCAGACTTTACACCACAAAGGCTTGTCACTTAACGCGAACGCGGTAGGTAAAGCTGACAACTCTATAGTAATATTTTCAGAGCTCAAAACTCCATCTCCTTGTACCCACCACTCCGTGATGATGGGTGAGTGAGAAGGAAACAAATAACATGGAATTCGTGAAGTATAGAAGTGGCGTAAAAGAGTGTTTATACCTCACGAGAATATTTCCGAGTGTTTTCTTTGAATGCCTCATCGACATTCCACAATCGTAGTAAAGTAGCTGAAGGGTGATTGTTTCTTTTTTGTGTTTTTTTTTTTCTTCTTGTTTCTTACAAGTCTGATAGCCTGGTTAGAGGGAACTCTATACTATATGATCTGGTCTGGCTACTGCTGCATTGCAGTGGGGAGTCTCAACATACCGACCTCTATATTCCTTTGGTGGTGGAGTTTTTCGGATGCGACAAGTATTTTCGGGTTCACTTCACACGATGACTATGAAAACGTTTGATATCGTGAGATTGTTGTATTTGGTTCGAAGAGACTCCCACCCAATATAGGTTTGCCTCACATACAATTTAGTTACATATTGTCAATGGTTGGATTAGTTCAATGAATTGTTTATGAAAAAATAAAATAAATAAAAAAAAGAAAAAAACCAAAAAGGGATTATAGATTTTATTTTAGTGAAAGACTGTATAGAGATTCGGAGATGCGCATTATGGATATACATATATACACTTAGGTATGTGCGATGACAGAATTATAAGGCGTATGTTCTTTTGAAAAAAAAAAACATCCTGAAATCAAATAAGAAAGTCAGATGGGGGTGTCTAGACAAAATGCTAAAATAAATGGGTGGAAAAATACTTGATTAGAATTTTATGAAAGTTGGTAAAAAATAATAAGTAGATGCGATAAAATAATTTTAGTTTTGAAGAGAATATTGAAATATTGAAGTTCACAGAAACTCAAAAAATATATAAAGTTATAAAGATTTTTTAATGACAACTGTAAATAATAAATATTATGTTGAGAGGTTAAAAACCACATTTATAACCTTACCTATGTAAGATTAAAATAATTTTGGCAAAAGGACTTTTCTGTTAATAATTTAATAGAAGTGTGTTTTTGAAAACTCCTGACGATCCTATCAATCTCCCAAGGTAATCGAGGCTCTTAATAATTGTTTTTGGTCTGTTAAAAATAGTACCGCGGGACCGTTGGAGGTTTTGATGTCTAAAAAGTCTTAAAAACACTTTATTTCAGAATTGTATAGTAGACTCAACAAAAACTTGGTCATCACACAAATTTAAAACAGGATGGACTTTTCTTTTAACTGTATAGTTAAGAAATTAAAATGCCGCTAGGGAGAGTTTTTCTACCCCAAAAGCCGCTTTTGATTTTTTAATCAACTATGCCTATTTCATCCTATTGGTCATAAAAAAAATAGTGTGGTCAAACAAAAATTAACAAAACCCTTGAGCATGTTACATACATACCTACATATTATATGATTGTGTTATTTTTATTCAAATTTGAATTTAAATTTTCGATTGTTGTGATCAGCGCCATCTATAGGAAATCTTGAAAACTGTCGAGTTTAATGAACTTTTTATTTCATAAAAATATATTGTTTAAGTTTTTCGCAATTTTTGAGATATATAAGTAGGTGTGAACTTCTCACTTTATGAGAAATATATTGTAAGACTTTGATGATTTTTTTTTTTAGTTTTTTGCTTATTTTGATATTTGGGTGTTCAGCGCCACCTATCGGAGAACTTGAGAACCTGAAAAAAACTACATTTATTTATTTATTTACGTGCATTTTAAATTTCTTAAAAAATTGTGGAAGTTGTAGATCATTTCAATGGTTAGGTTTTGATTTAAATATTATTTTAATAATTTATTGCTCAGCGCCATCTATAAGAAAACTTTAAAACTTTCAACTAAGGAGTACTTCTCATTTAACAACAGATAGATATATGGTGCAAGTTTTAACTCAATGATGCTTATTTTTTTACTTATTTTGATATGTGAGTGCTCTATCGCCATCTATCGGAAAACTTGATAAAAAATATTTATTTATTCATTTGCCTGCAATTTAATTTGAATTTCTTAATAAATATATACCTACATAGTGTAAATTTTAGGCAAATCAGATGTTTTAGTTTTTGAGTTTTTGCTAATTTTGATATTTTGTTGTTCAACGCCATCTATTGGAACAATTGAAAACATTATCCTTACGTGCACTTAAAGCAAAAAAATTGCATAGTAATAGGTGGGTCCTTTTTCAGACAATATCAAAGTTTATCTGACAAACATCAAAGCTTTAAGAAAGGAAAAAAAAGAATCAGGGGCCGAATTACCGCTTCCGTGAACGTGTGAGTAAGCGCCATCAGTTATCGAATGAACGAGTAAGCACTCGTACTAGATTGTTCGATAACGTAAGTGGTAATGTCAAACTCAAATTATTCAATCGCGTACGACTTGAAAACTGATGCGGTAATTCGGCCCCAGATAATCTAAGGTTATATCAAATCAAAGCCATGTACGCATTTTAAAACTTATCTTCGCATATACCTATCTTTAAAAAAATGAACAAAAAGGTCTATAGCTTTTTTTTATGTCAGCTTTGACTGTCAGCGCCATGAAGATAGTTGGTTTTTTGCTTTTCCGTTTTTTCCTTCTTTAGAATTAAATCTTAATTTTCCATTTTCTTTCTTATATAATTAAAAAATAAAATAAAACTTCAACTTTAAACTAAATAAACAAAACAAGACAACTTCATCCTTCGAAATATCTAGCCAAAGTCCACCAAACATCACAATCGCTACCATACCAAAGGCTACTTCAAAAGAAAAGGGAAAAGGATAAGGTAGTAAAAAGCTTCGTTTCTGTAAGGTATATAGGTTAGGTATACATATACCTATGCGCCTTTTGATTTGAAGTCTCTGGATTCAAAACCAAACCATTCTTATAACCTCTGATGGGAAAGAAGAAGAAAAAGAAGACGAAAATGCACCCAAGTAAAATTTAAAAAAAAATGAAGAAAACATACAAACGATATGGACGACAGAACTTTTCTACACAGTCCTCATTCATCCCCTACCCCCTTTTCTATCCAGCCACTCCTCTACGCACCTTCTATATTCCTATCTTTGCTCTTAAACTTTGCCGCCTTTGGTGTAGAACTTGCACTGTGTAAACTGGTAAACTGTGTTGGTATATCTCAAAAAAGCTGCTAAATTTATTCCGACAATTTGAGCGAAAATCTTTTGCGTCTTCCTTTGTGTGCAGATACAGAAGCATATTATGTAGGTACCAACCAAGAGCGTAGAAATAAAGTGTACCTAGTCCTTTAATTTTTGTCCAAAGGATAAGATGAAGAATATTATATGGAAGAAGTATAGAATGTAGAAGATGAAGCAGAAGCAGAAGCAGAAGTAGAAGTAGAAGCAGAAGACCCACCGGAAGGATGAGGTTAAATGTAAAAGTTTGTCTTCTATGTCGGTTGGTCTTGCTCTGCGTTTTCTTTTATTCATATTCCCCCCCCCTCCCTTCCCACCAAAACATGCTCTTGTGCTGTATCTGTATCTATCTATCTATTTATGTATCTTTTTATGAATGTGTGAGAGTTCTTTGAATCATGGATGAAGTAAACTTTCGAGAAGTTTTCCTTAACTTTTTTTTTTTTATTTGAAATTTTCTCATATCGTGCCGTATCTCTCGACTTCTCTCTCTGGTTTGAACCTTTCAGGCACAGGCGGGCAGCATAACAAAAGGATACAAGAATACGTTTTAATAGAAAAACCAAAGCCAGGCCACGTCAAGAATCCTCAAGTGAAAAGTGTGAGCTTAAGGAGCCATCAACCTTCATTCCCAAACCACCCCAATCGGTTCAAAATGACTACCTATCTATACACCAGTTAGGCACCAAACCAACACCCAATCCCTCCGGCCAACCCCCGCTCACCTACCCACTCATCTTCCTTGTCGGCTTCCATATCGCCAAGAGAAGTTTATGGCGTTTTGCCAAATGAAGTTTTTGGAAGTTCGGTATAGAAAATTCGGTGAAAGAGGATGGTAGATATAGAGAGAGACCTTGGATCTGATACGATGGCTAAAATTGTCTAATGGACAAATATAGAACCCGATGATGGGTGGAGAATGAGTTTTTCGTAGTCGTATATAGTCCTTGTCGTTGGATAGTAGGTATTAGGAAGCTACTAGGTATGCCATAAGAAAGTAATTCTCATCAAGTGAGTTGATTTCCTATTTCGGAAAGCAAAACCATACCTATACCTACCAACCAACCAACAATTTTAGCCAAGCAATAGTGTGCCTTAAACTCCTATAGAACTGGACTCGTTTAAGATTGTTTTTTATGACCATGATGGTGGTGCTGTATAGCTGGTGCTGGTATACTGGGTGCTAGTGATGGCAGAGTTCTATACCTACCAGTGTGATGGTGGGTTGGTTGAAGGATAAAATATTTATACGCAATAAGAGAAAAATGGCTTACAGCATGAGTATAAAGGGTTAGAGAGAAATAAATTTCGTCTTTGGCGAGTTAATTTGTTAGCTTAACTTTGAGATTGAATTTCAAAGCGGATATACATAGATGATGGGCACTGAATTGGGATGGAATTTTCGTTTATCATTTTGTGTTTTGAGTTTTGTGCCCAAAAATGAACTTTTCTTGAAAATTAAATGAAATTTGAGCTGGTGACTTGTGTTTGTTTTGAAATTAAATGTAAAATCATATACCTATACAATAAGTCTCAATGCAAATATAGAAAGTAGTCGCAAACTTAAAATATCCTAGGTCAATATAAATACCTATACTTACAGTAAAAAATAGTCGACAGGAGAAAAATGTGAATAAATTAAGGATAACTTCAAAATATCTGAAAGACTATCAAATTTTGGAGAGAGACATCTTTTTTCATAAATATTAAATATCTGTCAGAAGAAACAAGCATAACTTTAAAAAAAAAAAGAAGGAAAAATAAAAAGAAGAAGAAATTTTGTATCTCAACTTAATTTATTCTTCACGACTGCAAAATATATGAAGTCAACTGAAAACTTCGAGAAAAATTAAATTCAAAGGTTTTTAAAAAGTTGGAATGCCGGTATATTTTATGGATATAAGGACTTTTTTTTTTAATCAGCTAGACAATGTAAAAACTCCGCTTGGTGCCATGTTTAATAAAAATTGGTTAAGTCAATTATTCGAAAAATTAACTTAAAAATAAAAAAAATTTACTTTTTTTAAAAATCAAAAAAAAATATATTCTTAAACTTTTGGTAACATCATCATTTTCATAATTATTATTATTAATATTTTCAAAAAATAATTTTGATTTTTTTTTTTTTAAATAAGTACAAAAATTTATTTTTTTTTTAATTTTGATATGGAATATTTTTTAAACTCTTGTGTAAACAATTAAACTAAAATCGGTTCAACAGGTAATAAGATAGTCGAAAACCAAAAAAATGTTTCTATGAGAGATACCATTTTTAAACGAAACATACATTTTCTTTCTAATAATAATTTAGTAGATTTTATTAATATTAGTTCATATACAAATTTTAATCAAAATCGTAGAAGCCGTTTTTGAGAAAAATGATTTTATATTCCATTCCGGTTTTTAAACACTTGTATGGGAACTACCGTTATTTATGTTCATATAAATAATTTTTATTTAAAATCTGTTAGTTAATGTTAAAAATACTGCTAAATGTCAAGTTTCATAGAAATCTACTAACTCATTATCGAATTATTAAGTTCTCAAAAAAAATTTGGAAACTTTTTTTATAATCCAAAAAAAAATTAAAATTTTGGTGTATTAGCTTTTAAAACTTCTTGAAAGATTTTCTATAAAAAACTTGGTCAAAAGTCGTTTTTGAAAAAATCGAAAATCAAAAAAGTGGTTCTATGGGAGGTACTACTTGTAACCATTTTTTCGAAATTTTTTTTTTTTAAATGGTGGCCTTTTTGTAAAAAAAAATACTGACTTTCATAATTTGGTAAACAAATTTTTAGGGCAGGTACCGTTATTTTTGTTTTTTAAAAAAATGAAAAAAGAGCCCAAAAACCGCTAGGTACCAAGTTTAAAGAAAATCAACCCACCCATTTAGGCTGCAGTTGAAAGGACTGGCCAGACCAGACAGACAGAATTGCGAAACCAATTTTTTTAACGAATCCATAACTTGCCGTAAAAGAACCTATGTATGCATCACAATTAAAAAATTCTTTAAACTAAAATCAGGTATATCGTTTTGGAATAAAAAAGATGGTGCTATAGGAGGAACATTTTGTGTTACCAAAAGCTCAATTTAAATATTGTAACGAAGCGTTACAACCTCTACATTAACCTTAATTTAATAATAAGATATAAAGTAGGATATTTATATAATATTTATATAAATAATAAATGTCATTAAATAATCATTCGTAAGTTTAAGCAAAAGCATGCGACACCTATACGCACC
Organism: Epistrophe eligans; assembly: GCA_951394125.1. Taxonomy (NCBI): domain Eukaryota; kingdom Metazoa; phylum Arthropoda; class Insecta; order Diptera; family Syrphidae; genus Epistrophe; species Epistrophe eligans. The sequence continues at coordinate 14,722,192 of OX596029.1, read as the reverse complement.
CTTATGATGCATATTGTGCATAATTACGGCACAACCATTTATAGGCAGTTAGTCAATGGAATTCAAATACTTAAAAATCCCATATGATTTTACACTTCCTCTTTTGCAGTTTACACTGTCTTTCACCCCAGAAATTAACAAGAGGAAGTGAAGAAGTTGACTAAATTGTCTTTTATTCTCGTCCACTGTTGGATACCAATCAAGAGTATAGAGAATTCAAGATCGGGCCGTGACGTAAAATCCTACTCAGGTGTCTCGGTGGCAGATAAGCATTATCTAGCGGAGTTCACTCTGCTTGAAGAAGCTAATCTAATTTTTTTTATAAAAATTGTTAGGGACATTAGTTAGAGTAGGGCAAACAGTTTGAGTAGTATTATTTATTTACGCTTATCATTATTACATTATTATTATTACATTATTACTAGGTATAAGGGTTTTCCATAAGAAATCCCGCCCGTTTATTTCCTTTGGCCTCCTCTTCAAGAAGTCCACTGGACAAGGTTCTCCTCCGAGAGTTCCGCCCGTTTATTTCCCTAGGTTGCTTACTAGGGACAAGAGTTTCCTTTGAGATTCTCGACCGTTTAGTTCCTTTGGTCTCCTCTTCAAGAAGTCCATTGGACAAAGGTTCTCTACAAGAGTTCCGACCGTTTAGTTCCCTAGGTTGCGTGCTAGGGACATTAAGAGGCTTCCGATAAGGATCCTCGAACCCGTTTCGTTCCTTCGTGGTCCTCTTCAAGGCGCCCGCTGGACAAGGTACTCCTCTAAGAGTGTCCGACCGTTTTGTTCCTCAGGTTGTATGCTGAGGACATTGTATATGAAATACCATGTTAGTTATTTAAGTTGCCGAACGTTGTAGTATATGAAATACCATGTTAGTTATTTAAGTTGCCGAACATTGTAGTATATGAAATGCCATGTTAGTTATTTAAGTTGCCGAACATTGTATAGGAAATACCATGTTAGTTATTTAAGTTGCCGAACATTGAAGTATATGAAATACCGTGTTAGTTATTTAAGTTACCGAACATTGTAGTATATGAAGTACCGTGTTAGTTTATATTAAGGATATCATTTTTGTAAAAGACCATTATATGAAATACCGTGTTATAAACCAATAAGATAAAATAAACGAAAATTATAAAAGGAATCTAAAAGAAAAGAGTCAAAACCCATTATTTTATTTGGAGTTACCAGACCCTTCAATCCCAAGTTTTGTTGCTTCTTTGGGAAGAATCTTGGACACCGGTGAGTCTACCTCAGCCGTGAAGAAAAAGCATCACAATATATACAGCTAATAAAATTGAGTTAAAGTTGAATTGAAAAAAATCAGTTTTTTAATAAAAATTAAATTTTTTTTACTTGCTAAAGTGCTTTGAACGTATGGCTGTTACGCTATTTTTGGACCTGAGAAAAAAAATACCGAAAAAAGTGTCGTTGTAATACTCAATAAGCGCGAGTAGCTAACCAAGTTTTAAATTCAATTCTATTAAACCTGTTGCCGAATGGACTGCAAGAACCACTTTTCATCGTAATCACATGTTTGATCAAAATCTCGACTTTGCTTCTTTTTCTTTTATTTTTCCAAATAAGTGCACCTTATTATATAACAAGTAAAAAGGTTAAATTTTGAGAAAATATATTTTAATGGAGACTTTTATTTGTACGTCCTAAAAATTTCTTAAAAAGTACCCTAAATTTGGTTCAGCGTTTTCAGGGGAAAGGAGGTGAAATTTTTTGTACATAACTCGAAAACTATCAGTTTTTTGAAACAGTGTGGGAATAAAAATGGTAGCTTATTCAATTTTTCTCTTAAAAGGCTGCAACACTTTTTAATTGCTCTAAAGGGCAAGTATTGGTTTCGTGAAAAAATTATTATCAAATTTAATATATTAAGATGTCTAAAAAAGTGGATTTCGTCATAAATTCTGTGCGTCTGTGCGTCTACTTGAATTTGAACTAGAGCTTATACCGTTGTTTCAATGTATGTACTTCAAATTTGGTAAAAAGAAATTGTATGTTATTCCCTAGAGGTAAAATTGAAATTTTTATTTTAGTTCATTTATTACGGCTATATAATATAGTTATCATGCAAACGATTTCGGTTTTTGTCGGATATTCTCAAAAACGACTTTTAAACTTCGTTACTATTATAAACAAATTGATTGTTAAAAAAATTGCCAAAAAATTACATAACGGAAAAAGGGTCTTAGAAGTCTTTTGGAGAAAACTGTTTTTTTTTTTTTTTTGTTTTGTTAAATTTAGCGTATAGCTTTTTAATGGCTTGAATAATTGAATGAATAAACAAAAATAAAAGAAAAAAAAATAATTTTTGACAATTATTATTTTTGCTCCGTATAGCTCTTATAGGAAAGATTTTGTTTTTTTTTTTTTTTTGTTCAAGTATAAGCTATGAATGGCTAAATCTAGTATAACTGAAGTAAAATTTTCATCCGAATCAATAAATCTCCTCGAACCCATTTAGGTACCTTACCTACTGCGTAGCTATCAAAATAAGACAATATTGGTAGGTATAGGTATGTCCTCGAAAAATGGCCAAAAAAAAAAATTAGAACTCAACGAAGCAGAGTGAGTGAAGGCTGACATTGCTATTGGAAGGCAAAATTGGCTTAAAAATAAAAATCCACAAAATCTTTAGCCTTAAGAAAAAGCAAAGATGAATAAAAAATATATATATAATATAGGTATTGTCCTTTTTTTTTGTGTGTAAAAGAAGGATAGCCCGAAAGGCTAGGCATAAAGTTTTGTTGAATAAGAAAAAAAAAATTTACATTTTCTACCCGTTTTATATCGTTTTTTTTTTTCTTGCACCAAATAATTTTTGTCCTTAATTTTTTGTTCTTCTATTTCTTTTTTTTTTCGAAGGCCTGTTTTTTTATACGACCGACCTACGACGACGACATGTATACGAATCTAAAGAAAAGAAAGTATTACACACAAAAATTCACATAGTAAGCAAAGTAAGTCTAAACCTAAAGTATCATTTTTTTTTTTTATTTTACTGAAAAGTTTTTCGTCCTTTAGATTTTCCATTGTATGATTATGTGTATGTGTGTGTGTATGATGGTGATTTTACTTTTCTTTTTTTTTTTCGTCAGAAGCTGTCATGGTCTGGCTCGGGTCTATATGTTTGGGTGGTGGGGTAAAAAGGACGAAGAAAAAAAAATTGTGACAGAGTGTCGGTCGTATCGGGTTTGGAATTCTGGTCTAGCATACATAGAGAACAGACATATATATAGGTACTATACAAGGAAGCCAAACGAAAAGAACCCGAGAAAACGTATTCATGGTTTGTGGGGTTGGAGGGTGAATTTATGGTAAAAAATCCTTTTTTCCCTTCCTTGTTATTACTTTTATTATTATTATTATTTTTATTTTCAGTTTCCGAGTCTGTGTATAAAGGACGGAGAGTATAATATGTCCTTCGCCCGTTCATTGCAATCATTTGGATTGAATGGAAGTGGTCAATTTTGGTGTTTTATGCTTTGGGGATGTAAAAGACGATGGTTTCTTGTATTTTTTTTTTTTTTGACTTGGTCCCTCTATAGAAGGATATCAGTATGAGAGGTTGTATAGAAGGTTTATATAAAAATCCTTTTTTTTTTTTGCAACACCAACGCAAAAAAATTGAAGAAGGTGTCTTCTTACCCTTCTCACTGACGACAACAACACAAAAAAAAAATAAGTTTGTTTCAAGGCGAAAAATAAATGCTGTTGATCCCTTTTTTTTTCTTTGGAATGGTAATTTGTTACGAAAAAGAAATTATTATTGCTTGTTCTTTTGGGATACGATACCTACCTATACTATACAGGGAGCTTCAGTATATGACCGAAAGTATACTGGAAATGAATGGTTATTATATAAGAGACTGGACTTAGGGGATTTGGGATCACGACAAAAAAAAAAAATAAAACAAATTTTAGATACATCTCATGTATGGGTAATACATACTTAGAGTGCAAAAAAGTAAATATGGTTCCAAAATAACCCTTTTTTTTCGCTATAAAAAAATTATTTCTATATACATAAATGTCCTTAGTATTCTTGTATTGAACAAAAAATAACCATAAAAAAATAAAACTGCCAAACTTGAGAATAAACCTATTGCAATCAAATAAAACTCGAAGAAATATAGGGATTTTTCAATATGAGATTAAATAATATGTGAGGTATTCTGTGCAGAAAGGTGAAAGTGAAATGGTGTTGGAAGTGGAAAAGGGTATATGCATAAATGAAATTTTGTTTCTGACAAGACTAAAATGTTTTTTTTTCAAAATGTTGCTATTTTAATGGCCTGGTATTCCAGGCCAAGAATGAAATTTTTATCAATTTTTAATGGCATTTGGTATAGATACTTAAAATACTTACGATTTGTCTTTCTTATTTAGGCGATTAGAATAGGCGAAATCTTATAAACGAATACCAAACTACTGCAAAAATGCAATTTTCGAACATTTCTACAGAAAAAAACTCCCAAAATAAAAAATCAAATTAATGGTACATATTTTTTAGTATAGGTGTTAAAAATTTTTCCGATAAAATTTGGGGTGTTGGGATTTTTCAAAATCTATGAACAAAATTTTCTAGATTATACATACAGAGAATGAATTGGAATAACCGAAATTAATTTTATATAAAACATAAAAAACATATATTTTCTTAAACAATTTTCAATTTATGAGAAAAAAAAAATTAATAATCGTTGCATAGGTTTTTTTTAAATAATTTTGTATATACACTCACAGGCACAATTATATACCAACCTGCATTATTCGTCACCCTAACTATTTAAGTTCACTATAACTTATTTGCTGATTTGTTTTTTGTTTAACGGATATTTTCGCGAAAAAAAACAAAACACTAAAACCCTTATTTCGCCCGATAAAATTGTATCATCGAAGTGTTTTTTGCAATTTAAGCGTTTTTTAATATTGTTTCAATTACTTAAACTTGACTATATTTCTTTTCTTTTGTTCAAAAGTAAGCAAATATCGGTAAATTAAAAATTTTTAGTGTTTTTGTTTTCTCAAAGTTTGCTTTCAACATTACTTACATCCAATTTGGTCTCAACTTGATGGTTTCTTTAAAATTTACAGAAATACGAAGTGGGCGGTTAAATGTGCATTTGAGTGTAGATATGTACAAAATTTTGAAAACATTTTTAAGAGAAAAAATTAGTACTTAGGTACGCTATTTTTAGTATTTACTAATGCGCAGTTAAAAATTTAATTTTGAAAAAAAAAACCGTTAACCCATTTTCGAAATATCGAATTTACAAATAATTATTTTGAAATGAAATTGTTTTATTTTTTTGGAGAATTTTGGTATGCAATATAATTTAAACTTATTAAAAGATCTTGTTTAAAAAATGTCATTAAAATCGGTTCAACAGATTCTGAGAAAGTCAAAAACCAAAAGAATGCTTGGATGACAGATACCTACCGTTAGCTCACATAAAAAATTTTAATCAAAATCTTAGCAGCCTTTTTTGAGAAGAATGAGATTTTCCTTACCGGTTTCTTTCACTACCTACCATAGGTACCGTTATATTGGGTTATAAATTGAGTAAATAATGAGAAAAAAAAATGCTTAATCCAAAATTAACAAAAATCGACAAAGTCGTTTTTGAATTGTTAACTTTACAAAAAAAAATTTGAAACATTTTTTAAAAACACCAAAAAAATCTTAATACAAATTTTGATCAAAATCAATTGAACCAGTTTAAAAAAAATCTAAAATAAAAAAATTGTCATATAGGAAGTACTATTTATAACCATTTTTCTGAAATATTTTTTATTTAACAGAATGATAGCCTTTTTACAAAAAAAAAATAACTGAAAATTTGTAATAATATTTGTGGACGCGTTTTTTGAGAAAACTAAGATTATCATTAATTGCAAAAAAATTTGTATGGCAGGTACCCTTAATTTTTTTTTTAAACACGTCAAATTTTTATTTCCGTTATGTGAAATACTGATGTGCATGAAGTTAGCACCGACATTTTGGATTTCTGTAAAAAAAAACCGGTTGTGCTGCGATGTGCCGGTTAAAAAAAATAGTACTTAGCCTACGGTTTTTAGAGGCTAGCCATTTTTTTAGCGTGAAGTAAGCACCGCCATTTTCGATAAAAAAAAAAAAAGTTGTGCTATATTGTGCTCAACTTGTGCCGGCATGTGCCGTAAATATTTTTTTTTTAATTCGCAAATTTGCAAATTTTATTCATGAAATGTTTTGCAAAATTGCGACTTTCAAAAAAATGTAAGTTGTGCTGTATTACACAATTTTTTTTTTTATCTCTTCGGTTCTTAGTATCATTTTTTTTGAAAATCGCAATTTCGCAAAAAATTTTATTCGTAAAGTTTGAAAATTTGCGAATTAAGAAAAATATTTACGGCACATGCCAGCACAAGTTGAGCACAATACCAGCAGAACCTTTTTTTTTTTTTAATCGAAAATGGCGGTGCTAACTTCACGCGGAAAAAATAGGTAGCCTCTAAAAACCATACGCTAAGTACGATTTCTTTTTTTAAATACGGCACATCGCAGCATTATTATTAATATAGGAATAGGAAGTTAAAACAAAATGGTTAAATATTTCCAGAACAAAAACAAAATCTTTTAAAATAGCCCTGTAAAGATTTAAAACAAAATCTGTTCACCCAGCCCTACACTTTTCTTCGAATAACATTGGACGCAGTTGAATCGACTGAATGACATGTCGCAGTGATCGTGCAGTTTTTTTTTTTGGGAGAGCGAAGCCTTATATATTCAAAATTTTAAGGTAATATAATGAAGGGTATACAAAAAATACAATTAATTTCTACCTACTTAATTCATTCATTGCATTTTCTTGCTGCAACCAAATCTCCCAATAAGTCTTATGTTTATGCCTGAAATGAAATAAAAAAATATTTAAAAATATAAATAAAGTAAGTAATTTTACATAAAAAGAAATACTTTTTGACCCACCCTGCAGATAAGTATTTTTGTTTTGATCCCCAATCATCACTGAGGTTGGTTAGCAATACAATGATTTTCGTTTGTGACAAGAAAGGCTAACCCAAAGGTAAAATGAGCTTAAAAAAAATATCAATATTTAGTAAAAAGGTTAACATTTGATATTATTGTTAAACTTAAATTTTGCTTTATAAATTTTACAAAGCAAAGTTTGGCTTTGGTTATAAAGTCTCATAAGTCAACTTATATCGACCCTGTACCCGTATATTCGCATAACCTTCGACCATACATACAACCTTCCTAGAAATGCCTTTTTCATAAAAAAAAAAAAAACAAACAAAATTTATAAAGTGAATGACTGTATTTAAACCAAAAAAAAAGGAAAGAAAAATTTATTATAAGATGTATTCTTATCTACCCCATCAGCTTTGAAGCTATATCTATAGATTTATGTACGTATATATCTATATATATCTATATGTAGGAACACAACACAGTTATCATCATACAAATAGGCTATAAGCACCAACGTAGATTCAATAAAATGTCCTTGTGTATACGAGAAAATCATCTGTTGTTGGAGCAGGTTGATTCGTTTGTAGGATGAGATTGAGGGGTTGCTGGTAGTGGGTAGTGTTGGGTGGTTTAGGATAAAAAGCGAGAAAGTAGGAGTTGTTGAGTATGCTATAGCACAAGACTAAATTCAAAAATGAAAATCCTGAAAATGTTTTTTTTTTTTCTTAAAGCAGAGAAAAAGAGACATAGGATCCTATGAATTTAAGCGACAAAGAGAGAAGAAAATTCAAAACCAAAAGGAAAAAATGAAAAGAGCAATGAAAGAGCGAATAATATCCCAATGGTTGATATATGTAGGTATAGGTATAGATATACTATACAAAGTACAGAGGCAACGAGATACCCACAACCGACTGCTTGCTATATTCAATGTAGAATGAAACTTTGTCCTCAGTCAGTGTACAAACCTATACATGAATTTATACTTAGGTATATACCTATGCATAAGTGATATACTGAAATGCTCTGGCAACGAGGATGCTATTGTCTGTCAGGTTGAAAAAATGACTTAAATCTTTTAAAGGGTTGCCACTTTACACAAAAAGGAGTAAGTTTGATTTTTTTATCCCCCTTTACAGAATCAATGGGATGATTAAGTTCTTATGTTGGCACTATTTTGTTGTTTGAGAGAGAGAGGTATATAGAGACAGTGAGAGTGATAGAGACAGTGAGAGAAATAGAGACAGTGAAAGAGAGAGATTTAGACAATGAGAGAGAGATAGAGAGAGAAAGACTGAGATAGAGATAGATAGAGAGAGAATGAGAATTATATCTCGAAGAAATATCGGTTGGCAAAATTGATTCTTGGTTAATTTTCCTTATTAATCTAGAATTTGAGATTTTCAATTCTAAATGATTTTTGAATTTTTGGATATTACCTTGGCTTTGTCGTAGCGCACGTATTTTTCTAAAGCGATCAACGACTTCTCTTGCTATCTGAGTATCTTTCTAGAAATTCGGTGTTCTTTCATTTTTATTTTTTTTAAGAGCCTAGAGCCTATGATGGGATGCTGTTCAGGTAATCTATTACAGTACTGCATGAGCCATTCAAGTTCTTTTCATCAAGCGGGTTTTTTTTTTTGTCGATGTGGTTTTAGGGTAAAAAACAGAATATCAGTTGAGGAATTTCTGATGGCAAGTTGAGATTGTTGTACCTACCTGAACTTGGTGGTGCGCTTTGGCAAAAAGTTTTAATGTTTGGATTATCAAAAATAAAATAAATTGGTAATGTTTTGACTCACACTAGTGCCTAGTGTTTTACAACTCTCAACCATCCATGTACCGTATTGTTAGCTGACAAAAGAAGTGGTACTCCATTGTGCGTTGGATTGTCAGGCCAGAAGTCTGAGGATAGTTTCCCATCCTAATTCACTTACAAAAAAAAAAAAACAATTTTCCTTCCGGAGATTATCCGTCTTTTAAACCATATTAAATGAACGACTAACAAAGCTTCAATCTAGCAAAGCTTCTAAGTAGCATGCTTCGGACCATAGAGAATTGAAAGCCAGTGTGCCCTTACCTTAGGTTGGGATTGAGACTGAGACCAATATCGTTCAGAAGCCCGTTAATTAAGCAATAAATAAGAACTTGAATGGAACTTAAGTCGAAACAATTTATTAATACCTTTTTTCCAGAAGGTTTCTTTAAAATAATAAAATGTCATCACTGGTTTTTGTTTCATCAAGGACTGAGGAGGAATACATTGGATAAAATTTTCTCTCACGGTGTGTAGCCAAAAAAGAAAAACAAAAAAAAAAAAAACATTGTAAAACAGTCGGTGTTCGAGGATAGGTACCTATCGCCCGATATACACACATTTATAGAAGACTCATTTACTCTGTACCTACCTCTATTCACAGAGAGAGTGCTTGGCGTTTGGTGTATTTCACATGTAACGGTATGCGCACACATAAAGTGACAGTGGCGGAAACATAACCAGAAGGATAATGTTATAATGCTTTAGAGTCCTTCTGTTCCATACAGCGTGGCTTGGTGAATACCTACTGTACTGTGTGTGCTGCTCCTATTTTAAAGGAATATATACCTACCTATCTACGTATGGAGGGAAAGGCCTCTTCTCTGTGTTTCTGAAGGCGGCACGCGGGTGGTATAGGCACATAGTGACTGGGACTGCCTGAACTGACTGACGAAAGTAAATAAAAGCAAACGACTGTCAGATGTGAGATACCGAATTATACAAGTAAAGAGGAGGTACTCATTCCAGGGTCGTGACAGGTCTGCGGGAATACCTACCTATATATATATTTTGGGGAGGGGCGGTAAGCGAGTGATATATGAAAATGTCGAGCAAGGCTGTGCATACAGACATGTTGGAGGCCGAAGCTACCAGGCGAGCAGCAAACCAAGTTAGCAAAGATTAGTTTGTCCTCGCAGTCCTCGTCGTAGAATATAAATATCAAGTCAACGCCATCATGGTATGGGTCATGGCCCAAAAACAACAAAATCTGAATGAAACGAACACGAACTCTCTGACGACGACGACGGTGACGATGACTACGACGAGAACGACCGACTGTCTATGTGTTGGTGTAGGTATTTATGTATGTAGGATTCTCTGTATTTCCATTTCAATCTGATTAAGTATTCACACCACGTCCTCGTCCTTTTTTTTTTTGCTTTGGTTTTATTTTGTTCGGTTGTACCTTCATAGCAATTTCAATCCACAATGGTTTTATTGCACTATAGACTCTATATATCTACACAGAGCCCCATCCGAACCCGATCCAGAACCTGAATCCACCGGCCAACCCTGTGAATCAAGCCATTTATTCACCTCGTGTTGGGTGGATGTGTCCTGGGAGTTCTCCCATGGGGAGTGTTGAAATAGTGAAATACACTGGCAAACTTTTCCATTTCTAGTTGGTTTTTGTCCTTTTTTCGGTTCAACTATGTCTTTTGGCTGTGTTGGTGAACAGGAGTATTGTTGTTAAATGAGATGGCCAAAGTAGTGGGTTCGGGTAGTGGGGGCTAATGGGTGGAAGTAGGTAGAGTGATGCAGTTGGTAATCACATAACGGGTTTCAATATTTTCACCACCGGAGTAAGTCATGTCGGGTATCTAGATTGTGAAGTTTTGCGGATGGAAAATCATCCTTTTTCGCTTTAACATTACAATATCTCACACCCTGGGTTTTGTGTGTGTGTTTTGTTATGGGTCGGGTTGTATAAGGATTGTCGATGGGGGGTTTTATTTGGGTTGCTCTTTTTTATCGTCGTAATTCTTAGTATATATATATAGGTATATATATTTTTTTTTGTATATTCATCTTTCTTATTTATTTATTTTTTTTTTCTTTTTCAAAAAAAAAGTTTGCTCGTTTTGTTCTCAGAGGGCGATATACAAATGTATGCATGAAATGCTTGCTTTACACGAGGCTGACTTAAGGGATGGTGATGTGCGATGACGATGAGGAATATATACCTACCTATAGCTGTACCTACTGTGATGAGAGAAAGCACAACTAAACAGAAGATGAAGGAGGTTAAAGTTGCCATTTTGGTGTTTCTTGGCGCAATGTTTTCTTTTATATGATTTCTATACGCGACACGAGGAAACTTGGAAATTTGTAAACTTCCTACTTTCTTTTGTTTTCGTTTTTTGTCTGTATTTGTGTTTTGTATATCTATACCTACCTACTCCAGGAACAACAAAAGAATTAAAAAAAAAAAACAAATAAAACAAATTTACTATGGCATGATGATGATGATGATTTTGACAAGCTGTTCAAGATGTTGCCAGAATTATATTGTATATATGTATATGTAGGTAGGCAAGGTAGAGGTATGCGATTTCGGAAAATTTTTCAAAAATTGGATGAAGCGGTAAATAGGTAAAGGTATTTACCAATACCAAATATATGTATCTCTGAAATAATTAAAAACGAAAAGAGTTGTAAGTAGGTACCTAAATAAAAGAAATAATAAAGGTCCTAACTTACCTACTGGAGCACGATCAAAATATGGGAGATCCTGCTCTTTGGAATTTTAAATATGAAATGTATTTATGTATATGTACCTTTACCAAAGGTAAAACTCTAAATATAATTGTATCTCCTAAATTTACACAAGCTTAAATTAAGCCAAGCATTTAAGCCCAGTGGTAGGAAGTTCAAGCTGAAAAACCAATTTCGTGTGTCTTACTGTTCATCACTTAGGTATCTGTCAAAATTCAGCTTCCGAAATAATTATTGACATATTAATTCAAGAGATTAATTTTAACAGATTCTGTTATATTATTCAATATTGAGTAAACTTTTCTTTGTGAAAAAAAAATCACTCCTTAGAGAAGACCTGATATATTCTGTGACTATGAATTTAAAACCATTCGAAACCATTCGAAACCAACCCGTAATTCCGTACATTCTTGAAAAAGAATGTTGCTTTTTTCTTTAAAATTTCGATTACTTACCATTTTTTCGATTTTTTTTTTTTAAATTTAGCTTGTCAAAATGTTGCTTTCAAAATAAAAATAATTCTGGTTTCACTAAATTCTGTGTTACTCAATTTCTGTAGGTAATTCAAAATTTTGTATGTTCAAAATTCTTGTAAAAAAATCGGAGGTGGGTCAAAATTCTCTATGGGTTAAAATTCTGCATGTCAAAATTCAGTTTTTAAAAATTTCTGTTGCAAAAAAATGTTTATGTTCAAAATTCTTGTAAAATAAAAATCGGAGTAGGATCAAAATTTTGTTTTTTTTTTTTTAATTCTGAATGCCAAAATTCTGTTTTTTTTTTTTAATTCGGGTTTTATAAATTTCTGCATGAACAAATTCTGTAATTGGAAATTCTTGTTATAAAAAAATCTTCTGTATTCCAAAATTCTGTATGATTAAAATTCTGTAAATGAATTAAAAATTCTGTATGAACAAAATTCTGTTTTCTATATTATTCTGTAAATCTATTATTCTGTATTTCAAAATTCTGTAAATTCATAATTCTGCTTTTAAAATAAAAAATTCTGTAAAGTTTTAAGCAGTTTAATATTAAATAATGTTAAATAATCGACACACAATTTATTTTTTCGTCTATTTGATTTTAACAGTTTAATACTTGTCATAATTTGTTTTCACTTTTTATCACGCTTAACTAGAACTAACTCAGAAGTGTGTTATCAAGGTTTGTTATTTCAATACAATAACTGTAAATTACAAAGGCCAATTCTTCGGTAATGCTCAGTTAGAATGAGGAACTATACTTGACAATTTTGTAAATGATAAAAGAAAAATTGTTTTTTTTTTTTATTATTTTCTTTTTCTTTTGTTATTAACAGAATTTTGGAATACAGAATTTTGGAAAACAGAATTTTAAAACACAGAATTGTGAAACACAGAATTTTGGAATACAGAATTTTGGAAACCGATTTTTGGCATTTAAAAAATAATGACCCCAACTCAAAATCTTCATGTTTGAAATTCGAGTAGGGTCAAAATTTTGTTCTCAATATTTTGAATGCCAAAATTCAGGTTTTACAAGATTCTGCATGAAAAATTCTGTAATATAAAATCCAGTATTTCAAAATTCTCTACGTTCAAAATTTTGGTAAAAGTAAAATCGGAGTTGGGTGCTAATTCTGTATGGGTCAAAATTCTGTTTTCAAAATTCTGTATGTTAAAATTCTGTTTTTCAAAATTCAAGTTGCATAAAATTCTGCAATTTAAAATTCTGTACTTCAAAATTAGGTTTGGGGTCGAAATTCTGCATGGGTCAGAATTCTGGTTTCCAAAATTCTTTTGTACAACATTCTTTATGTTCAAAATTTTGTTTTTAGAAATGTAATTGGGTTGAGGTTGAAATTCTGTATGGTTCAAAATTCTTTGAACAAAATTAATACAAAAATAATAAAAACAACAAACAAACAAAACCCTTTTCTTACTTACCACTTTTTCTGTACACTATAGTAATACCATATTTTTTTTATTGCTGAACATGAACATAATCTAATTTATGCATCTTTTTAAATAAAGTACATAGTATTTCGTACTTTTCTCTCCAACGTGGTCGATGAGCTAAGCTTAGGGTCTAGACTTACATTCTTAAATATTCCTCCGTGTGTTGTTGGTCGTTAGGAATTTAAATTTTCTGCCATATCTGATCGACTAAAATGTTATTTTCCAATCAACAACTTCTGATATCAGAATCCTGGCAAAAACAATCCAAAACGCATTTAATTTTGGTTTTTAGTAGGTATGAGTATTTTTTTTATTGTAATAGAATCTGTCAAAATCAAAGCCAAATTTTTGGATTTTTCCAGAATTTTGAAAGATTAACGTTACCAATATAATGTCACTTTATTTTGTGTTTGCAATCGCGTACAATTATCTTACTTGAAATCGAGATTTAAATATTAATTCCTTAAAACACACAATTTGGCAACACCTCTTATTGGCACCACTGCTTGTACGTACATTTCTATGGAATGGTGTACAAACTTTTAGATCTTTAAAATGAAGTGTTTTTTGCACCATTTTCTTCTTTATTATTCCTCATTTAACGGAAAATAGGGAATGAGTGGTAAAGGGCGGTGGTTGTACTGGATGGTTGCTCCATTTAGTTAAAACTTTTTTTCTTTTCATCTTGGCTCTCCGTTTTATCGCATCTTCGTTGGCTTTTTTGTTTTTTCAAACATTTATTTATTTTGTTGTATTCTTTTTTTTTTTCTACTTCTCCTTCTCCTTCTACTCATAAAGTTTATCACAGTTGATTTTTAAGCATGGCACTGCTGTATAGTGTAAATATTTCAAATGCGAACCCACCCTTAACTCATTCTTAACTCACGAGTCACACGACACTGCATCACCGGAAGTGTGATGGTTATTTGTGAGAACATACATACCATGCTTGTGTGTAATGTGCAATGTGCATGAGTTGAAGAGTGTATTTGTGTAGATTGAATTGCAGTCAAAATATCAAAAGCTTAAAGCGTTTAAACTCTGTTGGATGAATCCCCGGTTGTTGTTTTTTTTTTTTTTTTTTATTTTTCCTTTGAGCCAAAACCAATGATATGAGTCTAAGGGGATAGGGGATCCATCAGAGCTGGTAGAAAGAGACGAAGCGGCCGGTTGTAATAAAGTCAGCAAATCAAGATATCTCTGCACGTTTACCAATCACCTTGTTTGTGTATGAGAGTGGGAGTGTATTTTTTTTTTGTTATGAACGTATGTAGCAATATATGAGTGCAGATTTATATTCCCGATGAAGCCGCCGATCAAGGACGAATGGATGATATAGGAAAAGGAGTATATGTTCCTATCTAAAAAAACAAAAAAAAAATAAAAATAGAAAAAGTTTAGTTCTACTTTTTTTTTTGTCTGTTTGTATTTTAAATTGGTTTTTGGTGAATTTTATTGAAAATTTTTCATCATTTTGGAATAAATCTGCAACCCCATCAACGAAGTTAATGTTGGTGTTAAAAAAAAAATGTGAATATAGCTACGTTGGTATCATGTCATGACTTGTAATTGAAAAGAGAAAGAAAGATAGATTTAGCAGCGGAACTCATCCGTATCCAGAGGAGCTCTTAATTAGGTATTCTTCAACACTCATCAGGAGTGTCAAGAGAACATATTTACGTGTGCATGGGGAAACGTGTTAATTCAAACTCAGAGATGGATGATATGTGATGTGATGATGATGATGATGATCACGATGAAAAGCGGTTTTGATATAGAACTTGATTAAATTAATTTAATGTGAGGGTTACTTATACAAAATAATGTTACCTAACAATAATCTAGGCCAATTTAAGTGGTTTTTCTGGAGAAAACATTTTGATTTTGTCTTCTCGTCCTATAATAACTGTGAATGCATCGAAGCTTAATAAACTAAGAGAAAAGAAAATACAATGTACCCTACTTTCTAAAGAATAAGGTAAGTCCAAAAGTCTTTAGTGAAGGCTGAAGCTTAATCGAAATCAAGCATTTTTTTACTATGAGAGGGGGGGGGGATCTATCGCGCCCCGTAGGTAGGGACAATTTAAAAAAAAAAAAGACTTAAAATGGAAAAAAATATTAAATAAGAACAGCGACACTTACAATGAAGTACTATACAGGTTTTGAAAGCCAGAAATCCGTTCTTTAATCCTTAATTTAAATTAAATTATTTAAGTCACGCAAACTCAAAATTTTAATTTAAAAAAAAGTTTAGACAAATTTTTTTTCAAAATTGTGAAACGAAGTGCTGAATTGATGATGAATTTGTCTTCTAGTTTTTGAGAAAATTGAATTGAAAATTACTAAAACTACTTTTTTATGAGACTTTTGTTTTTTTTGCTTGCTTACTTAAATACAGTACTAGCATTGCGGCGTATAAACAGTGAGGTATGTAGTTTTATGAGAAAATAAAATGTACTTACTAAGTGGAAAAGGGAATTTCTGGATCAACTTAAACAACGAAATGAAGTCAAATTATAGGAAAATTATTTCAGTTACCTTCAATTTTGTGAAAAACTAGGAGAAATATTTTATCATCTGGCTTTTAGTGTTTGTCTTAAAATTGCTAAGAGTATTGGAATATCAAAAATAAAACTAGTAGGTACCTACCTAACCTACTTATAACGCAAATGTCTTGCAAAAAAATAGTTCTCGTTTTGTGAAGGTTTTTTTTTTTTTAACTACTGAATTACATCAGCAAAGTAGAACACTCAGCACTATTTTAAGCGGACTTGTTGAATTATTAATTCAAAATAGCTTTGAACGGCCTTTCGTCTCATTTTTGAGTTAATTTTGAGTAAACAAAAAAATATTCATTAAAACAACTTGATTAAAATTAAATAGGTAAATAGGTGTCTTGCACTTCACACATATGCATGGAATTTACAGTTTTAAAACAATAAAATTAGAAATAAATTTATTACAAAAATATCTGAAATTGCTTTATAACCATCGCAATGTATACAATACATCAATAGTGATTTCTAACACAGATCTCAATTTATGAGAAAAAATTTTTAAAAATCGTTGGAGCGGTTTTTAAAAAATTAGAAAAAAATTGGTTCGCCATTTTTTAGAACTTATTTATGCAGTTTAAAAATTAATTTTGAAAAATTCATCAACTCATTTTGGAAATATCGAATTTTTAAAAACATTATTTTGAAACTTGATTTTTTGAAAATTTTTGAAAATTTTGTTATTGTTTTTGTAAAAAATTTCATTAAAATTGCTTCAACATAAAATGAAATAGTCGAAAACCCAAAAAATGGTTCTATGAGAGGTACCATTTTTAAACGATAAATACATTTTTTCCCAATAATATGGTAGACCGTTCTGATATATGTAAGTTAACACAAAAATTTTAATCAAAATCGTAGGAGCCGTTTTTTAAAAAAAGATATTTTCAATGCCGCTTTTTAAACATTTGTACCGTTATTTTTGGTTATAAGAAAAAATTTTAATTTAAATCTGCTAGATAATGTCAAAAAACTTCTGTAAGCTAAGTTTAATAAAAATCGACCTATAAGACGAGAATTTATTTTGGCCTTCGCTCTCTAAGGTCTTCGTCACACATTTTGAATTTCATATGAAGAAACATCTTGTTAAAAGTCTTATCCTACCCTTTTTTACTTTTAACTGCTTTTTTTTTTTTTTTTTTTTTTTTTTTTACACTTCAGAATTCTTTGTTGTAGTAAGCTTAGAGCAAGCTGCAAGCTACAAACAGAGTCTCATCATAAGTGCATGTGTTAGTGGTTAGTAAATCAGTAAAAATAATTCAAACTAATAACACATGCAAATACAAATCTAAACACATAAATAATGGGTGATTTTTTAAGAGGTTTAGAACTTTAAAAAAAAAAAAAAACACAAAAAATTCGAAAAAATGAATGAAATATTTATTTGAATCGATAGTTTGAACCTTGCAATTTAATGTTTAAAGATAATTTCATGCAAATGTTGACCGCGGCTGCGTCTCAGGTAGCCCATCCGCTGAGTCCAATTTTGGCATACTCTTTCACACATATCGGCCGGTATCTCACGAATGAATGCATGGATGTTGGCTTCCAGTGCGTCAATCGAAGCGGGCTTGTCCCTATAGACATTAGCCTTGACATACCCCCACAAAAAATAATCTAATGGTGTCAAATCGCACGATCTAGGCGGCCAATTCACCGGCCCGAAACGTGAAATTAACTGTTCACCAAACTCGCCTCGCAATTGCGCCATTGTTTCGCGTGCTGTGTGGCATGTGGCACCGTCTTGTTGAAACCACATATCATGCAAGTCAAGAACTTCCATTTCGGGCAAAAAAAAGTTTGTTATCATCGCTCGGTAGCGTTCACCATTGACAGTAACGCTGCGATTCGCATCATCTTTGAAGAAATATGGCCCAATAATGCCGCCGGCCCATAAACCGCACCAAACAGTGGCTTTTTCGGGATGCATTGGTAGCTGTTGCAATGCTTCTGGCTGATCTTCACTCCAAATGCGGCAATTTTGCTTATTTACGTACCCATTCAACCAAAAATGAGCCTCATCGCTGAACACAATTTTTCGATAAAAAAGCGGATCCTCGGCCAGCTTTCCAAGAGCCCATTCACCAAAAATTCGGCGTTGTGGTAGGTCGGCTGGCTTTAGTTCTTGCACCAGCTGTATCTTAAAAGGCTTTACGCCCAAATCCTTCCGCAAAATTTTCCACGTAGTGCTGTAACAAAGGCCTAACTGCTGGGAACGGCGCCGAATCGACATTTCGCGGTCTTCTGTCACACTAGCTGATACGGCCGCAATATTTTCTTCACTACGCACAGTACGTAAACGTTTTGGTGGTTTAATGTCCAACAAAGTAAATTTGGTGCGAAATTTGGTCATAATCTTGCGAATAGACTGCTCAGAAGGTCGAGAATGCCGACCATAAAATGGAAGCAGCGCGCGATGAACATTTCGAACCGAGCACGAATTTTGATAGTAAAATTCAATAATTTGCAAGCGTTGTTCATTTGTAAGACGATCCATGGTTAAATTGCAAACCAAACTGAAGCTGTTTGACAGTGACACAAGGTACTAAACACACGTCAGCTGTCAAAACCAGTGTTGCCAAAACCAAACCAGCTAAAAAATCACCCGTTAGTAACAAAAATTAAACAAAATAATAATACAAGTAAACTATAATACAGAATTATACAGAACAATAGTATCTGTTGTCAAGAAGTAAAAACAATCACGACCGTGGAGCACTGGTTCGAAACGCTTTTTTTAATCCAATTTTACTCATGTTAAAATCAACAGAGGAAGCATTTAAGTTAAAAAGTTTGCTCATTCGGTTAAGAGGCTCATGTATGCCGTAGTTAGTTCTATGAAAATCTACATGTAAAAGTTCAAATCTTCGCAGGTGGTGAGATCCTCCACGGTAATTTATGCCAATACAGGCTAACAAATCAGGAGCGTCAAGTTGACCATTCATGAGTTGGTGAACAAACAATATGTCGTTATTAACACGCCTTTGGTATAATGTTTGGACCTGCAGAAGCTGAATCCGATGTTCATATGGTGGAAGGTTAAACGGATCGGCCCAAGGAAGACCTTTTAGAGCAAAGCGAATGAATTTATGTTGTATTGATTCAATTCGGCTTTTATGAATTTCATAGAAGGGAGTCCATACTTGTGAGGCGTACTCAAGATGAGGTCGTACATAACAATTCTATAATGATAGAGTCACATAAGGATCATTGAATTCCTTTGCCCAACGATTTATAAACCCGAGCATGGAGCTCGCTTTGTTAACGATGTAGTTTATGTGTTCAGTAAATTCTAAATTAGAGCTGAAGTGAACACCCAAGTCCTTAAAGCTAAAGACACGGTTAAGTTTGTGCTGCGAAATAGAATAATCGAATGCACTAGCAACACGTTTTCTTGAGAACGTAATTGTTTGGCATTTGCAAGGGTTGAGAGACAGGCCGTTTTTCCCACACCAAACAGTAAATCTTTCAATATCCTCTTGCAGAAGAACATGGTCATGGTAAGCCTTTATCGTCTTAAAGATCTTCATATCGTCAGCAAAAATGAGAATTTCACTAGAATGTATACATGATATTACATCATTTATAGCAAGAATGAATAAAAATGAACCCAGGTGACTTCCTTGAGGGACGCCTGAGTGAGCTGTGAAGAGGTTTGAAAGAGAATTTCGGAATTTAACCTGATAGGATCTATTTTCCAGGTATGATTTTATCCATGCTAATGGGTGATTTTTTAAGAGGTTTAGAACTTTAAAAAAAAAAAAAACACAAAAAATTCGAAAAAATGAATGAAATATTTATTTGAATCGATAGTTTGAACCTTGCAATTTAATGTTTAAAGATAATTTCATGCAAATGTTGACCGCGGCTGCGTCTCAGGTAGCCCATCCGCTGAGTCCAATTTTGGCATACTCTTTCACACATATCGGCCGGTATCTCACGAATGAATGCATGGATGTTGGCTTCCAGTGCGTCAATCGAAGCGGGCTTGTCCCTATAGACATTAGCCTTGACATACCCCCACAAAAAATAATCTAATGGTGTCAAATCGCACGATCTAGGCGGCCAATTGACCAATTGGTCACAATCTTCCGAATAGACTGCTCAGAAGGTCGAGAATGCCGACCATAAAATGGAAGCAGCGCGCGATGAACATTTCGAACCGAGCACGAATTTTGATAGTAAAATTCAATAATTTGCAAGCGTTGTTCATTTGTAAGACGATCCATGGTTAAATTGCAAACCAAACTGAAGCTGTTTGACAGTGACACAAGGTACTAAACACACGTCAGCTGTCAAAACCAGTGTTGCCAAAACCAAACCAGCTAAAAAATCACCCGATATAAAAAAAGGTGGAAAACCGAAAGCTTTTAGTTTATAAACGATGATATTGTGACTAAGTTGATCGAATGCCTTAGAAAAATCAGTGTATACACAGTCAACTTCACTTCCATTTTCTAGTGAATTAGAACATTTGTGCAAGAAGGTTAAGAGGTTTGTCACTGTTGATTTTCTCCTCATGAACCCATGCTGTTGTTCACAAATAATATTCTTGGTATGGAATGCTAAAGTCTCGCAAACGATTTGTTCAAAGAGCTTTGGAATACAAGACAGTTTGGATATAGGCCTATAGTTCTTAATATCAGTTTTATCGCCCTTCTTAAAAATTGGAGTGAGAAATGAGTTTTTCCATAAGCACGGAAATCGCCCTGATTTTATAGAAAACTCAAACAAAAATTGAAGGGGCTGAGCTAGAATAAATCTACATTCTTTCAAAAGTATTGGAGGAATTCCATCCAGACCAGATGAGTAATCATCTTTTAATGATGAGAGCAAATTTAAAATACTACACTGTTGCACAGGGACGTTATTAAAATTAGTTTGGGCGTAGGTATGTAAATTATTAAAATAGTTTTCGTCGACATCAACAGGTGTTTCAACAAAAGAATTACGAAAGTTTTTCGCAAATGCGTTACAAATGTCAGTGGTTTCTTGAATAGAACAATTTTCATATATGAAATTTGCCGGATAACCATCTGAGTTTTTCTTCGAATTAACAAACTTCCAAAATGCCTTAGGATCTTCTTTTAAAGAACTTCCCATTTTGTTTACATGGCTAGTATAAACTGTTTTTGAGAGGGATTTAAATTCTTCAAAAAGGGCAATGTAGGAGCTGTGGTCAACTGGAGAGAGAGTTCTTAGATATATTTTCCATGCTCTATTTCTTTTGTTACGGAGGGTTTTTAGCTCCTTCGTATACCAAGAGTGGCAGAAATTGTTATTTTTTGAAATTTTTAAGGGAATATTATCATTAATGCAGTTATTAAGGATGGTATAAAATTTAGTAACTGCTTCGTCAATATTACTAGACATTGATATACTATTTATACCGGATCTAGTTATTTCTTCGGAGAGCAGCCGAAAATTTGCTTTTTTGAAGTTAAAAGTAAATGAGCAATCATATGCGTTGCTGTTTTCAAAAATATGATTGCTCAAGTCAAGAAGTATGTCCAAAGGAGGATGATAAGTATCTAAATTAGTAATTCCAGAACTAGACTCTAGAACAAGAGTACTAATTGCGTCAGAAGAAAATACTAAATCGAGAATTCGATTTTTAGAATTTTTAATACAGCTTACTTGCTGTAAGTCATTAGAACTAATTTTATCTAGTAAACGAAGCTCAGATTGTAACGAAGTTAAAGAAGCTTCTTGACAGGATTCATCTTCAGAAGGAATCCACTCTATATGCGGTAGATTGAAATCTCCCAAAAGTAAAATTTTGCTATTAGAGCAAGACAAGTCAATTACAAAATCTAGGGCCATAGAAAGTTCGTCAAAAACTGCGTCCGAACTTTTGGGCGGAATATATGCATTAAGTAAATAAATGAATTGGGACTGTAAAGTTATCTTTATACAAATTAACTCGATAGATAGACTGAAAGGGAATACAACAGAAGAAGATATAATTTTATTGCGAACTGCAATCAGAACACCACCTCTTTTGGTTTATCATCATGACGATCTTTCCTGTAAACTAGGAACTGCTCTGTCTATCCTGTTCTTGATTCTGATTGCAAACGTAAACTAAATGTTGCGTTTAATGACTGCCTGCGTTTCATTCACAATATCCCAAGATATGTTAGTGTATCGAACTTAAACTCTTTGTTGTGGGGATTAAGCTTATACAAGTACATAAGGTTTCGTAATATTATATATCTTCACAGCATAATCCATAATAGGCTTCCAGTGTATTTAGGAGAAAAACTTCAATATGCCCAATCACAAAGAGGCTTGCGATTGATTGTGCCGCGATTTCTACATACCATTGGAGAGCGATCTTTTTTTGTAGCTGCTATTCGATTGTGGAACAGCCTTCCAATTGAATTGCAGAGAATTACTTCACCAGCCATTTTTAAGAAGAGGATATTTCTGTATTTTTTAACTATAAATTAATATTTCTACTTTTTGCTCATATTAAATTTTCTTATATTTTAATTTTCTTTTTTTTTCTTAATTTATAAAAATTATTACTTTTGTAAATTTGAGAAACTCTACTTTGTGCTCGTTTTAAATTTAATTTTTTTTTTTATATTTTTATTTCTATATACATATATAAAGATTATTACTTTGTAAATTAATTTCTATGTAATTATATTTTGTAAATTTGGGATACTTAGTAAGCTTTTTTTTAAGATATCTTTAAAAGATTTTTATCTTGTTGTATCATGTAATATTTATAATCGCAAATACAAATACAAAATACAAATACAAACCCGCGGGCAAAGGTATCTTATCTCATACTTAAGATTTTTGAAATCAATAATTTAAAATAAATTAAAAAAAGCAAACTATCTTGAGTCATAATTTGCCCTATAACTCAATTATATTAACAATATCTTTTTTAATAAATTAAAACAAAAGTTCATAAAATTTGACCTCTAAAATGTTTATTCTAAGAGGTCTATGTTTTAAAGGTTTTTTGGGAAGCTTCTTTCGACAGTTTTTTTGCTCTCCTGAAAAATGTTAAAAATTGACTTAAGATACATCATACCATCTTTTCAGATTTGTAGCTGATTGATATTCATGCTCAGTCAACTGCCCACTCTATAAATTTAAGCATAAATACACACACATGAATACATTGATACATAGATGTACATACCTATCTACATTCATCTATAATTTATTTCTGCCAAAGTAACTTATTGTTAGTATGCCTTGCCTATATCTAACCTCTAGGGCTACAATTTTCATCACGCATTATTCAGAAGGAAAAATATCTTCAAAGCCCATTAAACCTACTTCTAAGCTATAACTCTACCTATGTACATTATAATTTAAGTTATGTTTGTATGTAGGTATGTCTTTCACTTTGTTCTTTTATACATAAATGCTATATATACGCAAAAAACACAATGAAACCGCTATACGTTACATTCTCGGTTATATTGCTGATGCACTCCATCCTCCATATTCTACCATCAATATGATTACAGATATGAAAATCTCATCTACTTTACTTATGGCAAGACCGAAGTATCAACTCAAGAAAAGTCTCCCGAAGCCAAGACAAGAGAAAATAAAATGTCAAAAAAAAAAGCACACCACTTGACCCCGTTCCGCCACTCGTATTCCGCACTTTTATATCAACCAAACCATCAAACCTTTTCATCCATCTCTATACACATCTAAAAATATCTATCTATCTTTTTGCGTATATTATCTTCATAGCTAGCTGTCGTCGTTGTCGTCGTCGTCGTTGTCTTCGTCGTCGTCTCATCAAATCATCATCTTTTTCGAGCCCCAAACGCAAAAACCCAGCAACCTTCACTTTCAACTGCTGTCAACTGAAACCGAAGACAACGTCATTTCTCCACTTCGGTTTATCGCTAATATAAACACATCCATACATACATAATATACGTATCCTTCAAGCTACTCAGCCAAAATATGGGGTGGAAAAATCCTTGTTATTTTGGTCATAGATGATGGAATGGTAATTTATCCTTGTGAATATACATATAGATATATGTATGTATATGAAACGACTTCGGGGAAAAATCTTTTTTTTTTCGTTGTATTCTTTGCATTACTCCATTCCAACAGGAAAAGAGTAAGTATATCGAAAACATTGAACGAACTGCGTAAAATATGCTGACTCCTAAGCTCAGTTAGGAGCAATGATGTGGTTGTTCCTGTTTATTACACCCATATTTTTTTTTTAAGGAATAGCTTTTAACTCCTAGGTTCATTTGATAAAATATTACAGATCAAATTGGAAATATAAAATATTCTAAACCTAAGGCCGTGTTTCAGTTAAATTAAAAATTTAGTCCTTATGCCTGATTTACACAAGTGGTAGAATATCATTCAGCCCTATTGTGAGTTTTAACCGAAAAATATTTCACTTTAAAATTTTTTGTTCGTCCGAAATTCTGAAACCTGAGTTTCGCCCAAACGAAATTTCATTCGCCTACTAAAAATAATTGAAAAATTACACTGTCAATGAAATTACATTCCGCCCAAAATAAATATTCACAATTAGGGAAATTTTTTGACCATGAAATTCCGTATGAAACTCACAATAGGTGAAAAGTGAAATAATGTCAAATTTTCCGAGTGGAATGTTGTTTGGGCGAAACTCACAGCAAGACTGATTATTTCTGTCAGTTTATACCAAATTTTTGTTACTGTTCTTTTTTATGAAAGACATTTTGTCACTCGGCTTTATGGAAGAAATAATGACACTTTGTCACTCGTGTAAACGAGGTATTATGCTTGATCTACACGACTGAAAAATGCCTTTATTTCCGCTTAATACTAACAATTTTTTCTTTTCATTGTGTAAATGGTCTAAAATCTGTCAGTATTCTCGCCATTATTAAAAACTAAAGTTTTACCTTTATACTGACAAATATTATACGCTGGCGCTATTTTGAAATAATGACAAACTATCAGAAAGAATGAACTTGTTCATTTTTTCCTGGCACATTGAAACTGTCATTTTATACCAATTGTTTGTCATAAGATAATTTTATGACCAGAAGTTGGTATAAAATGACATATTCCCTTTCTTGTCATAATGAGTCATTTTTATTTTTATTTTTATTTTTGGTTTTTCTAAAATATATTTTCATCTGATCTGTGTCAAAAACTAAACTTGTGAGATCCAAATTACCACGATTTTAGTACAATAATTGACATTATGACTTAAATCAAACTTCTGCTTCTGTCCACTGTACATCTTGGGAGCCTAAATGGGTGGATCGATTTGCTTTAAATTTGGTACAGAACACTTTTATTATATTTCCTCAGGATTAAACCAGAAATGTTTGTTAAAGCTCAACTATTCTGTTTTTTTTATTTTTGAAATTCTCCCGAAAACGGCTCTTACTTTATATATCTTATATTAATTAATTTTAAAAAAAAAACGAGTTTTTTGGGAAAAATAATTCTTAAAACAGCTAAATTTTAATAATTTTTTTTTAGGAAATTCCCTTTTTTTGGGTTATTGACGAATATCTCGTTAACGGCTGGACCGATTTTGTTTAAATTTTGCAATCTGGAACGTAAGTAATGAAAAATATATACAATTTAATAATTTTGAAAATAAAATTTTATCAGTAAAAAAAATCAAAGAACAAATTTTTTTTAATCATTTTCTAAAATTGCACACAAATTTGTATTGTTGCACTTAATATCAACTTTAATTTGGGGCTTTAAAAAGCAAAAGTGTGCCCTTTTTAAAAGAATATATGTAACGTTTATATTTTGTCTTTTAAGAAAAATATGAACAAATCAGTAAACCCACTCTCCCTCTGTTTCTCATGGCTTCATTCCTTCTTGCATATTTAAGTAGGTATATAATTCTAATTATTTTTTTTTTTAAATATCAAAACCCAACTTCAAGTGCAAAATATTTCCTTCTCACATCCAGGACCGATGATGATTATCAGCTTAACACAAAGACAAATATTAAATATTTATTATTGTATCACAAACTACACTGAAAATATCCCGGGGCATTTTCACGCAGCAGTCACATGCTTATTGCTTATACCGATATACTTGAGCGTGTAGACACAAGAAAATTTAATCTCAAAGGAATTAAAAATTTAGCGCCATCAAAGACAGTGTTCGAAATCATTTATCCTTTAGCATGGAAACTTCATTTCTTAGTCCACTTTGTTGGCACACCATACCATCAAGAAGTGTAATCAAAGTTCACCACGGCCTTACACCCACTGCTACCCTTATAAACTCGTATAACAATCTTTTACTCTCGTCGTTTTGTTTTTTTTTTTTTAAGTATCAAAATGTACACGCAAATGCCACAACGTTGAATTAATTATGCCTCCCCCTGGATGTCACCTAGTTTTGGCTTTCCTTTGGCACGCAACTCCAACAACAACCAACCCAAGCCAAGTCGTTCCGCTGTCATTTATCTATTTAACCATATTTCCCTTGTAAGCAACGTTATTAAACACCCTTTGCTTTTGGTGAGAAGCGCTATTCCTTAACCCTTTGTTGCTGTGTTACCGTTGTCTTTTGCTTTCCTTCATCCGGGCAATAACAACAAACTTCACATTAATTATTTCCTCTTGTAATAGTAATCGTAATAATAATAATAATAGTTATAAAGAAGACGACAGAGTTTATGGTGTACTCGCGCTCTCTCCTCTTTAGTCTTGGTGAGATGCGATGTTTTACAATAAGGCTGTAAAGATGATGAATCTTCCATTCAACCCTCATCCACTGTACTGTGTCCTATACTCCATTTCAAACAAACACACTTTATTCAGTAGCACTTGACTGTCAGGGTTGTCGTTGGGATACTAAGGGTAGTTTTCATAACTGATTTAACTCCGGGTTACCCTGCATATTAAAATTAATTAATGCTCTTCAGATTTTGTATGTTAAAAATATTTATTTAGTTAATTCAGAGTTAACTCACTTAATTTGCTAAAAGATAAGTCGAGATTTTTGACTGGAAAACATGAATTTAACCTAACTTCATGGATGATCTGGCTCTAATCGACCTTGTTTTTATATTTACAGTCGCCCCAACAACCAACATGGTGACTTTTTAAATTCTATGTGATTGAAACACTATAAGTGCAGACTCAGCAAATTTTTTGGGAAAAAATTCCAGATTTTTGACCAGAAAAAAAATTAATTTAACACCACAACTTTCATGATTAGAGTCAGATCATGCAAGTTGTCGTTTTTACATTTAAAGCCGCCCTAACACATGACACCTTTTTAAATGCTATGTTTAAAAGATATTGTCAGTGCTAACTCACCGAATTTTCTGAAAAATAATTCGAGATTTTAGACCGGAAAAACATGAAGTTAACACCACAACTTAGATGATCCGGTACTAATCGACCTCGCTTTTACATTTACAGCCGCTCTAACAACCCACATGCTCCTTTTTTAAATCCTATGTGATTTCAAATCGAAATTAACGCAAATTTTGGAACAAATTGGATAGGTTTCTTATTAAACAAAAATAAATGCCGTGAGGGAAGTATACATTCGGTGAATTTTAGCACCAATATCAACTTTTATATAAGGTTTTTATTTTGAGGGTTTTATACTATAGTAATTATTTGTTAATTAATAAAGGTTTTACAAACTTTCTATGAATTGTTTTTTTTTTTTTTTAAGCGAGACTTATTTCAAAATTGTACAGTGGCAACACTGCAGCTTGTGCTATGTTCATTAGCTAACGGAGCGAAAGGCTAAAATAAATCTTCGTTTTTTTTTTTCTTTTTTCTTTATTAAAGGGAACTTATTTACGTGATATTTCGCGCTCAGGACACAAAAGCCCTATAACTGGTGGAAGGATAGCCGTATATTCTATACATATGTATATTGTATATACTCTGAATACACCCTTCCCCCATCAGCATAGAATAAAGGATGCAGATGAGAAAGAACATAAACGGGAAGCAGTTAATTTTCGCTGTTTAAATTATTGATTTGATTAATTTGATTTACTTTCACTAGGAAATTTAAGTTTTACACGTTTGTATGGGAAAATTTCTTAAAAGAGAGGGTGAAGTATTTTTTTTTTTTATTGATTCAAGAAAATTTCATTTGACATTTTATTTTAGAAAAATAGGGGGGTGGGTTCAGATATGAAGAATTTTTTTATTTTTTTAATTTGAATAAAATTTTAAAAGAATTTATTTAAATTTATTGTTTTTTTTTCAATTATGATTTGTATTGTTTTTTTATAGTTTTTGTGCATTCAAGGGGTTTTAACTACCCTTAGAGGGGTGGGCGTAGCAAAATAATAGCTTATATGAAGAGGAAATTCATCACATTCGTAAAGTGCGGTTTAAGAAGGAATATCAGCACTATACAATTTTTTATTATTTTTTAATTTTTGTAATAAATATCAACCATTTATTTAGAATTTTAATTTTGCGTAAATTTAGAAGCCCCCATTTTGAAAAATAAAAGGCAGTGATACTGGATTTAAGTCAATCCCCATAATAATTATGTGTATCATATTTAATTATTTTTCTTCAAGAATCGGCATGATAAATATTTTTTTTCGCCAAAAATCCAACAAAAAAGACCACTGTTCGCTGTCTTCGGTCACTATTGCCGCCATTCAAGAGTAAACAATTTTAACTACTTCCCACTTGTTAGCCAGCAGCATGTGGATTTGTTTTTTTAACTCCCACGCATCAATATGTGTTAGAAAACAATTTCAAAATATTATTTTTTTTTTTCGTCGTCCTTGTGTGGCTGACATTTTTTTTTTTTATTTTGTTAGATTTCCGAATGTCATAGTTAAAGGTCATAGAACGATTATTCTCATTTTATATTCGTATTCGCGCGCGAAAAAAAAAATAAAGGATACTCTAAGCCAAACAACGAAAGAGTAATCGGAAATAATTTAGCGATATTTGTTGCTATATTAGTATACCTATAGTACATAACCTAGGAAGATATAGCACGTACATAACCTTCTTGACATTTGTATGGGTTGGAGCTTACGCTTTTTGGGGGTATGATAAGGGTTATAAGTATATGTATATTTTTTTTATTTACAAAAGAGGAAGTCGTGCTGAAGGTTATTTATAAAAATTTTGCTCTAGATAAGTGGCATGGTGAAGGCAAGAGAAAAAAAAAATTATTTGTAGAATGAATTATTATCTTTTATTGGAAAAAAAAAGTTAAAATAAAATATGAATTGACGTCAATTCAAGAAAAAAAAAAATATTCCTCGATTAAAAGGTATATGTAGATGTAGTATATTTTTTCTTGGTCTCAATGGGATGTTTAAACTAAAATAGCCAGCTATATTTAGTTCGAAAATATAATCGTTTAAAAAAAAAAATTAAATTGAATTAAAAAGGATAAGCGTAACGTATGTAGGTCTAGTTTTATTACTAATTTGTTTTGCTTACAACAGTTTTTAGTCATATTTTATTTTTCATATAAGTCTTTTTAAATTTTGCTTCTTTAAGGTTTCGCTGCAAAATGAGGGTCATTTACAAAGCCTTTAAAGTTCTTCTAGCTTCTTTAAGACTTCGATTAGACTTCCATAAAATTTGAAAGTAGAAGTGTACCAAAAATCATAGCTGCAAAAAAAGGTTTAATAACGACGACGCCTTTAAAATTCTTTTAGCTTCTTTAAGGTGTCGATAAGGCTTTCAAAAGAATTAAAAGTAGACAAAAAATCATAGCTGCAAAAAAAGGTTTAATAACGATTGACTCCTTTAAAATTCTTCTAGCTTCTTTAAGGTGACGATAAGACTAACATAAAATTTGTATAAAAAGTCATAACTATATAGATACCTTCAGAATTAAAAATTTTAGCCATTTTTATTTTTTCATATATAGTAAGTCGTTTTAAATTTAGCTTCTGTATTTTTTCGATAAGACTTCTATAAAATTTGAAAGTGAGAGAACCAAGAATCATAATCCAAAAAAAAAAGCTTCCATTAAGAAGCCATTAAAAAAATTACAGTAGGTTCTCATAACGAATGCGGCAAATAAAAGCTTTATAAAATTAATTCCACGAGACTTATTTATAAAAGCCACGAAGTG
Organism: Epistrophe eligans; assembly: GCA_951394125.1. Lineage (NCBI taxonomy): Eukaryota > Metazoa > Arthropoda > Insecta > Diptera > Syrphidae > Epistrophe > Epistrophe eligans. The sequence goes on along the minus strand of OX596029.1, from coordinate 14,692,108 downwards.
AAACAATTATTTAAGATTAAATTAACTTCAAGAAATCACATATTTTCACGTACATAGGTATTTACCTGATAATTCTTAACCAAAGAAAATATTTTAGTATTTAAAATTAAACACTGAACAGAGCAAATGTAAATTAAAAATTTCAGACCATCCTAATTCTGTTGATTTTCCCGCACTAAATCTGGGTTTTTGTTTCACATTAAGAATTTTTAAAATAATAAAAATCAATATTTATTTATATAAGTCGGTACGTAAAGCTGTAAAAATAAAAGAGGAAGAAATAACGAAGAAATAAATTATCATTATTTTTCCTTTGCTTTCTATTTTCTTTGCGTTTAAATTTTATAAAAAAAAAACATATTCAAGTCGGTACTGGTAAATATGTACCTATACCTACCTACATATCTAAAGATGGAGCAAAATCAATGCCACACAAAATCTACTAAAAAACATCTCATCCTCAGGGACATTGCCCACTTTGTTATTTAAACTAAATAAAAAAAAAAAAAAAAAAAAAAGAAAAAACTCAAACCGAATGCCATCATCCTCCAGACATCAGCAGCCATCCCCAACCTAAATTAAAGCACACAAAGAACAAGTGGCATAAAAATTGACTTTTTTTTTTTGTATTCCTTTGAACGAAAAGACAAGACGAACAAAAAATATAGACACAAGATGGCAACGACAACGACGACGACAGCCATGGCAAAGAAGGATATCTTAAATAAACTTTCTACTAACTGAATAAAGTCGAAAGACGTCGTAGTCGTCGTCGTTCGTCTCAAAAATAGAAAACTTTTATAAAGATAGAACACAGGAACAAGGATATATTGTAGGTATATGATATAATTGTATACCTACTCCAATATAGAATATCTTGAACGCATACTTATACAAAAAACAAAAAGTGACATTGACGCAGGAGAATTACTTTGGGAAATCTTTCGAAAAACCGTTGGAAATTTTCATTAATATTTTTTTTTTTTAATTTTTTTTTTTCTCAATATTTTAATATTTTACTCATTTACTCATTCGCTTCGTTCATCTCGTTTTCTTCACTTCTAGGAAAATTATCAGAAAAAGAAAATATAATAAAGTTTTAAGGAAGTTTGAATTTGATGCGAAAACAATTGCGGCAAGAGAAGCTGGGAAAAGCGCAAAGTATGTATAGGCCGCCGATCTGCAGGAGTTTTTCTTTTGCGAAGATATGATGGAGACAGATTGGAATATGGTTTGGCATGTGACATGTTTCTTAGAATATAAGTGAATTTAAAAATTGTGCTTCAGCCGCCATTTTTAAAAACATTTTTTTTACTTATATCTCGAGAACAACCCATCGCACAAATAAATTGTCAAATTCTCTTCTATTGGAAATTTATTTATAATTTTTTTGTGATTATCTAAAAAACGTTTTTTTTCTTAAAGTGTATATTTTAAGTATGTAGATTGTAGGTATTGGAGAGCTCAACACGTTTATATTTTCAGCTTTGCCAATTAACTTCTTAGCAGTTTCTGTTATGAGAGAAACATTGAAAATATTAAACTTTTCGATGCTTTTAGCCTAAAAGTATGTATTTCTGTAAAAAGCTAAGACAATGGGCCTTACGTTTTTCCAATAAACAAATTTACATTATGTAGGTAAAATAGGTATATAAGTGATTTCTAAATAATGAACTTCATATACCAATAATGAATTTAATAGTCAGTTTAATGTAAAAATAAGTGAAGAAACTCATTTTTCGTGACTATAACGACCATATTATTCAGTTATGGGTTTTAATTTTATTTAAATGAATTTTAAACCCAATAAGCATTAATTCCAGATTTATGAAATTCAAAAATTTTTAAACAATAATACATGGACTTCAAAACGTGCATTAAAATCAAGGGATTTAAATTGTTCTAAGCCCAGATATAAAATCCCTTAATCCAAATGTCAATTTTGTGTAATTTTTAATTTATTTAGAATGCAAAAAATAAAATCTCTCTTAAATAAAAATTATTCAATTTTTCTGGATTTATTTTCAACACTCTTTCTTTATGTACAAATATTTATTTTATTTTTTTAATTCTGAGAGCAAAAAAATAAAGTTGAATTTTAATCGGGACTAAAGTACTGAAGTTGATCTCCTGAGACCCATTTTAATTCAGTTGAATTATGTCAGATATAGATTTAAAAAATTGGATTAAAGTTTGGATTTAAGCAGTGAATAATATGGAATTGGATTTAAATTATCTTACATGCGGATTTGAATTTTAATCTAGGTTAATCTATCCTATTTAAGTTTAAATCGGGATCAATCTCATTAAAAATGGCGGTAAGTATTAACGTAACTTATGTACTATTATTCTGACGGGTCATAATAGACAAAAAAAAAGTGGCTTGATTTATTATGACGTTAAAGCAATTTTAGTATAATTTTTTTAATCATTTTAATTTTATTATTTCTACAACAACAAAAATGCTTCAATGAGCTTGTCTTATGAGCTAAATTTTCACAAAAATTAACAACTGATGACTAAAAATTTGTGATTATGTAATATGTATTCGTTTAGTCACTTTTTGACGGAGCGAATTCTTTGAGATCTCATTTTCCTAAATATATAAAATAACACAAGTTTCATTACACAACAGCTTTTTTTTCAACCAAAAATATCTTGATATGATTCTCCTGTCACTTCTCTGTCAAAATGCAGCTAACAAGTTATCCGATACATGGTAACTTTAAACCTGATTTAGGGAATTTGTCGTTGGCAACACTGGACAAAAAATAAATAAAACAAAATTAACACATACAATTACATAGCTTCTAAGTTGCTAAAGTTTTAGAATATTCTTGCAAGGATATGTTGTCTGATGTTTCCTTAAATCAACTCCAATGTATCTATAAACTCGAACTTTTGGGAAATCTTGTGAAATTGTACTTATATTCATCTCCTCCTTAATAAAATTATAAGACAAGTGAACATTTTCATTTCATCAACAGAGTTTGTAGAACAGAATCACATCAGTATAGCGAAATGAGCATAGGTTAAAAATAAGGGTGAAAGTTTAAGGGATAATCAACCCCATCAGACTAGGTATATTCTTCGACCGCCATGCTATCTACTCACACAAAGTTTCAAAACTCCGATTATACTCACATTGTACTAAGCGTTGCCAATACTCGATTAATAATTCAAAACACCGAGTAGCAAATGATAGAACGTTTTCGATTATCGTAGTTCTGTCAGTGGATATGCATATGTATGTGCAGGAGTATATAGGTGTAGATGTAATAGGGTTGATGATGGAATACCCATTTTACTATAGCCTCGAAAGTTTTCACCAGGAGAAAACTACTTTGGGTACATAGAGTTATAGGTAGGTATAGTTGAGTGCTAACCAACACTCCAATTATCTCCAGTACAGTCAACGAACCGTTCAACCCAAACAATGAAACCTGAAACCTCGACCCATAAAATGACGATGGAATGAAGTTGGATACCGTACCCTATACCTATCTAGGTACCTATATAAAATTTAGGTAAGAGGCATGATGATGGAGCTATGAAAATTTATACGAATAAAGGTAGAAGGAGAACACAAAACAAAAAAAAAATATTTTAACTTTGCGCCAAAAACCTTAAACTAAATTGGAAATGGGGGTTTAGAAAATAAAATAAAAAATAAAAAAACAAATATCAGGAAGGATAAGGGGGTTGGTTTTTCCTCTATCTATCTATCTATATCTTGGTTGGTTTTTGTCGTGCCAGAGAGCAGTGAAAATGCAGTTTATGTTCCGCAGACAGAACACCACTAGCAAAGTATATGATGAAGTGCAAAAGGATACAACACGTTTTAGATCAACAGTAAAGTTTGCACGTCCTTGCATGGGTGAAGGGTAATTTTAGATGCTATGTAGATATATGTAGCTCTATAGAATAATTCTATAGAAATAAAGAGAAAATGAGAAAGAGAGAGATAGATTGAAAAAGATAGAAAATATTGGCTTTTTTGGATGGTGAACAAAATAAAAATAAAAAAAAAATACTTAAAATGTAGGTATAGGTATTTAAAATAAGTAAAAATATTTAAATCGATCAATTTAATACACCGAGAGAAAGAAACAAAAAAAAATTAAATAAAGAATGATTTTAAAAACAGAAAACTCAAATTTTGGAATAAGCTCAGGATTTTGATTAAAATTCGTAAATATCCTGTCCAAAGTATAACTGTAATAAAACTGCATTTTAGGACTTGATACAGATCCAATTTAACCGATTCCTGTTCCTTGATATATATTTTTACAAAGCACCGTTGACATCTGCAGTCTGAGTTTGAATTTTTGTTCAATACGGTTTATAATGAAATTGACCTTAGCATTGATTGTTTTAAGAAAATAATTCTTAAAATATGTAATTGATTAATTAATTTATTAAAATTTTAATTTTAATATTTACTAGCTCTTGTAAATGTTTATATCTTTTTATTTTTATTATTTTTAACTTCCCATTGGAAGTTATTGTAATTGGTCCGATTTGTCCAATTGAAAATTTTGACATTTCTCGACGTTTCGAGGTCCCAGGAATCCGAATCCATCAATTTTAGAGAGATGGCTATATGTGTGTGTGTATGTATGTTCATACGTTTGTACGTTCTTGAGCCTTTCTATCGTTCACTGCATCTCGAGAACGAATAGAGATATCGACCTCGAATAAATTTTATTTTATAGATAATAACATCACGAAGTGCAGAAAGGGTTCCCAAAAAATTCAACAAGCGGTTTGTTTACTAGAGCAATTTAAAAAAAAAAAAGTTGTAAAAAATGTTTCGTCTCGAATATTTCGAGAAAAAAAATGCCATCGGTTAATTTTATTCTACACATAATGACGTAATAAAGCATTCAAAAAAAAATTTAAAAAAATCAGCGCGCAGTTTTTTTTTAGATCAAAAAACATGCTAACATTTTGTGAAAAACATGTTTCGGTTGTAATATTTTGAGAAAAAAACAACGATATTAACTTCGGGATAATTTTATTCTATACATAGTGACGTAGTCAATAACTTATAATATTTGCAGAATTATTCAATTGAGTTTTTTTTTAAATCAACAAATTTTCAAACTAAAACCACTAAAACCACTAAAGAAAATTAAAAAAATGTTTTTCGACTCGAATATCTAGAAAACAAACAAAGCTATCGACTCCGGAATATTTTATTTTACACTAAATGCTCTAACTTTGATCTAATGGGGTTTATAAAAAAAATTAAATTGATAAACCTTAAATTTGCCACCATTTTTGTAGTTAAGTATTGGCAACCCTAAAAAATAAAAATAAAATAATTTGACAGCTGACAGTTTGGGGCTAGTAAAAACGCTTGCAAATGAACAACGCTTGCAAATTATTGAATTTTACTATCAAAATTCGTGCTCGGTTCGAAATGTTCATCGCGCGCTGCTTCCATTTTATGGTCGGATCATTTTTGGTTGAATGGGTACGTAAATAAGCAAAATTGCCGCATTTGGAGTGAAGATCAGCCAGAAGCATTGCAACAGCTACCAATGCATCCCGAAAAAGCCACTGTTTGGTGCGGTTTATGGGCCGGCGGCATTATTGGCCATATTTCTTCAAAGATGATGCGAATCGCAGCGTTACTGTCAATGGTGAACGCTACCGAGCGATGATAACAAACTTTTTTTTGCCCGAAATGGAAGTTCTTGACTTGCATGATATGTGGTTTCAACAAGACGGTGCCACATGCCACACAGCACGCGAAACAATGGCGCAATTGCGAGGCGAGTTTGGTGAACAGTTAATTTCACGTTTCGGGCCGGTCAATTGGCCGCCTAGATCGTGCGATTTGACACCATTAGATTATTTTTTGTGGGGGTATGTCAAGGCTAATGTCTATAGGGACAAGCCCGCTTCGATTGACGCACTGGAAGCCAACATCCATGCATTCATTCGTGAGATACCGGCCGATATGTGTGAAAGAGTATGCCAAAATTGGACTCAGCGGGTGGGCTACCTGAGACGCAGCCGTGGTCAACATTTGCATGAAATTATCTTTAAACATTGAATTGCAAGGTTCAAACTATCGATTCAAATAAATATTTCATTCATTTTTTCAAATTTTTTGTGTTTTTTTTTTTTAAAAAGTTCTAAACCTCTTAAAAAATCACCCATTACAAAGTAGGTAAGAAATCGATTCTTCCTATTCCTCATCCATACAGCTTCTGCAAAAATCATTGGAAAATACTTCAAGCCTCGGTTGCGCATGCTTGCCTATTAGACAGTGGCCGGTTAAGACACCTATAACAGAGGTAATATGCAATGCATGAGTTTACATTTAGCGTATACCAATTTTTGTCCGATTGGACGATATTGGAAGTAATGTTCCACTTTTGGCGAGTGCGTCTGCTTTACAATTACCTGGAATGTCCCTATAACCCGGCACCCAGCAAAGGTGAATGTTGAACTGCTTTGCCATCTCTATGAGAGATGATCGATAGTTAAGTGCTGTTTTTGAATTTGTAAAAGACAGAATCCAGAGATTTAATGGCTGCCTGGCTATATGAGAAGATGCGGATATATGTGCTTGATATCACGTTTTCCTTGAGCCAAGACAGGACTTCTTTTATCGCCAAAAGTTCCGCCTGGACTGAGTTACAATGTTTGAGAAGACGAAAGGAGAGACTTAATTTCAGTCTGTCTGAGTACACACTTCCACCAAACCCCATCATATAGTTTTTGAACCGTCGTCTGTGTAAAAATTGTCTGCCTTAAAACGCATTAAAAATTATATGCGCAATTTCATTGACTCAATGGAAGTTCAATATTGAAGTTAATTCAATCGCAGATCATATTTAATATTTAAAAGCATGCCGTATAAATATTGCCCTGATATAGCGAAGTCGAAAAAATTAGATCTCGCAATTCTGTCTGTCTGTCCTTTCAACTGCAGAAGCATTCTATGACAATTTATTTTTTTTATTTTTTCCACGACCAAAAATAATCTTCCGTTAAATTTTTTCTAAGCAAATAATGAAAGTCTTATTTTCTCAAAAAAGAGCCCAGAACTTAAAAAAAAATCAGCACTTTTTTACAAAAAGGCTAACATTTTATAAAAAAAAAAAAAATCCGAAATATGGTTATATGTAAATGGTACCTCCCATAGAATCATTATTTTGATTTTCGATTTCTTTAAAAACAGATCAATTTTTTAAGGGAATGTGTCAAAAAATTTTAAAATATTGTACCAACATTTTCAATATTTTTTTTTTTTTGATTGAACTTTATAATTTGAAGATTATTGGAAGATTATTATTAAACTTAGCATCCATCATACGTGTTATAAAATTATCTAGCAGATTTTAGATAATAATTATTCTTCTAAACAAAAATAACTGTACCTCCCATACAAGTGTTAAAAAAACCGATAAAGGAAATCTCGGTTTTCTCAAAACCGACTCATACGATTTCATTTGAAATTTTTGTATGAGCTTGTATCAGTAGGTACGATCTACCATATTATTGGGAAAAAATTGTAAATATCGTTTATTAACGGTATCTCTCATATAGATCAATTTTGGTTTCGAATAACTCATTTTTTGTTGAAATTATTTCGATGATAGCAAAATTACAAAAAAAAAAAACTAATTTTGGATTTTTAAAATTTCTTTTTTTGAAAATTCGATTGTTCGAAAATGGATATAATTTTTTTTTTTCAAATGCATATTTTAACTCCGCATTAATAAATACCAACAAATGGCGTTCCAATTTTTGTATTTGTAAAGGTATTTTTTTAAATAAAATAAAATTGTTATAAATTGTTTTTTTTTTTTTTCTCTCATTTCGGAATCATCTTAGATTTAAAAGAACATAGAAAAAAAATACATCAATTGGCAGCTCTGCTTAGCAAATATTTTCACATCGATAATAAAATTTTGTAGGTATACCTATCTATATATTATATGCTATATCCTTTTCATAGTCAACAAATCGCCCTAGTCTTGGTTTTCGATGGCGTTGTCTTCATCCGTCCTGCCCGCCCGTATCTAGTCTTGGTTGACATTTCAAGAAGTTTTCCATAATTTCAGAATTTCAATTCCAATACCTATATCTGCTGTATTCTATTTATGTGTTTCAGTGTTTGAGAATGGCTCTGCATGATATTTCACACAAATATACAACAACTTTATGATAAACAAAGATCCCGTTTGTAACTTATGAGCTCCAGGTTTTTCTTTCTCTTGCAACAATAAAGTTTTACCGCTTCTTGGATTTTTGTTATATATTTTTTTTTTTCTTATTTCGTCCTTGTTCCCACACCCACTCTATATATATATATTTTCATTCTTCTTTTATGGAGATCGACATCATCGCATTAAAATCCCTTCGAAATCAACCATCTTCTTCCTAACATCGTACTTCCGCCTCCATATACTATGTCTTGCCGTTATTAACATTTCGTTTTGACTTTTTTTTTGTTGTTGTTTTGTATTCTTCTTCGTATTATAAATCCTTATAACGGCAACAGTATGTTTGCGAATCTTCTATATATGTGTATTGCTATGAAGTCATTTGTCGAGAGCAATGACGAAGGATCCGTGATGTGGGTGGGGTGGAGAGGGGTTTCGTACAGACAGAAGCAATGCGAAATTTAGAGAAGAAAATGGAAAAGTTTCTCAGTTTTCTCTCTATATTCCTCATTGTCGTCGTTGTCGTTGTCGTTTTCGTCCTTTTTGCCAGAGAAAAAAGTTTCTAAATTCTATCATCCCCTCCTCTGCTGCTGTCCCCATTGCCCCATCAGTCTCCACCAGCCCACACAAGAAGCTTCTTCAATGGCAGTCGTTCAGTCAGTTATACAATTCTTTTTTTTTTGTGTGTGTCTATTTTGTCGTCGTTCACAAGTTAGCAAAGGATGAATGTGTATTCAGTATATATATATACGGTTCGACCTACCACTCCTGCTGGGAGTTAAATACACGAACTCTGCCCCGCCAGCAACCTTTGCAACACCACCTCCCCTAGCCACCAACATCGTTATCATCATCATCTTTACTGTACTGTGTAGATATACAGCTATACAACAGTCAGAGTCAGAGCAAAGGATAATGTAAACAGTGGTGCCCTCTTTCAACCTCTCCATTTCGGCCGGGTATAGGGTACCGGGTATCCTACTGTTTCGGAATTGGGTTGATATGATGGGGATGTATGTAGATATAGGAAAAGTGGCACCAAATAGTTGCTCAGGGATGTGTAACCATTTTCATCTTGGCAGAGAAAGAGTATAGTAGGAAATGAAATAATAATTATGAAGAAGCACAGTATGAAAAGGCAGAATGGAAAAGAGAAGGAAGAGCAAATTAAATGTGAAAAAAGTTGTAAGGGGGGCTTGCGAATAAGCGAGGATGGTTATTGGGGGTTTTTGTTGGAGTTACGGGTTTTGGAAGCTTTGTTGTTTTTTTTTTTTTGTTATGGGAAATATATTCAGAAAGGACCGGCACTCAGAAGTGAAAGAATGAACATATAATGTTAGCATGTGATGTGTGGGAGTGGGTTTAGGTGGCATTTATTGTTATTGTTAACGGGTTCATCTTAATTTCATTGCACAAAAAAATGTTTTTTTTTTTTTTGACGCATACACTTTAAACAGTAGGTAGAACAAAATAATTGACTGGATTGTAAAAAAACACAGTTCTATTTTGTTTAATGGAAATTTTTGTGGACCTATCATTCGGTGATGAAAAATCCTTGTTTTGTTTCGAATTTTTAAAAAATTATTAAAAAAAGTGAAAATGATGCTAACATGAGCCATCATAACTTAACATTTTAGCAAATTTTTGTTTAGAGGGTTAAACAAGAATTTTTAAATGAAAAAGCCTGTCAACAGCACATATTTAAAAAAAACTTTACACTTTCATCGTCATCGAAACTGTCAACTTCATCGAAACTGTGTGGGTAATGGGAACTCTCAATGAATCGCCATGTAAATAGATAGTTTACAGAGTTTGTCGGAGATCTGGGGATCTCATCCCAGCTATAAATGCTTTTCTCACGTCTACAGCAAGGAGGGACGGATCATCCAAGTGTATCCCTTATGTTATCACGAAAAGTGCTTCTCATCTAAGGCACTCGGATACGGCAGAAATCCTGCGATTAACAACAACGAGTTGTAAGTCAATAGACACTAGTTCGCAACGAGCTTTTACGCCACTTAATTATTTTTTTTTAATTCTATATAAAAGACTTTTCCAGTCTGACGCAAAACATGCAGATAGCGACAAAAATTTAAACAACATCGAATGGTTAAAAACCTAATCCTGTCGGTGTGGGTAGCTGGTACTCTCATCGTGATGTAAATTAATTTCGACAGAAACTTCTCCAGTAGCGAAAATGTAAAATGTAAATGTAAACTTTACTTTAAATAATATTTTTTTCTACTGATGAATAAAAATTATTTACATCTGTTAAAGGTCCTAATACTTTTTTAATTTTTGACATTGAATTTCGGAATACATAAATAACTATAATAACATAATCTTTAAAAACACCTTCATATAAATGAGACAAAATATTTTATAGATTCCCATGGTTCCAGTTTTATAACTAAAAATTTAAAATAAATACATTTTTATAATGTTGTCCTTAATTACAGATTTGATTTGAATTGCATTAGAATATTAAAAACACTGCTTAGAGCTTAAAGGTTGTGTTATTCTAGCAGTGATATATATATAGTCGAATATGCCAACAAGCTGCTGCTTAAATAACAACCCCAAATTTGGTGTAGAATGAAAATTATACCCAGAGGAGTAATTTTGTGTTTTGTATAAAAAGGTTTTAAAGTTCATAATGTGCACGTGTAGGTTAAATTTTTGTAAGTTATATCGAAGAATTATCGCCGCTGCTTAGGTTTCCAGTCTTTATATTTTTTCAATTTTGCATTAGTTATAGATATTTTTTACTGCCAATAATATTGAAAATTATTGAATTTATGAATTTCTCAAAACTGAATCCTTTGACAGAATTTCGATTTTAATATTATAATGGTAAGTACAGAATATTGATGAAAGAAAAAAATAAAATAAAATAAAATAAAATAAAATAAAATAAAATAAAATAAAATAAAATAAAATAAAATAAAATAAAATAAAATAAAATAAAATAAAATAAAATAAAATAAAATAAAATAAAATAAAATAAAATAAAATAAAATAAAATAAAATAAAATAAAATAAAATAAAATAAAATAAAATAAAATAAAATAAAATAAAATAAAATAAAATAAAATAAAATAAAATAAAATAAAATAAAATAAAATAAAATAAAATAAAATAAAATAAAATAAAATAAAATAAAATAAAATAAAATAAAATAAAATAAAATAAAATAAAATAAAATA